>JARWLC010000001.1:159269105-160619105 GCA_033318265.1 Phyllotis vaccarum | reverse complement strand
GAAATGGGGTCAGAGGGTTGTTGTGACCCACGTATGAGTGAGGGGAATTGAATCTGAGTCCTCTCCAAGGGCAGTAAGGAGTCATCTCTCCAGCCCTGGGAGGGATTATGTTGATTAGGCCCCAGCATTTCCTGGGCCAGGCTCTGGACCACATGAGGAGGAGGATGATATCTGAATGGCAGCATCACTGGCATCTTCCTGACACAATGGGAGCAGCTGTTTGAAGTCCCACTTCCAGGACTTCCTTGTCATGATGGCCTGTATCCCAGAAGCCTCCTTCTTTACGGTGACACTTTAGTCAGCACAGGAAAGTAACCCCTGCAGCTGGGGGGAGGCATGCTCTGTTCTCCCTGTGGCCCTACCCCCTTCCCCCCCCCCCCCCCCCCCCCGAGGAAAAAAAAGCTTTACCGTTCACAGAAGGGCTGTTGATGAGTCAGAACTGTGTGGGGAGTTAAATTTAAACAAGCTCAAGGAGAGGGAATACAGACTCCTCAGCCTTCCTCCCCCACTCACCTTCCAATCTGAGGAAACTTCTAGCCCTTCCTTCTACACCACAGAAGCTGGGAAAAGCCCCAGGCAGAATTAAGACTTAGAGAATTCAGCCCAGGAAGAGAGCACAGTAGGCAACTGAGAAGTAGTGCAAACCACGATGGACTGAATGAGAAGGCACAGGCTCCTAGGGGATCTCCGGGGGACGGGGATGGATTTGTGGTAAAAATGTTCTGACGCTTCTTTTTATGTTGTTTGTTTTAATGAGGTCTTAATATATTGCAAAATCTGGCCTCAAACTCACTGGCTGGGGTTATTGTCCTGTGCGTGCGTGGGTGCGTGCATGGGTGCGTGCGTGCGTGCGTGCGTGCGTGCGTGCGTGCGTGTGCGTGTGTGTGTGTGTGTGTGTGTGTGTGTGTGTGTGTGTGTGTGTGTAGGCTGATGTCTGGTGTCTTGCTTACTCACTACACCTTATTTTTTGAAGCAGAGTCACTCATTGAATATTCAATTCATTGACTTTGCCAGACTTTCCGGTCGGGATAATGATCTGGAAGGGTCTGCCTGTCTCTATTCTCCCAACACTGGGCAGGGGTGACAGGCCCCACTGTTGGGGTTCTGATCTACTTCCTGGAGCCCTGAACCCTGATGTCAAGCAGTCCTTAAGAAGACTTCTCACCTTAGCTCCTTCTCTTGTTCTTTCTCTCCCCTCCACCGTTTCCCAGAGGGCAGGCACCTCTCACCCCCCCCCCCATCTCTCTCTCTTCTCCCTCCTTCCTTACTCTGTAATAAAGTCCTTACATGTGAGCCCAGCCTGAATGTCTCTTTCCGTGGCCCATACCACGCCGCCAATCACTGCCACTCAGCTGCATGGGGCCCTACCTGACAGCTGCAGGTACTTGCGATATAAGTCATAACACAACAGCCACGATGCTTAGCTTTTTACATGGACGCTGTGACTCTGAACTCAGGTTCTCATGCTTGCCTGGAAGGAGAGAATCAACTCTTTATAGAGTTATCCCCTGACACCCCCACATACACTGGTGACACGTGTGTGAATGTGTGCTTGCTCACACAAAATAAATAAATAATGAATGAATAAAGAATGAGTAGGTAAGCAAGAAAGGGAAATAAAAAGAACATGTCCAATTATGGAAGAATTACAACAGATCCCTCAGCAAATGGATAAGACAAAAGACTAGATACAACTGGAAGGAGAATTTAGAAATAGAAGTCACAGTTGGAGATATTAGTCAGAATTTGGTAGAGAGAAAAGCAAATGGAGGCAGAGCTAAATGCTAGTAAGCAAGGGGGAGAGAGTCTAGGATGCATCCAAGTGGAATTCCGAAAAGGAACGTGGAGTACTGAAGGGCAACACACAGTGGTAAGGACTGGGGATTTCTCAAAACTGATAAAAAATACAAGTCCCTAAATTTAACAATCACAGTGTTTTAAAAGAAGGATAAATAAAAGGAAATCTATTGGCAAGTATGAAGTAAAACTGTAGATTATTGAAGATAAAGGTAAAAATCCTGAGCCAACCAAAAAAGAAAGGACATACCACCCATAAACGGCTGTACTTCAGCCGGATGAGAGGTACACACAGCAGCAATGGAAGGAAGAAGGCATCAGGAAAGGACCTTGGAGGTTCTACCAGAGTAATTACCACAGGCTGGGGTGTAGCTCAGTTGCTAGAGTGATCACCTAGAATCCACAAAGCCCTGAATGCAGTCCTTAGAACTACATAAAACCAGGCATGCTAGTCCATGCCTGTAATCACACCTCCTGAGAGGTAGAGGCAGGAGAATTCAACTACATAATGAGGCCAGCCTGGGCTACATAAGACCCAGTTTCAAATTAATAACAAAAATAGGAACAACCACCACCACCAACCAACCTAGGGTGTCTCAGAAAATTACGGAAGATGAGGTATCCGTGTCTTAACTGATACCTTGACCATCAACAAAATGATTTCTGATGAAAGCCAGACTGTACTTAAATCCTATTGGGTAATATCCCCAGGTCATGAGTCAGGCTGTACCGGGCAACAGCCCAAAGCCATAAAGAATCCCTTACACTGGTCTGACTGTTCTGGTTCATCTGCAGTGACAATATATCTGAGTGACAAACCAACTCACCCACTCCCAGTCTAACCACAAGAATAGCTGTCATTTCTGGGTAGATATCTCTATCTGTCTCTCGATCTCTGTCTTTATCTCTTGATCTCTATCTCAATTTCTATTTTCTTCTCTTTATTTCTATCTCTATCATCTATATCAATATTTATTTATGTACTCCAGGCCCCCTAAATGTGCTCAGCCTAAGTATTTTTCTATATTGTGCATTAGCATTCTCAAAAACCAGTGATTCGATGATTATTCGCTCGGCTTCTGAGTCCAGTACCATTCTGTTTACTGCTGTGGTTAATCTGTGCCAAAGGTCTGTAAAAGTTTCTTTTGGGCTTTGAATTACTTTCGTGAATGATTCAGTTTCTTTCCTATTTCTTCAATCTGATCCCAGGCATTTAAAGTTGCCATGCGACAGAAATCTGGCCCTGCTTTTTTTTTTTTTTCCTATTGTTTTAGCCTCCTCCCTCCACCATGATTTCCACTGTATAAGTGGCTCTGACTCTAAAACAGCAGTAACCATATCGAACCAATCTTTAGGTGTGACCTGGTTACAGCATGACCAGCTGTTCAACATTTGTTTTACAAATGGTGAATGCATCCCATGTTACAGTTGCTTCTTTTACTCTCTGTAGTTCTAGCATTTGTACTGGAGCCCAACTAGCTTCTCTATCATCTTTATCATTCTTCATATTTTTAAAGATCACTGTGTATATTAATGTTGCCCGTTTTTGTTTAATTTTGATGACCTTGCTGAAATTGGTTCTTCATATTCCTCTTTGAATTTGAACATCTTTGTGTTCTCTCTCAACAGGCTTTTTAAAGACCTTTTTCTTTGGATTTATATTCATTGACTTTTTAAGTGATAAAATAGAAATCAAACAAAAAATATTCATAATAAACAGTATGATAGACAGTATAAAAGTCCCATCTACCTTATTTATGTTTTCCTTCACTGGTTTTAATACCAAATTGTCTAGCAAGAGGTTACAGTATGACCAAGCACCCTCCATTGCTTTATACAAATTCCCTCTTTTAAAAAATTGATCTACTCACCAATTTGTTGTCTGTTGATGATTCAATTGATTGTGAAGTGGGGCAGCTACCTAGTGTGAGAGCAACCCAAGGAGGGGTCCAAAAAGAAAAAAGAAACAACCCACCAGGAGAAAGAGGCCACTGTCTGAAAAATTTACCCAGATGAAAATGAAATGGAAACATGTGTGGCCACTCTGCCGAAGATTGGAGGCTAACTCAGAACAGAAAGCCTAGCACGCTGGTAATTACTCCTCGGCCACATGTTGTTCTGGATGGCAAGTGTAGTTTTTTGGGTAGGGAGGGGAGGCATTTTTGCCCCAAAGTTGGACGCCAAGTGTTGCACGAATAAAGGAAACTCAGGGATAGATCTCTGGGAAAGGCCGAGATATCAGAGAGAGTAAACTCCACAGTCAGATTTCACCCAGCTGTCTTCCAGCTTCCTCAGCCTCTCTCCTCCTGGCTTCTTCTGCCTGCTCTGTCTTTCTATGCCTGCCTTAAATACTTTCTCTGCTCAGTTAAGGCGTGACCCCACCATTGCCTGCCTGGGAGCCTGGAACTCCTTCTGTAAACTAAAATGACCTTGAACTCAGTTTGGAATTAGGGTGTAGGTCACCACTCCCAGGATATTCCCAGTGCTGGGATTAAAGGTGTGAGTTACCACAGTCTGATTCTCCTAGACTGATTGTGGGTAGATCCCTCTGATATCTCCCAATGTTTTTATTATATTTGAAAATATACCCACAACAGAGCATGTCTTAACTAAAGCACATACAAGAAATGTTTATTTCAATAAGGGCTAAGTGAGTAGGTGAGTGGATGAACCAACAAATGAGTACCTATGCTGCAGAAATACCGTGAGCTAAGGTTTCAGAAAAAGCCCCGAGAACTAAGGCAGTCTTGTCTCACCTTATGATGTCCTTCCCGTGTTTTACAGCCTTGGTCCTCCAGAGTGGGTGACTGGGAGGGCATCTGGGGGTCCTCAGTCACTGGGGACATATGCTTGAAGGATATTTTAGAACTCCAACCTCTCACTTTGTCTCAGCTTCCTGGCTCAAGCTGTAAACGGGTTGTCTCACTATGTACTTTCACCAAGGAACATCACTCCTGCCAGAGTCCTGAAGCAACAGGGCTACCTCATCTTGCCCTGAAGTCTCCAGAAGTAGGACTCAAACAGACCTTTTATCTTTTTAATTTAGTTGCTTCAGGTATTTGTTATAAGAATGCAAAGTCAACTAATACAAATCTCACAAAAAACCTATGAGGAAAGTTGACTGTTCTGAGTGTTTATAAACAACAGGTATCACTGTAGCTACTTTAAGAAAACAGACATTAGATAGTCAATATGCTGAGGACATTATTGGGAGAGCAGCGGAAAGACCACAGGCTAACCCTAGGAATGACCCCTCAACCATTCAGCAGAACTGGACAGGCAATGGGGCTGCTGCTTCACTGCTAGGAACCTAAAGAATTCAGAAGCTGCTGTTACAGATGTTGACTCCAATCTATCACAGTTGCTCCAACAACAGGAAAGCTTCCCAGTGAGGGAGCCATCTGCTGACTCAGGAAGTGCTCAGCTATAGCACTAACTCCAGAACCATGTAATCTCTGCTCCTTCTCACACCCATTCCAAAGCTTCCAAAGTTTCATTTATCATTTCTCTTCCCATGTGCTCTAGGTCTGAATTCAGAGGTTTATGGGACTATGTCCAGCTGAAAGATCTTAGTTTACACTAGGAACACTAGCCATAGGGATTCAGGAAGTGGAAAGTTTGCACACTCTCTGAAACAAGAAATCATGCTAGAAGGGAACAGGTAGAGAGAGTGGGTTAACACACTAACAAATGATGAAATCAAGACACAGACTTAAGAATTTATCCAGTGGCCCAGAAGGCTCAGGGGCCATGGAGGAAGAGGGACAGACTGTAAAAGCCAGAAAATAGGGCAGAACTGTGTCTTCAGGCACGACGGCACTACTACATACAAGGGTTCACAACACTGGAATTGCCTGCAAAAGATCGAGTCAGTTAACATTTCAGCATGTGGTGGGAGGGGCTCATGAGCCCCTACTCCTGACTAAGGAGTAACGGACAGTTGATGGAAGGAAGGGTCAGCTTTCTTAAGAGTGTAGTCTCTGGTAGTTTAGCTATGCCCCAGTGGATGGCCTCAGACGCCAAAGTACATTGTGGTGGCTCCTATGTTCTAATACTTGGTCCCCAGTTAGTGGAACTGTTTGGGAAGGATGAGGAGAGGTGGTCTTCTTAGAAGAGGTGTATCACTGGGGACAGGACTGAAGTTTCAAAAGATGTCCACCTTTTCCAGTGTATCCTCTGTTTCTCGTGCTTGCTGATCTGTAGCTACTCAACTATAGTCATACCATCTTGTGAAAGTATTCGTAAGAAAACTTTAAAACCAAAACCATTTTGGGCAAACTGGTCCCGGGTCAGTTAAGCCAGCCATAAATTCCTATACAATGTGTCCCGATCCCAAGGTTATGAGAATTTAATTGCTATCTTTATGCTTCTATAAGCAATGCTTGGTTGCTGCAGATGTCCAGAGCAGCCTTTCTGAATATGTCACAATTGCAGCTTCGCTTTTTAAAAAACTCAAACAAAATGGAGGTCAAAGCTGTTTCCTGCTGCTGCCTGGGACAGTCCCACCATTGGCAAATAAAGACTCTATATGACTTTTTCACGCCGTTTGGGAATTTTTCTCTTCTGGTACCCATAACATTTGGAAGTCCCACTGAAATTTTTGAGAAGATTCCCAGCCTTTTAAATAAGGGTAAAAGTTGCCAGTCCTAGAGGAAGCCACCAAGATGACATTCCTAGAAATTAGGTACCCCTCAAACCTGCCTCCTAAAACTTTTTGAAAGAGACTACTTGTGTACATATATTCACACAAGATAAAATAAGATAAACCTAGGATTCAGGTTTCTGTTCTGTCTGGGATGGCAATCAGAGGGACTTATGCAAAAAAATGGATGCAATGTGAGAATTCCAGAGTCTGGGTTGTAACCAGATGGAACCACACATCCTCCAGATCTGGTTTGTCTTCCTGGTCACCAACTATGTCCTGCACCTGTTAGACTTGTCACTGTCTCTGTCCCCAGTCTGTTCCTGTGCTCCAGAATCTTTCCTAGTTGCAGACAGACATGGAACTTGTTGCTGCTCTCTCCTGTTACTTGAGTATCACCACAGAGTCACCTGCTCTGTTGGCTTCTAGAACCTACTACTGCTGCAAAGGTCACGATAGGCAGCTTCTTTACACCCTCCTGGGCCGCTCTGTCTCCCAGGTCCCTCCTGGAACTTTTCTGTCCCTATCCAAGGCTAACTACTGGTCTCCTCTCACCCCCGCCTCCAGGAGTGGTCGGAGCAGTCTGCTCTGCCCTGTCATGGCGGGAGCCTGCTGCCTCTCTAAGCCCTCCTGGGCCTCTAAGACACTGGAATCCTTTGGAGAAGTTCCTTCTTGCCTTCCCCACAAGCCTCTTAAGATGACCACGTGGTACAAACCAATTAAAGCAATCTCCATAAAACTTCTCAGTCCTACCGAGCACTCTGCTTAACATAATATCTCCTTTTTAGACTAAGGAGGCAACAGCAGGTCTTCACGATATTTTGGATTAGGATGAGTTTTTGGATGATGATTTTTGTCCTGAGAGTAAAAATAATAGATTAAGATAAAACCATGAATATATTTATAAAAAATAGGACGTAAAACAACATATGTTCAATGAATAAGGTATTAAAGTTGCACCCACATGCATTTATATGCAAGGATTAAAAAATGAAAACAGAAAGCTTTGCGGAACGGGAATGCAGGCAACTCTTTTACCTTTGTGATGTTCTTAATACAATACATGAGCAACCAGAAAAGACTGGGGTCAGCACTGAAGAGGCTGTGGTAATTATATATGCGAATAAAAGGCTTTTAGTGGTTTTTATTCCTCAATTCAGGCAACATAAGTGAAGTTTTGTTTACTGTGTTCAGTAACTATTTGCTTTTCTGAAAAAAGTTGAGTTACTGAGAGAAGCACAGAAATAATTTTAAAAGCTTTTTAAGGAAGCCAAAGAAATATTTATGTAGTTAGTTATGTAATTACAGAAATATTTAGTAAATCTATCTAGGTCAATGAATGTTTTCTAGCAGGAAAAATTATTATTGTCCTTGAAAATGCCATGTGAATCAAGGCCGCCTGGATGTCAGCTTTCTCTCAGGACAGTGTCATGGCTTGAACCAGAATGTTTATCCTTGAATGACCTCAAAATGCAGAGTCTGCAAATGTCACTGGTTGATATGTGCAGCGATTCTTCTAGTAATTTTGCCAGTTCTGATTTTCACAATAAGTAGAGAGTTGTGGCCCAGATATATCTCTGAGCTAACCAAACACACCAACTCAGGATCCAGAGGACTAGGCCCGAGAAACCCATATAAACACGGTCAAGGCAGAAAGTACTGCTGGAAGGGAAGCAAGCAGGAGAGAAGCTGAAAGCAGCTGTCTGGGAGAAATCAGCCCAGATCCCCTGCACAGGAAAGCAGGGCCAGGCCCACCTCATGATCAGAGGGTCGGCTGGCTCCTTCATATTTCCCAAGGGTACAAAACATGCTTGAAGTGACTGACAGTGGACCCACGGAGAGCCTGGGATCTGATGTCTTGGAGTAGCATCTCCAGCGCCTTTGTGTTGACATCCACCTCCTCACTATGTTTAAAACAGAACCAGAAACTCGTTTAGCCAGATAGACTCCTGTACTCACTGGGAGAAGAGAGAAGAACAGGAAATATAGACTCCTCAGTTTAACAGCTTTGCTTTTTTTTTTTTTTTTTTTTAAAAAAAAAGGCAAGAAAAACAAGGCCTTTTGGTAGGAAGAGGACAGGCCTCAGACAAGCCTTTCCACCTCCTGGCTCAGGGCTGCTGGCCTCTGGCCGGGTTTTGATGCCAAGCTGACAGTGACTATCAGGGGGGACTGGCACCCTTAGTGGGGTCTTCTGATTAAAGCTCTGACTTAGGGAAGAGCAGCGGAGGCTTATTTCACAGACCTGGCCGGGGTTTTGGACTGACAGAGATGGCAGCCACCAGGATAACAGACTCGAGGAGCAGATGACGTTGTAAGATGGTTAGGGATGTGGGGAGGAAAGGTGACAGACTAAAGAGTTAGGGCATCAGAAACTGAGACACTAACCGTTTTAATTGAGGAGAAAATGCAGGAAGAAATACAATATTTCTACCTTGTGGTGCAGCAAGACACCAAGCAATCTGGCAAAGAGCCTTATAGATCAGTGGTCTCAGCCTTCTTAATGCTGTGGCCCTTTAATACAGTTCCTAATGTAGTGGTGACCCCAACCACACAATTATCGTTTGCTACTTCATAACTGTAAATTTGCTGTTATGAGTTGTAATGTAGATATCTGACACGCGACCCACAGGCTGAGAGCCACTGTTACAGATTGTCTCTCCTTAGCTAAGGTCTACTCAGGTTAGTGAAACTGACTTGTAGATGTATGTCTAACCATTCATGTCTTTGCTATCTTTGTTATGCTTTAGCTATTTGTAAAAACTGAATCATATAAAACCTGACATTTTATAAATGTACACTATAAAAGGATCATTAAAAATAAGGTTCCCAGTCTCTCTGTAGACTGGTTTAAAGTTTATTTTGATGCTAAAGGATCTCCAATTAAATATTTAATTCAAAATTCTAAGGCCAATACTTAATAGGAATAAAACTACAAAATCTTAATTTTGTAAAAGCCACAAATTTGTTTGTAAACTGTTAGAGATAATTAAGACATGCAAGTTAATGATCAGTCATTTTTTTTGTTGTTTTATTTTTGAAACAGGATTTCTTTGTATAGCTCTGGCTTTTCTGGAACTAGCTCTATAGACCAGGTTGGCCTTGAACTCACAGAGATCCACATGCCTCTGCCTCCTGAATGCTGGGATTAAAGGCTTGCACCACCACTGCCTAGTTAGGCCAGTCATCGTTTAACTGATCAATTCTTTAATGTCCGCAGACTATGCTTGTAGTCATGCTAAGAACAAATGTAATTCATTACAGAGACAGGCTTTAGCCTTTTGTATATGTTTATAAGGTTATGCCAGAAACAAGTAACTAAAATATTAATTTTTAAAAATCATATATATTTAATAGATTAAATGATGGCCCTCAAAGCCCTTAGAGATATCTGCTGAATATGACATTTAGGTGTTCATCAAAAAAGGCTTTCTGTGATAGACTAAAATTACACACCTGGTATCAGCGTCTGAGTCTACCTCCAAGAAGATGAACAACAGCAAACTCCCATGGAACTTACTTCAAATGTGGTAATGCTGACCAGGAAGTGAACAGGACAAACTCCATTTTGAAAAAGAACTCCATTTTAAACAGAACTTGGCCAAGGGCTGTACTTAACTCCACTTGCATAAAGTTTTAAAAACAACCACAAACAGGCCCTAAACAGCTCTGCAGTCAAGGTGTCTCCATCCAGATACACCAACTCATGGAAAGTTCTAGTAAGCAGGATCTGTGGTGCTGCAAATGTCCTGGCAACTGCTGATGGAAATTCCTCAATTTCCCTTAGACCTGAACTCCCCGATTTTTCCTCTAAAAACTGTGAAGGCCTGGATTTCTCCTTACAAAGCTTTATTTCTGGAAGGGAGTGTTTGGCGCCTGAGGGTGGGGCTCAGGTCTGGGAATTCGCCTGACAGCCAATACATTCAAAAGTTAGGTTTGTACTGACAGTTCAGCCAACAGCACTGTACCCCAAGCCCCTTTGCCAAGATGTGCAGCACCCCGCTTACATAGGCTTTTCTTTAAAACAATCCTCACCTCGGGGCTCAGGGCCGATAACCTCCCCTGCATCAGAATAAAGGGTATCAAATTGGGTTTGTTTGGAACCTGCTCATAACAATAAAAACCCTCATTCGTTTGCATTGAGTCCAGCTCCCTGGTGGTCTTTGGGGGGTCCCTCGACACGGGTACAACAAAAAGCCTTCATTGTGAGGCCTTGGACCAATCTTATCCACCTGTTTCATCAGATTGTTGAGATTTGGCCCCAGCCTAGACTTGTGATCAATAAACCCCTCTGTACGTCATCCAATGTGTGGCTCTGTGGTGGTCTTGTTGGGGAGGGGGTCACGATATGGGCACAACAGCCACTGGGCAATAAACTGCCTCCTGCCTCTCCCATTGTCAGGGTCCTGCCCAGACTGTGGACATTGTTGGGTTAACTACTCTGCCTTGCCAAGGTAGATCAGTTCTCCCAAGTTCTTCCTCAACAGGAAAAAAAAAAAAAATCTCTTAAGATTTCCAAATTCCACAGCCAAAGGCTGATGCTGCCCTGTGTGGCAGCTGAAGAGTTAAAGCAGTCCTGTGTGGCCTCTGCTCACAGCAAAGCAATCAAGGTCACCATGGAGGAGCCCAGCAGCCTGCCCAGGTAATGGGGTAGGTCTCTGTCATTTTAACTAATACAGAGGCCATTTGATTTATACTTCCTGCTCAAAATTTTCTTTCTTGGATCTCTATGATAGTGTTGCTAGCAAGCTGTAGCTTTATCCGTGTAGCAGCAGCAAGCCAACCTTATCCAGCCCCTCCATGCAAGGCTGCAGCTGCCTAGTCAGTCCATTTCACATGAAAAATCAGACCTTGCTTTTCCTAGAGCTAGCAGGTCTGCTGAGAAAGGCAGACTCACAGACAGGTTCATGTTGCTGACAAGCTTCACATGAAAAAAAAAAAAAACAGCTGTCAATATGAAAACAAAATCAAGCTTTTTTACTGTCTCAATACTTTTTACTATTTATTCCATTATTTAAAAGAACATTCTTTTCAATGACTTCTCTCAGTAATCAACCAGCTATATTTCATGTTAAGTGATTGGATTGAAAAAGGTTAAAGTTTATGTATTATGAATGTCTAAGGAAATGATTTAAGGTATATAAATATAAGTTGTGAGGGACTAAAGAAATGGTTAAAAGTGTATAAATAATGTAAGTTATAAAGGTCTGAGGAAATGATTTAAGGTATGTGAGAAATGTTTCACAAAATTAAGACTTCAGAAATTTAGAATCTTAACATTAGTCAATGGAGTTCTGAAAAGTATTAAGATAGCCTTGATAAAACACTGGCTACTGCGGGTGGCGGTGGTGCACAACTTTAATCTCAGCACTCCAGAGGCAGAGGCAGGTGGGGGGTTTGAGACAGAGTTTCTCTATGAAACAGCTCTAGCTGTCCTGGAACTCACTCTGTAGACCAGATTGAACTTGAACTCACAGAGATCTACCTGCCTCTGCTCATAGGGAGTAGCATTGCTGGGTAGTGTGGCCTTATGGGAGTAGGTATGACCTTGTTAGAGTAGATGTGGCCTTATTAGAGGAAGTGTGCCACTGGGGGTGGCTTTGAGGTTTCCAGTGCTCAAGCCAGGGCCAGTGTCTCTCTCTTTCTGCTGCCTGTTGATCTGGATGTAGAATCTCAGGTACCTCTCCAACACCATGTCGGCCTGCAAGTAGCCATGCTTCCTGTCATGACAATGATGGACTAAACCTCTGAACTGTAAACCAGCTCCAATGAAATGGTTTCTTTTATAAGAGTTGCCGTGGTCATGGTGTCTCTTCACAACAATAGAAACCCTAACTAAGACAGTAACTCAGTAGTGGACCACTTGCTTGCATGTGCAAGGTCTTGGGTTAGTTAAATCCCCAACACCACAAATATGCACTTGGTTGAAGACATAAGAGCCATGACTAACACAGCTAGGCTTTAAACTGAGAAGACAGTAAGAAAGCAAGAGGGCAACACTGTAGTGTATAGGTAAGAGCACAGGTCGCTTTCCAGCACGACACACAGAATTCTGTGCTTAGATCACAACTGTATTCACTGTATGCAACTCTGATACTACCTCTAGGAATGCAGTTTCTTATCTTCAAACTTAAAAATATTAATTAGTTTGATCCTTTTGGGGTTTGGTCTAAAAGTGTTCTCAAATGTCTTGGAGAAAGGAGACAGAGGAGTGGGTGGAAATACTAAAGCACTCAAGAATTAATGTCACACCAAGGCTGTGTTCAGTACAAATTAAAATTACCAAAGGCTTTTCTTTTCTTTGGAGGTGGGGTTCAGGGCAGGAAGGTAACCCTAATGATTAAACTTCAGGCCTTCAAACACTAGATGGGCACTTTACCAAGCTATAGTCCCACCCTGTTATCTCAGTCTTTCTAATGGAGCACCTTACTGATTCTACACTTGCCAATTAGCTTGGTAAATTATGCTGGATATAAAAGGAAGATCATTATTTAGGTTCTGCTTGGAAAGATAGCCACAATGTAGAGCTTACAGACGAGGTAAGGCTTGCTGCGCAGCTGTTACCTGGAACTGTTTCTCACACAGCCCTACTACTGCTTGCTGTTGAGTATTCTCTGCTGGCTCTCTCTACCTGTCTCTATCCATCTATCTGCTACCTGCACTCATCTTTCCATACCATGCATGTCTTCATGACAAAACGATCAGACTAAAACACTGAACTATGTTTAAATGCACATCACTGACTATAGACTAAGGTTGTGTTATGGTTTGAATGAGGAATGTCTCCTAAAGTCTCAGACATTTGGATATTTGGCCCCCAGGCGGTGGCAATCTTTGGGAGGTTTAGGCGTTGCAGCCTTGCTAAGGGAAGTATGTCACTGGCTTTGAGAGTGTCAGCCTTGGTCTGTCTGTGCTCCCAGCTTCCTGCTCCTGCTGCCATGTCACAGTCCCTGCCATGACACACATGTGTCCCTCTGGAAGCATAAGCCAAAATAAACACTTCTATGGTCTTTCTTTGATCCTCTAACCACTGAATTGAGCATCTAGTTGGAATGGTATTTTACTGTTTCACCAGCAGCAGTCCTCATTGCTGTGTTTTTTTTTTTTTAATTTTCCTCTTTATTTATTATAATATATGCATGAATAGATTTTTGTGTATATGGCTTTGGTTGTGGCGTTTTGTCAACAGCAACAGAAAAGCAGTTAATACAAGCAGTGAAGAATAATAAGGTAGGCTTGCATACAGAGAGTGAAAATGTCAAATGCTATGCACAAGGGAACATGTCAACTATTTTAAAAGACAATTGTGAACAGAGATCCTTGTGGGGGCACAGGAAAGAGAAAATGTTTGATTATACATGAGACGTTATAAATTATAAGTCTGCTAGTTGGGGAAGGTAAATGTTTGCTTAAGTTTTACACATGGAAAAGAAATGTCATCAAGTCTAAAGTAATTAAAAACCCAATTTAATATGACGGCTTCATTCAATTTTAATAAAGCTACATCCTCAACAACCACGAGCCCCAGTCCAACCTTCTCCATGGCGCAGAGAGAAATGACATCCGTCATTAGCATTGACTTCCAGTGCAGTAAACCTGAGTTAATTACTCCCAAGCAAGTGGACATAGACTTGGTTCAAGAAGCTCATTTCCACATGCTGGAGAGATTTCTTAGTAACCAAACGTACCGAACTACTACAGAGACATATGTCCATAAGAAGGGCCACCAAAAGGCATGTTTTAATTAATGACTAATTTTGAGTAATTGCTTATACATTTTGAAAGAAGACATTAAGAGTCTTAAGCTGAAAATCAATAGCTTCCCATCTCTTCTGCACCCCATTATTCATCATTTAAACTACTTTAGTTTTTCAGATCTTTGTGTCTAATCAGTGTTCTCAAGGCAACACAACAGTTTCAGACATCACATGTTCATCCCCTACTTGGGCAGGGAGAACTTGAGCCACAGGCAGAGGGGATGGCTTCCCTTCCCATTCTCTAAGTGTGGCCACATCAATTTCATTAAAGCAATATTCAGGGTTTATATTGTAACTATACAAGAATCAATCACTTGTACACTCTTGGTTCTCTTCTGTATTTGTTTGCTCTGATTTTAGACAGGGTCTTACTATGTAGCCCCAGCTAACCCAGAACTCACTGTGTAGACCAGGCTGGCCTGGAACCCACATAGATCACCTGCCTCTGCTTCCGAAGTGCTGAGATTGAAGGTATATGTGCCCGGTTTATCTGCTGTGTTTACAGCTAACTAAACTGTCCCAATCCTATAATAACCTCTCAGTACAATTTTCCTCTGTTAAGCAACAGGGATAAACTGTCACTTAGCCCCACCCCCACCCCAAGACCTTCTACTCCACTGCTCTAACCTGTATGATTCTCTGCTTTATTCTGGGGGTTTTGTGTTTAGTTTTGTGTGCAGATTTCTCCCTCTCCAGGGCTGTCTCTGATTCTTCACATCTCTCATCTCTTACTATTCTCTTTGTCACCACAGCTCTAGCTGTATATTTTCTAATAGAGAAACTTCCTTAATGATGGAGGGCATTAAAATGCTGATTGAAGCTCACAGGATCGGACAGGTAGGAAGGTGAGGTCCTCTTTCTGAGGAGAGCACTTAACCAGAGACCAAAATACAGCAAAGGCGGAGCAGTGCAGGGAACAGGGTCAGGCAGTTAACAGACACAATCGGAAAGGGGAACAGGTGAGCAAAGGCGCTGTAGCCAGAGCTGTGAGAACAAGGACTAGCAGGTCAGAGGGAGATGGGTCTAGATTCTGAGGAGCAGTTTTTACAGGCCTTGTCAGGGGCATTTACAAAGTCAAAAATTAAAATACTCTGTGATACTTTATCAATGGAACCCAAACAATTTTTACAATATTTTACATCAGACATGGAATGTTGATTCCTGAATTGTGCCTATGGAAAATTCCACCTTGGCTCTTATGGCCCCTCCTCCCCGAAAGACTGAACCTTATGTTAAATAGGGGGATAAAGATAAACATGTTTTCCTGCTCTACAGTCTCCTTATTGCTGCCACCTGCAGAGGTGTTAGTCTTTTGGGATCTTCCAAGACCTTGGGTGTGTCCTGATGAGGGGGCAGGGAAGTTAGGAGGGAAGCTAGGATAGAAGCGGGGAGCTGGGAGAAGGGAGAAAGAAGCATGGCAGGGAGAGAAGCAGAGAGTAAGAGGTAAGGTGTACTGAATAAAGCTCGGGTCTCTGTGATCCTGAATGATGGAACCTGACTGCTCCTGAGTGCTGATCATTAACTTCGACGCCCCTCACCTGGACTAGACTCGGTTCACTTTAACCGGATGCAGTAACGGAAGAATCACTTCCGATTTCCTTCTGGTTAATCAGGCAGGGCAACAGTTATAGGGGTTTTTCTACAGTGTTCATTCAACCTTATGAACAGTCTGAAAAAAATGATACTTTATAAATACACTAGAAACTCCCTGGATAAGTATCCACCAGGCATGCATCAGCTACACCATGGAAGCTACTCATATTGCTGAAAGAACAAAATAAAAACTAAGTAACAGAGGCAGAGGCAGGCTGATCTCTGTGAGTATGAGGCCACCATACTGGTCTACACAGCAAAAGCTCCAGGCTGGCCAAGGCTGTATAGTGAGACTCTGTCTTAAAAACAACAATAACCCCTCTCCCTCAACCAGCTAGTAGTTGGACTAGGGGTTGAGGGTTGAGAATGAGTCAAGTTTTGAACTCAGGCAAATTAAAAGTTTCGTTTTAGCCTACCATCACTTTAGCCTACGGGACAGAGGCAGGATCACACTGCAGAGCTGTATGCTTTTACTATGAGGATACAGAAGAAAAGGAAAGTGAATCCTGTGGTTTACAAGCTCAGGGATGAGAACCACTTTGTTCAGACAGGATTCTGCAGCTGTTTGCAGTATAGAACTTCCCTTTGTCAGCGCCACACTCTGAATGTCAGGAATCTTGAGGGACTCAGAACTGGCTCTAAGAACCATTTGTGCACTGCCCCCAGCAGCCACCTTGCTAAGGTCCCAGTAATTGTATATCGCCAGCCGCGTTCCCTATTCTCCCTTTCTCTACCTGAGGCTCCTGGTGCTGCTTGAGAACACTATGGCCAGTGCCCATTTGGGTAACCATCCTCAACTCACCAACCGAGCTTGCTGGTCCCCACCAGGCCTCACTGCACTCGGTGCATAGACTCAGCAGGTTATTTTGTCTGTATTTCTCAGACTTCATTTCCTGGAAGCCAGGACCCTGTCCTAGCTACGGTGTTTTAGAGAGTGAGGAAGAATAGATGTACCGCCCTGGATAATTCCAAATAACCATCCACACAAGCAGCGGTAAGAACCTGCAAAGCTGGTTGTGGAGCGGGAGGCAAATGTCTAGTCCCAGATGAGTTTCTAGCTAGTTCTTTGGCTTCTGAACCTGCCTCCTGGACCTGTATAGGAGGATGCTTGGGTCTGCAAGTGTGTGTTTCCTTAGGTTCCCATATTGAAATCCTGCCCCAGATGATGGGGCTGAAAGTGGGGCCTTTGCTGAGTGATTAAGCCATGGAGGAGAAGCCTTTATTGGTGACATATTAGTGACTTTATAAGGGAGGGCTTAAAGACATAGCTCAGCCTGAGATCGGGTCCTTGGTATATACCAAATCTTCTGGCCCCTTGCCGTGGACTCACCAGCCTCCAGAACGGTAAGCAACAAACTGTTATTTACAAGTTGTTTAGCCTGTGGTATTTTATTATAGCCATCCAGATAGACTGTGGCATGCTTCAGAACACACTGACTTCTGTCCACAGGGTTGGAGAAAGCTGTGCTGGAGTGATGAAGAGAAGTACTACTAGGAACTGGCTAACTGTGGACTCTAGGGGTTTTGTTGAGACAGGGTCTCCTAATGTCCAGGCTGGTCCCGAACTCCTAACCTTCCTGCTGAGATTACAGGCATTCATCACTCCAGCTTTGATGGGGGGTGTTAATTATCATCATCCTTCCTACCACACTCTGTAGATGTTTTCCATAAACTTTTTAAGGAGAGAAAGCTACTTTGTTACAATAAGGTTTCTTAGCCCCAGGCACCCAGAGGTCTAGACTCACAGACTTACAGTCTTAGACCCCTTAGCCATCCTCGCTGCTCAGGACCCCAAAATGACCCAGACACTTATATTAAGTTTATGCTGTTTGGCCTATGGCTCAGGCACATTGCTAGCTAGCTCTTACATCTTAACTCAACCCATTCTCATTAATTTGTTTGTTATGTGGCTTGTGGCTTATTTGTGTTATATATATTGGGCGGCTGGCTTGATTTGACTTTGTTTTTTTTTTAATTTTGATTTTTTTTATTTTTTTATGGTGTTTGAATCATTTTAAAAATCTGAACAGCAACAAATAACTAAACTATCTAAAACTAACTACAAATCTATAAATCTAAACCTCTAAATGCCCAAAGCCAAAAACTTTATTATAACACTACTTCACTCAAAATGTTAGGCGAATTAGAATGGAACTAAGTGCTGTGGTCTTGGGATGTTTTATGTATCACTACATACGTGGTTCTTCTCATAGTTCTCTGATGAAAGTTCCAGAATGTCAATAAATACATAAAGATTGAGAAGGTCCTGGGTGAGAAAGGCTCTTTCTGTGAGAGCATAAGAACCTAAGTTTGAATCCCCAGCACCATGCAAAAAGCAAAGCGAAACCCCAGCTGAGCATGGCTTTGCATGCCTGTGACTTGACTGCGGGATGAGGGGGCAGAATAAGGCAGACAGTGGGCCTCAGGTTCACTGAGAGACCCTGTTTCAAGGCAGTAGGGTAGATGGAGACAATATTCTCCTCTGACCCCCATGTGTGTCACATGTGCGTGCCTCTACACTTATGTACATGAACCTGCCGTGGAACCTTATTTCAAGATGTGTTACATTTCTTTGTGCTGTGGAACATTTGTTTAATGATGCAAAGATGTACTGAATTCTTTTATGTGTCATTTGTTTAACTCTGTGAAGCTGTGTTACTTTGCCTGCCTAAAACACCTGATGGTCTAATAAAGACCTGAACGGCCAATAGCGAGACAGGAGAAAGGAGAGGCAGGGCTGGCAGGCAGAGAGAATAAATAGAAGGAGAAATCGGGGCGGAAAAAAGGAGCAAGGGAACAAGGAGAGGAGGATGCTAGGGGCAGCCACCCAGCCACCCAGCCACCCGGCCACACGGCCACCCGGCTACCCGGGCACACAGCCACCCAGCCACATGGCCATTCACCCACCCAGCCACCCAGCCACATGGCCATTCACCCACCCAGCCACCCAGCCACATGGCCATTCACCCACCCAGCCACCCAGCCACATGGCCATTCACGCACTCAGCCACCCAGCCACATGGCCATTCACGCACTCAGCCACCCAGCCACATGGCCATTCACCCACCCAGCCACCCAGCCACATGGCCATTCACGCACCCAGCCACTCAGCCACCCAGCCACCCGGCCACACGGCCACTACCGAGTGGATCTCGGTTAGGACCTCCACTTACCGCGTCCGGTTTCTTTGTGGTCCGAGTTTT
Organism: Phyllotis vaccarum; assembly: GCA_033318265.1. Classification (NCBI taxonomy): domain Eukaryota; kingdom Metazoa; phylum Chordata; class Mammalia; order Rodentia; family Cricetidae; genus Phyllotis; species Phyllotis vaccarum. The sequence goes on along the minus strand of JARWLC010000001.1, from coordinate 160,600,116 downwards.
GTCCCAGGCGAGGAGCGTCAAGATTAATTAAGTCTACACTCAGGAGTCGTTTAGGTTCCATCATTCAGGCTCTCCACACACTGAGAGACCTGAGCTTTATTCAGTACATCTTATATCTTAGACCTGTCTGTCCCTTAGCCATGCTTCTGTCTTGCCACTGCATCTCGCCTAGCTTTTTCCCCTCTAGCTTCCCGCCATGCTGGATTCCCTCTGCTCCTTCCACTCACACTGACTCTACTCCATGCTTGTCCCCAGCTTCTGCCTCTCCTGCCGCTTCTGCCTGTGTCTCCTCGTGTCCCCTTTTGTCTCCCGCTATCACCTTAACTCTCTTTCACACCCTGCCCCCTCATCCGGCACACCCAAGGTCTCGAGTCTCCCAAGAGGCTAGCACTCAGCAGGTGGCAGCGTCTATAGTGCAGGAAAACAGGCTTTTCCCTATTTCCTCTATAAACATAGGGTTTTAGTAGGATGGGCCATTAAAGGCCAGAATGGCACTTACTCGGGAGACAACAGGCCACCCAGCCACACAGCTACCACAGAGTAAGAATGAAAGAAAAGGTAAACAGAAATAGAGAAACGCAAAAGCCCAGAGATAATTTAAGGGATAATTTAAGAAAAGCTGTTAGGAAACAAGCCACGTTAAAGCCAAGTATTTATAAGTAAGTATAAGCCCCTGTGTGCATTTGGGAGCTAGGTGGTGAGCCCCCAAAGAGTCAAAAAGTTAAAAAAAAAAAAAAAAAAAAAAAAAGCAAAAACATCCTAGCACCCAATATGGGGCTCAAACCCACAAGCCTAAGATTAAGAGTCTTATATTCAACCAACTGAGCTAGCTGGGTATCCTTTTCCCAACCTCCACTTAAAAGCCCTTCTCCACCTGGCCCCTCCCTACCACTTCCTGTCAGCTAGACCTCAGTCTCCCGACTGCAGGTGAATTTTATTTAGTCAAACAAATGTAACACATCTTTGCATCATTAAACAAATGTTCCAGAGCATAAATAAAAGTGACATACTTTAAAATAGTATCCTACCACATGAATATAAATATATATATATACACACAAATCGTCTTTAAAATTTTTCTGGAGACTCAGGGTCAGAATGATGTCTTTGCTGCAGAACACCACGGCCGCCCCATTCACCTGCAGGAAGCTGCTCCTGAAGTGAAAGGTCTGTGCTCTTGCCCAGGGCAGTGGCAACCCCAAGACTGCAAACTGTCCCTTCAGTAGGTACTAGGATGACATACAAATATCCCCTGCAGCTCTGTCTCCTCAGTGCCTCAGGGGGAGTTCCAAGAGGGAAGACTTGGGGAGAGGGCATGTAGTCAGCTGGGCAGTGGCCAGGGCCTCTAAGAGTAGACAGGATAAGGTACCAGTGACAGCTACTCCTTTGCATTTTTAAAGACCTTTGCTGCTCCTCTCTCAGCACGAACTCCATTATAGCACTCGGCAGGGCACTCATTTCAATGCCTCTCTTCAGGATGGACAATAATTTACAGAGCAGAACATAAGGTTCAGAGGATCAGGAGTTCAAGGTTCCCTTGACTATGGAGCAAGTCTGAAGCCAGCCTGGGCTACACGAGGCCCTGGCTTAACCACTAAATCAAGATTCTGGAGTTAGTCAAATAAAGTAAGGGCTTGGATAAGTTCTCGGGATTCTGAAAGAGTAGCAAGGCATCTTTACTCTTGGCAGAGAATAAAGTTGCATCTGGAGTCAGCACAAGCCCCTTACTTTACATAAGCCAAGCTTTAAATGATCACTGAGCTGAAGGACTGGCTTTACCTCAGGAAGCAGCACAAAGCACCTGGAGTCAAGCACACCCCTTTTTAAATGACCACACTGCAAAATTTTCATATGGATTTTTAATTTTTTTCCATTAAACTACAACACATACACACATACACACACTCATCACAATCTCTATTGGTTTCTATAAACTGAACACATCTAGAATAATTAGCTCAGAGATCAAGGATCTCAGGCCCTCAGACAGTCACAGTGCACCCTTTCATTTATGATATTTTTAGTGGTTACAGCCACTCTGACGCCTATCGCCTACATCACTCAGTCTTCTTAATAAGTACTTGTTTGTTTGTTTGTTTGTTTGAGACAGGGTTTCTCTGTGTAGCCATGGCTGGTTTTGAACTCACTGAGATCCACCTGCCTCTGCTTCCCAAATGCTGGGATTAAAAGCATGTACCACCACTGTCCAGCAAGTACTTTTCATTTATATGTCTGTGTGGGCGCTCACAGAGGTCAGAAGAAGTCACCAGAGTCCCTGGAGCTGGAGTTATGGGTGGCTATGATCCTCCTGTCCTGATGTGAGTATTTACGAAGGAACTTGGGTCTTTTGCAAGAGTAGCAGGTGCTCTTAACCCAGAGCCATCAATCACTCCAAACTGCTGTCTTTCTGACTTAAAAACAGGAAATCACACAGGATATGTTCTTTGGGGTCTGGCTTCTTTCACTATCATTGGTTTATGACAGTCATTAGTGTTGTGTACTGTGACAATGTGTACATTTTCAATGATGAATCTATACTGTTGAAGAATCACCACTGATGATCCATTTCAGCTGTGGCAGTTTGGGGTGTGTGTGGGGGGTGTTCTGGTTATCTTCATCATGAGTGCTGCTGACTGTCAGTGGGGTATTTTTATGAAAATATGGGTGCATTCCTTTTAGGGATGTACCTGGCAGTAGTGCTGTGCTCCAGGGTACTACGTACATGCTCAGCTTTCAGAGATACTGCATACAAGGAGGATTGCTTCTCTGTCAACTAAGGCCTGGTTCTTCTCCTTACCTGCACCTTAACAATAAGTATCTTATGTGAGGATTTGGGCAAAACTGATTTTCCATCACCCAGAATTAAAAGCATGCAGATCATCTACCTTAGAGGGGCCAGTGAGATGGCCTGACTTCATTCTCTGGGACCTCTGTGAAAGTATATATTTGTCTTCTGACCTCCACAAGCATGCCATGTGCCACACATGTACTCCCTCCATACCCTACTCACACATACACACACACACACACAATAAGTAGTAAATTAATAAATAAAATAAGTATCTTCAAGCCAGGAATGGTGGCTCATGTCAGTAATGTCCGCACACAGGAAGCCAGCTTAGACTGGTGAGTTCCAGGTCAGGGCTAGAGCAGGACGCTGCCTCAGAAACCAAAAGCACAACACAAAGAAACAACAACAAAAGTTACCTTCACAGATATATTCCTTAAGTATTTTTTTTCTTCCTAAAGATGAGGCTATTTATCAGGAAGGGCAGGAGAAATAATACTGCAATTAAAAGCAAATTACAAAGGACAAGGTGCTGAGTAAAACACAGTGTATAATTACAATTAACTCAAAACAAATCAAATGATCCACATAAACCCAAGCACTCACTGGTAAACTAATGGAAAAATTAGACAGGACTGAGCTTTTAATAGTGTCTGCTCCAAACACCACACGTCTCAGCTGAGGTGACCAGGCAGACAAGAGGCAATTAGTTTGTAGCAGATGCATCAGTGAAAGGCGCTGCAACAGGGCACCAGAGTCAATCTTCCTGGCTCATTAGGACCATCTGCTCACTTTATTTTTCCAGATTTTCACTTTATGTAATCTTTAGTCCCTTCAAGCTAATTGCCTTTTGCTTTTATATTTGATCATTATCTTTTCCTAATATTCTCAGTTTATGAGCTTCTTGGGGCTCTGCTATCTCAAAGAGCCTGTTCAATTTCCTTTCCAGAAGCTTTTTTTTTTCTTCAGAATATGAAGCCTGGGGGAAATGGCAGATGAAAAGATTACTGGGCCATGCAAAGCTTAAATAAATTAAAGATTTGAGGCTATGTTGCTGCTTCCTGTTTCCCAGGGTAATCTTTTTTCAGGTTATTAAACATTATTTATGACCTTTAAAAAGAACTGCCCTTAGTCATTAATAATAAAATCTGTCAGTCAAAATAGTAATATAAAACAATGCCAATTTTCAATGATAAGACCTAAAGCCTATTTATATATATTCAAAATTACTAAATAGACTTGAAGTGGTCCAAATTATAACCAAATATATTACACTTAGCACCACAAACTAAGAGACTACAGCTAAAACCAGGCATGGTGGTGATGCCTTTAATCCCAGCACTTGGGAGGCAGAGGCAGCCTGGTCTATAGAGAAAGTTCCAGGACAGCCAGGGCTATGCAGACAAATCCTGTCTCTAACCCCCACCAAAGAAACCATAATTATAATAGACAAATGAGGAGTACTGAGTTGGCTCAGGGGATAATGGTGCTTGCTAGGAAAGCCTAGTGACTAGTGACCTAAATTCAATCCCTGGAAAATACAAAAGTTGTCCTTTTACCCCATGTGTTGTAGAACACACACACACACACACACACACACACACACACACACACACACACACACACACACACACACACACAGAGAGAGGAAAATAATTTTGTAAGCAGACAAATAGGAAATAGAAATGAAAGTGCTTATGAATGACTTGCTTTGGTCCATAGAGACTCTACAATAAGAAACACAAAAATGGCTTCTGTCCCCAGGCTTTCTGGAAAGTTCTAGAGGGGATATGGCAGAAATTAGATGTGGATGTTAGAGAGGTTATAAAGAATAGGTGGGTTACACAGGACATGTAATCCAGCGAGTAAGTGATAAAAATGCTGGGGACTCCACTGTAAGTATCATAAGTCATGTTAGTTACACAAAGATATATTTCAGTTAGGTAGATAAATATTTTAAGAATGTAGACTTTTCTGAACAGTGAGACAGGTCTTCTCCTGGCAGCACCAATCTACTTCGAGAGGATGATAAATAACCAAAGAAACTTCATGTAGAGTTTACTTTCCTTATGGCAAAGGTTGGCCACTGGGCAAGAGACTGTTCTTGCCATGACTGATTGACAACATATTGTATAAACTGGACATATAGAATCCATAAGAAAGTGACCTCTAGAACTTTGCCAGAACAAGCCAAGATGGTCCTTCAGTTTCCTGCTTTACAGAGTCTACTAGATATTCTGAAGGACACAGGGAGAAGTGACTGACAAACTAAGCCAGAATGGGCAGAGCAGTCCTTCAAATTTCTTGCTTCACTGAAAAGTCTGCCAGAGACTCTGGGCCTATAGGCTGAAGATGGATGCCCCAACTTTACAAAGAAACTTTGGGTGACTGTTCAGGCAGCCAAATATCATCTCCAGCATTTCTAGAATTTGGAGGTTGCGTGCACTCTACTTTCTGTTTGCTCAGGGAATGTTATATCCTTCTGTGGTCTTGGATGGCACTGAAGATGAGATAGTTATAAGTATAGCTTTTCTTAGTTATAATAAAAGGTAAATTAGATATGAAACTTTGGACTCACAAGGATAAGGTAGATGATAGAATATTTTCTTTAATTTTGCTAAATACAAATAGACTAGAAATTGTAACTGTAATTCTTGCTTGACAGATGTTTTGTTATATGTAATTTTGCTATGTTGAAATTAAAACCTTCCATTTTGATTAGACAGAACAGGGGAAGTGATATGAGATGTCTTTCTGTGAATTACCACTGTGAATTACCATTGGCTAATAAAAGAACTGTTCTGGCCTATGGCAAGCCAGCTTATAGGCAGACAGGAAATCCAAGCATAGAAAAGGGGAAGAAGGGCAGAGTCAGACAGAGAGACCACCACAAGCTGCCACCGACGTAAACGTACAGGTAAGCCATGAGCCATGTGGCAAGACAAAGATTAATAGAAATGGGTTAACATGTAAGAGCTAGCTGACTATAAGCCTGAGCCATAAGCCAAACAGTTTGTAATTAGTATAAGCTATTGTGTGATTATTTGGGACTGCTGGTCCAGATCTTGGGGATAAGCTGGACTCTTATTACAATTCCTAGCTAGGTAAAGAGTGCCATTTCACCTACAACCTTTTTTTACATTTACTCAGGCAACTTTGGGGCACCATAAAGGAATGTAGAGAAGGATGGTTGTCTGCCTTTAAGTGGATGATCTAATATAAGTAGCAGTTCTCAGAAGGATCAGCAAGGTCAACGTGAACTATACCTGGTGAGGTCATACCTAGTCATTTGGCTATCATGGTACCTAACTGGAGGCAGGAGGCATCTGCAAAAATGAGACTAGTTGAGGTGGTTATTCCCAACATTTCTCCAGACTAGAAATGTAGGGTATTCTGGGAAAGGAAACAGGCATGAAAGGTGAAGAGATACAGAGGTCACGGTATAGGTAAGCAGCCCACAGACCAGCAGAGTTGTAGAAGGAGAGACACAAGGGTTCCCCAGACAGTTTGGCTACTTGCTACCTGTGCAGACTGTTAAAGTGAGGTCACCTAAGGATATCTTACTACCCTATACAAACTCCACCTCAGAGATAAGAAATAACTGTACACAGGCAGCTGAGTATCAGTAATACTTAGATAATGACCACATCCAAGTAAGAGATAGGAGGATGGGGGTTCAAAGTCATCCTCAGCTACATAGAAGCTCCAAAGCCAGCTTAGGCTACATGAAACTCTCTCTCAAAACAGACAAACAAATCATGATTAGCTCTGTTATAAAACCATGGTTATGTTCCTAAGAAACCTCACAGCATTCAGAAACATTAAAATTAGCTATTCAACATGAAAAAGGACAGCTTAAACTGTAGATAAAACTGGGTAATTGTTCCTGTAGGTGCTCAACAATGAAGAGCTGAATTCTGTCACTAGCCATATAATAAATGGCTTGGCCAGATCAACAAGAGAGAGAGAGAGAAAAAAAAAAGGAAGCTAGACAGCAGGAAAAACGTAACCTGCAGCCAGTTCACAGCCACAGACAGCAAAGAAAATCCTCCTGGCTGCCAGCTGGCCTCTGGTTGCCTTCCTAACCCTCCCAGGTGTGCCTGGGCCATGAGTAGCAGCACTTCAGTCCCCCAGGCCCAGACTTCCTCTGGGTACCCCTTCAAGCCCTAAGGGTGCAAAAAGCCCCCACTCTACCAGTTCATAGCAGCCAGTGCTCAAAATGCAAATTTCTGAAATGCTAATCAGTAATTTGTTTAAGGTCTCTTGAAGCAGATAAGATCATGAGAACAGCATTCTGTTAAGTGAGAGCTACTGGGGATGTAATGGCCCCATGGCACATCCTGTTATTTGTTTTAAATGGCATCTTACCATCTTAACCCAGGCTGCCTTTGAGCCCAGCCAGTATGCCTATTAATATCAGAAATAACTTCCCCAGCAGTACGTCCCCCCTTAAGGAGAAAGGCAGGAAGAAAAACTGCTCCCTAGTCACAACCATAGCTTTCTCATTTGCACCATGGGCTGCCAAATGTGCCAGCTCAGACAAGATTGTAACGAGGAATCTAGTAATGAGCTCTTAGAAACATCCGCCAGGGGCCTTTGCCTCCTAGTGGGCACAAGATAACTGTGCTGTACTCGGGGCCTGACCTCATGCTGCTGTCTCCCAGAATGGCCTCGTACTGTATTCCATGCACAGTAGACAGAACTGAGGGGAACAGTTATTTCTGCATTGTTCACTTCCTATCAAAGGCATGTTGCCATGACTACATGAACATTCAGCTTTTATGTGCAACAGGACGGCTGACAGATAACGCTTGTCCATCAGCGATTACCCATACATTCACTTTAACAGGAGCCAACAAAAACAGGTACAAACTGTTGACTTGTTTTCAAGGAACACACCTTAATAAGCTACTTTCCAAGGAAACGATTAGAAAATTCCTGTGATTTGCAAGAGAAGCTAAGGTCTTCGGTGATTGCAGCATCATCTATACAACTCACAAGAACCAAATCACTGTAGATCTGAAAACCATCAACACGAGGGTTCAGAAAGGCCATCAAAATTTAAGGATCCCTGAGCAAACCGGGAAAGCAAACCTCAGTGTCTACAGTGAGAACTGAGCATCTGGGGAGCAGCAGAAACTCATCCGTTAAGAGTGGTTCTTGCTCAACACTGACGGCTGCAGTTCAGGGCCTAGCACCGTGTGGCAGCTCACAGAAAACTAGACATTTGCCGTTAAATTGTCTCAGAAAGTCCCCTTAAAAACCCCGTCCAGGGTTATGGTTCCTGCCTTGAATCCCAGCATTCGAGCAGCAGAAACACGCGACACACATAGTGAGTTCCAGGCCAATACAAATTAAAACAATAACAAAGCTCCACCTCCTGGTGACAAGGAAAGCACCCAGGAAATCTGCTTTTCAGCCTGCTGTTCCACACTGCCTGAGCCAGGGAAGGATTTCTATCTTGCTCTGTCCATCACAGGCACTAGTTGAGTCAATGCCCCTGTCACATTCCACTGTGTCCTCTAACAAGGAGCTAAACAGTATTTCCAGCCAAGGGTGGTCCCACGTCTTCTCTGGAATAAGGTCAGAAATGACATGTGCTCTGGGAAGCCATGGCCCATTAAAGAAATCCTGACTACCTCTCTCCATGTTCCTTCTTGTTTTGATTTTATGAGTGTGACAAGGCCTGGGAGCCACTTGACGGAAGGAACCTAGGTTCCCAAGGGGGATACTTGGAGGAAAGCCCTTTGCTGACCTGAACACCTAATTTCTCTTCTCTTCTCTCTTTAAAAACAGTAGGGTGGTGTACACTGGAGCACTGTTGCTCTTCAGAGGGCCAGAGATCTGCTCCAAGCACCCACACTAGGCAGCTCACAACTGCTTCTAATCCCAGCTCCAGGAAGACTGACACCATCTTCTGCCCTCCGTGGATACCTTCATATACATAACATTGATTCTAGTGTGTCCCCCACACCAAAATAAAAATAAATCAATAAAAACTGTGATATTTAAACTCTGTTCCTGGAAGTTTACTATATTAGATACTATTGCGCTGCTGTAAAGAAACACCATGATCACCGGAGCTTATAGAAAAAAAAAATATTTAATTGGGAGCGTGGTTACAGTTTCAGAGAGTGAGTCCATAGCAGCAGGGAACCAGGGAGCATGGTGATGGCTAGGGAATCACGGTGCTGGAGCAGTAGCTGAGAACTAACATCTGATCCCCTAATTGCAGGCAGAGTCACTGTGAGAATGGGTCAGCTTCGAATGGCCTTTCGAAAATTTAAAACCCAACCCCAGTGACATACCTCCTCAAACAAGGCCACCTCTCCTAGTCCTTTCTAAGAGTTCCACTACCTGGAGACCAAGCATTTAGACATATGAGCCTATGGGGGGGGGGCATTCTCATTCAAATCACCTAGTTGTCAAGGAACAATAAAATATGTCATCTAAAAGAGTTTGCAATTGACAGCCCAGGAATCCACTAACAGGACTGGGAGGCAGTAGGTCAGCACAGTGCTTATCTTGCAGTCATGAGGATCTGACTATGATCCTCAGAACCCACTCAAAGACGCTGGGCATGAGTACACACTTGTAGTCCCAGTGCAGGGAAGGTGCAGACAGAAGGACAGCTGAGGCTCACTGGCCAGCCAGTCCAGCCTCAATGGTGGGCTCTGGGCCAATGAGAGAGCCTGTCTCAAAGGATTTGGGCAGTATTTCTAAGAACCTTGTCCGAGACTCTCTACTGGCCCCATATACATGTGCATACAGCTGTATACCTACTCATCCACATACTTGAATACACACATACAATTTTTTAAAAATCTCCTAATGGGTTTCTCTGAACATACATTCTAGAAAAGGACAAAACTGTGGGAATAGCAAAAAGAAGCGGTTACTAGAGGCTCAAGTTGAAGGAGAGGGCAGGAAGGACGAACAGGCTGGGTCTGACGTGAAATACCTCCTACAGGCTCTGTGTCTAAATGCCTGATGCCCTGCTGGTAGCAAGCGCTATTCTGGATGGTTGTGGGCACTTAGGGGGAGACCTAGCTGGAAGAAACACGTACTAGTGGGGACACTGGCCCTGAAGGTTATCCTTGCTGTCTGGCTCGCCTTTCTCTACCCAGCCCCTCATTCCCTGCGAAGAACAGCCTTCACCACAGTGTTCTGCTTTCCGTGAGGATCTAATCAAGCTCACAGGCCCAAGCAATCACAGACAGAAACCTCTCAAATCATCCTTTTTAGTGAGTATTTGGTCACAGAAAGGAGAAATTTAATGAACATAATAACACAGTGGTTGAAATAAACAACTTTGCATGTGTCCGAGTGCACAGGCTGTACCAGGCCTAGTGAACTCTTTGCTGACTGTAAAAAGCAGGGCACTGTGGTGGGGAGCACTATGCACATGTGAGGGAGCACGGATATGGGAAATCTCTGTGTTTCCACTTGTGTTGTAAATTTAAAGTGTTCTAAAAATAAAGTGCTTTATCTTGTTTTTTAAAATTCATCAAATAAAGATGCAGATAATAAACTTCATTTCTGTTTCCTTTTGTTTAAAACAGGCCTTTCTAGGGTAAGAATGTTCTTCATGAGTCACCCAAGGTAGCCACTAGCCCAGACTTAAATACAGCCACTGTGGCTAAAGCTTTGGATTTGAGGTTTAAATGGCCTTATATAACTGAGAGGCACCATGCTGGACAGAGCTCCCCAGAACCCCAAGGTTCTCCAGCTCAGAGTAGACACTGGAGGACCAAAACTCTATTTCTGAGACCTGGCGTACAGCGTATCATCTACATTTCCAACCTCTAAGATTCAGGAAAGAGGCAACACTTGGTACTTCAGCATACTCTGGCCCAAACAGCAAGTCTCCAGTGAACTCAGTGGAAGTGTTGACTGATACACAGGAATAAAATAAAATAACTATGCTTATGGATATTTAGTATGTGTGCATTTCAGAGAAATTTTCTTTAAATGCTGCCCAAAAAACCTTACTGTTTAGTGGTAACACAGAATGTGAAGACACTCCGATATGGAAGCATGTGGAAGGGTGAAGTCACCTTAACTCCAGCGAGTGGTGTGGCATGCACCATACCCTGCTTGATGGTGGGTTCCTGTGCAGGCAATATATGGAATGCAGAATGCTTATTGTCTTATCAGAGGAAGTATTTTTGAAATAAACATTTAAAAAGCTAAAAAAAAAAAAATACAGCCTTAAGGTGAAGCAATCGCTTTCTCTGTTTGAAAACTATGGAATGCTTCACTAATCTGCATGCACAGGGGCCGTGCTCATCTTCTCTGTGTCGGTCCAACTTTAGTATATGTGCTGCCGAAGTGAGAACTAACTTCTTTCTCTATTTTATAACTCTTTGAGGGGCTGCTGAAACAGCTAAATGATGACATATAAATGTGAAAACTCCAGGCTGGAGAGATGGCTCAGCAGTTAAGGGCAATGAATGCTCTTCCAGAGGACGCAAGTTTACAAATGGGTGGCTTACAAGTGTCTCTAACTCCAGTCAGAAGGGATCCAACCCTCTCGTGGCCTTTGTGGACATCAGGTACACTACACAGTGCATAGATGTACACATAGGTGAAACATCCACACAGAAAATAAAAATAAATCTTTAAAAAAAGGAGAGGGGAGGGACTCAAGGTCAATATGGACACTGGAGACTGTCTCAAAAAAAAAAAAAACCAACAAAACAAAAACAATAACAAACCCCGAGTCAACCAATGAGAGCTGAGGAGGGGATTGAGGTGTGACGTAGGCGACAAGGAGGCAGAGACCCTCACTGTGATGGCGGGAGGCAAATGGGGCCAGGAGCAGGGGAAGATAAAGTTGTGTCACTTTTCTCAATAAAGTGAGAGGGAAGCAGAACCCTAGGAAACACAAGAGGGCTTCCTCTAGAGCTGACAACAGCCAGCCGCAGACTGGACAGGAGGGGGCGCTAGAGCGCAGCAGGCAGCCCAGCCCGCAGTCTGAGACCTGGCCCCGTCATAGCAACCTAGCAGCCGGGAGGGGCCAAGAGAGGCCACATCGACAGAGTTCAGTACCAGAGAGGAAATAAATGCTTTTAATACAAAGCCATAGATGGATCCTTTCAAACCCTTTCTCCTCGGAGAGAAAAATACTAATTCCTCAGTAGGAAAAATAAACCAAGAAAAACTTCACCCTTCACTCCCTCTCATCTTTTGATTTTTAGCTTCTCATGTTTTTTAAACTAGTGTTGAAAAAAATGTGTTTGAGTCAGGGTTGCATTGTGTAGAGCAGGCTGGCCTCAGACTTATAGAGACCCACCTGCCTCTGCCTGCAGGTGCTGGGATTAAAGGCACGTGCCACCACACCCGGCCTAAATTCTGATTTTTTTTTTTTTAAATCAACCTATGCAAACCTTTTACAAAGGGAGTCTTACAGCTACACAGGCTCCCAGCCCTCATCTCACACCCACCTGCCTTCCATGGATTTTGAGGCACAACCACAAAGATTTAAACAGTCCTTGCAGTTCCTGGCACCTGAAATCAAGAAGGATTCACCCAATGTTTGCCACAGTCAATGAAGGCAAACATGGGCACTGTGGTGAAGCAAAGCTAGGGCTGGAAATAAGAGATCACCTACGACACTGACACCTTCTATAAGAAGAACACGTTGACTTTAAAATTAGTCTGTATTGACTTTAAAATTGGAAGGAAATAATGGTGTGCCTGTAGGGGAGGGATGATGCTGTAGGAAGGAAAACATAGGCTGACGGAGCCAGCAAAAATGAGCAAGCAATGAGTGCAAGGAGGGGGGCCACAGCAAGAGGCACACCGCTGTGTTCTGCAGCCTGCCTCAGAGAAGCTCTGCAGTACTCTGTCTGGGTCTCCACACAAAAAGCTTTGCCTCCTGGTCTGTGAATAAGGACGTGGGGTCTTCATTTGGGAGGGGGGAGGATTACAAGAGACAATACATCGCCTCTGACTAGATAACAAGTTCAAGGTCAGGCTTGGGATTAAAAAAACCATTCTCTTAAAAAAGATATGAGGACGGTCCCCTGGTTAGGTGCACTTGTTGCTCCAGCAGAGGACCCAGGTTCAGTTCCCAGCACCCACGTGGTGGTTCACAGGAAAACCAATGCCCTCTTACACTCGTCCATGTTTGTAATTTCTCCTCTTGCTACAGAAAAGTGGCTTTTAGTCACAGAACTCACTTGATAAGCAAAACAAAACAACATAAAAAAGTACCCATTTAACTCTCTGGGTTTTTAAAAAAACATTTATTTATTTTGTGTATGAGGTCAGAGGACAACGTTGTGAAGTGAATTTTCTTCTCCTATGTGGGCTCTTGGGATTAAATTCCAATCACAAGGCTTAGTGGCAAGCACCTTTGCCTGCCTGAGCCATATTCCCAGTCCTCAATTTACTTTCCTAATCCCAGACAGGTTTGTCCAGATACCAGATATGTTAAAGCTCTTTCCTTATAAAATAGAAATGTTACAGCAATCTCTCTCTATACACACACACACACACACACACACACACACACACACACACACACACACAGAGAGAGAGAGAGAGAGAGAGAGAGAGAGAGAGAGAGAGAGAGAGAGAGAGAGAGAGAGAGAGAGAATTAAAAGGCAAACAAAGAAAAAAGAAAAGTTGTCTCCCTTACTCCTCACACAACTATATAACTACCACAAACACTCATTCTACAGATGAGAAGTCTGGGTGAGGGTTACTCACCATGGGTCACAGGCAGAAAGAGGCAATGGAATTTAATGCAAGTCTTTAGCTCCCAGACACATCCATTTCTATTATTCTGTGGGTGAGATGCCAGCTCAGCATCAGTCCCCTCACTGTCAGAGAAGATTGTCAGCAGGAACAATCTGCAGCAGCTGAGATTTTGTCCAGTTTGTGACAAGAATCCTTTCTATAGGTGTTCTAGTTACCTTTTGTCAACTTGACACAAGCCAGGGTCACTTGAGAAGAGGGAAATGCAATTAGAAAATGCCTCCATCAGATTGTCCTACGGGCAAAGCTGTAGGGCATTTTCTTGATGAATGATTGACATGGGGTTTCTTGACTGATAGTTGATGTGGGAGGGCGCAGACCACTGTGTGCATTGCCCCCCACCCCCAAGTGGTCCTGGAAGAACTTACAAAGAAAGCAGGCCAAGCAGGCCATGAAGAGCAAGCCAGTAGGCAGCATCCCTCTATGGCCTCCGCTTTAGTTTCTGCCTTCGGTTCCTGAGGTTCAGTGTGACCTAGAAGTTGTAAGATGAAATAAACCCTTTCCTCTACAGGCTACAGTTACAGTGTTTATCACAGCAACAGGGAAGTTTTACTAGGACAGAGAGCATGAGATTTCTAAGGGAGAGGACAGGCCTGCACTCCCAGATTCCCCTATCCCGTGACCTACTGACATCACAGAAGGAAGATGTTCTGAGCATTAAAGGGAACAATGAAGACCTCTGTCTCAAAACTGTCACACAGATCATGGTCCGGGGCACTTCTCTAAGCTGTGACCTGTGTCTTTAATTAAAGGGGAATAAGCCCTTTCCTGCCTATCTCCCTGCTTTTTGCATGGCTCAACACTCAGTAAGGTTTTATTTAAAGTGTATTCGCAAATGAACTGATGCTGCCAACTACTGCTGAAGAGAAAATGACAGCGTGCGGTGTCTTATTGTTAGGTCACTGGAATTGCTTGGAGCTGGAGGCCCAGAGTCAAAGCATAAGAGGATCTTAAATGCCAGGACATCTGCAGAGCTAGACAGGATTTGATGACAGGGCCATGTGTCTGGTGGTGTTGCACTCCAAAAGCACCAAGTTGGACAGAGCATCTCTATGCACCTCCTTCCCACCTTCACTCTGCCCCCAAACATATCTGCAGTGGCAGTGAGGACAGTGTAAGACTTACAGAGTGCCCTCACTCACATGCACATAGAAATAATCACATAGCTCCGGAAGGTCTTGCAGCTAATCGAAGTGACACTGAGCTAGGAACACCTATCTGCTAATTGCCACCTTATTTGATGCCAGCATCACTCCACCACAGCATCAGTTCCCTTAGCTACTTTGGGTCTAGGGTAGCCTCCTATTGAATAATACATGTTTGACAAACGCACAGTATAAAGTTTGGGGAGGGGGGAGGCCAGAGTGACGGTGAGACTTCAGTGTCTGACACCAAAGTGAAGAGCAGTAACTCTTTGTTCAGTGGGGAAGCCACCCTGAACACTGAAGGCCCCCACCCCAGCCAAGCCAGTAACAAGCAAGGTTGTAACAACTGAGTCCCAATTGTGCATGCTGGGAGGTGAGTATCACACAGCCCATGGGCTGGGAGGGTTGAATGCAGCTGTTGCAGAAGGTACAGTCACACGAGGTGTATGGGGGGGGTGTGAACCCGGGGGTCAGCAGCCCTGGGCAGTTCCTGGGGTAGAATGGTGGTACTGTCTGGAATGGGCTGGCCTGTGGTACTGGGGGCTGGCCTTGTGGTACCGGGGCTGCCATAACCAAGTGACAGCTATTCCTTACCTGATGCTGCTATTTGCTTATCTAACCAGAGAACTGTGTGGTATAAAGAAAAACAGGAAATTTAGCAGTGAGCTCAGAGGCTCAGGGTAAGTTTAGTTCTAAAGATTTTCTTTCTCTCTTTTTTTTTTTTCCTTTTTTTTGTGGTTTTTTTGACAGAGTTTCTCTGTGTAGCCTCAGCTGTCCTGGAACTCACTTTGTAAACCATCTGGCCGTAAGCTCACAGAGAATCACCTGCCTTAGCCTTCCAAGTGGTGGGATTAAAAGTTTGCACCACTAAACCTGGCTTAGGATTTTCTCAATGACATCCATAGACGAGTGTTCTAAGGAGTCATTCTACACCGGCGGCTCTCAGCCTTTTTAAAGCGGTGACCCTTAATATGGGTTTTCATGTTTAATGTTTCTCACCCAACCATAAGATCATTTTGTAGCTATTTCATAACTCTAGTTTTGCTACTGTTATGAGTTATAATATAAATACCTGATATGCAACCTCCAGGGAGTCAGGGCCCCCACAGGGTGAGAACTGCTGCTCTGATTGTGCTTCATACTCACTGCACAGAAATGTGTAGGTTTCCTACTTTTGTACAAACACGGACAATCAGAGCCTTTCTATTTAGGTGCATTGTTTAATTCTTCAGTGATTTTTAAAAGCTGTCATTTTAATCACTTATAAATACAACTGTGGAAAGAGAGGACCGCCCCAACACTTCTCACCTCCTCTTATGACAAGTTGCTTTTGCAACTCCACCTCTGCAAGTGCCACTGAGTGTGCCACAGCTGTCCCTGCAGCACAGCAACTCAAACAAAAACAGAGCCACCCTTCAGTTCCTGGGTGGGGCGCTCATTTGATGTTCTCACATGGAGTTGTCACCAGAGTTAGCTCCTAACAAAACTCGATTCTCAGCACACACACATGTGGGAATGTATATGTTCATGTGGGTGTCTGCATATGTGCATGTGGGTACATATATACATGTGCATGCCTGGGAATGCCAGAGACCAACACTGGCTGACTTCTAACTGCTTAGCACCCTCCTTTATCTTTATTGTTTTTATTTATGTGTATGTGTGTATGTCTAGGGACATGGGGTCATGTGTACAGGTGCCCATGGAGCCAGAGGGGTCATCAGATCTGGAGCTGGAGTTCCAGGTTCTGATGTGGGGTCCTGGGAACTGACTCCAGTTCTCTGCAAGATCAGCAAGTGTTCTCAACGGCTAAGCCTTCTCTCCAGCCCCATACCTTGTGTTCTGAGAGCTCGACCATTCTGCTAAGCTGGCTGGCTAAGAGCGCCCTGTGCGGTGTCCACCTGTGACCTCACCCAGAACTAGGATGACAAATGTGTTCACCTGCAGCTGGTTTTATCTGGGTACCGGGAATCAGGACTCTGAGCCTCACCTTGCAGAGTGTGCACTTTACAGAGTAAGCCATCTCCCTAGTGACTCTCCCATCCCTTTTAGAGATAATTCATTCAAGGCAATCCTCCTGCTTCAGCATTTCAAGTGCTTTAAAATAAACAAACAAAAAATGTGTTTATGGCACATTTTGAGAAGATCTTTTCTTTTGTTAATTATTGGGCTTCACATTTTTGGATAAAATCTGCCAAATTGCTATTCTGACATATGGCAATAGAGCTTTCAAGTTTGACTCTATCAATGAAATGATAGAATAATCATTTATAACAATCAATAATAATAATAATTAATGAAAACATATATTCACCAAATGCATTGAGTGAGACACATGTATGAGGAGATTCACTGTTAGTGACAGTGAAGAGCTGGGTAACATCCGCACGGTAACAGTCACCACATTAGCTAAATCCCCATCAAACCATATATTGGGAGCTTGGTAGCCATCAAATATGAGCTCTATGATGATGTGTGCAGCGACAATGATGTCACAATCAAGATGCCTGATGCAATAAAGGAAAAGAACACGATACACCGGTGTCTTGGCGACCCTTTCTTCCCGGCACTGCTCAAAGCCAGGTCCACACACCCACGGGACAAGTGCTCTGCCACTGACCCTCATCCCCAGGCTTATCCTCTTGTGCCTTTAAAACCTGATGTGCTGTTTCTATATATAAACACTGGTACCTGTGTAGATCTATTTGTATGAATACACTCATTAGTGTAGGGAATAGCTGCAAGGCCTTACAGAGGTGTTTACAGAGACTACCTATAGGAAAAGCTTTGTGTAAATCCTAATTATTTGATGTATTCCACACAGGACTTACTATGTCTATGCAGACCAACTGCCTGTGAAGTTGTGCACTCCCCTGCCTCTACTAGCACTAGAACTACAGGCATTGCCACATATCTGACATTGTTTAATTTTATATTTTGTTGCAATATTTACTTTTATCTCTATTTTTTTAAACTAAAACTTCATTATTAAAGACTTCCATGGGGCCAGGCGGTGGTGGTGGTTCATGACTTTAATCTCAGCACTCAGAGGCAGAGGCATCTGTGTTCAATCTCTGTGAGTTGAAGGCCAGCCTGGTCTACAGAAAGAGTTCCAAAACCAACCAACCAAAAGTACAACACACACTGCTGTGGGCTGAGACATGGCTCACTGGTTAACAGCACTGTCTGCTCTTTCAGAGGACTGGGTTTTCAGTCCCAGCACCCAGTGGGGATTCATAACCCTCTTTAACCCCAGTTCTGGGGAATCCAAAGCCCTCTTCTGATCTCTGAGGGCACCAGGCATGCACATAGTGTACATACATACACATAGACAGACGAAACATTTATACATATAAAACAGAATAAATAAACCTAAAAATACATACACACACACAAAACTGCCAGGCATGGTGGCTCCTGACTGTAATCCCAGTGGTCTGAAGCAGGAAGATTGCCCTGGATTTGAGGCCAGCTTGAACCATCTAGTGGCATCATCTAAACACAAATGGGGTTGTTGAAATAGCTTGGGAGATAAAGAAAGCCCCACATCCTGGGTTGGATCCCTGGGACCCACATGTTGTAAAGAGAGAACTGACTCCTGTAAGTTCTCTCTGATCTCCACAAGCATGCCTCATCTCACATATGTAAATAAAGTATTTTAAGAGTAAATTACCACCACCCCCCCCCAAACTAACTTGGGCTAGGAATGCAGCTCAGTGGCACAGTGCTTGCCTAGCTAGCATACAGAAGACCTTGGGTTCAATCCCAAGAAACACAACAGCAAACAAAACTAGACTAACTTTATCACAAACGCTGTAACTATCACAATACACCCAAGCAAAGGCCCCTCTCCCAGTCCAGCAGAAGTAATTCTGTAACAGAAAGGCATACTTATGATATATTCTCAGACAGCTTATTGTCTGAACACACGTCCCCTTTTGAGAGCGGACACCCTTTCTTCTCTCTTTCCTTCCAAGTACACGTCCTATTTCTTTTATCCTTTTCCTCCATCTGTTGTTTTTGTGGTGCAGGGGATCAAAGCCAGGGGCTGAAGACACACGCTAGGCAAGCGCTGAACCCCTGAGTTGCACCCCCAGCAGCCTTGAAAGCATGTAGTCTGAGGCTACATTCCCCTAAGGGAACTTGACAGACACCTTTCTGACGCTGTTAAAATAATCCACAGAACTATGACTTAGCCAATCAGGGGCATCCTACGGAAGCAGCATAGGGGAACTGGGGCACATGTTATTTCCGGAAGTCAGAAATGTGTATCACATTTCCAAATTTAATTTTGTTGGTGGTGGTTTTCAAGACAGGGTCTTATTACTTTGTAAGTTTGGCTGTCCTGAATCAAATTTAACTAAAAAACAAAGTGACATTATTGTGCTAATTTTAAATCATAATTCAGCATAACCAGCATGGGCAAGAGTTGTCCACAACCCAACACGGGAGGACACACAAAGCAAAGGCCAGAAGAGGGTCAGCCCTACAGAGCTCCAGCAGAAGTGGTGAGTACTGTCCAGCACAAGTTCATCAGCAGACTGACCTTCTAACTAATGTGATCATGAGTAAGACAATTCAAGAAAGAAGAGAGTGAAGGGCCGAAGGCCAGGCACTTACTATGAGGTATAAAAACCAAGGCTTAAAGGCACCATATGTCATCTTAGTGGAGAGGGTAGAGACAGGAGGCTGGCAACCATTACTGATACCACCCTGCATTCCCCTAACTCTGCGCTCCCCAGTTCATACCCACTGGACACACAGAAACAAAAACTCATATATAAAGAAGAAATATTATTGCCTTGGCTGATCTGCATACCACTATCAGGCAAGATGGCTGAAATCAACATTCCTGTCACTGCAGGAATGATGTGCCCATGACTGGAAGCAGGCAAAAGTCCCTGGGAGTCAGAAGGGTGGTTCATGCAGTAGGCAGGAGGATTACAGCAAACTCAAGGCCAGCTTTGGGTACAAAGTGAGTGACAGCCTAGCTGGTACTACAGAAGTAAGACTGTCTCCAAAGCCAACCCCCAAAGCCCCCGGAACAACACTGTCACACTGCTTCTCTCAAAACTGCACTGCTGTGGGCAGAGAGGTGGCTCAGTGGTTAAAAGTACTGACTGCTCGTCCAGAGGATGCAGGTTCAACTCCCAGCAACCACAGAGATTCACAAACAAGTCCAGCACCCTCTTCTGGCCTTCACAGGCATTGTGCACACAGAGTACAGTGACATGCTAGAAAAACACCAGAACATATAAATAATAATAGTAACAATAAAAAAATAAAATAAATAATTCTGTCTGGTTTCTTTGAAGATAAGCAGAATTCCTTCATTTGGAGGTGGTTTGTCAAAACTGATGTCTGACTCATGAGGTGTCTGACTCATGAGGTTAGACACAGAAGCATAAATTACAGATAATAAAGTGATGCTTCTCACCTTCCAGTGGGGCTGTACCCTAATAAATACGCTCACTGGAATTTGGAAGCATCATAAATCACAAGTGCACTTAATGCATCTAACCCACTAGACATGCTGAGTCAGCGGCACGGTGTGTCCTGTCTCAACGGACTGCGCCCCACTACTCACTGCCAACATCACGGCACACTAACAGTGGAAAGACACAAATTCAAATCTAAAGCATGAGTTCTACTGAATGTAGAGCTAAAAAACTTTGAGCAGCAGGCTAAGCTGAAGATCTATGGAAGAAAATGATGACTGCATCCCAGCCACCCCAGAAAATGGGACACGCAGAAGGGAGGGTGAGCACACATCCAACAGGGAGGAAGGAAGTACAAGCCAGGCATCCATATATCACAGACCACTGGATGTCTCACCGTTCTCACCATGACCAAAAACCTAGCAGAAGCAGCCTAAGGCGGGACAGGTGTATTTTGTCTCCCTGTTCTAGACGGTACATCATGGTGGCCAAGACATTTTTGCTGCAAGATATTTGATTACGTTGTGTAAAGATATGTCACTGTGACTGGTTTAACAAAAAGCTAAGTGGCTAACAGCCAGGCAGGAGGTATATCCAGGACTACTGGACAGAGAGAGCTCTAGGAAGAAAAGAGGAGTCACCAGCTGGACACAGAGGGAGCAGGACGTGCAGGAGGACAGGTGAGAGACACCAGTCACATGGCAGCATGTAGATGAATAGAAATGGTGTAATTTAAGTTGTAAGAGCTAGTGGGGCAAGCCTAAGCTATAGGCTGAGCTTTTATAATTACAGTAAGTCTCTGTCTGCTCTTGGTTTTGTTTTTGTGAGCTGGCAGCCCAAGGAAAAATCCAGCTACACATTTAGCTGAGGTGGGTCAGTCAGGGGTGGGGCTTGTGGAGGCAGCTTTTGACATGGAATACCAGGAAGCAGAGAGAGCTCAGGGTGAAGTGAAGACAGGCTGTAAGTCTTTCAGCCAGGAAGGCCCTACACCCACAGAGTCGTCCAAACTTCCCAAAATAGTGCCACCAGCTGAGTTGGACCAAGTGTTAAAACATAAGAACCTGTGGGTGACATTTCACACCGAAACCATAACAAGTGATTGTCATGTGAGAGTTTAGAGTGTCATTTCTCACGTACTGTGTCCGACTCCACCATGCACTGTTATTTCAGAACACACAGAAATGAAGCTTAAAGAGTCTAAGATCTTACCTAAGAACACCAGGTAAAAAGTGATAAGGCCCTTAAAACAGTGTTTCTCAACCTACTTAATGTGGTCCTCTCATGTTGTACTGACCCCAACCACAAAATTATTTTTGTTGCTTCTTTATAACTGTAATTTTGCTACAGCAATAAATTGTGATGTAAATGTCTGTGACTTCTTATATCCTTAGGCGACCCCTGGGAAAGGGTGGTTTGGCCCACCCCAATGGGTCTCCACTCACAGGTTGAGAACCTCGATCTTAAAACCTCTCACTCAGAGAGGAATGAAGGTCACCAGGTCCAGCCACCAGTCTGTCATGCTAATCTCATCTGATGCTAATCTGATTACAAATTTGACAGAAAGTTCATTTATTTTGTCTGCCCCAAACAGTTTGTTTTACTGTTCAAAAAGTATCAATAGCCAAGCATCGTGATGCTTACACTCTCAACATGGAGGAGGCTGAGGCAGAGAGATGGAGTTTGAAGCCAGCCAGGTCTATAAGTAAGTTCTAGGCCAGCCTGGGTGATATAGTAAAGCCATCTTAAAAAAAAGAAAAGGTACATACTTCCCCACCATCATGGAAGTGGAGGCAGTAAAATCCAGAGTTCAAGGCTGGCTGGGCACAGTGGCACAAATCTCGGGAGACAGAGGCAGATGAATCTCTGTAAGTTAGAGGTCAGCCTGGTCTATGTAGCAAATTACAGGATAACCAGAACTACAAAAGAGAGAGACCCTGTCAAAAAATAGCTCAAGGCCATACTTGGCTACTCAGTGAATTCAAAGCCAGTCTGGGCTGTGTGTGATGTGGTGTGGGAAGAATGAGGCAAATAAACTCTTCCAGTGAGATCTAATTTCTTTAGTTCTGCTTTGTGTGTGAACGGTCTGTGAGGGTGAGCATGCGCTTGCAGAGGCTGGAGGGTGATGGTGAGTAAGTATTTTCTCTCTCTCTGACTTGTTTCCTGGAGACAGAATCTGGACCTTGCTGTCTGGGCTTGAATGACAGGCCAGCAAGCCCAGAAGTCCTGTCTCTGTCTCCCACAACTCTGGGGTCACTGGCGAGTGTGGCCATGGTCTGATTTTCACATGGGTGCAGGGGTCAAGCTCTGCTCTCCACAGCTCCACTTCCTCAGCCCATTCTTTGTTGTTTGTTTTAGTGTTTTAAGATAGCCTTGCTGTGCAGCCCAGGTTAGCCTTGAATTCAAAAGGAAATGGAAGTTGTAACTTTAAGCATTCTGAGATTGGGGCTGGAGAGATAACTCAGTGGTTAAGAATGTGTACTGCTTTTGAAGAGGGCCTGAGTTCAGTTCCCAGCAGTCGCTCACAACCTCAGGGAATTCCAGCTCCAGTGATCTGATGCCCTCTTCTGAAGTCCACATATATACATGATGACAGTAACTGTAAGACAAATTAGCTTCTCAGGTTTTAGACCATGACCCTATCTGAAAAAACAAATCTCTAAAAAATATTTAACTTTACTTCTAGTAGACAGCATTAGATGCTGAATCCATGAGTAGAGCTGGATGTGGCCTTGAATGTGCCAGGTACTGAGCTCTATCCTCAGTGTGTGTGTGTGTGTGTGTGTGTGTGTGTGTGTGTGTGTGTGTGTGTGTGTGTGTGTGTGTGTGTGTGTGTGTGTGTGTGTGTGTGTGTGTGTGTGTGTGTGTGTGTGTTTTTGGGGGGGTGCTTAATTAGAGCAGAGAATGACTCACTTAAATGCCCATCTCCAAGGTTCAGAACTATGTGGACAGCAACCACAAGAGGGCAGTAGAGCCACACACAGTGCCAAGTCCAGGGCGGCAGCTTAGGTATTACTGAACAATCTGGGCAATAACTGTAGCCAATTCCACCCCAAACTGGTCTCCTAACGTGGCAGTGGCCTTGTTCAATATATAACTTCTTCAACCTGGACTTACACCGTGCTTTACTTAAATTCTCTAGTCATCACTTTTCCAAAAAAAAATCTTTGTGAAATCCCAGCTTGGTGGCTCACACTTGTAACCCCAACACGTGGGAGGGAGAGGCAGGGGGGTCTTGAGTTTGAAGCCAGCTTGAGCTACACAGCGAGACCACATCTCATGTTTGAAAATGATGAGAAAGAGAGTTCTTGGGAAACCAACTATATAACGTGCTGGGAAGGAATGGGTGCATTTGTTTGTTTGTTTTTTTTTTTTTTTTTCAGGATTTCTTGATATTTATTACTCAATTGTATCATTTTATAAACAGGAAAAGACCCAAAGTGCTAGAGTGTGATAGAAATGGTTATCTTAGCGAAAACAGACGAGATTGTTGAGCAGTAAAAGCGCTTGTCATGAAAAATAAAGGTTGTTTCTGGAAGTGATGCTCAGAGAATTTAAGTTAGCGTGGTGTTTAAGTTCAAAGTTGAAGAGGTGGTGAAGGGGGTCTGCTCTTTGAATCCCATGAAGGAAGGTGAAGACTCTATAAATTTTATTTTTATTTATTTTTATTTTTGAGACTGTCTAAAGATTTACACCAGGCTGGCCTTGAGATCAGGGATCCATCTGCCACGTGCTCACACCTGGCTACCCCAAGCACAGTAATGGGGCGGGAGTTGGGAAAGCAGGCATGTGTCTATTCTGCATGACAGCAAAAAGTCAAAAGCTTGTCCATATATGGCAACCTGACTGACAAATGGGGTGGTCACACCGCCTATGGGGGACAGAGGGGGCTGACGGAGGAAAAGGTGCTATGTTCAGGCCTTGAATGAAGAATCATGTTTGTATATTTGTGTATTTGTATGTATGTCCGCCTCTCTGTATGATATGTGTGTGTTTTTGCCTGTATGTGTGTGTGTGTGTGTGTGTGTGTGTGTGTGTGTGTGTGTATGTATATATATATATATATTGTATGTTTGTGTATTTGTATGTCTGCATATCTATGCATGTTTGTGTGTGTGCGCGCCTGTGTGTGTAAGTGGTATATTTGTGTGTGTGTGGTGCATGTGTCTGCATATCTGTGTCTGCATGTCTGTGTCTGCCTCTGTGTTTGTGTGTCTGTGGGGGAGTGTGTCTGTGTAGTGTGTATGGAGTGTATGTGCCTATGTCTGCCTGTGTGTTTGTGTATTTGTGTAGTATGTATGTGTATTGTATGGTGTGTATATGTTTGTGTGTATATCTCCCTGTGTGTGTTGTATAGGTGTGTTGTGTAGGTGTATGCATATCTGTTTCTGTCTCTCTTTGTGTGTATGTTCCAGAGGATAGCCTTGGGTGTTGCTTTGGAGAAGCCATGCATGTTTGAGTTGAGATGGGTCTCCTACTAGTCTAGAATTCATCAAGTAGGCTGGGCTAGCAGGCCAGTGAGTCCCAGGGTCTATGTGTTTCCCATCTCCCATCACTGGAATTACAAGCGTTTGCCACTGTGCCTAGCTTTTCTTTCTCAATGTGTGAGAACTGACTTTTGAAAGTTTTCTTCTTACTTCCATATAGCACTGTGCAAGTGTGCCCATGCTCAGACACACACCATATATAAACTAAACAATAAATAAGTTCTTCAACATCTTTAAAAACAAGGTGGGTGGTGGTGGCACCTGCCTTTAGTCCCAGAACTTGGGAGGCAGAGGCAGGAAGATCTCTGTGAGTTTGAGACAAGCCTGATCCACATAGTGAGTTCCAGAACAGCCAAAGCTACATAGTGAGACTCTGTCTAAAAAACAAAAACAAAAACCTTTAAAAGCAATCTTAAAAGGAATTTTTAAGTCTATATTTTATGTACTATTATTAGGAAATATTTGCTGAATTAAGAGAGGAGTCCTGGAATGGAAAGACGGTTTATTGGATAGAGATCCTTGTAGAAGACCCACTCTGGGCAGCTCACAACCACCTATTCCTTCAGATCCAAGGAAATCTGATAACCTTTGGCCTCTGCAGGTACATACTCATATATACATACCTACACTTAGATAAACAACATTTTTTAAATAATAAAAATTAACCATAAAAAACCAAAATGAATAAAACAATCCCCTCAAGGCATGGCAGCAGAAGCCTATAGTCTCAGCACTTGGGAGCCTGAGGAGTTTTGAACTCAAAACCAACTTAAGCAACACAGTGAGATGATGTCTCAAAGAAACAGTCCAGCAGGGCATGAGTCTTTAATTCCAGCATTTAAGAGTCAAATCACCTTGTGTTTGAGGCCAGCCCTGTCTGTACAGTGAGTTATCAGACAGCTAGAGATACACAGTAAGACCTTCTCTCAAAGTAAATAAATAAATAAATAAACTCTCTCCTAGGAACATTTATGGGCCAGATTTTAATCTGTAACATGATATATCCTTAAAACTGTTCTGTTTCTTACCATGCTCTTTCTGTTTTGATATTTTATTTTATGTATTAATTACATTTATTTATAAAGTTGGTTCTCTCCTCACACTGGGTGGGCTCCTGGGATCAAATTCAAGTCACTGGGCCTAACTGCAAGTTCCTTTACCTGTGGAGACATTTCACTAGATGGCCCAAGCTGGCACGCATTGTGGAATATTACTTTAACATTTGTTTATACTACCTTCATTTAACGATGTAAAGAACGTGTGCCTTGCCAGCGTAAGGCGCCTGATTGGTCAAATAAAAAGCTGGATGGCCAATAGCTAGACAGGAGAGGGCTAACTGGGGCTGGTGGACAGAGAGAAAAATTAGGAGGAGGAGTCTAGGCTTGAGAGGAGAGCAGAGAACAGGGAGCCTTCAAAGCAGCCGCCAGCCAGCTGCCAGCCAGCCAGCCAACAGGAAAAGTAGGACATACAGAATGAAAGACAGGTAAAAAGCCCTGAGGCAAAACAGGACAAGAAGCACCTTTAATCCCAGCACCTGGGATCCCACGCCTCTGTTCCTGGCACTTGGGGAACACACAAGCATTTGATCCCAGCACTAGGAAGTTTGAACCAGGAAGTGATATGGCTGGGTAGGGACAGGTATCTAAGGTGGGAAGACTCAGAGGCATTCAGTCTGAGGATTCGCGGAGACAGGACCCACCCCTTTCAACTGAGGAGTTGACAGAAGTTTCTCTAGTAGCTTCTCTGATCTTGTAGCATTTGCCCCAATATCTGGTTCCGGGTTTTTATTAGAAGGCCAAGTAGGATTTGTGCAACAAGAGAGTAAGTGTGCAATAAGAGATAGATGTTCACTGTCCTCCCTATTGCCTCTTGGGAAACAGCCGACTACATCAGTCAAGCCTTATTCTTGCACTGTAGGAAGACAGAGCTGAACAAGTCCTGGGTGTAAGTGCACTTGCAGGAGCCAGTGAGGAAAGTTGCTGAGTCAGCAGGCAGCCATCTGCCCTCTGGCTGAGCATCTAAGCACTCTACAGCCCTGTCTGAGGTCAAGAACCCAGCTTGTTCTTCAGATCTTCTGAGATTTCCTTTTTAGACAGTTAGTCCTTACAGATGGCATTGAAATTCAAAAGTGAAGGACAGATAGGACATCATAGATGGCAGCATCCTTCTCAAGCTTTTTAAGAATGATTAAAACCACCACCATCTCCAATGACTAACTGATATGAGACGCCATTCATAAGTCTAAAATACACAGCTCTAAGTGTATTTTATTCTATTTATTTATTTACTTTGTGACAGATTCTTACTGTGTAGCCCTGGCTGGCTTGAAGTTGCTATGTAGACCAGGCTGACTGGGAACTCACAGAGATCTGCCTGCCTCTGCTGGGATTAAAGGTATGTACAACCATGCCTGGCTTTAAGTGTATTTTAAAAGGAACATGGATTTGACAGCTAAAGTTATCTGTAAAATCGCCAACCAGGAAATAGTCCCCAGGTTGCTGGAGACTTTGAGTGGTTTTGCATCCTGAGATTCAGCTTCCCCATGTGGGAATGAGATTAGGTGGGCTGGGTGGTTTTCAATCTCCATTTGAAAAACTTCTCCTCAGATGAGTGCTTGCCTGAAGACCCACAGTATAAATAAGCTAACAGAAGCATGCAAAGATAGGAAGCTAGAATATCATCCCTCTCAAGCCTCAGCCTGTAGTTCCCAAAGGAATGTCCAGAGCATGCTTGAAAACCACCAGTCCTGTAAGCCGCAGCACTCATGAGGCTAAGGCAGGAAGACCATGAGTTTGAGTCTAGTCTGGTCTTCACAGTGAGACTATAGCTCATGAAAGTAGAAATATGAGAACAGAGGGAGGAAGGGGAGGGCAGCAGTCCAGGAGCCCTACCACTCTGCAGTCTCACTGCCCTCAGTCACACACACTGCAACCTCCAGGCAGAAACCATAGCTGCCTTCCACCAGTAAAGGGCAGAGTTCAGGATCCTGTAACTAAACTGAACCCTCCTTCTAGTTGGCTAACTCTCCAAGGAGAGGGAGGGGAGGGGGACCAGGGGAGTGAGCCAACACAGGAAGGTACTGCTGTACAAAATAACTCAAAAGCCACCAAGGCTTATGACGGAAACCCCATTTTGATTCCAGTCATGTCTCGGAGAATCAGTCTACAATCACTCCTTATTCTTTCCTTTCCTTGCTGTATCCTGGAGGGGAGGGGAGGGGAGGGGAGGGGAGGGGAATGGGAGGAGAAGGGAAGAGTCATTAGATAGTAGGTTAGATATTGCCTGTATCTTCATCAAAATAATTCCTGACATCATCTGCATGTCTACCACACAGCCTGACTTCAATTAAAAGAAAAATGACACAGGGTTCTGAGTGTGTGTGTGTGTGTGTGTGTGTGTGTGTGTGTGTGTACACTGGCACACACTTGCACTTGCCCATGAGTGCACATGTATAAGCCAAAGGATGACATCTGGTATTTCTCTTAATCGCTCTCTACCTGGTGGGGGTGGGGGAAGCAGTTCTTTTATGTAAGTGCACACAGTGCTGGATCCTTGGAGCTGGAGTGACTGTGGATGAGATCTCCCTGAGATGGGTTCTGGGAATCGAACTTGGGTGCTCTTTAGTCATGACCCCTGTCTCCAGCCCCTCCCTCCTGACCTTGTGAGTCTGAACCTAGGGGCTCACCATCTTGGCTACTCTGGCTAGCAAGTGAGGCTCCAGGATCTGCCTGTCTTGGCCCCCTTCAGTAGTTATAGACATCAGCTACCACACCCTGTTTTCACCCGAGTGCTGTGTGCCTGAGAACCCAGGCCTTCAAGCTTGTTTAGCAACTATTTCATCTACTGTGCCATCTCCCCAGCCCCAAATCTACAATTTTACAATTATTATGTAACTTCTATGAAGTATGGACTGTAAAGGCTTTTGTTTCATTATGGGAACAGTTTTATAAAATTACAAAGAGATACCATGAGAATTATAAACAGGATAAAGCATATTTACCTATTCTTAAATATTAAATGATCTGGTTACTTTTGAAGACTGGGATGTTGACTCCCTCCTCCCCGAGGGACATTAAAGCACTGTTAGAGTTTATAGCCACCTGCCAGCAAGGGCCTTTAATCATCAAAGACTTATTGTGTTTAAAGTTCAGGCTTGCTGTCTGCATTCCAGTTCCCAGTACTGTTCTAGTCTGAGGAAAGTGCCAACATGTCCCCCACCCATCTTGCCCCGTCTAAACAACTGCAGAGAAACCCTCTGTTCTGTGTGAGAATGCACTGCTGGTATCTGTGGGGCAAAGGTTCGGTGGGTCCTGGGAAGATACTACACGACCCATTGGTTACCAACCACAACAGAACAGAGGACCATGCCCTGAGAAACCTTGTGACCTTGCCTTTGAGGTATTTAATAGCCAGAGCTCATCACTTAATATGGCTCATTGCTGCTAGATATCTATGTCGCCCATTAGTCCTGCAGCCAGGACAGCAAGTATCTAAACAGGCAAGGAATTTGAATCCATTGCCACGTCTGAAGTCAGGGTGACGGGTGGATCCCATTCAACTGTCCATGGAGTGAATTGGAGTTGATCAAGGAGGGAGACCATCCGAAGAGGGAATCAGGAAGCTAAGGTCCTAAGGCTTGGCTCAGCCTAGAAACAAGACCCCAGGATTATATGATGAGTAGTCCTGGAGGTGGGTGTTCAGCTCCTGTGTGCCTGTTCAGCCTTGCACTGCTGCTGTGTTGGTTATTCTGAACAGATAACACAGCTAGCAGATTGGAGAAGAGCTTGGGGCTGCTGCCAGAGAAGAGTGTGTACAGCCTCAGAGAGAGTCACAGACCAGGATGGAGAGTGTCCCAGGAAGACCTTGGCAGCAGTAAGGCTTCGGTCTTATCTACTGGACAGGCATGGGGAAGAGTTTCATGACCCTGTGCCTGTATGAGGCAATGGTTGTTTGCTTCAACAGTACTTCCTGAGAAGTAGCTAACTGGTAACCTCAGGACAGACATGTGGCTGTCAAGGCAGATGAAAGCCCAGCCTATCCCTGCCTTTGTGTACCAGACTGGAACAAAAGAAACTTTTGAGGTTTTTCTAGCTTATTCCTGGGGTTCATATAACCCATTAGTTTCTTGGAAAGAACTCTACAGACTCCTGCCTCTTGCCTCTAACAGCCTCCTCAAGGGCACAAACAGTGGTGTATGACTAGACACATCCAGTGAGGGAGGAAGGCTCCTAGACATGACCATGGGCATCTGTCCCATGGGTAGATGAGGTGATGGCTATGTGTCTGGGGAAGAGGAACAATCAAGGGATGAAGAAATAGAAGGGGCCCAGCATCTTGACTCTGTGTGTCCCTGTATCGAGGGGTTTGGAGAGGCCACAACTTGGGCCCACCCTCTACTGTGTGCAGACTCAGGACACCTGGAGCTCTGGGAAATTGAAGATTTGATTAATGTACATAGCACAGAAGATGCATTCATCCTCGTCCACCAAGAATAAGAACCAGTGTACCATTGCTAGTCTATCAGCTCAGGATTTAGAAGCAGACTCATTAAACAGAAGAGCTGTGGTCCAGGATCAGGATGTCTCCCTAGCCTTGCTTTGTTTGTGGACCATCACAACCCCAATCATCCATGAGCTTTGCTTCTCCCCGATGTTTGGCAGCATGTGGTAGAGGAAACTGGGGCAACTCCAGGGGAAACATGGCTTCCAGCCTCTGATATCCACAACACTCCAGTGCTTCAAAATGGCGATGGAGAGTTTTAATGAAATGAACTCATGTCAAAAGAGAGCGCAGATTTCCAGGACTACAAACAAACTGGTTTTGATGGTTTTGATGATACATCTCAGAAAACTATAGGAGGAGGCTTCGTTTAAAATTAAGTTACTAGCTTTAGTTTTCAAATGGCTGCTCAAAGATATGAAGTGCCAATCATCTATTTAGGCTTGAAAGCAGAAGCTTCACCACCAACCAAGGACATCACCAATCAACAGGTTGTGAAACACAAAATGACAGAGGTGCCAGTCCCATTCCAAGATGCTCTTGTGAAGTTCCAGACTAGCCTGTACTATGTCCAAAGACCTTGCGTGGGGATTTTAAAAAAGCTCCAAAAGTTTCGGAGATATAACAGGGATCTAACCACAGTCAGTCTAGGAGGATCAGAGAGTGGTGACTCACACCTTTAATCCCAGCACAGGGAGTATCCTGGGAGTGGTGACCTATGCCCTTAATCCTAACTGAGTTTGAGGTCCTCTTGGTTTACAGAAGGAATTCCAGGCTCCCAGGCAGGCAGTGGTGGGGCCATGCCTTAATTTATGAAGAGAGTATTTAAAGTGGGCGTAGAAAGTCAGAAGAGAAGAGGCCAAGAGAAGCCTGGCTGAGGAAGCTGGAAGACAGCTGGGTAAGATGACTGTGGTGTTGACTCTCTCTAATATCTCCGACTTCCTCAGAGATCTGTCCCTGAGTCTCATTTATTTGTGCAACAACCTTGTCTTAATGAATAAGCAAACAAAACAGAGCAGAAAGCCTTCTCTGGCCTACTACTCTTCCCAGGTTAGAGCTGTGACCCTACCTCAGATAAGTCACCTGTCCTCTGCCTATCACATGGCTGGGCTTTGAGACTGCCAGCTGGCTTATGCTGCAGGTGTCCCACTCCATCACTTCATACTCTACTATGTTGCCAACTCATGCTGGTTTCAACTAGAGATTTGACAAAGGGTTAATGTGATGTAATTCTAATTTTCTTTCATACTTTTCTGGTGTTGTATTGAACTTGGGACCTTGAGCATGCCAGGCAAGTGCTATACCACTGAGCTCTCAGCTCAGGACCTGATTCTCATAGTCAGCTCCTGGATCCTATCCAACCGAATATCCAGGGAGGCCAGCTACTAAGTTCATTCTTAGCCCTCCATCCCAAGCCCCTACTATACCCTTCATGGCTGACTCGATTTGGAGCCAAGCACAAGCCACATGAACAGAGCCAAGCATTCCTTATTGAATACATACTGGTGCTATAGACCACTGCAGAGCTACGCCAATGACTGTCCAGGCGGAATGCCCCTCGGAAGAGAAATTTCCCAACCATATAGAACAGGAAACACACAAGCCAACAGCTGTTTGGCTTAGGACATTTGGGTGTTAAGAACCTGGGCTAGAATGGCAGCTGTGAGGACAGCCCTGGAGATCAAAGCAAAGGGAAGCCTGGATCTGAGCAGACAATGGTCTGGAACCATCAGAACAGGGTCAAACTGCTGGCAGGAATCTGCTGAAGGACCACAGGGAGAAAAGCCGGAACCACACACCTACAAACATAGGAGGGGAACCGAACTTACCACATAAATATAAAAACCAGGCTCTTGCATGGAAACTATGGGTGGCTAGGCATGGTAGCATGTGCCTGTAATGCCAGCACTCGGAAGGCAGAGTGAGGCGGAGTGCAAGCCTCCTCACCGCAGCAAGCTTGAGTCCAGCCCCCACTATACCAGACTCCAGTACACCAGGGTGGTGGCACACACCTTCAATCTCAGTACTCTGAAGGCAGAGACAGGTGAGTGGCTGTGAGTTCAAGGATAGTCTAAGCCATCCTATCTACACAGCAAGTTCAGGCCAGCAACTGGTACATTTAAACTTTGAATCCAGGTTTGTGGACGATAGATTGGATAATGAATGGGCAAGACAGGCTTTCTGGCTCGATAATCATCATTAGCCTTAAATCATCAACTTCTGCAATCCAGTCAGGGAAATTTATAGAAAAGTTCCCATTTAAATCCAGAGCAGAGGGGCTGGTAAGATGGCTCGGAAGGTAAAGGTATTTCATGCCCTGAGTCTAATCCCTGGGACACATATAGTGGAAGAAGAGATCAGATTCCTGCCAGTTGTCCTCACCTGCTTCTTTAACGCCCTCCCTTCTCCACAGCTTTGCTGGGTAAAGTGTTTTTCTAGGTAAGATAAAAAGTTACTCCTGGGTGGAGAATGGAACTACCACATACATGTGTCCTGTGCCTGTTGTTGTTTTCTTAAAGTTCGTTTGATCCAAACTCTGCTTATTACCTGAATCAGCAGTGGAGGAACAAGGGAAAGAGGAGGATTCCAGAGAACTCAGAGACTTGCTGCTGGTCGCCTGGCTGGCTTCCAGGGATGCTTCATGACCTCTGATGTCATATGCTGTCGGTAGATCCAAGAGACAGCTTTCCACTGACTGGCTGCTGGGTGTGTCTGCCTGGGATTCCATAGGCCTGCAAGGGAATGGAAAACAGTTCTACATCACAGCCTATGCAGCAACAGCTACCCTAGATTACAGCCTGAGGAGTCCTGAAGCCCAGCCACTCTCTTCCCCTACAGCATGGTGCTTCTTCTCCTTTGACCCAGTGTTTGGGCACCAAGTTCCCTTAATTGTGAGACAGACACACTTCCGCCAGGAGCCAAACCTCTGTAATTCCAAAAGTCAGGAAGCTGACTTAGAAGGATTACAAATTTGAGGGCAGCCTGGGATATAAACAGCAAGACAGTCTCAAAACAAACAGTAACATACATTATAGCTGTAATTTCAGTGGAGAAAGGAGGCTGAATGTTAGCACACGGGAAGTCTGATCACAGCACTCTCCTCTGCCGAGGTACTGTGCAGAACAAGAATCCGACAGCAACAAGAATGTCTGGGGTTCTGGGGTTTAGGTTTTTGGTTTTGGGGTTTCTGGGGTTTTATTTGTTTTTTCTTTTCTTTTAACAAAAACCTCACACTGTGGCCTGACCTGCCCCGGTACTCACTGTGTAGCCCAGGATGGCCTGTAAACAATCCTCCTGCCTCAGCTCCTCCCAAGTACTGAGACTACAGGTCTAAACCACAACAATCACAGAACACTCGGTGAGAAGGGAAAATGTCTCAGGATAGAGGTAAACAAGTTTCAGATAATGGAAGAGTGTAGTGATACATTGGATATTTAATAAAAAGTCTGGAATATCAGAGGACAAAGCCACCCACAGAGACAAGCATGAAGGCCAGATCCATGCCTTAATCCCATAACTCGGGAGACAGAGATCTTGTCTGGAGTTCAAGACCCAACAGCCAGGCAGTGGTAGCTCACACCTTTAATCCTAACTCTAGGAGAGTTGAACCAAGAAGTAAAATATCTAGGAGGGAAAAGAAATATAAGGCAAGAGAAGGCAGAAATTCAGCCATTCTGTCTGAGCAACCAGTCGGGCCGAGGATCCATTAGGGAGGACTTACCCTGTTTGGCCTGAGAAGGTGGCTGCGTGAGAATTGGCTGTCATCTGTTTCCTCTCTCTGATATTCCAGCTTTTCCCCAATATCTGATTCTGGGTTTTCATTATAATACTAAATAGAATTCATGCAATAGAAGTTCTTGATTAAGATTTTATAAAGTGAAATAGTAAATATATCTGAAATCCAGAGACCAGCTGGGAGCAAGGAAACTTTCCAGGTTATTCTCTGGTTATTTATCTGGAAGTGAGAATCAGCTGGGTGGTGGTGGCATAAATCCTAGCATTTGGGAGGCAGAGGCAGGTGGATCACTGTGAGTTCAAGGCCAACCTTGTCTAGACCTTAATAACTGAATGACTAGAGAAAGGACCTGGAAGCCAATTAGAAGAGACAGTTTGGGTGCCATGGCTGTTATAAAGGGAGTTAAGAGAAGATAGAAATAGTTTTGGAAGAAAGCATTGCTTCAAAGCAAGGAATGCTACACAGCTATTAAAATGATAGAGCTAATTTTTAAAAAAGAATACAATTCTAGAACTTGAAAGATCTCAAAAACATATTATCTAACGGAAGAGGCAATTTCAGATTATGGGCAGTATAATAAGGACAGTTGACCTTTGTCAGTGTACAGCAGATTCACCCCTACGCCAAGTGCTTCACCTACAATAACTCCCATGGAGCAGATAGTCTATCATTGTCCCCATTAAATGAAGACAAGGCAGGAAGCACACAAAGCTGCTTCCACTGAAAGAGCCCAACTTAAGGCCCCCAGCCTCCCGGGTCTCAGCAGCTCCAATGTTGATCAGGCAAAGACAGCAAGGGAACAAGCAAACCAGCAGGGACACCTGGCAAGGACACCCAGTCGCAGACTTCAGACACTTGCCCAGGCAGAGGATCAGCTGATCATTCCTAAAAGGAGTGGAAAGATAAGGTTCCCCAAAACAAAACATCCAGTCTCTCAGTCTCTCTGAAGGCTTTCTAACAGCTAAGCAAGCTTGGAGCTTCAGCAGAGACCTCTGCATGGCATCTCTGGCTTCTGCTTTGGTTACATAACCCCATGCAGAAAGCTTGTGCAAGGGAGTAAAGAGGTCACAGATGAGACCAGTATATTCTGCCTGCCTTCAAAGAACATCAAACTGATGTCATTAATGAAAGGAATCCTTGATGTGATATTTTAGTATTTTGTTTTGTATCGCTTACATTAAGTGCCCAGAACTCTAAGCTGAGCACTGTGCCAAAACAAAGCAAAAAATCCTTTGGAAAGCAGAAAACCCTCTGCATTAAAAAATAAGTATTCACAGCTCCTTCTAAACACACGGTCTGAGAGTCAATGACTGCACAGGAGAAAGCAATGGGACAGAGAAAAGGCGAGGATTGGACTCTGGTCTGCAGCACACCAGATGTGTGCTTTACCACTAAACTACATTCCTAGCCTTACATAATGAACGGACATACTTTCTTTTGAAAAACTACAGAAACAGGGAGGAAAGAAAGCATAAGAATAACATCTGAATTGACACCACAAGAAAACCACAGTTCTGTATCACAAACACACACTGGAATCCTCTACAGAGCATCAAGAATGTATATGAAGACTATGGCTCCAGAGACTGGCAGTATAGCTCAGGTATACTAGAGGGCTTCTGCACCCTCCCACAAACACACCAAAACTGGAATGACTACATTTCCCAGACTAGATAGAACTAACCCCCATTATGCAAAATTATTCTATGTCAAAAAATCATTTTATTCATTCTTTTGGTTTGCATGGCTTAGGCAGTTTCATGTATCTGGGGCTGACCTTGAACTTGCTGTGTAGCTGAGGATGACACTGAACTTCTGGTTCTATATCCACCTCTGGCATGTTGGGGTCACAGGTGTGTGCTTGGTTTGTGTGGCACTGGGGAGCAATCCAAGGCTTTATTGATGATAAGCATGCAGTCTACTAATTCTACAAGAGGAGCCGCATCCTCAGCCCTCAGCTATTGTAACTTCTGTCAGTCCCTCTGTATATCCCAACACATTATTAATCGGATAAAGGACAAACCCACAACAGGCACATGCAAACTTGACAAATACCATTACTCAACAAGCTAGGAATAAAAACCATCTTCATCCTTAGTAAGGATGGTCAGTAAGGCCAACTAAAGGCTTTCATCTTGAAATCAGGAACAAAAATTAAAATAAATAAAAAAGATAAAGTAAAATCAAAAAACAAGGCTACTAGTGCCTAAATTAACCAAAAAAGAAAAAAAGAAAGAAAAGAAAAACCCAAGAGAAACTAGTACAAAGCAAGGTGTAGTAGTAGCACATTCTTATGATCCCAGTGTCTGGGGACACACGAGCAAGAGAACCTTGAATTCTGGGCCAGCCTGGACTGTTGTAGCAAGACACTATCTCAAAAGGCCAAGCAAAAGAAGCCTCTGTAGTAATAAAGACCATAATGCTGGCATAAAACCAGTGAAAGACAATAGCTTGCCCCAAGGTAAAAATCACACTGATGGGCAGTTGGTGGAATATTTTGGAAAATAGTTAAGAAAGTCCTGATCAACAGAAAAATAAAAATATGAATAGGATTCCATACAGTTATGAATGTTTAAACATTTTTTACTTATTTTTTTGTCATTACAAATCTCCCGCCAAAGAAGCTAGTCACATAACTGTTTGAATCTGCATACAAATTAGACAATACCCGGTTATGGCCCAGGACAGGGGTGGGGGCAGGTGGTGAGCAGCACGAGTTCAGGACTAT
This sequence comes from Phyllotis vaccarum, assembly GCA_033318265.1. Lineage (NCBI taxonomy): Eukaryota > Metazoa > Chordata > Mammalia > Rodentia > Cricetidae > Phyllotis > Phyllotis vaccarum. The sequence goes on along the minus strand of JARWLC010000001.1, from coordinate 160,563,534 downwards.
GTTCCTCACAACAGTTCAAGACTGTGATGACAGCTGCACAGTTCCGCTAAGGTACAAAATGGTTTGTAGTTTACTCTTTAGATTTTATGAAAACATCCATTTATAATATGGCCGTTTATCCCAGCAGAGGCAGAAAGATCTGTAAATTCCAGACCATCCCGATCTACCTACTGAGTTTAAGGACAGCCAGGGCTATGTAGGCAGAAACCTTGTCTCAAAAAGAAAAACCAACAAGACAACAATAACTTAAAATATAAAAATTGAAAAAATAATTGGAACGAATCCTGATCAAGACAGCTAAACTCCAAACCAGGTAAGAAGTCTGCAGTGGGCGGGGCTTGGGGAGGAGGAGCAGGGCAGCTGCCGGGGAAACCTCGTGAAATAAAGTGTCGCGAGAGTCGCTTCTCTCTTCCCTCCTCGCTTCCCTGCGTCCTTCCCAAAAACACTCCACAATAGAGGAGAAAACCAGCAAAGATTCCTTCTCCAGGCGTCGTGTCACTCACCCTACAACAGCCGGAGCCCGGAACCGGAGGTGCCTGCTCCATCTTTGTTGTGGGAAAAGCGAGGTTTAAAAGGAAGTAGTCGTTGCTGGAGCCAGAAAAGGGCAAACAAGGTAGCTGCGGCCATCTTAACTGAGGGCATTTGCCTGGCTTTTGCCCCATGCAAGTCGTCTTGCTAATTTCTGTTTGCTGTAAGTGCTGTTGGTGGACACCAAAGGAAATGGAAAACTGTTAGCATAGAAAATGTCTTTAAAAAGGACATAAGAAAGAAGAAAACTGGCCTTAGAAGCCCTGGGAAGAAGGTTAAGGGAGGCGGGACAATCACAGGCTCTAAGGCCAACAAGATTCTCTCAAACCGCATGAAAGAAAATATTTTAATATTATTTCGTGGATTCTGTCCGTGCTAGAATTTCAGAGGCACAAAAAAAGATGAGAAGAGGACCGACTATTGAAAGATAAAATCCGAGGGGCTGAGGTTATGGCTTAGCCACAGAGCATGTGAACTCTTGCCTGGGTAAGTAAGGTTCTAAATTGATCTCTAAAAGAACACAATCACAAAACAAAACAAAACAAAACAACAACCCAAAGGTTTGCAAGAGACCTAGAACAGTGTGGGTCTGCTTACTGGGAGACAGAAAAGCCCACTCTCTAGGGTGTTTGTCTTCGTAGGTGAAGCCGAGGCGATTGCATTTCTCCACTGACTGGGGTCTACAGGAATTGTTAAGAAAGCAAGCTTGTCTCCTAGCTCATCTAAGTGGCACTTAGGACAAAAGACTTCATTCCAGTTTGGTCCTGGCCACTGGGCTAGTCTAGTCTAAAATAATTCTGTTTAACTAGTCTGAGGACAATTTTCTTCCCACCATATTCTTGAAGGAGTCCTGTATATACACAGCCTTCTTTAGATGCTTTCCTTTGGATGAGAACCTACACATTAGGAGTCCTGAACTTTAGAGAAATGTCTTTGAAAACAGTGCTCAAGGGTCTAGAGAGGTGGTTTAGCAGTTAAAAATACTGGCTGCTCTTCTAGAGGACCTGGGTTCAGTTCCCAGAATCCACTTGGCAGTTAACAACCTTTTGTGAGTCCAGTTCCAAAGGATCCAGTGACCTCTTCTGGTCTCCAAAGACACTCACATGGTATGCAGACATACATGTAGGCGAAACACCCATACACATAACATTTACAAATTGTTTTAAAAATAGTGCTTGAGCCTATTGTTGTGATGTATGTCACTAAAACCCATCACTCAAGGGAAGGAGGCCATTCCCTATGAATTCAAGGCTATTCAAGTCTATTTATTCTAGGCCAGCCAGGGATAGAGGAGGAGGAGGAGGAAGAGGAGAAAATAGTCCATAGTGCTTGAGGTTTGGCCATTCGAACACTACATACTGTGAAAATGTGTACAGATGAAAAGACCTCACTGCCACCTACACACTGACTATATGTGTCTTTTAAATACTCCATACTTGTTCTTTCTCATACTAATTTTCTTCTTCATCACAGCTTCATTCCTTATGACCTTCCTTCTCTCCCTTCTGGCATTTGTGGTATTTCAAATCTCAGCTTTAGAGAGTTCTCCCACCAGGAACCTCCTCTGACTTGTCAAATGGGACAGTTCCTCCCAAGATATCTTACTTTAAATTCTTTTGCTTTTTCTTCATTTCCTACAGTACAGTAGCTGTCTCCAGGGCAAGGACCAGGTCTGTTTTGCATATTTCTATCCAGGTCCCAGTTCGGTGACTCGGGTGCTGCTGTGGTCAGGAATGGGTGAGTAGTGCCCTCCCCAGATATGCCTTTTTCCCCACCCACACCTGACTCAACAGGACCTGTTATCAGTGAAGCAAAAACTTGGAGCCTTTTGCCATTATCACCTTTGTTTGAAAAACAATTTATGTGTCTACTTTACCTCTCATGTGTGTTGGTGTCATATTTTCATGATGAGGCTTGCTTTTCCTATGGTGCTTCCTGGAGCAAAGTTCTTAAGTCTAGATAATGTTGTTTACCGTGTAGCCTGCTTCTGACCATCCTATTCCAACACTTTCTGGGTACCAGAAATGAGAACAGACTGAAGTAGCCATCAAAGCAGAATCTTAAGTTGGTGATAGTGCAGCTCCCAATACTGAAAAGGATGAATTGGGAGAATGACTTGAGTCTATCCTGGAGCATTCTGCCTTCAAACATAAAGGGGAAATAACAACAAATCTTAAAAATCAGCAAAACAGAGCATGTTAGCTAAGTGTGGGGGGTATATGTCTACTCCCAGCATTTAGAAGGCTGAAGCAGGAGAATTGTGAGTTTGGGCCAGCCTGGACTGCATCCTGAGAGTTATAGAGGATTGTGAGACACTCTGTGGGTACTGGGACTCTAAGCAGAGTCCCCTGCAAGAGCAACCAGTGCTCTTAACCTCTGATCCATCTCTGATTCCCAGTTCCTTTGCCATTGTTTACATAAAAGCTATATAAGTTGAGTTACATCACAATTTTATACTTGTATGTTTTAAAGATTTTATTTTTAATTATTTTATGTGGATGTATATGTGAATATGGCTTTGTGCATTTGAGTATAGTGCCCGAGAAGGTTGAAACAGAGTCAGATGCCCTGGAACTGGAGTTACAGGTAGTTATGAACTGCCTGATGCTGGTGCTGGGAGCTGGTCCTCTGAAAGAGCAGTACATGTTCTTGACCACTGAGTCATCTCTCAAGCTTCTATATTTGTATTTTATGACTAATTATCTGCTATTAGCTAAGCCATATACTTCAGCCAAATGTCTTTCAGCAGGGAGAAAATCATTTGGTTGAAAGATCAAAATAGCTCGTTCAAAACACAGTGAGGACCTTTGAAACTATTTTATCTCTGTATCATGTTGAACTTTGGCCTACCTAATTACTCTCATTTGGGAAATAGCCTTAAGAAAGGGGAAAGGAAACATAAAAGATCAATGGCTAAGTTATAATGAATCTGAAAGCATATTGTTGCTGTTTCAATCATGCAGTAGTGTAAAGATATAATTAGATAATAAGTTGACACTTAACTACTGTGAAAGAGACTGTGAGGTTCCCAACTAGACTCACAAATCTCTGAGGATAATTCAAGTTTTATTTCCCAGTGAACTCCCAGCACCTTAAATATTTATAAATAACAGGTTGGTCTGTGAAAGTGAAAAACATTACTAACACAATGCTAGTCAAGTGGTAAATACTCTGAAAATATTCCGTAGTGACAGAAACTGTTCATTTTCTGACACTCAAAGTTGTGAAGCCGTAGTAAGTATTGCAGATTCTGATGGCTAAGAATTGATTATCAACTTAGCAGGATCTAAAATCACCTATAAGACAAGCCCTGAGCAAGCCTGGAAGGAATTTTCTATTCTGGTTAATAGGGGTGGAAAGATCCACCTTAACTGTGTACCATTCTATGGGCTTAACTCATAGACTGAACACATAGGAGAAAATGAGCTAGCATCCATCACTCTCTGCTCCCTGGCTATGAATGCATCCTGAACCTGCTGCCGTGTTTTTCAAGCTCTGCTAGACTGTATTCTTGGGAACTGCCAGTCAAAATAAACCTTTCCTTTCTTAATTCAGTTCTTGTCAAATATTTTGTCACTTAAAAAAATAATTAATACAATGATGCTAGGGGCAGACTTATCTAATCCATGGCCCAGAGCTACCCTCAGATGTCTACACTAAAGAGAAGCAAGCAAGTGCCTTGGACATAGAGTTGAGACTTTTAGCCTGAACTCTGGTTCTCTTACTGATAATTGTTTCACTGTAGCTGCTGAACCTCTCTGAGCCCCGAGTTTATCATCTGGGACTACACCTTCCACACTTATGACCCTTGATGGGTACTGAGTCTAGACCCACATAGATTTAATATTGTGGAAGCATCAGAAGTTTCTTTGGCTTCAACATCTTTAAATTGTGTGAGTTCACTGTTGACCTGGGATATTTTAATTATACCTAACATTTGTTCATATCTCTATACAGAAACCACTAGCTATTAGACTGACATTTTATCAAGCTAGATTTAAAACAGAAAAATCCAAGGATTGGCAATGTGGTTCAGCGGCAGAGCACTTGCCCAACATGCACAGGCCCTGCCTAGATCTAGATCCCCAGCAACTAAACAATCAATCAAACCAGAAGCTAACACCCACTGCTGTGAGGCTGTTTCCTCTGAACTGAAACACTTCCTCATAATGGAGGGAGAATGGAGCCTAGCCCATGAGCCCACAAGAAATTTACAAGACTTTTGAGAGACTCCCCCAATGTTGAGAAATGCTGGGTGATCTGCCCTTCACTGAGGAGACCTACATCCTGGGGTTCTGGGGCAGGTCCAGGCCCTGAAGAGGGAGACTTGGCCTCTGTTGTCCTCCCTTCTGCAAGGTTGAAGCCTTGAAGCTGTACCAAGGAAAGCTGAGTCTCCCCATGGAGCAGGGGCTTCCCAGCTCATCCACCTGGCAACAACTGTTTCAACTCCTTGGCATCCATACACTTTTCATCTCGGCCTACTTGCTTTTCCCCTCTCCCCGGCCCACTCCATTCAGGACCTTGATACAAGGGTCCCTCTGACTCCAGAGATCCTGGGGAGGGGAGAGTTGGTTTTCTACATTCTTACACAGGAGGAACTTGCCTCTTTGGCCAAACAGGAGAAACAGGACACATATGATGATGCTGGTGCCTCTAATGTAGATGCTGATAACAATGCCTGTCCCTTCAAAGACACAAAGCAGATTGGCATTTTCTCCCCATGCTGGTTGTATGGGAAGAGTTTTACCTCATACATGGTACTGGAGTCAACCTGGCTGAGTTAATAAGAAGAGACAGTTCCAGGGAGCAAGATGGGGCCAGTGAAGGAGGCTGTACTGGATGGGTGGTAAAATAGCTTGAAGCTCCATTGTGTTGGGCCAGCCATAGCCAGGCCTTCCACAGTAGGTGCAGAGAGGAAGCTGCCCAGCTTCCACACCGATAACTGGATTGAGAGGGGGCTTCACCCAGGGTTCTGGCCAGGGTGGGGACAAAGGCTAAACTCCCCCCTCCCCCAACTCTGTCCTGTAGGCCTTGATGTAGAAGCTGTAGGCTGTGGAGGGATCAAGGTCTCTGACCAGGTGCTGAAAGGTACTCTTGCTAACGGCTTCTTGATACTCCAGCTTGGGTGAATCGGCAGCCTTCCATAGCCAATGATCTTGGTCTAGAGGCTTACTCCAAGACACTCTAACCTTAGTGGAAGACATAGAACATGGGGATGGGGGCTGGCAGCCCCTCAGCTCACAGCACAGTCAGCCTGGTACTGGCTTGGGATGAGCCAGCAACATTCTCAGCCACACAGTGGTAGATGGCCTGATCTTTAGGACCAACTCCAGAAATGCTCAATGTTATTGTTTTTTAAGCCTGACGTGGCCTCCTGGCCCCTGCACTTGTCCATTCTTCAGCCACGTGACGTGAGGGGTGGCTCACCTTGAGCTTGGCAGGTGAACATGGCTGTGGTTCCAGCCAACCCAGGGCTGTCCTCCTTTCCTGGGTACCAGGCCTGTTGGTTGCACAAACATAGACACCTGGATGTTGGATGATCACATCTGAGATGATGAGGTTTGCCCAGCACCTGAATGCTCTTCACCCCAATGGGGCGGCCATCCAGGTAACTCCTGGACACACAGGGGGCACAGGTTGTCTGTGGCAACACACTCTAGCATTACAGTCTGGCACACTGTCAGGTTGAGGTTCTCAGTTCCCACAAGGATGGTAGGTTCCTCGTAGGCCCCTGAGCCTGACACAGTGAGTCTGGCCCTGTGTCTGACCCACACACTGGCAATGTTTGAGGCCACACAATAGAAGATACCAACTGTTCTCCGCCGAAAGTCCTGTAATCTGCAAGGCTCCCTTGGGCAGTAATGTGTGTCTCTCATTGTCCATGTCAATGGGAGCTCTTGTTATTCTCCCACAGGATCAGGGGCTTGGAAAGCCCATAGATTTGTCACTGGAAGTGGGCCACACCACCCTCCTCACCTATGGTAGCCTGAGGGTGGACATGAAATCTGACATGGTTGCAACCTAGATATAAGCCTTCCAACTGACCAACAGCCCAAAGCAGTTCTGAGCCACAGAACTTGTCACCCTTGTCTGAAGGCCCATCTCTCTGCTCCAGCCTGAAGTGGTGGATCAGCAAGGACCCATTGGCCAGGAGGGTGAGTGGGTGGCCTCTGTTAGCTCTTCTCCATACTTCTTTCAGGAGACTTGCATCGGAGGGGTCCTCTCCACTTTTCAGCCCAGCACTATGGGCTGTCCAGGGGCTCAATATCATCATTTGGCTCCATAGCAAATGCCAGTTCAGCAAAGTGTCCCAGACTCCAGCTTGGCTCAGGCAGTGTTAGCAGCAGCAGCAGCAGAAGCAGAAACAACAGCGGCAGGAACCAGGGCTGGTGCAGCTCCGGTGGGCAGAGTGGGATCATGGTGAGCTGCACAGCCTCAGGGCCCTCGGTTTGCTGGGCATGGCAGTTCTCGAGGGCACACAGCTTCTCTCTCAGGATCTGACTCACACAGGCCTGAGGTAGTAGGTGGCTGGGGCTGCATGCTGGCCTTAGCGGGGAGCAGGGAACAGGGAGAGTGCCCCTGTGTCATCTTGCACCCACCCCAGTGATCTGTCAGCCACACCCAGGGTCACTAAAGCATCTTTTAAGATGCCACATTCTGTAGATCTCTGAAGTGTTTGAAAACCACCTGTCTATTTAAAACATCTCTGACACTGAAAACATACCTAACATGGCCACAAATTTGATTGTTATATATGACTAACTACTAACCTACATTTATTAATTATCTTAAACAGTTTATAATAACTTTCAGTGACTAGATTACATTGTTAAATGACCTGCATTGGTGCAATACTTTAAATAATAGTAGAAGTTTATATACAGTATGTTCTAACAAAAATAATCTTAAATTTGTATCAACAACAAAATAACCTTAAATTTGTATCAATACCCAAAAATCCATACCACTGTAAAATATTTAAGACTAATAGTTGCTGTTTTAGTTTAAAAATAGATTCAATAATCTACCTCCTCACCCTATTATTCCTATATCCCCTCCTTTTCAGAACAAGATCTTTGCATCTAATCTCCTTTGTTTAGCTTTTTCCCCTATTACCAATAGTAACTTGTAACCCCTCCCAAATGATAACAAATATCCATAACCCACGGAATGACCGAAAACCACCCATCCCAACTCTTGGGAATATGGGTGTCATGTTCTCTAGATTGCTTCCTGTTGTCTGGAGGTGGGGAGGCAATAGCATCTCTAGGAGACCCTGAGAAAATTGAGGTAATGGTCAAGTCCTGAGAGATCTAGTTGTAACTTTTATTGCCAGTCTGCGAGTAATGGGAAAGTGTAGGGCTTATCTGAAGTCCCGGCTGGAGTAGTACGTGAGGTTGGACCATCTCAGTTAGTTGCCTTGAAATTGTCCTGAGCAGTTTGTCGTCCAAACTGCTTCTGGTGGTGTTTGTCAGCTATCATTGTTGTAGGGTCCCATTATCCTTTCAGAGACTTCAAAGGTTGCTATTAGAAAAGGTCACAGTTCACTGCAGAGAACTTAAACATTTTAAATGTCATATGCAGCAGATCTCAAAGAGGTTAAAGGACTATAATTTGTTATGTACAGCCAGAGTAAAAAAATCTTAATACCTACTTACCTGATAGAGACTCAACCCCAAAATCATGTCAAAATCATGTACAGGAAGCCAAATCAAGTATTTTTCTAGAATTAGTACTCTATATGTCCATTAATATCACAATAGAAGGTTTAAATATATATATATTAATCTTATAAATTTTGAGATAATATTTATATTTTAAGAAGAGTTTTAAAGAGTAAAAATAAAGCCACAGGATTATGAAATTAGTGGCAATAGAATAGTCCCTTAATTTTGGTTTTTCTTCTATCTCATATCAGGATCCTTTGACATGACAGACAGATTTTGGATTTTCCTTTAACAAGCATGCTTGAGTTTAGAGAAGGAGAGAGCCATGCTTTAACTCCAAATCAAGCTTTGCTTTTTTAATTGAGCTATAAAAATACCATTTGCCTTATATGTCTGTAGAGAACAGCAGAAACAAACATTTGGGAAGATGTAGAGGTATTGTGTTGTTTCATGGTAAATAATTGTTCCACCCACTGGTTTATTAAAAAGCCCTGATGGGCCAAAGGCAGGCAGGAAGTATGGGCGGGGCTAACAGACTAAAAACCTTGAGAACAGAATGCCAGAGAGAATGCCAAAGAGAACGCAGGAAGAAACAGAGGACAACTATGCTGCTCTAAAGAAAGGTACTGAGCTGCATGGCTGAACAGGAAGAATCATGGGTTAGATGAAGGGTAGAGAGCTAGCAAGTGATATGCCTGGGCCTGAGGCTGATCAGCCTAAAACAATTGTGATCATGTGTGTCTCTGTGTGTCTGTGCGGGTTTGTGGGTCTGCAGGCCTAAATCTCGAGGCTGGGCCCAAAAGTCTGGGCCAGAAACCTCCTACTACAGGAAGAGTTATGAAATCTTATCCTGTTGGAAATGTGCTATATCATTAGATCAATTTATTTTTCTTGGGACATTTTCTCTGGATGATTTGCCTTTTTTTCCCCCCAATTGTCTCATTTGTCCACTGGTCTTCAGATTCCTTTGCTAGATGCTTTTTTCTCCTGTAAAGACAAATACAAAAGCCTTCCCCAACCCTAGCTTTAGAAATTTACCTTTTTGGCAAGTTATATCTGATCAATGTAAGGCATTCGTTAATCTTAGAAGTTAATTTAGGTTGAATTGCCATGCTGTGCAATGAACTATCGCCTCTTTTAATCAAGAAGCCACTCTTATTTCAAATCTAATCTTTATCAGTCTTAATGGTATTTGTAGCTTTTGTTCTGTGGAAACAACAGCAAAACCTCTTGTCCAGTGTAACACATATCCTGGTTTTCATTCTGAGGTCAACATGTCTTTGAAGTATACAGGCGTATTTATTCAGCAATTTTTTTTCTACTATTCAATGTCTCTTCACAGCTGTTTTTCCTTGACCCAAAGGGGCTGAGACCCTCTCTGACCCCCCACTTTCTTTGTCTCTCTATCTGTCCTCAGCCCCCCAAAACCTCTATGCTTAATTTTGGTTAGCTGGGAGCCAGCTCTGCCTTCTGATTCCAACAAACTTAAGAATGTGATGAAAATACTACACAACAGTAGGCTTTCCAGGAAGTCACACAACAGATATGAGAAGGCTGTGGGGGAAAAAATGGAATCCTTGTGCAATACAGCATTGGTGAGAATTTAAATTAAAAAACTGTGCTGGAGTTCCAGAAAAATTCCAGAACAGCCACATTATCCAGCAATTGTACTACAGTTATTTTTGCAAAGGAAAGGAAATCAATATCTATCTCAAAAAGACATCTGTACTCCCATGTTTATCCTAGCCCTCTTCACAATAGCCAAGAAATGGGAACAGTGTTCATCAGTGGATGAATGGGTTTTCTTTTAAGGTGCATATAAACAATGCTATGGTACTCGGCCATTAAAAACAATAGAATTCTATCATTTGCAACCACACTGATACAGTTGAAAGACATTACATTAAGACAAATAAGTCAAGCATACAAGACAAATACCACATGACCTCTTATGTGCAACCCACATAGTTATCACAGGGAAGACAAGATGGTGGTTAGCAGGAGCTGGGAGTGGTGGTGGCTATCAGAGTCAACAGTAAACGTATTTCACTTAGATAAGAAGAGTCAGGCAAGGAAGGGATTTGCCACAGAGCGTGCTGACTACTGTTAATGATATGCTGTTTCCTTTGGAGATGCTGACGTAGGTATAAAATGTCCTCACCACAGATGATACCCGTGAGGGAGTCCGTACAATTAGCTAGATTGAATCATCCCACTGTGTATATATACTTAAAAGCATTGGGCTATACATATCATTTTATTCATCAATTAAAAGTATATATTTATAGTATATAAATGTGTTTCAGTTGAAATGTAATTTGTTCCTGGGAGACAGGTCTCTCTCTAGTGCAGGTTGGAACTTACTGTGCAGCCCAGGCTGACCTCAAACCCACAGCAAACCTTTGGCCTTAGCTTCCCAATAGCTGTGCTTTCAGACATGAGTTACAACCTCTGCTTCTTTCTTTCTCTGATAACCACTTGCCTTTTAAACAAAGACTGTCTTTCTGAATCTTATTATTTGATTTAATATGTTTTCCAGTTACATTCATTTTCTGTAGTATCAGGATTTGTCTTCATTTTCTTTTAAGGATCCCTATTTAGCCCTGGCTATCCTGAAACTAAGTAGACTCTACCAGGCCGACCTTGACCTTATAGAGATTTGTCTACCTCTGTAACCTTAGAGCTGAGATTAAAGGCATGTACCACCACACCAACTCATTTTCCTTTGTGGCTATCTATAATTTCCAGTTTATAGAGATGCTTTATCCATTCTTCTTCTGATGGACATCTAGACTGCTTCTTTTAAGCAGGGTATTTCAGAGAAGCTTAGTGTGTTTTAGGCTTCTCTGGAACTTTGGATCCTACTGCCTCACCCTCCTGAGTACTGGGATCAAAGGCTCTTGGCAGCAGTAACAAATGCCTTTGAGTGATGTACTTGAGATAGGCCTCACTGCATAGACTAAGCTAGTACACAAGGAACCCAAGACACCTTGCCAAGAACTACAGGCTTCAGCTGCTTTTATCAGGAATGTTTGAGTCTCTCACTGACATTTCTGCTGACATTACCTTCTTAGTAATTACAGGACCTTCTAAGACAAGAAAAGACAGGATTCCATGCTGGTTGATGCACAGACTCATCTACCACAAAATGACTGGCAGCAAATAGTTTGCTCCCCTCCCAGCCCCCCCTGTCCCTCTCCCCCCTCCTCTAGCATACCTGGTGGTGTGGTGAGGGCTGCGCACTTCTGATTCTTGACTGAGGGTAGGATTTCTGGGAATCCTAAGAAAAGCCGAGTAACGAATTGCAACATTTGTTATGTATTAAGTTCTCTTGAGTTGTACCTCCTCCGCCCCCTAATTCTGGCACCAGGAGCTCCTTGAAGTCACTGCATAAAACCCAGCAGGTATGAGTGGAATGGAAATTTCAGGACCTGGGCCTTCAACTTGTGGTCCTCCTCCCTCAGGCTCCTAAGTAGCTGGGATTCTTGGGTCACCAGGCTCAGATCTCAGCTGTTTTCTTAAGTTAAACTTATACTTTATTGTTTAGTCAGGCATGGTAGTTTGTGCCTGTAATTCCAGTACTTTAGAGGTGGGACCAAGACAAGAATTCAGGGCAATCCCTAGCTACATGATGAATGAAGTTGAGGTCAGCCTGAGCTACATAAGACCCTGATTCAAAAAAACAAAAAACAGAACTAAATGTAAAAAAGCTTGGAACAGTAGTCAAAACAGCTGAGCTAATGATAATTGGCTTAAAGAAACAAAGGGTCATTTGGCCTCTAATTTCAGGGGCTTCCATTCATGGTTACTTGGTGCTATGGGTTCTGGGCCAGGGGCAGCACAGTAGACCCTGGTCATTAAATGGCTGAAAAGAGAGGAGGGGCAGGGCCAGCTTCCTTTAAAATGCAAACTGCCAATGACTGGACTTCCTTGTAGGTGCCACCTCCTGAAGGTTCCACCTTCTCCTAATAGTTAGCAAGCCTATAGGCTGTTAGGTGACATCTGAGGGTTACCATATAAATCAATCAGATGATGCACATGCCTATAATCCTAATACCCATGAGAGGGAGACAGGAAGATCTTGAGTTCAAGGTCAGCTTGGGCTACACATCAAGACACTGTCTCAGAAAGAAAATAAGCAAGCAAGCAAGCAATAAGATCTAAACTATAGCAATTCGTTCTTTGAAGGATAGTAACACTCCTTGAAGTTTATATATTTTATTGGTTGAACTTGAATCTCATGGCCTTCAATTTTCTATGTAGCCAAAAACAACCCAAATTTCTGATTCTCTTACTTCTGCTTCCTGAGTACCAGGATTATAGGACTGTATCACTGTACCTGGGCAAGTTAATGAGGACTTCTCATAAAATAAAATTTGGAGATATGATTCGAAGAATAAAGACATTTGATAACAAGGCCAGATGCCCTGAGTTCAGTCTCCGGGACCCATTTGACAGAGCATCTTAGTCAGTGTTCTACTACTGTGAGGAGACACCGTGACTATGGCAACTATTATAAAAGACAGCATTTAATTGGGGCTGGTGTACAGTTCAGAGGTTTAGTCCATTATTGTTGTGGAGGAAAAATGGTGGAATGCAGGCAAACATGGTGTTGGAGAGGTAGCTGAGAGTTCTATATCTGAATCCACAGGCAGAAGGAAAAGAGAGACTCTGGGCTTGAAATGAGTTTTTTAAAATCCCAAAGCCCACTTCCACTTTCTCCAACAAGGCCACATCTTATAGTGGGATTATGTTGTTACACTGTAAATAATTGTCCTACCTAACTGGTTTAATAAAAAACGTTGATTGGTTGAAGGAAGACAGGCAGTGTGGGTGGGGCTACCAGACTAAGAAAACTCTGGGAACAGGAAGAACAGAGCAGAGACCGCACAAATGCCACAGTGAAGCCAGCAAATGCAGAAGACAGCCATGCTGCTCTGAGAAAAGGTACTGAGCGGCATAGCTGAACATGATAAGACATGGGTTAGATTAAGAATTAAAAGTTAGCAAGTTATGTGCCTGGGCCCAGGGCTGATCAGCATACAATTAATGTAAGCATCTGTGTGTCACTGTGGGTCTGCGGGTCTGCGGGGCCAAACCTCAGGGCTTGGCCGGATGGTGGGGCCCAGAAACTTAATACTACAACACCTCTTAATCCTTTTTAAATGAGGTCACTCCCTGATGACTCAGCATTCAAATATATGGGCCTGTGGGGGCAGCTTACTCAAATCACCTTATGGAGGGAGAAAACTGTGTTGTTCTCTGACTTCACTATGCACAGTGAAGCATATGCACGAAGGAGGCCTGGGGATGTGGCTCAATGGTGATATGCTTGCCTAGCTTTCATGAGCCCGTCTCCCAACATTGCTAAGCCAGGATATATTAAATTAATAAATGTGTGTGTGTATATATGTATGAACGTATAAAGTTTTAAAGTAGATAGAACAAGTAGTCTTCACCTAGATATCTGCGTCTCAAATCCTTTATGCATTTTATTGTTTCGTTTTATTTTTTCTCAGCTGCTGGCATGCATTTTAAAAGCATAATTTGTGTGTGCTATATTAACCCCAGTTTCAGTGTCTCATTCCATAGTGGCTCAAAGGGCAACACAGGGAAAATCACTAATAAAATCTAAGTGAGGAGAAGTATGTAATTAAGACACTCACTCACATGCCTCCTAGCTCATTGATGTGGAAAATAAACATGCCTTGGGCTCATTATCTAAAATTGGCTTTCTCTGTTGTAGACAACTGCACAGACTCAATAAGGGCCAGAGTGCTAAGGGCATGTCTGAGATGATGCTCCAGGTCTACAGTTCCTGTGGCTGGTACTGCCGCTGGTAATGCAACCTACCTTGCCTCATACCTGAAGTCATCATAGAGAATGAGACCCACCATACTATGCTCAACCCTCAAAGGGACTGTCCTTACTATTACCTTATCTCTGAGACATACTTACATTGGGTTTCCTAATAGCTTCTGTTATAAAGAGTTGTAAATCCTTACAAATGCCTTTAATAGAGAATTCTTCCATAATGCAGGTGCCAAAGTATCCAAAGTTTTTACAAAAAGGAGCCCACCTCTCAAGAGAATGGTGATGGACACCACAGGAAGCTCTTTTTTAGAACCAGGTGTCTGCATTAGCCCCCAGTCCAGGCTAAAAAGTGAAATTTTTATTTGTCAATTTGTATTTATTTGTGTTCCAGTCACCAAGATGTAACTAACTAGGAAGCCCTTGAGATGATCTTTAAGAAAACAAGATGAAGCGGCTAACAGCCACATTAAAACATGACCTGCTGGAGCCCGGTACTGTCTTCAAACGATTTTTCCACCTACTGAGGCCTCACAAGGAAAACAATGAGTAACCTGCCTTTGTCCTCGGTTTCTGCTTCACTCTGCCTCTTTCCACCCAGAAAATCAACCTCTACCTGCCTCCTTGGAGCACATTCTACTTCAGTAGTCGGTGGGTTGAGACCCTTGGGGGTAGAGACCCTTTCATAGTGGGTCGAATATCAGATATCCTGCATGTCAAATATTTATATAACAATTTATAACAGTAGCAAAATTATAGTTATGAAGTATCCATGAAAATAAATTTATGGCTGGGGCCACCACAGTATGAGGAACTGTATTGAAAGGTTACAGCCTTAGGAAGGAAGGACCACTGCTCTACTTTATGGAATGAAGCTTTTTCATACCTTTAAAGCAAACAGTTGGAATTTAGTCCCCTGACAAGGAGTGCTACCCACCCATTGGGTGACTTGAAGAGCCCTAGGTGGGATATCCTGAAACACAGTACCCTCATCACCACACACATTGAAGTGCTACTCTTGGAAATGTATTCCTTTGCCAGGTGTGGAGGCACACACCTATAGGCCTATTCACCTATTCAGGAGACTGAAGCAGGGGGATTACAAGTTTGAGGCCAGTCTGGGCTACCTTGCCATTTTCAAGCTAGATTGGGCTACATAGACAGACCCCTTCTCAAAATATTTAAAAGGAAAAAGTAAAGAAATGTATTGATTTCTATACAGTCCTTCACAATGAAATAAGAACAGTTCTTTGCAGACCAAAACCAACAACAAATACAAGTAAAAGCAGAAGTCTCATACTTTAGCCACCAGACCTGACCATTTAGATCCCAAGCAGCTACACAAACATCTGGACCCTGTTTCTAGTTGTTCCAGGGTCAGAGCCCAGGCCCTAGTTGCCCTAACAAGCTGGCTTGGCCACCTGTCTTCAACAGCTCTTAAAGAGACAAGTAAGGGGAAATCAGAGGAAGGAGATTTATTCAATGCAGCCACTCTAGGAAAAGGAATAAACGAAGAGGTCCAGAGAGTCAGGGTGTATCAAGAAGACACAGACCATCTTTCCAAGGACAAGCTCCATGACTCTTGTAACAGGGCCCCTGACCTTAGCACGACTGACTCCATGATGAGAGTACCATTCAGACTGTAAGCTCAGCATGTTGACAGCACCACCTGCCAAAATGAAAACAAAGACCTGATCCATCAAAGTCCATAGTTCTGGAAAGTCTCTAACTGTGCTAACCTCGCCTTTCGGCTTCTGCAGTTCCACTTCTGGATACTGTTCTTGTTAACTGAAGTGTGTCAACCAAGCTCACCCTGAGAAGGGCTCAGGGCTACACTGGGATCCCAAACACTCAGTGTAATCACTGTCTAGCATTTTTATTGGCTTAAACCCATGGCTGAGCAGTCTTCTCCGGTGAATACCCAACACTACTCATAAGTGTTGACAGACATCCTGATCCTCTATCTCAAACAAGAAGAACCAGGCTGCTATTCTCCTTTCCAGCTTCAAAAACTTCCTCCCATCCCCAAACACAAGTCTCCCAGAAGACAAAAGCTACTAATTACAGGACTGGGGGACTCTCCAGCCTCATTTCTTACCTGAACTAGAAGCCCTAGAGACCCACAACATCTCAGCTTTCTAAAAAGGGCCAGTGACTTCCTATATCCTTACCCAAGGAGCTGTGTTTCCCAGAAGACAAAAGCTACCAATTACAGGACTGGGGGACTGACTCTCCAGCCTCATTTCTTACCTGAACTAGAAGCCCTAGAGACCCACAACATCTCAGCTTTCCAAAAAGGACCAGCGACTTCTTACGTCCTTACCCAAGGAGCTGTCTTTTTGTTAGTTTATGATTTTGAGATAGGCTCGCACTATATAGCCTAGGCTACTCTGCTGTTCCCAAGCCTGTCTCAGCCTATCAAAAGCTAAGATTATAGGTGTGTAATATACCTCTATGTCCAAGTTCCTTCCTTGCTTTTTTTTGTTTTTTTTTTTTTTTTTTGGTAGGAGGGGAGGCTATGGTTCAAACCCAAGGCCTTATGTATTCTAGTCCAGCACTCTATCACTAAGGTATAGCCATCTCTGGCCTTGGTTGTTGATGTTTTTTTGTTGTACTTTTTTCCTTTTATTTTTATTTATATTTTTTTCTTAGAGTCAGTATTCTACTATAACTAAAGACAAGAAGTCCTGATGACCTTTTCCCTCTGAGAAAGCGCTAAAGATATTCCACATTCTTCCCCACTATGTAATATACCAGCCCCTAAGCTTTAGTCCCCTCCGGCCTTGGACTCAAAATACTTTTCATAAAAGAAAACTATTTTTGTTGTTTGAGAATAAGATGTATCTCCTAGGCTGGCCTCAAAGTCATCATCTTCCTGCTTCAGTCTACTGAGTGCTGGGATTACAGACATGTGCCACTTCATCGAGCTTATAACCAAAACCTGCTAATGCATATTTGATCTGAGAATGGAAAGGTCTATGGCATAGTTTAGTTGTAGAACATGTGCTTAGCATCCTCAGCACCAAATGAAAGCAAATTGTCTCAATTTGGGTGATAATAAGACCTGGTGAACTGCAAGCAGCTCATAGCTCACCCCTTTAGAAACCAGAGAGTGATAGATTAAGACTCTACTCTGAGCAAAAGTTTAGTCACCCGACGATGTTATAAAATTAAAGGAAGACATCTACTAGGGTTAGAAATGTAACTCAGTTGACAGAGTACTTGCCCACCACACAGAGAGCTCTGCATTTGATACCCTAGTACCGCATAAGTGTGTGTGTGTGGGGGGGGGGGGGGTAGACTCACCTGTAATCTTAGTACTTGGGATATTGAAGCAGAAGGATTAAAAGTTCAAAGTCATCCTGAACTACTTAGTGAGTTAGAAGCTATGTGGGTCACACACGCTCAAGTTTCAGGAAAGAAGGAAGGAAGGAAGGAAAGAGGGAGGGAGGGAGGAAGATATTTTGTCCTTGGTCTTGTCACTCACACCCTGACTGCTCTCAGTCTGGGCTTCTCTCCCTCTCTTCACCCAACATTGCTGACGTGCTGTACTTGATAACTATAGTGAGACAATTCAAATATTTTAATACAAATTAAGGTGTTCCTTGCTGGCCACCCTCTTAGCTCCCACTCCTCCTGGATCTATGGAGAAAAAGTTCCAAAGAGCTGGTTGAATAGAAGAGATGCCTTTTCTGAGAAGACAATAAGATGCCAGAGGCGAACAACTCACTCCTTGAGAACAGACAGGAAAAAGCCACTCATGGGATACAATGTCTTCTTTATAAATATGTCTTTACCAGTTGCCCACACTCAAAAGAGCTTGGTCATGTCCCACGACTTTCACATGTCCCTGATAGCACATGTATAGTAAAAAACATTACAATTCATAATAGCACAGTCCCGAATATGAGCTGACGGGTCCTAGTCAACCTTCCTCAGCAGTGCATGGTGTGAAAGCATGCACACTGCAAAGCATGATTAGCTGTGTCCCAAACAAGGCTGCTTGGAACCTGTTAGTGCTTTTGAATGATATCCATGGCAAGTCTATGCCATCCTGTCTTTGGCCGTGCATTTATATTCATGAGATTGCTCCAGAACTAGTTTTTTTTTTTTTTTTTTTTTTTCAGAGCTACAAATTTCCCCTATTTGCTAATAATTCCCTAATCTCCACCTGTAGATCAAAGACTTTAGCTGATCCCATTGGCATGGACTACTGTGGCAGCAGTCATCTGCTCATTCATCTGAAGCTCAATGTCTATATTTGCTTTTCCTTTTGTCTTTGTTTTTCTGGGTTTTTTTTAAGGCAGACTCTCACTGTGTAGATCAGTCTGGCCATGAGCTCACAGGTCCACCTGCCTCTGAATTGCTAAAATTCCTTTCTTTGGGGAGAGATGTAAACAATCTCATGCTCCCTCCTAAGGTCCCAATGACAAACTGAGGTATGATTCCACCAAAGTTCATGGGGGGAGGGAGAAATCACTGAGGTGATTATGCTTATTACAGAGTAATTGGTGAGGGGTTATGCTCAGGAGCACAGGTGATCTTAAAGTTGCCACCATGGTGTCTTTAGGAATGATGACTTTCCCATGAGTACATAGTTGGAATCTCTTCTCATTCTTTCCCACCCATCTAGCCTCTCCCAGAGACTGTGAAGCCATGTGTATTAAGACAGAATTGCATGCAACTGCTCAGGAGGGGTACATCTTTGGTGAGCAGGTTCAGATGTGCTCCTGATAATGGTGGCAATTTGGCTCACAGAATAGTTGTGTCCAACACTCAGCCTCCTGGGTGCTGAGGCTAAAGACAAGTGTTGCCATGCCTAGCTAGCATTGTTTTTTTGAGACAGGGTTTTGGGTAGACTAAGCTGGCCTTGAACTCACTGTGTAGCTGAAGCTACACTGAACTACTCTGTGGCCCTCCCAAAGTGGAAGAGCCACACAGACAGTGACTGCTTCCCATCTTCTCTCCTTAGTAGCATAACTGTGGGAGACTATGTTGTTCCATTGTAAATAATTGATCTACCCACTGGCTTAATAAAAAGTGCTGATTGGCCAAAGGCAGACAGGAAGTATGGGTGGGTCTACCAGACTAAGAAAACTCTGAGAACAGAAAGCACAGAGCAGAAGGCCAGAGAGAAGCCAGAAGAAGCAGAGGACAACCATGCTGCTGTGAGAAAAGGTACCAAGCCCCATGGCTGAACAGGTTAAGAGTCATGGGTTAGATTAAGGGTAAAGAGTTAGCAAGTTATATGCCTGGGCCATAGGCCGATCAGCCTGAAATTATTGTAAGCATCTGTGGGTCTGTGGGTCTGCAGCCCTAAACCTTGAGGCTAGGCCTGAAAGTCCAGGGCAGAAACCTCATACTACACATAACTGTGCTCTTAGTCATGATTTATAAATACACTGACATAACATCCCAAAGCTCTGGGCTTACAAGTTTAAGAATTTGTATTTATTTAAAGACTATTCCATTTTTAGTTATGGGGAGAGGGGTAAGGTATATGCTTGTGAGTGTAGGTTTCTGGAGGCCACACTGAATCCCCTGGAGCTGGAGTTACAGACAGTGAAATGTCTGATTTGGTTGCTAGGAACTGAATTCAGGTCCTCCGGAAGAGCACTACAAAAGCACTGAGCCATCTCTCTGAGCCACCAGAAATTGAATTTATAATAAACTTCCCGAGGCACTGATTATTGGCAAATTACTTTAAAGAACAATCAGTATAGAGTTTTTTTTATTTTTCTTAGCTTGTTTTTATCTTTTTTGTTTTGTTTTCTGAGGCAGGGCTTCTCTGTGTAGCTCTGACAATCCTGGAACTCTATGTAGACAGTATTTTTCTTAGTTTATCATGGCAGTTACCTTACTTTTCTTAATTAAGTGGCTCTCAAACATCAGTGGATGAGCCCCTGGAGAGCTTGTTAAGGCACATTTATAGCCAAGGATGATGTCCAATGCCTGTCACCTCAGCTTTGGGGAGGAGGAATCAGGCCAATAAGTAATTCAACGTCAACCTTGGCAGCACAGAACCATCAAGGCCAACCTGAGAGTTCTGTTTGGTGTTTTGTCGATTTTAACCCAAACGAGGGTCATCTGGGAAGAGGAAATGTCAGTCAAGAAAAAGCCTCCATCAGACTGGTCTGTGAGCAGCTCTGTAAAGCACTTCCTTGATTAATAATTGATTTGGGAAGGCCCCGCCCACTTAGTGTAGGAGCACCACCCCTGGGAAGGTTGTCCTGGGTTATTTTTAAAAAGTGATCTGAGAAGGCATAAAGAAGAGTGAACCAGTAAGCAGCTCCTCCACGGCCTCTGCTTCAGATCCTACTCCAGGTTCCTGCCTTGGAGCTCCTGCCCTGACTTCCCTCAGTGACGGGGTATGACTTGAGAGCTGTTAGCTGAAATAAACCATTTTTTCCCCAAGTTGCTCTGGTCAGGCTGTTTTATCCCAGCGAAAGAAAGCAAACCAGAACAGTGTAACCTTTCTGAGGCCCAGCCTCAACAAAAGCAGACCCAGATATAAAATAACTCTCACCCACTTATCTTTCCCCTTCTTCCTCGGAGGCTCTGATTCTGTGGGGTAAGGGATCTGTTTATAACCAACTCCCAGGTAGCCCTGATGTGAACTGTTTTACCACACTTGGGGGAATCTTAGCCTTATCATGGGCTCACATATAGCCTTAACACTGTTGACACTGAGCCATGTTTGTCATGGATCAGGCCTCTGTGCTACAGGCTGGGTAGTACCATCCCTCCACTCGTTAGATGCTGGCAATGATAAAAACCTTTCATATAGCCACACATGCCTTCTGGAGAGCGAAACTCTCCAAAACTGAGGGCCACTGCTGGGAGACAAGTACTTCATAACAATCCTCTTTAACTTCCACATCCCATCAGAGCAAATCACAGTTTTTGTATCCATGTGTAGGCCACCAGACACTTGCTAGGGAATGAGAGATATAAGCGGGTTGAATCCCTTTGACGATTTTCCCTGATCCCTTTCTTGGGAGCTTTGTTTCACCATGATAAAGCCTAAGAGGAGATCTTCCTGCTACAACCTGCTGGCACCAGGGAAGACTGGTTCCCGGCCTTCTCTGGCCAGGAATACAGAAACTGTCAACATTATCAGCCTCCCAGTCTTTGTTCAGAAGGACTGGTTCCCTGTGGGGAATTACATCAATGATTCCACACGGGGAAAAGAAACAGGTCTTACTTTTCCAGGAAGGAGTGTGGGGTGATGTTGGATTCTCAACCCATGCCACACCTATACCACTCTACTCAGGAGAAAAATATCAGATGGGTCTTGCATCTGCCTTCTCAGATGCCTGGAAACCCTGGCAGGACCAGTTCTGGGGCAGTCTGAGGTGACTGTGTGGCAGTGAGGGTCTCAATGAGCTAGCCTGGGTCGCTGAGCTTATGACCCACCCAGACTGCAGAAGCATGCAGACAGTGCCTCTCCTTCTAGGCTTCTCTGTGCCCCGTATCACAGCTGTGCCTTTATCACCATACTGTATAAAAACACACAACTGAAACACTCGCATCAGCAGCAGCATATGGATGACTGTTCTCTTCAGCCATGCCCCCCTTCAAAGGCCAGGAGCTAAGGATCTGAGGACCATGGCAGACAGCCAGGGAGTTTGCAGAACTGTCCCACAATCCATCCTTGCTCTTGCCTGGGTTCCTGGCTACTGCCACGTATCTCTAAATCTAGAGCAGCCTGGTGAAGCATCACTGTCCTATCTAAGATAACTAGAGAATAAACTGTTTCTGTCTGGGTTGTCCTGAATCAGGAAGAAGCACCTTGCATTTTGTGCCAACCAGGTCTTCAGGCCAAGTTTTATGGGTCCTGAAGGGCAGGTGATGTCTTGCTCACTGACCTGTGGAGGAGATTACCACTCATTATACTTGCAGGGCTGTGAGAAGGAGAGCCTTATAAGAAGTGTACTGGGGTAGGACTTTCCAGCTCCCTGACAGTGTGGCTGTATTTTTATGGTGTTTATCTGAATTAATTGGCTCTTTGATGGGATGGGATAAAATCTGACAGAGCTAGCCAGTGCCGCCAAGCAAGTGTAAACTTTGGAGCATTTTGTGGCAGAAGTGGAAGGTTAGTGATGAGTAGAGCTGGGCCCAAGGGGACCTTATTGGGGTCACAGCAGCCAGAAGTTGGAACACCACCCCTGCTGGAGGTCAGAGGAGTGCAGGAACTCTAGCTATAGAATCTGCCTTTTCACATCATCCACTTGGTGTACAAGGAGGAGATGACACTGACTTTCAAACCCACCCGGTGGCCTTAAGGTCTTCCCCAAAGAGACCTTCATCAATCTGCAGGTCACCCACCATTGAGGGCCCTGAGAAGAATCCCTATGCCAGAGGTCTATTCAGTATGAAGCTCTACTGGGCAAGGACTTCCCTGCCTTCCCACCTAAGGTCGACTCTCTAAGACCTTCCACCCAAATGTGAGATCTGTGTCAATGTGTTCAAGAGTGACTGGATGGCTGAAGTGTGCATCTGATGTGCTGCTGGTTAAGTGCCTGCTGATGTAACCCAGAGTCTGCCCTCAAGTAGGAGGGTGCTGCTTTTGGAGAACTATGAAGTGTAGGCTGCCAGTGGCCCATCCATGCAAGCAACATTAACAGCAAGAGGGTTGAGGCTACGTGGGATCTCAGCATGGCACCATAGCCTCGTCCACAGACCCTGTGACCCCAGGGGTCTAGGAGGAACCAAAGATCTGAGGTGAAGAAATCACACAGGCTAGCAAGACAAGTAATCGACCAAAAAACTGTTAGACAGGAGGCCAGCTCTGAGGAGACCACAGTGGGCTCTTCTTCCTTCCTCTATGCTCCCCCCTCCCACAGTATCCAAGTTATTTAATTTACAGCTGGGGTGGGAGGAGAGAAGCACCCGAACCTGGATTTGTTTTTCTAAATAAAACTGGAAAATAAAATAAGCAAGGGCAGAGATAGCTTGTAAGACAGAAGAATAGTAGCCAAGGTTCAGCAAGGCAGGTCTCTGGCCGGTGGCCAGGCTCCTTGCAGATTGGCTGTCTATGCTTGCATGGTACTCAAGCAGAAAGAACCTGAAAAGCTCAGCTTGGATCAGCCAGCTCTGAGGACAAAGTTCTGAAGAGAAGGGAAGAGACACAGCCCTGTCTAGGCTGGTTCCCCCAGAAGCAGATTTGAATCAGGGATTTAGTTCTCCTTTATCTGGGAAGAGACAGGTGCTGGTTAACCTTAATTGTCAGCTCGATGGGATCTGGAATCACTGTGTCTGGAGAGACTATCTAAATAGGGGTAACTGAGGTGAGCAGACCCACTCTAAACGTGGGTAGTGTCATTCTGTGGGTTGGGGTCTCAGACTGAATAAATTGAGGAGGATGGAAGCACGTATTCCAGCGTCCTGCCTGGAAGAGAGGTGACCATCTAGCTGCTCCTGCTTCTGGCACCCTGTCATGACGGACTGCACCCTTCAACTAGGAGCCCAAATCAACCCTATCTTGTCTAAGTTGCCTTTGTTGGGTACGTTATACAGCAATGAGACAAATCGCTAAAATGATCCAGCTTTACCATCTTCATTCCCAGTAACTGGTTGGGACTTTTTATATGCCAAGTCTCACCCAAAAGGCAAGGAAGCCTGGTGTATAGACCTCGATGGCCAGCCTCCCCATCACAAATGAATCCGAAGGCAAATGGAGACATTTCTTGAATCCTGAGTAGAGGGAATAATGAGAGGAAGAAGCCACAGCTATCAGCAGCTGCAAAATGAAATGGATGAATTCTCAGAACCTCCAGAGCCCCTTTGCCAACACGTTGGCTTCTGCCCAGCAAAACTGATGCTGAACTTCTAGTCCCCAAGTATATTGAAATAAAAGGCAAGCAGTTCCTGGCCCAGAATACTCCGGTGCAAGTGTCTGGCTGGCAGCCTGAATTTCTTGTGGTGTGAGGGAAACTTTACAACTCTATTTCCAGAGTGAGATGGTCTAAGAGATACTGATATATTTTACCTTCCTTTTAAATCTGGGTTTTTTTTCCTTTTTTTTTTTTTTTTTTTTTTTTTGCTGACTTTCTTTTTGGGTTTTAGAGTATGAGAATGTATTTGTCAGAGTCAGAAGTTCATATTCTTGCAATCCAGGTATAAGGCCAGTAAAAGATAACATCAAAAAGCTAAAGAAGAGTAAGTTGGTGTTCAGAAGCACCGGTGAATTAGCCTGTCAGCTCCATCTTCTTACATACACACATGCACAGTAAACAAGAAGCTATGCTGGTTCACATGAAGGAAGGATGCCCACACCCACACAGATAAGCATTTATTCAAGAAAGAAACTTTCTGTTTGGCTCAAGCTAGATCTTTACTGAATTTTCAAGTTGTTAGCTCACAATGAAGCTTCCTGGCTAAATTTGTAATTCTTTTCCTACAGTTTGGATGCCTTTAGTGGAATGATGATATTCAGCAACAACCATGGGATTCTTCAAGACTATATCATGTGAAACATCACACACTATATGACTTATAATAGCAACTATAGGGCTTGGAGAAGTTGCTCAGAGTTAGGAGCATTGGCTGCTCTTTCAAAGGACCTGGGTTCTATTCCCAGCACCACCATCGTGGATTACAGGTGTCTGTAACTCTAGTCGGTATCCATTGGCCTCTGGCCTCCATGGGCACTGCAGGCATATGGTATACCAGCAAGCATCTAAACAGATAAAAATAATAGTAACTACATAATAATATAACCAATTTTGTTTGGTTGATGAATATGTGAACATTATGTACAACATGTTATTGGAAGTTATTTCTAAACAATTTAGAAGAAATAAATTTCATTGTAAGTATTGCATACGAATGCTATTATTAAACAGTCTTGTAATAAGCTGGGCATAGTGGTACACACTTTTAATGCCAGAACTAAAAAAGTGGAAGCAGGTGGATCTCTTTGAGTTTCTGTCCACCCTAGCCTACATAGGGAATTCCAGGACAGTCAGAGCTGTTTCAAAACAAAACTTATAATAAGATACATTTTAAGTGAAAGAAAGGGGATCTTATTTACATTCTTATCACCAATTTGAAAATCAATTTATTCCATTGGAACATTCCTATTAATTATTTGAGAATTTTATAAAATGTACTTGGAAATATCTAGGGGGAGAAAACGCAAACAAACAGAAACCCCTCTATCAAGAAAACAAATGTCCCAGCTTAGAAATGAGACAGGGAGCTAAACAGAGAATTCTTAAAAGATGAAATACAAATGCCGAGATGCATGTTTTAATATGTTCAATACCTTTAGCAGTTATGGACATGCAAATTAAAACTACAGTGAGATTCCCCCAGTCAGACTGGCTAAGATTAAAAAAGAGAGATAGCAAATGCTGCCGAGGACAAAGGAACACGTGTTCACTGCTGATGGAAGTGCAAACTGGTACAGGCACTGTGGAAATTGGTGTGGATGTTCCTCAGAAAGCTATAAATGGATCTGCCACATGAGTCGGCTAAGCCTCTCTTGGACCTACACCCAAAGGACTCTATATCCTACTACAGAAAACCTTGTTCATTCATGTTTATAATTGCTCTATTCACAAAAGCCAGGAAATGGAAACAGCCTAGATATACATCAAGTGATGAATGGATACTGAAAACGTGGAGCATTTACACAATGCAGTATTGTTCAGCTGCTGAGGAAAAAGAGAGATTATGAAGTTTTCAGGTAAACACATGGAGCTGGAACCAGTCCTGAGTGAGGCAATGCAGACCCAGAAGGACGGTTTCTCTCATATGTGTTTTCTGGCTTTGAATCTTTAGATATGTGTGTTCTTTTAGGACAGCACCTCCACTGAGCTCTAAAATGGAGGTGTCTTTAAAAAGGGTCAAAAGAAGTTTACATCTAAGGCCATCAAGATGGCTTAGCAGGTAGCAATGCCTACTTATTACCTGATGACCTGAGTTTGATTCTCCAGGCCCCACAAAGTGGAAGACGAACCGGCTGTGGCATGTGTACTTACATACATATACTTACTTGCATACAAAATAAATAATGTTATAAAAACATGAAACTCCCCAGTGTTACAGAAAAGAATTTGTAAGTCCATTCACGAAGTACCTTGAAGTAGAGCCCTAGCATCACAAAGTGAGCAGCCCTAAGCGTCTGTGCTGTCCGTAAAACCCCTACTCTGCATAGTCCTAGAAGCAAAGTGATCATACCCTCTTTCTAAAAGTGAACTAAACCCTCAGCTCCTCTTTGCTCAAATCCTCCACTTACTGAAAGAAAAGAATCACAGAAGAAGCACATGGAGGCCAGCCGCCTCTCCTACCTGTCTGCGAAAATGAATTTCTCCTTCACTACAGTCAGGAAGCACATCCCAACTTTCAGTCAGATTTCCAGAACCATCCAAAGCACCATCAAGCTTCTCCCAGACAGGGATGCAGGGGCTCATTCAACTTTATATGTTTTGAAAAATAAACACCAGGAACTTTGTAACCTGTATATCTAACCTATGGATAAGTAGGCAGTAGCAGGCATCCAACTACTAGAATTCAAAATCATTGGGTCTCTCCTCTAACCCGAGGGTAGAGTCAGGAGGACTAAGCATATGACCTTATCTGTCTAGCAGGAAGTTGCTATGTTTGATGTCAAGTCAGTCCCTCCTTGTAAGGGTCCTCACCTCATCTTGCCTGGAGGCTTCAAGGGTGACTGACTTCACAAACCGGCAGTCTTTGCTTTTGTAGTTTTTGATTTTGTTACTGTCATTTGAGACAGAGTCTCACACTGTGGCCCAGGCTGGCCTTGAATTCACTATACAATAGCTTAGGCTAGCTTTGAACTTGCGGTAATTCTTCTGCCCTCGATCCCAAATTGTGAGATTTACTGGCAGGAGCTAACAAGATAGGCTCTGCCTTCCTCTCATGTTGCCTCTTGTGACTTGACTTTGATGCCACAAGAGAATCCATGTCCACCTGCGCCTCTCTTACTCAGTTCTCAGCCACCTCTGCAAAGTCTCTTTTATCACACAGAGGACCTAGGCCCCAGATATATGGATATGGATGTTTGGAGGGGCCTCTTTCTGCCTGCCATATTGTTATTAGGCTCATTCTCCTGCCAGTATAACTCCAAGTTATGAAGAAAGACCTCTCTAGGGCCACCCGTTCACAGGTGGGTGAAGGAGCACCTTATGTTGTCTAAGGGAAACTGAGTCCTTTGATTGTAGACATTGCAGAAGGCACAGTGTGTGTGTGTGGGGGGGAGCATTTGAGCAGTTTGCCAGCAGTACTTGGTCTTTTGAGTTAAGTCTGGGCTTAAGTCTACAGAGCTGGGCACTACCAAAGCAGGAGAAAGGGGATAGTGTTGGGCTGAGAAATGACTTTGGGCTGCTGCAAAATGGGTAAAACAGTCCTTTCATACAGAAACTTTGGTTCTGAGAGGGGAAGAAATGTGGGCATTATGGCCACATCAGATCCAGGGTGGCTAGTGTTAGCTGATTCTTCATGCACTTCCTGCTTTGTTGATACTTGGCTTTCTCCTGAGCCTTGCTGCTGCTATCTCTGAGCAAGCCTCCTTTCCCATTCAAGACTTAACTCCATTTTTCTTGAAATTAACAAATTATTGGGGTCCAATGAGGACATGCGGTTATCAAGGTGTAGCTCTTTATCAACAATCTTAGTTTCTGGACTGATTCTATATTAACAAAGGATTGCCTTATACTCTCACAGTATACAGAAAACAACCGTAGCAAGATACCTGAATCAAACCAGTTTCCTCAATCTATTTATTTTTTTAAATTTATTTTATTTATCTGACAATTTCATACATTTCTCTAATACATTCTAATTATTGCCTGCAATGGTCTTTTTTACCTCCCTCCCATCTCTGCCACCCCTTCTTCCTTCCAAATCCCATTTATAAATTCACATCATTTTGTGTTGTCCTGTGACTTGTTACATTTTTCCAGGGTTATCTGGGTGACCATGGCTGTGGAACTATCCATTGGAGCTTAGTAGGCTTACCAGTGTGTACAGAGCTGAATACAATGATTCTTCCTCTCCCAGAACCTACAGTGACTAACAGTTCAACAGCAAGAGGTAAGGTGTCAGAGCTCCACCCCGACTGTGGCCAAATGTTGTCAGGGTGACTCCTGTGCAGGCCCAGTACAGATAATGTCAGCTGATGTGAAGTCATGTTGTCAATAGTTGTCATGACCAGAAGACCACATTCTCCTGGCACAAATGTTCTTCCACACTGTCTCTCTTGGTGCTCACTGAACTTTACAGGGAGTGGTATAAATATCTTGTTTAGAGCTGAGTCCTCAACCACTACTCACCATGTTGGAAAGACAGTCTCTTCATTTGCCTGTTTACTGAAAAGAGAGAAATCAGTATGGTGGTTTCTCAGAAAATTGAGATAATCTACCTCAAGACCCAGCTTTACCAATTATACTCGAAGGATGCTCAACTATACCACAAGGACATTTACTCAACTATGTTCATAGTAGCATTATTCACAATAGCTAAAACCTAGAAATAACCTAGATGCCTCTCAACGGAAGAATGGATAAAGAAAATGTGTACATTTACATGATGGGGTATTGATCAGCTGTCAAAAACAGTAATGTCAGGAAAATTGAAAGCAAATGAATGGAACTAGAAAAAAAAAACAAAAAACAAAAAAAACATCCCAAGTGAGGTAATCCTGACCCAGAAAAACAAACACTCTTACGTGGATATTAGTTGTAAAGTAAAGGATATTAGTTGTAAAGTAAAGTTGTAAACCAGGCCACCATCGCCAGCCCCAGAGAGACTAGGTAACAAAGAGGACCCAAAGAAGGACACATGGATTTCCCTGGGAAGGGGAAATAGAAAGAAGAGATCTCCTGGGTAAAGTGGGGGTGGGGACATAAGGGAATGGGTCGGGAGAAGAACAGAGGGTGAGAATAATGAAAGAGATGTCTTGATGGGGTGGCATTTCAGGGTCAGGTAAAAACCTGGTTCAGGGGAAACTTCCACAAATCTACAAGGATATTCCCATCCAAGACTTCTAGCAATAGTGAGTAGGCAGCCTGAACTGGTCATCTCCTACAATCAGATTGGTGACCACCCTAATTATCATCAGAGAGCCTTCATCTAGTAACTGATGGAAGCAGATGCAGAGATCTACAGCCAAGCACTGGGCCGAGCTCTGGGAGACCTTTTGAAGAAAGGGAAGAAGGATTATATGAGCCGGAGGGGGTCAAGGTCCTCAGGTGTGGTGGCAAGCACCTTTGCCCACAGACCTAACTCGGTGCTTCTCATCTAATTTTCTTAGGAGATCAGAAGAAAGCATCAGATCCCCTGGAACTGGAGTTACAGATGGTTATAAGCTGCCACGAGGGTGCTGGTTAACTGAGCCTAGGTCCCCTGCAAGAGCAAAAAAGTGCTCTCAACTGCTAGAGCATCTCTACAGTCTCTCAAGCATCTCAACCCCGGAAATCCAGTGAGGGGCAGGTCTTTTCTCTTTTCTTCAATGAAATTTGTCTTTTCCAAGTCATTGTTTTGATCAGCATCCAATCCTCTAATTTAATGCTTATGAGCCTGTTGATTGTGGCCCTTTTGGGGGGTGGTCAAATGACTCTTTCACAGGGGTCACCTAAGACCATGGGAAAACACAGATATTTACATTACAACTCATAACAGTAGCAAAATTACAGTTATGAAGTAGCAACAAAATAATTTTATGGTCGGAGAGAGGGTCAGCTCAACATGAGGAGCTGTATTAAAGGGTCTCAGCGTTAGGAAGGCTGAGAACCAACCTTTATCTTAAAATGTGTTTTTGTAAAATGTGGCCAATAAGACAAGAGAGAGAAGACAGAACAGAACTAGGTGACAAAGCATGAGAGAGAATTTGTAAAATGTCTCCTGGCAGAACTGGCTTGAAGATCAGTACTCAGCGTGCTGAAGTTTGTTCTCAAGGACGAGAACACACACCCAAGCAGTAGGAACAAGGCAGCTTGTTTTCACTTGCCTGGTGTTTCCCCATTCAGAAGAGCAGGACACACCACTGGGAGAGAGCCCTTTGCTAAGGGAAACTTTCTGCTCTATTTTGCTGTATAGGACACTTCCTCACTTCCTTCTTTGTGGTTTTGGTTGGTCGATTGTTTGTTTGGTTGGCTGATTGGTTGGTTGATTGGTTGGTTGGTTGGTTTGGTTTGAAGTAGGGTCTTACTTTGTAGCCCAGCTTGGGCTTGAATTCACCATAATCTTCATTTCTCCATTTCCCAAATGCTACGTGTATGAGCCAGTTAGCTTCTTTCTTGTCTCACAGAGCCCTGCTGTGGAGACTAGCCTGGCTTGGTACTCACAATCATTTCTCCTCAGTATCTGCGCCATTTGGCCTGCCCTGACATGAACAAATCCTTCCTCAGTCATTTGCCCACACTTCAAAAGTATCTGTCATCTTAGACCTTACCAACAATGATTCCTGATGAGTGTTTTGTGAGATCAGCACTACGGAGGGAAGTATTCTTCTCTCTGGCAGGTGTTTGTGTCGGCCCATTAAAAGGAAGAGAATAAGGACATGAAGGGTGCGAGATGAATGTTAGGGTGGGACAGAAAGTTGACTTAGTCAGTTTTCAGAAGAAGTATAGTAGCTGAAAGCTTGTTTATTCTTTTGTGATCTTTGAGAGTTTTTTCTTTTTCGTTTATTTTTGTTTTCTGAGACAGAGTTTCTCTGGCTGTCCTGGAACCCTAGGCCAGGCTGACCTCGAACTCGTATCTGCCTCTGTGCTAGAACTGTGGATTCTTAGGATCGTGTAGTGGAATTATGTTGTTCCATTGTAAATGCATGCATGTGTGTATGTGGTGTGGTGTGGTGGGGTGGGGTGGGGTGGTGGTGGTGATGTGTGTGTGTGTGTGTGTGTGTGTGTGTGTGTGTGTGTGTGCAGGCATGCTCGTATATGCGAGCCTTACTGACCCTTCTGTTTCTGTCTCCCAGTCATGTACTACCATGCTCAGCTATTATTATTACTGCTACTGCTATCTTTGTTTTGCTTTGCTTATTAAGGCAGGTGTTTACTCTGTGGCCTTAGCTAGCTTTGAAACCATGGTGATTCTCTTGCTTCAGAGTCCCAGTGACTGAGATTGCCACAGGACACAGCTCCTCGATAGAAATTCTTTTAGAGTGTGATATAGAGAACTGTTTTTTTTTTTTTTTTTTTTTTAAATGAAGCCTATGAATAGTTTTCTATATCATGTATTTATCTAAACTTCTAAATGTTGTTTATTATCATTAGCATATGTGTGTGATGGAGCGGAAGTGCTTGGGAGCCATGGCATACCTGTGGATGCCAGAGACAGCATGGGAAGCCAGTTTTCTTCTTCCACTATGGGTTGTAGGTCTGCACTCTGTCAGATCTGTGAAGAGCTTTTACCTACTGACCCACTGAGCCATCTTGCCAGCACTAGCCTTTTTTTTTTTTTTTTTTTTTTTTTTTTTTAACAGTATCTATTTGTTTAGAATGTTACTGGTTTTGATCTGGGTTTTTTTGGTTATTTGTTTACTTGCTTTGTTTATGAAGTAGGGACTCATTCAGCACACCATGCCTTCAACTTTATAGATGAAGCTGAGGATAATCTTGAACTTCTGATCCTCCTGCTGCCTCCACATTCCAAATGCTGGGATTACAGATAAGAGTCATCATGGCAGTTTCTGTGATCTGGAGCTTGAACCTAAGACTTCATCCCCTCTAGACAGGCATTGTATCACTCAACCCCATGCCAGGCCCCAAAGAACAACTGGATGGCCAAACTCTCGGAGTCTTTGGTCCCCGTTGCACTGTGTTTGCCACTGATCAATGGTTAGAAGCAATGATTCTAATCTTTTGGACTCATCTGAAGGGAATTAGAACCCAATGCTTGGGGAAGCTATCCTTGGAATGACTACGACTAAGATCCAGGTCCCCTTAGACTTGGTATGCACAACAGTCTCGGTTTTCAAAAGTTGTCACAGTTTCTAAAATAAACTCAAACACAATAATCATACCAGAAATGGGTATAGGGTAGATGCAACGAACTTAAGAATGTCTGGAGCAAAGTGAGAGGCTTTTGTTAGTAATCAAGATCCAGTCCACCATTCCATCTCTCTATAGTTCTGTTTCTAAGGTTGCAGATCACCATCTTTGGTTGTTATGAGTTTATTGCTAACGCTAAGTGAGAGATCTCAGATAGTTTTAGAGTAAGTTCTGTTCAGCCATAGTTATTATCAACATTAGTTTTCATGTCTGTAGCATTTGCTAAAGCATCACCCCCTTCCTTCACATCATCTTCCCACCTAGAATGGAGTAGAGTTTTGAATTTGGGTTTGACTATGTCAGTTGTTTTGTTTAATGGAATGTTCACAAATAGGATGCAAAGCAAGGCTTGGCAAATGCTTATGTATCCGGCTCATCTGTTGCTGAGTGTTCTTCTGCCCTCACAGGAACAAGCCATATTCTACTACCCTCCTGTCTTTCCTGTCCAGCCTATGAGAGAATCAGACCGTTATCCTAATTGATGCATATCACAAAAATGATTAAGATTTTTCTTGTTATTTCTTTCCTTGTTTTGTTTTGTTTTTGAGACAGAGCCTTACTCTGTAGCCCGAGCTAACCTCAAAAGTGCTGGGGTGACAGATGTGAGCCAACACCCCTGGGCTTGCTCCAATTATCTGGCATCTGTCCTTCCAGATCCAATCTGCCTTTCCCTATTCTATCCCAGGTCCTAGATGCTGATCTCCATGGCCCGCTTTGATGGACCCACCCACTGTGTCCTGTTGGGAGCAGAACAACATAGAGGGCACCACTTTCTTTACCCATAATTGTGGCTACCCATCATGCCTTTAGACTTAGGGGTATAAATAGCTCCCTGTTCTTGCTAACCCCAATGCACTGCAACATCTATAATGATTGCCCTTCACCATCACACACTGATGTAAAAGGTCTATGAGATTCTCATTTGCATGTGACATAAGTTTTCTTCTGGAAAAGGATCAGGAGACTGACTGACACATTATTTAAAGGAAGCTCTGCCATCTCTAAAAGACATGTAGATTTGTGCCAACCATTGGTTTCGATCATCTAACAACATTTACCATCAGAATGCACTATGCACCTTTTGATAAGGGGTCATCTATAAACTATTTGATTTTGAATGGACCATATAATCCCAATTCCTCCCCAACCTAGAAACTTCCATCTCTCAAGAGGTCAAGGCTCCGAATAAAAGAACACTTGGCTCTTCCCTCTTCCAAGTACATCATGTTACCAAGGCTGACAAAGTCCAGCAGCCCTTTCCTGCTGAACTGCCACATGGTGGACTTAGATGACCCATTTTTTCCTGACCTTTCTCCCAGATCTGCCTCTAGGTCCCTTCCTCCTGGCATGAAATCTACAGTGGCTTGGCCAGAGGGACCATCTGGCCTCTGCCTCCTTGGCTTTTTTCTGTAGCATTTAGATAACATAATACTTGTCACTTTCAGATTTGCTGCTCCTCTAGACCCCTAGCGTTACCACACACTTTCCACAGCATCTTAAGATGTTTGTGGTTCTTGAAAAAAGAAAAGAGAAGGGAGAGGTAATCTTAACGTCTCTCTGTTGGGCCTTTCTTGGGAACTATTTCAGTTACCACTGTTGCATTACAAGGTACCAGAGAATTATAATAGCCTGAGAAAACCATTTAATTCTACTGAAAAATATTGCCCATCATGGTTTCAGTTAGGAGAGTGGGAACAATTTGTCGATCCTGCACGATGTCTGGATCTCAGCTAGAAAGACTGGAAGCTTGAAGGGGCTTGACAGATGGTGGCAGGGATCATCTCAGTTTGTTTGCTTTGGTTGCAAGACAGAGATCAAGCCCGAAATGACATAAAACCCCCCAGCTCCCCCCCCCCCCATGATTAGGTTTCACAGTGTATGAGAGGTTCTATGCAAGCCATTTGGAGCAGAAAAGACATCAATGGTACTGGCAGCCAACCCAGCATGCCAAAATACTGGCCTACCAGGTAAGATGTGTTCACAGGGGCAATAGTGGTATAAAGATTATAGGTGTAATCAAATAGTTTTGGACTGGGTTTGAGGCCTGCTCTACAGAAGGAATCTCAGACCTGATACTATAACCTAGTCAAAAGCCCATCACTCAGGAGGTCACAGGCCCTAAGGAGGAACCTGCCATTGTTGTTTTGCTACGTGACATGTTGCCAAACTTCTTTCTAAATATACATACTTATACCCATAGATTAGTGCTGCCCTGAACCTTGGCCTGAGAAGATTCCCTCTGCAGCGATTAATGCAGACGTGTAGCTGGTCAAAGTGCTGAGAAATAAATATTTATTGAAGCACAGCAGCAAATGGGATGCCTATATCAACACCACTTCTGATATGTTCCCAAGCGCAGGGAACATATCAGAAGAGAAACAGAAAGAGCATGATACCGGAAGACGAAAAGTGATGTGAAATGATGTTTGGGGGATATAACACGGCCAATGCTTACATGAACTCACAGAGGTTTTGACTCCCTTTTCAAAATCAAATCAACAAGATCAGCCAACCGTTTGGTAGGCTGTACTAATTGGACTCAGTGAATTACTAACAACAAAAAAGAAAAGGTGAATGGGGATGGGAAGTTTTTTAGATGCCTGAGTGAGGAGAATGGAGAAGTCTGGGTTCCCAGGAAGACGAGCAGGCAAGTTAAAGTCCATATGACCAAGGTGTGTTATTTACATGGAGAAAGTTGTCAGAGAATAAGTAAAAAGTTATTCTACTAAAAAGGGGGGAAGCCAGGCAGTGGGGCACATGCCTTTAATCTCAGCACACAGAGGCAGAGGCAGGTGGAATTCTGGGGACCACACAGACATAGGCATAAGCCTAACTTTAGGTTCAAAAATTATTTGAGACATTTCGGTTTAAGTTCTCCCAGAAGCAGACCCTGAAAGTTTGCGCTGTAGGTGCTTCATGTGGGTGGTCATCTCTGAATGCTTGGTCAGGAAGAGAAAGGCCAGAGGAGTCAGTATGTCTGCAACTGTGAGGCATTCTTGAGCAACACTTGAAAGGAGGCCTTGTGAGGTTTCCATCCATAGCAAGGGCTCCACTGTGGGCAGGCAGTGAGGCACATCTGGGAGGAAGGACCCTGGGGCACAAGAGGCCACTGGTCTATGGCAGCCAAGAGATAGGAAGACCTGGGGAAAGGCAAAGGACAAGGTGTACCTTTCCAGTGACCTGCTTCTTTCAGTAGGTCCTGCCTCCCACTCTCCCACTAAATAATGCCATCTCATCATGAATCCATCAAGAGACTTATCCATAGATGAGTTCAGAGTCCTCAGGATCCAGTCTTTCCCTCAAAGCCCATCAGCTGGCAACAAAACATAGAGGCTTTCAGTGGACACTTCAAACTCAAACCATAAAGTAAATCACAGCTGAAGGCAGCCTGGCTTCAGTTCCACTAGGGACCCTCTGGGTAGAACATGCCTCAGGACCATCACACTGAAGACAGGGGACGCTGGGATTTTAACACACTGATGGACTAAATTTTCGTGCCCTCTGCCCCCAATTCCTATCAAATCCTAATCCCCATGTGGCTATGTTTGGAGTGTCCCTCAAAGGAAGCAATTAGGTTAAGTTGGGTCTTAAAGGTAGGAGTAGGTTAGTGTCCTTATGGGAGACAATAGAGTTTATTTCTCTTCCCCTTGGCTTTTTCCAACTCCTCCTTCTCTTCCCTCTTCCTTCCCCTTCTCCCTATCCCTCCTCTTCCTCTCTTAAAGTTGAAGAACGGGCATGTGAGGACTCAGGAAGCCGTAGTCACTGAGACAGAAAGAAAGGGTCATTGCAAGACGCAAAAACAAGCCGGACCTTTGACCTTGAATTTCTACATTTCAGGAGTGTGAGGAAGTAGGTTTAATATATAACACACAGTCTATGACACTTTGCCGAAGCAGCCTGAGAAGGAAGCCCAACGCAGGCACCATCTTCCATTCTTACTGGCTGAGCATTTCCCTTGATACTGAGGAGGCTTAAGGTGTCAAGTTTTGTCAGCACCTCAGAACTTTCTTCCTTGGATGCAGGTGAATTAAAGAAACATAGGAGCTTTCATAGTGTCTGTGAGCCATTGTGGCCAGTTTTCAATTTATATGCACCAATGCATTGATGACTCTCCTCTGACGCCATTTTGTACATATTTATGAATTCACACGGACAGATTTGCATAGGTAAGGCATTTAAAATTGGGGTAGATGTACCCAAATTGCTCTCTTACAGATTTATCTAACTCTACACTCCACAGCAAGGCCAGTCTGTCATCTGCTTTCTGTCCCTTACCAGGCATCTCGACTTCCCAGCCAGAAAGGGCAGTGTCTTGTCCTCGTGTGTAAATCTCTCTTGCCCCATCTTTTGCAAAGGGGGAGAGGAGGCTTTCCTTCCCTCTTGGCAAAGTCAGCTCATACATCAGAATTTCACATCAGAAGCATGGACGTGCAAGAAACTTCCAGGGCTATGGTATCTTTGCTTGGTCTAGGCAAGATACAAACACTAAGAAAAATCTGTGTTGAACAGGTGTGGTAACTCATTCCTAGGGAGGCTGAAGCAGGAGGATGGTGGTAAGTTGAAAGCCAGCTTAGGCCTTTAGTGAGCCAGGGATCTAGGATATGGTGCTCTATAGATTGGAGTCCTTTCTGAAACAGAGCGAAACCAGAACCAAAACAGAAAACCCATATGTGGTATTTGGGTGTTCTGCAGTATTATCTCTACCCAGGTCCAGACATTTTGCTAGGCTGCATTGTAGACACTGTATTCATTCTCAGAAAAAGAAGATGCTGATGTTGATAAACATCATCTGTTGTTACCTCCACAGCACCTATAGAGAAACTGGACATGGGGGGTTACAACATAGAGGGCTAGAGAAGGGTCATAAGGAAGTTTACAGGACATTTTGAAAGAGGTGGGTGTGTGAACTTGCAGACAAAAAATGATATATGAACAGAGTTATAAGATGGAGTCTCCAATAAAAAAGAATTTATTTTGAGACTGAGTCTCAAGTAACTCAGATTGGCCCCAGACTCCCTTTGTAGCCAAGAATGAACTGGAATTTCTAATTCTCCAGCCATTACCTCCTGGGACTGTAAGTAAGTCCTGTGACACTGGGTTTTATGCAGTGTTAGGGATTGGATCAGGGATTGGTGTGTGCTGGGCAAACACACTGCCCACTACCTACATCTTCTACCCCTGTTAAACATTTCAGTTCCTAGCTTCTGACATTGATTGAGAATCTGTGGTAAGAACAGCCTTATTTTTACTTTTGAAATGCTGGGAAGACAGGTAATTCGAACCCACACTGAGGGGAGGGTTTAAAATCCAAGGAAATGTTAACATATCTTCCAGCCATGAATGAGTTACCAAAAACCTAAGGAAATACTTCCCAAAAACCTAGGCTGAGACAGACCCTTGAAGGAAACGTGATCAGGCCTACTTAATGATTGGAACTTTTATTAGTTGGTAAGAAACAGCTGTAGAACTGGGCTGTGGCTTTTCGGTAGTCTCAAAAAGTAAAGGATACCGTGTCAGTTTTTTTTTTTTTAAGTAAATGTCAGTTATCAAAGCCTGGCCAGTTTGATGATTCTGATCTTCTTCCGTTTGGGCTGGGACCAAGCTGCCTTTTCAGAGTGAACAGAGAGTGCAGCCAAGTTCCTGCCCAATTAAAGCCAGCCCCTGTCACCTGAGTAAACTTTTTTTTTTTTTTTTAAGTTTAAGTAAAGTCTCATTATGTTTCCATAGTTATCTCTTACAATCCTGTTTTAATCCCATGAGTGTTAGGATTCCCCATAACCACAGTCTGAGGAAACGCAAGCTTTAACTTAGACTAGGATTGTGGTTGGTGCTGCCTCCAGATGACTAGCAGGAGGGAACCCCAATTTTCTATGGGGAAAATGTCTTCATCCCAGGTCTCACACAATTCCCGTGGGAATTTAGTGTGTCACACACAGCTATGACAGCACACAGAGAAGCAAGAGACATGAACAGGAACCACCCACAACAGGAGCAGACCTACAAATATTTGAGATATAAATGATCAGTTGTAAGAAATAAAATTGCCTTTTTTTCTATGTTTAAAGACATATGCACACAAAACAAACAAAAACTTTACAAAGCCAAGCATGGTGACACACACCTTTAATCCAGCACTTGGGAAGCAGAGGCAGATGGCTCTGTATGAGGTTGAGGCCAGCCTGGTTTGTGTAGCCAGTCAGGGATCTATAGTGATATCCTATCTTAGGGTATATATCATGACAGTAAATAGTAGAAACAAAGCAAATTTCAAAACTCTGATAGCATGTGAGAAGAATTAAGTGAGGCCTTAAATGGAGAGGTATTATTATTCTGCTTGATCTATCAAAACAAAATACCACAGGTTATATGCCTTAAAGAATGCAAATTTGGGGCTGAGGGCATAGCTTGGTCTGTAGAGCTCTTTCCTATGGTGCACAAAGCCCTGGTTTGCTCTCTAGTACCGTACAAAACTGTCCCGTGCTTGTGATCCTAA
Source organism: Phyllotis vaccarum (assembly GCA_033318265.1). Lineage (NCBI taxonomy): Eukaryota > Metazoa > Chordata > Mammalia > Rodentia > Cricetidae > Phyllotis > Phyllotis vaccarum. Next base: position 160,525,015 of record JARWLC010000001.1, on the reverse strand, counting down.
CACTTGGGTGATGAAGATGGACATGACAGGAGTTCAAGGTCACCCTCAACTACGTAAGCTGCTTGCAGCCAGCCTGGTGTGCTGGTCAAGGGTTGTCTAGGGAGTAAAATGAAGATATATCAAAAAGAGACTTTTATTACATTGGCTGACATGACACAGTAAGAGTGGTCCCACAGTGGTTGTCTCATACCAGAGGGATCAAGAGCTCAGCAGTTCAGTCCACAGCCAGGATCTCCCAGCAGCTGTCGTAGCATGGAAGGCCTTGGGGATCCTTGAGGAGCCACAGGGACAGGATGGGTTGCTTCTCTCTTAGTTGATTCTAATCCAATCATGTTGACAACCAAGATAAACTGTGTGTTTCTGGGGGTAGGCTCTGAGGGTTTATAGTCTTGTTCCATTTCCTGTTCCCTGTCTGCTTCTTGTGTGCAGATGAAAATGTAAGCCGTCAGTTTCCGGATTCTCCCACCATGCCTTACCTTCCGGGCCATTTTGGACAAAATCAATCTTCTATACGTTGCTTTTAGTCATGGTGTTTATCACAGCAACAGAGGAGCAAATAATGCCTCCCCTCCCCCAAAGCACAAAGTAGGTTCCATGAGATAAAGTGTGATTATTTGTCTTTCTGGTTCTAATTTTCTTACAGTCATTCCCAGGTCTGCCCATTTTCCTGGAAATGACAGAACTCCTTTTTCTTTGTGGTTGAATAAAACTCCACTGCTATATTCCCTTTGGTATGTTCTCAGAAGTGGTATAGGATTATAGTTTTCTGTTTTGTTTTTTAATGTATGGGGGTACGGATATGTTGCCCGTATGTATGTCTATGTACCACTGATGCCCGAGGGGCCAGAAGAGGGTGTCACATCACCTGGAACTGGAATTACAGAGACCCTTGTGAGCCACGTGTGAGTGCTGAAATTGAATCCCGTTCCTCTAGAACAGCCTGTGCTCTTAACTGTCTAGCCATTGTCCAGCTCCAGCGATTATTACTTATCTATTTTGGTTTCTGGAAGAACTTCCATACTGGTTTTCATAGTGGCTGTAGTAGTTTACATGACTTTCAGGAGTGAGATTCATCACACCGCCACCGCACTCCTTTGTCAGCACTTGCCATCTGTTTATCTTTGCTTTGGTCTTGGTTTTTGCGAGGCAGGGTCTCACTCTAGCCTCCGTGGGCCTTGAACTTTCAGTAATCTTACGGTCTCAGTGTAATACGCTTTACATTGGCGAATTTTCATGTGCTGCTTGTGCTTGTCAAGAGCAGACTTGGGAACAAGAGATGGGCCATCTCTCAGACTTGACCATGTCCTTGAATGCCTCCCAAATCTCTTTGTCCTGGAACGGGTTGGCTCCTTAGCTCTGGGACAGGGAGAAAGGACCACAGCCAGTGGCTTAGGATATTAAAATTATTTGAGCTTTGCATATGGCTGGAAGGTAAACTATATCCATTGCAAGTCACTATTGTTTGTGGTATGCTATACGAATGCCTGTAGTGGAACAGGAAGGTAGAAACTCACCCAGGGAGAGATGCTCTGCTCTGTCTCCCAGTCCAGAGCTCCAGTGTACTTCAGTAGGGCTTCCCTAGTGATTTCTGTTGATGTTGCAAGCACCTGATTTCATGGTGTTGCTTTTGCTTATTCTCTCCCAGCCGGATTACTCCAGTTGTTCCTGCTGGACATTGTAAGTCCCCAATGTTATGGTGCTTCTTACCATCTGTCTGCTGTTTCTACCCATCTACTATTTATTCTTTTATTTTTGCTTGTTACATGCTTGATAAAATCATTCATCTGAAAACACAGATGACCATAACCATTGTAAATCAATCTCCATACAGATTACAAGCATGAGCCACTTCACTCAGCTTATTTGTGTGCTTGTGTGTAAGATGTATGAGATGCATGCGGGTGTCCGTTTGGGACTCTTTTCTCAACAAGCAAGCTAACAAAAACTGACCACAAGAATAGCAACAGAGAAGGATTAAAAAAAAAAAAAAAAGCAAAAAGTAGAAGTTTTCTTGTAGCTGTAGGGTTTATTATGTCTAAAAATAGAATACAATGTTTAATTATACACACACACACACACACACACACACACAGAGAGAGAGAGAGAGAGAGAGAGAGAGAGAGAGAGAGAGAGAGAGAGAGAGAGAGGCAGAGACCATGTCTCACTATGTAACCCTGGCTGGTTTCAAACCCAGAGATACCCTCTTGCTTATGGCCTCTGAGTTCTGAATTAAAGGCAATTGCAACTAACTATGCCTTTACCCTTACTTTTTCCTTTCCCTCCTTCCCTCTCTCCCTCCCTCCCTCCCTCCCTCCCTTCCTCTGTCTCTCCTGGAACTAGCTAGCTCTGTAGATAAGGCTGGCCTCAAATTCAAAGATCCACCTGCCTCTTCCCGCCAAGTGCTGGGATTAAAAGCATATGCCAACAGTACCTTGCAGTTTTTATTTTTAGTTTATTTATTTATACTGTGTAACCCTTGCTGGAATATTATTTTATTTTTATTTTCTGAGTATGCATGTGGATTTGTACACATGAGTGTGGTGGCTGTGGATGCCAGAAGAGGGCATCAGATCCCCAGCTACTGGAGATGGTTGTAAGCTTTCAAATATGAATGCTGGGAACGGAACCTGGATCCTCTGGAAGAGCAAGCAAGCTCCCATCACCAATGGCTACTCCTCCAGCCCCAGATTCTTCCTTTTCCAAAAAGGAGGACAGTCTCTTTATAACAGACATTTATTAGCTGGATATGTTGAGGCAAACCTTTAATTCCTTTAATCCTTTAATCAGGAGACAGAAAAAAAAGAAAGAAAGAAAGAAAGAAAGAAAGGAAGGAAGGAAGGAAGGAAGGAAGGAAGGAAGGAAGAAAGAAAGAAAGAAAGAAAAAGAAAGAAACTCTCACCACACACACACATTCTTCTCAATTTTAACACACTTAGTGTTAATCATAAGTAAGATGTTTAAGAAAAAGCCAAATTAAGAATAAGTTATATCCTGTGCGCACCAATGACAAACAAAATAGCAAAATAACAACTTTTAGAGGTTGGAGAGATAGCTCGGCAGTTAAGAGCAGTCTCTGCTCTCATTCTACCAGAGGACCTGGGTTCAGTTTCCAGCTTCCTCACAGCAGTTCTCAACCATTTGTAACTTCAGCTCCAGGGCATCTGATGCCTTCTTCTGGCCTTCATGGGCATAGACAAGCACACGGTGCACACACACACCTGTAGGCAAAGCACTCATACAGTACAATAAAATAAACAAATATTAAAAGAACAACTAAGCAGCCTTAGTAGGCTCATCACATTTTCTTCGGTCTGCATTCCAATTAAAATTTTTTTAAACTTATTTTTATTTTTTTATGTGTATGAGCGTTTTGCTAACATGCATCTATGTGCACCGTGAGTGTACCTGGTGCCCAAGGAAAACAGAAGAGGGTGTCAGACCCTACGGAACTGGGGTTACAGAGGACTGTGAGCTACCACGTGGGTTCTGGGAACTGAACCCAGGTCCTCTGCAAGAACAGCCAATACTCTTAATTGCTAAGCCATTTCTCCAGCCCCTAGATTCCAATTCTTCTAAGTTCATATTGTATAGATTAAAATCCATCCTCTCCAACTAATTAGATTGTACTAAACTTCTAGTCAGAAATTTGTGCTATATAAGGACTAGGTTTTGGTCACACAAGAAAGTCATGTGTCTCCTCAGAACCAAGTAACTAAGGAGAGCTAGCACATCCGATAGCACTACCTGCTTATTCCTGGAAGGTTCCACAGGGTTGAGGGCCAGAAGTATCACTTTCTATCTCTTACCTCCCTGAGACAGAGTCCCCGTTCTGTGCCGATCACATTACTGGGGTGTTCTATTTTATGCTAACCTTCAACAACTGGGGAGTTGAAAAAGAAAACTTGACTTTAAAAACAGGGTCACGCCATGTAGCACAGGCTGGCTCAAACTCACTATGTGGCCTGAGCCGGCCTTGTGTCTGTGATCTTCCTATGTTCGGGGGCGACACATGAACATCACTGTATCTAGTTACTTGTGTTTTGTGTGTTTTTATAGCTTTGGTGTGCAAACCCAAGGCCTCGAGTTAGGTACATACTTTATTGCTGACCTGGGTCCTCAGTCCTTGGACCCATCTGCTAACTGCAGCTCCTTTGCTTCTGCAGGCTTACAGACATACCTGCCCCACCAAGGGATGCACTGTCAAGAAGGATGGGAGGGTCAAAGCCCATCCAATTCCTGGCTAAGAGGCAATGTCATGGCCTGCACACAGTGAATCTCTGTGGCCCTCACGACTGTGCAGTTAAAAACGCTCCATATTCTCTTACATCATTTGACAATGGGTAACGCATAAAGGGATAGATAGAATTATTCAAGTTTAGCCCTCCCTGCGCTGCCCTAAGCAGGGTTTCTTAAACTTTTCTGATGACTGCCTTTCACATGAGAATTTTTTTTTCAGGACTCAGGCATATGGGTATATAAAAAATATACAAATAAAACATGAAGCCATTAAAATATTTTAAAACAATTATTTAGAAATTGAGTGTTATCACAGCTTTTGCAAGTCTAAGGCAAGGGGATCAATATTCTTTGGTACACATATTATTTTACCACTTATTAAAGAATAAAGTAAATTTGCATAGAAATGAGTGTGGGGATATGTTTCAAATTTAATAAAAAGCAGTCTGAGATATCAGAGGGATCTACCCAAAGTCAGTCTAGGAGGATCAGAGAGTGGTAACTCACACCTTTAATCACAGCACAGGGAAAATCCAGGAATGGCGACCTATGCCCTTAATCCTAGCAAATCTGAGTTTGAGGCCATCTTAATTTACAGAGGGAGTTCCAGACTCCCAGGCAGGCAGTGGTGGTGCCATACCTTTAATCTTAACCTGGATGTGAAATAACTGGGTGAAGAGGGTATTTAAGGCAGGCATAGAAAGACAGAGCAGGCAGAAGAAGCCATGAGGAGTGAGGCTGAGGAAGCTGGAAGACAGCTGGGTGAGATCTGACTGTGGTGTTTACTCTCTTTGATATCTCAGACTGGTTTTTATTAAATTTGAAACATATCCCCACAAATGAGCTTGGAAGTATTTGTATTTACATAAAGAGTTAATTCTTGGCAAATATTTTCTGCTGCAAAATATAGCATTTTCAAAGATGACCAACTCTTTGTTTCTATAATTATCATCAAAGAACACAGCTTCAAATAAACACATAGTATAAAATGGTAGAAGTATGTTTAGGACCATTTCAGAAATTGTTGGAACTTCTTTTAAATTTTTAAGTTGTTTTTAGGGGGCTGGAAAGATGGCTCAGAAGTTAAGAGCACTTGCTATAATTCCAGAGGACTTGAGTTTGATTCCTAACACCCATGTCAGGCAAATGACAACTTATTATTGCTTATTATTGTAATTAATAATCACTGGCAACTTCAAAAAGGTTATAGGGGAACACTCACTGATACAGGAGATTAAAGGGCTCTGCGGTCCCTGGAAAGCTGGACTGCTCCACTCCACTTCACTCACCGGGTCAGATTCTTCATCTGAGAGCACAAGAAAGAAATAGGAATAAGAGGCTACTGCATACCTGTGCCTGGATCCTAAGCTTCCTTTCAACCGTGTTCCTGATCCTAGTGCCTCAAGGTCATAGATGATTCCCAGATCTATACCGGCCAAGAGGCCACACCTCTAGGACAAGGTGATGGTACTGCTCTCCACTACATCTCCCCCTTTTGTCTAAATAAGAAAGTTCTAAAGCTAAATATTAAACTATATACAATAGAAGCAATTATCAGGTAATGTTCCGGAGAAGGAAAAGGCAAATACATGAACAAGGTCAAACTACATTAAATGTCCAGAATATTGGTAAGTGACAAAATGCAGAGATTACTCCAAAGCTGTCTTTATCTTGAATAAAATGAATTAGTGCCTAAATGCTCTTAGGTAAGATATGAGATGGTTGTAACTGTAACTATCTAGTCTTTAACCCCATCAAATACCTGAGAATTAAAATATATTACCTGAGTAAGCAGGAAGTGCAAGCAAGCAACTTTTGAAATTTAGTAAGAGAATACAGCAACAGCTGGCTGCCTGGACAGTCACCCAGAGCTTTTCTGCAAGGTTGGGGCATCCAATTTTTTTAGCTATAGATCTAGAATATCTGAGAGATCTTTTCAGAAGTAGGGCATTTTGAGAAACTGTCTAATCCTGTCTTGGCAAGTTTCAGCAGTCTCTTATCTTTCTTACTGATCATCTGAATTGGACAGGGTGCTTATGGTCAGCAGTTAGGCAAGGGCAGTTCTTTGCCCAACAGACCATTTTCTGCCAAGGAAGACAAACTCCATGTGGAGAGTCTTTGATGCCCAACATCATCTCAAGAAAGGAGCAGTGCTGCCAGGAACTATCATGTCTCTTGTAGTTGAATTCTAAATAATAAAACACTAAATGCCATATTTTCTAGGTCTATGAAGTATTTGAAGATTGCCTATCCATCTGACATGTTGTTATACATCTAGAAAATATAACTAACATAATTACAATATGGAAAATATAGATAACTATAACCTGTAACTCTTATCAACCTAGATAACTTAAAGACTAAGGTTTATATCATAAAAATAGACAATCTATAAACAGTACAATATAGGAACAATGACTTAGAATATGACAATTATACAAAACATCTTAAGCAGAGGTATAAATGTATAGTGCAAATCGGCAAAAATATCCTTAAAATGTATCAATATACAAAATATCTTAAACAGAGGTAGAATATATATATATATATATATATATATATATAGTGATAAATGTAATTAAGCAGAGGCAGAAATTTAATAGTGCAAATGACAACAATATCCTTAATATGTATTAATGTATAAAATATTTTAAACAGAGGTAGAAGCTTGTGTATAATATAACATATAGATTTGAATTTGTATCAATATACAAATTATCTTAAACAGGCACAGAAAATAATTCACATTTGTGTCAGTATTCAGGAATTCATATCAATGCAAATTGTCTGTGGCTAATAGTTGGATAAATTTGTTTACAGGTAGATACAATAATCTACCTATATCTATCCTATTTACCCCTCCTTCTTTCTTCCCCAAGAGGAATTCCTGAATTTAATTTTATTGTTCTACCCTCAACCCTAATACAACTTATAACCACCCTAACAGAATGATAATTATCCATAACCCTTAGAAAATAAAACTTATCTGGAGAAGGGGCTTAGTTTTTCTTAAAATTGCTTCTGGCTGTCTGGGGGTGACGGTATCTCTGTAGAGGCCTGTAAAAAACAGTGATTAAGTCTCATAGGACTGGCTGTGACATTTGTCAGTCTTAGAGAACTGGATAGGACTATCTGAAGTTCTGGTTAGCGGTGTAATATGATGGATAATCTTAGTAAGCCATCTTGCAACTGTCCTGAACAGTTTGTAGTCCAAAACCAATCACTGAGTGGTGTCCATCCACTCAAAGCCATCATAATGAACCACATAGAACCGTGGTGGGGGCTCATCTTCTTTCTGGATACTTCAGAGATTGCTATTAGGAGAATATGTCTTCTGTCCCACAACAGGTGGCTTTTCTGATATGAGACAGAATCTCTTAATTTTTTTCTTTAACAATATGCTTGGGTTTAGAGAAGGAGAAAGCCACTTACCCCAGCTCCAAAGCTAGTTTGATTTGTAAATTGAGTAGGAACCACAATTTTTCTAAAAGGTAAAGAGATATAGATGTTAAGCAGTGAGAATTTATGTTGGTCTCTAAAGCTACACCCTTCCCTGAATTCTGACATCATGCCTCATTTAAGAATTCCCACTGCTGAATCTCTCTCTTCCTTTGCGCGCTCTTTCTCTCTCCTCATTTCTCTCTCTCCCTCTATTTCTCTCCTCCCTTTCCCCTTCCCTTCTCTGTTAACATAACCATATCCCTCTATCACAATAATAAAGTCCTTTTATGTAGAAACAGCTAAGTGTCTCCTGTGTCCGCCGCTGCCTCCCTGAGCGTTCCCTATGAGGCCTCTGCATTCATAGACACCTGCTGCCAGAGCCAGATAACCGGGTAATTCCCATTCATACTGTGCCAGATCCACACAAAATCCTAACAATTTAGCCTGCAGAATATATTGGTATCACTAGGTCTGATATTCCTTTGCTTATAAGCTTTTTCAGGATTGTTTTCCCTTCAGCTTTAGATGACTAGGTGTCCAATGTCTTTTTAATTTCTTGAAGATGGTTATTTCTCTTTTTTTCTGTAAAGACAAAAACAAAACCCTACCCTGACCTTTGTTAAGTGAATTTTCTTACCACTTATAGAATTGTCATATTGGTAGATGAGCCATTATTTTTCCTTATCAAGAGGTTTCTCCTCAAGCCAAGAGGCCATGCCTCTAGGTCAAGTAACAACTGCCTGTACTTTCAGCTTCAGGGAATCTGACACCTTGTTCTAGACTATTGTGGCACACACACACACAGTGGCACATGTTCATACACGGCGGGGGTGGGGGTGGGGGGGAGATAAAGATGTGTGAGTAAGTCTTTAAAAAAAGCTTTTAAAAAGAAAAATTACCTTAAACTTTACTTAAATGTTATTATTGTGTGTGTGTGTGTGTGTGTGTGTGTGTGTGTGTGATGTGTGTGTAGGAGTGTAGGCACATGTGTACATAGCCTGTCTGTGGAGGTCAGAGGGTTGGTCCTTTCCTTCTGCCGTGGGGATCTGAGGATTTAATTTAGGTCATAGGCTTATACATCAAGTACTTTCATCAACAGGCATTTCACCAGCCCAACTGGGAATTCTGTCCTAAACACATTTACTGGTTCTTTTTTTTTTTTTTTTTTTTTTTGAGATAGGGTCTTACTAAGCAGCCCCAACTGGGCTTGAACTCACAAAGATCCTCCTGCCTCTGCCTACAAAGGGCTGAAATTAAAGTCATGTGCCACCATACCAGACTTGTAGTGATTAAAAAAAATAAATAAAACTGGAGTAACTCAAACAGCAATTTAAAATCAAACACTTAACACAATCCATCCTTTTACTAATTTAATGCTAAGGAATGATGGTAGGAAAATATTAAGTGTCTTTGCTTTCTATAATCGAACCACTGTGTTTCTATAACAGAAGGAAAAACAACCAACCCGAAAACACTACAGTCCATAACACATAAGCGCCTGGAACCTGAGCTGGTTGGGACAGTTCTTGTTGGCCTTGGATGCCGGGGTACAACAGCTCAACCCGGGAGCTCAGAACCAAGGCTGGGATGGACTGCTCAGTGCCACAAAGGCAAGTGCCGCCAGAAACATCCTGGATTTGTGATGTATTTGATTTTGAATTACTTTTTGGTTCTTGGGGTTCAGGAACATTTTACTGTTTCCAGATTTGTGTGTGTGTGTGTGTGTGTGTGTGTGTGTGTGTGTGTGTGTCCTCCCACATGAGGCCATGACTCATAGTTTAAGAAGCTAAGTTCTACAGAGCCTTAAGGCAGTTGGGAGAGCAGAAAGTGCTCTGAAATGCTGAGCCATGTCTCCAGTCTGTATTTGGTTTTTGAGGGTCTCATGTAGCTTTGCCTGGCCTAAAACTTGCTCTGTATTGAAGGCTGATCTAAATTCCTGATCCTCCTGCCTCCATCTCCCCAGTATTGACTTTGTGTCTACGTTGTGACTGATTAGGTCTGGAATAATCAACTTGTCTATGACAACACAACAATTCAACCATAGTCTGCATAGAACTTCCCCAAGTCACAGCCCTGTACAAGCAAGTGTGGTACTGGTACTCCAATCGTTATCAAAATAGCTAATATGTAATTTAATTACAGACACTGTGCTAGTTCAGGAACCCATCACTGTAAAAGTCCAATTCAGGAATGACAGATGCCAGGGAAAAATGCCAACTTCTCAAACCTCTACAGTTTTTTCTTTTTCCTGGGCAGAACAAGCCGGGGACACAGGAGGCAAGTCAGACCTCAAGCCTCATGCATCTAGTCCACTCCAGCCTTCGCATGTTTTGGCTTCCTGAGATGCTTCACACCTCAGAGTAGATCAGTCCTCGAAGAAGGTCCCAACATGGAGCAGCTGCCCTGCAGGGACACAGCCAACACTGTAATTTCATCTCTGTTTTAAGATGAGGTAGCTGATAGAGAGAGGTAACAGGATCACCCAAGGTGTCACACCAGAGTCAGTAACAAAACAAGGATTTGTAGCCAGTGGCACTCAACACTCAGAGGGAAGTGCCAGGTGTGCCTTCTGTGATTGGCAACCCTGCAACAGCCCGGACACAGCCCGGACACAACCTGGTTCTCCTCATGTTCTGAATGATGCTAATGCTAATGAAACCCATCGTTTCCATGAATGTCTTCCTCTGAAACTGAAGGATCTGAGTTCAGAATTAAGCACAAATTTCACAAGGCAAGGGCTTCCCTGAAGGCCTTCTCTTAAAAGTAGAAAGGACTACAGAACCCGTTGCCTCTCCCATGAGGTTTTGTCTTAGGGGAAATGCATAAAAAATTATGTTCCTATCAGCCCTAAATAGTAAGAAGGGGTTACAAACAAGCAGATAAAAACCTATTTCTGGTTGGTTTAACTATTTCTTCTTTTTCAGTAGTGGAGACAATTATTGTCTAAAATTCAGCTTGAAGAGCTGCATGCTGTTAAAAATAATATTCTGCAGAAATTGTTTCCTACAACCTAGATTATGGGTCTATGTTTTACTTATAGTATCCTAAGCACACATGTGTATTGAGAGTCTGTATATATAGATGTCTTAGTCACTCTTCTATTGCTGTGAAGAAACACCATCACTATAGCAACTCTTACAAGTGAAAGCATTTAACTGGGGGCTTGTGTACAGTTTCAGAGGGTCAGTCCATTTTCATCATTGCTAAGAGCATGGCAGCTGAGAGCTAAATCCTGATCTGCAGACGAAGAAATAGTAAGACTTGGCCTGGTATGGGCTTCTGAAATGTCAAAGCCTGCCCCTAGTTACACATTTCCTCCAACAAGGTCTCACTCCAAATTCATCTAACCCTTTCAAATAGTGCCATTCCCTGGGGACTAAGCACTCAAATATATGAACCAATGGGGAGGGGGGGTGTTCTTTTTTTAAGTTTTTTTTTCTCCATACCCACCACTGCTCTCCCTTCTTCTCCTCCTCCCAGTCCTCCCTCAGCCTCCCCTTACTGCCTCCCCCATCCATTCCCCAGGGAGGGCAAGGACTCCCAAAGTGAGTCAGTTGGGTCTGGCATATCCAGTTGAGGCATGGCCTCCTATGGGGGCCATTCTTATTCAAACCACAAAAATAGTCATACTTTAAGCCAGTTTTTATGTTGCCTTCCACTGATGCAGAATTTTAAGTCAATAAGGTAATGACATGGGTCCTCCAGTCATGATGGCATATGTCTGCAATTTCTTCACTCATTTGGCAGGGGACACACACACATACACACACGTGCACACACACACCACTCTCACATTAACAGATGAATCTGTGTGTGATTCCCTGAGATGCTTAGGGAGTTCCCAGAGGCTGCTATAGTCTGAGAGTCCCAGCATCCTCATCACATCAGGGTCTCAGATGACTGAACTGAAGTCATCTGTCACCCTCTGGGACTCCTCTCATCTTTCAAGTTAGATGGTTGGAGAGAAGTATCTTCTGGCTTAATTACATCCCAAGTCAGTGGAATCCCTCAGGGAAAGCCAGCTAAGGAATAAGCCAGCTAAGAGAAGCAACTGACATATTGCTTAGAGACATATATTTGCAGCAGACTTGCCAGTCTTACAATCCAGGGCAACTGAGTTGACTACTCCAGTATTCTACTGTGAATTCCCCTGGAAACAGATTCTGAGAAGATATAAATACAAACAATTCACTTGTCAGATGATCCAAAAATATTATTTGAGGAGTTGAGAGAAATAAGACCAGAAGGAGGGGGTAGATAAAAGAAGAGAAGATATTTTCCAAGCAGGTTACACTGTAGACAACTATAGCTTATTTCCGTTGGGAATTTCGGAAAACTGTATATTATGGGCATTTAAGCATGTTTCCAGACACAGGCCAAAGGAGTTGGGTCTATTGGTCATTGACAAGAGAGGCTTGGGGGCACAAGGGGACATTAGTTAATTATTTTATACTCCTGGCTTCAGATTAGGCTCTGGCAGCCAGAGAAAATCCTCTGACAAACGAACGTAGAGCTGGGAGTTGGAAATCTGGCCAAGGATCCCCAAAATAGTTAAAGTAAGTGTGAGTACAGCACACAGAAAACACCTGGTCAGCCTACTGCTTCTCTGTCATCAGTAAAACTCCTGTGCTCACTCAGAAGCCATTCGATCAGCTGTGGCTGTTAGCATTACAGCCACAGCAGAGCCAGGGACATTGGGGAAAGCTAACACAAATAAAGAGGCCCCCACAGATGATTGTGCCTCTCTCCTTACAAGGACCAAGCCAATTTGCTAATGTGATTAACATAAGGCTTTAAGAGAAAAGATTATTCTGTGTGGTCCAAGAGGCCTCAAGTCTTTATAAGGGTCCTCAGACAGGAATGCAAGAGGGTCAGATTTAGAACAAAAGATAGGATGGTAGAGACAGGTCCTAGTGATGGGATGGGGTAATGGGGTAGGGTGATGGGGTGATGGGATGAGGTGATGGGATGGGGTGATGGGGTGGGGTGATGGGATGAGGTGATGGGATGGGGTAATAGGGTGATGGGATGGGGTGATGGGATGAGGTGATGGGATGGGGGATGGGATAGGGTGATGGGATGGGGTGATGGAATGGAGTGAAGGTAAGGTGGGAGAGATAGCTCATGGGGATGGGGTGATGGGATGGGATAGGATGGGTGAGGTGGGAGAGTGAGATAGTATGAGGGATGCAGAAGTCTTCAGACACTTGAGAGCTCTCCCTTGAGCTTCCAGAAAAAAGACAGCCCTGAAGACAGACTTTAAACTTCTGAACCCCAAAACTGTCAAGACAATAATTTGTTTGGGGTCACCAGGCCTATGGCCAATTGTCACTGGAGTCATAGGAAGCTAACTGGAGGGCACACTAAGAAGGAACAGCTAGCCCAACAGTATTTTCTGTAAGTCAGCACTAAGCCCTCCAGGAGCTTTGCTTCGTCAGCTCTTGTTCCAGATGCTGCTGTATTTGCCCTGTGCCTTTACTTCATTTTTCCAGATGTATAAAAGGATGACCTTTCATACTTCTGTCCTATAATTAACAATAAACATTTTAAATTAATTTTCCCACTACAGCCTTTCTATTCAGACAGCCAGCTGCTTTCTGGAAGATCATGTTTGATGGTCAAAGCTTCCACTTCCCTCCATTGAGAGACTGAAAGCTGGTGCAGTTCACTCGAAGCAAATTGCGTAAGAATTAGCCCTGGACCCTTCAAGTCTCCCTGAATACAATGGATGCTTTTTATCCTGTCTGCTCCAGTTTACTAAAGCCATTTAATGATCCCAAGGAAGGCTCTGTGGGATTCCACTGTAGAAGTCGCAGCTGACATTTTATATCCATGTTTACAGAGACAGTGATGGAAATGCCAGGCATGACTTTCTGGAATCCTCTCCAGCTTTGTGGGAGAGCAGGACTGGGATCTGGCTTGTTGCAGCATGGAGTTCTCTGTATCAGCAGAGAGCAGCTCCAGACTCCAGGCTGGGGACAACATGAGAGTGAACATAACACCATGAATACAACAAGAGGTCTTTGTGTTCTGGGGGAAATTCTCGAAGTTTGGATTCTCAGCTTGCAGGTCAATATGGTGTTATTCTCTCTCTCTCTCTCTCTCTCTCTCTCTCTCTCTCTCTCTCTCTCTCTCTCTCTCTCTCTCTCTCTCTCTCCCTCCCTCCCTCTCTCTCTCTCATCCCACTTTCCCCCCCTTCCTTTGTTTTCTTTCACTTCTAAACCATACTACATGCAAGGGGGAAAGTCAATTGCCTTATCAGTTCATTCAAGAAAAAAAGTATAACAACTTTATAAAAAAAAAAAAAAATCCAGGACTGGGCCAGACATGACCTTTACTCCTAGTTCCCAGGAGCCAGAGGCAGATAGATTCCTGAGTTGGAGGCCAGCCTGGTCTACACAGTGAGGTAGAGGAAGGAACTTGAAGTTGACCTCTGAGCTTTCCAAGAATACCATGGCACATGCACATCTGCATGCGGACACACACACGCACACACTCCCTCATATACATACACACTATCATTAATAATAAAGTTTTTAAAAGGCCAAGACTGCCAAACATAATGGCTCCTACTTGTAATCTAACTGATTGAGAGACTAAAGCAGAATGACTTCGGGGAGTTCAAGGCTAGCCTGAACTATTTGGTGAAACTTTGTCTAAGAAAACAAATAGGTTAAAAAAATAGTTCAGTAGCCAAGACAACTGAGCTACTCATGGGACTTCATGCCTTTAATCCCTGCTCTGGGGAGGCGGAGGCAAGCAGAACTCTGCGAGTTCAAGACCAGCCTGGTCTGCAGAGTGGGTTCCAGGATAGCCAGGGCTATGTTGAGAGATGGTATTGTATGCTCTAAATAAATAAGGCTTGCCTGAAGACAGAGGGCAGAGCCAGCCACAGAGTTAGCCACAGAGGCCAGGCAGTGGTGTCACAAACTTTAATCCCAGAACTACGGAGGTTGAAACAGGAAGGGATATGGCTGGGCAGGAAAAGGAGTAAAAGGAATAAGACAGGAGGAGACCAGGGTTTGGCCCTGTGCTTCCCTTTTCCTAGGAAAAATGATCTTCCCCCTTCAGCCTGAGGATGCAGTAGTGGTGAGAAGTTTCTGAAGTGTCTTGTTCCTTTGTCCCCCCTGATCAGAGGCTCTGGGTTTTTATTATAAGACTAATTAGGATTCGTGCAGCAAGAGACCCTGTCTCAAAAAAATAAAAAAGTTAATTGGGCATGGTGTTTTATGCTTGCCATCTCAACACCGAGGAAGTTTAAGCAGGATTGTCACGAGTTCAAGGCCAGCCTGGGCTACAGAGTTACTGTCTCAAAAACAAACAAACAAACAAACAAACAAACAAACAAACAAACAAACAAACAAACAAATGCAGAAAGGGGGCCTCAGATTCTCAACCCTGTCAGGAACAAATGAAAGTTTTGAAATCACGATGCATGGCTTTGAATTCCTGATCTTCTTGTCTTCATTTAAGTATTGTAGTATGGATGTCAACCACATCCCGCTTCATATATGAAATTCTTAAAGTTTTGTTCCGTTTGGTATTTGTTTGAGGTGGAGTGTAGACCAGGAGGGTTTCAGCCTTCAGAATATCAAGGTTACAGAGGTACACCGCCTTGCCCAGTTTCTTAAATGTTTTTAGATTAGTGATTTTATCATGGAGGGTTCAGCACACAGCATGAAAAAAAATATATTCAGTGTTGTAGGGATATTATGTTGTTCCATTGTTAGTAATTGTCCATACCTATGAGCTTAATAAAAAGCGCTGATTGGCCAAAGGCAGACAGGAAGT
Source organism: Phyllotis vaccarum (assembly GCA_033318265.1). Classification (NCBI taxonomy): domain Eukaryota; kingdom Metazoa; phylum Chordata; class Mammalia; order Rodentia; family Cricetidae; genus Phyllotis; species Phyllotis vaccarum. The sequence continues at coordinate 160,509,547 of JARWLC010000001.1, read as the reverse complement.
GTGGGCAGGGCTACCAGACTAAGAAGACTCTGGGAACAGGTGGAACAGAGCAGAATGCCAGAGAGAAGCCAGAAGATGCAGAGGACAACTATGCTCCTCTAAGAAAAGGTACCGAGCCCCATGGCTGAACAGGATAAGAGTCATGGGTTAGATTAAGGGTAAAGAGTTAGAAAGTTATATGCCTGGGCCTTAGGCCAATCAGCCTAAAACTATTGTAAGCATCTGTGTGTCTCTGTGGGTCAATAGGCTTGTGGGCCTAAACCTTGAGGCTAGACCTGAAAGTCCAGGCCAGAAGCCTCATACTATACAGTGTTTTCTTCTTCCTGCCCTCTTAAGCCCTTCCGAGAACTTTTCACTCTTCCAGGTCTCTCAGCATCTTGATTCTGCCTGTTCCAGTCTCAGTCTGCCTCAGAGTATGAAAGAGGAGGCCCGAGACCTCAGACATCTGATCCAAGTCCTCCTACAGATTTCCAATTAGGATTCAATCCTGAATAGAATCATGAATCTCATTAAATACAGCTATTCTAGTATGAGTCCCCTAAGATCCAGGGAGCACCTTTCTGAAGCCACTGGCTACCATGACACAAGGTAAATACTGACAGCCAGGCAGGAGCAGGTGTGATAACCCAACCAAGTAGTGCATCTCCAAATAATAGAATTGTACAGACTGGTGGCAAACCCATGCCAAGAGGAAGCAATGATTTTGAAATGAGCTTTCTGCCACAGTGTCAAGCTAATTTATTAAGATCTCCCGTAAATTTGTAAAAAAGACTTCTGACTACTTGAGAGGTCTAGCCAGATGGATTTTTGTTCTTTTCTTAAAACTTAACATGATTGCCTTCTCAATTTTACAGATGCTTAAATAGTTTTACAGAAACTTTGCATAGTTCTGTGTATCGTTCAGCTCTTTTCTTGCCAAACTGAGACCTACTTGAAAGGGTTGGGGTTGAGGCCATTTTGTTTAGTGCTGTGGGGACATGGAGTCGTTTGCAGCTGTGTGTTAATGGTTTTCCTGTACAACATAGCTCAGTGGCATCACTAAATGTTCACTGCCTCCATTTATTTTTTTTTTCTTTTCTATTTTTGAGATTACAATTTAATTACAGTATTTCTCCCTTTCCTTTTCAACCTCCAAACTTCCAACCTCGTTACTTCTTCCCACTCTCCTTCAGAGGCAGGGCACTTTTTTTTTTTTTTTTTTTTTTTTTTAAGGATCCAAGGGAACAGAGGACTGAAGCACGTAGGGAACACCGAACAGGTACAAGAAGTACTCAGCCTTTACTGAATACTGCAGGTTGGTGCTTCTTGATGGTCATCCCTGCCTTTCCTTGCTGTCAGAGAGGAATAGATGTGTATACTAAGCAGGTGCCTGGTATTTCCTTTCCTTCCTGGAGGGTTTTGTTATCTTCTGTTCTTGCTCTTTTGTGGTGCTGGGGATCAAACTGAGACTTTTTAATGTTAGTATTGAGTGTTAATATTCAGGTTTAAGTGGACAGGAGAGACAACTCAGTAGTTAAAAGCACTGGCAGCTCTTTCAGGAGCCCACATTTGATTCCCAGAACCCACACAGGAACTCACAGTCCCAGGAGATCTGATGTCCTCTTCTGGCCTCCTCAGGCAGCGGACACACATGTGGTATACAGACAGATGCAGACAAAAAAAATGCATACACATAGAACAAAACAAAAATTCCGGGTTCTGAGGATCAAATAGGAATGCGTGATTGAATGTGCCCTGAAGACTATAGAATATTCTGCTTGTGGGATTGGATACTCCATTGAAATACAAATTTGATTCTCTTTTCCATGCTGTAGGTCTTCAGCAGTGGTCAGAGGTCTAGATCTACAGACCTGCTGCCTCAGACCCCTTAGTTGTCCGCTGCTGCTTAGGCCCCCCAAAAATGACTCATACACTTATATTAAGTTTATGTTGTTTGTCCCATGGCTCAGGCACATTGCTAGATAATTCTTTTATCTTAACTCACCGCATTAATCTGTCTGCTATGTGGCCCGTGGCTCACCTGTGTTCTTTACATGTTTCTTTTTTGGGCAGCTGGCTCGATCTGCTCTGACTCCGCCCTTCTTCTCCTAACTATTCTGATTCCCCACCACCTACTTCTTCTACGGTGCCTGCCATGGCCAAAACAGTCCTTTATTTAAAGATTGATATGCACAGCATACAAAAAGACATTCCCACATCAGTAAGGTAAAAACAGTTCCTATAGCCAGGGGAGGCTGAAGGTCTTTGAAGGTGGATGTAGGAGCTGAGCATCTCTGGGAGACTAGATAGACCCCCACCCCCCTGTTGTAATAGAGGAAGATTACAACCTCATCTTGGGACCCAGACACTCATCTCCAACTACCAAGAGGTTAAGACCTTAAGGCTTTCTTAAGCAAGGGTGGTGTTTGCCCTTCTGGAGCAGCCTCATATGAGGACTTGTTAGGATATCTCTGAGGGGCTTTTCTGGTCTCTTCATGGTATTGGAGGTTTATTATGAGAGCATCACAGTCACATTTCCCCACATGCCCAATTCCCTTCCAACACATTGTCCTCAGACACACTCCTCAGCTTTCTATGGGCATTTCTTCAGCTCAGGGAAGCTTAGTCAACACCTGGAAAGGGGCCTCCCAGGATGCTTAGTGGTCTGGATCTTATTCCCAGATCTCTCTAGCCCTAGTATAGGAGAAGACTTCATAAGAGAATGGTATATGTTGCATTAGAAGAGCTCTGTGCTGACTGGTCTTAGGTTATTCTGAAAGGAGGGGTCCTCAATGAGAAGATCTGGCTGTAAGGCATTTTCTTAATTAGTGATTAATTGGGCGGGGCAGTCCATGGTGGTTCTACCCCTGGGCTGGTAGTCCTGGGTTCTATAAGAAAGCTGGCTGAATAAGCTACAGGGAGGGAGAAAGACAGTAAGCAGCATCCTCCATGGCCCCTGCATCAGCTCCTGCCTCCAGGATCCTGTCCTGCTTGAGCTCCTGCTCTGACTTCCTTCGCTGATGGACAGAGATAAGCAAGTGTAAGCAGACTAAATGCTTTTCTCCACAACACAGCTTTTTGGTCATGGCATTTCATCACAGCAATAGAAGCCCTATAGATACTAAAGTTCTTTCCAAACTCTGCACCATTGCTTCTGCCTCTCTTTAGAACATAGATTAAATTACATCCCCATTAGCCAATAAAAAGACGAGTAACCTCCCCCAAAGTCAACAGGCATTTGTTGAATCTAAAGTAGGGCCCCAGTATCTTCTCTGGGTATATGCCTGCTGTCGTCTGGGGCACACAGCAAAATGTTTTTAGAGTCCACTGTCCTCATGTTTCCCTTGGCACCTACATAAATTCCCAGGGCTATTTCTGGAACTCAAATAAACAAGCAGAACCTCAGCCTGAACTAAGAGAAAGATAACCTCAGACAACCTCACCTACCCTTAGGTACACAGAGACCTTGTAGCACGTGACTCAGGAGGATTGTTCTCAAATATTTATGCTCTTTAAACAGGTTTTGCTGTAGAACCTCTTAATCAGCCAAAAAGGATACAGGAGCAGTCTTTCATGTAATTATGTCAGAAGACATGATTAAAGGAAGGTATATTTTGTGGCGGGGGCATCAGTCAACCCAAAGGACCCTAGCAGGTCAGGACAGATATATACAAATGAACAAGATATGGACAGTAAGTACAATAGGATTCTGCATTTCCTTCTAAAGTTACCCCAAGAGAGTGTTACTGATGTAGGTAGTTTGATGGGTAGGTAATCCCAGGAAGTTGAAATAAGAAGCAGGGAGAATGTGGCAGAAAAGAGAAAATTTAAGACAAGATACATTCATAAACCAATTATCATTAAGGGCAACTGAGATTCAGGACTGCTGAGACCTCCTAGGGAGCCATAGGAACCATCAGAAGCTCCGCTAGAGACCAGAGGCTGCCAAGCCTAACCAAAGGTTCCACTCTCTATCCTATGAGCATTGTCCCTGGGCATGTGAACTCCCATGTACTTTCACACTGTACCTGAATCTGGCTCAGTGGCCTTATACTGTCTTAGGAAAAGCAGAGGTGTTTCTATGTTGGCCTGATAACAGAGGCTTATATCCAAGGTGCCCTGAAGCAAAGTGGGGGTACGTCTGATGTGCCAAAACACCCCCACAGACATCTGCTACAGGTGTCTAATAAAATATAAGTGGAATCTGGGTGTGGTGCACGCTGGTAATCCTAGTACTCAGGAAGCAGAGGTAAGGATTTAGTGTGCAAACTTGTCTGGTTTATGTAACAAGTTCCAACAACCAGGCTAATATATGGTAGGTCTAAAAACACCCAAACAAAACAAAAATATAGAGTGCATCAAGATATAACCTAGGTTATAGTGGAGGCATAGGACATTCTTATGCCACCTTCTCTTTGGTAAGCTCTGCTTTTCTCTCTTTCAAGGCCATCAAAAATAGCTCCTCAGAGATATCCATGTCCCAACCCCTGGACTCTGTTAGGACATTAGATTACTTGGCAGAGGGGAATTAGGTTGTTAATCAGATGATTTGAAGATGGAGGATTATCCTAGATTATCCGTTTTACCTAAAGAAACCACGAGGTGTAGTAGGATTTTTCTTTGGGCTGCCAGGTCACAAATAACAACATGATGACTTGTTATTAATTATAAAAGCTTGGCCTTATCTTAGGCTTTTTTCCAACTAGCTTTTATACCTTAATTAACTCATATTTTTAATCTATGTTCTACCATGTGGCTCATACCTCTCTTCCAACTGCATGTCCTACTTTCCTGCATCCTCTGCATCTGGCTGACTACTCCATCCTTTTTCTTCCCAGTATTCTCTCTCTGCCCAGAAGACCCACCTATACCTCCTGCCTAGTTGTTGGTCATTCAGCTTTTTACTACTCCAATCGTAGTGACACATCTTCACACAAAGTACAGCTATCTCACAACAGTGAAGGGCTTAGACATGGAAAGGGGAGTCCGAGGTGGTGTAGCAGAAAACATAGACCCAGTGCTCTGCTAACCATGGGAAGGGAAATGTAGTCTGCTACTTCTGTCTGTCCCTACAGGAAAAGGAAAAGATTCCAGGATCAAGGAGGCAGCCTATGCCTCATGAATTTGGCCACAAAGCCCTTCCCTTTGTGAGAACTACAAGTTTATAACCATGCCAGCAGTTTCTCTGTGGAACCAAACATTTCTTTAAAACAGAGCTACTCAAATTCTGCTTTCCCTAAAGAGCCTACCATGACTAAATCCCCCAGCACTCTTAGACCTAGACCATTGTATGAGGGGGGCAATAGCATAAACAGAGCCTTACAGACAACTTGGGTATGGTACTGTACCAGTAATTCCCAAACTAGAGATATGGATGTAGGATGAGGAGTTCAAGACCAGCCTTAGCTATCTATATAGTGAGTTTGAGGCCAGTGTGTGCTACGTCACAAACAAGCAAAACAAAACAAACAAATAGGCAAACAAAACTTGTATGGGATATCTTTCTGTACCCTGTGAATATTCTTTATTACCATTTGTTAATAAAGAAGCTGTTCTGGCCTATGGCAAGACAGCTTAGAGGCAGGCAGGAAATCTAAGCAGAGATAAAGACAAAGGAGGGCAGAGTCAGGGGAAGAAGCTGCAGGCTGCTGCCCAGAAAGCAAGATGTAATAGAACACAGGTAAAGCCACAGAACATATGGCAATACAATAGATTAATAGAAATGGGTTAAGTTATGAGATAACTGGTAATGAGCCTGACCTATAAGCCAAACAGTTTATAATTAATATAAGCCTCTGAGTAGTTATTTTATAAGTGGCTGTGGAACCTCAGGTAGGAGAGGTCTTGATCCTTGCGTCCAGGACAGGACAGAAAATTTATGGCTACAAAAAACAAAAAAGCAGGCCAACAAGATGGCTCATAGGTAAAGGCATCAGCTGCCAAGGCTGACCATCTGAGTTCAGTGTTCAGAACCTCAATGTGGAAGAAAAGATTCCTGTCACAAATTGCTCTTTGACCTCCATGTTTAGGCTTTAGAGTATGTTCTCTCTCTCTCTCTCTCTCTCTCTCTCTCTCTCTCTCTCTCTCTCTCTCTCTCTCTCTCTCTCTCTCTCTCTCATACACACACACACACACACACACACACACACACACACATACACACACACACACACACACAATTTTTTTAAAGGAGAGCAAGGGTAAGAAAGAAAAGCTGCTCACCCAAGGGACTTTTTCCATTCATAAATATTCTGTCCCCAGGGAAGGCCTGACTTGTGTTTATTGAATCCCAGGACAGGCTTCAATCATAGCTGTTCACAGGGCAGAAGACAGTAAGGACTGAAGATCACTGGTGTAGTTCACTCTTGCATGCAAATCTGGTCATGTGGCCCCTCTTCTCAGAGCCCACGTGGTTGGGATTTAGTATTAGATAAATGGGTATATACTGTTAGTGAGGTCGTGGGATCCAGAGTTAGCCACATCAGCAAAGCCAGAACAGGAGGTTGTACTTCCTTACTGCTTTTCTTGCCCAGTGAAGTTTCTGGATACTTCCTTAGAAAATATGTTTTTAAAGCACAAGCCAAGGAATGTAAAGGGAGACGTTTATATTGAAATACACTTAAGTATGTCCAATATAGTTGTAAATATACTTTTTATGAACACATTAAATATAAAATCTAGAGGACTTGGAGAGATGGCACAGATGTTAAAGACACTGGCTGTTCTTGTGGAGATCCTGGGTTCAATTCCCAGCATCCACAACTCCAGTTCTGGGGAATCAGATCCCCTTTCTGATTTCTGAGGACACCAAACATAGACGTGCTACACAGACATACATAAAATCAATAATATAATTTTTAAATGCCATGATTTTGAATTAGTGATGAATAAAAATTATAATATATCTGTGGTTGGATGGATGACTGAGCTGGTAAAGAAGCATAATTGCCCGATGTCAAAAGTTCAGTCCCTGGAACTTGAATGGTAGAGGAGAGACCCGACTCCTGCAGATTTTCCTCTGACTTCTATGTCTAACTTGGAAGTATCCATGGACATTATTTACTTGCTTCCTTTTTCACAAGGCCACAGGTTTTTTTGCTACTATCACTATGGCTTCTTACATTCATCACTGAAGGAAAAGAGCCCTTTGTCAGAAGGTGAAAATAGGAGCCATTCTTTTCACCTCCAAGCCTCTGGACCCCCTGACTTCTACTCACAGAATTCTTGACATCCACCAACCTTCAGAGTCAGGAGTCTTGGATTACCATTCTACGTTCCCTAAAAGAAAGCCTGAACTAACTTTAAAAATTCAAATTAAACTTGGAAAAATTTTATGCTGATGATTAGAAATGGAAATCCGTGTACATGTTAAACACATCTTCTGCCACTGAAGATATATTCCTACCCCAAGCCCACATTATAAAATACATAATATATATAAGACCAGCTCCCCACATTTCTAGCCCCTACACCCCTCCCTAAACCATTTCCCCTGACTCTTCCTGAGACTGTAATTGGCTAATCACCGAATACCCACAGAGGACATAAACCTGCCAGTCATATTTCCTTCTGTTTCCTGAGAGCTGACACTGTGCCAGGTTCAAATTCTTTAAAATCATTATCTAATTTAACCCAAGGAGGCTGAAACTATCTGCCATTTGAATCATAGATAGTATGATAAGGATGATATCAATAACAATAAAGTAATTTGCCCCCAGGCAGTAAGTGAGGAGGTGGTGGAGTAAGTTAGCCTAAGTCCAGATGGATCCCCTGAGCATCTCTCCACAGACCTTCTGATGTTTCCGTGAGTCTGTGAGCATGCCCCTTTCTCCCCTGCAGTACCTTTATTACCCCTTACAGTAAGTGCTCTGATGTCCCTTTCATATCTTCTGCCTTCATCAGTTCAGTTCGCACCTGCTACACTTCCAACAGATAGTACCTGCTACTCCTCCACCTCACCCTGAGAGCTTTCCTAAATGGTTGGTGCCTGTTCTGCACACACACACACACACACACACACACACACACACACACATACACACACACACATACACACACACATACACACACATACACACACACATACACACACACACATACACACACACATACACACACACACATACACACACATACACATACACACACATACACACACATACACACACACACATACACACACACACATACACACACACACACATACACACACACATACACACACACACACACACACACACACACACACACACACACACACACACACACACACACAGCAGGCTACGGTGTAAATCCCCCATGCCCGTGTCTGTTTGGAAGGGTGTCACTGAGGCATAGCCTGCCCTGATCCTTAGCATCCCCAAGAAGGATTGCTCTCCAGGTGCCTACAATGACTTGCTTTGTAATTCACTTTTGGGATTCTGTCATCTCCCCATCTCACTCTCCCATCTTCTACTGAAGTTTCCTGGGATCATTAGGACAATTACTTACATTGGCACTTACCTCAGGGTTTGCTTCTGGGGGGATCTGACAGGCCTTCTCCTGGAGATTAGAGCTGGGATTTCTTTTTCCTAGTGCCATCAACTCTTCTCTTCCCTGCTTGGAGCACAACTCCTTGGAGGAAGGCTGCTCAAATTGCCTTTCAGTGGCTAGTTTATAAATCAGGGTATATGGAGGCTTTCAGTTATTGCTGTAATAAATAACTTCAAATGTACTGGCTTAAAGTAGTACCCATCTTCTATCCCCAATTTCAGAGGTACAAGGTGGGCTGTCTGTGGTTCTTAAAAGTGCCATCAGAGCTCTGTCCCTTCTGGGAGCCCTGGAGATGCGTTCTATGCTTCTGACATTGGACAAATTCTTATCTTCCATTCCACTTTCCTTCTGAACCAAGGGCCCATCTTGGCCATCAGAGGCTTTCTGTAGGCCTTTTAACAGTTTCCATATGCCCTCTGAAAAGCAGGTCACATATCTGTCACAGCTTCAGATCTCTGCCTTTGGCTTCTGTCAGTGGAGAGAACTCTGCTTCTAAGGGATATGATCTAATTGGAACAATCCAGGTAATACATGTTCCATTAAATACCTTTGGTGCCTGGCAAGGTGGATCATGCCTAGAATCCTAACACTTGAGAGATGGATGAACACATTGAAGTCCTGGAGACACAGCAGCCAGAATGTCACAGACAAAAACCCAAGGGTTGGAAGTGTAGCTCAATAGTAGAGCACGGGCCTAGCATCCTCAAAGCGGATTGCTCTCTAGCCATACAAAAATGAGGTTTCTTCTGTAAGGTCCATTTTGTCCTGTAACATTTATAAACCTAGAGCGGGGTGGGGATAGACATTTTGGGAGTTGTTCTGGTTTCTTCACCCATCTTCCTCATGTATCAATTATCTATTTCGTATAAAGAAAACACTTAAAATTCCATGAGCTAAGCTAGCAGTCATTTTGTGTCCTTAGGATTCTGGAGTCAAGGCTGAGCTCCGCTGAATGGTATTTTTTTTTTTTTTTTAACTTTTCTTGCCTGGGTTTTCTCATACAGCTGCATTATGGACAATGTAACACTTTCACCTGGACCTGGCCTCTCCTAGTCATTCTCTTCTTTCCTTTCATTTTTTAAAAAAAGACTATATTTTTAATTTTAATTACATATATATGTGTGTATGGGTATGTGCACGTCAGCGCAGATGTCTGCGGAGACCAGAAGAGTATTGAGTCTTGGAATCTCCTGTGTGCTGCCTAAAGTAGATGCTGGGAATTTAACTTGAGTCTTCTAGACATGCGGGCAGTACTTTTTAACTGCTGGACCATCTCTTCAGCCACATCTCCTTTCTTGATAGTCTAACCAGCGGTTCTCAATCTTCCTAATGCTGCAACCCTTTAATACAGTTCCTCATGTTGTGGTGACCCCCAGCCATAAGATTATTTACTTGCTACTTCATAACTATAATGTTGCTACTGTTGTGAATCTTAATGTAAATATCTGACATTTGACCCCTGTGAATGGGTCATTCAATTCCAAAAGGGTTGAGACCCACAGGTGTAAGCGCAGTGTCTTTGCATGGTAGAAGAAGCAGGTTTCAAAAACTTCACAGTGTCATGTACGTCTGCCCATTGTTGATCAAAGCATGTGCCCAAGCTTGCCTGAGTTGACCACACCAATGCAGTCATCTCAAGAACAGAGCCTGAATTCCTGGTAATTCTAACACCTTTCCCTTGCATATGGTAGGTACACAACATTTTGGGAATAAGTATATTTAGAAATATCCTATAAACCAACTATTTGATGGTGTGTTTGTTGTATTGTATTACTATTGTACTGTATTATTACATTATTGTCTATTTAATCTCTCTGGATAGCTGTGTGAAAAATACAAATACTGATGTCCAGGAAACTTTGGCCCAAGCCCCAGGTGTAGTAGGTAAAGGCTTGAGGCCAACAAAATCTGATGGAGTTTGGGATATGTTTCATTCTGCTTCTAGAAAAGTTCCTGATGCCTGGAACTGAATCCCAAGTGAGACCATTTCTCTTTTCCTTGTCTTCCATTCCCACATTCTTTGTCCTTGCATTGACTCATAGGGTAAAGCCTTGAAGCAAAGTCATTATCGCTGGGCCCTTGTCCTTCTCCCTGTGGTCCTTATGACCCCCGACAGCTGCCTTAAGGGATTTCTACTGAGCCTCAAATCCTGTGTGATTCTGCCTTTGCAGAACTTTTCATACTATTTTTTAAAAATATCACTAGGTTCCAGTCTGCCTCACTTGATAGGACACACCACAGATGGTCCTCCTGGTCTGAAACCAGCCTTTCCAACTAACTGTATCCTGTGCCAGCCTGTTGAGAAAAACAGTTCAACCATCTAAATAAACTTCATCCTGAGGCCAAAGACTTCCATTCCCAATTCTGAGACATCCTATCCTCCTTGACATGCGCATGCACACACACACCCAGTTGTTCTATACTTGAAAGTAAATGGAAACTAGTTTCCAACTTGTGCTAAGGGCTGTTGCCCTGTTACTTTCCCTACTGGTCTTAGTGAATGAGTCAAATCATGGACTCATCCTGTTCTAAAAGAGACAGGTGGTGACGGTACATGCCTTTAATTTCAGCACTTGGGATGATATTGTATCAGAGGCAGGTGAATCTCTGAGTCTGAGGCCAGCCTGGTCTACAGAGTGAGTTCTAGGACAGTCAAAAATACACAGAAAAACCTTGTTGTTTTTAAACAAACAAACAAACAAAACAACAACAAAGAGCTGTAGTTGATCCTAAGGATCATTAACTTTACTGAACTGACTCATAATTGGTCATATAATTTAAGGCTCAAGATCCCAAAAGTAACTTAATCAGAATGGGGATTAAAGGCCCAGCCAGTACTGATAGCAGAGCCATTAGCCCAGAGCATCAAGAGGGCAGATCTGATGCTGGTTATCTGATTCATGTCTTTGTCTTTCTCTCTTTTTGAGTATTTTTTTTTCAATCATGGCAGGATCTTTTTAATTACTCCTAATCAATTAATATCAAAACAACACGTTTCTCATAAAGTTATAGTTTCTTTTATCATATGAGAAGTTAAATCTAAGCCTCTCCAATTTTGTAGGACTGTTTCTGCAAGAAAATCTGTTGTTTTAATTCAGAAATGAAAAGTTTTAATACCTCTAGATCCTGATCAACCTGTCCACAAAGATATACTTCAATTAGGTAATCTTCAAACACTTCTAAGACCTACAGAATATAGCATATATAGAACTTTGGGTGACTGTCCAGGCAGATAGGTGTCATCTCTGTCATTTCTAGATTTTGGAAGTTGCTTGAACTTCCTGTTTACTTGGGTAAATATATCCTTCTGTGGTCTTTGATGTAGCTGAAGATTAGATAGTTATAAATATAGTTTTTCTTAGCTATTTTAAAAGGTATATTGGATATTAAACTTTAGATTCACAAGGATAAGGTAGATAGATGATAGAGTATTTTCTTTAATTTTGCTAAATACAAATAGACTAGATATTGTAACTGTAATTCTTGCTTGATAGCTATTTTGTTATATGTAATTTTCCTTTTTGATTAGGCAGAAATGGGGAGATGATGGGGGAATGTCTTTCTGTATGCTGTGAATATCAGCCTTTAAATAAAGAGCTGTTTTGGTCCATGATGGGCACCATAAAGAAGTAGGTGGGGAATCAGAATAAGTAGGAAAGGAAGGGTGGATGAGCCAGATGCCCAAGAAGAAACATGTAAGGAACACAGGTGAGCCACGGGCCACGTGGCAGACAGATTAATGGAAATGGGTTGAGTTAAGATGTAAGAGCTATCTAGCAATGTGCCTGAGCCATAGGCCAAACAGCATGAACTTAATATAAGTGTCTGAGTCATTTTGGGGGGCCTAAGCAGCGATGGGTGGCTAAGGGGTCTGGGGCGGCAGGTCTTTGGGTCTGGACCTCTACTGGACTGAGCCAGGAAACCATGTTGTAACACCCAAAGGGCAGAATATTTTAAAAGGAATGTTTAAATCTTTAATTTTATGGTCATTAGATTATATTTTCCTATTGTGCATCTCTTGGGAGGGAGCTTTATTTCTATGATCTCATTCCTGTGTTTTCAGGAAACCTTTGTTTTACAACCCCATTTTTTTTTTTTTTTTGCAATGGAAACTCCCTTGGACCTGGCAACTAGAGGGCCAAATCTCAGGCATGCATTAAATTTTAAACTCTGAATTCCTGTCTTGAAAGATAAATTCCTATATTTTTTTCTTTTTTTTTCAGTACAACCAAACACCTAAAGTGGGCATCAGTAAGCAAAGATTAAGATGAAATATGGGTCATTGGTCTGTAGTCATGTTGGCTATCACTTCCCTATACCTGTCTTCCTCAGTTCCCAGGTCTAGGTCTGTCTTAGTTAGGGTTTCTATTGCTGTGATGAAACACCATGACCATAAAGCAAGATGGAGTGGGGGTGGGGGCTTTATTCAGCTTACACTTCCACATTGTTGTTCACCATGGAAGGAAGTCAGGACAGAAATTCAAACCAGGCAGGATCCTGGAGGCAGGAGCTGATGCAGAGGTCATGGAGGGTTGCTGCTTACTGGCTTGCTTCCCCTGGCTTGCTCAGCCTGCTTTCTTAAAGAACTCAGGACCACCAGGCCAGAGGTGGTGGGCTTGGCCCTCCCCCATTGATCACTAATTGAGAAAATGTCTTACTCCTGAAGATCTCATGGAGGCCTTTCCTCAACCGAGGCTCCTTCTCTGATGACTCCAACTTGTGTCAAGTTGGCACACAAAACCAGCCAAGAAAAGGCCAAGGGCTATAGAGGCTGGATCATGACCCCTATCCTCATACCCATAGGACAAAACATGAGACTCAGGAGGAGGTAGAAGGGCAGGGAGTGGAAGGGCCTGGGGACTGGTGAGATCTTAGTTTCAATGGGTCCATAGTCCAGGACACAGTCCATCCGTGGCTTTAGCTTTCTTGACCTGGTCTAGTGGTGAGTCATGGTGTAATGCCAACTACCTTCACAGCCATAGACATGGATAAAATCACTGTATAGGTTCTTCTCAAGTTGGTTCCAGTGCTCCTTTGGTTAGCTGCTTGACCCAGATTGTATCCCTGAACTGGAACAAGATGAAACTAGTGGTGGACTCAGAAATAGGCCGAATTTCTTGGATAGTCCACTGAATAGTCTTCATAGAGATCTAGAAGGCCTGTAGTTACTGGAGAAAGGAATAGTTAGAGAATTTTGCCAACTGCTGGTCTCTGAGCCTGGGAAATAGTGGCCGAGGTCTTCCAAACATAATCATAATCATAGAGGATAAACCCCTTCCTATATGGTATTTAGCAGTGGGCCTGGGGCAAAACAAAGGAAGGTCTGTCCATCCTTCAGTGGACTCTAGTGAGAGTTTTGTTAGAATTCTTTCAACCTCCTATTTTTATTATTATTTTTTTTAATCTGTCCAGAACTGTGAGGCTGGTATATTTTAACACAATGAAGTTTTCAACCTATATCTAAAGGTTTAGCTATTAACTGGGAAGTTTTGGCTGGAAAAGCCAAGCCATTGTTGGACCCCACTGCTATGGGGAGGCCAGTTGAGGGGACCAGTTCCTGGAGGAGCTTTTTAGTTACTATCTGACCAGTTTCAGCCCAGCAGAGAATATTTCTACCCACCTGAAAACATACTTCTAAGAACTAGCAAGTACTTGTATCCTCCTCTGGCAGGCCAGATCTCAGAGCAGTCAGTTTCCCAGGGTTTTCTACTATGGTGTTGGTCTCTTATTTGGAGCCCTTCTGGGTAAGGGCTCTCCGTTTTGAATTCACTTAGCACAAATCTGGCATCTGGCTGAGACATCCCACCTAGGCTATCCAATCTAGGTACAACATACTCAGAGAGTTTTGTGAACTGACTTGGTGAAAATCAGTTTGCTAGAATTCTGACAGTCGTTTCTAGAAGAAATATCTCTTTTCCTCTGGTGTCCTCCATCAACCTGTGGGTTTGAGTTGTCCATTTCTTCTTCACCAAGAAGTCTCAGAAAGCACCGGATCTGGGTGTGACGTCAGAATACCAGTAGGGCCCACCGGTCTTAGGGCCATTTGTTGGGCGGCAATTTGTATGGGGAAGCAAAATAGCCTATAGGAGATTTTTCTCTTTCATTTTTAATGTCCTTTTCCCAGCAGTGAGAAGCCCTCTTTTAAAGACAGATAAATAGACAGACAGACAGATAGATATCTGATTATCTATCATACTTTGGATATGCCCAGTAGTAAAAGTATAGTGACTACCCATGTATATGTTGGTAGACTTTTTCCCCATCTGAGAGCCTGGGTCATAAGGTCAATTCTGCTCTCTGGGCTAAGTTACCAGGCTTGGGCCCAAAGTAACTACTGTCACTCCTATACCCGGTTTCATCTTTTATCTCATACCACCATGGATGAGCATCTACAAGTCACCAAGCAAGAAGGTAGCAGGATTGATGGCAGTGGGTTCCTCAAACTGGACCCAAGAGTGGCCTGGGAGTAGGGCCTGCTACTAGGTCACACAGTCATTAGACAGCCAGCGTTCTGATGTTCCTCAGAGGAGGGCCTCAACAATGTCATGGGGGGGTGCTGTGAGGATAAGACCCTGATCCAGAGTTCGCTTGCTTTCCTTTTCCATTAGACTAGCAGTAGCCACCACAGCTCTTAGACAGGTGGGCCATTCTGTGAGCCAGTCATTTGGACAGGTATGTCACAGGGCATTTCCATGGCCTCAAAGTTTGGATTAAAACCCCTTTTGTCTTTTGTTTTACAGACAGATGAAAGGTTTGAGGCATCCGGAAGTACGGGGGCTGGAGCCAAAATCAGGACTGTTTTTAGTCTTAGTTCAGATTAGGGGCCCAGGGCCCCACTTTGTGCTGCTGTATACTGTGGTAAATAACTTACTTCCACAAACTCTGGTGTTCAGAGGCAGCAATAGGCTCCTAAGAACTCTTGAACCTGTCTCTTAGTCTCTGGAGTTGGGATCTGAAGGAAGGTGGCAGCAACCCTACTCTGAGACAGACCCTTTTACCTTCCTTCAGCTGTTAGCTAGGATAGGTAGCTTCTGATATACAAAATTGGTCTTTCTTAGCTGCCATTCTGTAGCCCAAGGTCAGCAGCTCTGGCTGTAGTCCCTATGTGGCCCTTTATAATCTCTTTTCCTGGAAAACCCCTAGTGGAAGGGGTGGAGGTCAGCATTTTATGTCTCATTAAAGAGAGTTAGTGAATTTTAAAATCCTTGGGGCAGCCTGGTTCATGTAGGTTGCCCGATATAACCTCCCTCTTGGTCTGTCCATGTGAAAGCTAAGTTGGGTTGACTCAGCTCTACAACGGGAAACAGAGGAATGTATCTTTCAGGTCCAAGACAGTGCACACCTGTTTCTCTGGAAGAGTCAGACTCAAGAGAAGCAGAGGCCCCAGGTTTCTTCACAGGCCTGAGAGGTGTATTCTAGGGTACCCGGCAGGGCACCAGGATGCCTGTCTCTTCAAGCCAGGCAATATGGACTGCAATTTTCTCTTTCGTTTTTCAGGTCATTGGGTATTGTTTAATCTGGATGGAGTAGCTGGACTGGTTTGTTGAACAGTTATAGGAATTTGGTGTTGGGCCAGTTCTGGAAAGGTGTGTTGGTTTCTGCCCGTATCCCTGGGAATCTTTGTTATTGGTCTGAGATATATTCCAACTGTATCTTTTAATTGGAGGTAGAACGTTCATCTAGAAGATAGTCTTCTGACAAAGGGCCAGACTCCAAATGTTGCTGGGTCTGTATCTCAGTATCATAGAAGGTTATGGTGGCTTTCTGTTTATGCAAAAGGTCTTATCCCTATCATTTCTCTGTTGTTAAACACCTTTTGAGCTATCTCCAGCAAGGGGAACCTACTTATACCTTTAGCTTATATAACTTCTTTTTAAAAAAAAAAAACTTTTTTAAAAAAATTTTACTTTATTTTATGTGCATTGGTGTTTTGTCATGGGTGTCAGGTCCCCTGGAACTGGAGTTACAGACAATTTGGTATGCAGTGGAGGGAATGCTCATCTGCTTAGATGGCAGGGGCCCCTGGATGAGAGGCCCGGCCTCTCTCTGCCTCCACACAGGAATCGACCCTGACCATGACCAAGAGTCAAGCAACAAAACAAGCAAGTGTTCCCTCTCTCAAAGGAGGACAGACAGGTGGAGGTTCTTTTTTTTTTTTTTTTTTTTTTTTTTTTTTTTTTTTTTTTTTTTTTTTTTTTTTTTTTCTTTTTTTGAGGGGATGGGAGTAATAGGGAAGCAGAAGTTTCTCTGGGCAACCTGAAAGAAACAAAAAATTCAGGTACCCAACATCAGGGGCACAGGTCTTAAGCCGGGGGCTTCTGACACCAGAGAAAGCCACAGGTCCATTTAGAGAAACAGAACTGACAGAAACACACAGGAACAAACACGGGAAAGGGGGTGTCAGTAGAGACAGCCAGAATGGCTGCCACACATACACCTGAACAGACAGGGGAAATCCAGTAACATCTCACATAGTTCCAGGACACTAGGTCAGCATCTGACCTCTCCTATGTGTTCAAACAGAAGATACTTTGACCAGACTTACTCTTAAGGTGACTTTCTAATTTGTTTCCTTTGGGGGTAAAGGTATCAGACCCCTCCAAAGTGTTAGGCAGCAATTAATCAAAGGGAGCCATGGGGACCTGGAATATCTCAGATTACATGCTCCCTAGTAGTCCTGTGGCCACTGATCCAAGGGGCTCCAAGACCCCTGGAGTTTGGAGGTTTGGTCTGTGGGATCTCAGTGAGATCTCCAGAAATGTGAGGTATTGACTAGAGAATGCTCAGACGTGGGCTTAAACCAATAGAAAGTCTTTTATTGGGCAGCCAATGTGGTGATATATTTTATATTTAATAAAATCAGTCTGGAATATCAGAGAACAGATGCACCCACAGTCAAGCCAGGAGGGTCAGAGAGTGGTGACCTATGGCTTTAATCCCATAACTCCAGAGACTTTCTGTGTTTCTGTGACTTCAGGGCCTAACTACCAAACATTATTAGCACACACCTTTAATCTTAATTTAGAATATGATGCAGAGTTGAATCTGGAAATGAAACAACTAGGCGAAACATATTTAAGGAGGCGTAGGCAGACGGTGTGGGATTCAACAGAAGCGATGAGCCAGACTGAGGGCTCTGGAAGATAGCTTTTACCCTGCGAAGTTGGCTGAGAATTGATGTACTGTGGTCTGTTTCCTCTCTCTGTTATTCCAGCCTTTTCCCCAATATCTGGCTTTGAGTTTTCATTTAATGACAACTAGAATTCATGTTTCAAGCCAGTGATGACTACACTAGCTGTTTGGGACTGAGCCTTTCTCAGGGTGAGCTCTTTGATAGCATTTCCAGAATCTCTAGCCACTGCCCTGTCAGTACTCAGGCATCTGTACTGGTCAGCCCAGGGTCCTATAGCCACACATGCCCTGTCAGTACTCAGGCATCTGTACTGGTCAGCCCAGGGTCCTATAGCCACACACACTGTCAGTACTCAGGCATCTGTACTGGTCAGCCCAGGGTCCTATAGCCACACACACTGTCAGTACTCAGGCATCTGTACTGGTCAGCCCAGGGTCCTATGGCCACACATGCCCTGTCAGTACTCAGGCATCTGTACTGGTCAGCCCAGGGTCCTATAGCCACACACACTGTCAGTACTCAGGCATCTGTACTGGTCAGCCCAGGGTCCTATAGCCACACACACTGTCAGTACTCAGGCATCTGTACTGGTCAGCCCAGGGTCCTATGGCCACACATGCCCTGTCAGTACTCAGGCATCTGTACTGGTCAGCCCAGGGTCCTATAGCCACACACACTGTCAGTACTCAGGCATCTGTACTGGTCAGCCCAGGGTCCTATAGCCACACATGCCCTGTCAGTACTCAGGCATCTGTACTGGTCAGCCCAGGGTCCTATGGCCACACATGCCCTGTCAGTACTCAGGCAAATACCTAGACAGCACAGAGTTAGTAGTCTATGCTCTTGCAATCTATGCAAAGACGCTAAATCTCCTTATTAAAGGCAAGCCCCTCCCCTTTTCCTTCTCTTCCTCTCTGTCCATGGAGGTCTCAGTCTGTACCTCAGGTCTCTATCTTCCTCCCCCAAGAAGTCGCTCTGGGCCTGTGTTCTCTCTTCCTCCTCCCTTCTCCCCCATATAAAACTTTCCACATGAGCGATTTCTTCATGGCGTCTTTGTCTCTCACTCGCTGTGACCGCTGCATGCTGGTTTTTTGTTTTGTTTTGTTTTGTTTTTTTTAATACAACACTTTTAAGCAGAAAAAAACATATTCTGGGTTGACTGACACACTTCAGTTTACAACAGTTAGCCGGAAGCAGAACTACAGAAACCAAAAGGCAAAGAAAGTACAGTTAGGGACTTCCGTGGATCGGGTCTTTCTTTCCCTTTTAGCTGGTATTCTATCTACGTGCTGAGTTTAAGCCTGAATGGTACTTTCATCATGGAGTCAGACCTGCTAAGGTGGGGTGCCCTATTGCAATAAGGCTAAGCTTTTGTTTACACTAAAGACATTAGCTTCCCCTGCTCCCAGTTACCAACTGCAATGCCATCCTTTGCACATCCAGAACCACTCTAAGATCTCATTACTGAAAAAGCAAAAGTTCCTCTACAACTGGGCGAGATGTAACTCCAGAAGATACCAATCACTGTGTCTATTCATTCCCTCCAGGCCTCCATCTCTGCTCATGTCTCTGCTTAAAACTATGTGCTTTTTTTAATCCTTTAATGCACTCTAACTCTGCTTCATATTGGCTCATGCTGAAATTTTATTTTTGAAGAAGAAGCAGCAGCATTGCATGGGGAGTTCTATTTATATGGGTCACATCCCACTTATGCCAACAATAGGCTCATTATCTCTCTAAATAGTCAGAATTTAAATATAAAATGTTAGGGTATAAAAAGTCCTAATGTGTTCTCTGTTTACAAGAAAATACCCTCGTGTTGTGGATTTATTTATTTATGTTTGTTTGGTTGGTTGTTTTGAGACAAGAGTTTCTCTGTGTAGTCCTGACTGTCCTGGAACTCACTCTGTAGACCAGGCTGGCCTTGAACTCAGAGATCACCTGCCTCTACCTCCCCTCCCAATGCATGAACCACCAACATCCAGCAAATAGAATAATGAGTAATTTTAATTTTTTCTGCTTGCTTTTCTATATTTTCTATAGTGGTCACATTTTACTTTTAGACTTACTGTCTTAGAGTTTCCATTGCTGTGAAGAGGCATCATGACCACCGAAATTTTTATAAAGGAAAACATTGAATTAGGGCTGGTTTGCACGGTCAGAGGTTTAGTGAGAAGCATTGTAGTCTGGAGAAGGAGCTCAGAGTTCTTACATCTGGATTGGCAGGCAGCAATAGAGAGCATGAGCCACTGGGCCTGACTTGAGCTTCTGAAACCTCAAAGCCCTCACCAGTGACACACTTCACACCTATTCCAACAAAGCCACATGTCCTAACCTTTTAAATAGTGCCACTATTTAAACAAAATGAACATATGGGGGCCATTTCGTTCAAACTACACTTCCAGGGGGAAAAAAGGACTATCTCTTCCCCTGTTCTCTTTCCATTCTTTTTCCAGTATTTGATTTTCAAGGCAGGCTCTTGCTCAGGCTGGGATTGAGATTTCATTCTCAGTAACAACTTAGACTAATGATTTTATATATACATATATATACACAAATACATATATATATATAGATAGATGTGTGTGTCTGTGCGTATGTGTGTGTATGTGAGTGTATGCATGTGTGTATATGTGTGTGTGCATATGTGTATATGTGTGTATGTGTGTATGTGTGTCAGTGTGTATATGTGTGTATGTATGTGTATGTGTGCATGCGTGTGTATGTGAGTGTGTGTATGTGTGCATTGTGTATGTGTGTATGTGTGTGTATGTGTGTGTCTGTATGTGTGTATGTATATGTGTGTGTATGTGTGTATGTGTATGTGTGCATGTGTGTGTATGTGTGTATGTGTATGTATGTGTGCATGTGTGTGTCAGTGTGTATATGTGTGTATGTGTATGTGTGTGTATGTGTGCATGTGTATGTGTGCATGTGTGTGTATGCGTGTATGTGTATGTATGTGTGCATGCGTGTGTCAGTGTGCATGTGTGTATGTGTATGTGCATGTGTGTGCATGTGTGTATGTGTATGTGCATGTGTGTGTATGTGTGTGTGCATGTGTGTGTATGTGTGTGTGCATGTGTGTGCATGTGTGTGTGCATGTGTGTGTATGTGTGTGTATGTGTGTGTGTATGTGCATGTGTGTATGTGTGTGTATGTGTGCATTTGTGTGTATGTGTGTGTGCATGTATGTGTATTGTGCATGTGTGTGTGCATGTGTGTATGTGTGTGTGTGTGTGTGTGTGTGTGTGTGTGTGTGTGTGTGTGTGCAGTGCTCCCTGGAACTGCTTTATCAGAATAAGAGAAGGAATGAAATTGTCTTAAACCTACTCCCTGTAGAGGAATTCATTGAATTTCAAATGTCCAGGGAAGATTACCTCAGGCAGAGAAGAAGCTAAAACCTCCCTGCCTAGCCAAGTCTCATTAGTTTAGGTTATCAGGCCCTTCTCTTGTGAGCCTCTCCACAGGTGAATTATTACATTTTATACTTTTACCTCTTTTTAAAAAGAGGATTGGCCGCTGACCTCTATACACATACCAAGCAAATAAGTAAATGTAAATAAAAGGGGGGGGGGGGCATGAGTCTGCTGAGGTGATCACTGGGTGGGAGCTCCTGCCACCAGGTCTGATGACCTGGGTACAATCCGTGGGATCCATCCATTACAGCCAATTTCGCAGGTTGTCCTCTGGCCCCTAGGATCTCTGTGGCATGTGTTCACACATGTACATGCAAACATACATACACACACACCCCTCACAAATACTGGGTGGACATGGTAGTCTGTAATCCTAGCTGTTGGAAAAGGCTGAAGTAGGAGGGTCTCAAGTCTGGGAACAATTCAGGCTACATAGTGTTAGAAACAAAAAGTAGGGGCCTGAGAAGTGACTCAGAAGTTAAGAGCACTGGCTGCACTTTCAGAGGACTTTGGTTCAGTTCCCAGCATGTACATGGCAGCTCACAATTGTCTGTAACCAGTTCCAGGGCTTCTGACACCCTCACACAGACAAACAAGTAGGTAAAACACCAATGAATATAAAATAAAACAAAGTATATGTTAAAAAAAAAAAAAAAAGGAAGGAAAGAAACAGTTATCTCAGTGTTCTACAAACAAAATGAAAAGTAGCTTTACAAGGTATGCAAGTTCCCTCTGTAAAAAGGGTGCACCAGAACACAGTAAGGCCAATGAATCTACTGGGACAGGGAGTTCACTTGGTTTTTTGGGGGAGTGGGGTAGGGTTTGGTAACCCAGGTAGAGACTACTCCCCCTGAACACACACACACACACCCCAAAACTGGGTCTGACCTCTCCATCTTTCCTGATTGATTAACTTAAGAATTTGAGCAGAGAAAATAGAAGAAAGAAAAGAGGAGTCTGTTGCTCCGGGTGGGAGCCTGGAACTCCTTCTGTAAACTAAGATGACCTCAAGCTGAGATTGGACTAAGGGCGTAGGTCACCACTCCCAGGATATTCCCTGTGCTGGGATTAAAGGTGTGGGTTTCCACTGTCTGATCCTCCTAGACTGACTGTGGGTAGATCCCTCTGACATCTCCACTGTTTTTATTATATTTGAAAATATCCCCACAGATTTGCATAAATTTTACAAAGTTAAGGAGATTAATGGTGAGAGAGATTTATAGAATCTTGGCTCTTGGTGGGCTGATCACAATAGTAAAACTGTCTCAAAATAAAATCACAGATCACTGACAAATTAACCTAACTAGGAAACAAACAAACATAAAACCTTTTAGGACAGTGTTCCTTCACCGTCATCTGTCCTTTTGGAACTAAGGTCTTTCAGATAAGTTTATGAATAAGTCCTGCTTTAAAATAGAAGCTTCCAGAAGCTGACTATGAAACAGACACTGTCATGTCATACAGAAAGGTGCTTTAGTGGTGAAAATGGTCCCGTGAGATGTATCAGCTGCTGACAACTACAACCAGCTACAGAGCAACAGCCTGATGTTTCCTCGATGGAAAGATAGTTAGGAATGCTGTACTTGCATTCCCATCAGCAAGTAATGTAGAGTCTATGCTGTAAGTGAGGAGCTCCCAGGAAGCATCAGTAGTAGGGGACAATGGAAAGGGGGTGGCAGGCAGGCTGTCAATCAAGACATGTCATTAAATTAGTTACCACAAAAAAAAAAAAAAAAAAAAAAAGGATAATCTGCAGAGACTTCTGGAGGCTACCTGTACTGCTGAATATATAGTCACCCACCAGTCTGGTGTCAAAGGCCACAGTAGTACAATTAATGTATTTTTCCTTAAAGATACAGCTCGGTGGTTAAGAGCAACTTTTGCTCATATGGAAGACCCAAACTCAGTTACAGTTAACAAGGGATTGTCCCTTTACTAGCCTCTACAGGAACCTGCATGTATATGATGCATATGAGCAAGCACACAATTACAAAAAAGTGAGCATAGAGAGGCATGCCTTTTACATGAGACACAAAGTATAACAGCCCCCCAGAACTTAGCACAACTGGCTTTCATGATGAAAGTACTATTCAAGCCATGGAAGTCAGCGTGTAGACAGCACCACCTGCCAAAATGAAAACAAAGACCTAATCTATCCAAGTCCATAGTTCTGGAACGTCTCTAACTGTGCTAACCTCGCCTTTTGGCTTCTGTGATTCTGCTTCTGGGTAACTCTTCTTGTTAACTGAAGTGTGTCAACCCAGGATATCTTTTGTGCTTAAAAGCTCACCCTGAGAAGGGCTCAGGGTTACGCTGGGATCCAGAACACTCAGTATAGTCGCAGGCCAGCTGACAAAGACTTTCTCTTGTCTAAGCACACATCTGAATAGTCTTCTCTGCTAGATACTCCACAACATGAGCACCCCAGTGGGCATTTTCTGCCCACCCCAGAAGCACTCCCAGGCTAGAAGTGCTTTTGTTTGCAGCCACCACTGTGATTACCTACTGGGACTTCATCAGCCATGAATAGCTGTCTTCTCAAATCTCCGAGATCCCAGAAATCTTGGTTTGGCTGTGACTCAAGGTGGAGGGCAAGATGGTCAGTAGGAGAGAGGGTAACATTAACAGCAGGTGGAAATGGTTTGAGGAAGGCTCCGAGAAGGGAGAAGGAACGTACCAAAAGTACAATTGTCACCTGTGTTGGTATTGCCATGATTGGCCTAAAGTATTTTGTGTTTTGGTTTTTGGTAGAATTTTGTCTTACTTTGTTTTGTAATAGGGTCTCACTATATAGCTGATGCCCTAAAGGTTTTTCTTTTCTTTGTTTAAAAAAAAAAAAAAAAAAAAGGTCTCATGTGGGGCAATTGTTAATGGACTGGACATTACTCATTTATTGTTTGTATATATTGTATATAATTATTGTACCTATTGTATATTGTTTTTCTTATGTTAGCTATCACCTTCTTTTTTTTAATTTGACACAAAAGGGGATATGTGGGGATTTAATAAAGTTTCAGAAGTTCTGGAGATATCAGAGGGAATCTACCCACAGTCTATGTGGGGGGTTAGTAAAAGCTCCAGAAGTCCCAGAGCTCTAACCACAGTCAATCTAGGAAAATCAGAGTGGTGATTCAAACCTTTAATCCCAGCACAGGGAGTATCCTGGGAGTGGTGACCTACACCCTTAATCCTGAGTCAAATTCACTTCAGATTATAGAAGGAATTCCAGGCTCCCAAGCAGGTGTGGTGGGGCCACGCCTTAATTACCGAAAGAATTCTTTAGAGGGGATTCAAACACAGAAAAAGCCATTCCAAGGGAATCGAGGCTGAGGAAGCTAGAAGACAGCTGGGTAAGATTTGACTGTGGTGTTTATTCCCTCTAGTATCTCCAAAACTTCTGAAACTTAATTAAATCCCCACACTCATATGTCACAGGCTTGCCTCAAACTCATTATATACCTGAGGATGACCTTGAACTTCTGGTCAGTCCTCTTATCTACACCTTTCTAGTGCTCCTACTATAAAAGTGAACATCACTAGAACCAGTTCTTGAGGCCGTGGGAATCAAACCCAGGGCCTCAGATTACCTAAGAAAGCACTCAGTGCTCCACATTCCCAGTTCCCCCTACTGTTCTTTTCCTGGATGTCAGCTAGCCTCCATCCAATACAAAATTTCTAACTGAAAAAATAGTGGGAATTATTTGTAGTATTAAAAAAAAAAATCTTCGCCAAATGTGTTAGCACACATCTTTAATCACAGCAGAGGCAAGAGGATCTCTGAGTTTGAGGCCATCCTGATCTACATAGTGAGTTTCAGAATAGCCAGAGCTACATAGTGAAGCCCTGTCTCAAAAAAATAAAAATTAAAATCAAATTTTTAAAAAAGTCCTGCGAAGCTAGGTGGTATATGCTATAGCCCAACTCTCAGATCTGGCTGAAGCAAGAGAAGAGCTTTAGAGTTCTAGACCACTCAGAGCAAAATTCTGTCTTAAAAATAAGTGAATAAATGTATAGAAACTTTCTGCTGGAAAAAAAAGTCAGAGCTAGCATTTAAAAATGTTAATTATTAATTTTATGTGTTAGGGGTCCGGGGTCACTCAGAGATTCACTAGTCTGACCATGAATAAATCTCAACAAATAAGAGACTTTATTAAATACTAGCCAGGACCATAGGTTCTCTGAGACATGCTTAGAATATGAGCCAAATTACATTAGTCAGGGGCTTATACAGGCAAAACCCAGAAGATTATGTACTTCCTGCTTTCATTCAATCAGAAGCAAGCATACATCCTGATATACTCCCTGCCTGTGTACTTCCTGAACATCCTGTGCAGTTGGGGCAACCAAGGGTTGTTTACAGAAGCAAAAATAAGCAGCTTGCTATATTACATGAACACAGCCCCCAGCATTCCAGGAAGTTATCTGTCCTTGGGCAAGTGAGGTTACAGGACAGAGGCATTTCTGTTTTCTACATCTCTTAAGTACAGTAATTTAAACTTACAGCATAATGTTAGGCATCACAGATGTATATGGATGTTTTGTCTGCATGTATGTTTGTGCATTAACTTGTGTGTCTGGTGTCCACACAGACCCTAGGACTGGAGTTACAGATGATTGTGAGTTGCCATGTGGGTGCTGGGAATGGAATCTGTGTCCTCTGCAGAAGCAGATATTGTTGACTGTGGGTGACTGTCCAGGCAACGGGCTGTACCTTGCTTGCACTTCAACTTACTCGAGTAGTATATTTTCCTTCTTAGATCTTTGATGGGATTAAAGACTAGATAGTTAAGGTGATGACTATCTCATATTTTAGCTAAGAGTACTAGGTTCATATTGTTCAAGATAGACAACTTCATAATAATCTCTGTATATATTGCTACTTATCGATATTCTGGATATTTAATATACGCTTCGTGTTTGTTGCCCTTGATAGTTGTAGTTTGACCTTGTTTATGTTTTGCCTTTCCCTCTCTTGGGCATATAGTTTTATAGTTAGGTTTAGAACTTTCTGATTTAGACGAAAGGGGGAGAAGTAGTAGAGAGAACCATCACCTTGACCTAGAGGTGTGGCCTTTGGTCATATATGCACATGTATGTCTTCCGGTTTGCTTCCTCATGCTCTTGGAGAAAAGACCAGATCTGTGGATCAGTCCAGCCTTCCAGGAATTGCCCAACTGTTCAATATCTTGTACCACTGAGTGTTTCACATAAACCCCTTAATAAATATGAATCTTCTTATATAATCAGTTACTAGTGATTAATACTAACTGTACTGCCGAGCCATCTCTCCAGACCCATTGTGCTGATATTTTTTGTTTTGTAATTTTAGAGAGGTGATTTTCCTTTTGTACAACTCTCTATTTGTTAAAAATTAATTAAGCATTTCAGCTGGGGTGGGAGGTGGAGTGGCATACCTTTCAATCCCAAATTTTGGCAGAAACAAGAGATCTCTGAGTTCAAAGCCAGCCTCCTCTACAGAGCAAGTTCCAGGACAGCCAAGGTTACACAGAGAATTCCTGTTACTAAAGATAAATAAATAAAAATAAAGTTGTTTTTTATGGGACACCACCAAATCTCCCAGCACTTTGAACTTGGGTTCTCAACTTCAAGAACTGTGGGAAGTGCATTCCTGCCGTTTATAAGCCATCTTGTTTATGGTATTCTGTTACAGCAGCCTAAGCTCACTAAGAAAATATTAGATAATTCTCAGCTGTCAAATTTAAAGCAGAATGTTCTAGGATGACAACGTTCATAAATTGCATCTAAATCAGATCGTGTGCTCCATTTGGCGCTAGCAAGATGAAGAGCAAGTCTGTTTCCTACCTATGACACCCCAGGCCTCGAGTTCTCATCCTCCTCAGACAGCGTACTTTATTATCACCATCATTCCCCTAACTACCCCATGCACACAGAGGCATTTTATACCTTTTAAAACTTCAAACACAAACTTTCTAACACCACTGTTCCAAGTCTTCTTTCTTCACATGGGAAAAAAAAAATGTGAGCGCTCATTCCAAAAGTGCCTGTGTTTCACTGTCACTCAATGTGACCAGAAGGCATGAGGGACTGACACTGTTTTGAGTTTCCTCTCAGGAAATGAATTGGCACGAAGAACCAACTGTGCAGTCTGGCATTCAGGGAATATGAATTGGAGGTCAGGAACGAACCAGAGGCCCCTGGTACACCAGCAGCCTTCCCAAGCATTTCCTGATGAGCCTTTGCCAGGGTTTTAGAGTTATTGGTGGAGCTTGCAAGGCAGGGGGATGTAAAGAGCACACTTAAGCATGAAACAAACTAAAATAGGAAGGATACCCAGTTTCTGAATGATTGGATTGCAAGTCAGATAATAACAACTGTGGATGATCCCACACCAGGACTTTTCAAACCCAACTGTGGAAGTGAAGGTTGGAATTTATTACAACAGGGAGCAATTCCACAGAAGGAAAGTTTAATGGAAACATGCACATATATGTAAATATGCATATGCCGGCTTGGATATCTGGGTATGTTTGTGCATAAATGCATATATGCACATATGCACTTAAGTAAGATTGTTACGCATATGAATTGGGCCCAGTGCACACAAGTTTGCTCCAGTTAGGATGGTGAAATGATGACACACTAGGAAGGAATTACAATGACCCTGTGAATTAGTGCTGCAGGATAAATATAAAAAAAGGAAACGGTGCTGGGGGTGGAGCACAGGCTATAACCCCAGCTACTTGGTAGACATACACAGAAGATTTATAAGAGCAAAGCCATTCTGGGCCACAGAGTTCAAGGCTATCCTAGTCAATTTAGTGAGACCTGGTCTCTAAACAAAGGAGTAGAAAGAAGCCTGGAGTAGTAGCTTAGTAGTAAAACACTTGCTTCTACCACTGGATGAGGTCCTAGGTTCAATCCTCAGCTCTGCAAACAAACAAAAGCAAGCAGTAACACCAGTGAACGAAGAAAGCAAACTGAAATGTGGGGATTTAATAAAGTTTCAGAAGTTTTGGAGATATCAGAGGGAATCTACCCACAGTCTATGTGGGGGGTTAGTAAAAGCTCCAGAAGTCCCAGAGCTCTAACCACAGTCAGTCTAGGAAAATCAGAGTGGTGATTCAAACCTTTAATCCCAGCACAGGGAGTATCCTTGGAGTGGTGACCTACACCCTTAATCCTGAGTCCAGGTCACTTCAGATTATAGAAGGAATTCCAGGCTCCCAAGTAGGCAGTGGTGGAGCCACGCCTTAATTTATGAAAGGGTACTTAAGACAGGATAGAAACACAGAAAGAAGCATTTCCAAGGGAAGCGAGGCTGAGGAAGCTGGAAGACAGCTGGGTAAGATCTGACTGTGGTGTTTATTCCCTCTAGTATCTCCAACTTCTTCAGAGATCTATCCCTGAGTCTCATTCTTTCGTGTGACACTGAAAGCCAAGAGTAAAGGTGATAGTTATCATCGAATTGTAAAACACAAAAACAATGCCTTGTGCTGTGAACACCAGTTTTCCCGATTACCTCTACCTATCTCTGGCCTTGGAAGCTTTATAGAAATCATCCGCCTTCTTTCTTTCTTTATTTTCATTTATTTAAATATTTTCTTTTGATTTTGATTTTTGAGACAAGATTTTGTAGCCCAAGCTGACCTTGTGTGATCCTCCTGCCTCCACCTCTAAGTGCTAGGATTATGGGTTCTTTTGCTTGGCTCTACTTATTTACTTTTTTTTTTTAAATTTGATTTTTGAAATGAGATCACAGCACATTGTTCAAGATGGCCCCGGTGCTCCTGGTTTCCTTCAATGCCCCTGCCTCTGTTTCCTGAGTTGCTAGAACTGAGGTGTTTACCACCATGCCTGGCTTCCTCCTCTGTAGTTTGCTTCATCCAATGTTAGGAGTCTAGAGGGAAAGGTGGGCTCTGGTTTCTTCCTCCTATTTCTGTGCCTGGCTTTGGGGGTAGAAGCTATGTCAATTCTGTCAAGACTACAGCGATTGCCTGGTGACTCTGTAGTATCTGTCCCCTTCTTGGCCCTTCATGTTTGCAGGAAGCCTTTATTGAACGAGCAAGCGTCTCCTCCTATTGTCTGTGGCTTACCAGGACCTGGCTGATGCACATAGGAATGTGAGCAGACCTGGGACCATACTGTTCTCAGGAGGCTAAAATGTCTGCGAGAAGAAGTCAAAGAGAAAATCTGGCAGGGGAGAGACAGCATTGTTAGCTATATTCGCAGTTTTATTTATTTCTTAAACTTAAAAAAATCGTGTTGGAGTAATAGTGGCACACACCTTTTTAGTTCCAGCACTTGGGAGGCAGGTGAATCTCTGAGTTCAAGGCCAGCCTGGTTTATAGAGTGAGTTCCAGGACAGCCAGGGTTTTAGAGAGAAACTCTGTCTTGGGAAAACCCAAATAAGTAAATAAATACATCAGAGTTGTATTAAAGCTGGTTAAATGTGTTAAATCCAGGACAAGAGTATCGTGAGACTCAAGGTAAACTGCACGGGATGGACCACTCTTCCTCTCCCTGGACACGTTGGATGGACTCTTCACCCGGACCACCTCCGAAAACACATTCTCCAGGAGTGAGATGGGTCTGTCTGTGCTAGTGACAGTGGGAAGTACTCACCTGCGGGAGGAGGAGATGGAAGCTGGAGAAATTGACCCACAGGACTAGAAGATGAGTGCTAAGCAGAATGCTGTCATCATCCTCGTTACTGGAGGTGCTGACGCACACGCTCAGGGCCCCATGCACTCTGGACAAAGGCTCTATCTCTAAGCTGTACTCCAGCTCTGAATTTCTGAGATAGGGTTTTAGGATGTAGCCCAGGCTGGCCCAGAACTCAAAACCCACCTGCCTACCCCTAATATTCATCTGTGATCCTAGCACTTGAGGTGCTGAGGCAGGAAGATTTCCATACATTCTAAATTATACATAGTGTATTCCAAATGAGCTACAGAAAAAGAGCTTCTCTCAAAAAAAAAAAGTGGGGGTATGTTGCTTTCTATTATATTTATGAAAGTTACACTTATTGCTCTACAAAAGTAAACAACAGATGTAGAATCTGAGGTCCCCTTCCTCCCACCAAAACCTCCCTTCCTCTAAAATGAACACTGCTGGAACTGGATAATAAATCAATCCCTCCACATGAGAGTCTGAAGCAGAAGGATCATCATGTGAAGCCACCTGGCTGGCCTGTGGTTCATAGTAAAGCCCTTTCTTTAAAAAAGCAATTAACAAGTATATGTCTTAAAATAAGATCCATGACACTGCTATTAACAAAGCATATTTTATGCCTGTGTAGACACACACATATAGATTCATTGTTGTGGGATTCAGGTGTCAGCTGATAAGGTCAAAAGACACTTACACAGGGCACCGGGCCCCTGAAGGGGGCGGGGAAAGCCCATTGAAAAGGGGCTTCTGGAATACGAGACGCTCTCTTCCTGGTTCCTGGATGATTTGTCTGTCCATCACTCGTCCACCGTTCCAGACTTCCAGTCCCTGTTCAGGTGCTACTGTAATCTGTTAACTGTACCGTGAGTTTTGATTTATATTTTAATAAATATCTATCTGGTACTGGTGCCTTCTAAGTAAACTCCACCTACAATTCATTTTTATATATATGTATATAAGTATGTTTGTATGGTGTATGTGTGCATATTCATGTGTGAGTCCAGGGGCGTGTGTGTGCCGTGGTGCAATTGTGCAAAGGAGAAGACCAACTTAGGCGTTGGTCCTCACCTTCTACCGTGTTTGAGGACAGGGTCTTTTGTTTACCCATGTGTCTGTTTGTCAGGCAGCTGACCCAGAAGCTTCCAAGAATTCTTCTGCTTCCATTGCACATCCTACCACAGGAACACTCAGACTACCAATAGAATCCAACTTAATTGAGGCTCTGAGGATTCTAATTTGGGTCCTCATACTTAGCATAGCAAGTACTTTATCCCCAAACTCATCTACCCAACCCTAGATATACTATTTTAATGTTAATCATTGACTCTATGCTTGGTCTCCAAAAATTTGTTTTTCTTTTTCCTTTGAAACAGGATTTTATATGGGTCAAGCTAGTCTAGAATTCACAATATAGCCAAGGACGGCTTTGAACACCTGACCCTCTGTGATGGCTATTCTTTGTTATCAACTTGACTATATCTTGAATGAACTATAATTCAGAAATGGACGGTACACTTGTAATCTGGATCTTGAGGCAAGAAAACAGCATACTTTTGATCCAGATCTTGAGGCTGGATGACACATAGCTTTAATCCAGACTTTAGGGTAAAAAGGCACACCTTTAATCCAGGCCACACCTTCTGCTGGAAGACTATACAAAGACAGGGGAAGAAGGAACTGTTCCTTCTTTGCCTGCTTGCCCTTACCTTGTCTGCACATCCATTTCTTCACTGGCATTGTAGCCTACTTCCTCGGGATTCCAGCACGTACAAAAGACCAGCTGACACTTGTAGGACTGAGCAGCTATGAGATTCTTGGAAATTCCATTCACAAATAGCCATTGCTGGACAGTAGCTTGTAAGTCATTCCAAAGTTCCCGTGTGTGTGTGTGTGTGTGTGTGTGTGTGTGTGTGTGTGTGTGTGTGTGTATGTGTGTGTATACATATATATAGGGATATATATATGTGTGTGTGTATAAATATATTCATTTCATAAGTTTTGTGACTCTAGAGAACCCTCACTAAAACACCCTTCTATGTCCCACTGACAACTCACTTTTTTAAATGAACTTTATTTATTTATTATTGAGTCAGGATGTGGGGACATTTTCAAATATAATAAAAACAGCCGAAGATGTCAAAGGGATCTACCCATTTTCAGTCTAGGAAAATCAGACAGTGGTAACTCACACCTCTAATCCCAGCACAGGGAATATCCTGGGAGTGGTGACCTATGCCCTTGATCCAATCTGAGTTCTGAGTTCGAGGTCATCTTAGTTTACAGAAGGAGTTCAAGGTTCCCAAGCAGGCAGTGGTGATGCCACGCCTTAACTGAGTGAAGAAAGTATTTAAGGCAGGCATAGAAAGACAGAGCAGGCAGAAGAAGTCAGGAGGAGTGAGGCTGAGGAAATTGGAAGACAGCGGAGTGACAGCTGACTGTGTTGTTTACTCTCCCTGATACCTCTGCCTTTCCCAGAGATCTAGCTCTGAGTTTCCTTTATTTGTGCAACAGCAGGGTCTCACTATGTAGTCCAATTTATAGGTATCTGATTTTGCCTCTGTGTCCTAAG
Source organism: Phyllotis vaccarum (assembly GCA_033318265.1). Classification (NCBI taxonomy): domain Eukaryota; kingdom Metazoa; phylum Chordata; class Mammalia; order Rodentia; family Cricetidae; genus Phyllotis; species Phyllotis vaccarum. The sequence goes on along the minus strand of JARWLC010000001.1, from coordinate 160,477,263 downwards.
TGCTGGTACTAAAGGTGTGGGCCACTATGCTGGCAAAGCATAGATTCTTACTCATTTGCCCAAGAACCTTTCATCGGGACCTTCTGAGCCTCATTTCAGCATTGGTAATCCTCACTGGTTACACTTGTGCCAGATGTTGTTGCAGTGGGGTTTTTTTTCTTGGGTGGCCAGAGGCCCAGACCCTGCCGTGCCAGACCACTTAGCCACCATCACTGCTGCTCAGGCCCTTAGAAATGACTCAGACACTTATATCAACTTCATGCTGTTTGGCCTATGGCTCAGGCACATTGCTAGCTCTCTCTTACATCTTAAATCAACCCATTTCTATTAATCTGTCTGCCACGTGGCCTGTGGCTCACCTGTGTTCCTTACATGTTGCTCCTTGGGCGGCTTGCTTGATCTGCCTGACTCCGCCCTTCTTCTCCTACCTATCCTGATTCCTCCTCCTACTTCTTCTATGGTGCCTGTCATGGCCCAAAACAGCTCTTTTATTTAAAGATTGAGATTCACAGCATACAGAAAGGCATTCCCACATCACTTCCCCCTTTCTGTCTAATCAAAAAGGAAGGTTTCAATTTTAACATAGCAAAATTACATATAACAAAATAGCTATCAAGCAAGAATTACAGTTACAACATCTAGCCTATTTGTATTTAGCAAAATTAAAGAAAATACTCTATCATCTACCTTATCCTTATGAATCTAAAGTTTCATATCTAATATGCCTTCTAAATGACTAAGAAAAACTGTACCTATAACTATCTAATCTTCAACTACATCAAAGACCACAGAAGGATACATTTACCCAAGTAAACCAGAAGTGCAAGCAACTTCTAAAATCTAGAAATGACAGAGATTGCAACAGATGGCATCCAATGTGGATCGAATATCCATTTAATGCCTGAGAAAGTTTAAAAAAGGTTTTAACAGAAACTGAGCAAGAGCAGCTTCCAAATTGTGTATATGAAGCAGGTCATTGTACAAAGAAAGCATGGTGTCTGGGTCACATTCAAAATGGCGCCGGTGGACTGGCGGCAGGCAGTATAAACTGCAATCAGGCCAGTTCCTGAAATCTCACAGAAGACTCAGTAGCATGTGATTGATTTTAGATTTCTGTTTATTGTGAAGAAAAAGGAAACAAAGATAGATAATTAGTAGCAGCATTTTCGGGGGTCTGCTCTGTTTGCTGGCCACAAACAGATGCAGTCCTTTAAGAGAACTTACTGATTCAGCTTCCTCTGCAAAAACTATGCAGCTCTTTAAGAGAGTGTATTTTAAAAGCTCTTATGGTTGGAAGATGATTAAGGATTCACAATAAAACAGATTCAGATGAAAAGAAAGACCTGTAAATGGGTTACAATGTGTATAAAAGGTACATAGGCTTCAGAGAGAAAAGAAAGAGGATGGAGAAAGTCTTTAAAAGGAGAAATAGACTAATAAAAATATAATAAGCCACGTAAAGATGGAAAATAGACACAAAATCTGGATTTTGGTTGTTATTGTGTTTTCTTTTAATTTTTTAACTGTTAATGAGCTAACTGCAGAAAGACAATGGATTGTAAATGCAAAGGCTACTAAGTTGAATAAGAATATATATTTTAAAGGTATTTTGATTTTGAAATTTGTGTCTAAGGATTTATTGCTTTGGAAGAGTTCTGCTTTTGTTTCCACAGAAGATGAGAACCGGTGGATTGCTTCCAGGTAAATATGGTTCCATCAACCAAGACCCCCTGAAAAAACCTCTGATGGAAAGAGATGTTCGTATCAGCTTCAGGGCTGCTGCAGAATGATCCAGTCTCAACAATCCATGAGATTTTCAACGCCCCTTAATCAGCAAGAAGTAGGAATAGAAAACTACGCCCAAATTCCCAAATATTGTTTCTAAATGTTTGTTTTCATTATAAATTGTTAATGGTCGTAGTTAATTTCTTTCTAAGAAGAAAAAGGGGATATGGTATATGAATGATTTTTTAAAAATTAGATTATTGAATTTACTTAGATCAGAAAATCAGCTGTTAATCTTGAAATGTTTTACATTGGTATAGATTTTGGTTTATTGATACAAATTTAAGGTCAATTCTCTTATGCTGTATGTATTTTTCTACTCTTGTTTAAGATAGGATGTTTATGTAACTGATTAGAATTGTAATGTATACTTAAGAAATGCATGTTAGTTAGACTTTTAGATATACAAAGATATATTTCAATTAGGTAGGTTAATCTTCAAATACTTCTAAGACCTACAGAATATGGCACTTAAAATATTTTAAGAACTTAGACTTTTCTGGACAGTGAGACAGATTTGTTCCTGGCAGCACCAATCTTCTTCAAGAGAAAAATGGGCATCGAAGAAACTCCATATGGAGTCTACTCTATTTGTGGCAATGGTTAGCCACTGGACATGACCTGTTCTTATATTGACTGCTTGACAGTATGCTGTTTAAACTGGACATTCAGGTTCCATAGGAAGATGACCTCTGAACTTTGGCAGAACAAGCGAGATGGTCATTCAGGTTCCTGCTTTGCAGAGAAAACTGTCAGACATTCTTCAGGACTCGAGGAGAAGCAACTGATGAACTGTGCCAAAATGGGCAGAGCAGATTTCCTGCTTCACTAAAATGAAAAGAGACTCTGGGCCTGTAGGCTGAAGATGGATGCCCCAACTTTATAAAGGAACTTTGGGTGACTGTCCAGGCAGATAGGTGTCATCTCTGTCCTTTCTAGATTTTAGAAGTCACTTGCACTTCTGGCTTACTTGGGTAAATATATCCTTCTGTGGTCTTTGATGTAGTTGAAGGTTAGATAGTTATAGGTACAGTTTTTCTTAGTCATTTGAAAGGTATATTAGATATGAAACTTTAGATTCATAAAGATAAGGTAGATGATTGAGTATTTTCTTTAATTTTGCTAAATACAAATAGACTAGATGTTGTAACTGTAATTCTTGCTTGATAGCTATTTTGTTATATGTAATTTTGCTATGTTAAAATTGAAACCTTCCTTTTTGATTAGACAGAAAGGGGGAAGTGATGTGGGAATGCCTTTCTGTATGCTGTGAATCTCAATCTTTAAATAAAAGAGCTGTTTTGGGCCATGACAGGCACCATAGAAGAAGTAGGAGGAGGAATCAGGATAGGTAGGAGAAGAAGGGCGGAGTCAGGCAGATCAAGCAAGCTGCCCAAGGAACAACATGTAAGGAACTCAGGTGAGCCACAGGCCACGTGGCAGACAGATTAATAGAAATGGGTTGATTTAAGATGTAAGAGAGAGCTAGCAATGTGCCTGAGCCATAGACCAAACAGCAGAAAGTTAATATAAGCGTCTGAGTCATTTCTGGGGGCCTGAGCGGCAGGCGGCGGGCGGCTAAGTGGTCTGGCATGGCAGGGTCTGGGTTCTCTGGCCGCCCGGGACCAAAGAAACCAATGCATCAAGATGTTACTGCTTCTGGGTCGGCTCAAATATTCTTTCTGTTACATGTTGTCAATAAAATGCATGAATCATAGCTCATATAAGCACCCTCATGCAAGGCCTTGTGCTGTCTGTAGCCTGTGACTCATGCCTTTTCTTGTACTTAGCCCTTGGTGTATATGAGTAATAATTTCTTTGGACTAGATCACTGAAATTTAAAATGCTATGTCATGCACTTAAAAAGTACTGACATATACCACTAAACTCTCTTGTCAAAGGCTCTGCCAGCTTTCAGTTCCATTGACAGTATATAATCTTATAGGCACTGGACGTTATCAATCCTTTGAAAATTTTTAAGAAAGCACATTTTAACCAACTCTAGATATTACCAATTTTTAAAGCATTGCCATGAACTAGGAGTGTAGGTGGAGTTTTCTGTCTAGACTATTGACCAGCTCTGTCCTTCCAGCTGCTCCCCAAATGACCCTACATAGACTTATTAGTTATAAATTCTTGGCCAATAACTCAGTTTGTCACTAACTAGCTCTTATCACTTAAATTAACCCATATTTCTTATCTACAATCTGCCGTATGACTTGGTACCTTTTCTCAGTACAGCAAGTTCAACTCCAGCTTCCTCTGCATCTCCTCATGACTCCTGAGATCCTCCCCTTCTCCATGCTCTAGTTTGGAATCAGTCCTCCTAACCTCTACCTATCCAGGTATTAGCTAGTCAGCTTCTTTATTAGACCAGTCACTCAGGAGACAGAGGTAGGATGATCTCTGTTAGTCTGAGACCATCTGGTTTTTGTAGAAAGCTCTAGGACAGCCAGGGCTACATAGAGAGAGCTTGCCTAATAATAATAATAATAATAATAATAATAATAATAATAATAATAACAACAACAACAACAACAACAACAATAAATCTTTCAGTCTCAAGGAAGCACAAGGTCCTTAGCAGGCTGTCTTGAGAAATGTAAACATTGGTAACACTTGCCTCTGATATCAAGATGGCAATGGATGACTCCCAGAGCTATCCCCTTTGCAGCAGAAGGCTCTGCTTGCACAAGGATCCTCCACCCTAGATGGCTCTGGCCATCCCTTGAGATGGAAACACATGGCCATGCTCCTGGGCTTCAAGCCTCCAGGTCACACAGGACTCACCTAGCAGAGAAGCAGCAAATGTCTTGTGGAACTTTGCCTGAGGCCCTAATCCTCATGGGTCTCATTTGCTGTCTTGACACAGGCACCGAGTACAAACTTTCCAATGTTTTCAAAGACGATGCCACACTAAGTAAACTCCTGAGTTTGTTAAAAGTGTGACTTGTCCCACTAAGGTTAAAGATGGCAGCACATGTGTGGGGGAAAGAATGTACTGTAGAAGCATAGTTTCACTCCCAAATCAGACTTCTGTGCAGTCATTATCATTATCCTAAGAGTTCAGAAGGATGCCATGCTCCATCACCACCTACTTCCACATTAGTGTGTGAGTGCTGGCATGGGGCCAGGTAAGGATGGAACTCCCTGTGTTTCCTGACTTTGCATCCTGGGAGCTGGAATTTCAGGTGTTTCCCGTTTGTCTTAGTTAGGGTTTCCATTGCTGTGAAGATACACCATAACCATAGCACTCTTATAAATGAAAACATTTTATTGGAATGGTTTGCTTATAGTTTCAGAGGTTCAATCCATTATTATGATGGGGAGCATGGCAGCATGCAGATAGCCATGGTGCTGGAGCTGAGACTGCTGCATCTTGATATACAGGCCACAGGAAGTCAACTGGCACATTGGGCGGTATCCTGAGCATAGGAAACCTCAAATCCCACTCCACAGTGATGCGCTTCCTCCAACAAGGCCATACCAATTCCAACAAAGCCACACCTCCTAAGAGTGACCCTCCCTATGAGATTATGGGGGCCAATTACATTCAAACTGCTATACCCATCATGTAAGATACTCTTCCTTCCTTCTGAAAGAATTCATTATGACATAGCAAAGGTATGGGTGAAAGGGAGAATAGAGAATTAGGACCTTTTCTGAGTAGTGGTTTCTAGCTGACTGAGAACTCCAGAAGCAGAGTCGGGATGATCTCTGCAAGTTTGGGGCAGCCTGTCTATAAAGCAAGTTGCAATCCAGCAGGGGCTACATAGAGAGTTCCCCTCTCCCACAAAAAGAATAAAATTAGGACCCTTAATCCAATCAAATTCTCATACCCTTGTCCCCTGGACATGCCACTGATGTATAAACACACTGTTTAAGATTTTTTTATCCTGTTAAACATTCTCCAAAAATTTAAACCAGACCCGGGAAGACAAACACCACATGGTCTCACTCATGTGTAGATCTTAGCATTGAATCTTTATAACTTTATTTTTAGAGCACCTGTAGAAGTCATAACTAGGAAGGGACCACTGATGGAAAGGGAGAAGCCTAATCTTAAGGGATGGGGGAGAGAAAAACACAGATTACATGAAGGGGAGAGGGGGCTAATTGTGAGGGAGGTTGAGGAAAGGGGGATGAGAGGAGAGGCTTGGGGGAGGAATGATAAACTCTGAGGATGGTTGAAAAAGCCATATGGAAATCTGCTATTTTAGAAATATATATATATCTCCATACAGAGTATATTAATATGAAAGAGTTTAAGAGGACTTACCCTAGAAGCCTAGGCAGCCAAATAAAAAGCCCAAGGCCAAATGTGGGATACCTCCTCTTGAATTGAACTTGAAAAGATACCACAGAGACCCTAAACAATACAGGCTATTGCTATTGCTCTTGATGTGAGCTGGATTTTAAGGTCCGATTGTTGAAGACTCTACACACCTTAGTCACAGGACATAGAGAAGTCAAGTTGATACCAACTAGAAAGCTTCCTTCCTGCTGGCTAAACTCTGTACTTGAAGATGCTATGAAGCAGGCTCCTGGGTTGGGTGGAGTGGGGGTATTAAAAGTCACCAACAGTCTTACCCAGCCGTGAATCCTATAAATAATGACCAGCATATGTCTGTGGGACAATAGTGGCATGAATGTTTTGGAGATAACCAGCAACTTTTTGGTTGAATTTAAATCATACTCCATAGGAGATACATGCCTGGTACCAGAACCCATGGTTGGTGAGCTAACTAGCCTCAGGAGAGAGCCTACTACTGTTATTGGCTAAATGAACATTGTATTCAGCTGTTCTTTAAATTCACAACTCTCTACCCATAGATTAGTGCAGCAGCTCTCTGACAAGGTCACCAGCTGTGCTGGTTTGAATAAACATGGCCCCCATAGGCCCACAGGGAGTGGCACTATTAGGAGGTGTGGCCTTGTTAAAAGAGGTGTTTCATAGTCACTTCCTGCTGCCCGAGGATCCAAGTGTAGAACTCTAAGCTTCCTCTCCAGCACCACGTCTGCCTGCACACCACCATGCTTCCCACCGTAAAAATGGACTAAACCTCTGAACTGTAAGCCAGCCCCAATTAAATGTGTTCCAAAATTTCCCATTTAGTATTTTTAGATTGTCTGTCTGTTGGTAACTGAAGCTGTTGATGGGGACTGCTATATAAATGTGTAGCTTTTACTCTACTAATGGGACCATAATATTAATGATCATTAATGATCAGTCAGGGTCACAAGGTTAGTAGGTTAAAAGCTTTCAAAATATCCAGCTTCTTATAGCTTCAGATTGTCTGAAAGGACAGTGACTTATAATTTGAATGTGCCATTCCAAATGCTTTACCCCAGCTCCGTGACAATTTTGAAGGCTGTGGTATTGTAGCTTCCTGAGTCTGGGTAATGGAAGTATGCCGCTAAGGGTGGACATTCAAGGGCCATCTCCCTTTCTGATTCTTGCTAGCTTTCTCCACTTGCTGGCTGGACACATGTGGGAGCTGCTGTCCCAAGTTCTACTCACCAGGCTTTCTCCACCATGATGAGCTGAGGTCCCCTGAACCTTTGAGCCCAGATGATTCTTTCCTTCCTTCAATTGTTTGGCTAGATATTTTGATCATAGAAACTCATAGGAACTAATATAAGGCTGGAGAGATGGCTGGGGAGGGGGGCACCTGCTGCCACACCTGACAATCAGAGTTCAGTCCCTGGGATCCATATGATTAAAAGTAGAGTGATGTGGGAATGTGTTTATGTATGCTGTGAATCTCAATCTTTAAATAAAGGAGCTGTTTTGGGCCATGACAGACACCATAGAAGAAGTAGGAGGAGAAATCAGAGCATAGGTAGGAGAAGCAGGACGGAGTCAGGCAGACCAAGCAAGCCACCCAAGGAGCAACATGTAGGAACACAGGTGAGCCACGGGCCACGTGGCAGACAGATTAATAGAAATGGGTTGATTTAAGATGTAAGAGCTAGCTAGCAATGTGCCTGAGCCCTAGGCCAAACAGCATAAAGTTAATATAAGCGTCTGAGTCATTTCTGGGGGCCTTAGCAACAGTAGTGGTGGCGGCGGGTGGCTAAGCAGTCAGACACAGCAGGTCTGTGGGTCTTGGACCTCTGGCCGCCCAGGACCAAAGAAAACCCACACTACTACAGTAGAGCACTGGGCTGGAGAGATGGCTCAGAGATTAAGAGCACTGACTGTCCTTCCAGAGGTCCTAAGTTCAATTCCCAGCAACCACAGGGTAGCTCCCAAACCATCATCTAATGAGATCTGGCTCCCTCTTCTGGCTCACAGGCAGAGAATGCTGTATACGTTATACATGATAAATAAATAAATCCTTAAAAGTAGGGCACCAACTCCTTCATGCTGGTCTCTGACCTACACACACATACACACACACACACACACACACACACACACACACACAATAAATGTAACTAAAAGCTGGAAGCCTGAGATCCAGGTGCTATATGACACAGATTATAAATGGCCACATCTCTACTGTGTGTACACATGACTTTTCCTCAATGTGTTCATACGAATAGAGAGGGCTCTCGCCCCCTTTTTAAGGCCAGCCATGCTACCCACATGAAGACACATCTTCTGTAACCTCATAACTTTACCACCTAAAAAGCCTATTTACAAATATAAGCACTGGTGATAGGGCTTCAGCCTTAGAGTTTGAGGCCTCTACCGTCCACAGCAAAAAGTAAGCAGCCCCTCTCTGATCCCGGTATGGAGCTCACTAGTCACCCACTACTATAGAAGCTGTTATTCTTGAGGCATGGTAATTGGGAGGAAGATGGGGTGTGTGGCATAGGACGGAAAGGAAGTGCCCTGATTGAGGACTGTCTCAGAGCCATGAAAGTTAAATGTCATTTTTCTACACTGTGACACCATTTGTGTGACACCCTTGATCACTGACTTCCTGTTGCTTTTGGGAGCCTGCCCAGTCTCTGCCTCTGCAGAATCACTGCCTACTTCACTGCTCAGCCTTGCACCCTGCACCTGCTGAAGCACTTCAGATTACGGGTAACACATTCCTACTCAACTTTTTCTTTGGGGCCAAAGAATTCCCTTTTCACTTGTGCCCAGTAACTTCCCGGCACACTGTTCCAGGCAGCAGCTCCCATCTCATCCCCTCTCCTCAGTTTCTGCCCTTTCTCATCTTTGAGGTCTCAGCTTAAAGGAAGAGGAAGTCTGGAATCTATAGCGTGAGTGACATGTTTGTGCACGTGCAAACTGTATCCCTGAGAGACACTGTGAACGGAAAGCTGAATCTAAGTTTAGGTGGATTCCAAGTTCTTCTCTCTCACAAGATCCTCTAAAAATAGCCTGGTGCTTAGGAAATCTGCCTTGCTCTTAATGCAAATATGTGCCAATCTGAATCCAACAGAAAAAGGCTTTACTGCCTGGGAGAAAACCCAAGATGCCTAGTGGGTGACATGGGTGGATCAGGAAATGTCTGAAATGGTTTGCCTGTCTCCTTCCACACTCCTGAGCTCTGCTCCAAAAACAAGGATTATGAGGTCATTCCCTGTGAAAGCAGGTGCTCACCAAGGAGGAAAATGCAGAGTGTTGCCCCTTGTCTACCTCATGTTCAAGAAGGAGATTCAGATGAGCCAAGACAGAGCAAAACTTAGGTTTCATGCTGTAAGCTGATCATATTCAGTCTTATCTGGCAAAGTTGTGTGTGTGTGTGTGTGTGTGTGTGTGTGTGTGTGTGTGTGTGTGAGTGTGTGTGTGTGTGTGTGTGTCTGTTGCTATTGGAGCCAGACATGATTAATAATTTATTGGATTCAGCTTCCATGGACTGACCTTCTAAAGTTGAGTTAGAGTCATTCTTTGACTTCAGGTGTTTAAAAGATGCAGGAGGATTGCTTTTAATGTTTTTATTCATTCATTTGCTCTGTGTGTGTGTGTGTGTGTGTGTGTGTGTGTGTGTGTGTGTGCACACGTGCGCGCATGTGCATGCAGGACAGTCCAAAGACAACCCGTGTGAGTCATTTCTTACCTTCTACCTACCAGGGATCAAATTCCAGTTTGACTTCGTAGCAAATACCTTTACCTTCAGAGTCATCTTGCCAGCTTTAGAGTGTTTTCTTCAGAGGGGGCTTGGCTTATTTTTATTTAAAATTCTTTCGTCTATTTGAGGCAGTCTCACATAACCCAGGTTGGCCTTGAAGCTACCACATAGATGAGGATGACCTTGAGCGTATTCTCCTGTCTCTCCCTCCCGAGTCCTGAGATTGTAGGTGGGACCACTCTGCTCAGTTTATTTGAGGTTGTGGATTGAACCTAGGGCCCCATGCATACTAAGCAAGCACCCTACCAAGTGTGCTACATCCTCAACTCCTGATGCTTCTACTCTCATGAGAAAAAAAAAAATGAGCCTGGTGTTTGTAGGGTTTTATTTTGTCCGTAGTGTTGGCATATGGGCTAGACGGAGGTCAAGACCATCAATGGCTCACAGGTGCACTCTGAATTCTGCATCCTTGTATGAAAGGTGGAGCTTGAGAGCTGCAGCCACTTCCAGGCTGTCTCCTCCTCCTTGGGGTGTCACTATGCAACCCTGGCTGGCTAGGAATTGGCTCTATAAACCCACCCTGGGGTATTACACTCACAGAACCTCCTCTTTGCCTCTGGAATACTGGGGTTAAAGATGAACAGCGCCACACCTGGCCTCACTGCCTTCTGGGTCACAGTCTGTTCTCCCTGTTGTGTGTTCTGTTCACAGAAGCATTCATCACGGAGGTGACTTCTCTGTAACTTTTCCAAGTTCTTCATAGTCTCATTTGTTCAAAGTGGACAGTTCCCTGGTGAGACTGTGGGGAGGCATCTTGTCTCTTTAGCTGCCCAATGAGGCGTATTATTGGTTCCTCACTGCCTTCAGCCCTCTCAGTTACTCATAGGACACACATGGATGGGCAGATGCTACTTAGAGATTGTGTCTGTTTGTCCTTCCAGAAATGCCCTCTGGCAAGGCCTGTGTGGAAACAGAAATAGTTAGCAACAATAGAAGCCAGAGCCAGAGCAATGCATCTAAAAGATCTGAGCTCAGATTTGGGATTTGTTTGGTCTGTTTGCTGTTGCTAGAGACTCAGTAAGTTATGAAGAAAAGAGTTATTTTTGCCCTGTGGATCTGTGGTGACTTTCTTACTAGGAGAGGTCCTAGGTGGCACCGTGTTTCATGTAGTGAGGGAGGGCATGCTGGAGGATCTAGCCTCACTGGCGTTAGAGGAGAGATATTCCCCCAGAAAATACAGCCAGCCCTAGCCCTGGTAGGAAGGATTGGTAATTCAAGGCTAACATGGACTATTGTGAGGGGGAAAAAAAAATAAGAAAGGAGGGGAGAGAACCCATTGACAGTGATCTACTGTTCACAGAAGAGTTGGTGTACTCACGAGAGACAGACTTTCTTTCCCCCATTTTTTGTAAAAGGTCTTATGTGAAACACGAATTTTAGTTGGTATTTAATGAAACCTCAGAGCCAGATATTGGGGAAAAGCTGGATTATCAGAGAGAGGAAACAGACCACAGTCAATTCTCACCCAGCCAACTCCTCAGGGTAAAAGCTATCTTCCAAATCCTCGGCCTGGCTCCTCTCTCTTCTAGAGAATAAATCTCTGTCTTCCTAAACCTGCCTTAAATACCTTCTTCACCCAGTTGTTTCACTTCCTTCAACTCTGCATCATAATCCTAGAGTGAGGATTAAAGGTGTGAGCTACTACTGTTTGTAGTTAGGCCTTAAAACTCACAGAAACACAGAAAGATCTCTGTCTCCCAAGTTATTGCCCACCCCCTGCTGAGATTTAGGGCATGAGTTACCTCTCTCTGATCCTTGACTGTGGGTGATTCTGTCCTCTGATATTCCAGACTAATTTTATTAAATATAAAATATATCACCACACTTATATAATCTATACTATCTTCAAATTCAATACTTAGCCCAGGCTGGCCTTAAATTTAAGATTTTCCTTTCTCTGCCTCCCGGGTGTAGATCACAGACAGATGTGTCACACCACACTCAGCTTGAGGGAAGATCCTTGATCCCATCTTAGGGTCCTACCCAGCCCCACATCTTAGCATCAAATCATGCAGATAGAGTTTCATCTTAAGTATTGGAAGGGAAAACCTAGGTGATTTTTTTTTTCTTTCTGTAGCTGCTTCCTGGTTCCTGATACACTACCCAGACTCCTCTTCAGGCTGGGAGGACTTTTTCTCCCAGTCACTGGTGAAGTTAGAACTGGATAGTGGAATGTTTTTCTGAAAAGTAGTCATCCTTCCCTCCCTCCCTCTCTCCCTCTCTCCCTCCCTCCCTCCCTCCCTTCTCCCCCTCCTTCTTCTCTCACTTCTTTTTTTCCTTCCCACCACATAGACTGCACCTGAGCCATCAGGATAAAGGAGCAGTGTGATAGAGATCCAGTCCCTGATCTCTCTCATCCTTGCTGACACCCCTGAAAGGCCACCCAGGTGGCTGGAGTCCGTGGAGAGACTGCCTCATAGCCCAGCTTCTGCTCAGCCCCATTTCTTCCCTTCCTTCAGGCACTGGTTCCCAGGGTTCTCTCCAGTAAATCTGTACTTCAAAGACCATCGCAGAACCAGCTTCCCAGGATACAAATCTGCATCTCCCAGGGAGGTACCTTCCCTATTTTTACAGTTCATATTTAGGATGAATTTTTTTTCTATATTTAACTTCCCGCTTAAGTCACTAGGAAAACCTACCTCGTCCTCCAGTATAAACCATACTGGTCTGAGTTAGGCCAGGAACCTAGTACCTGGAAGGTTCAGAAGAAGACATTTTCTGTCACTGGATATAAACGGAAAACATGCTGTGGTTTCTGAGTTATTCATATGGCGAGACAAGCATGGGAAAAGCTTATTAGGCAACATGGGAGGGCAGAGGCAAGAGACAGTCGTGAAACTTGACCTACTGGCTCAAATTATGCTTCCCCAGCCCCCTCTGAAAGCAGCCTTCCTCTGCATTTCTCAATGTGTAAACCAATGATTTTACTTCAGAATCTCAGGCAAATTCAAATGTCCTAGTAAAATACACTGTCTGTGCCTCTAACAGATGGGAAATGCTGTATGAAACTTGCTGTGGTAGCACATGACCGTACTCCAGGGCTAAAGTCAGGGGATTCTGAATTCAAGAACCAGCCTGAGCTGCATTGCAAGAACTGATTTCAATAACCAGGCCTGGTGGTACATGCCTGTAATTCCAGCAATAAGGCAGTAGAAGCGGGAGGCTCATGAATTTAAAGCCAACTTAAGCTTCATAGGGAATTTGAAGCTAGCCTGGGCTACGTGAGACCCTGACTCAAGGAAAGAAAACATGTTCTCAAATGTTCCTACTACCATGTTTCTCATTTTGTGGCTAATTTACACAAGTAAAGACTATATTTCTTTTAACCATGGCCTCCTTAAAGGTACAATAATTCTTCATGCCCTATATATAAGTAGGCCTTTGAAGTTTGGTCTAGAGTGAAAACATCAAATAATTTCTAAGCTACAGTCTTTCTATTTTTGTTTATGCTTATTTATTAGGGGTGTGTGCAGGTGTGGACACTGGACCAACATGTATAGAGATCTGAGGACAAGTGGCAGGAGTCAGTTCTCTCCTTCCAAGGTGTGGGTCTTGGGGACCAAATTCAAGCATTTGGGCTTGGTAGCAGCCACCTTTACCCACCGAGCTACCTCCCTGTACCTATAGGGTTCCTAAAAATGGAAATGTATAATCCGTTGTTCTAGTTAGTATTTAAGAATCAACTTGACACAGCTCAGGCTTACTGAATGAGAGTCTCAACTGAAGAACTGCTCACATCAGAGGGCTGTAAGCATGCGTATTATCTTCTTGTTAACTGAGCAGGTGAGTCCACTGTGAGAAGTAACATCCCTGGACAAATGTTCCTGGGCTGTAGTAGAAAGCTAGTTAAATATGAGCCTGTGAGTGAGGTCAGCAAGCAATGTTTTTCCATGCTTTCTGCTTCAAGGTCCTCTGTGGTGATATGTTACATATTTAGTGAAACCAGTCTGGATTATCAGAGAAGGGTCCAGGAGGGTCAGAGAGTGGTGATTATTCCCAGCCTGGCGCAAGGGGAGGGGGATTGTGCCCAGGAATGATGACCTATGCAGATCTGAGTTTGAGGCCAGTTTGGTTTACAGAGGGAGTTCCAGGCTCCCAGGCAGGCAGTGGTGGTGCCTTTAATCCCATAAATCCAGAGACAGAGGAGATCTTTCTGTGTTTCTGTGAGTTCAAGGCTAACTACCAAATAGTAGTAGCCCACACCTTTAATCTTAATCTGGATGTGAAACAATTGGGCAAAGAAGGTATTTAAGGCAGGCATAGAAAGACAGAGCAGGCAGAAGAAGCCAGGAGGAGTGAGGCTGAGGAAGCTGGAAGACAGCTGGGTGAGATCTGACTGTGGGGTTTCCTCTCTTTGATATTTCAGCCTTTCCTCGATATCTGGCTCTGAGTTTCCTTGGTGCAACAGTCCTCCTTGACTTCCTGCCTAACTTCCCTCAGTAGTGGACTGTGACCTGGAAGTACAAGTCACATAAACCCTTTACCGCCAGCCCCTCCACACCCTACGTTACTTTTACTCAGAAAGTTTTATCACAGCTACAGAAAGGAAACAACACCTGCAGACAGTTACATACACACTAATAATCAAAGCTTCCCCTGTGTTGGGTGCCATGGTAATGTTTGTGTGTGCTTGTGTCAGGTGTGAACTCACTGGAGACTCCTAAGAAGCCTGTGTCGTTAGTGCCATTATCACTATTGAATTACTGAAAAACCTGTCTGGTGAATTTCAAGAGTGCTGTGTAGCTCACACGAATTTGATAGGTCTTAGTTTACTCTGAATTACTAGACACTTTGAATGCAACTTTGAGTCACAAGGCTTTTGTTTCCAGAAAGCAGGAAACAGAAAGTATACAGGATTTGTGGCCTTCACACAGACAGACAGACAGACACAGATTCTCTCTCTTTCTCTCTCTCTTTGCACTGAGCATTCAACAAACAGCTTCAACTGGGTCTCTAGCAGTTATTATGGAGGAGTTTGATCACAGACCTCTTTCATATCCCGGAGGCCTAAGAATCACAAGCTGATTCAGGAAGGGCAAGGCGAAGCAAGCAAAGGAGACAATGCTGCTTATGTAAAATGGTGACATTTTTATAGTCTTTGGAAAGAGGCAACTTTGAAGATTTCAGGGTGTGTTTGGAAAACCATTCACTTCCTCCTTTTATATTTAGATTCAAACTGTGTGAAAGTTGTGTGATGTTTTTGGGAAGGAGGAAAGGATTGAAGACAGGATCTCATGTAGCCAAAACTGGACCATTTCTCCAGTGCTAAGACCACAGGCAAGCACTACACCCAGCGTCTCTATGTGTACTTGCAGTTGTAAGGTTTTTGATGAGCACACAGGAGTAGCTGTGGCCTTTCATACCTGCCTAGCTTTGGTGGATTCTCCCAGGTCTTCTCCAGCCTCTGGTCCCTCCCCTGCTGGGACCAAGTGTGTTCTATTACCCTCACATCACCCTTACAGCTTCCCGTCTTCCTCTCTGGTGGCTCCTGTTTTTGGAGGGGTCATATTTTGTACCCACATTCACTTCCACATAAATATACATATACAAAAATTGGACACTAGGTTCCACATTGAGAGAATTTGTCTTTTGGAGTCTAAATTACTGAGCTTAATCTATTCAGATCCATATTTTTTTTTGCAAAATTCATTTTTTCTTTATGGCCTACTAAAGTTCCATTTATATGCATCATGCTTAGATGGACTATTTAAATCTAGGCTGACTACATTTTCTGACCTCAAGTTAAACTAGAGAGCTATAATGACAGAGTTATCCTGCTACTGGTACAAAGCAGACACAGACTAATAGAATACAATAGAGGGCCCAGAAATAAATGCATTCAGCTACAGACAACTACTTTTTAACAAAGGTATTTAAAAAAATACTAAAAATAAACCCCACTCTGTCTAATAAAAGACTTGGTAAAACTGTACCCCTGCCTGCAGAAGACACTAACACGGTGCCACAAGTACAGCCCTCAGAGAGTTCATTCCCACCCTCTTCAGGCTGTGTTGCCTCTCATGATGCTTTCTTTGGTGTACAGAATTAACTTCGTGTATCCCATCTATCAATCTCTGGAGTTATTTCCCCAGCCATATCTTTTATCCTGCACAAAAGTAAATTCAACTTCTGAAGAGATGTTTAGTGGTCAGGAGCACCTACTGCTTTTGCAGAGGCAACACCCTTTTCTGGCTCAATAATCACACCACACACACACACACACACACACACACACACACACACACACACACAGCCAAAAAGAAATGAATCTTCTTTAAGGAGAAAAAAAAATGGAACAAAGACTTTAATCTGGTATCTGAGCTGCTGGAACTGCTACAGGAAAATGAGGGAAATACTTCGAGACATAGGCAAGAACTTTCTGGAAAGACTGTAAAGTGCTGCTCCAGGGAAGACAGCAAGACATGCTAACTCAGGGAGAAATGGACCAGAACTCAAGACCAAGATCTTTTGACAAGGGCTGGGCTTCAATCTGTAATTTTAAAAAAGATTTTAATATTGTTCTTCACGCCCGTGTCTGTTTGTGGCTATGTACATGTGAGCGCCTTGGAGGCCAAAGGCATCAGACCTCCCTGGAGCTGAGCTGACATTATAGCCAATTGTGATCAGTCTCACATGGGTATTGGGAACTGAACTTGGGTCCTCCACAAGAGCAGTTCTGCTAACTGCTGAACCATCTCTCCAGCGCTGAGCTCAGCAGGGGTTTTGAGTTTACTGGAACACAAACTCTGAAGGAGAGGAATGAATTGGGAGGATATGGGTACAGGACCGCTAAATCGGAAAACAAACAAACCAGAAAGGGGAGACCAGGAGTAGCATTGCACATTTTTTTTTTAAAAGATAGGTCTCTCTAACCTAGGCTAGCCTTAAACCTGCTATTTAGCTCCTCAGCTTCCATGTTCTGGGATTACAGATATGTACCATTCCCACATCTGTGAGGGAAGGGGGAGGATTATAGGATCTCTTTTAGCCAAGGTTATCTTACTGTATAGCCAAGGAACTTGGGATCCTCCAGTATCTCTCTCTTAAGTGCTGATATCACAGACATTCCCACCATGCATCTCTTTGTTTTTGTTTCTACAGGAGCTAATGAGTCACATGAAGAGAGGGAAATGTTTTGACCAATTGGCCTTGTCTAGAGAATAGGGAAGTAGAGTCTGTACAAGCCACAGTAGAAGCTTAGATGGACTAAATGTCTGTCCTACTGATAAACAGTTGCTACCAACAACAACCCCCTTGGTTTCTTTCTGGTCTGGGATGATGTAATTTGTCGGGTGTACTGTAGAGGGAAAGTTCTTTTCTTTCAGATTTCCTGCTTGAAACATACACATGGAAGACTGTGATGTAACTCAGTTGGGAGAACACTCGCCTGCAAAGATGAGGTCCTGGGTTTGATCCACTAACACATAAACCAGCCATGGTGATCTACACATGTAAACCCAGCATTCTGGAAGTGGAATCAAGGAGACCAGGTCATCCCTGGCTACACAGCCACTCTGAGGTCAGCCTGGGATACCCATAGCCACCCGCCTCTGTTGCTCAGGCCCACAGAAATGACTTAGACGTTTATATTAACTTCATGCTGTTTGGCCTATGGCTCAGGCACATTGCTAGCTAGCTCTTACTTCTTAAATCAACCCATTTCTATTAATCTGTCTGCCACGTGGCCCGTGGCTCACCTGTGTTCCTTACATGTTGCTCCTTGGGTGGCTTGCTTGGTCTGTCTGACTCCGCCCTGCTTCTCCTACCTATGCTCTGATTTCTCCTCCTACTTCTATGGTGCCTGTCATGGCCCAAAACAGCTCCTTTATTTAAAGACTGATATTCACAGCATACAGAAAGGCATTCCCACATCAGTTTTCTAACTAAGTCATTTTGAAATGTAGGAAAAGTCTTTTAAAGTAAAATCTTTTCTTTAAAAAATTAAAATCATATTTTATGTGCAGGAGTATTTTATCTGTATGTATATCTATGCACAACATGTGTGTCTGGTGCCCTTGGAGACCAGAAGAGGGTGTTGGATACCCTAGAGCTAGAGTTACAGACATTTGTGAGCCACCATGCAATGCCAGAAATTAAAGCCTGCTCCTCTCCAAGAGCACCCAGTGCCTTTCACCACTAAGCCATCTCTCCAGACCTGAAAGTAAAATAATTCAAATCTGTTTATTAACTCCAAAATAAAAGACTAGTCAGTAAATTTTTTTTTTAAAGAAAATGAACTAGGGAAGCCTTTTAAGGAGCTCACACCCACAGTCTTGGGCATGTCTTACTTTCTTCCTGAATGTCATTCTCTTAACTCTTAAGCTTAAAACCTATATTAATATATTTTTAAATAACTGTAATTCTGTCATAAGGAAAGGTGGGAAGAGGAAGAGGAGGAATGTAGAGGGAATGTGTGAACAATAGCAGGATAGGGTCCTTCCAGCCCTGGAACATTTGCATTTCTTTCTTGCTTTGCTTTATTTTCCTAACAGTGGACTGGCTTGGAGCAGGCCCATTTCTGCAGGACACAGTTAAAGAAGGCTGGAGCTTGGAATTGGCCAATCTGGCTGACTCGCAGAGTGTGGCAAGCTTCCTGTCTCCTGTTGAGTAACAAAAGGAGAGCTGTGTTTGTGTCTCATGGTTTTTTGTAACTTCCAGTTTACCAGATGCTGCAAGTTAAGAGATGGGACTGATGTAACGTTCCACGGAAAAGTTAAGTGGGACAAGAGCCAGTAGAGTACCTTATGTCTGCAATCCCAGGACTCAGGAGATAGAGGCCAGAGGGTATCTTGAGTTTATGGGCAGCGGAGAGGAGTTTATGGGAAGAGGAGAAGAAAGGAAGGAAAGAAAGAAGGAGGGAGGGAGGGAGGGAGGGAGGAAGGAAGGAAGGAAGGAAGGAAGGAAGGAAGGAAGGAAGGAAGGAAGGAAGGAAGGAGAAAAGAAAGTTTCAGGGCTGAGGTTGGAGCTGGGTGGAAGGGAATTTACTCAGGCCTGGGGTTAGGCCTCAGCACTGAACACTAATCATGGCCATAGTACTAATGTTTGCTATGAAACAATCCCCTTTTGGTGTTAGCTCCAGTCTTCCACTGAGTCCTGAATCAAAACTTCACAAAGACAAAAGAAGAAAACAAAGAAAGAATTTCAGCTCTATCTACACCAAGGTTTCTGCCTTAGAAACTAATGTAAACAGGGCCATTTCCTCAAGGACGTGGGAGCCTGGGATCTTTGACCTTGTGGTATCTGGCAACCCACTTTTTTCTTGATGCAAAAGTCGGTTTATTTATGTGAAAATGCTTTGCTGACACAGCTCTGTTCCTCAAAACATTCAGTTCTTCCTAAGAACTTAATCTGCCCATTCACCACTTCATGACTTTCTTAGTTCCTAATTCTCTCCAGAGCTGAGGATCAAACCCGAGTCCTTGCGCATGATAGGCAATCACTCAACTACCGAGTCATACCTCAAGCTCATGTGGTTATATTGACACATGTGAAATATTTTGTTTTCTTGGAGGGTGGTTCTCCGGGGACTACCCTGTGAACTAAACTAGTATCAACAAAGGTGATTTGTGCTTTTCTGAAGGCTGGAAACAGGTGAGGCACACCCATGCAATTCAGTTCTGCCAAAGGCCTGGCTGTTGATCAACATTTGTGCCAAGTGACTTCAAAAATACAATTATGCCAGGTGTAATGGTGCATGCCTGCGAGACGGAGCACTTGGGGGACTGAGGCAAGAAGATTTCAGTTTTCAGGCCAGCCTGGGCTGCAAGCAATATACACAAACCACAAAAGCGAACAACACACCAAGCAGCATAATTCTTAGATATACTGTAGGCTCAGTATGTATGATAGAGAATCTATCTTGTCATGAGAAGGTATACTCTGAATGGACTCTGAATGCCTTCCAAGCTGTAAATGAGAGGCTGTATGGTGTGGCTCTCCAGTGTTGGATTTCCAGAAATATCTAGTGCCCGGAACCTCCTCTGGAGTTTCATCCATACACTCACATGTCATTTAAGTTGTATTGAAGTCTTCTTCTCTTGTTCCTGTGTGCATCTCCTGGGACCTTGGTCATAGAGAAGAAGAGTAACAACAGACTCTAGTGAGAAACACAGGAAATGAGGCTCTACCGTGAGAACATTCTTCCAGTGTCTACACGCTCAGTTGAGTGCAGCTGTGTCATCGAGGGCCCAGCCTACAGCAAAACAGGAACTTAGTTTCACTGGAAGGGATTTTCTATGGTGATGGAAAGAGAAGGGTCAAGTCATAAAGGAACAAAATGACTTATTTCAGACAGAATGGGCAGGGAAGGCCACTCTAAGGGAGTGATAAGGTAAGACCCAAAGGAAGAGTTTCTAGGAAGATGGAACTGCATACACAAAGACCCTTGGGACAGGATTAGTGCTGTGAGCCAAAGACAGTCGGGGAAAGCAGTTAGAATTCCTAGAGCTGGAGAGATAGCTCAGTAGTTAAAAGCTCCTGCAGAAGACCCAAGGTGGGCTCCCAGCACCCATATCAGGTGGCTTACAGTGTCTGTAGCCCCAGATTGAGAGGTTCCAATGTCTCTGATCTCAGTGGGCACCAACATTCATGTACACATACATACATGTATACTCATAATTCTTAGAAATTATTTTTTTAATTCCCACTATGTAGCCCTGGTAGCCTGGAACTTGTTATGTTGATGAGGCTGAACTTGAACTCAGAGGTCTGCCTGCCTTTGTCTCGTGAGTGCTGAGGGCAGGAAAAAAAAAAAAAAAAAACCTTAAAAAAAAAAGAATATTTCTGCTGTAACTTAGAGGGTCTGCAGGTTTCTATCATCTGTCTGTCTGTCTGTCTATTTATCCATTTACCTACCTCCTTACCTATCAAATGGTTTTGGAGACAGGGTCTTAAGGACTTCAGTTTCCCAAATGCTGGTATTATAAATATGTTCCATTATGCACAAGTGCCGATTTATTTCTAATTCTATGTGTAGTGTAGTAGGAATCCAAAGTATTTTGTGTAGACTCTAGGGTAATTTGGTTTTTATTTTCTCTTATGTATCTATTTCTCTGTGATAAGAATAGGTTGACCACAACAGGAGACGGACAGTAATAGAGGTGGCCATGTTTGTGGTGGGCTTTGGAGATAGAATAAACAGCACCTTGGATGTATTGGATGCAGAGATTGAGGGAAAGACAAATCCAGGTAAGGCATCTAAATGACAGATGCTTCTGTTTCAAGACAGGTAAGGCTTTGGTTAGAGCACCAGTTTTGGAGTAAGGAAGAAGAGCAGCAGGTAGCACATCTGGATGGCTGTGAATTCCCTAATAAAAACATTGACGACACAGTTTGGAGATAGTTATCTCAAGCTGCAGGGAGAGATCAGGGCTAGGGACATAAATCTCAGCATGTGCCATCTGATGGCATCAAAGCTATTGAGTTGGATAAGATTACACAGAAGAACACAGATATGACCCAAAGTGCCCAAGATCCTCAACATTCAGAGGCTGAATAGTACACAGATAGCCAAAGATGTGGCAAACATTGAGAAAGGGACATTCCTGGTACTAGAAGAACATTTCCAGAAACAGTGGGTGATTGGCTGATTGGCATTGCTTAGATAAGAAAATTCAAAAACAAAACATGCGTGAGGTTGGGCAACATAGAAATCCTTGCTGGCTATGATGAAAGCAGATGAGGTGAGGTGCCGGGGAAGAGCCTGCCAGAGGGTAGTAGAGACAGAATGGAGAGGGCACTCTTCCAAAAGCTTAGGGCCAGATGAAAGTAGTTTTAGGCCTTTTGCTTCCCTGCATGTTGTGAAAGAACAAAGCTCTAAGATTATTGTCAGATTGCAACCTGGTGTTCCCTTCCTGTTTTGATCGCAAAGTCCACTTTACTTCAGTTTTCAATTAGGGTTTCCTAGAAAATCATCTCCTTTCATCCCAGCACGGAGCCTGGACATGATTGTTAACTCTTAATGATATTGGCACACGTGAGCTTCCTGGCTACATCCTCCTTGAGTGAGGATATCATTCTGGTGACCCTGTTTTCTTGTTAGAAGTTAAAAATAGCTTCCTACCATCATAAAACCAATTAATATTTCAAGAGAAATATTCTTCTTGTCGTAGTTCAACCAAGACATTGAAAATGACTGAGCATGGACAGTCAGTTTCTGTTGTTTGTGTAGGAATAACAGAAAAGGTATCATTCTCCTCTGTCCTACCTCCTGCGGCCATGCCAGGGACTACCAACTATTGAGCTGTTTTATTCCACACCCAGATCCAGGAACTAAATCAGGCTTGGATCTAACACTGCCTCCCTGCATCATTCTCTCCCCCAAATGCTATATCTCCTTTGCATCACCTCAGTCACTCGACCATCTCTTCCCCTGTCACCCTTTCTCACTGACTACAGCCTTCCTACATGTCTAGTGGGAAACCGTGGAAAATAATATGGGATGGCTTCTAAGTCTAGGCTGCAAAATCCACAGTGGTCTTTCACTTGCTTTCTCTGGATTTTGTATCCTTGGGGATGTCAAGAGGACACTGGAACAATCTGTGGAGAGGTAACCAGAAAGAAGATAAAGCTTCCTTCCAAGGACCAGGATCCATCTTGGAGATGAATCTTCTGACCCTAGCAGAGCTACGGATAGCTACATGCCTGGCAGCCATCTTGAATGCCGTCTCCCAAGAGATATTAAGCCAGAGCCTAAATTGGGCAGTTCGTAAACTGGAT
Organism: Phyllotis vaccarum; assembly: GCA_033318265.1. Classification (NCBI taxonomy): domain Eukaryota; kingdom Metazoa; phylum Chordata; class Mammalia; order Rodentia; family Cricetidae; genus Phyllotis; species Phyllotis vaccarum. Next base: position 160,454,671 of record JARWLC010000001.1, on the reverse strand, counting down.
AGATACAGAGCACTTCATTGAGATTGAATTGCTGTGAGCAATGTTATAACATCCCAGACAAGTCTGTATATTTTAAAGAACATTTTTTTTTTAAAACTCAGGACTGCAATGAGGCACATTTTAGAAAATAGAAAAAAAGATGTGAAGGTTCTGAGGCATAGGTAATAAGCATTGTTTTGTTTGCTTGTTTTTGAGACAGAGTCTTATGGAATGCAGACTAAACTCCTGATCTTTCTACCTCTACCTCCTAAGTGCTGGGATTACAGGGAAATTATTATTGTGTACATAAATGTGTTTTAAGATGTAGAAAAGGGCAGAAGATGCTGACATATCCTTGACTAGGACCCAAGGTTACTTTAGCATCAAAACATCCCTTGGTTTATATTTGTCAAAGCTTCTTTCCTCCTTAGATTAAAAAAACAAGCAAACAAAACCCGGAACCTTTTATTGAACTAGATTACTGTGGTAAATTTAAAATAGCCCAGTCTAGAGGAGGCCAGTCACCAGGTGAGGTGTCTTTCTTTACTTCAGCACACAGTGAGGAAGCCCATGTAGAAAAGAGGGTGTGAATAGGGTTGCCGGTCCAGCCATTCCAGCTCATGCCCAGCCATGCATGAGCAAAGAAGCGATCACGGGCATGTAGTTCGGTCAGGATCAGCTTTGCGAGAAATCTTGAGTCCCTGGCTTTGACTGGTCAGCTAGGAGCACTGAGGGCATAATGAAATGGTTGTTTGAAGCTACTACATTTCAGAGTTTGTTCTGCAGCAAAATTAATCCAAGAAATAAAAGAGGGAATTGATCAGAGGAACAGAAGGCATCCTTGTGAAAGGCTACGGGCTTCTGTGTGTGATGGAGCTATTTGTCTGCTGTGTTACTTTCTGTAGCTTTATTTCCCAAGGCCAGGGCAGGGTAAGAGAACAGTAGAGCTTATGCATGATTTGTACTTTACCAGAGAGCATGAATAGACGTCATGAAGTGGCAAGTAGGCATTTAATTAAGTTGGGTTTATTTGTTTGCCTTTTAACTAACTTACTCGTAGTGCAGGAGTTGAACTCAGCAGTTCTCCCTCTATCCACAAAAGGCAAGCGTTCCACCACCATTAAAGCTACTCTATTAAGCTGGGTTTGAACTTAAAGAAAAACAATAGTCCAAAATGCAGTGTGGTTCCTAAGGACTTGCCTAGAACAATGTTTCCTAACTAAATTCACTTGTGAAAAAGCAGTGACCACAGCTGAGACCAGCAGGGTCACTATTAACAAACACTAATGACTGGTTACAGGCATTTCCTCTTTTTAACCCCCAGCAACCTTGCTTTTTCTATAGTTGTCTCTTCAACCACTCCTGCACTTTCGTGATTCCCTGTTTTGAGATGGTGACATCCACTAGCACAGGGCCTACTGTGTTTTTTGAGCATCTTGTAGCTTTGCTCTGTTCTCAGAGAAGCTTTTTTTTTCTTTTTCTTTTCTTTCTTTCTTTCTTTCTTTCTTTCTTTCTTTCTTTCTTTCTTTCTTTCTTTCTTTCTTTCTTTCTTTCTTTCTTTCTTTCTTTCTTTCTTTCTTTCTTTCTTTCTTTCTTTCTTTCTTTCTTTCTTTCTTTTTAAAATCAAGAATGTGTAGGTAGCTAACATTTAAGAAGAAATATCCAGGCAGTGGTGGCACACACCTTTAATCCCAACACTTGGGAGGCAGAGATAGGTGAATCTCTGTGAGTTCAAGGCCAGCCTGGTCTACAAAGCAAGTTCCAGGACAGCTGGGGCTGTTGCACAGAAAAACCTTGTCAAAAAATAACTACTGGTTTTATCATTAACTTTGCTTTGAGCATGAAATAGTAGTGGGCACTTCCAAAACAACCAGCTATGTTTTTGTATTGTTTGTTTTGTTTTGTGGTGATGGGGGTGGAATCTAGGGCCTGGCACATGATAGGCAAGTGTTTTACCACTGAGCTACCCTTCCAGGCCTGGTATCTCTTACTTTGCTCTGCCATCTTCGTCAGATCAAACCCCTGTCCTTGGGCTAGTTCTTAACTTGGTAAAGACTTCCAGTGTCGTATAGTTTATGATCTCAAGTCCAGATGAGAAAGCTTACTCTTCAGGAAGGCAGAGAAGCACAGGATGCCTTTTGTCAATGTAGGGTTTCAGCAAGGAGCGGAGGCTAAGAAGAAGATACGCTTGTGAATGGAGCTGAGTAACCCTGGGCTGGGCAGGTGGACAGTCCCACTTACAGCTGAGAACTGGACATTTATTTTCAGAAACAAGGAAATGACACTAGGGAGTGTCAGTACAGTCCCTTTAATTGCATTCTCTGTCCACTCACTATTTTGAAGCTCTTCTAATTGGAAAATAAGCATGTGGTCCATGTCTCACATTAAGTAAAAGTAGTCTCAGTGTTTGCTGAAAATTACAGACTGCAGAGTCAACACTCCCAAGCCACAACAGGAGCTGAAGCCATCCAGTATGGTAAGCGACTGTGACTTCAGAGAGCGTGAAGAGTAAGTTTAACAGAACATAAGATCTGCTTTGAGAATGTGTTGACTGGAACAGACATATGTCCGTCCACACACCAGGTTTAGTAATCTCAACAAGTATTGCCAGGATCCTCTTGACAGATAAGGGACAGAAACAAAGAAAAGTAAATACCCAACTATGTGTAGGAGGCTGGAGGCCACTGAGCAGGAACTGGTGATGGTTGCATTCTTGAAAAATACTGAGAAACAAGGCCATTTTCACATTCCTTTAAAAGTACCAATTTCAAGCACAGCATAATAGTTCATTCCTGCCATCCCAACAACCCAGGAGGCTGACGCAGAGGATCACAGAGAGTTTGAGTGCTGTGGCCTCTGTGACCTATTGGGGGAAGAATTCAGATTTCTGTGGCTTGCCTTCCTGGAGATGGAGAAGAGAAACATGAGAGCAGAAACCACCGTAAGCTTCTGAGACCTTCACCTTGGGGTATTGCTTTCTGCACGCTTAGCTCATAGAACCACCAGAGCTGATTCATCCAAGGTCTCCACAGATGTGACGTGGGAAAGGGACAGTGAAACTGGAACCAGAGGCCAGACTCTGGTGTGCATGCCTTCACTTGGGAGGCAGAGGCAGGTGGATGTTTGTGAGTTTGAGGCCAGCCTGCTCTATGAAGTGAGTTCCAGGTTAGCCAGAACTACACACAGAGAAAAACAAAACCAAAAAGTTGTATGGTGAGGGAGGGAGTTGGAAATAACTAGGCCAAGTCCATCCTGAGTCAAAAGGAGACACGGAACAGATGCAGTGTGGAAAGCAGACAGTGATCAACCCCTGAGAGCCAGAGAGTGTGGTCTGTTTCGCTGCCAGTGGCTTCACTCACTCACTCCCCTTTTATTGCTCACCTGGGTGACATTCTCCTTCATATTATAAAACCACTAGGCCTTGTATTAGTTTCTTAATGTGTCATCACGATCAACTATCTGACTGAAAACTGGAGGGAGGAGAGCTTTGTCTTAATTCCTGGTTTCGGAGAATACAGTCTGTTACAATAGGGCACACGGAGTGAAGCAGAGGATCTGTCAGTGGGACTGATGCACAGGACTGGTCCTCATCCAGGAAGCACAGGAAGCTGGAGTAGAACCAGAATTTCCATTTCTAAGAAGCTACAGCATTCAAAACTTCTGGGAGACCTGAACCTTCACAACACAGACTTGGAGGGGACATTTCAGATTCAGACCTTAATAGTCTTTGATTAAAAGAATAATGTCCCCAAAGTCAGTGTAAAAAAAAAAAAAAACAGGTGATGATACCAACGGACAAGTTCATCAGCCAAGGTGAAAAATTAGAATACACAAGAGGGGTAGTAAGTCTTTGTGGAGGCAAAGTTTTAACATTTATTACCTCTCTGTGTGTGTGTGTGTGTGTGTGTGTGTGTGTGTGTCTGTGTTTCTGTGTGTCTCTGTGTGTGTGTGTCTGTGTGTGTATGTGTGTGTGTGTGTCTGTGTGTGTCTGTGTATGTGTGTCTGTGTGTGTCTGTGTGTGTGTGTCTCTGTGTGTGTGTGTCTGTGTGTGTGTGTCTATGTGTGTGTGTCTGTGTGTGTGTTTGTGTGTGTCTGTGTGTGTGTGTGTGTGTGTGTGTGTGTGTGTGTGTGTGTGTGTGTGTAGGGGGTTGGGAATTGAACATATAGCCTTGCTTACAGTAAGCTGATGCTCTGTTACTGAGCTACATCCTCAGCCCTGGTTTACTTTTTGTCTCTCTTTTTTTTTTTTTAGAGAAACACACACACACACACACACCTGTCCTGTCAGCATTCTCATGCTGAGGAAAGAGATCATGAACTTTAATCAGTCTGACTACATAGTAAGACTCTGTCTTAATAGAGGAGGGGAGTTGTCTTTAAACCCAGTGCGGTGATACAAACATGTACCTGTGATCTGTATTTTGGAATGGAGGCAGGAGGATCCAGAGTTCAAAGTCATCCTCAACTACATATTGAGTTCCAGGACAGCCTAGGCTAATGACTATGTGTGCTGCTGCTGCTGGTGGTGGTGATGGTGGTAGTGAGCTGGGTATGGTAGTGTACACCTCTAATCCTAGCATTTGGGAGGCAGAGGCAGACAGATCTCTGAGTGTGAGGCCAGCCTGGTCTACAGAGTTGAGTTCTAGGATAGCCAGGACTACACAGTAAGGTCCTGTTTCAAAAAAAAAAAAATAACATAAATAAAAGAAAGTGTGTAAGTCACTGGTGTGATGGTACATGGTTGAGAACAGTCTCTAAATCATTAAAGCATCAGAAGTGTTGCATGTGCCAACCATCCTGGTATAAGTATTCGCCACAGCCATCTCCAGCCACTAACATGACATCACAGAATGCTGAGATAAGACACAGCAGTTTATCAAATTTTTGGGAAAAGCAACTGCTTCTCAAAAGCAGTATCAACTATGAGCCATGTAGAGCTGACAGGTAAAGAAACTGAGGCATTTATCTTTCAATCCAAACTCTTACTGTCAGAGGGCTAATTCCAGGAACATAAAAATCCTACCTGCTGGCTTGCCTCAGTCAAGGCAGTGAGCAAAAAACACTTCCAGATGGAGAGAAGAAATAGGAAGCCATAAACATATATAAAAAAAAAGTTGTGTGCAAGTGACTTCCAGGGCAAGCTGAAGACAGGGTGAGTCAACAGCAGGATATACTTCCTGAAAAACATAGTTCTCCTGCTGCTAAATTGTGCTGGAAACAGAATTCAAGGCCTTTCACATGTTAGGTAAGCAATGTACCAGTGAGCTGTGCTCCCAGCTCCAAAGTCAGGAGACCAGAGTCTAAGAATGTTTGTACTAAGCTTTGCTAATGGGGAGCTCTGACCAGGCTGTGTTCCTGCAAGTACCAGGTTGTACAATTCTAAGCATTCCTCAGAGCTCTGAGTGTAGCTATTTCTCTTGAGCTGGTTCTAATTCCTTGGAGACTCTGATACCTCTCTATTTGGGTGACTACAATAAGATACAATGGACCAGGCAGCTTATGAACAACAGAGCTACTTCTCATAGTTAGTTCTGCAGGCAAGAAGTTCAAGACCAAGGCACAGCTGGCTGATGGGGGCTGCTTCCTGCTTCCTAGATAATTCTTGAGTCTCCCATGATAAGGCACTAATCCCAATTCAAGAGTCCCTCCCTCATAACCTAATAACTTTCCAAAAGTCCTACCCCCTAATATCATCACCTTTTGGGGTGGCGTTTCAACTTGTGAACCTGGAGACACACAAATATCCAAACCATGCAACCATCCTTGGGAAATACTTTTCAAATTTTAGTTTGCAGGGCCATCACTCAGAAGTCCTCTCTGATGTGATTGTGACTTGTTAGCCCCAAGGTGCAGCTTGAGATTCTACAGCTTTGATGCTCTCCAAGTGATGTCTACCACATCTGTGGTCCCATCCACTCCCTGAAGTTATTTGGCTGGAGAATGTTCTCAACGGAGCCAGGTGTGGTGATGAACACCTCTAATCCAGCATTTGGGAGGCAAGGGGAAAAAAAAAATCTCAGTGAGTTCTAGGCCACCCTGTTCTACACAGCAAGTTATAAGTTAGCCAGGGCAACGAAAAGGATCTCTGGTTTTCCTTTTGTACCAACTGAACTGCAATCCGGGATTTTAAATTCATTCTCTACAGCTTTAGGTTGTCTTACTACAAACCCTTCACAGTTATGAAGTCACCTTTAATTTCTGAGACAATATTTACACAAAAGGTGACTTATCAAACATCAAGACTGTATTCAACATTTTTGGTTCTAGTTTCCTTGCTTTGGGCACGTCAGTTGTTGAGAATCTTGTTATGTAGCCCAAACTGCTCTTTGATTTCCAATCCCCCTGCCTCAGCCTCCTGAGTGCTGAGATTAAAGGCATGCATCTATGGCAAGTATACAGCTTTTACTAACGACCCATTAGTACCTGTTATGGTTTAATGATTTTCTGTTCAAGTCCCAACTCCCATACCTATAAACGTGAATGATCTGGAGACAGGGTTTTTGTGGATATAATCAAGTTAAGGTCAGATCATTAGAATGAATCACAGTTCAGTATGGCTGCAATCTTTATAAGAAAGGAAGAAACACACACACACACACACACACACACAGGGGGATGAAACCACGATACCACAAGGACAAATACATAATGAGAATGCTGCTGATGGCAGGTAGAGATCCAAGTGACAGATCAAAGAATGCCCCAAATTGTCAGCACTGCCTGAAGCTACACCACAGGCCTAGAGAAGTTGATTAGAGCCCTCGTAGGGAGAGCCTGCTGCTGATACCTGACTTCAACTCTCCAGCCACTAGACTGCTGACAGAACGCATTTCTTTAGTTTTAAACCACTGAGCATTCGGTACTCGGTATACAAAGAAGTCTTGCAAACTGCCAGGGTACCCTAGCTGAAGTTGTAGAGATAAGCCGATTGGCTTCCTGCTGGTTACATGGCTAATTATGTGAACAATCAGAAGCCAGAGCCTCTTCTTTTTTTTTTTTTTTTTTTTTTTTTTAACTTTAGTTAGACCTACAATGTTGAATGTCGTAGGCTGCAACCTGAAACCCCCCCACCCCCACCCCGGGGGACTGGCGGATGTGGTCAGAGGGCTGAAAGTGTGTGTGCAGTAGAATTCATCACAAAGAAAAGGGAAGCTTTCAGGGGTTGGATGTCAACTACTAAAATAATATTGATTAATACTGCTTTAGAAGAAAATCTAGTACTGGTTAACAAAAAACTACTATAGGGCATACGCATGACAAAATTGTATTAAAAATCGTCAATCTAGATCCTTTGAGGCAGCAATTGGCAGAATAGAGGTTTTGTTTTTTTTTTTAAAGCTCACATCAACACTCAGATATATTGTGTAAGTAATATCATGTTTCCCTAATTAAATCGAAGCAGCTGTAAAGTGAAAATCCTCTTTAGGGGTTGTTTTTCCATGCTTGGAATTATTTTGTATTAAAGCTGGGAAAAACAGGTCTCATGACATGCAGAGAGCCAAGTTATGAATCAGTGCATCTCATAAAAGAAAAGGAAAAAAATCTGAATTTTAGCCAGCCCAGTAAACTCATGGCCCCTCGGTCTAGGAAGTGTGGTGGCAGAGAAATACTGAGCAACAGGCTCTTCAGGAAGACAGCCGGGCCCTAATCTGTAGTATTTCCTAGTTCCCAAACCCCATGGAGGCCAGATCTAAGATTCCAATTCAAGAACGGTGGATTTGGGTGAGAGGAGGGGTATCCAGCCAGCTCCTGAGCTACCTCCAACACAGTATTGCTCTGGGGTCTTTTATAGTTGTATTTAGCACCTGTAAATAAATATTAATTTCTGTTTTTCCTAGACCAGGAACTTTATATGAGAACCCTTCACAAGCGGAATTCTTTATTTGATTTTTAGATTTGATGTGGCAGAATCTATTTTTGTTTTTTAGATCAAAAAGAAACCCAGTAAGAATGAGCAATTCTTATAAAGCCAGGCAGTCAGACAGTAGCAGCAAAGTTTTTTTTACCTCACTGGCCTTGACTCCTTCCAGGCATGGAGAGGATGATCAGAGGTCAGACCTGCAAAATATCTCCTATGCATCTGTTCTCTTTTTGAAAGACAAAAGATCAACACATGAAACCCTAGCACTTGGGAGGTGGAGGCAGGAGGATTACCAGGAGTCCTAAAGACCCTACAGAGTCAGAGTCCTAAAGAACCTACAGAGTTCCTGGGTTACACAATAAATTCAGGCCAGCCTGGGCTACAGAATGATCCTATTTCAAAAAGCCAAAAATTGAAAATTAAAAAAACATAAAGAAAGATAAATGTTCTTAGAAAATACTAATCTACCAAGAACAACAACATGGTTCTTAACTGCTGATGATCTTGATGGCAGAATTCTTTTGTTAGATGTTACATTTTATGAGGGACTGTCTCCATAAGTAAAACACATTTTCTTTCCAGCTCTAAGAAATTTTTTATTTGTGGGGCTGGTGGGATGGCTCCGTGGTTAAGAGTGTTTGCTGCTCTTCAAGAGGACCCAGACTTGATTCCCAGCACTCACATGTTGGCTCACAGCAGTTCATAACTCCAGTTCTGGGGAATATGATTCTTTCATCTTGCTTCCACAGACACCAGGCATTCACACAGCACACAGACATACATGCCGGCACCCATACACATACACAAAACAAAACCCAACTCTTTATAAAAAGTTATTTATTTTGGATGTGTTATTTTGGATTTGCGCATGTACATATACAAATACATGTGTCTCTGGGTGCATATGGAGGTCAGAGGACAATTTCTGGGTGCCAGCTCTCTTCTGTTGGATGGGTTCTGGTAGTTCAGCCCAGGTCTTGAGGCCTGGTGATAAGCCAGGCTTTATTGGCCAAGCCTTCTCATCTGCTCTGAGATACTTTCTCTATGACAAAGCACTGGAGCAATTGTTGGCCACAAATCTGTTTGCACCACAGTAGGAGCTTAGTCCTGATGCGTGTAGATTATGTTTAAAAATACTTTGAAGCAGGAGTAATAAAGTCATTGTCACTCACATGTGCTAGTGTGCGATCATGTTCTTTCTGGAAGAGTTACAAGGAAAAGTGATGTAGTCAAGGCTCCGAGCATTGAATAACCACGCTGGAAAACATGAGGACACAGTGGTATTTGAATGTTTCTTGTGAGTAGCAGAGAAGAGGAATGAGTCAAACAAATTTCTAACTAAATAGGAAGTGCAGAGGTACTTCTAAATCCAGTCTGTTGTAGGGTGTTCCCCGGAGCACTATGCAGAAAGTACTGTGGGGTTCCATTTGTAGGGGGACGAGGGCTCTGTGTTCACCACAGCTTCCTTCTCTCGCTCCTCAGCATCGTATTACATGAGGGACATAAAAATGGGAAATTACTGGAAGCAAGCAATGGGTTGGCCTTCTGAAACCACAGAGCCACAGCATAGTTCAGAGTCGATGTGTCCTTTCTTGGCATGTAGAGAACAGAGAAATACTTCAGGAAGATTTTAAAAGAGAGGGTGGAAGACAGAGCCCCGGAGAAGTCTGGACTTGGCTAAGACTTGGTGTGCTGGAAGCCTGAGGAAGCAGGCTAAGTTCTCCACCACCAGAGTGGGGGTGCGGTGGGGGTGGGGGGTGGGGATGTCTACTGACAGCCCTCCCACTTTGTATTTTGATACAGTTAACTGGGTTGGCTTAAACTCACCCTAAACACAACCAGACCTTGAACTTCCAATCTTCCTCCCTTGGTTTCCAATAGCTGTACCCCCAGCTCTTTTTATTTCCTTTAGGGACTGTTGATGTCATATTTTTATGTATAGTCACATGAATTGATTGTGTGGTACCACTGATGAATCTCTAAGGGTTTGGGTAATTCTACTCTCTATGGTCCTTGGACCAGGACTTAATTTGCTGTAGCAGGAAAATGTAACAAGGAACCTAGCAGCCATACTCACATAGTCTAAATATGAGGGTCCCTTTAACTCATCAGTACAAGGACAATCCGGAATTTGTTTCATTTAGCTTATAATACAAACTTAAAGGCCTATCTGGGTCAAGCAGGAAGTATGAAAAATATGATTCGGATAGTCAGCGAGTTCACACAGCATAGTGGAGGCCTGTATTAGGTGGAGCCATGCATTTACACACACACAAGAAATAAAATTAAATGCAAAATTCATACCAGCCCCAGTGTGGTGGTATATATCTTTAATTCTCAGCACCCAGGAGGTTGAAGCAGTTAGATCTCTGTGAATTCAAGGCCTGCCTGATCTACATAGTATGAGTACCAGGAGAGCCAGGTCTATACAAAGAGACCTCTCTCTCTTCTCTCTCTCTCCATATATATATTACAATATTTTCTATAGCCTGGATTGGTCTTGAACATCCATGTAGCTAAGTTGACCTTGAGTTTCTGACCCTATTGCCACTGCCTCTCAGGTGCTGGAATTGCAGGTGTGTGCCACCAAATCTGACCAAATCTTGGGAATGAACTTCGTGCGATGGAGCAAGCCTTTGATCCCAGAACTCAAGGTTGAGGAAAGTGAATCACCCTGAGTTCTAGTCCAGTCTGTTCTACATACATTGTAAGGCCCAGGCTAACCAAGGCTTCATAGTGAGATCCAGTCTCTAAGAAAGGAAAGACAGAAAAGGAAGAGAGGAGGGAGGGAGGGAGGGAGGGAGGGAGGGAGGGAGGGAGGGAGGGAGGGAGGGAAACAGTAGATCCAGTCACCATTATTTTGTCATTGATAATTAAATAATGACAGCTAGAATTAACATACTTACTTAGCAGTCTCCTGGTCTTTTTCTCTGTCCTCTGTACATGCTTTTATAGCTGCTATATGCCGGGCGACAATGATCTGTGTCCCAGCTCCTTCCCTGGCAGCCTGATTCCTGGCGGGCCCAGCTGCAGATAGGGCAGATAAGCACCTTGTACTGTCAGTTCTGGCTCTCATTTTTGTTTATAGGTAAAATGATAAAGGAGAGGTGAGAATCTGCAAGTCAAGAGTAGACAGAGAGCAGAAACATGGCCTCTAATCTCCTCATCAAAAACATGCACATAATTAATGCTCCGCATTTGCCAAGAAACCCTGCCTCCCTGGGTCCAGTCCCAGCTCGCTTTGGCTGGCTGCCAGGCTGCAGTTGGCAACTGGGTATTTAAGCCCAGTGCACGGTAACAATACTCTTAAGAGTTCTATTATTCACAGGCAGAATATATTCTGAAAATAATAGCTTACTTTGAGGAAACTTACCAATATTTTCCATAAAGCGAAATGATAACTAGTCATCTGTTGATCATTTAAAACGTGTTCCCTGGCCGGGCGGTGGTGACACAAACCTGTAATCCCAGCAACTGGGAGGCAGAGGCAGGCAGATTTCTGTGAGCTGAAGGTCAGCCTAGTCTACAAAATGTTCCAGGACAACCAGAGTTGTTTCACAGACAAACCCTGTCTTGAAAAACCAAAAGAAAAAAAAAAAAAGAAAGTGTGTGTGTGTGTGTGTGTGTATGAGAGAGAAAGAGAGAGAGAGAGAGAGAGAGAGAGAGAGAGAGAGAGAGAGAGAGAGAGAGAGAGAGAGAGAAAGTGCCTCCCCCAAATGTTAGAGATTGAAGCCAGGGCCTTATGCACATGAAACACACACTTTCCTTTACTTACTACTGAACTGTAAGGATTTTTTTTCCTCTAAGATAAGATCTCCTATAACCTGGATTGGCCTTAAATGCTTATGTAACCAAGAATGGCCTTAAATTCCTGATCCTATCAGCTGCTTTTCAGATGCTGAACCTACAGGAGTGTACCACTATATCTGACCAAATCTGGGAAATAACTCATAGCCTTGAACAATCCTGATAATCCCGGTTTGACCTCCAATATTCTTTCCTTCTTCTCTTGTTAGAGAAAGGCAGAAGATGGTTGGCATTTGTTATCCTAGTATTACTAGGGAAAGTTGGGAATAGAAATAAAAATGACAAAGAAACTTATGGTCAACTAGCCTGGGGCACATAGTTTAGCTGCAGAGTGAACTATACACATTTGCTGTGATATATGTGCTATGCGTGTATGAGTGCACATGAGTGCTATGTATACGTGCTAAGAAAAGTGTTCTCAACTGGGCACAAAACTAAAATATCAACAAACTCTGATAAATGTTATGATATTCTATACCCTATAGTTTGGGTTAATTATTTGTGGTCTTGGAAGTTGACCCTAAAGTTTTGCATGTGCTAGGAAGGTACTCTGCCACTGAGCTGTGTCTCCTGAAGTCTTTGGAGACAAGGTTTGACTATGTTGTAAAGCTAATCCTGAACTTACTTTATTATTTGGTAGGCCTTGAATCTGTGATCCTCCTGTCTCAGTCTCCCAAGTGGCTAGAATTATGCTGTCAGGCCTGGCCAATATTTAATTCTTTGGAGTTTTTTTGTTTTTGTTTTTGTTTTTTTTGTTGTTAGTTAGTTTGTTTGTTTGGGTTTTGGTTTTTGTTGTGTTTTGTTTTGAGATATGGTTTCTCTACCTAGTTCTGGCTATTCTGGAATTTTCTATGTAGGTCAGGTTGCCAGAGATCCACCTGTCTCCGGAATGTGGATTCATTCCAGGTTAAAGAAAAAAGGTTTAATTAGGAAGACCCCTTGGAAAAAATCTCCAGTGAGAACGGATGACCCTGATAATCCAACATTTCAGAGCACCTCTGTGGCACTTTCTTCTGAGTTTTGCAGAACAGCTTCAAGGCTGCTGGCTGAGATGATCCGGTCTCACAGATTACTCCACTCAGGATTTGCCCTTAATCTTAAATTTTTCTTTGAGTTTTCATAAGATTACCAGCACCCCCAATCAGCAGGGAGTAGTCTAGAGAACTGCGCCCACATTCCCCCAAAATAGATTATGGATGTTTGTCTTTGTTTAGAGTGTTAGTTACAAGTTCCTATGGATAACGGCCAGGGAAAGGGCTAAACAAAAGAGATTAGATTTAGGGTTCTTGTTTGAAAAGAAAAAGAAGGGACGTGCTGTGGGATGATACTCTTGTACAGTGTAAAGATTTGTCACTCGTATTGGTTTGAGGAAACGCTAATTGGTTGGTAGCCAGGCAGGACGTATAGGCAGGGCAGCCTATGGTGTTATATTTTATATTTAATAAATTCAGCCTGGAATATCAGAGGACAAAACCATCTCTCCAGCTTTTTTGGTTTTGTTTCATTTGTTTTGGTTTTTGTTTTTGAGACAGGGTTTTCTGTGTCACAGTCCTGGCTCTCCTAGAATTTACTTGTAGACAAGACTGGCCACAAGCTCACAGAGGTCCTCCAGCCTCTGCCTCACAAGTGCTGGGACCAAAGGTGTGCACCACCTCTGCCTGGCTCTACAGGGCCTCTCTCTGTCTGTCTACGTCTTAAATGTCTTCTTAGCCCAGTTCCTTCACTTCCGGGTTCAACTGCATCATATTCTAGAGTTAAGATCAAAGGTGTGAGCTACTACTGTTTGGTAATTAGGCCGTGAACTCACAGAAACATAGAGAGATCTCTGCCTCTGGAGTTATGGGATTAAAGGCATGAGTTACCACTCTCTGACCCAGTTTGACTGTAGGTGGATCTGTTCTGATATTCCAGACTGATTTTATTGAATATAAAATATATCACTATAGCAGCCAGGCTAGGAGAATTCTGGGAAGAGGAAAGGCAGAGATGCAGTTGCCAGCCAGATGCAGAGGAAGCAAGATGAGAATGCTGTACTAAGAAAAGGTACCAAGCCACATGACTAAACATAGATAAAAATTATCGGTTAATTTAACTGGAAAAGCTAGTTAGTAATATGCTTGAACTACTGGCCTAGCATTTACTATAATATTAAGCCTCTGAGTCAATTGTTCGGGAAATGGCTGCTGTGCATTTGGGAGTTGTTGATGGGACAGAAACTTCTGACTACACTGGATTGCTGGGATTAAAGGCATGTGCCACTATGACCAGCTCAAGTTGAAATCTTTATCTATAAATAAGCAAATTTTCATATCTTTAATAAATAATAAAACTGAATGTATACCAAAGAATTACTTTAAAATAAATTATTTTATGTTTTATTGCCAATAAATGTTGGATTTGTATACTTACTTTACTTTTTATTTTATTTTATTGTTTGGTTTTCCAAGACAAGGCTTCTCCCTGTATCCCTGGCTGTCTTGTTTTCTCTGTAAACCAGGCTGGTCTTAAACTCAGAGACCTGCCTGCCTCTGCCTCTGCCTTCAGAGTGCTAGGATTAAAGGTCTGTGCCATGACAGTCTGCCAGACAAATACACATATTAGGAAGGAAGAGTTTATTTTGGCTCTCAGTCTGAGGGAATTTAGCCTCTTATAGAAGTAGGCCATGGCCAGATGACTCCATGGTGGTAAGTATGTGGCTGGGCTCCTCACATCCCTGCACATTGGCAGAACCGGTTAACCTATTTTATACTCCTGATCATGTAAAACTCTCAAGTAAAAAGGGGTTATAAACAGAAGAAGTTCAAGAAGTCTTCACCTACAAGACGCATTCCAGAGTGCAGGCTATGATTTAGCACTCCCTTAGAGTAGCAGGGCCACCACAAGGTTCATAAACCACATAACTGATAACATGCAATGATAAATATGCTGATAGCAGAACTGTAATGGAATGTGGGACAAAAGATAAGTATCAGTCTCTTATCTAAGCCATAATACTTCTAGGAAAAAATGCACACAAAACAAAGTTAATAATAGATATATAACTGCCAAAGGAGAAACACACACACACAAGTACACAGAGGCACACACATACAGGCACACACATACATTTTCACACACAGGCACACACATACATATATACACACACACACACATAGGCACACATAGGCACACACATACATATGCACACATAGGCACACACATACATATACACACACAGGCACACACATACATATACACACATAGGCACACACACATACATATATATTCATATAAACATACATACACAGGCACACACATATACATATATACACACATACAGACACATACACACATGCATACATACACACACTGATTTATGAGGAACTTGTTTTTTTGTGACAAAAAATCAGTTTTTGTGACAAAAATACAGACTTGCAATATTAAACTCAGTAAGATAGTGGCCACAAAAGACCACTAACAATGGTAGGAGCAATAATTGTTGGCGTGTTTAAAACTGGTGTCAACATTATTTTCATGTTAAAAATGCATATGAAAAATTGAATCAAATAAAACTAATTTCAATAGGAGCAGTTTAGCAACAAACAGCCTAATCCTACCTTTATTTAAATTAATTTAAAAATGGGTTCCCTAGAATTCTGTGTCAAAATTCATTCTTGGTAATAAATCTTTTACTGAAGATTTATATTCCTAATGTCACAGATGGTGATGGGCAGAACACAAATCTAGGCCTTGTTCCTAAATTAAGAAATTTTCTCATAAACACATTTAAAAATGAACATACAAAATGAGATCGTGTGCTAATTCCAGACAACTGAGAATACATTTCATTATTTAATCAAATAAAATGGCATATGTTAACTATTTTTGTGAAATTTAAACCAGTGCCCTTTTGGTAATAATAAAGTTACTCCTCAAATTAATCTTATTAGGAAAGTATTTGAGGAATTATAATGTCCTCACATGGCAGCAGAAGGAGGAACACCCACCCCCACTCCGACAACTCTTGTTTTAGGATCTATGGTGGCAGAGCTAGTACTGGGATAAGCATACTACTTTCAAAGACATTTCCAGGATTCCCTCCTTGACCCACGTGGATGCAGCTCTCTTTGTAAATCATCTCTTGTTACTGACCAGTTATCTTGCAGAAATGCCTGTTTCTGGCCCTAGGCCCAGTCTTCAAATGTGAATGCAGTCATCCCTTGGAATCTATAGGTTGGTTGCCGGATTCAACTAGGATGTGCAGGTTCCTCATAAGATCAATATAATTATCTTCATCTAACTAATGTATATCCCTTTATTTTAAAAAAGTTAATTTATGTTTATTTGTATGTGTGTTGTTTTCATGTAGGTGTACGTGTGTACTGGTATCTTTGGAAGACAGAACAGGGCATTGCAGGCCCTGAACTGGAGCTATGAAAGGTTGAGAGCTGCCATGTGGTTGCTGGGAACTAAAGAACAAACACTTGTAACTGAGCTGTGTCTCAGGCCCAGCATACTCCTTTATTCTTAAATCATCTCTTACTTTCTTATTATACCCAATACAATGAAAATGCCTATAAATATTTGCTATAGTATATTAGAAATAAAGGCTATGTTTAGTACAAATGCATGTTTTCTACTTTTCATCTGTGACTGCTGGAATCTGCCAGTGCCAGTGTGGGACTTCAGGAGATGCTGGGCCAACCATTTTTGTTACTGTTTTGAGCCAAGGTCTTGTCCTGAAGTTCTAGCTGGTTTGGTATTCACTATGCAACCAAGGCTAGCCTCCAACTCATAGCAATCCTGACTTAACTTCCAGAATTGTGGAATCACAGACCTGATTCAGACCCAGATGTTTTGCCATTATTATTTCAAGAGGATTTAGAGAGGGGAATGAGTTAAGTCTGCTATCTTTAGCCATAAATATTCTACGATATTAATTTGGCTAAATGGTAATTACAGAAGACTAGAGATCTCCTCTATAAGCATTTAAAGGAAGTAGACTCCTTGAAAAACCTCATCACTGAAGTATGACTAACAGCAGAAAAATGAAGTCAACACCAAGCAATTAGCAGATGTACAGCTCTGGACCTTTCAGTAGCTCCTTCAAAGGAAAAGGTGGTTGTTTGATGTTTACTATCTCAACTGAAGTGAAACCTGGTTACATAATTTTACATTAGAAGTTACCTAGTGGTTGGTTGGGGGCTGAAGGATAGAGGGAGGGGGAAAGGGAGGGAATGCTTAAAAAGGAAGGGTAGTTTTAGAAAAAATAACTCTGGGAGGTGGAGTCTCTCTGGTATATTTACTGTCTGGGACAGCAGGCTTACAGAAACCAGAGGGTGTTGGATCTCTCCCACCCTGTCGATTTAAGGTCGGCAGGGCTCATCCACTGAGCTATCTTGAGGCCCTTGTTTCAGCTTTACCGATTTTTGTTTGTTTGGTTGGTTTGGTGAGACAGGGTTTGTTTAACAGCCCTGGATGTCCTGGAACTCACTTTGTAGGCTAGGCTGGTCTCGAACTCATAGTGGTCCACCTGCCTCTGCTCCTGAGTGCTGGGATTAAAGGTGTGTGCCACCACCTTTAAATAGATCTAATCTAAGTGTGATTGGTTTGTAAAGAGAACAAGTTTCCAGGAAACAACAGGCTCCTTCATGTTTCATTTTGAGACAGGGGCTTCCTTTGTCGCCCAGGTTGGCCTGGAACTTGCTATCATTCTGCCCTGATCAACCTCCCGGATGCTGGGATTACAGAAGCACCCTCAGGATCAGCTGTGCTTAGACGAGCCCGACTAGGCAAGCCGTGGACCCGCCCACCTCGGGTCTCTGGGCCCGCCTCCCAGGAACGCGCAGCCCGCTCCCCTGGCACGCGGCCGCCCATTGGCCAGGAAGGGACCGGGCGTGACGTCAGGCCACGCCCCGCCGCCCTTCGACCCCGCCCCGCGGGGTGGGCTGGCAGTTTAGTCTAGGGCAGCTGAAACCGGTTTAAGAGGCGTCTGGAGCTGGGCTCGGTGCTGCCACGGGTCACCTAAGGGAGCGCTGGCGAGGCGCGGACGCCGGGCTTAGTCGGCGGCTGCCCCGGATCTCGGCGCGGCTCGGGTCGGCAGGTGAGGGGGACCGGCGGGCGGCGGTGCGGGCGGGCGCTCACGCGGCGGAGCGGGCGGGCGGGCGGGCGGCCTGGCGTCTCGGAGCCGCTCTGCGGCCGGAGCCCCGGCTGTCCCTCGCTCGCTGCCGCGTCCCTCCGAGCGGCGTGACCCGGGACCGCCACGGAAACAACGGGCGGAGAATTAGGGAACAAAGAAACGGCAGTGCTAGAGCCGAAACCCCCCGAGCCTCCCTCCCTCGGCGCCGCCTCAGCCACCTCGCGCCGGCACGGGTGACTCGCGCCGTTTTGACAGCTGCTCATTTTCCCAAATTGCCTAAAATTAGTGCCCACAAATAAAAACCTCCGGGTGACAGGACAGTAGGGCGGGTAGAGCCCAGGGCTGCTGTGGAACTCAGTCGTCGGTGCCCTCGGCGGTCCTCTTCTCGGCGTCACCGGTTTGGGGATCAGCCGGGTCCAGCCTGAAGCGGAGGGAAGGCCGGGAGTTTGCGGGTTCTAGGGAGTCTCTGACTGAGCGAGCCTGGTGGTTGGGTCTAGTGTACACCTCAGTACTCCTGTCCTCGGTCGCCCTGCTCCTGCTCACTTGCTCTACCCTTCAAGCTGATGCTTGTTACATTTCTAACACTTACATAACGAAGGGGGAAAAAAAATACAAGTTATTAGTCTTTTCCCCCATGGCCCAATGTTCTAGAACCAGCACAAAATAAAATTGGTAAATCGCATGCAGTGGCTTAAGCACTAGAGGAAATCAGTCTGAAATCTGCAAAGATGCAGGAAATTTGGATCTAGAATTCATGAACACAAGAGAAAACTGAGTAATATTTGGTGTGCACAAAAAGTTGGTGAGCGAACCATCTATTTGTATATAACGAAAGTGTGTGATAAATACATATGAAAGTAATATCAACATAAAATGAAATGGAAAACATTTGGGAAAAGCCTACTGCATGTCTAAAATCTAAAGCCGCTGAAAATGTTAATTTGGCTTAATGAAATCGCCATAAGTGCTTGCTTAATGAAAAACCCATTCTTGTTTGAAATATTGGCTTAAAGTATATAGAGGTCTGAGAAATGAGGCCATAATGATCTGGCACCACCAAGAGCAGAAATCAATATGGGCACTTAACCTCTTTCTAGATTATAGGATATTCTGAGGATCAAAGCTTTTGGAATCTAGGGAAGAGTGTGGAGAATTAAAAACAGCTCTTTTCTTTGAAAAGTTTTTAAAGGAAAACAGATGTTCTTTTGGCCAGAAATACACTCGTTATCTAAAAATACCCACCTTTACTTCAGCTGTAAACTAAATGTTCCTGTACCCTTGGTTAGTTTAAATTCCCAAGCTGGTAAACTGGTTAGGTCCACTGTTGAACATTTAACAAAAAGTAAACTTTATTTTGCCAGTAGGGAAAACTGAAAAGTTTTAATGTAAACAGGTTACAGTGGCATTTAAAAACCCTCTAGTCTTATAACAATGTTAAAATGTGCCAGGCTGGTGGCACACACTTTTAATCCAGACACTTAAGAGGTGGAGGCAGGCAGATCTCTGCATTCAAGGCCAGCAAGGGCATAGATGAGATCCTGCCTCAAAAATAAGTAAGCAAATTAAATTAACTGCTCAAATTCAGCTGAAAGTGCTGTGTAGTATTTTTCTCTCGACAGTACAAATTAGATGTTGTATTAGAAAAAAATAATTACCAAAGTCTAAACAACAAAAACCTCTCTAGAAGTGTAGTGTATAGTAAAGTGATAGGCAAGCTGGTTATCTGTCTGATCAACTAAACTCAAACATTGCCTAGCATTTTTTTTTTTTTTTTTTTTTTTTACTATTTTATGTGTATCTAAAAGACCTCCATCCAAATTGGAATATTTTTGTTTGTGTAACAGAAGTAAAGTTAGATGTGTAGATTTGAGGTTCTCAGTAGAAACGTACATTTGAAAACAGAAAGGTACTTTTAAAAACTGTTACTGTTGTTTTGGAGGCAGTTGGGTGCCAAAGCTATATGCTCCAGTCCTGCACCAAAATTTTGGCCTCTGTTCATCAAGTGAGCTGCCATTGACGCAGCTGCCCCAGTGGCAGTTGAACTAGATTGCTGACTTTTGACAATTGAAGTGGACTATGGCATGTGTCTCCTGGGGTGGATCTATGCTTCCTTCCCTATGTGTGGCTTTGTGTGGTGCACTCCCTGTAGTTGTTCACTGGGGAGTTGCTATAGCTGTTTCACTCACAACTGAAAGCTTGGTTGCTTTTTATTAAATATACAGACTGTATCTGGTTGTCCTAATGTAGTAGATGTCTAGAGCTAAGTTTGTACCCGATGTTGGTTTGAATACATAAGAATAATTACATATGACATACATTGGCTGAATTGGTTATTGCCAGTTGATGGATAGTTAGCTAGCTGAATACCAACTCTTCGGTCTTCTGCATGAGATTGCCCTTAAGTTTAGATTGTAAACACTGGGCAAAAGTTCAGGTTACAGTTTAAGGTTGACAAGCTGGTTAGACCCTCACAGAAAGGGATGATTGCTGAAAAGCCCAGTTCTGAGGGCCTAAATTTGATGTCTAGCATAGTCATGGCAGGAGAGAACCAACTTCTGCAAATTGTCCTTTGAGGACCCTCTTGTACAGGTGTACCTTGATCTTCCCTTCCTCTTTCTCACACACAAATACATTGAGATTGGTTATTTAACCCTGTTGCTTAGTCATGGGTTTAAGCTGTTCCTTGAATTTAATTCAGTATTCCAGGCAGTGGCAGTGGTGGTGCACGCCTTTATTTCCAGCACTGGAGAGGCAAAAGAGCAGGTAGGCAGATCTATGAGGTGGAGGCCAGCCTGGTCTATGGAGTGAATTCCAGGACAGCCAGGGCTACACAGAGAAACTCCGTCTCGGAAAACAAACAAACAACAACAACAACACAACCCAGACAAACAACCCCCCCATCAGTAACTTTAAAGCTTCTTTTTGTTGTTGTTAGATTTCAGCTTTTTTTTTTTTTTTTGGATATAATTTGGACCTGTTAAATAAAAGATTGCAATGTTCCAGTGAACATTTTACCTAGCTTATATACTGAAGGTTATACTCAGGTTTTTGTTAGCTAGCCTGATGTTATGTGGAGATATTCTTTATAGTTCTAGCACAGGATGCATTTGCATGAGTGGATCTTGTTTACTCTTAGATAAAGAAAATCAAATAGGGTTTAATTATTTTGCTCACAGACAAGTTTTCTCCTCTGTAGTCTTGGGGATTTTACCAAAAACAGTAGAGTCCCAAATATGGGACTCTGTCCAACTACAACATGATTCTACATTATTAATCTTGTACTTATATATGTAAAAAATAGATATTTATAAAATAACTTTCAGCATTGCATTTTCTAGTTGGTATAAATGTGACAGTGCATCCATAGTGTGTAGCTAATATTAATTTTGGACTCTTGATTATTTACCAACCCTTCTCTTGGTATTATAGATCAGGTTTTTGGACCTTAGATCTTTTGCTGTTTTGAGTTGTACATTATTTGTGGAGGATTGCTCAGTCACTGTGTGATATTAGCAACACTGTTAGCCTCTTCCCACTAGATTCTAGAAGCACTCTATTCATAAATAAAATGAAATTTAGCTGGTAAATTAAGGGGCATGATGCTAAATAAAGATATAATTGAATTTTTTTAGAGACCTGGATCATTTCTGCATAAAAGTCCACTTTTTGGATAGTTGAGTTATTATTTGAATTGTTATGTAAAATATATCACCATATGAAGAATATGTTCTTTGTTTAAACTTAGTAACTATCTTGAGATGTATGTGTCTATATGTTTAAAAATAATTTCCTGCCTTGATAGACTATGGTAAACATACTTGGCTAACTCTGGAGGCAAGCAAGAAAAATTAGAGACAAAATGTGAATAAAAAGGCAAAGAATATCAGCCTTAGAATTATAAATTTCTATAAGTAAAATCTGTGAAATGAGGAAGAATGTTCTCCTTAGTTAAGACATAGTTCTAAGAAGAAACTTAGAAGTCAGAGTATGGAGAGATGCGATTTTGAATGATGTTGTTGACTGCTGTAGCCACATGAACATCAGATCAAGTTTTTGGTAATAGATTACAGTTGAGACTAAGTTTAAAGAATCTGAGTATGCTGGTTCTTGAGGAAGGAATTTTGTGAGTAGTGAGTTAACGTTGTGTATTAGAAACAGATTCATAAGCTTTTTACCAAACATAGCTAGTTTCTGTAGGATGAGCTGAAGGACTTCAGTTGCTTTTTTTGTTGCTAAAATAGAAGTCTCTAGTTGAGCGTTTTCTGTCTATTAGGGTTTTATTTCCTTCTACCCTAATGTGGGCCTGGTTAGGAAAGATAGCACAGCTGCTTATCTAAAGAGAAAGTATTTGGTGAGAGAATCTTGACTCTCAAAAAATAAAAAGTTTGGAAACATTTGTTTTGCAATATTTCTGGTCCATACTTTCTTGGGTTTTTGGAAACTAAGCGTGTAACAAAACCACAAGTCTTGTTGGATACTTCCTACTTAATGTAATCAATTTGTATATTTGTATAAGGACTCAGAAATGACTGAATGTTTTGCCTGTAACCTTTCCTTTAACCCATTTCTCATCAAAGTTATTTATTTTTTTTGATGATGAAGGAAAGCATAAAACAAAGTTGGGATAAAAGGTAGAGGAGAGCTCTAGGGAGAGTTGGAATGAGGTGGTGGGGTAGGTATGGTATGACCATACATCATAAACATTTTCAAAGAAAATTATTTTAAAAATTATCACAAAATTGCAAAATCATTAAATATCTTTTGTTTGTTTAAGACAAGATTCCCCTACCTCTGTTTCCCAAGAGAGCTGGGATTATAGGTCTGAACAATTCTTTTTTTGAGGCAGTGTTTCTCAGCATAGCACTAGCTGCCCAGAACCGCCTCATGGACCAGGCTGGCCTTGAATTCTGTAGACTAAGGCTACTCAGCCTTCAGAATCCTGAACTTAAAGGCATTTGCTACCACTGTTCAGCAAATAATTATTTTTAATAACATTTATTTAAGTATATGTAGAGAGCACAGGTCAGAGGACAACTTTCAAGAATCATTTTTCTTCTACTTTACTTGGGTCTTGGGGATGATACTCAGGTCATCAGGATCAGGTTTGGTGGTATATGCTTTTACCCTCCAAGCCATCTCATTGACCTTTTGTTAAGACAGGGATGCATTTATTGCAAGTTGTCTTCCAACTCACTGTAGCATAAATAACCTTGAATTTCTGATCTCTCAGTGCTTCAGTGCTAAGTTTATGTGTTGTTGGGGACTGAAGCCAGGCATTATGCACTGGGTCAACTGAACAACACTTAACCGCATTGTGTACTGAGGGTAAAATACTATTATTTTTGTATACAATTAGTGACTATTTTTCTTTTCTTTCCTAGCAGAAAATTTAAAATCTGTCAGAATGACACCTTCTCAGGTCACCTTTGAAATAAGAGGAACTCTTTTCCCAGGTAAAGCTTTACTCTAGAATACTTTTTAAAATTGAGTGGGCATTTTTCTTTTCTAGATTTAAAAAAAATTAATCATTTAAGAAATCTCCTTTATCTGTGTGGGTGTTTTGCTTGCATGTGTGTCTGTACACTATGCGAATGTAATTTCTATAGAGGCCAGAAGAGGGTGTGAGATTCCCTGGATCCTCTGGAACTGTTGTGAGTCAACATGTGGGTGCCTGGAGTTTTACTGGGGCTTGTGAAGAACAGCCAGTGCTCTTAACCTGAGCCATTTCTTCTGCTCTATTGAAGCAGAGATCATATCTGCCCCAGGAATGTACTTTTTGGGATTTTCAGCATTGCCAATCAGTGTACCTTCTCAGGTGATACCTGTGCTCTTCTTGGAATCTATACAAAAGAATCCTGCAGTTGTGGTGCTGTCCTGTGTTTCCCTCCCCTTTTCATTTGCCTAAAAGACCTTGCTTTTCTTAATGTTTCTGACTACCCCCTTTTAAAAGATAGGGCCTGCCTGCCTTGAATTCAGGGGTCCTCCTACTTCTGCCTCCCAAGTGCTGGGATTAAAAGTGTGTGCCATTCACCTGGTTAATGTTACTTTTTTTTTCTTTGCAAATGTACACACAGGTGTCTTTTTAAAATTTTATTTATTTACATTTTATGTATGAGTGCTTTGCATTATGTGCAAGGCAGATGAGGACATCAGATCTTATTATAGAGGCTTTTGAACCATCCTGTGGCTGCTGGTAGTAGAACTCAGAAACTCTGGAAAAGTAGCCAATGCCCTCAACTATTGAGCCATCTTTTCAGGCCCCTCACTCCTTTTAAACTCTGCTACTTGTGAATTTTATTTATTTCACTTTTCTGTTGTCTGTTAAAGTACTGTGAAGTAATTTGTTGTAAGGTATCTTACCAAAACACTACCATACCTGGGTTTGAATCTTGCTGTTTACTATGTTCTGCTTATATTAAAGGCTGCCTTTCAGTTCCTCAAATCTTCTGCTCCCCATTCCCCATTTTCCTTTGAGAGTTTTCAAATTCTGTTTTCCTCTGCTTGGGTCTGTGACCCTTAACTCTCACCTTAATAAAGGTGAGGACCTCTGAGAAATTTCCTCAGGTTCTGGCACTTATTTTGTAGCATCTTCTAAAATTTTTAGAATTACTTGAGTAATTTGCCCTGTAGAGATATAGTAAGCTGTATGAAAACATGATCTTGTCTTGATGCTGAATTCTTTAACTGAGCACAGAGCTTGGTAAAGATGAGCATGTGTTCAAAGAATAAATGATTGACTCACTCAATAGAGCTAACATTGTGTGCTTGTGTGTTTATGTTCTCAGCCAGAAAACCTGGTACAGCTTTACTCTGGGCAGGATTTTTCAAATTGCAGATTGTCATTTGACTAATGGTTAGGTTTCCACTGGCCATTGCTCACCTCTGGACCTATATGTAGACTCCTAGAGAGACTACAGACTAAATTGTACTCTTTTGAGACAGGATCTTGTGCATTTCAGGCTTGCCTTGAATTTTCTAGGTAGAGAAGGACCCTTCTGCTTCCATTTCCCAAGTGGTGGGATTACAGGTTTTAAGGATCAAGGTTAGAGCTCCCACACTTCTGCAAGCCTCTGAACTATACTCTTCAAGGAAGTTGTAAGCAGGCAGTTTAAGTTAAAAGAAACTGACCACATCACACAGATGAACTAACCAGAGTTAGCTACAAAGTAACTCCTTTGCAAATGGGCAGGGGGCAGGCAGGCACTCAGTTTTAGGGAATAAAGGGGAGATGGTTGATACAGGAGACTAGTGGATCTCTGTAAATTCAAGAATAGCTAGAGCTACATAGTAAGACCTTGTCTCCAAAAAACAAAATAAGAAAACCCTCTATGGTGTTTATTTCTTGAAATTGGAAGCTTTGACAAAGGGACTGTGTTTTGATCCTTTTGCAAGCTTGTTTTTTGCTTCCTAAGTAGTTGAACAAATGAAGAAAAGCTTCTTCCTGTGCCTAGTTATTTTTGCTGCCTTTGGTTCTGGAGAGATGAGTCAAATTAACTTAAAAGGTGATCGAATGGCCAGTGGGTCCAAAGCCCTGCCTGAGGCTCCTTTTTCTCCACTCAAGGAGACTCTAAAGACAATTACAGCTGACTGCCTTCTTCTTGCTTCCTAAAATTGGAAAGTTTTCTGTTTTAAAAAGCCTGATGGCTCTGATTTCTTTAGGAGAGGTTTTTGCAATATGTGGGAGCTGTGATGCCCTGGGAAACTGGAATCCTCAAAATGCTGTGGCTCTTCTTCCAGAGAATGAGACAGGAGAAAGGTGAGTACAGAACTGTCTGGGAATGGTGACATTCCTATTATAAACCTAGGGATTACTGAAGTATTTTATATATGATTTTTTTTTTTAGTTTAACTTTTATGAAAGTTATGATGTACACAGTTTTAAAGAGCAAAATCACTTATAAAGTTTGTGGAACAAGAGGTTTCTTGCATTCAAAACTCTTGGTATCTTTTGACTTTTACCATCCTCACCCCCTCTTTATTATTACATTTTATTGTATGTGTATATAAATGTATGTATGTATATGTTTGCCCGCTACAGTATGTGTGTGTGTGTGTGTAAGACAGGACAGGTTGCATGATTCCGTTCTTTCCTATTTGGATGCTGGGGACAGAACTCAGATGAGCAGGCTTGGCAGCAAGCATCTTTACTTAATAAGCCATCCCAAAGAATCCATTTCCTGAACTATGAACTTGAGACCTGACTCAGCTTTCTTAGTCGTCCAGACAGGCCTGTTCCACTGAACTAGCTTTACCAACCACCATGTTTCTTAATAACAGACTTTCTCATTTAAAATAAAATCTAGGTATTATCTCTAGGTTTCTCAATCCATTGTTGCTCATTCTTTCTCTCTTTCTGTCTGTGTGTGTGTATTCTTGGGATCAGATACAGGCCCTCAGACCTGCTAAACATGGATGTTGTATGACTTTCAGGCCCATAGTCCCACTGAAACACACAAGACGCTGACGCTTGTATTAATTGTGTGCTGATTGACCTGGGACCCAGGCATATAACTTGCTAGCTCTTGCTCTTAAACTAACCCATGACTCTCATCTTGTTTAGCCATGAGGCTCAGTACCTTTTCTCAGAGCAGCATTTCAACTTCTTTCCTCTGTATCTGCTGGCATCTCTTTGTGGTGTCTCTGTGGTTTCTCTGTGGCATTTCTGCTGTGTTCTTCCTGTTCCCAGAGTTTTCTTAGTCTGGTAGCTCTGCCCACACTTCCTGTCTGCCATCAGCCAATCAGCGTTTTTTATTAAGCTAGTAGGTGGGACAATTATTTACAATGTAACAACACATACTCCCACTACACATGGATACTGCCATTGAACTGTTATATTATTATTTTGAGGCTGCTCTTAAACTTGAGACCCTCCTGCGTTAGCCTTCTGTGTGCTGGGATTGCAGGCACACACATGCACATCTGGTATATGAAGTTATTTTTGTTTGGGGGGAAGTACTGGGGATTGAATTTAGAGGCTTTGTACATGTTAAAGGAGGAGCTCTTTATTTGTCCTTTCCTTTACTCCTGTTTCCTTTTTAAATTGTATCTGTTATGTTCTTAGTATTTATCTGTGTGTATGTATGTGTATGAGTTAACCCATGTCTTGGCATGAGTACACAACTTTTGGGAATAAGTTCTCTCCTACCTTACGGGTCTTGGGGATCAACTCAGGTTATCTGGCTTGGCAGCAAGTGTTTTTACTTATTTTGGGTGGGGGTTCTCTGTGTAGCCCAGATGTTTTAGAACTTACTCTGTAGACCAGGCTGGCCTTGAACTCAGAGATCTGCCTGCCTCTGCCTCCTAAGTGCTGGAATTCTTTAATTCTTTTTGTTTTTAATTTTACATACCAACCAGAGTTTTCCCTCCATCCTCTCCTCCCTCTCATTGCCCAGCTTCCCCTCCTCCATCCACTCTTCAGGGAGGATAAGGCTTCCCATGGGGAGTCAACAAAGTCTGGCATATCAAATTGAGGCAAGCTCCCCCAACCCCCATTAAGGCTGGGCAAGGTATCCCTCTATAGGGACTGGGTTCCAAAAGGAAACTTTATTTAAATATAGTTTACATATATATTATATAATTTTAATATATATAAGTTTTTGGTGTTTATTGGTATTTTGTCTACATGTGTGTCTGTGTGAGGATGTCAGAAGACTTGGAACTGAAACAGAGGTGTGAGCTGCCATGTGGGTGCTAGGAATTGAACCTGGGCTCTATAACTTCTGAGCCATCTTTCCAGTCCCACTCTTTAATTCTTTACCTCTGCCTATCTAAGTATCACTCATTGAGCCATCTTACCGCTTCTTTAAAATATATATATTTAATTTTGAAAGAG
This sequence comes from Phyllotis vaccarum, assembly GCA_033318265.1. Taxonomy (NCBI): domain Eukaryota; kingdom Metazoa; phylum Chordata; class Mammalia; order Rodentia; family Cricetidae; genus Phyllotis; species Phyllotis vaccarum. Next base: position 160,427,074 of record JARWLC010000001.1, on the reverse strand, counting down.
ACTCTTACTATGTAACTCTTTGTTGACCTAGAACTGCTATGTAGACCACCTGGCCTAGAACTGACAGAGATCTGCTGGGATTAAAGGTGTGTACCACCATGCCTGGCATAGCTTCTGTTTTTACTTTGTATTTTGAAACTGGATCTTAACTAAATTTTACCCAAAATATATTTGAACTCACACTATAGTCCAAGCCAAATTTGATCTTAAGCTTGCAAATTTCCTGTGCTAGTAGCCTCCTAAGCAGTTGATATCACAAGTGCCTTTTACTATGCTTGGATGAAACTACTTCCTGGGAAGTATGTGATATTAATGAGTAGAACAGGCACTTTGATTCTTTAGCTACAAAGAGAAATGTAGTCACTAGCAGCATTAAGTTCAGTTTAAGCCTGTTTGTTAGTGCAGTGTGCTAGGAAAGGGCAGATCTAGGTGAGTGCAGTTAACTGTAATTTTGGGCATAGTTCCTGGATCCAGCTTTCATTTTCTAATCTTCATGGCAAAGTGGTTAGGATAGAATCAAAAGATGTCAACAAAGGTGGCACTTATTTTAATTGTGGACATTTGTGTTTTTGGTTGTCCTAAATATGATATGTAAACATTTAGTGTTTCTATGAGAAGTACCAGCTGGGGTTATTTTTTTTTTTTAAGTTAAAAAACAAAGGACAATAAAACTTGAGATTATAACTTTCCAATGTTCATGGCTCACTTAGGCCTGAAGGCTGTACTCAAACCTTTTAGTAACATGCAGCATCTCCGGGTAACTCCTGGCTGCCCTGGAACTCTCTTTGTAGCTAGGCTGTCCTCAACTCACTGAGATCCATCTGCCTCAGCCTCCCCTACTGCTGGGATTAAAGGCGTGTGCCACCTTAACCCATTTATGTTAATCTACGTTCTACCATGTGGCATTACCTTTCTTCCATGCTGCATCTCCTGTTCCCTCTCTGTGTCTTTGCTGGCGAATCCACATGCCTAGATGCAGCCTTCTGACATCCTCTCTCTGCCTGGAAGTGGAAGTCCCACCTATTCTCTCTTGCCTAGCTATTGGCTATTCAACTTTGTTACACCAATCACAAGAATTCTTCACACAGTGTACAAATATTTCACAACAGTAGGGTCTTTGGGAAGTTTTATGAATTATGAGTTCTTTATCATGCATGTTACTTTGATATTGATGGTATTTTTTTTTTGTTTGTTTATTTTTGTCCCCATACCGACAGTATGTTATGGAAAGCAGCAGTTGCTCTCAGCAGAGGAGTATCAGTTGAGTACCGCTACTTCAGAGGGTGCTTTTTAGAACCAAAGGTATGTTTTTCTTTATTTTCCAATTTCTTTAGGAATTTTAAAAGCAACTAATTTATTTAAAGCAGAAGTAAAATGAGTATATTTTGGTCAAATAGGAATAGAAGAACAGAACTCTCAATAACATTTTATACACACACACACACACACACACACACACACCCCAAAAATCAAGTAAGTACCTACTTCACACACAAACATTGTTTGTCGTGGGATTTTTGAAAGACTGATAAATAGTAAGTATGTTGTGCAGTGTTTTAACCAGTGTTATCTAATGTGTGGATTTTCTGTCACTTTATACACTAGGACCAATTACAATTTTTAAATTTATTTTTAACATTATATGGTATAAATATGTTTAGAGAAGTATGTTAGCCAGCTTTAAGCAAGTTACTATTTTCAAAAATGATTTCATGGCAGTCATCTGTCTCTTAGTGGCTGCATTGTTTAACAGCGACGAAAAGCACCATAGATGCTGCTGATCAGTCAGGTCTTCTTCAAAAGCTCTGAGCATCTATTAGTTTACAGTCTGCCTGTTCACAGCTTGTTGTAGGAGTGTTTTCATTTTTCAGAAAAGGAAAATGTTGACTTGCTTTCCTAGTTCACAGACATTGATTTACTCAGTGAAAGGATTCTTTCCTTTTGGATTTACACTGTGAGTGGTAACGGTTTAACAAGGATGTAGGAAACAAAGTGTGGACTAAGACTTTGGAAAAAGGGAATTGTAAAATACGTGTATATATGAAAAGTAATAGCAACCACTGTTAGCTCACTCTCCGCTATCATAAAAGCTGACAAGTCCACTCCAGCTGTCTTTTGCACCTATTACGTTTTCTTATTCCAAGAATATTTTGTAAACATTCAGTAATTGAACTGAAATTACAGTGTGGGTGATCATTGTGTTGGCTTATCTTGACAATAGTCTAACAACAAAGAACATCTGCTTATTTGGTCTAGGGGTTGTACAAATTGAACAATGTGTATGAGCAAACAAACTATGTTACTTGGGCATTAGAAGTCTGAGAGTTCTGGTATATAGAAACATTATGTAATGGGAATTCAAATTTTATTTGGAAAGGAGGATTTGGACAGTGAAAGGTAGTGAGTCCTTTGAGCATAGTTATATAAAACTATTGTCAACACAGGCCACAGTAAGCCAACCTGTATTGTGGCTTTTTTCATGGAAAATGTAACCAAAAGCCACAAATCAGTCCACTGATGCCTCTTGGAAAATTGGCAGGAAATCTGCCTGACAGTAACCAACTGAGTTTTCCCTTGTAATACTTGCAAAAGTTTACAGTATATGTTGGTGAGTGTGTTTCTTTAAGTAGGTGCTTGCTCTGTATCGTGTACACATGTACCGTGTGATGCAGGGGCTGCCCTGGTAAGTATATTTTTCATGGACTAGAGTAAATAGCTACATAAAATCCCATGCATATGGCTACACCCCCCCCCCCCATGCCAGCTTAAAGTGACACTTCTAAAAGTTGGTGGACCTTTTTAAATGAAACATTTTTATTATAATTATTATGAAATTTTGTCTTAACAGTGTGTTGCCAAATGATAGACATATGCAAGGAATCTTGAATAATGAAAATATACAAATGAATGGAATTCGTATCTTTTTAATATTAGGTTGATAGGAAAGCTGACGTGGGAGATAAGTGGGTCACTTGGCAGGAGTTTTAGGAAGTCTAGTTAGGCAGCTGTGGAACTCTAGGCAGATGAGCCTGTCATTGCTCTTCACCTTTAGATAGATGCCAGCTCTATATAACATGAGGGCTTGGAATTCAGGCTTCCTGAGTCCCATTCATTACTAAATCTTATTGCAAGCAAGCACAACTTCACAAGTCATGCTTTTTTAGATGTATATTAAGTTCTTTTTTTCTTTGTTTTTCTAATTTCCCTTTTTCTTTCTTGATGTACGTGTGTATGTATGCATGCACACATACACATTATTGAGTGTGTGCTTGAGTACCAGTGAATTTAATTGGAATTGTTTATAGGAGCTTGGGTGAAGGGGTATTTATAGGAGAATAAACAACTTGCCAATTTCTATCTAGACCACTAAAGAAAACTCTGTCCCTTCACTGTTAAGAACAGGGAAGGCTGAGCATTGTGAGCTATTCCTCCCTTTTCTCATTTTCTCAAAGCTATGTTTGTTTTGTAGACTCTGTAAACTAGAGTAAGATGTTAATGTAATAAATTCTAGTAATTTTACAGGTAGCAACTGTTCTCATTATTTCAATATAGAAAAGATGATGGATTTCCTGGAATGGAAACTCATTGTGGGTCCATACAGAGTCCATTGATTTCACATCTTCACTAAATGTGTGTTTTAAAAAGATTTATTTCATTTATGAGTACTCTGCTTGTGTGTCTGTATGTGTGTGCAGCATGTATGTACCTGGTACCCCCAGAGGTCAGAAGAGGGCATCCCATTTATGACTGGAGTTATGTATGGTTGTGAACCACTGTGGATACTGGAAACTGAACCCTGGGTCCTCTGGGAGAACAGCCAGTGCCTTAATAGTTGTCTGTTCAGCCCTAAACTACTTTTTAAAGGAATTAAAATTTAAGTTTAAGGAGTTGAATTTTTTTTAGAGTGCAGTGTTACCCAATTTTTATTATACTTTTTGAAAAATTAATTCATTTTTTGGTGAAAGCAGACCATTATGTTTTACAAAAAGAAAATCACAATTTTTATAATGTCAACACTCATGATTTAATTCATTAATTTTTATTTTTTAAAATGCTCTAATAAGTCAGTCAGTATGATAATTATTCATTTTAACAATAGCTTAGGTTGTCATTTTCATAGAATGCCTTCTTGATATAATAATCTTCCGGTTGCCAAATGCTCTACTGTTAACCTGAGGTCCACCTTTATTTGAATCATGTCAGGTTGACCATTTTCTTTTATTGGACTTATTAGAAATGTTGTTACATAAGATTGGGTTTGGTATTGTAGAGTGCAAATTTCCTGTCTTCATACTTGCAAGTCATTTTTTAAATTATGGGAAGAAAGGAATCAGTAAAAATTATATTTTAAAGTTTGTCTGTAAGCAGTGCCATTACCTGACTCACAATTTTGTGTGCTGATGTATTAAAAACATAACCCAGACTCACCTCAATGTCTTTTGATTTCGCCTGTTGCTTCCTGTAGTTGAGTGGTCTTCAGCTATTTACGGAAGCAACAAGTGGGGGTAGAGAGGTAGCTCAGGGGCTAAGGGTTGCTTTTCCAAAGGACCCGAGTTCAGTTCCCAGCGCCTACAGTGGGTAGCGCACAAGTGTGGGTAACTCCAACTTCAAGGAATCTGATGCCTCTGGCCTCCAATGGCACCTGTACCACATACCTACATTCAGACACACCTGTGTACAGTTGAAAATAATTTTTTAAAGAAAAAGCAGTAAGTAAATTAATGCAAACATTTTTGTTAGTAATACATGTTTAGAGATAATATAGTCATGATTTTATATATTAAATTGTAAAGTAACTGCAGCTATTTATGTTAATAAAATGTTTGTTAGTTACTCTTTCTCCAAAAAAACCACTACTTTATTCCAAAAGCTTAAAGTTATCACATCATTTGCAGAAATGGAACTATTCTTTTTAAAAATTTTAAAGAATGGAGGGTTATGTTTAGCATATTAGCATAAAGGATTATATGTTTTTGAATTATTACTAAGATCTTTAAATTTCCCAATATTTCTAAAAATACATGCTATTCTAAGCCCAACAGTGAAATTTAAATTTAAGATTTCATTCTCTAAAGTAAAAATCATAGTCGATCAACATCTTAGAAACAATTGTACTTTTTTTTTTTTTTAAAAAAAAATAGGATTTTTGTTTGTTTTGAGCCTTGACTAGCCTGGAACTTGGCTATGTAGACCAGGCTGGCCTCAACTCAGAGCTCCATCTGCCTCTGGCTCCTGAGAGCTGGAATTAAAGGTGTGTTTGTTTTGTTTCTTTACTCTTCAACACTTGATGTATCAGTGGGGATGCTTTCAGACAGAAAGTCACCCATTAAACTGGCTGGCCCTTTGGACTGTTCCTCATTACTCACGTCTAGGCAATTGTATATGTAAGTAATGGATTTGTCACTAAAATTGATGAATGTCAAAGCATTAAAATTCTTACTAACATAGTTTTCCTATGAAATATATAATTCACAAGACCATTCTGAAGTAATAGGCATTATAGCCATCATTCCATAGAGTTGTCCTGACACGGGATCTGAGCCAAAGCAAAATAAGCCCTCCTTTCTCTGTCTGCTTTATCCTGTTGATAGTTACAGTCACGACACTCTTTAGTTCATATTTGGTTACTGATAACTCCACACCATCTTTGAAAGATAGTTTGGCTGCCAAGAAGTAAGAGAAAGATATAAGAGAGAGGTGGGGTGAATGAGAAAAAGCTTAGATTAGATCATTCTTTGATTCCACTACTAAGAAACCTATTTTTAATGTGTACATTTTGCTTCTTTTGAAGATTAAAATAAAAGACATATGAAAATATACTTGCATGTGTGTGTACACAGTTGCACATGCACAGACACACACTCTCAATAAATGTAAAAACAGGTTTAAGCATATAGCAGATGATGCAGGATTAAATGTACTTTTTTACTGCATTAGGAGTTAAAATATTCACCATATTTTAGATGACCAATGTAGTGGCAAAGAGGTATTGTGAAAGAACATGTCATTTCAGAATTCATGGTTTAAGTAAACCTTCAGTGCTGTTGTAGTTTTAAAATTATTTATAAATTTTAGAAAATAATTTAACCTGTTTTAAGATCTGGAATTATGTTGTTTAATAATATATACCCATTTTTTGGATACTGATTATTTGGCATATTAGCAAATTAACACTTAAATTCAATAAGATTTGTGGAATACTTTTATGAAGAGCCATCTAAAGAGTATGATACAGAGAAGCTTATATACTCCAGGTTCAAAGATTTATGTTGGGAGAAATTATTCTGAAATAATGTAGTAGTGGGTAATTTTTATATTTCCTTTTGCTTCTCTGTATTTTGTTAAAATTGTCATAAAAAAATATATATATATATATAAATTCTATCTTATAGGGTTGTAGTTTCAAAGTCTGCTTTTAAAATGTGGAAATACTTTTGGTGGCCCATAATTTTAAATATGTAAGTTTCTTTAGTCTGTCTGGTGTTTGCTCAGAGAGTCTTTGCTGTTCATTTATTCCTGCTCTAAAATTGTGGGTCAGCATCAGTACATAACTATCTTTACTAGCAAGGAAACATGATAACAGCATTATGAATTTTTATACTATGATTTTAAATTGGAAAACATAAATCTTAAATTTTATGTTAATTTACTTTACCTTTTCCTATAATTATTCTTCAAACTTGGCTGTTCACTTATGTATTCTTCTAGGATTTCTTGTGCTCTTGAGAACATGGGGTATTGTAGTATGAGAAATATAATAAATTTAGTATTCTTAAGTAGAGGACTTTGCTATACCTCTAGCCTCCTGCAATAATGTGTGCTGAGTAATCTTGAGGTACTTGCTCGTGTCCTGCTCTCATGGCTTCTTTAGGCTGTCTTCTAAACATGTAGTCCTTCTTAAGTATAGCAGGGGCGTATTTAGAAACACCCCTTTAACATACCAAAGAAAGTATAATTGATTTGAACCTTAACTTAACCTTAACTTATATTGGTAGAAAGCTAGTTTTTCTTAAAAATCAGCATATTGCAGATAAATTTGCAGTAGGCTTAAGAAAGTTTTGTGCCAGTTCATCTCAGTTCCTTTATTTATTGCTTTAGCTCTTTTTCTTTTTCTTTCTTTCTTTCTTTTTCTTTTTTTTTTTTTTTTTTTTTTGTTGTAATTCATCATGTCTTGTGACCTGGGTATAATGTCTGGTTTGGGACATAATAGTATTGCTAACTGTAAGAATTGAAGAGATGAATTTCTTATTTCTTGGTCTTGTATTTAGCGTAAGATCTAGGCAACAAACATCTAATGGAATCATGGGTAGAAATAAGATATAAGAAATTACTGCAGACGTTTAACTTTTAAATTGCAGACTATCGGTGGTCCATGTCAAGTCATAGTTCACAAGTGGGAGACTCATCTACAACCACGATCAATAACCCCTTTAGGTATGGGCATTAACTGCATCTGTTTGAGGCGTATGCATAAAGTTACTAATGTGCTGCACAGTGGCTTAGGGACTTAGTGCATTTTTATTCTGAAGTTTAAAACCAATGCATTGACAGTATCACAGATTTCACTTAGCATTTCATAGATTTTACTTCCAAAACTAAACCGTTTTTATAGCCTTTATAAGCTATTAGAAGTACTTGTCTACTTATTTTTATTAGGGGGTTTTAGACTATTTAGACATTTCAGTTTGGAGTTGTTAGAAAGTTAATAACATTCTTTACTGAGGATTCATGGCTTTATTAGCTTTCTTACTCAAATTTAGAGAACATTTTAAGAAAGAATTAATCCAAAACAAAAAATCTTAAAAGTTCAGTTTTGAATGCTATTAAAGTTACCATATTTGCTTTCTAAATACTAGTAAATATTTAAATGAATTCACATTTCTTTGTTATAGTTGACATATTCCTCTAATTCATTTAAACACCCTCTTGCTGTGCTATTACTTATATTCAGAGTTTTTTTTTTAATTCAATTTTCTGTGCCCAAAATTGGCAATTCTCATCATAGAAGTGTTTTTTAGTTCACTTGTCTGTGCTGAAAATAGATCTTGACACTTTATTTTATATACATGAAACTACTCATATTTGTGAATTGAATCAGTCTGAGAAGTACATGTTTTAGAACCTCCAGAAGATCAAAATTGAGGAATAACAATTGATGGGTTCTGGAGCTTAGATTAGGAAAGTAGAAGTTTCTGTTTTGTCATCTATTAAAGGATGCAACTTGTTTGAATAGATGTCTCATTCCATCTTCCATATTGGGTTTTCTTTTTATATGTTTTAATATATTTTTGATAGTTTATACAGCAGCATCTTTAGAGTTAAAATAGTCCCATACTGAAGTTGGAGCTTAATGAGAATTAAGTATTTTAAAACACAGTTTGCATTTGGATGCATCTTGAAATTAAATATATTTCTGCGTTATGAGAAATGGGATGACTTTAATTTCTGTTCTTGTAGAAATTAGTGTTCTGCTTTGGGGGAAGGTAATGTAAACTTAAAGGTGATGTGCAGTCTGCTGAATAGTCTTTAGGAACACCCAGTTTATTTTAACAGATGCTTCAGGCTTGTTTTAAAGTAAGCTGAGAAGAGTCCTAAGAAGGAAATGTATTTCATGTTTTACTAGATACAGCTTTGCAGCTTTTTTCATGGTCTTGAACTGTTAGTCAAGGGCTATGCTAGCAGTTATTCTTGGTAGCTCTCCACAGCTCTGTATGTGCAGGTAAGTTTATGCTGTTTATAAAGCTTTTGGCTGGCTGCAAGAATGTTAGTTAGGATTTGAGATGATTAACACTTTAGCCAAGTTCTGGATGTGAACCACATAAGAATAAGCATTTTAATTGTGCCAAGACTGTTGGCTTGAGACATAAGTAAGGAGCTCTTGTCAGCAGCTCAGTAGGTTCATGCATGGTGGGTGCTGAGCTTCGTCCCAGAGCTCTAGAGCACCTTCCCAGGACCTTGTGTCTCCTTGTGAACAGTCACTCAAGTCTGTAGGACCAACACTGCTTGCTAGCTTCCTAAAATGGGATACTTTATCCAGGGCCACAATAAACATGCTTATTCACTTCAGGTTGCTTTATGTTATATATACAGTTACCATTTAGGCAGTACTTAAATTCTCAGCTGCTTATTCACTCTGCAGACATTATAAGTTTTTAACTAAGCCTTTTATTTTCCTTGAATTCCAGAAAGTGAAAGCATTATTGATGATGGACAATTTGGAATCCACAGTAAGTGAGACCGAATTTTGAAAATGTTTGTTGATATGATTATTTTGTTACCTTCACATATCACTAGAAATATGCCACATACTGAGAACACAATGTGATGTTGAAAACAGAGACAAGTATATTCTGTTAAATTATAAATAGCTTTAAGGTTTTGCATGTAGTGTTTGGTCATCTCAGCTTTATGAGTTTATATAATTATGAAGAAATATACCTAATAGAGGAAGTGGATATGCTGATTTTTCTGATTTGATTATACATGGTATATATGTTATTAATGATACTGTACCCATAAATAGGTACAAATATTTTTAAATTATATATTATTAGCAGTAAAGTGTTAGCATATCATTTTTTTAACTCTTATGTTGAAAAAATAATGGTTCTAAACATTTAAAGAGCTAAAAGTTGTATGTAGGCCAAATTTATTTTGTATGCTTAAATGTGTTCACAATAAATCCAGACAGCCAGAATGTTCTAATAATTCTGGCTAACTCTTCAGAAACTAATTTATACTAAAGCTGAAATTTTTTTATCTTCAAAATATGTTTAAAATGTTAAACTTTTTTATACCTTTATGTTCCAGTAAGTACTTTATCCTCAGAATTCAAGCATCCTCTAGTGTTTGGAAGTCTCCTAGTTCATCAGACTGCCATCCTACCTTGTCTTACGCTGGTGCTGTACCTAAGTCAGAAGTGTTCTGATTCTGAACCAGACATGAGTTGCTGGTGACCAGTGTGCTTTCCTGTAAAGAAGCTCTTTAGAGAGTGTTTACTGTGTGCATTAAACACAGAGGCACTATTTGAAAAGGAGTTGAACCTTTCCCCATTACTTTATTAGGAGGTATTATGTTAAAAAGTAATAAAATAGAATATTTATGCTATTTTTTAGAACTTTATAGAGAATGGTTTTTGGTTTTTTTGGGTTTTTTTAGGGTTTAGTTTTAGTTTTTTGAGACAGGGCGTATCAGTGTATAACCTTGGCTGGCGTGGAACTCATAGACCTTCTCTGCCTCTGTGCCACCACTCCTAGTTAAGATTATTTTATTTTTAAGTTTGTGTGTGTCTGTGTGTGTCTGTGTGCTGCTGTCCACAGAAGCCAGAAGAGGCTGACAGATTTCTTCAGGTTGGAGTTAGAGGTGGTGTGAGCTATCTACAGTGGGTACTGGGATCTGCGCTTAGGTCCTCAGTGAGAGCAGATGTCTTCTCTCCAGCCGCCAGAGAATAGCTTTTCTTCAGTTGTAATGTATGACATAATATCTGTCATGTTAATTACTTTTTATGGTTATAAATTGTAGTATTTCTGTCTTTGTCTCAATTTTTTCACTCTCTAGTGTCATTACATTCAGCTTTTGTTTTGAGAGTGGAAAAGCATTTATTTGACTTTATTTATTGGATGAATAATATTTGAAATTTGAAGATCTTAAGACATTCTTAAGTTGTACTTTTTGAATTCTTTAAAAAGTCTTCTTTATTTAAAAGGTTAGGTTGAAAATAGCACCACTGGTATTTATGAAGATTTAATAACCTTTATTGGTAGGTAATTTCAAGTTAACTAGTGTTAATATAATGCTAATACACATTTGTTACAGAGCAAGAATCAGAGCTGACTCATTGTGGCTCTTGCCATTTCTCAAATTTTCCATACTAGTCCATAGTCAGTTTTTGTTGGCTATGAGGCCTTGCAAGTTTTGGTTTTGTTTGTTTGTTTGTCCTTTAGACCAGGCTGACCTTGTAGTAGTAAGTTTCTGGCCCAGCCTTTCCGGCCTAACCCTGAGGTTCTGACCCGCAGTTCCGCAGAAACACACAGATGCGAGCATTAATTTTATGCTGATTGGCTTAGGGCCCAGGCATATAATTTGCTAACCCTTTACTCTTAAACTAACCCATGATTCTTATCTTGTTCAGCCATGGGGCTTGGTACCTTTTCCACTACTTTCCTCTGCGTTTGCTGGCATCGTATTGTGCTGTCTCCATGGTGTTTCTCTAGCTTCTCTGTGGCATCTCTGCCCTGCTCTTCTAATTCCCAGAGTTTTCTTAGTCTGGTAGCCCCACCCACACTTCCTGTCTGCCTTCAGCCAATCAGCAGTTTTATTAAACCAGTAGGTGGGACAGTTATTTACAATGTAACAGCATAATCCTACTACATGACCTCAAACTCAGAGATTTTCCTGCCTTTGCCTCCTGAATGCTGAAATGGATGAGTGCCATGTCCAGTAATAGTCCTTGGTTTTTGTTTGTTTGTTTGTTTGTTTGTGATAGGTCTCTTACTGTGTAGCTTTGCCTGGCCTGGAGCTAACTGCCTGCCTCTGCTTCCTGAGTCTTGGTATTAAAGGTATACACAGCCATGCCTGTGCCTGTAAGAGCAATTCTTATAAATTTACTTAATTTACTCAGTTGCTAAGTAGCTACTTGTTAATAGTCACTTAGTCTTGTTTTCAAATGATACTTCTTTATCAGTGACACATTTAAGATTATTTTTAATTTATGGTTAATCCATTACATTTAATGTTGGTAAAGGACCAGTATTATATAATCTCAGTGTATTGAAATATGAATGTGAATTAGAATTGTTAGAATGTGTTAAACTTAACTGGATTACTTAAAACTGTCCTATTTATCCCACCAGATGGTGTTGAAACACTGGATTCTGGATGGCTCACATGTCAGACTGAAATAAGATTACGGCTACATTATTCTGAGAAACCTCCTGTCTCAATTACAAAGAAAAAATTCAAAAAGTCTAGATTTAGGTATGACCATGTGATTTTATTACTTAGGCATTTTTGTTATTACTGCAGATTTCTGACCTTTAAAATTATAGGATTCTAGAATAATGAATTGTTTTCCTCACTTAAATTGCTAATGTTTGTTACACATATTTATATTAATGCTAAACTCAGAATTTGCAACCAGAAAAAGTCATTTTTGTAAAAAACAAGTGGTTTCCATCATTTAACCTTTCATACTGTATGGGATTTAAAGTTGATGAAACGGCATAAATAGGACAGTATTCTCAGAAATGGCCCTTAGAGTTTTTGACAATGAAAAGTAAAATTCTCCTGACAGCTCCAGTGTTTGCTGCTTTTCTTCTTCCTCTTCTGCTTCTTCCACTCCCTGTTTTAAGGATGGATGGGAAAGCTTTGCTTTACATTAATTACATTAGTTTTGCTGTAATACTATTGAACATAAATCTCAGTAAGCCGGCTTCCTTAAGAGGTAGACTACCTTGACTCTTGACATTAACTATGTGATTTTAGAATCAAGCAAGCTTTTCTGCTATATGAAGGCTGGGTAGAAATGCCCATTTGCGGTAACTGGAGACCTTGATATTATCTTTTTAATAAAATTCATAATGATATTATGCCCTATAAATCTTCAGTTGTTTTACAGTAACTACCTAAATATGTTATAATACACAGCCCAATCACAGGTAAGAAAAGGTGGGCAGCTTCCAGAGGCCTGCTTGGGGAGGGGAGCGCTGACACAATCTCTAGAGCTGCACATAGGATTAAAGGAGAGAGAAGGACTTGTACTATTGCCCTTAATGACCTCAGGCTCTAGATCTGACTTAGACGTTTTATCCTTGGGATCAGTTGTGTATAGTAAATCTCTTAGTTTTCCTCCTCTTTGTGTAATTGAGAGGGCACAATGGGATTCTTGGTTCCAAGGTATCCAGTATTTTTTTTTTCAGAGAATTATTTTGTTTAGAGAGCTACCGTTGTATATATTTTCATCCTTTACCAAATCCTGCACAAAATTTCCCAAAGGGAAAGGCATTAATAGTAAGAATCATTAAACATGAAAGTAAAAAGATGCAGAAGTGTGGTCTGCAATGTCAGATGCTTTGTCAAGCAGCAGTGGCCACCATGTGTCCAGGCCAGGTGGCACTTTAAACCTTATATATTAGCTATTATATAAGAGAGACTTTAATATGTGTACCTTCTCTATTTGACTTAATTTTTTAAAGTAGTCTGCTATGCATAATAAAGTTTTTGTTTACAGATTGTTTTAAAAGAAGGGAAAATATGTTACAAACTTTCTTAAGGGGGGGGGGCTGTTATTGTGTACCCAAAGTGATCTTGAAGTGCTCCAGTGTACAGATTATAGACATGCACTACTCTGTACAGATTAGTGAATTGTCTCATTAAAGTAAGACTTTAGTTGGCTTGCTCGGATATCTTTCTTGTGCTGTATTTAAGAAATAATTAATAGCTGATAAAATCATTTTGAATGTTTTGATGCTACTTAGCTCACTAGATTTGAAAAACATTTTCTTATAACTTTTTGTAGTTGGACTCTACAAGTTAAATTATTTGAATTTTGTTGAATAAATGTGTATAGCTAGAAATAGTTGTCTGTTCTTATCTTTTTTTATCCAATAGACTTAGCCATCTTGGTTTAGAAAACAAATGTGTCTGTAATGGCCTAGTAATTTTAAAAGTTGGCATAACTTTGTATTTTAAGTATAGGAGAGAACATGCATCTAAGTAGTACAAAGTTTTAGAGTCACCTTTTTTTGGTGTTGTTCAATTCATCTGTAGATGGAAAACAGCAGAGTTATCTTTGTGGTAGACAACAGCACTATATAGCTGTTTGAAGATATCCTTTATCTTTTATTTATTACAGATCCCTTTCCTTTAGACTTGCCCGCTCTTTTAAATGATTCTTTTGTCTGCTCATTTCTGTACATTTCTGGTTTCCCCTGATGTATCCCTCTGATTGATATTGTCTAGAACCATTCCTAAGAGTGTACTTTCTGAGAGAGAATGATGTTTTTGCTTTGAGTTATTGAAGTGTTTTACAGTGCAATACCAGAACAGTATTATTAATGGAGTAATCTGCATTGTTGGGCTGTCAAGGAGACCTCAACTATATGGCTTTCAACAGTGATTGGGACAGAGAGCAGCCCACACTAATAAAGGTCTATTATTTTTAAAGTCAGATTCCATTTAAATCTAAAATGCTACCTAGGATGGATGAGGCCCTAGACTTTTTTTTTTTTTATCAAGTAAAAGCAAATCTGGAATAACAGTTCTTGTTCTTTTCATTAATAATACTCAATGTGATTAATCTTCACTAACTGATTGAAGAAATAGTCCAGATCTCAGTGTACTTTTTGGCATGAAAAGTTTCTGCAACTAATTGCCTCTCTTTAGGAGTAGACTAGCCTTTGTGCCCTGTTGTTTGGGTAACTGGTCTTTGCGTTCATTGCTATGAGGCTTATTACAGATTCTTTGTTGATTCAATTAAAAAAGTAAGTACATATAAACATATCCATGCAGATAATACCCATGTATAGAGTCTCAAGTCGTGTCTCATGCCCTTAATCCTAGTACTAGAGGGGCTGAGATAGTAGGAATACTTTAAGTTTGAGGCCAGCCTGGGCTATAAAGCTAGTGCTAGGCCATCTGAGGTACATAGTTTGAGACCCTGTTTTAAGACAAATGAGCAAAATAAAAAACAATATTTATACATATACAAAGTGATTTTGCTGTAATACTTTTTCTCTAGCAGGTACTTTTTTATAAAGTTTCTGGACTACTCCTGTGGTAGAGAGGAACATAGCAAGTGTTCCTGTACCACCTGCCAGCTTCCAAATAACCACACGGAGACTTATTATTAATTATGAAACTGACCAATAGCTTAGGCTTGTTTATAGCTAGATCTTATAACTTAAATTAAACCATTTCTATTCATCTGTGTGCTGCCCCCCTTATCTATGTACTGCCCATCCTGCTCACTCTGTTTCTCATGGTGTCTCTGCCCAACATTCTCTTTCCTGAAAATCTTGCCTAGCTATTGACTGTTTAGCTTTTTATTAAACCAATTACGGTGACATATTTCACACAGTATAAAGGAATACAGTGTTCACAATAGTGTTCACTTTAAACCTCCAATTCAATGTACATTTAGAAGTGCTCTACTAGATTTTGATTTAGTTTGTGCTTGTGAGATCAATCCATCTATCAAATCATCCTCCTAAAATGAAGTCTCCCAAAAGGAGCTCTTGTTTGAAGGCTAAGAAATTGCAAGCTAGGTATAATTGGTATTACAGTAAATAAACCTGCAGTATGAATAGTCTAATACTTGTGTTTATGTACATTCTATGATTTTTTTTTCCTTACTGAGTATTATTATTTTCTCTTGTCAATACAGGGTAAAGCTTACACTAGAGGGTCTGGAGGAAGATGATGACGATAAGTTATCTCCCACTATTCTTCATAAAATGTCTAACAGCCTGGAAATATCCTTAATAAGTGACAATGAGTTTAAGTGCAGACACTCACAGCCAGAATGTGGATATGGCTTACAGCCTGATCGCTGGACAGAGTACAGCATACAGACAATGGAGCCAGATAACCTGGAATTAATCTTCGACTTTTTTGAGGTGAGTAATTATTTTAGTGAGGGACTAGACAGAGTTCAGGCATGAACTTACCTTTTGTATACAATAGATTTTGCTCCTTACAACAACTTAGTGGAGCAGAATAAGCAACTTCAGTAGAATTGTATCTTAAATCAGGACAAGATGTCTGTGCCTATTAAGTAATATAAATATAAAACTTTCAAAGAACTTTCTATGAATTGGGTAGAGAGAGTAAAAGTCTATTTTTCCTCCTATTGAAGCCTTTTGTAGTTCATTAATGTTAGCCTCTAACTCAGTATGTAGTAAAAGATGACCTTAGTTATAGGCATGGACCTCTATGCCCAGGTTTTGTGGGGCTGCAAATGGGAACAGGGCTTCATGCTTATTAGACAAACATTCTCAGTTGAGTTATATTCTCAGCTTCAAATGTATTGTTTGTTGTGACAACTCACTCTGATGGTAGATTTATTTTATAATTCAATATGTTTAGCAACAAGTTAAGTTTTATTTTATTGTGTGTATGTCTGTACATGATGTTTGTGTGTATTGGTGGGATGTGCATGCGACATTCTTGTGTGAAGGTCAGAGGACACTTAGTAATTTGGTCCCTTCTGTATATAGGTCTGGGGTTTGAACCCGGGTTTCTAGATGTATTGGTTGCTTTGTTAACTTGACTCCAACCTAGACATATCTGGGAAGAGGGCATCCTGATAAAGACAGTGTCTCCCTGAGACTGGTCTGTAGGCATATCTGTGGGTATTTTCTTGATTCATAGTAGCTGTGGAGAGAGCCCAGCCCATTGTGCTGCCCTGGGCAGGTAGCCCTGGCTGCTATAAGAAATGAAACCAAGAGCAAGCTTGTAAGCAGTGTGCTTCTCTATGACCTCTGCTTCCATCCCTGCTTTGACCTTCCTGGATGATGAATTATACGTTGTAAGATAAAATAAACCTTTCCCTTCCCAAGTTGCTTTATTTTAGGCCGTAGTATATTATCACAACAGTAGAAGAGTAACTAAGACACCGGGTTTGTATAGCAGGCCTTCTACCTGCTCAGCCATCTCTCTGGTCTAAAGAGGTAGTACAGTTTAGATCAGGTTTTGGAGAATCTATGCTAAAGTCCCAACCTAATGACATATTAGAGATTGTTAGCTCATTTGCTTCCTATAAGTAACACTTGCTTGGTACTCTCTACTGTCTTTATATAGCATGCCTATCTTGTGAAATTATATGCACTGGTTCCTTAACCTTTGCTGCCTTTTCTGATTTCTGTTTTTTGAGGGAAGAGAACATGCTTTGACATTTTCTCGATAGCAGCAGACAGGTAGACTTAAAAATACTGAGTGAAACTTACTACATATAATTAAAAGTTCTGTAATCTTTGAATTATTCAATTTGTTGATATTTTTAGATATTTTTGTGAGTGTGTCTTTTTGACTGCTTATTACATAAGATCTAATGTGAAAATTATAGATCTAAACTTAAGATGATGGAATTTATAAAAATGTAGTATGAAGTTTTGGTTGAACTCTTTTATTATTACTACTTAGTGCCTACCTTAAGACCTCACTACAAATGTACTCCCCACCTTGGCTTTCTAAGTGCTGGTTATAGATATGTGTCACCATGCTTGACTATACCATGTGTACATTTATTTTTGAGGAGGGATATCATGTAGCTCAGTAGCTTCAAGTGTTGTGTAGTCGAACATGATGTTGAACTGATAACAATCCTCCTGCTTTCTCTTCCCAAATGCTGGGATTATGGAAATGTACCACATGTCTGGTTTTGTCTAGCTACGGGGATCAAGTCTAGGACTTCATAAATACTTAGACAAGTACCATACCAATTGAACATCTAGTCCTAGATTTCTTTCTTACTAGTTGTCTTTCATAGACTCCCAAGTCCACTTTAAAATTTTGGGGGGATGAAAATTGACGATGTTTAAAAATTTAGGACAGTATGAAAAGACAGCTCAGTGTAGCAAGCTTTCTTGTTGGACTATTTTTGGACAGCCAGCCCAAAAATAATGGCCCAGAGACATAGTCTCAACTATGAAAGCTTAGCCTTAGCTTAGGCTTTTCTCCATGGGACACAGTTACCTCTTAGTACGGCACATCCGACTTGCCCACAGGATCTCCACCTCTCTTCTCCCCCCAGAGTTCTCTCTTTCCCTAGAAATCCCACCTATTCTCTCCTGCCTACCTATCAACCATTGAGCTCATCAAGCAGTGGGCACCTTACACAGAGACACATCTCTACAGTGTACACAAATACTCCGTAAGAGCTCAGTGGTTAAGAGTCCTTTCTGTTCTTGGTGATAGCCAGAGCTCAGTTTCTAGTATCTAGGTGGGACAGCTTATTTCCTCCTGTAACTCTAGCTTCAGGGGTCTGGCCTCCTCTCCTGGCCTCCACGAGCACTTGTACTCATAAGTCTGTCTGTCTCTCTGTCTGGGGCCAGTGAGAGCATGGTTTAGTGGGTAAGGACACTTGTTGCTAAGCCTGATGACCTGAGTTTAATCCCCAGCATTTACATGATGTAAAAAGTATAAATAAAAATTCAGAACATTCTGAACTTTATTTATTTATTTATTTATTTTTTAGGAAGATCTGAGTGAGCATGTAGTTCAGGGTGATGCTCTTCCTGGACATGTGGGCACAGCATGCCTACTGTCCTCTACCATTGCTGAGAGTGGGAGGAGTGCTGGAGTCCTCACTCTTCCCATCATGAGCAGAAATTCCAGAAAAACAATAGGCAAAGTCAGAGGTGAGCCCTAAAAACTAACTTAAGGTTATGCTAGAGTTTTTATTAGTTTAAATTGAGTATTTGCAAATGATGAAGATCAGATAAACAATTTACTTTCATTATTAATAGGACAATAACACTTTAAGGGGCATACTTACTGATTTTTCCGGCTTTACTCTAAATCAATTTTGCTTTGGTCTTTTCTTGTTTGATAGAGATTTACAAAGTTGGTTTATTTAGGTGCTGCTTAGATAGTTCACAATGGTCTTTTTAATCATGCCCCTTCCTTTTTCTTCCTACGGAAGTTGATTTTATTATCATCAAGCCATTGCCAGGATACAGTTGTTCTATGCAGTCTTCATTTTCCAAGTACTGGAAGCCAAGAACACCACTGGATGTTGGGCACCGTGGTGCAGGGAACTCAACGACAACTGCCCAGTAAGTTGCTTATTGGATGAGATTACCATGCAGTAGCCCATACTTGGTTAGGTTAGTGGATTTACCACTGTATCAGAGGGTGGCTTTTCATTACCCTTAGAATTAAATGAAAGTGGTGATAAGGGGAAGGGATAGAAACTAAGTCTCTCCTGAGATAATGTTCAATCTTTTTGATGTACTGAATGCATAATGAGAAGGTCATTAAATATTGAAAGCCAGGAGGGAAATTTTAATGCAGAAAGCTTTTTGGCCTCTTTGTTGGTGCTTTTGCAAGCTGCCCTCTGGTAGGCTTTGGTTATTCTCAGTGCTTCTTTCTTATCTGCATTGCCAAGGTTCTAAGGAAATGTGTAAGTCAGTTCAGTCTGAATTTCATTTCAGTGCCAGCCTAATCAAGTTGTCTTTCTCTTCCAGTTTTGTAAATCTGTCAGTGTCATATTTCATTGCTAGAGGCTTTCTATTATAAAATCAAATCCTACCTTTAAAAAAATTTTTGTTTTGTGTGTGTGAGTGAGAGAGAGTATGTGTGTGTGTTCATGTGTGCAATACTCATGGAACTTAAAGGATTCAGATCACCTAGACTGGAGTGACAGGCTGTTATGAGTCACCCAGTGTATACTAGGAGCCAAACTCAGGTCCTCTAGAATAGCAGCAGATGCTCTTAACCACTGAGCCACCTCTCCAATCCCCACATAGTTCTTTAAGAGTGAATCTGAGGTTGCTTTGGGTCTTGTGGTTATCATTATGATCCTGTAGGTCTCCAGACCACGTCAGCTTTCATTTAAGTAAGAAGCACTTTCGAGTTTCATGTTAACAAGTTCTCTACTTATGCCCCAGCAATCCTTTTGTGTCTGCCAACCGCAACACCAGGGTTCTCGGCATAGATGGCCGTACTTGACTTCTGACATCATGAGTGCTACAATCTGGACTCAAATCCTTCTGTTTGAGCAACAGCACTCTTTCCCATTGAGCTATCTCTCTAGCATCTTTCCTCCTTTTTCTTAAGTCTACCCTTTGATATGTCCATCATTCCCCCTTCCCAGTGTTTGCCAGTATGGAATCATTTGGAGACTTTACTGCAAGTAGTAAATGTCTTCTGTCTCCATTTTTTAATGCCCTTGAAAAGGATGGCTTTCCTTAATCAACCACCTCACTTGTCTCTAAGAAAAATTCAAGTACAGAGACGGTATGCATTGTGATGTGGAATACATCTATCATTCTAAGTAATATGGTTTGTATTTATTGAAGTAGATGCACATACCAGCCGGCTTTGTTCACTGTCATATTTTGAATATAGCAAAATTAGTCTCAACATAGAAATTAAATTTCCATTCTCATGTTGAAGATGTGATATAATTGGCTTACTACAGTCTTTCTTTTCTTTAGTCCTTGATGACTACATCTCTTCTCTGTTTCAGGCTGGCTAAGGTACAGGAAAATACTATTGCTTCTTTAAGAAATGCTGCCAGTCATGTAAGTACTGTTTCTTTCTTTTTTCATCTTTTATTTTCCTTTTTCATTACAGGGTTTCTTGACTGTCCTGGAACTCTGTAGACCAGGCTAGAGCTGAACTCACAGAGATCCTCTTGCCTCTGCCTCCAGAGTGCCGGGACTAAAGGCTTGTGCTACCACTGCCAGACAACAACTTCAGATTGTTGAGATAGAGACAGGGAGTTCTTGGCAGTTTGTAATAGCTGATAAAAAGAAAATTACTCCTTGTTCTGAAAATGTTTCTAAGAGGAGATAAAATATCTTTGGGTGTTTGTGTTTAAGTTTGTGGTTAAAATTCACATATAAATAACAATAATAACCAGCCTTTAAAAATGTTTTATGTGTATGAGTGTTTTCCTGCCTGTGTGTAAGTGCACTGCATGTGTTTCTGGTTTCCTCTGAGGCCAGAAGGGGGTGTCAGATCCCCTATAGCTGGAGTTACAAACCTTTGGGAACCATTCTGTGGGTCCTGGGAACAAAGCCAGGTCTTCTGAAAGAGCAATCAGTGAATAAGAGCTTTTAACCACTTTCTCCAACCCCTCTACACACGTTTTTTTGTTTGTTTGTTTGTGTCTTGTCTTCTTTTGGAGTCCGGATTTCTCTGCCTTAAAAATAGCAGAAGCTGGCCTAAATTGCAAGACTTAGCCCAGCCAGGTTGGCCTTGAACTTTGGTGATTGCCTGCTTCTTTTTCCCCAATGTTGCCATTACAAGTAGGAGCTACCATGCCCCTTTCCCATCCATTTTTGAGGGAAAAAGTTCCTAATTACTGGTTTTTCTTTAGAATTAATGCTTATAGAAGGTGGTTTTATGCAACACTTTATTGCATTTTGTTATTTATTGGAGGTAGGATGCTGCCACATATCTGCATGTCATGGTAAACGTGGAGGTCAGGGGACAACCTGTGGGAATTCTGTCTCAGCACCTTCCTCCTACCATATGGGTCCTGGAGATAGAATTAGGTCATCAGACTTGTTGCCAAGTGTCCCTACTTACTGAGCTATCATCTGGCAATCTCTGTATAACACTTTTTTAAAAAATGTATCAATACATATGTGAAATAACACATTGAAATAAATTATTCTGTACTCTTAAAAGAAAATAAAGGTAAGCTTGACTATATTAAATCTCTTCTTTTATCTAGTCACAAAGTATTAGTTTATTTTGCTTCTCCACCTGACGGTAGAGACTCATGCAGACTTAGACTTAAGTGGGGTAAAGTTGGAGGACATCTCATTCCTTTCCTTTCCATTGTCTCTCACAGTGGCTTCCACATTCCTGAAAAAGTAGTTTGAGCCAGGCATAGTGGCTCTTGTCTTTAATCCCAGCACCTGGGAGGCAGAAGCAGGATGATTTCTTTTGAGTTGAAGAGTTCCAGGACAGCCAGAGCTAAATAGAAATGACCTCAAAAAATGAGAGAGAGAGAGAGAGAGAGAGAGAGAGAGAGAGAGAGAGAGAGAGAGAGAGAGAGAGAGAGAGAGAGAGAGAGAGAGAGAGATTGGATGATAGAGACAAAAGGATTACATGTACTTGAGGCTAGCCTAGGCTATGTAATAAGCCTTTCTGAAAAAAACAAAAAGAAGAAAAAGTTAAATTAATTTTTTCTTTCCCCAGTACTAGAGATTGAATTTAGGATCTTAAGCAAATTCTAGATCATTGGACTACATTGACCTCATCTTTTTGCTTATGCTGAAATTAAAGCCTGTGTCTTTGGGTCCAACTTGTAAGCATAGTTCACTGTGAATTACTTAATGAACTAATATCTCTTCTAAGGTAATTCATATTTTAGCTTCTCCAAAGTCAGAATAGCTTGAATCATAGTTTAATTGGCAGCATATTCCCTCTTTTTTCTTGTATATATCATTTTGTAATTTATGGTTTCTTAAATTGGTTGTGGTAGTTATTTCAGTATTTAAAAGGATTTGGATGGCACACACCTTTAATCCCAGCACTTGGGAGTCAAGGCAGGTGGACCCATAAGTTCATGGCCAGGCAAGGCTACACAGTGAGGTCCTGTTCCCTCCTCCTCCCCCAAAATAATAGCATGTAGTTTTTCCTTTTAGTTGAAAGATATACTAATCTGCAGTATACTGGACCATAGTTCATGATTTGGAACTAGTTTTAGTTCATTGTTGCTAACGAAACAGCATTTACCTCTTAGTAAAAATTTTTTTTGAGTGGATGATTATATAAAATAAAACATTTTAATTAGGAAGATGTGACTTCAAATAGTGGAACTTTGAAGAAATGATGTAGTTTGTGCTCTTGAAGAAACTGTGATATTTTCTTATTTAAGCCATAAAACTAGCTATGTTTCCTGCTTTGGAAATAAACAAGAAGGGGGCTGAAGAGATGGTTTGGTGGTTAACAGCACTGGCTACTGTTTCAGAGAACCTGGGTTCAGGTCTCAGCATCCACATGGTGACTCACAATTGTGATTCCAGTTCCAAGATATGCAGTGCCTTCTCTGACCTCTGGTATCAGGCATGCAAGTGGAGCACAGACATACATGCATACTAAGCACCCATACACCCCCACCGCCCACCCCAAGACAGTTACTCTGTATAGCTCTAACTGTCCTGGAACTTGCTTTGTAGACTAGAATGACCTTGAACTCACAGAGATCTGCTTGCTTCTGCCTTCCAAATGCTGGGACTAAGGGTGTGCACCACCACTGCCTGGCTCATACAAAACTTTTTAAGAAGGCAGCAGGAAGGTAGATGACACAGTCAGCTCCTGAATTCCTTACTTTATGTGTATTCACAAGTGTGACCCTCAGTGCTAGTGAGCCACTGTAAAACTAGAAATGGAACTACCCACTATGTATGGCCTTCTGTGTCGCAGCAATATTACATAATTCACAGGCTTTGTTTGAGCCTGCCTGGCTTTTTTCAGTGACTGTGTCTCAACTTATGTTCTTGTCCTTTATTTGGGTTAATTTGTAAGACACAGGTAGCTTTTAAAATTAATATTCTTTTTTTTTTTTTTTTTTTTTTTTGGTTGTTTGTTTCTCTTGAAACAGGGTCTCACTATGTAGCCCTGGCTGGTTTATAACTCATTTATAACCAGGCTTTCCTTAAACTCACAGAGCCCTGCCTGCCTCTGCCTCTTGAGTTTTGGGATTAAAGACGTGTGTCACTGTGCCTAGCTAAAATTAATTTTCTTAACAATTCTTGTACTCTTTAATCAATTTAGGCCTCTGTCTTGAACTTTATATGTGTATCATTCTTGTCATTCATTTGCTGAATATCAGACAACAGTAGTATCTTCTTCAATTGTCACCTTTTTTAAAAAAAAAGAATTTTAATGTGCAGGTGTGTGTATGGATCTAAGTGTGTGTATGTGTACCATATGCATGCCTATGCCTGCAAAGGCAAGAAAAGATAATTAGCTCCTCTGAAGCTGTGGTTAAAGATAGTTCTAAGTGATGAGATAGGTGATCTAGGAACCAAACCTGGATCTTCTACTTAACTCTCCAGCAAATGTCAGTTTTCTAAGAAAAGCTTTAGAATTGTATTGTCAGGTGAACCCATGAGCAGAGTAAAGAGGTTTCGTAGTTCCTCTTTCTTCTCCTGGAGGTTCTGCTGTTTGACTGAAATATACAGAATCTCCTACTCATAACAGTGGCAGAGGCAATATCCTGAAGGTCGTCTCACAGCTTGTGAATTGCTTTGGGTGTTTGCAAATGGACCCAGATACCCCAACACGCACACAAACACATTTTTGGGAGAAGCAGAAAAAGTTGTACTTTTTGCAAAAGAGAAAATTGTAGGAGAGTTTGAAGTGAGATATTCTTGAGCAATTTTATGGTTTTGTATACAAAATTATAATTTTACTGTAAACAAATTTTTTTTTTTTTTTTATCGGTGTTGTCTACCAGAAATTTGTTTTAAATACTTGATTGCTTTTCTTTTGTCAGGGTGCAGCATTTGTAGAATTTGATGTCCACCTTTCTAAGGACTTTGTGCCTGTAGTATATCATGATCTCACCTGCTGTTTGACTATGAAAAAGGTATGTTGAAATTCCTGTATTTCATACTTAATGTCATAAAATGTTTAAAATGAAAAATTTTGTTACATGGTTAGCTATTTGTTAGAATTAGTAAATTCATATTCTTAATGAATTATTTCTGGTTCTTTTCTTACTAAGCCTTTATAATATTAAGACATAGGTTTGATGGGAATAATTATTTCCTTGAGTCAGACACCAGTGTTAATGAATTTGCTATTTGGTATTACTGATGAAGAGACATGCCAAGTATTTTCTGCATTGCTGTCTCCTGTATAATATTGAGGCAGAAGAGGAGAAATTTTTTTTCAATATCCTATGTATCTTCATATCTCAAATTAATCAGCTGACACAGTTTAGCTAAAGCTATAAAATACCTCAGTGGAGTGGTGTGGTGGTAGTATGTAGAAGGCCTTAGCCAAGGCAGGTTCAACAGGAGAGGTATGGAGAAAGGAAAGCCTGTGGTTGAGAAAAGAGATGTTCAGAGCTAAACTTCAACACCAATCCATGTCTTGGTGACTGATAGAGGAATTTCACAGCTACAGAGAGGTGAGACCTAGGTGCAGTAGAAGCAGAAAGAATAGGGAGGAAGGTATGGTACAGAGAAGAAGCCTTACTGAGATTTGAAAATGCATGTAGAGTCCTAAGATCCATCACTGTTGTTGTAAAAACACAATTGTCTGCATTATATACTCTGGCCTGTTACATACAGGTGAACCAAGTAGTTTTTTAAAAGATTTATTTATTTATTATATGTACAGTGTTAGGCCTACATGCCCGTCAAGGGCACCAAATTGAATTACGAATGATTGTGAGCCACTGTGTGGCTTCTGGGAATTGAACTCAGGACCTCTGGAAGAGCAGCCAGTGTTCTTAACCTCTGAGCCATCTCTCCAGCCCTGAACCAAGTATTTTTTTTAAGGTATTTAAATTAGGAAGTTTCTTCCTGCATTTTTAAAGAACTGTTGAGTACATTTTCATGTGAGCTGGTTTATAGTTAAGGCCAATTTGCTGCTATGTAGAGCACTGTAGCTGTTGTACAATAGAATCTGACAGAATAGTTGGCTGTACCTGCTCAGTGGATGGAGTCTAAGCACAGACGTAGATAAGGACCCTTTATTTTTGTGAAATAGTGTCAGTGGCTGAAAAAGGGATTTATCTCTTCAAATGGTGATGACAGAAGCAGAATAACTAAGGACCAATAGTGAAGGTTGTTTTTGCTACAAGAGAATATTTTTTCTAAAATAGCTTAGTGAAGAGTGTTACTGACCCTTTGTTTACAACAGGCTGTCTTAATCTGAATGAATTAATGGGGGGATGAATGAAAGTATTGAATTGTGTATATTTACACCTTGTTTTTAAGCTAGCAATTTTATGTAAAAATAATTCATCCATGTCCAATAAAAAATGTAAATAGTTCAGAAGATAAAGTGAATGACAGATCTCCCCCCTTCCTTGATCTCATTCCCTTACTCTTAATAGTTTCTTGTGTGTCCTTCCAGAAAAAATTTGTGCATACACAGGTTTGTACCAATATTCATGAGTGAATATACTTGTGCAATGGCTTTTAATGTTGTTAGTCTATTGCTGGTACCTTATCTCATTTCCTTAAGAGAGTGGTACTTCCTACAGCATAACATTTGTGGCTTAAAAAGCTAGGTTTGCCTGTGGAGGATACATGCTCGATCATGGTTCTTAAATATTGCTTATAATTAGGCACATTTTCATGGAAATTTCTTTGTGCATCTGCTACTTTTAGTCAAGTTAGATATTAAAAGGCTTAGAGAGAATTAAAAACTTAACTTGGAGCATTAATATGCTTATAGTACTTGCATGTTGATTTCCTAGGCATGTGGCATGTGTAAGTGTCAGATGAAGTGAATACCGCATGAAGGAGGCAGTAATAATGATGCCTGACATCATGCTCTGATACCAGTGCTTTTACTCCTTCCAGGTGCCTTTTTCTTCCAGACACGGACTGCCTGCAAGAGAAGCAAGCCAGGGGCTGGGATATAGCTCAGAGAGAAGAGCCTTTGCCTAGCATGTGCAAGGCTGTGGTCTCTTCTAAGTCTACAGAGCGGGGAGTCAGAACAAGAGCACCTGTAGTGTTAGAATGACTTTTCTGCATGGGGTCATAGTGGGTCACGATGGCTACCTATGAGCTATTGCATCCTCTGTGCAGCACAGGCATTCTGGGAGAAGAAAACAGGTTCAGTTCTGCCTTTCTTTTTTCTAATAGAAATTTGAAGCTGATCCAGTTGAATTGTTTGAAATTCCAGTAAAAGAATTAACATTTGACCAGCTCCAGTTACTGAAGGTATTAACAGTGACACAATGTGAATTTTTCTTCAGCTTTAGTATGGTTTATATTTGTCTGATTTAGTAATACTCTGCACATAAGAATGGCTATATGTTTTTACCATACATGGAGTATGTTTTAGCTACTGGTCTAGTTGAGGGATGGGTTTATGTTCATCTCTAGTTTTCTTTGCTGCCATGGATCCCATTGATGATTACATTCTTACAGGAATTAGCCTGTAAGTCAGCTATAGGATGTATGTTCACAGTCTTAGGTTGCTTCTGTCTGCAGAAGCTCTTTATAGAACTGTCTTTGTTTTGCAATAGGCCTTTTATGTGATAGTTTTATAAAGACTCAGATCGTGGCATTATTTTGTCTTACTATGTTAGGGTTTGGGATAAGAGCGCATCCCTTTTAATTACTTAAGTTAATGGCTAAGTACAAATAGTTTCCAAACTTTTAGGAGTGTTTGTTTTGGTTTGGGTTTTGGTTTTTCAAGACAAAATTCCTCTCTGGGTGTAGCCCTGGCTGTCCTGGAACTTACTTAGCAGACCAGGCTGGCCTTGAACTCACAGAGCTTCACCTGCCTCCTGAGTGCTGGGATCAAAGGCTTGTGCCACCACTGCCTGGCAGCTTAGGAGGGTTTTTTGTTTTGTTTATTCTTTTCTCCCTTAAGCACTTGGTAATGATTTCATGTGCTTGTATACATATAGAAAACGCTCATAATGCTTAGTGCTTATTATTAGACTGATAATTCTACATTTTGTCTGTTCTAGCTTGCTAGTTCTTCAAGTTACTTTTTCATGAAGTATGGATTTTTTTCTAATTACATTTTGTATGTTTGTTTTTTAGCTTTCTCATGTGACTGCACTAAAAGCCAAAGATAAGAAACGTATGTGAAAGTTTGGAAACACTGTTTTTGTTTTATAATTGGCATTGATAAGGCATTCCCAATTTAATGTATTCTTAATCATTTTAGTGACTGTAGTATTGGCCCATCTGAATATAATTTCATAAATGGGTAGCTCTTGCTTTGATTTTTTTTCAACTGGAATGTTACATGCATAGTAAGCATTTCACTATTTCCCTTAGCTTTATGTCATTTCTTTCCGAACAGTCTTAACTATTACAAAGTAGACTGCCTTTCAGGTACTGATTTCAGTGTCAGGAATTTGAATTAGTTCTATCTTCTCTATCTGTGACTGTGGGCAGGCCACTTTAGCTAACTACTTTGTACCTCAGTGTCCTCACCCATTGTTCTGCCTGCCACATTGCTGTGTAGTATCACTTTACATTTCCCTCCCAACAGAGCTCAATAGCCTAGTGAAACATCTTGAAACCCATTGCTTTTGTGTGCTCCCTTTCTTTAGCTAGAATATGTTACCTCTCAAAGACAGGACAGTGGTTTCATAGTCCCAGAGACTGCCTTTCACAGTGGTCTGCAAAGGGCAGGTGCTCAATAATTTGTAAACCGTAGGACTTTTTGAGGGTTTATGAAGTACTTTAGACACCAAGATTATCTCAAAATATGACTTCATAGGCTTGTAGATACTTTATGACTATAAACAAAAATTAAATTTACCTTTATTCAATTGTAAATTTATACTTAATTTTAGTTTTAAAATAAACTTATAATGTACATTATTGATATTTTTCCTTTTAGGAAAAAAATCCAAGGTTTCTTAAAATGTAGTCTATTTTGGATTAGAAGATTCTGCTAACAAAAGTGGCCATTGGTTTTCCTGTTTGTTTTTAAGGCAATTTCACATAGTTCAATCTAGCCTTGAGATCACTATATACTCAAGGATAACTGTGAACTTAACCTCCTGCCTCTACCTTCCAAGTTCTGGGAGTATAGGCATATGCCATGCCTACTTTTATTCAGTCCTAAAGCTAGAGCCCAGGGCTTCATCCATGCTAGACAAGCTCTTTACCAACTGAGCTACGTTCTAACCCTTATATTTTCTTAATCTGTAATTTCTGGGCTGATTTTGATAAAATTCAAAATTCCACGGAGAGCTAAATTAGTGCTTCTGACTACTATTCAAAGAGTCATCTTAACAGTTGTTATTCTTTTTTTTTTTTTTAATTACTTCTTAGGGCCACAAAGGATAATGTTTACATGAAGTATTATGAACTAATCTTGTTGCTAGATGCCTGTTTTTAGAAAGTGGGGTTCTTAATGGTTAAAGATAATAAGTACAAGAGCCTTCAGAAATACTAAGCTGAAAAGATCTAGTAATTACTTTAGTGCAGCGTGTCTCTTACGGTTTGGGAGAAGATCTCCACTAGTGCATTTTAATTACCAAACTTTTGTAATTTGAAATTTCAGAATCTCTGGTTGAGGAAGAAAATTTCTTTTCTGAAAACCAACCATTTCCTTCTCTTAAGATGGTAAGATCCTGAACAGGGCTATTTTATTGATATCTGATTGCATGAAAGATTTGTTTTACTCTCATAAACGAGCATTAAAAGGGCTGTGTCAAAGTCATCATCAATGTAAGTTTATTATCATGATGCTTTTGGGGAGGTAATAAGGCATGATGTCACATATTTCATCTCAGGCTGACCTAGGCTTCTGAATTCCTGGTTTTCCTGCCTATCCCAAGAGCTGGGTTTGCAGGTGCTGGCTATAACCCCTGAGGTTGTGCTGGTTTTTAAGAAGAACTTAACTGTTCAGTTGAGGAAGACTACCTTGTCATTGGGTTAATTTGATGACAATAGCAAGTTTGTGTGTTTCTGTATAAAGGGACGCAGAGAGCAGAAAGGGGAACAGAAGAAGTGGAAGGAAGATGTGATGGTGAAATAGGCCTTTTTGTAGTATTTAAAACTTAGGCTTTGGAGAGAACATGAGAGACTTCATCATTTAAAAGAAGAGATTTGAGGACTGGAGAGATGGCTCAGTAGTTAAGAACACTGACTGCTCTTCCAGAGGTCCTGGGTTTGAGTCTTGGCACCCACATGGCAGCTCACTGCCAGTAACTACATGTCCAGGAGATCAGATGCCCTCTAAAGACACCAGGCACGCATATGGTGCACAGACATGCATACAGGAAAAACACCCAAAAGAAGAGATATCAGAAATTCACTATAAAAAGGTCTAAGCAAGAACTAGTATAACGAATTTTAAAAAGTAATTTTAAAATGGGAGACAATTTGTACAGCCTCAGGAAAGTTCATGTAGATGCTGGAGAGATTTTAGTGTAATTTCATAATGATCCCCTCCTTCAAATTAGTTGTTTGTAGTTCTGTCTAGTAACTAGGCTTCTGTTCATGTTTTATTTCTGTTTTTGCTTTTGGTGGTATTTACTTAGGACCTCATGCAAGCAAGCACTCTATATTATATTTTAAATTTGATTTTCAACTGCCAAAATCATTCGACTACTGTGTGTATAGATAATTTTCTTTAGAAAGAATGAACAATGTTTGTGTGTGCGTACATGCATGTGTATTAGCCTTTTTGATTTATGGACCTCAGAATAACATAATGTATTTTCTGGAGGTTATCCATCAGCATGGTTATTTGTTGAACAACAAAACCTTTTTAAAAAGTTAAAAATTATAGCTTTCACTTAATCATAGTAAATTCCTATTTCTAAATATAATTCAGAAAGTATGACTTAGGGTAGGGTTAGGTTTAGAGTTAAGGATAGTGTCTTTCTCAATTCTTGCTTTCTATAACTCACTTTTAGATATTTTTTAAAGGAATGATAAAATATATTTTAGGTTAAGGGTTTCTTTTTATGGTGATAATTGAGTTATCAAAGATATTATTGAACTTGATGCTTTTAAAAAATACTTTAACTTTCTTATTTAACAACAAAAAATTGTTTTCAGTTCAATATTAGAAAAATTAATGGAATATAATGACAACAAAACATATTGCTAATGTATTCTTACTGAGTTTTTGCAATAATTCTGTTTTCCTTATTTTTCTTATTTTGCCACCCATCTTACCCAAAAAATCAACACAATTCATCACCAACAAACAACCTGTAGGTTTTAGAATCACTGCCAGAAGATGTAGGATTTAATATAGAAATAAAATGGATTTGCCAACACAGGGTAAGTAATTCTTTTGTTACTCTCTTTTGCTTTAATGGCATTGAATAATACTGAGATCTTACAGTTTCTTTCTTTGAATCACATTGTTTGCACCACAGGAGAAAAAAACAAACATGTTTTAAATCATTTAGTTTATTCATTATCCACAGATATTTACAGAGAAATTACTAAAGGCCAAGCATTTTCTGAGTGCTGAGAACATATACAGAATAAGGATAAAGTAAGGTCCTATTTTCCTAGAGTTGAAGAAAACAGGGATTAATTAACTCTTGGGACTAGAAAGCACTTACTGCTCTTGCAGAGGATACAAGTTCATTTAAGCACCAAGTCTTCACAACTGTGCTTAATTAACTCCAAGTCCTGGAGGGCCCAATGTTTCTGGACTCCAGGCACCTGCTCTAATGTGCATATACCTATCTATAAACCCGAAACTTAAATCTTTTAAAGAAAGAACTAACTACTGAATGCATTTGTAGAGGAAGGTTTTTCTGATAAAAAGTTGCTAGGAATGTGGAGTCCTGAAGTACTGAGGAATCAAAATTGGCCACTTGGACCAACAGTCTAGATTTGTTTTATTTAGAAAAATTCCTAACTGCATTCAATCAGGCTAAGGTGGTCCTGTTTTAGATGGCAGGTTCTTGACCAAGATTTTTCTAAGATTTAATTTTTGATTGTTTGCTGAGGCTTTGAGAATTATTTTGACTAATATTTAATATGTTTAATATTTTGTAATAAAATTGATACCTAATGACTGATATATCTTATGGTTTGTAAAGATTATGTCAAAATAGTTAAGTCATAGTAAATTGCAGTTTATAGAAGTGTATCTTTTATTTCACTAAGTCTGTTTGTTAAAGTCAAAGCCTGTTTTATTTTTTTAATTGCTCCTTGCTGTCTCAGTACTTGAATTATTATGGCTGTGCTATCACTAGATGACCATGCGGTTTTGGCAATCAGTTTTTCCTGGTTTTTGGCTTCCTCATCTGTGGAATAAGTATTAATTCTACCATTAGTTATCATGTCTTTAACATGGTCTCAAAAAAGTTAAAAGAAACCAAATACTGGCCACCACGTTAAAATAAATAGGTTTCTTGAGCACAGTTGGGCAGGAATATTGATTGTACAGTTATTATGAAAAGCAGGTTTCTAAAGAAATCAAAAATAGAAATCTACCATAACCTAGCTATTCTTATCCCTCTTTCTAGGTGTCTTAGTTTCTACCTCTGTGAAGAGACAACATGATCACAGAAACTCTTGTAAAGGAAAACATTTAATTGGGACTGGCTTACAGTTCAGAGGTTTAGTTCATTATTGTCATGGCAGGTGGCATGCAGGCAGACATGGTGCTGGAGAAGGAGCTGGAAGTTAATAAATCTTGAACTGCAGGTAGCAGAAGCAACTGTGTTGCCACACTAAGCATGGCTTGAACATAGGAGATCTCAAAGCACAACCTTACAGTGCCACACTTCCTTCAACAAAAACACACCTCATAATAATGCCACTCCCCATGGGGGCCATTTTCTTTCAAACTACCACACTGGGTATATACTAAAAAAGGAATGAAATCACTATCTTGTAAAGGTAATTATTGCCTACTTGTTTACATCAGGCAAACAAAGAGACAGCCTAAGTGTCCATTATTGGACAAATGGGCAAAAATATAAGTACTCTAGAAAAAGAATGAGACCTTTCTGTTTGCCACAACATTAAATGGGTCTTGCAGAAATTATTTGCTAAGTAAAAGTAAGGCAGCCACAGGAAAATAGTGCATGATTTTACTTATATAGGGAATCTAATTATTTCAAATATAGAGAAGAGAGTTATTTATTAGCAGTGAAACAGTAAAGGAATCAGGTCAAAGAATACAAAATAACAGATGTGAAAGAGAAGTATGGAGACCCATATACAGGTGCGGAATATGGGTCATTTGCTGTACATGTGATGCATATTAAATAAATTGATCTGTTCCTACCCTCAAAGGAGACCAACTGCATAAGAAGATGGATCTGATTACTTGCTTTAATTTAATAATCTGTGTTCTCTCTGTATCCTGTAATATCCTATATGCCTTTGGAAAACACATGATTACATTTGTAAATGTTGGGCTGGTTGTTCTTGGCACTTGTCTAACACTGTGGCTCCAGCATGTATCGTGGCCTCTCATTTTCTTCCTTCCATATAGGATGGAGTATGGGATGGCAACTTATCAACATATTTTGACATGAATCTGTTTTTGGATATAATTTTAAAAACTGTTTTAGAAAATTCTGGGAAGAGGAGGATAGTATTTTCTTCATTTGATGCAGATATTTGTACAATGTGAGTAGTATTCAGGTTTGTTGTTTCTGTGCCATCAGTTATAGCTGGGGTTTGGGAGGTTATCCAGAGGGCACCCTGGCTTGCCCATGTTGTCTTTCCTTTCTGAACAGGGGTTTCTTTCTCAAGTGCCCATCACCACTCCTTTGATGTCTAGCGTTTTGTCCTTCATACCAGATATAAGCTCCCCAGGTTTCCCATTTTCAATTTCTGAGATTATTTTAGCTCTTATATATAAAAACTTTAAATCTTTATATTTGACTTGGTTGTATCAGAGTAATGGGATTTGTCTTTCTTGTTCTGCTTTTGAAAGTTTCTCAATCTGTAGACCATGAATTCACTGTGTAGCCCAGGCTGGCCTCAAATTTATAGTGATCCTCCATCCTCATCCTCCTGGAGCTGGAATTGTGGGCAAGAGCCATGATGCCTCCCTTTGTTTATCTCTGTTTTGTTTTCTTCTTAGTACTTTCTAAGTAATATTATTACCTTCTACCATTTTTTTTTCTTTATCCTGTCTATTTAGGGTTCGGCAAAAACAAAACAAATATCCCATATTATTTTTGACCCAAGGAAAATCTGATATTTACCCCGAACTCATGGACCTCAGATCTAGGACAACACCCATTGCTATGAGTTTTGCACAGTTTGAAAATATTTTGGTATGTTTTTTTTTTAATTAACTTTATTTTTTCTTTTAATTTCATATGTATTCACTGTATTTCTATTATTTCCCTCTTTTCCTTCAAACTCTCACATACCCTCCTCACACTCTCAGATGCGGGGCCTTTTTTCTTTGCTATTGTTCTACGCGCATGCACATGTGCACAGTCTGCTACGTCCATTAAATGTTGCTTGTAAGTTTTCATTGTATTTTAATCTGTATTAACCAACAACTGGTTAAAGACTTAAGTAATGTCAAGTAGATAAATGACAGTGACTACACATTCAATATGCTTATAAATTACATATAGGTATTAATAATGTATATGCATATATACATGTATATAATCCATTAAATAAGGGAATTATAAGGAAAAAATTTGCTCATTTTTCCCTGTTAGGTCTCCACTAACCTAGAGTCTGATCATTAAGCATTTGTAATGACTGCATTTCTTTTTTGTAAATAATGAGTTTTTCTTCTTCAGGGGATAAATGCTCATACTGAAGACCTGCTTAGAAACCCATCCTATGTCCAAGAAGCAAAAGCTAAAGGACTGGTCATTTTCTGCTGGGGTGATGATACTAATGATCCTGAAAACAGAAGAAAACTGAAGGAATTTGGAGTAAATGGTCTAATATATGATAGGTATTTTATTTTTTTGTAAAAATCTCCATGGAATGTTACAAAAGGTGTAGCCTTTATCTTCTAAATTATTAAATATAGTTAGGTTAAAATTATGTAGTTTAGCCTAAAGTTGATACTTTGTGAGCTTTCTCAGAAGTTGAAGTATGTCAATGCCACTTGAGAAGTCTTAACCCAAATACCTTGGGTTGAGCTGCCTGTCCCACACCTGTTTGTCAGAACTTTTTTGGTGATTGTCTTAGTTACTTTCTATGCTGTGAAAAGACACCACGACAAAGGTGACTTCTAAAACTAAGCATTTAGTGGGAGGCTTGTTTGCAGTTTCAGAGGGTGGGGAGTGTGGCAGCAGGCAGGCAGGCAGGCATGGTGCTGGACAGTAGCTGAGAACTTACTTCTGATCCACAAACAGGAGGCAGACAGACAGACAGACAGAAGCAGACTGGTCCTGGCATGGGCTTTCTAACCTCAAAGTCTACTGTGACACACCTCCTCCTACAAGGCCACGCCTCCTAGCCCTCCCAAATAGTCTACCCTGGGAGCACTGCAGTGATCTCTTGAGTTCTGTGGCTCATCCCCAGAGATGTACCTATCCAACTCAGGACATTGACTTTTTTAAACCCTTGTCCCTTCTCATCGTGATTTCACTATAAATGGCCACTCTTTATGAAGTCTTCAATGGCAATGTTCTTTAGCCTGTTTTCCTCTGGGACCTTTCCTCTCAGAACTTCCTTCCATGTGCTGTTTGTTTTTGCTTCAGAGAGAAAATCCTGGATGCTGAAATGTCATTTGCACAATGGCTCTTTGACACCACTAGTTAGTAGTTTCTGTTCACGGGGCACTTCTTTTACTTTGCTCAATATCATTTATCAATGGCTGGCACACAGCATGTATGTAATGCCTTATACCATGTGTTTATAAAGAGGTTTGGAGTTGAAAAGAACATTTACTTGCTGGAGGAAGTGAGAAAGTTTTCACCAGACTTGCTTTAAATACAAAAATATACTTCCCTTGGATTTAATGGATAGTACTCTTCTTTGTCCTAAGTTATATCATTCTCTAATAAAGGCTTTGCTTCCACGACTTTGTATGGACTGGTCTATTATTCACTTAGTTGTTTAACTCATTTATTTGATTGTGGAGGCAGACAGGGTTTCTGTGTATTTCAGACTGCCTTAGTCTTGTGGTCTTTTTGTCTCAGCTTCCCAAAGACTGGGGTTATAGTTGAGTGTCACCATGCCTAGCTGCTCTGCTGCCTTAATTGTAGCCTACATGCTACTTATTTGTCTGCCTACCTTTTAAACTAGTTGATTAATTTTGCTTAAAACAGAATGACTGGCCAATTTTTTAAAATAGAGGTTTCCAAACTAACAAAATAAAAATTTTTAATTTTATGTTAATAATTGATAAAAAAAATACTTGCTTTAGCAAATGTTGGGGTTTTTTTTTTTTTTTTTTTTTTTTTTTTGTATATCCAAGAGTATGTAGGAAAAAAATGATTGCAGATATATGGGGCCAAGAAAAAGATGGTGTGATAGATGACTTTGCTAAGGAATACAATTTTAGATAACTGCTTCCTCTCCAGGGCTTTCACAGGTGGAGCTGGATGTTGATGTATAGTAGCAGGACAGTATAACAAGTGCTGAGGAAGTCTTCCTGGCTCAGCATCTTTGAAGGGGAAGAGCAGAGTTGCAAGTCTGAGATGGGCAGATTTTGATAGGACTTAGATTTCAGGCCCAGGTCCAGCATAAACAAGGTAGGGCAGGGCTGTTGGCATATGAAGGGCCAACATGGCATAGGCTCTAATTAGGATCCAAGAGACAAGGGACGTTATATTGGTGTGAAAATATGTATGTATAATGTAAAAATTATAATAGTTCTCTAAGGTTTATCCAATAAAAAGAGAAAGAAAATCAAAACACCAGTATTTTATTCCTTTAATTGTCCCTGGCCAAGTCCATATATTTTGTTGTTGTTTTTTTTAAATGTATGTTTGTTTTAAGGAAGAGGGTTTTGAGACAGGGTTTCTCTGTATTGCAGTCTGTCTGTCCTTAAACTAACTCTCTTTGTAGACCAAGTTAGCCACAGATTCACAGAGATCTGTCTGCCTCGGCCTCCCAAGTGCCAGAATTAAAGGTGTGCACCACCACTGCCAGGCTACCTGTATGTTTCTAAATGGACAAATTTAGGAGGTTTTGAGTGGTTAATGATTTGGAGCCTTTGAGGCATTTATGAGAGGAGGTGATAAGTGTATAGGTTTTGTTTTGAGTTGTAGCCCCAGCTCGTCTAGATGCAGCTGAAGATGAACTTCAACTTCAATCCTCCCATCTCCACCTGATGCTGAGATTATAGTCACGGGCTACCATACTCAGTATACACAGTGCTATCGATGCATCCAGCCCCTGGTGCTAAGTAAACACTAGAGCACCTGACCTGCAGCTCAGCATTAAGTAGGCATTTCAATGATGAAAAACTGTTTCTCTACAAAAGCATTAAAACACAGATTGGACAGGTAGCCCAATATGTGATGTAAAAGTGTTGGATTTTATTTTCTAATGTCATTGGAAGTGATTAATGACCAGTATAGCTTTGGTACAGCAGACAGTACAGGGTCTGATAAAGCAAAGCAGGCCCTGAAGTCCTACCCCTCTTGCCTCTGTACAAACTCTGAGATTGTAGGCATGCCTCTGAAGGCCCAGCTTGACCCATTCTAGAGTTGGGAGTTCGTAGACCAGTGACAGCGCTTAAGTGGCCTTATGAATGGCCTAAGTTCAGTCTCAAGCACCAGCACCAACTTCACAGAAGAGAGGGAGCAAGAAAGAAGAGGGAAAAATACAGCGGACACTGTAGTGAGTGTAAAGGCAAGTGATTTTAAGTCCTCAGTGCTTCTATATGATCTCAGGTTCTTCTCCCTCACCTTCATCAACCACTTAATTTTTCTCTCAAAAAGCTTTAATCTTATTTCAGTCCTTAAATAAGCCGTTTATTATTATATGAATATAATCTTTATACTTGTGATCTTAAATTAACTCAGTTTTGCATATAGCTATAAAGTACTACTTTTCTGCCTGTATAATGTTCTATTGTTTATTCTACTTGACATTTAAGCTGTTAGTGTTCATATGAATGTTATTTATTATTTACTAGGTCTCTTGGAAGATAGGCATAAAATTTCTTCAGGGCAGTGATTCAAAACTGCTGACTCACAATACACATACAGATGCATGTCTGTGAGATTTAAAAACAAGGTTCCTTAGAGTCTCCCCATTATGTGTTATGTGCTGTTAGATTCAAATCTTGACTTTATTGGCTTTGTGACCCACTCAGCTGCTAGCTCAGCAAAATCAGGCATCCACCCCTGGGTCAGACATTTTCAGCAGGCAGGACAAGTAAGTTGGAGTGTTCATCATAGTCCACTACCGGTTCTCAGAGTCAAGTCCTGCCAGATGAGAAGGAAGCCACATGAGTCCCTGGTTCAGACTTAATGAATTAAGCAGGGTTCTGGTTGAAGCTCACTTTGGGACACTCCTTCGGTTACAAGACCACTGAAGTGGCAGTGGACCTCCTGTTTTGACTAGGACTGCTCCAGTACAGACCAGCTGGCTTCTGAGAGCACAGGCACCATCCCGAGAGTGGCCCCTTGCTGACCCTCTGTCTCTTCAAACTTGTTCCCATAGCCATGTCTCTTTTGTTTTATTATCATAGATATGGAGCATATTCTTCACCTCATCCCAAGAGAGCAGGACATGGGATTGGAAATGTTTGTACGTTTTCTTTGAAAGTGTGGCCAGGTTCATGTTGTGTATCAGAAGTCATTTCTTATGAGAGTTTTCAAACGTTTTCCCATCACTACCCCATTTTCAGTGTCACCATCAAGAACTGTGAAGTCACATTGGTTTGATATCAGTTACAATCAGAGAATCTACTCTGTTATAATGCTCTGAAATCCCAGAGATGGACCTTCTGAGTGTGGTTCACTGCTGTCCTGAGCTCTTGGTACCCCTTTCTAGCCTGTTGGTGTGTGTCATTAGAGCATGCAGCATGGGCGGTATAGTGTGTGTCCAGTGTGCCCAAAGCCCAGTTTGTTTCCAGCATAGCACAAACTTGATGTGGTGGCTCATGCAATAACCCAGAACACTCATAGGCAAAGACAGGATTAGAAGTTCAGTTCCAAAGACACGTTTGGGGGAAAGCAGATATGTGGAACTTTGAGGTAAGAATGTAGTTCAGAGATATAGTAGGCACTGGAGAAAATAGGGGATGCTGTTCAGAATTTCTGCGCTTGACATTTCTCAGTTATTTTTAATGTAAGTCCTCTATATCGCTAACTCTTACCACACTTGTAGTTCTTCCTTCCCTGTTGTCCTCTTCATCCTACTCTGGAAGACAGCCTATCCGTCTGATCCTGTTGTGTTTTGAATCTTTAAAGACTTTGTTCTGTTTGTGCTGAAAGTGCTGTTTGGGGAACATGTAGTAACCTCTTCTCATTTGTTTCTCCTAATTCTCCTAACGGTTATTTTGTTTTTGTCGTTTTCACATTCCATCTTTAAATGTATTATTAACCTCCCAGATGAGGTTGGAATCTAGGAAATTATCAGAAGCTCTGAGTGAGGGAGTGGGCTAGTTGACTTGGGCATCGTTAGGTGGTCTTGGGCCTGCTTGTCCAGACTTCTGAGGTTGGTGTTTAGGGCTTTACTTTTGGGCTGATGGGACTTTCCTAAGACAGTTGTCTGTGTCATACCTGGGGGACTTTGGCTGCCTCTGTGTTTGATTAGTTTACACTAGGAGCCATGGAGTCTTCTAAAATACCAAACCCTCCCCTGGACCCCACCTCCTATTCTAAGAGATGCCACTCACTTCCAAAGTCAGTGTCCGGAGGGGCAGCTGTGGCCAGAGTGAGAGACTTCATTGTTGCTCACACGCGGTCTCATCCTTCTTTTCCTCCCTCCCTTTACTTCTAGATCAAGGGAAACTTGTACTACTTGCCTGTGCCTGGTGATTGATCTTTTCATGTTTTTGCTAACTAAAAATTTTACCAAATACTGCAGCCATCTCCCACACCCACCTCCCAGTTTCCACAGTTTCACTGCCTTGTCTCTTATTTGGCATATTCCTGTACTTTAAAAATTTTTTTAAATTGTAATGGGATGTGAGGAGAATGTGAAGTTAGATGGCTGCTTGTCATTCTTTTGCATGTTTGCCTTTTTGTTTGTTTGATTGAATGGGTGGATGGATGGATGGATGGTTTTCAGTGCTGGAGACCAAACTAGAATGTCATTAATGCTACAGAAGTGCTGTACCTCAGATGTTTGTGTCTCTGTGCACAGGTATTTAGTAGTTAGAATGTGTATATATTCTCTTTGAGACTATTTCCCCCTCTGTACATCTCACAAGACAGCATGTGAGGCTGGTCTCTGCTGCGGGTGTGCCTCACTCACCAGAGGCTCTTTCTCTCCACGATAGATATTGAACATTTGTGACTTAAGAAACTGGGGACAAGTCTCAGCTCTTAGGAACTTTTACTCCTGAAAATGAGGCATCACTGGTTAATTGACTTGGGGAACATATACTTCCAGCATCACTAGAAAGCCACAGATTCCATTTTCTGATTTAAAGAATTGCTTTATAACAAGGGCTATGAAAGCACAGTTCTATTAACACTTTGGTTTTTATCATGAAGTGCAATATATCCCAAGCACTTTTAAAAATGGATTTTCTTGGAAAGGTTAAATCAGGCAGCCTTTAATAAACATGGAATTACATGATTTGTGTTTGTCTCACCATAGGATATACGATTGGATGCCTGAGCAGCCAAATATATTCCAAGTGGAGCAGTTGGAGCGCCTGAAGCAAGAATTGCCAGAGCTTAAGAACTGTCTGTGTCCCACTGCTGGCCACTTTGTCTCTTCTTCTTTCTGTGGGGAGCCTGATATCCATGTAGATGCCAACGGTATTGATAATGTGGAGAACGCTTAGTTTGGAGTGCACAGAGGACGTTTGGGGGCACACACCACTGCTCTGATATTCAGATTCATCATTGAGCACTGCTTCTCTGCCTTTTAGGTTTCTCAGTCCAATGAAGCAATAATGAAGTATTTTGTTATTTCATTACAGTTCCTGCAAGAATATCAAGTATGCTATTTATCACTTGGCCAGGTATAATTACCAATCAGTCTGTACAATGAGCAGATGTACTGCTAAGTATTTTCAGTGTGTTATCTAAGCCTATAATGTTGAATCTTCATTAGAAGCATAATACTTGGAAATTGATTATATAAATATCTGATATTTAAAATTCAGGCTTTTCATTTGATTAGGTCTTAAATCGTCAGTGCTTGAGAAAAATGACTGCATAATTATACCTGACCATGGAAAAATAAGTACCTCAAATGCATGCATTTGCACTGGTGGCTCCAGCTGTGTCAACTGTGTACATAGGTATCTTTCATGGGTTGATATGAACATGCACCATATTCTTTCAATATAAACCTCAGACTGTTGCCATTTCCCACTGACCCAAACCAGCCTGCAGATGAACCATGAAACTTGTTTTATAAACTTTTCAAAACTGTTTTGCATAAATATTAGAATTCCAGAATGCTGCAGGGTAACTTAATGTATAAAATATTAGAAGCATATATCACATATATATTATTAGTATAGATCACAATATATAAATTTGACTCAATGCATGCTTTAGGTTTTAAGCATGAAATTGTACATGTTTACTGTTAAGTCCTTGCATCTGGTGCTAGGTGAGTAAGAAGATGTCAGGGACTGAAAACATTTTGTCACCTAAAAATGTCTGTTTGTAGACACTTTGAATATGCTTATTTAGTGTCTTACTACCTAAACAAACATAATTGCTCTGTGTATGTTACACAGTAATTAAATCCCCATGCAGAAAAATAAATGTCCTAAATTCTCAAATTGGTATTCTTTATTGTTTAATATTTATCATGTATGTAATTTATTTAGGATTGTAGAGGATCTTACTGTGTATAAATGCATGTTTTTAGGATTATACTAAGATTTCTTCATTAGAAGCAGATTGTATTGATAAAACTGTAACTTCATAATGAATGTTAAATAAAATGACAGATTTATTTTTTTCTTCATCTTAAAATGAACTTTCAAGAAGGCATTACTTTTGTAGAATGGTTTTATAACAGTATCCTGACAAATAGCAATCCCATTCTGGTAGTACAGGCTGGCTCACTATTCTTTCTCAGTGTTCCTATTGAGGCATTTTGCTCATGTGTTGACATATTTGACAGGAGCCATGAACCTAAGATTTGAAATGACAAGTTGTACTTTTTTTTTTTAAATACAACCTGTGTATCCTTGGCCATCCTGGAACTTACTGTGCAGACAAGGCTGGCTTCGAACTCACAGAGCCATCTGCTTCTGCCTCCTGAGTGGTATTAAAGTCATGTGCCACCACCTTTGGTTTCCTGATTTGTTTTTAACACTGCACCAAGTGAGTTCTTAACTGGAAGATGGATCTGCAATTCTGTGGTATTGTATTTGTAACATAGGTTTGATGGAGTGCAGTTTAGAAAGTGGTCTTTTGCCATGGTGTTTCTGTATCTTCCCACATCACATGGGTATTTACCACCGGATGTAATTGGTCCTTTAGCAGAACCGCTGTCTTCTGTAGACCTGCACACATGCGTTCTCATGCTGTTCTGGTTTTGCTCTTTCCACTTGGAGCTCAGTGTGGTCTCCAGGGCACTAGGGAAGCAGAGGTGTAGCAGAGAGGCTAAGGAAAGGATTGGTATGGAGTGTGGGTTCAGTGTTTGGAGAAGAGCTGGGGAGACCACAGCATAGAATCTGGCCACTGTCATTCCTTTCTCCCTGCTAATGGCTATTTGATTAGACTCACCTGAACTAACCCAGGCCTCTATCACTAGCTGTCACCTTTCCACTCTACTCAACCAAGCTGTACTGTGACCAGCTCTGCACTCCCCTGCACCTTTGTATCCTTTGCTTACTTTATCACAACAGACTGTCTGTACCCTCTGATTTTCTTCACTGTAACACTGGAAAGGGAGGGACCCTTATTCTACTACTCATACTGTGAGCCTTGGGACATTTGAGAAAGATACATTTTTATTCCACTGTGCATAAAATGTGCTTGCTGTGCATGCACAGTTTGAAGCAGCTTGCATTATGACCACTGGGATAGCTTATTGATGTCAGGGGGTTTTGTTGGTTTGATTTGATTTGATTGTTTTTTTATTTGGTTTTTTGTTGTTGTTTTTCAAGACAGGGTTTCTCTCTGTGTAGCCCTGGCTGTCCTGGAACTTGCTCTGTAGACCAGGCTGACCTCTAACTCAGCCTACCTCTGCCTCCCAACCTCTGCTAGGATCAAAGGCATGTCCGTTTTTACCTGTACAGATTTAATGTTAAATTATTTTTATACTTTCTGGGAAGTTTTATAAGATGATTCTCTGGCATTGCTCCCTGGAACTGTATACTAGCACTGTTGAGTGTAAACCGAGGCACACAGCCCCCTCCTGAAGGCATTGTTGACCTAGAGCTTTTTGGGCCTGTGTGTGGGTGGAGCAGACTAGCTTGCTAGTCATTGTCTCTTCTGTCTACCCCTCCCCCATCATTGCATTGTATCATCTCTGTCTATTGCATTTGATGGAGAAAAGGGTGAGATGTGACCTAATGTAGAAATGCTTAGCCAAGCCCAGTGGTATCCCAGGTTATCCCTGCAGCCCAGACTCCCCTGGGGTAGACCAGCCAGTCTGCTTAGCTAAGTGAAGGGCACCTCAATGGAGGCTTTCCAAGCTACCTTGAGTCACTTTATCACATGCTAGAGAGTCTGTTTAGTGTTGATTTGCTATATTTAAATATTGACAAATAATACTTTAAAAGTAGAGTCATTCTAGCTAGAACACTTTACAAATGTTTGTTCCCAGTAACATTGATTTTTGCATTTGTGCACTTAAAAGTCCATTCCTAGATAGATCTTAATGGCTACTCAGATTTTTATAAAATGCTTTTTATTATATTTTATTTTGTGTTTGCATGTGGGTATGCATTCGGGCATGCTCACATGCCACAGTACTGCTGTGGGTTTCATGGACTGAACTCGGCTCTCAGGCTGGTAGATGCCTTATCACCTGAGTCATGTCACTGTCCCATAAATGGATTTTAAACTTGCTCATTAACTGTTTCAGTGGTGAGTCATTAGTTTTTGCTCATTGATCATAACATAGTCCTCGCTGCCTCGTGGATCCATTCCGTCAAAATAGTTTGAGTATTCTGACACAAGTAAGATGGAAATAAAGGAGGAATGTTATTTAGTCTCAGAGATTTTTCTACATAACTGGTCATAACTAAAGTGAGTTTTCCTTTCTAGTTTTAAGAATTGCTGTACATTTTATTAACTAGTGCAGTTACAGGCAACCCTACATTTCTGTTCTCATTGTCAGTGGGGTTGTCAGTTTGATGCATGCTAAACTCTACCAGCAGATGACTTCCAAAAGTAACCAAAACAAAACTCAATTTCTTCTTTTTTGTGAGAACCAGCCCCAATAAGAGATACTGAATTAATTTGATGTGTTTTTGAAAGTTTAGCAAATAGTCATGGTTTTTCATTAATCTTTAATGTGATGAAGGAGTAAGTAGTACTCATTTGTTATGTTACAATGACTGCAGTTGAATGTGTGCAGCCTACTCACCCTTGACCTGTCACCCACACTTAGAGATGAAACTGACTTCAGAAAAGGATATTTTACAGGGCAGGTGTAAGCCCAGCACTCAGGAGTGGTAACCCACTGTGACACTGCAGTTTGATAACCTGTGGCTTCTGGGAGTTTTATTCACCCACACAGGTTACCACTATTGAAGGCTGGTTTTGGTTCTCGAGACGGGGTTTCTCTGTGTAGCCTTAGCTGTCCTGGAACTTAGAGATCTACTGCCTCTGCCCACTGAGTGCACCACCTTGCTAGGCTTTTGTTTGTTTGTTTGTTTTTTAATTAGCTTACAAAGTAACAGGTTTCCTTGGAGACTTAATTTCAGGCATCCCTACTTTTCACCCCATCTCCCTGACTGGCCCCCTCCCTGCTGAAGCCTGCCCTGGTAAAGGCTCTTACCACCAGAGTTCAGCACAGATTGAAATCTGAGTAGTGCACATCTGCATTTGGAATATTGTTTTTTCAGTGTTGTCTTCCTTACTGGTATAGATTAATGTTTATTCCATCTTTGTACTTATTAGACCTTATTTTCCCAAATTTTCCAACTGATTCTCACTCGTGTACACCTGATTTTATTTCGTTCTTTTTCCTTTTTAGACTCTCATGCTTTAGTTAAGTAGAAGAGTAGCTTTCATTTGTCTATGAATACCATAAATTTTAAGTTATTTGTTTAGAGAAGAGTTTTGCTTTTGTTTCAGGATAGTCTGAAACTCACTAGGTAGCCAATTCTTTTTTTTTTTTTTTTTTTTCTGCTTCAACCCTCCAAGTGCTGGGGCTACCAGCTTGACCTCTCAGCCATAATGGTCTCAACCTATTTGATTTTAAGATACTTTCTAAGGTGTTCTTTTATGAACTCCTGTTTAATTGAGGACTTTGTGTTAACATTTAGGGGTGTGTGTGTGTGTGTGTGTGTGTGTGTGTGTGTGTGTGTGTGTGTGTGTGTGTGTGTGTATTTTGGATTTAAGTGAGCATA
The DNA here is from genome assembly GCA_033318265.1 of Phyllotis vaccarum. Lineage (NCBI taxonomy): Eukaryota > Metazoa > Chordata > Mammalia > Rodentia > Cricetidae > Phyllotis > Phyllotis vaccarum. The sequence continues at coordinate 160,382,143 of JARWLC010000001.1, read as the reverse complement.
TTTTTCTTCTTTCTTCCAGCATCTAGCAGTCTTATGGTTTCATCCCTTGAGAGCTCCAGACCTCAGTGTGAACACGAGTACACCATTTACATTTAGTAGTTAATGACCAGAAAGGGCAGGGAACCAAGAGTTTAAAATGTGGTTTGTGCAGTGGAAGTCTCTGTTTCTTCAGTTCCCAGCATCTACTTCCGATAGCCAACTGAATGCAGTCTTTGGGCTGTAAGACAGTTCCCTTTCTCCCTACCCCCTCTCCCCAGGTAGGGATGGGCATGTAAACACCATCCTATTTTACTTGGACAGCTTAGGACAAGTGTGCAGGGCTCCTTAAGTCTGACTCTTAGACTTTCTGACCTGGTTCTTTGAACATTCCTTTTATTCTATGAGATTTCTCACTTCCTTCTAAAACATTACTTCTGGTATCCGTTTAAGCTGTTCTGGGGCCTTTAAACATATTTGTGAATGAAAATACAGATCTGTAAAATGCTTAGTCATAATTTGGTGTAGGTTTTCATTTCACAGTAAGATAAATTACCTATTTAGTATTAATAAACATTTAAAAAATTGTTTTAGGTTGATTTGTAAATGTTTGTCCTGCATGTATATATGTGTGCCATGAGCATACATGGTGTTTGTAAAGGTTTAAAGGCACCACTGGATCTTCTGGAACCAGAGTTACAGTTATGTATCACTGTAGATGCTGGGAATTAAACTTAGTGTCCCTAACTGCTGAGTGATCTCTCCAGTCCCAATAAGCTTATGCTAATTTCAAGTAGATAATTAAAATGTTTGAGAATTTCATATATGCATATAATTTTGGTCAAACCCATCCCATATCCTCCCCTTCCCCAATATTTCCTCTCTCTTTTTTATCTGCGTAAGGATTTAGTTATTGTGTGTATACTATGTGCATGCCTGGTACTGGCAGAAGCCAGAAGATGTTGAATCCCTTGGAACTGGGATTCTAGACAGTTTGTGAGCCACCAGGTAGACAGACACTCAGTAGACACTGAGCCTGGGTCCTCTAGAAAAGCCAAAAGTGCTCTTAAACTGTAGCCATCTCTCCAGCCCCATGTTTTGTTTTGTTTTGCTTTGTTTTTAATTAAAAAAAAAAAAAATCCCACTGAATGTACTTGTGTTGGCAATGTGTGTGTGAGTGTGGGAACATCTGGAGTGTGGCAGTCTCTTCAAGACACGCCCTCTCTCCCTGGAAACAATTACTTGACAATGGCTCTGAAGCTGGGAGTGTGTTTTCATAAGTCCCTCATCCCATCCATGCTGGGATTTGGACTAAATTTGATTTTGCACATGTCTTGTACATGCTGTCGAAGTTATGAATTCATGTATGCAACTGTGCTATCTGGAAAATACTATCACTCTAGTCACCCACTACCTCTGGCTTCAATCTTTTTGACTCAGTGTCCTGCTTAGGTTTTTGTGGACTTGACACAGCTAAAGTTATCTTGGAAGGAGGAACCTGAATTGAGAAAATTCCTTAATCAGATTGACTTTAGGACATTTTCTCTTACTACTGATTGCGGGTGGTACTACCCCTGGGTAGACAGTCCTGGGTGGGATAAAAAAGGAAACTGAAAAAATCTTGAAGAGCAAGCCAGTAAGCAGTAGACGTCGTGACTTCCACTCTTGGTTTGGACTGTGCCCCAGTATATATGTCAAACTTCTTCCCAAGTTGTTTTTTATCATGGCATTTTATCACAGCAACAGATAACAAAGACACCCTTTTTCTCAGTGATCCTTAAGCCTGGAGTAAGGACTTCCTGAATAGGACTCTGATCACACAGGAAATGTGGCAAATGGGCCTCATGAAATTCACAAGGTCTGCAGAGCAAAGGAAATTTATTTGAGTGAAAGCATTTAGAATGAGAAAAGACTTTGCCATCTGGCATTTGATTAATATTGGGAATATGCGAGGAGCTCAGAAAGAGGAAACATCAAGAAAACAAATGTCCAAATTAAAAATGTGTCGTGGAGTTGGACAAAGTGTTCTCGAAGAAGAAAGACTAATGTCTAAGAAGTATTTTTAAAGTTGTTCAACCTTTTAGCTGTATTAATCAGGGATCTCTAGAGGAAAAAAAGTGTGTGTGTGTGTGTGTGTGTATTTTAAAGCTGGTTGTGGTAGCTTATACCTTTGATTCCAGTACTCAAAGGCAGAGAATCTCCAGTAGTTCAAGGCCAGCCTGATCTACATAGTGAGTTCTAGGACATACAGAGCAAAATAATAGACCCTGTCTCAAAAACAAATGACAGCAGCAAAACAAGTCTGCTTTAAAATAATAACAGCTAAATTACACCCGAGAAGCTGAAAACCTGGCACTCGGTGCTTTAAGCTGGGAACTTCAACAGGCAGAGTAGTCCCACAGAGTACTGTCTCACTGGGGACAACAGCTGGTACTTAATCTACAAGGCCTCAGTGGCCCCAATCTGGTGCCGAAGGTTTCCTCAAGAGCCACTGGTCTCTAGTCAACAATGAGATCTTAGAAATGCTGTCTGATATTCACCTGTGAAGGAATCAGTGGCAGCAATTGGGCAGATAAACTGCAGGGAGAAGGGAAGGTAGAGCGAAACATAGTGAGATGGTCTTTTTTCTGCCACATGCTTTTTATCCATGCTGTTAGCACAAAGTACCGTCCACAATGGGGTAGGTCTTCCCGTACTGAATAAAACAATCAGAACAGGGTGGGGGAACAGTTGCTCCTGCAGAGGACCTAGGTTCCATTCCCAGCACTCATGGCAGTTCACAACCACCTGTGACTGCTGTTCTGGCACTCTCAGACACTGGATATGGATTCTGCACACATGCATGCAGGCACTCACACATACACATAAACAATCAGCACAGTTCTTCGGGTGCAGCTTCAGGCGCAAGTTAACATTAAAAACCAACCATAATATCTATCAGGAAAATGCGAGTTGAGTATAATTTAAAATTTTGTCTCCAGTCGGAATGGCTGTTATAAAGAAATAATACATGTGGATGAGGCTGTTGGGGAAAGGGAGCACTCATTGTTGGTAGAAGTGCAAATTAGTGTAAATTGGCAATAATTGAAATCATTTGTGGAGGTTTCTCATAAAAAGTGAAAAATAGGACTACCACATGACTCAGCTACATCACTCCTGGCTACATACCCTGTAAGTATGCTATATTCTTTACCAAGGTATTTGCACATCTCTATTCATTACCACTTTATTAAGAAGAGCTAGATAATGGTATCAGCCTAGATAACCACCAACTGATGAATGGAAAATTAAATTATCGTATATTTCCACATTGAAATTTTATTCTGCTACAAAGAACAGTGAAAATATGAAGCTTGCAGGAAAAATGAATAGAACTGGAAAATATTAGACTGAAGGTAGTCCGGAAATCTACCTTCCAGGCCAGTGCAGTGGGTCTACTGGTACAATAAAAGCATGCCTCTGTGTGTGGGGGAGTGTATGGAGGGGGGAACCAAACATTTTCTTATTGGACTTGATGTCAGTACCATAGGAGGGAATTCAACCCTGGTCTGTAAAGCTGGCCAAGAGCTTATAGGTTGGGAGATAATGGGCCCTGGGGGAGCCCTCTGCTCTTGTTTTGCTAAATATGCACATTGTCAATCTGCCTTCTAAATTTTATTCCTGTAAGTTTGTACTGCTGTCAGCCTTGATCAGGGAGACTTTTTTTCCCTTTAATGTGGTGACTCATAACTAGCTAAAGGGATGGTGATGCAAACAGAAGAGAGATTGGTACCTGAGACCTTGACTTGGCTGGCCAAGTACTCACTATGTAGGCCAGATGGTCCTCAAAATGATAGAAATCCTTGTGCCTTTGCTGGTACTAAAGGTGTGTGCCACTAGGCCCAGCTGTGTGCTAGTCTTTGTCAACATCACAGACTAGAGATACCTGAGAGGATCAAAAGCATCAGACAGGCCCATGGGCATGCGGGGGGGGGGGGGGGGGGGGGGGGGGCAGCGCACTTTGAGCAGTGCCACCCTTGGGCTTGTAGTTCTGATCTGTATAAGAAAGTAAGGTAGGAAAAGGGACTATGGTGGTTTGAATAAAAGCAGCCCCCATTTTTGAATACTTATTTGGGAGTGGCACTTCTTGAAAAGGATTAGGAGGTGTGGCCTTGTTGAAGAAAGTGTGTCCCTGGAGGTGGGCTTTGAGGTTTCAAAAGCCTAAACCAGTCTCAGTGCCTTCTGCCTGCAGATTCAGACATAGATCTCTTATCTCCCTCTCCAGTACCAAGTGTGCCTGCATGCCACCATAGTACGCACCATAATGATAATGTATTAAAACTTCACAGTGATAGAACACTGACTAAGGGAGCAATCTAGCCAAGTAGTGATTCTCCATAGTTCCTTCTAGAGTTTCTGTCCTGCCTTGCTCCCCTCAGTGACAGACCTGGGTGTAGTTAGATAAAACAAGCCCTTTTTCTCAAGTTGCTTTTGGCCATAGTGTTTATCACAGCAACAGAAAATAAAAACAAACAATGCACCTGGTTCCCCTAAAAATCTCGTGGCCGCCTCCCTGCACAGGGCTACACAGGCTCTCATCTTTGAACACTGGTATAAGTTTTTCTACTCCTGGCAACAATCAGATTCATACAGTTTCTATTAAAATATATTCCCAACACGGGGGCTATGAAAAACAGAAGACTCATCTGGCTGCAGCTGGTTTTAGGTGTAGGTGCAATGAGGCAAAACTGCATCTCCTGGTTACCACCTTTGGGGGGGGGATCTGTTTACCCCCTTAGGACTGTACATAATTGTGTGTGCAAATGATTAAAACCACATGTATTATGGGAAGGGACAGTAGAGAGATGATCCCGTAGCCTAATCTACCAATCAAAATAGAGAACTACCCAAACTATATTTCTTAGTCACAAACCCCTCCCTCTCTTGAGCCCATTAAAACCAACCTCAAATAACAACTGTGGCCCTTGAGTATTCTCACTTCTGTGGTAACTGTCAAGTTTGCTGGTGTATCTCTGTAATTACACTGCTCTGCGTAAATCATCTTGCTTCTTTGCAAATCTGGGGATTTTCAGTTCTTTGGATTAGAGGCCGTGAACCTGGGCACACCTGGCTCAGACCTGGATGACTGATAACAGGATACATGAGGTGGCATCTATGTCACCCCCTTCTCCAGGGCTCAGAGGACACTGAAGAGAAGGTAGGAAGAATGGAAGAACCAGAAGATGGGAAGGCTGCTGTAAAACGGTGTCTCCTGGACAAGACACGGCTCCTCACAACTACCAAATTACAGGAACTGCTGTTGTTATCTCCCACTAACATTTCACCCCTACTCCATCACAAGGAGTTGTTAGAAATGTTGGTTGCAGGAGAGGTGACATTTCTCAGTAGTACAGCCCCTGATAAGTTGCCCACGCTCAGGTAAATAATTCCCTATCTATGCTCATGCAAGTCATGAGGTGGGGGGGAGAGGTATGGGATGGAAGGGGGCTTACTGGAAAGAAGGATTCAGTGGGACATGGAGGTTAATAAGAGTAAAGGGGGTAAACGTGATCACATTCATTCTACACATATATGAAACCATCAAATAAGTTTTAAAAGCCTTTTGCAGTTCTATTATTTGTGACTTGGCTGTGTTACAGAATGGAACATAGTAAGTTAGTTTTAACATGTTGTCCCCAAAATCGTAACAAAGAACAGTATTCAGATCTATGTTTAAAACATGAATAAGTTAGACTGGGTGAGGTGGCACATGCCTTTAATTTCAGCACCGGGGAGGCAGAGGCAGGTGAGCTCTGGGAATTCAAGCCTATCTGATCCACATAGCATATTCTAGTCTAGCCAAGGTTACATGGAGAGACCGGTCTCAAAAAACAAAACAAAAGATATGCACAGTCTATTTTTATTTTAAGGAATCAATGTATTCTTCTGTTCTCTTTTTACACGTGGAAGGCAAACAGGATTGAGAGCACACTGGTCTTGAATGCATGGGACCTGCATTCATAGGCAGTATTGGAGAAAACCAGAATAGAACCACCTTCCCGAAAGCCACCCTTCTTGATGCCACTTGCCCACACTTACTTGACATTTGCTCATGGATAACTGGGAAAGTATTGTGGGGGATTGTGTTGTTTCATTGTAATTAATTGTCTCCACCTATGAGTTTAATAAAAAGCGCTGATTGGCCAAAGGCAGACAGGAAGTGTGGGCGGGGCTACCAGACTGAGGAGACTCTAGAAACAGGCAGAGCAGAGCAGAATGCCAGAGAGAAGCCAGAGGAAGCAGAAGACAACTATGATGCTCTGAGAAAAGGTACTGAGCCGAGTGGCTGAACAGGATAAGAGTCATGGGTTAGATGAAAGGTAAAGAGTTAGCAAGTTATATGCCTGGGCTTTAGGCTGATCAGCCTAAAACTATTGTAAGCGTCTGTGTCTCTGGGGGTCTCCGGGTCTGCAGGCCTAAACCTTGAGGCTAGGCCCAAAAGTCAAGGCCAGAAACTTCTTACTACAAAGTATCTTGTGAACATGTCAGGTCTGCAGACTGCTGTGGCCATGGCAGAGAGCACAAAGCTCAGTGGCTTTGGCCTCATGGATTTCCTAGCAAGGATCAGTAAAGCATGGCCAGCAGGGGCAGACATTGGAAGCACAGGAGGGGAGGCTGTGGCCTCCTCTTCCCTTTCTGCCTCAGTTTAGGGGCTTGCTTTATTCCCTTTGTCTGTAACATTGAAAGCAGCTCCCATTCCATTACCTCCTAACACCACCTTAGGTTTAACAGAATGAGCAAACAGCAGGCCCAAGGAGTCTGAGGGAAGGGTAGGGACTGGGAGAGGGCATAATGCTCCCTCTAGAGCAGTGGTTCTCAACCGACTTTTCCACAGGAGCACATACATGCCAGATGTTTTGCATATCAGGTATTTACATTACGGTTCACCATAGTAACAAAATTAGAGTTATAAAGTAGCAATGAGATAATTTATGGTGGAGGGTCACCACAACATGAGGAAGTGGATTCAAGGGTCCCAGCCTTAGGAAGGTTGAAAACCACTGCTTTAGAGGTCTGGCTGAGGCTCCTGCCTGCTGGAGAGCTGCATGAGAGATCACAACAGGACTAGCTGCCCAGGGCCTGGCAACGCTGAAGGGCTTCCCATGGTTCTGAAGAGAAGTCAATGGGAAGTGAGAAGAACCAACAAGGACAGAAGCTGCAGGCCCAGGGGTCTGAGACCTCCCTGGGAACAAGCTGTTACAGGAGCTCTTTGCCACCTAGTGACATTTTGGATATCTGAGTAATTGGTTCTACAATTGAAAACAAAGAAAACTGGGTGTTTTTCTGGAGAACCTGCGATTTGTGCTACAATGTATGTTTAGAGATGATGAGTATGGATTGTAAAAATTGTTTTGCATTTGTATAGCGCCTTTCCTTCAAGGAGCTCAAGACATTTCAAAAGCTGACCCCTCCCAGCCTGCCCAGATCCTTTTATTCTGTTTTATTCTGTGTGGATGAGTGTTTTCACAAGGGCCTGGGTATATGTATATGCACCACATTCAGGTTTGGTGCCTACAGTGGCCAGAAGGTGGCATTAGAACTGGAGTTACAGGATGGTGTTAGCCTGCCTGCGGGTGCTGGGACTTGAACCTAGGTCTGGAACAGCAGCTAATGCTTTTAACCACGGATCCATCTCTCTAGCCCTCCTGTTGTTGTTGAAACTAGGTAGGTAGTTCTGGCTGGCCTGGAATGACCCTCCTCCTGCCTCCCAAATAATAGGATTATAGCAGCGTGCCATCATGGTTAGACTTTGTTAGGGTTTGTTTTGTTTCCCAGGCAGTCTACTTACATAGCCAAGGCTGGCCTAGATCTTGCCAGAGTCCTCTGATCATAGCCTCTGAATGTTGAGATTACAGGTGTGTGTAACTGAGCCTGGCTTTGAATGTTTTCTTCTTGAATTGCTGATTATTATTGTCACTGATTCCGTTTTAGGCCAATAGATAGCTAAATAATTGTACTAGTTGCAAAAACATATTTCCACCAAAGAGGTTTTACTTTTTTTTTTTTTTTTTTTTTTTTTTTTTTTTTTTTTTTTTTTTTTTTTTTTTGAGTGATGTGGTGGTTGCAGTGGGTATGGGGTTGCATCTGTCAGGGATTAGAGCAATAACATTTTAGACACAAGCGCCACCTTGCGGGCACCTTGTGCACCGGGCCATTGCAGTACCTCAAGCAAACCCCCATTACCAGTGCATCTCAGCGTTTGCGCAGAACTCCCTTATCAAGGCATCTAACAATTTGAACCCAGGCTTTCCCAACTGTAGGACAAGAGTAAGCAGTGTGAGAAGGTATGTCAGCCACTGGCTGCCGTCCAACAGCAAGCCAAATTTTTCATAAATGAACAGAAGCAATTAGGGCTGGCTTCAGGTGCAAGGTGCACCCCTTGACTGAAAAGTGAAGAATTTAAACTACACGCTCCCTTGTTCCTTTTTGTCTTTTAAATCTTTTACAGTGAGTTGTCATAAAAGCATGCATCAGTATTGCAGAAATATTCACTTGCAATGTATCATATAAAGGATTAATATTTATTGAGGGGCATATAAACAATAGAAACTGAACCTTAAGACCGTTCTTGGAGAGTGGAGCTATCTTACACCAGTCTGCTGATCCCCTCCCGAGAACGCCCCACTCCATAGGGGTCCTGCTACAACGCCTGAATCCCACTACACATCAGCTTTAAATTAGGATTTCCCCAGCCTCAGGAAATTGCGACTTTGTGGACCCGGTGAAGCACTTGTCCTCCACAACAGCATGGCCTGCTGTGAAGGAAGCTGCGGTACACACCCATGTATACATGTAAGCCCTTCGTGTGGCTCCCCAGACTGAAGCTACCAGGTCCTATGATTACTGTATGTTTATTTCTTGCTTTATTTATCCTCATATTCTACCTATTTTTTTTTATTAAAAACATATACTTTCTCATATAATATGTCCTAATTATGTCTTTTCCTTCTTTAATTCCCCCAGTTTCTCCCCACCCCCTTCCATCCAGATCCACTCCCTTCTGTCTCTCATTAGAAAACAAATGGTCTTCTAAAACATAATAATAAAAATAAGATGAAAACGGACAGGAAGAGCCCAAGAGAAGGCACACTCTAGAATCCCATATCTAGAATCCCATATCTAGAATCCCATAAAAGCATTAAACCGGAAGCCGTGATATGCATGCAGAGGACCTGCCGCAGACCTGCAGAAGCCCGGTACACATGGCTTTGGCTCTGAGTTCATAAGAGCCTTCATTGCTCGTGTTGATTTAGAGACCCTTGTTTTCCTGGTGTCCTCCACCGTTCAGGCTCTCTAAATACTCTGCCTCCTTTTCTGAGGGATTCCCTAAGGAGGAGGATTTGATGGAGACGTTCCATTCCGGCTGAGGGTTCCTAGGTGTCTCACTCTCTGTGTAAAGTCTTTCTGTTCCCGGCTGCTGCAGGAGGAGGCTTCTCTGATGATGGCGGAGAAGGCATGATCTGCTTCCCAGGCTGGAGCTGCAGGTTCAGTTTTTTGTCTGTTTTGTTCTTTGTTCATTTATTTTGTAGCCCTGACTGTCCTGGAACTCACTTCATAAACCAAGCTGGCCTTGAACTCAGAGATCTACCTGCCTCTTCCTCTGTCTTTGGGAGACCATGTATTGAGTGGTTGCCCACTGCACGTGCAGACCTGAGCTTCCTGCTGATGGAGGTGGGGGAAGAAGCTCCATCTGCATGTGGTTGAGCAGCTGAATAACTTCCAATCGATGCAGCCACGTCTGCATCCGAATCACAGCCTCTCAGAAAGCCACGCTCTCTCTGAGATGAGCAGAGATCTCCCCTACACCCCCTCACACCTGCCGTGTCTCCAGCTCTGCCAACTTCTTGCCAAGGCATCCTGCTGTCTCCCTTCTGTTCCGTGAGGACACAGATCTCAGGATGGTCAGACTGTAGTTTATTGCTGCTATTTGGGTCATGTTATCCTCCCCTAGGGGAGGCTTTTCTGGTGGCTTCCCAATCGGCCTTGATTGACATATTTCCTTCTTCAGAACTTCTTTCTCGAAGTCCCCTGGGCTCATTCTTGCTGACTTATCTCTGAGTGTTGTTTTGCTTAAATCAATTTTTAATATGAAATTCATCTGGAAAGGGAGAGCTGTGGCCCAGGCTCTCTCAAATTATCATCTAAAAATCAAGGTTTACAATTTTTTCTATACTTAAAAGAACACATAAATTGTGCATACGATGCAAACGGTAGCTGGTCACAGCATCCACCCCAGCTCAGCTGTCTGTACCTCCGCACACAGACCCTGTGACTATTGCTGCAAGCCGCTCTCCCCTACCACTGTCATCCTTGGCAATCCTATCTAGTCTGTTCTCATCTCCATCAATCCCTTCTTTCCACTGGGCCTGGATAGCTCCTTGCTTTGGCACAGACTCTGGTGAATAGTTTTGTGTATCTTTTAAATGGTGTGTTCCCTCTGGACCTCAGGCCTTTGTCAAGGACTTTCTGTCGTGTTGAAACATGGAGCCATGGTTTGCGCATATTTACTGCCACAAAGCATTCCCTCAAAGCGTTTCTACCATGTCCCCTGTTAATGAGTAGTTTACTGTTTATTTCTCCTGTTAAAAGTCTAGTTGGATGGCTTTTAGCTTTGCTGCTTTGAGCAAGATTCACCCATCCTCTGGGGTGCACTTGCCAAGTTGTTTGTTCTGAAACCGCAGGTTCTACTTCATCGGTTTAGACCAAAGGGATGCTACTAATTAAGTCCCCACTACCCACTCCCATGCCCAAAGTGACAGTGAGTTACTACGATTCTATTTTCAAGCAAGTGTTTTAGGTCTTTGTGTGAATGACTTTCACCCACTGACAGGTAACATAAGCCCAATCATAACAAGACGCCTTTCCTCTCCAGTTAAGACTGTGGAAGCAATTTTCACAGCTCCATGTTATTTGCTGCCCCCTCCCCCACGACCTTTTAAAATGTAAGTCCCAGCAAGGAGGGGCTTTCATAGTAAAGCTCCTATGAGGATTGGGAAGGTGCTTGCTGTCCAGAGCACTTCCCATCGCTTATAATCACAGACAAGGGACCACAGGAACTTGGTCTCTGGAACTCAGTTATATCAAAAGAGCTTTCTGAGGCAGCCCTGACTCTGAATGCTGTGGGGCCTTGCACCAGAGAACCCACCTCTAAACCAGGAAGCATCTTAGTCTGGTGTCATAAACAAGAAACCACAGGCTGACACACTTTACACTAACAAATGCAGAACACTTGAACTAAGTGATAGCAAAGAGCTCTGAGGTAAGCCCATGGTGTTTATTCTAGGAACCTAAGACAATAGGATGTGAAAAGCTGATGCAGTGAGATCCTGCTTCAAAAACAAAAAAGATGTGACGATATAATAAGGCTCTTCTTATTAGAATAAAGGTTTAAATAGCAATGGCCATCCCAATAGATAGGAAAAAAAAAATGAGATATATAAATCCAGTGTCTCTTCGTAAGGAAAACAGTTGTCACAGGAGAACCAAGAAGGGGACATTTCTGCTGAGAAAGGGTATCCATGAAAGTACACAGCTAACGTTACCCTGGATGAACAAAAGGATGAAAACATCTTCGATAAAATGCTTCTAAAATCAGCATTGAGTTGGATAGTCTAGGCAGGGACTAGGCAAGAAAAAGAAGCAAAAGGATTCAGCTGGAAAAGAAGACGTAAGGTTTCCTTCATTGATGGGTCACTTGATCTTATGTCTAGAAAATCATGAAAATGCCACTAAAAATGATAGTTTCTTAAGACTGTAGGGTATAAATCAATATATAAAATTAGCTATTTCTTTATACTATCAATAAAAGCAATCTATAAAAATGGTTCTATCTTAATAGCAACCACAAATAATAAGATATATAGGAATACATTTTTAAAAGAAGTATACAATTTATATGCTGCAGCCAGATGGTGGTTGTGCATGCCTTTAGTCCCAGCACTGGGGAGGCAGGTGGATCTCTGTGAGTTTGAGGGTAGCCTGATCTACAGAGTGGTTTCCAGGACAGCAGGAGCTACACAGAGAAAATCTGGGGTGATGATACCTATAGTGGTTAGACTGTTGTTAAGGAGTACATTGACTATTCTGGATCTTTTGTATTTCTATATAAAATTTAAGATTTTTTTTCAGCTTCCGTGAAAGAATTGAGTTGAAATTTTGATAGGATTACATTGAATCGGTAGTTTCCTTTGGTAGGTTGGCCATTTTCATGATAGTGATCATGCCAATCCATGAGCACGATCCTATAGTATCATTTAATTTCTTTTTCTTGGTGTCTTAAGTTTTATTGTGCAGGTTTTTCATTTCTTTGGTTAAATCTATTTAGAAATTGTTGTAATTATATATTTTTAGATTTGTGTATATGAGTGTGTTGCCTACATGTATGTATGCCCACCATGTGTGTCCCTGGTGTTCATGGAAGTCAGAAGAGGGCACAAGAGTCCCTGGATGGCTGGGGACCGAACCTGGGTCCTCTGCAAGACCATCAAGCGTTCCAAACTGCTGAGCCATCTCTCCAGCCCGAGTCAACACAAATATTTTTGAGGTGGCTATGAATGTTTTTGATTCCTCGATTTCCTTCCTGGTGTGTTTGTCGCTTGTGTGTATGAAGGCTACTGTTGTGTGAAGATTTTCTATCCTGTTACTTTATGAGATGTATTCACAAGCTGTAGTTTTCTGGCCTAGACTTTACAATCTTTTATGCATAGAATTGTGACATCTTCAAGTAGAGACACAGTGGCTTCCTTTCCCATTTGTCCCCTTCTTATCTGGTAGTTCGAGCTAAGATGTCATCCATTGAACAGGATGGGAAAGAAGGAACATCCTTGCTTCTGATTTTAGTGGAAATGCCTTGAGTTTTTCTCCATTTAGCATGAAATTGGCTGTGGACTGTATATTGCCTTTATTATTTTAAAATTATCTTCACATTTTTTCAGATGAATGGACTTTGGATTCATCACAAGATCATCCAGTGAGATGATCTTGTGCGTTTTGTCTTTCCTCTGTTTATGTGGTGAGTTGCAATTATTAATTTATGTATGTTGAACCATACCTGCATGTGATGAACTGTTTGGAAAGATTAGAAGGTATGTCTTTCTGGAGGAGGTTTTTCCCTGGGAGTAGGTGAGCTTTCAAATGTCCATACCCTCCCCCCCCCACTCTCTCTCTCTCTCTCTCTCTCTCTCTCTCTCTCTCTCTCTCTCTCTCTCTCTCTCTCTCTCTCTCTCTCGTTACAATGAGGTTTCTTGGTCCCAAGTGGCCAGAGGTCCAGACCCACAGATCTGCAGCCCCAGACCCTTTAGCCGCCCGCCACTGCTTAGGCCCCCAAAATGACTCACAACGCTTATATTAAGTTCATGCTGTTTGGCCTATGGTTCAGGCACATTGCTAGCTAGCTCTTACATCTTAAATCAACCCATTCTCACTAATCTGTCTGCCACATGGCCCGTGGCTCACCGGTGTTCCTTACATGTTTCTTCTTTGGCGGCTGGGTCTCTCTGACTCCGCCCTGCTTCTCCTACCTATGTTGTGATTTCCCCTCCTACTTTTTCTATGGTGCCTGTCATGGGCCAAAACAGCTCCTTTATTTAAAGATTGATATTCACAGCATACAGAAAGGCATTTCACATCTCTCTCTCTCTCTCTCTCTCTCTCTCTCTCTCTCTCTCTCTCTCTGCCTGCTGACTGTGGATCAGGATGTAAAACCCTTAGTTATTTCTCTAGCACCATGCCTGCCTGCATGCCACCATACTCCCTGCCGATGATGATAACAGACTGCACCTCTGAAATTGTAAGCAAGCTATTTGGAAATCATCTTAGGTGCTTTTCTCAGCAGGGGTCATTACCATGAGAGTGTCAATTGGTGGAGACTTGTTCTGTGTTTGTGTATTTGGGATGGGACCTAAGCGATTGGAGCTGGTTTGCTGGTATTGTTTCTTGATACAGAATTTTGTCTCCCGTTAGTTGAGTTAGCTGTGTCCTGCTGTCCTAACTTGTCAGGTGGTTGAACAGCTCTCTGGGCTTAGGGTCCAGTCTTTGGGTGTTTCAGAGCTGATGTTTAAATGGGGTTTCAGGAGTAGTCCCGGGTCAGCTCAAACTGGGTGGTTTCTAATCCCAGGAGCAGACCTTCCATAGAGGGACAGGATCCCAACACTCAGGAGTTAGGGGAGATGCTCAGGACTTTCCCACACGTTAACAGGTGCTGGTGGCATTTCCCATAAGAATCTGAGATGGCCTACATTGGGGAAAGTGGAGTGGGAGTAAGGTAGGGATAGGAAGTGTGCTCCTCAAAGCCAGTGACAGAGAGGTAGGTGGGGTTGTCAGGCTGTGAATCAGCTAGGCATGGGGACAAGTGTGCTCTAAAGTTACAGATGTTTGTGAGCCTCCTGCTGTGAGTGCTGCTGAGGCCTGAATCCAGGTCCTCTGCAGGAACAGTGAGTTTTCCTAACTGCTGGGCATCCCTCACTCTTCCCCTAGGCTGTTTACTTCTACTTTCTTGTCCGATTACACATGATTACATGCCATACATTTTAGAAAAAAATCTAAAAACTAAGTGAAAAAAAAAGTCATCAACTTCCTGGATTGGTTTAATTCACCTGCTCTTTTCATCTCCTGTTACATTCATTTTCCAGCAGATGGCATAACTTCATTCTTCATGGCTGAAAAACATTCTATTGTGTGTACATACCACACTTTCCTACCTGTATTCCTCAGGGTTCTCTAGAGAAACAGAAATTTAAAAATAAGCCTCTCCCCCTCTCGTGAGTGAGTGAGTGAGTGAGTGAGTGAGTGAGTGTGTGTGTGTGTGTGTGTGTGTGTGTGTGTGTGTGTGTGTGTGTGTGTGTGTGTGTGTATGAAGGAAATGTATTTAAATGGCTTACAGGATGTGGTTCAGCTAGTCCAACAATGGCTGCCTGTTAATGGAAGGTCCAAGAATCCAGTGTTGTTCAGTCCACGAGGCCAGATGTGTCAGCTGTTCTTCAGTCTGCACTGGAATCCCAAGTTCTCATGCCAGTGATGGAATGGACTTGACAGTGACAGCTTCCTTCTTGCATGTCCTTTAAGGCTGCCACCAGGAGGTGTGGTCTATACTAAAAGTGGGACTTCCCATCTCAAAAGAAAAGTACTAAAGGTTTATCTTCCCACTTCAGAGGTCTAGATTTTAATAGAAGTGGATTTTCTCACTTGAAATTACCTAATTAAGAAAAAAATTCCTTCACAGGTGTGCCCAGCCATTTGGGTTTTAGTTACTAATGCAGTCAAGTTAGTAACCAAGAATGGCCATTATAAGTGCATGCATTGTCAATCATATCTTCTGTGTCACACTTAATTTCCAGATGAAAACAATAACCAGATCATAATTATAATTATGTCTAACATGGCATAACTATCCCTCATACAACACAAACACATTATACATTTAGACTGGGTAGTAATATTTCTTATGGGACATTCCTTTAGTATCTCAAACTTAAATATGATAACCCCTGATATTCTCTTAATTGATGTTACATTTCATAATAAAGAAAACAAGAAATGTGTCTTCATTAGGTTTCTATTGCTGTGAAGAGACACCATGACCATGGCAACTCTTATAAAGGAAAGCATTTAACTGGGGCTGGCTTACAGTTCAGAGCTTTAGTCCATGATTATCATGGCAGGACACGTGAATACAAGCAGACACCATGCTGGAGGAGCTGAGAGTTCTACATCTTAAAGGAGTCTGGGTCCCACTGGCCAGACTTGAGCTTGTAAGACCTCAAAGCCTGCCTCCTACACAGTGACAAGCTCCTTCAACAAGGCCACATCTACTCCACAAGGCCACACCAGCTCATGACTATACCATGTACAACCACAACTGCATTGTGTATGTGTGTGTGTGTGTGTGTGTGTGTGTGTGTGTGTGTGTGTGTGTGTGTTAGAATATGTAGAAACATCCCTTGAGGGACATTCTTTTAGGATCTCATAACTTAAAAATGATAACCACTAATATTATCTCAATTGATATTATATTACTTGATAAGGAAATGAAGAAGCTAAATATCTGCTTAAAATATGTTTATACATGCTCAAACACATTCTTAACAAAAATGACAGAAATATTTTATGTCAATTTTAATTTTTGTTTCTGTAACTGGCCACATGGTCTTAGCTGGTATTTATAACCACCTCTCCCTACTACCTATTCTGCATTTCCTCCACCCTCAGCAAGCATCTCAGCAGGTCTTGGCTCTGTCCTGAGTGAGCGACCCATACCTTCTTTCCTAAAGGGTCTGTATCCTTTGTCATCCTGCCTGGACTAGGCTGTGGTTATTTCCCATTGACTTTAATCACAGGACATGGTCACCAAGAGATGCCCTACAACAGTGGTTCTCAAACCTTCCAATGCTGTGACCCTTTAATACCCTCATGTTGTGGTGACCCCCGACCATAAATTAACTTTTGTTGTTACTTCATAACTGTAATTTTGTTACTGTTATGAATCATAATGTAAATATGTTTTCTGGTGATCTAGGTGACCCACAAAAGGGTGACCCACGGGTTGAGAACCACTGTCCTAAAGGAGTTCCTGCACGCCACATATAATTTTTCTTCCTTCCATTACGAAGAAGCAATCCAATTTCTCCATGGTAGTCTGGATCATTCACCCCTCCCAACACTGTTATTTTGTTCTTAGCCTGTTGGCTTATCGAAGCTCAAAGTGGCCAGGGGGATGTCTGAGCTTCCCGTTCAGTGGACTGTTTGTTATGTCTTGTGTCAGAGCACTCCCCATTCTGGAACTAAGTCTTTGTCAGAACTTAAGGCTGTGGGAACTGGAAGCAAAAAAAAAATGTTCCTAGCAGGGTCGCTAGGTGTGACAGTGAGTGGAACTCTTCCCCTTCCCACTTCCTGATCGCAGGAATACCACGGATCTTGGCTCTGGGAAAAACTGTACCATACATTGAAATACAAGGTCAAAATATATACTGACTTCTAGAGACTCCTGCCCAGCCTTCCAGGCTGCTGCTGCCTAACTGGTGTCCTGTGTCTCCTCCATCTTTTTATCAGAACAACTGCTTCAAGATGGCAGGAAACAAGCCCAGACCAGTGGATTCCGTGATCCTGGGCTCAGTGTCATACTTCTCTGGCTGTGAAGTGAGTTCCTTGGTCAGAAGCTGGGGGCTTTCGGAACAACGTAGACAAACATTCCCTAATCCCAGTATTTTGTGAGGCAGAAGCAGGAGGATGGATGGCCAAGAGTTCAAGGCCAGCTTGGGCTTTGTGGTGAGTTCCGTGCCAGCCTGGGCTAAAAGTTAGACACTGTATACATACTAACTTATTGGTATTACATAAAATTTACATGAGTCCTTGGCCTAGGTTCCCACCCAAGCAACAAAAGACCCAGCTGACGTTGAGTTTAACCACAGCTGTTGCACATTGGTTGGCGCAGGGGGCCTTGTGGCTGATTAATTGAATAGTAACCAGCTGAGCAGCTGACTAAGCCGTACCCCATTAAGCTACTCTCTGTTCTCACCTCCTGTTTTCTAAGATGCTGTCTGATCACATTGCTGTCTAGAGTTCTTTGAACTTGCCCTGATTCTGGGAACTACTTAATTTGAAATATGATTTCTGCTTTATTTTTTTTTCTTTGTTCAGATAAATGTCACTAAATTAATTGGTCTTGGAACATCCAAAAGCAGAAAGGGAAACAAAAAGATGCACCCCTGCAGTGTTATTCTCTGGGATGCTCCTGAGGGACAAGGCAAGCCGAAGGAGCCACCACTAGAGGGCAGCAGACAACGAAGGTGCCAGCGGCCGAGTCTGGTTTTTGTAGAAATCAAGGGTTGAAATCAACACAATGGTTTTGTGTTTTGCAATGGCTCAATAGATACTCAAAGCTGTGTGTTGAAAACAAAAAGCAACATGTATTCAGTAGGAGACATCCTTTGAGAGGGGATGGATTAGTGACATCTCCCATAGCTGTGATAAATGCCTAACAGAAATAACTTAAGGGACAGAGGGCTTATGTTGACTTACAACTTCCGTGCATCACCGGGAAAACGTGGTAGTTGGAGCAGCTTGCTCCATGGCAGTGGAAGCTGTGGCCAAACATCTCAACAGGTCAGGAAGCTAGTCTGAAATGGAGGTAAAACAGCCTTCAAAACCCACCCCTAGCTGTTTACATCAGCAAGACAGGTCCAATATCCCAGAGATTCCACCACCTCTCAAAACCGTGTTATCAGCTAGTGACAAAGTGTTCGAACACTTGAGCCCATGGAGGACATGTTATGTTGAACCATAACAGGGGTCACTAGGACAGCAGATTAGAAACAGCCTCTGTGGGGTTGATAAAAATCTGATCGGAGTAAGGACAGAGTCTATACCGAAGACAAAAAGACTGCAGGATAGTGGAGTGTCCAAAGAAACAGAAAGCTCAGCAGTGAAATGAAGGAACCAGTCTACCCAGCTATGAGGCAGGGAAGGAAGAACCAAAGACTCATCCACAGAGTAAGCCAGGGATGCTCTGATTCAAAAGAGACTAGCAGTTGGTCCTCGCTCAGGACACACACATAGTCCCAACAATCTTTCATTCCAGTTGGGAGCTGTGCTGTGAGAACGATGTCTCTGTGACGAGTCCATTTTAATACCCTGCAGTCCTTGCTTATGCCCAGGTGTGGTGGTTTGAAAGAAAATAACCCTCAAAGTGAGTGGCACTATTAGGAGGTGTGGTCTTGTTGGAGGGAGTGTGTTACTGTGGAGGTGGGCTTTGAGGTCTCATACATGCTCAAGTGAGTCAGACCACTTCCTGTTGCCTTTGAGTTGGGATGTAGGACTCTCAGCTCCTGCTCCAGCACCATGTCGTCTGCTTGTATGCTGCCATGCCTCACCATGATGACAATGGACTAAACCTCTGAAAATGTAAGTCAACCAATTAACTGTTTTCCTTTATAAGAGTTGCTGTGATCATGATGTGTAGTGGTCCCAGGGTGACCAGAGCTCCAGACCCACAGACCTGCTACGCCAGACCCATTAGCTGCCCGCCGCTGCTGCTCAGGCTCCCAGAAATGTCTCAGACACTTATATTAACTTCATGCTGTTTGGCCTATGGCTCAGGCACATTGCTAGCTTGCTCTTACATCTTAACTCAACCCATTTCCATTAATCTGTCTGCCATGTGGCCCGTGGCTCACCTGTGTTCCTTACATGTTGCTCCTTTGGGCTTCAGGCTTGGTCTGTCTGACTCTGCCCTGCTTCTCCTACCTATGCTCTGATTTCTCCTCCTACTCTTTCTATGGTGCCTGTCATGGGCCAAAACAGCTCCTTTATTTAAAGATTGATATTCACAGCATACAGAAAGACATTCCCACATCAATGGTGTCTCTTCACAGCAATCGAAATCTTAACTAAAACACCAGATGACCTCTTGAAACTGCATAGTGCTTGAGGCCAAAATACTCACGGAGACTGAAAACAAAAAACAACCAGAAGCCTTTGTCCTTGCAGCTCCAGCTTCTGGGATGGGGATGGTTATGAGGCAGTCTCGAAGTGTAAGAGTGGTTGGCCAGACAACAGACACACTGAGAAGCTTCGATGGCAGGAGGCTCAGATAGGAAGGGCTCACTCAGTCATAGTCCAGCAAAGAGTGAAATGAACAGAGACAGTTGAGCCAGAGGTCAACGGGTAACACAAACCATGACTTCCTCTCTGCCATGATGTTTGGTGCTCATAAGACTGAGCAACTATGTCAGGCCCGTACGAACAGCTCAGGGCATCCTCGATTCAGCAGAGTGTTTAATACAGAGAAGGATGAGAAAGTACAGAGCACATGCACGCTTCCGGTAAAAGCACTCTGCCTGTGCCCTAACACTCTCAGGGGACACCTCTCAACCTAAACACATCTCCAAGGGGTGATGTCAGGAGAAATAAGAATCTGTCCGTCCACAGGATACAGGCCAACAGGAGTCAAAGGAAACTCCTGGTAAGCAAAGAAGAGAGGCCCCCTAAAGTGATGGCAGCGTTGTTGAGCAATTGAGGCCTACTCATCCACACCCGGCTCAGCACCAGTTTGAACTGGATAAACCGCTGGAGTCTCACCTGACCGCAGCCCTTTCTGCTTGGCAAGCCTCAGTGTTAGAACTCAGAAAGAAGTCCTTCAACAAACTATTTCTGTGGAGTTTTGTCGTTGGCATCTTGTAAAATCCCTTTTACTGTATTTGTTTTTGAAAGCAGCTTCTAGGTATTTATTCTTCTGTGGATGCCTCAGAGTTGGCAGAGTGCCTCACCACAGTCTACATGAGGCAAGAAGAAAGGAAGTTTAGCACAACTCAGTAACCAGTGTTAGACCTAGAGTCTGACTCCTGACAGTTTATTTTAGACATTTAAATACAGTACAATTTTGGGGAAAGCTTCCTGGTGAGACACAATCCTATGTGCCCATTTTCAAAGTAAATGTCACTTCTTCCATGAAGATGGGGTCTGTAGGAACACCTCTTGTGTTATCTTAAGGTCCTGGAGAAGACTCTGGTCTTGACTGTACAGATAACACAAAAGTCACTAGGCTATTAACCACCTCTGTTCCTATTTGTAGGAGTCTGGGGGAGCCCTTGGCCATACAGACAGTGTATCAGTCACTTAGGCTATTAACCACCTCCATTCCCAGCCTTCTGAAAGGAAAATAGGTTATGCTTCTCTTTTTTTGAAGAGACAACCCTGTATGTATGTTTAACATTTCTGTTTTCCCCCATGCTTATCTAGGAGCTCAAGGACCTCTGTGCCCTCAATATTCTTTTTGTGTTTATGTAATTTTATTTAATGTACATGTATGTTTCTCTGTGTGTGCACACGTGTATGTGTGCATGCATGGATGTGCACATGCACCAAACTAGCAAAAGAAATAAACAGCATTAACTAAGAAAATTAGAAGAGAAATAATTACAATATTTGACAAGTCAAGAAAATCATTCAGATTTGAAAAATACTGTATTAGTGTCTGCTGCTGTGATGAACACTGACCAAGGTAACTTACAGACAAAAGTATTAGGCTTACAGTCCCAGAGGGTTGTAGTAGGGTCCATAATGGCAGGGAAGTGTGGCAGCAGGTCACGTGCCTCATAACCAGAACAGGAATCTGAGAGCGCACATCTTGAACTGCAGGTGCTTAGCAAAGACAGTGAACCAGAAGTAGGGTGAAGCCTTGAGCTCTCAGTGCCCACCCCAGGTGGCATACTTCCTCCAGCGAGGCTGTGCCTCCTACACTTCCCCAAAATAACACCGCTAGGAAGCAAGCATTCAAATGCCTGAGACTATGTAGCACATTTCTCATCCAAACCACCACATAGTCAAAAATCTGGAAACCCAGAAGGAATGGACAGGTTTCTAGACATGTATGATCTACCCACATCAAGAAGATATGAACAGTTTAGATCTACAGTGAACAGTGATTAAAGGAGTAACGTGCCTCTCAACAAACCAAAGCTTGGGCTGGATTCATTCACTGCCAAATCCTACCAAACCTTAAATAAGAACTATCAGTAATGCTTCCAGAGCTATTTCATGGAATACAAGGGGAAGGGACACCCCTAACTTATATGAAGCCTGTATTGCCCTGAGACCAAAGTTGGATGAAGATAAACCAGATAGCGATTTCCCCGATGAGCACAGACACAAATGTACCCAATAGAGTACTAGGAAACTGGGATTATGGCATACCATGATCAAGCCATTT
The DNA here is from genome assembly GCA_033318265.1 of Phyllotis vaccarum. NCBI lineage: Eukaryota > Metazoa > Chordata > Mammalia > Rodentia > Cricetidae > Phyllotis > Phyllotis vaccarum. Next base: position 160,360,425 of record JARWLC010000001.1, on the reverse strand, counting down.
TCATTTCAGGGATACAAGGATGTTTCAGCCTGTGAAAACCAATCAGTGTAATAGATTATAAATAAAGATATATGTTCAGAAATCATATGATCATTGCAACTGATCAGAAAAAGACTTTAACAAAGTTCAACATCCATTCAGGATAAAACGTCCTGTAGAAAGTAGGAGTAGAAGGAACATATCTCAACATAATGAAAGATGCACAAACCAAATCTATAGCCAGTACTATACCAAGTGTGGGAAACAGCATTTCCCCTAAAATCAGAACTGTTGGGGTCAGCTCTCTCAGCTCTTGTTCAATATCATGACTGAACACTTAGCAAGGGGAAGAAGTGAAGGATACAAATAGGAAAGGAAGAAGTGAAATCATCTTCATCTGCAGACCATGTGATAATGCATTTAAAAGATGCAACATCCCACGAGAAAAGAGGCCCATGCAGACTATTCATCTGCCCACCACTGCGCAGGTAGCTTCCAAGATGTGGGAAACCCCAGTGAAGCAATCTGAGTGGAGACATGGGCACCTGACAGCCTCTCTTCCCCTGTATGTCCTGACCTGCATAACTCAACCCCAAAGAATGTCACTGAAGCCCAAGGGGACCCTTATTCATCCTCTTCACCCAGGGTCCACCAGCATCCTCTAATACCAAGGTGAAGGGATAGATTAGGATCATTGTTCTGGTATGGAAGTAGTTCTGGGTGGCCTGTAGGATGTGACCAAAGAACCTAAAGAGGTGGTTAACCAGACTGATACCCTGACCTCTTACCCACAAGTCCAAAACAGACCAACTGAGCAGTCAGTGGCACGATGACCTTCATCACGGAGAAGAGGAAAGATCAGGACAATGCCCCACTCATTAAAACCCCAGCACCTGTCTTCTATCCTCCTGATTCTAAGAAAGCCAAACCCTCTATCACTTCCTCCAAAGTCAACACCTGTGAGGTATGGAGATCTTCAAAGGATGGTGCCAGCTGTCAGTCCAATAAAGACCATTGGTGCCCTTCTATGGAATGGAAGCATGCCAGGGGGACTAACAAACTTCCAATGGAGATATCTGATACAACCCAACAGTAATCTGTCTGAGGCTTTAGGGCAACCTCTGATGCACAGACCGCAAGAAGACAGGTATCCCCAGACAGGACCTTGAGAACAAATGTGATATCATGGTTTTTGTGCTAACCGTCATACCGGGTATAACATAAAAACAGGGAGATCCATTTATACAGTAAACCAGTCCATTCATCAGGAAAGACCCACCACGGCCTTCTCTTCTCCTCCACATCATCCTCTAAGTAACAGCTCCCCCCTCAGACCAGCGACTGTGCCTCCTCCCACTGCACCAGAAGAACCACACATCTTTAGGAAATCTACCACTACCTCAGTATGACATGTGCCATGCTGAAAAAAGTTGTTTTTTTTTTCTATATTATAAACATAAAACATTTAGGTAAAGAGCACTTTGTACTCAGGCAATAAATCCTGCATCCAACAAAGTGGCTTAAAAATTCCCTGGTAAGTACGTAGTATGCTGCTTCTCTCCCGGGATGCACACTATTTTAAAGATTCGTCATCAGAAACTGCAGTGAGACAATCTGCATGAACTGGCTTACAGCTGACTTATGACAAACTGTACCCTTAGGATTTCAAGTATCTTGATTTATTTATTTTAAGAGATGAAATTTTGAATATTTGATTTGTTAGCGTAGCCAGAACAATTTCATTTCATTCATGTCTAATCTAAGCACTGACAGTTCATAATCTTTTCTTTGATCTAACACTTTAAAATTTTAATACCAAAGAACTAGTTTATTATTTTTCTAGAGACATATTTTAATAGTTTCACATGATTAGATGCTGAAAATGATAACAAATGGTGGATCATATGTCAAACTATATTATAATACAATATTTTGAGCTTTTAAAATATCATTTCAATAAATCATAGTAAATAATGAGAAGATGGGTCTTGCTGAGGACTAAAAGTAGAGGCTCATTTAGTGTCATGTTAACATTCACTGAGGTGGAAAACAAATCCCAAGAGTTTGGACAAGATCACAGTGACCGGATATCAGAATTATATTATCATAACCCGCATGATAAATACAGCCTTCCATATTTGCACATTCTACGCCTTCGCCATAGTACTTCTAGAGCCATCTGTCAAAAGTCTTGAATGTCATCAGACATTCTTGCAGAGCATGCTGTAAATAAGCACACCGAAGCACTGGAATGCTTTGCCTCTTGCCTGTGGGACAAGCTCTGAGTCTCCTGATAGGAGAAAACTGTGGATGTTTGTGGTCAGCGAGTGTGATCAACAGTAGCCTTTTTCTTCTGATTTGAATGGTGTAAGGATTCTTTGCTGTTACATTGAAGAAGAAGAAGAAGAAGAAGAAGAAGAAGAAGAAGAAGAAGAAGAAGAAGAAGAAGAAGAAGAAGAAGAAGAAGAAGAAGAAGATTCTTCTACCTACAAATAAAAATCACTCCCTTCAGTACTGTTTACCAACATAAGAAATTTAGCAGTGGCTGACCCCAGTCCTCCGCAGCACAGACTGGTCTTATGCAATGTTTTGCCTCGAAGCTAAAACTCATTTTCTGTCTCCTATGGTCACTGTGAGGAAAATGTCTGAGGGAAAGTGCGGTGCACTGTAACCTTCCTGTTTGTGGAAATTAGTTTATTGTACAACTCAAAGAGTGCAATGACCTTTTCAAATAACTAACTGCATTTTGACTTAAAACTTTGATATTTTTGCTGCGACAGAGAGGTGGTCTTGTAATTTAGAGTGCTGTGCTTCAACAGCTTCCTGTTAAAATATGAGCGTGTATTTTGGACAGAATATAAAAAGAAAATAGCATTCTCTTTTACATGAGTGATTGAATAACTGAGGATCGGGGAAATGCCACGTCAATCTTTCTAAAAGTCTTAGGCCTGGTGCACACCTTCAGCATTGTTGTGGGGAAAAAGTCTCATTTATAGTAGGCTCAAACAGTATAGCAAGTAGGAGTTCACTCAAGCAAGGAGGTGAGGGACCTTCAAATGAAAACTTCAAGGTACTCCAGAAAGACCACACTGGAAGATTGAAGACTGTCCACAGGCATGGATTAGTAGAATTAACACCATCAACATAGCTGTACTGCTCCCAGAAATCTACAGGTTCGATACAATCTAAATACAGATTTGAATAGTATTTGTGCTGGACAGTTTTATGCCAACTTGACACATGATAAAGTTGTCTGAGAGGAGGGACCGTCAGCTGAGGAAAGGCTTCCAGTATGCACTGCTACCTGAGACCATGCTGATGTCCATAATCCCTGCTGCCGTTGGAGGCCGTTTTGAGGTTCCTAGTCATGCTGTGAACCGAGGACCCTGTTGAAGCTTGTGTTTCTTGCTGTCGGGAGAGGCCTTGCGGATGTCTGTTGTCTGTGCTGCTACCAGAAACCACGCAGAAGTCCGTGATCTGTGCTGCTGCTGGCTGCTATGGGCAAGGAGGTTTCTTTTGTGGTGATACTGATGACTGCAGACTCATAGTTGAGATGAGAGACAGTGAAGGATTCTGTAACAAACCATCCACATATGCAAAAAAAAAAAAAGAAAGAGAGAGAGAAAGAAAGAAAGAAAGAAAGAAAGAAAGAAGGAAGGAAGGAAGGAGGAAGGAAGGAAGGAAGGAAGGAAGGAAGGAAGAAAGAGAAAAGAAGAAAAAATAAGGCTTTTCAGCAGAGACAAAAAGAGGAGGAGAAGAAACTCAAGGGGCTAAAAGCCAAGGTCACCGGGAAGGGAACCCATGGCTGCTGGTAGAATTAAGAAATCTGGCAAAGGACCTGGAAACAATCTAGATGCCCCTCAACTGAAGAATAGCTCAAAAAAAATTATGGTACATTTACACAGTGGACTTCTGCTCAGCAGTTAAAAAAAAAAAAGACAACCTAAAATTTGCAGACAAATGGATGGATTTGGAGAATATCATCCTGAGTGAGGTAACATAGGCCCAGAAAGATAGACATGGTATATGTACTCACTCAATAGACATAAAGCAAAGAATAGCCAGGCTGCAAACCACAGCCTCCAAACAGGTAGATATAAACTTTTGTAAATACTACTACTAATAAGATAAAAATACAATTAAAAAAAAAAAAAGAGTCTAGACAAGAAGCCATTGACGAGAGCCCTTAGAAATTGTGACAGGGATGCTGAAGTATAGCTTTCACAGTTGATGACTTCTGGCAGGGCTAGGGAGGAAGGACTCAGTTTTTTTTAAGGGGGTAGCCACTGGGATTATGACCATGAGCCAATGAATATATGGGAAACACAAGTTGTACTTAGTGTTTTTTCTTTTTTTTTTTTAATTTTTGGGGGAAGGAGGGCACATGGGTGAAATGGTGGACCTGGAAAGAATGGGAAGTGAATGTGATCAGGTGCATTGTGTGAAATTCCCAAATAATCAATAAAAATATTATGTTGGGAAAGAAAGAAGACAAAGAAAAAAGAGAGAAAGAAGATGCATCCATAAGATTGGGCTATATGAAGCTTGTAGAGCATTTTCTTAGTCAGTGATTGATGAAGAGAATCTCTCATTGTGGGTGATGCCATTCCTGGGCTGATGGTCCTGGGTTCTATAAGAAAGCAGGTGAGCAAGCCACGTAAAAAGCCAGTAGGCAGCACCTGTCCATCGTAGCCTCTGTATCGGCTCCTGCCTCCAGGCTCCTGCCCTGTTTGAGTTTCCAACCTTCATTGATGAACAGTGATATGGAAGTGTAAACCCAATAAACCCTTTCCTCCCCAACTTGCTTTTGGTCGTGATATTTTATCATAGAGATAATACTCTAACTAAGACAGTTTCTTCACAGAACTAAAAAAACAAAGCCTGAAATATACATGGAAACGCAAAAGTCCCAAACAGCCAAAGCAATCCCGGGAGAAAGCTGAACTAGCTGTGATCAGACTGTAAATGGGAGGCATCCTAACAAAAACAGCAGGGAACTAGTACAAAAACTGACCTACACACGCACAAAAGAGTATAAAGGACTCAGGAATAAACTCACACAGATATGACTACCGAATATTTAACTAAGGCATCAAAAACATGCCAGAAAAAGCCCATTCAACAATGTAGCAATCTAAGGAAGGAGGTTAGATCTACATCTCAAACCCCACAACAGTCAACTGGCAATGGCCAGAGGCTTTCATCTAGAAACCGAAATATTGAATGAAACACTAGAAGAAAACATTTCAAAGGTAGACATAACAAAAACTTCTGATCAGGATTCCAATGGCCCAGAAAATTGCCCCTCAGGAGCTAACAAAAGGGATCGTATGGAATTAAAAGGCTTCTGCACAGCAAATGAAACATCACCAGAATGGACAGAATGGGAGAAAATTTTTGCCACCTATACTTAAGGTATAGTGTTACTATCTAGACTGTATATCAATACCTGGGCAAAAGAAACGAATAGGCTGTTCTCAACTGAGTTGAAATGCGAATGCCCAATAAATATTTTACTAAGTGTGCAATATCCTTGACCCTGGAGAAAATACAAAATAAAATTACTTTGAGGCTGGCATGATGGTGCACACCTTTAATCCCAGTACTTAGGAGACAGAAGCAGTCGGATCTCTGTGAGTTCAAGGCCAGCCAGAGTTGCAAAGTGAGTTTCTGTTTCCAAACAAATCAAAACTCTCTTTTGAGATTCCATCTTTCCTGGGTGAGTATGACTACCTCTAGTAGAAAAAGGCACAAATGCTGGTGAGGATTCGGGAAAGAGAAACCCTATTCACTGCTTGTGGGAGTGCAAACTAGTGGGGTCCCTGTCAAAATTTAGTTAGAGGTTTCTCGGGTGTCACAAATACATGACTGGGTAAAAAGAAATGTAGTGTGCACACACGATGGACTTTATTCTGCCATAAGAAATGATGAAATTATGTCACTTTCTGGCAGGTGAATAAACTGGAGATTACCATGTTAAGCAAAATGAGCCAGACCTAGAGAGTCCAGTACCACCTATTTTCTCTCATCTTTGGAATCTAGACTCTGTGGTTTGTGTACATGTGTGTGTGCGTGTGTATATGTGTGTGTATGTTTGTGTACAGTGCGAGTGAGTGTGTGTATGTATGTAAGATCAGGGGCTACAGGGATTCTGGAGAGTTTAGGCTCTGGTTAGATGAAGTTTGTTGAAAGAGTTAGTTCCAGCTCATTAGCAGGCTTGGCATCGTAAAGACCTCAGCTTTACCATAAGGACTAAAAGAATACACATAAAGGCCTTGGTGAGACTTACCTGATGGTGTTAAGTGTGCTGTGTGAGTTATGAGAATAAACCAGTATGTAAGTCAGAGCCCCAGAGAGACCACTCCAGGGTCCTAGAGAACACTGATTATCTGCCAAACTTATCCTGGTCATCTGGAAACCATCTGAAAGGGGAAGCTCCCTTGGTAACAGGGAAAGGGGGCTTGACTGCCAGAGGTGTAGCAATGGAAAGAATGCAGGGCTTGCATTAAGAGCTCCCACTGAGGGCTGGTGGGGTGGCTTGGTAGGTAAATCACTTGCTGCCTAAGTCTGCTGAGCTGCATCCATTCTGCTGTGTAAAGGTGAAAGAGGAATACCAACCTCACAAAGATACCCTCTGACCTCTGTGTATGCACAACGGCAGGTGACCACCCACGTGATACACATACACATGATGATGATGATGACGACGTAGTAATCAAAAAGTTAAGAAAACTCACTGGCAGGGAGCAGATTTGCATAAAGCCCTGGGCCCCTGAATTCCACTGACCTGTTTGTTCTGTGTCCTGGCCCGACCTAAGTGACATGTTTGTAAGTGAGGCTCATGGCCAGCTTCCTTTCTCACACTGGGGAACATAACAACTGGGAGGACAGACAAGTACTGTGTGCAGCTAAAAGCACAGAGTCTGACACTAACTGCCTCAGGAGCGACCGTGTCCGGAGAGTTGGCACCTTGTCCCTGAAGGCACAATAAGAAGGAAATATGTGTTCATGATCTGTGCAATAATATCAGACCTGGCTTGCTCATGCCTGTAATCTCCAGCCTGTCGAGAGGCTGATATTGTTGTCTCCTGAATAAGTGCCATTCTGGGCCTTATGGCCCATCCTCTTCCCCTAAGGACTAAAACCTTATGTTTATAGGGGGAAAAAGGAACTACAAATCTCCTTATCGCTGCCACCTTCGGAGTGCTAATCTTTTGGGATCCTCCAAGACCTTGGGTGTGCCTGGATGAAGGGGCAGGGTGTGAGAGAGAACAAAAGGAGAGAAGCATGGGAGGGACAGACAGGTCTAAGATATAAGATGTATTGAATAAAGCTCGGGTCTCTCTCATTGTGATCCCGAATGATGGAACCTAAATGACTCCTGAGTGCAGATTGTTTAACCTCGACGCCCCTCGCCTGGACAAGACTCGGTCCCAAAGAAACCGGACACGGTAATCTTTCACGGTGCCAATTCCCTCCTCCCTGATTCCCGATGGCTCCTTGGGCTTTAGAATGCAGTCTCTGGGCTGCACGAAAGGTTTTTAGAAATATAATGGTTAGTTTTAATAGTTTGGTGTCAGCTTGCTACAATCTAGAATTGGGAAAGGAGTCTTAGTGAGGGATGACCTAGATTAGAGACTTGGTTGGCCTGCAGGTTTATCTGTGGGAAATTATCTTAATTACACTAGTTGAGGTGAGGACATCAGTCTACTGTGGGTAGCTCCATTCCCTGCGCAGGGGATTATGAATGGCGTGAGTGAAGCAGAGCACCAGTGTGCATGTAATAACTTTGCCCTCGGTTCTTGACAATTGCTTCTAATTTCTGTTGCCCTGTTTTCCCTGCAATAATGGACCTTGAATTGTGGCTGAGGACACTCTCTCTGCTTGGATGCTTTTGTCTGGGTGCTGTTTCTTCTGTGGCACTTAGCAAGCTGCCTCCTGTTCCTGCCTCCCTTTCGGTACCATCACCACTCACCAATTACATATCGGGACAGTATGTTTGCCATCATCTGACCCAAGGATGTGATGGAGCTCTTTGATTTTCCCTTACCTCTTTACCATTCTAACTCGAGTTCCATGCCCCCCAACACACTCACATATAGACAGAGACAGACAGACAGACAGACAGACAGACAGACAGATACACACACACACACACACACACACACACACACACACACACACGCTAGCACCACCTTCCCAGATGTCAGCCTGCCTGAACTTCTACCCAAACCCCAATCCAAGGAAGATAAACCTCATACTTCCCTTTAAATGTGCCCCAGACACTGTTGCCTTTCCTCCAGCTCTTCCTTCTAGCTACTGGGATCTGACTGTCTTGCTAGGCACTGCTCTCTCCTTTCCCAGGCCTCTGCCACTGTGACCCCAGAGTGACCTGTAGGAAGACTTTTCTCTCTGGGTCCTTTAAGGTTTTCTAACTCTGGGAAGCTCCTGCTGATGGGTGCTTTCCCCTGCTGCAGCATGCAGAGCTGGCACAGAGCCCATGGCGACCATTGGTATTTGACAAAGTTCCAGTATTTCACTTTGCAGATCACAGCTCTCCAGCACCCGTTTACTTTTATTTTTAACAATTCTCACTATATGTTCCCTTATGCCTTTTCCTTTGGGAAATTTTGTGCGGGCTTTGAAAGATGAAATCTATATAATAGCAGCCTCTTTAAACAAAATAATTCTTTGGGGAAAAGATCCCTGCTACTGTGGAAACATATGGAGTGATAACTCTAACTACTCCCACACAAGTTAACATTAAGCTACTAGATAAGTAATATTTGCTTGATAAATAAGGTATATTTGACAAATAGATTTTTCTGCCCCCCCCCCAATAAATCTTTCCACTTATGCAGTAAGCCAGATCAAGCTGAATTGAAAAAGTGTAACAGGGTTATTGAGCAAAACAACTCCCGGGTCGGGGATGGTTCTCCAGTCCCAAAGATCAAGGCCAGAGTTGACAGCAACTGTTGTGCCCTGGACTCAAGACTCCCAAAGAGACCACCAGAGATGCAAACGCTTCGAAATGCAAAAGCAAGGTTTATTGGAAAACGCAAGTCTTAACAAGGACCTCGGTCTGGTGCACAGGCGTACCCGCCCCACTGCAAGCTAGGTTTTTTAAGGCAAAACCCACAAGGTTACACATAAATTAGGGGTCTTAGTACGGATACGATTCTGATTAGCTCCTTTTGGGGGACTTCCAGATTTCCTCAGTTATCTTAGCCGGCTGCTTGTCAAACTTTTGTTTTCCTAGACTATCTGGGTTGTTGGGACACTCTGTGGTTAGCTAGCTGCTATCAGATGGCCCTAGACAAGCTTGATTTAAAAAAAAAAATTAGGGTGCACCCAAGAGCTAGCCAGTGACTGCCTCCTAAGTCAGGATAAAGAGAGCAGCCCTGAATCCATCTCTTGGCCCCTTGTAAGGAGGAAAATCATGAATAGATTTACAGAAGAAAGACAATGTGACAATAAGGAAATGGGGGGGGGGGAATCTCAAACAAACAAAAAACCATGTGGTCACCACAAGATTAGGGAGGGTCAGAGAGAGCAAGGGTATTCTCAAAAATAAGTCAAGGTCATGGGTTGGAGAAGATCAGGTTCCAGAAAATAGAGAGCAACTCAGTAAACAGAAATGTAATTTTTAAAACAATACAGCGTAAGGACTCCTGCCTTCAAAATGGAGTCAGGTGGGTTCCTCAAGGGCTGCTTCGCTTTAACTTATCTCTGTAATCTTCGTGTTTGATCTGTATTTTAATTAAAAAGAAAAGCCAGGCTTTTTAAAGCACCAGTTTGATCTAGGGTTATCCCCTTTCCCTCCCCCCTCCCTCCCTCCCTCCCCCTCCCTCCCTCCTTCCCTCCCTCTCTCCCTCCCTCCTCCCCTCCTTCCCTCCCTCCCTCCTCCCTCCCTCCTTCCCTCCCTCCTTCCCTCTTTCCCTCCCTCCCTCCTCCCTCTCTCCTTCCCTCCTTCCCTCCCTCCCTTTGGTGCTTAGGTTCAAACCCAGAACCTTTTGCATGCTAGATGAGCACTGTGCCACTGAGGACCATCCTGGGTAGGGCCTTTGTTTTCTCTGAGGGGAGAAGCTTATCCTATCTGCCCTTTGGAATTATAACTCGCGTCATATTAGGCAATATTTTTGAAAACAACAAAACGATGTGGCTTATAAAAGGGGTTGTTGTTTAGCTAGGAGCCCAGGGCTTCATTTGTTGACAACATCAGGGGCGTCAGCGACAAAGAGAGGAAGGAAGGTGGGTAAAGAAAAGGAAAGAAAGATGACAAGACCATAGGCAGCCAGAAAAATAACTGTGCTTCCTAGAGCCTCGCTTGAGGGCTTGTCTTTCAAAGTAATAGAAATTGAGCTTTGTGAAAAACAGCCCCGTGGTCATTGTCATTGGAATGTAAATATTTATACGGTTTCCCATGGTGAGTCAAGGGATCTTTCTTCAGAAGGCACTGAGTTTTGATTTTTAAAGTTTAAATAATGGACACGGAGAAACCACCAAAGAAGCACTTATTAAATATGGGTACAGAAACAGCTTTGAGAAAGAGCGGAGCTACACACACTGTTCCCTTGCTGCGGAGCCTCCCACAGAGACTCTGTTCTTTAAACCCTGGGGGATAGGGCAGGATTGGATGGTTTCTCGAGGCTCAGGTTAAGCGCAGTAGGTTGCAGCCTTTCTGGGACAGGAACAAGTCATTTCCATTCTGTCAAACTCAAACTGCCTAAGAAAAACCTAGCCCCATCCAACGGAAGCTTTGTGGGAGGGTTGTTAGCAGCATAAAGGAGTACTCAGAAGTTCACCCACAGAGATCTTCTGGTTGCTGGTTCCAGGGGCAGCAAATTAAATGCACAATGTAGGTAGCAGTTAACTTGGTCCCCCCACTCTTTCTCTTGGACCCACCCTAGGCTCACTGACCCAGATTCCTCACCTCCTACCATGCTCAAAGGTCCTAGCCTTTGTGTATCAGTTCATCTGCAAACATAAAACATCATCGCCATCAAGCATCATCAGCACCAAATATCACCATCAAACAGATTCAACATTTCAGAACCGCCATCAAATTAAGAGTGGCTTGGGTGGGGGATGAGGGAGCTGGGGGGAGAACCGGTATAGAATTAATATCCACTCCACCACTTGTAAAGGAAAAACTCTTCAGTAATAGTGCGCTACTGGTTCGGCTGATGATAAAAAGGAGCCAGCCCTGAGCAGAAATCCCAACCAGCTTCTGCAGTCTCATGGCGCTTGGGTTACACGCTGGAGAATTAAACATGTTTCATAGAAACCAAAATTCCAGAGTTTGGGTGTTTGGACAGGTGGAGGATTTGCAATGCAAAATGTTGTCATAATTACCAGGACCCGCTTTTCCCAGGCAGTGGTTAAGCAGGGTAGTCCTGTCTGCCTGGCCAAATTCCACTCTTCCTAACAAGGGATCCAGGGTCCCTTCTTCAGCTAAATTCTACTTTGTATAGCTTACTATTTCCTAAGCATGTGTACTTGATCCCCTAACATCAACTGATTATTCTCAGTTTCTCCTCCTTCAGTACAAGAGTTTTGTCAACAGACAAACCTGGATTTGCGTCCTGATAACTGCACATAACCCACAGTGATCCATGTCCCTTTGAGCCAATCAACCGCATTCCTTCTGGACTTCCACCCTAATCAAACTGTGGGAAAATCATACTGTTTCAAAACCCAAATTTCGGGATAAAATATTCTAAATACATATTAACAAGGGCATCTGCACCATTCAAGGGCGATACCCTTTGGAAACTATCTACACAACTATACCAGGTGTTAAATATTTCTGTGCTGTTTGTGGCAAAATTCTCTCAGATCAATCAATTCTAGACTGCTAATTCCCAAAAATTGTTCTCTAAAGCAAAGGAAATTCTCTTCCAAAGAGGCTAACGATCTTGGACACAAAGAGTTTCAATGGATACTTTACAAATGTTGTGTTAAGCACAGAATCATAATGAAATAGACACAAAGGTAAAAGCTAAATTTTTGACTAACTAGAAGGCATCCCTCACCCTGGGCTTGTACCAGGGAAGCATCGAGTGGATGGTGGGAATGGTTTAGTGTATATGTGGGGTTGGGGAATCAAAGGTTGGAAGATCTATAGACAGGCCAAAGGGAAGGGGCATCTATTGTTTAGCAAATCTGACCCGGTTCTAAGAATTGCAGAGAACAAATTCTTGGTGCTTGGCTTGTAGATCTCTGCATCCGCTTCCATCAGTCTCTGGATGAAGGCTCTATGATGACAGTTGGGGTATTTACCAATCTAATTACTGGCCTGCTCAGGCACCCTCCCCACTGCTGCTAGCAGTCCAAGCTGGGGTCACTCTTGTGGATTATTGAGAACTTCCCTAGACCAGGTTTCTCCCTAACCCCACAAAGTCTCCTGTTAAATAGGGTTTCTTGGCCCCGGGCAGCCAGAGGTCCAGACCCACAGACCTGCAGCCCCAGACCCCTTAGCCGCCCAGCCCGCAGCTGCTCAGGGACCCAGAAATGATTCAGACGCTTATATTAGCTTCATGCTGTTTGACCTATGGCTCAGGCACATTGCTAGCTACCTCTTTCATCTTAACTCAACCCATTTTCATTAATCTACCCTGCCACGTGGCCCGTGGCTCACCTGTTTTCCTTATGTGTTTCTTCTTGGGCGGCTGGCTCGGTCTCTCTGACTCCACCCTGCTTCTCCTACATATGTTATGGTTTCCCCTCCTACTTTTTCTAAGGTACCTGTCATGGGCCAAAACAGCTCCTTTATTTAAAGATATTCACAGCATACAGAAAGACATTCCCACAATGTCTCCCTCTATCAAGATACCTCTTTCATTGCTCTCCCTCTCTGTCTCCTGGGTACTTTTTTCTCCTTATAGGTCTTCAGTTCTGATCCCGTAGGTAGCAGTTAACTTGGTTCTCCAGAGGAAGCTGGAGCTCTCTAAGTTAGCAAAGAACCAGCCGCCTCCATCTTAGACTTAAAGGCCATTTTATAGAAAAGACAATTAAGGCCACTCCTGTTTGTGATTAAACCTCTGGTTTTCAAGGTTTAGGCGATGCTCCCCTTGTAACCTCAACTAGAAAGGGCTCTGCACTATCTATTCTGGGGGGAAATCACGGCTCTGTTTTGAAAGGTTGGTTATAACCAGTTTGCAGCCCTCTTTGTTTCAAAAGGTTAGATGACCACCTGTGACTAACGTGTTATGGCCACTTTGCAACTATGTCTTTGTTTGAGGAGCCCATGCAGGACTAACTTATTATGCTTATATTCTGCTCCTAAAACCTGCTTAATTTTTTTTTCCCAACAAATCTCCCATTTGGAAACCTCCTCCTGATCTGTAAAAGCCTGCCTTCCTTACATCTAATGCTGATCTCTAGAACCCCACCTTAGGGAGAGGCAGCCTGTGTACAGGAATAGAAAAGCTTGTTTTGACTAATCTGGTCATGATAGTTTGGGTCGTGGTCCTTTCTTTGAAATCAACAGTAGCTAGGGAAGCAATCTTCACATTCTTGTCTCAGAAATGCTGTTCACAAGCTTGCTGGAAATCTGCCAGGTTGCATTTTCAAAGTGATCAGAACTGAGGAACTATAAGGAGAAAAAGTACCCAGGAGACAGAGAGAGAGAGCATTGAAAGAGGGATCTTGATAGAGGGAGACCTTGTGGGGTTAGGGAGAAACCTGGTCTAGGGAAGTTCTCAGTAATCCACAAGGATGACCCCAGCTTGGACTGCTAGCAGCAGTGGGGAGGGTGCCTGAGCAGGCCAGTAATTAGATTGGTAAATACCCCAACTGTCATCATAGAGCCTTCATCCAGAGACTGATGGAAGCAGATGCAGAGATCCACAGCTAAACACCAGCCTGAGCTCTGGGAGTCCAGTTAGAGAGAGGGAAGAGGGATTATATGAGCATGGAGGGTCAAGAGCATGATGGGGTGGTGCATGAATAAAGGAAATTCAAAGCCAGATCTCTGGGAAAAGTGAAGATATTAGAGAGAGGAAACACCACAGTCAGATCTCACCCAGCTGACTTCCAGCTTCCTCAGCCTGGCTCCTCCTGGCTTCTTCTGCCTGCTCTGTCTTTCTATGCCTGCCTTAAATACTTTCTTTGCTCAGTTAAGGCGTGGCACCACCACTGCCTGCCTGAGAGCCTGGAACTCCTTCTGTAACTAAGATGACCTCAAACTCAGATTGGATTAAGGGCGTAGGTCACCACTGGGATATTACCTGTGCTGGGATTAAAGGTGTGGGTTACCACTGTCAGATCCTCCTAGACTGACTGTGGGTAGATCCCTCTGATATCTCCGAATGTTTTTATTATATTTGAAAATTTCCCCACAATGGGGAAATCTACAAAGACAACTGAACCAAGATCCTGGGAACCTACAAACTTTAGAGGACAGCTGTGGAACCTGCATGAGACTGGACTAGGCACTCTGCACAAGAGAGACACTTGTGTAGCTTGGTCTGTTTAAAGGGCCCCTGGTATTGGGATCAGGATCTATCCCTGCTGCATGCATGTGCTAGCTTTTTGGAGCCCATTCGCTATGATGGGACACCTTGCTCAGCCTTGATGTAGGAAGGAGGAGCTTGGACCTGCCTCTATTGAATGTCCCCAGCTTTGCTGACTCCCCTAACCCTTTCATAGGAAGGGTTGGGGGTGGGCCAGGGGGAAAGGCTGGGGAGAGCAGGAGATGAGAGAGGGTTCTGTGGTTGGTATGTAAAATGAAGGAAAAATTTTCTTAAAAGAAAATAATAATTTGTTATCATAAGGAATCTCTTCCCTGGAACCCCTGCCCATTCTCAGGATTTCTTTCTTACTTTTCCTTAATAAATATTGATTCACCGTCATAAAATAAAACAAAACAACAACAAAGGTGCCTGGGTAGATCCAGGAAGTCCTGGAATAAATACTTAACCAGAGGGAAAGGGTCCCACAGTGAGAAGGAGACTCAGAACAGCCATGGCAGACTCGGGAAAGGGCAAAGCAGGGGCATTTCCCCCACAAAACACTGTGAAATAAAATTTAAATTCACTGCATGACAAGTTGTTAAGAGTTGGGAATTAGAACCAGAAGGTTAGAGAGTGAGCTTCTGCCTCTCTCTACATTGCGACTGAATAGAGCTTGTCTTGTACTCTGATGATGTTGCTATCTGGAGTTTTGCAGACTACCTGGCACTTCTTTCCAATAAGTGAGTACTTGCCAAGCCATATAAACAGGACTCAACTGGACACAACTTCTGCACCCTCTACATTTTCCTTTTCAACTCCAGTCCCAATAGCTGACAGGTCTCTGTGGTGGCTCTGAGAGCCGGTGGGACACCACACTTTGTATAATGCCCCTGGCACACCTTATTTCTCCAAGTTTGTGTTAACATCCCCACACTCAGGCAACTATATGCTTTTGGCTTCCTCTTTGCAAACCAATTGGATAAATGACTCCACAGCCTGCAGTTTTGCCAAGGGTCTCCAAGCCAATTAGTGGGTGAGCTCTATCCTTGAAGACAATGGAGAATGGATGGTTTTAGCAAATCTCTACCAGTGTTACAGAACATGGAAGGTAGTCCAGGTGGCTGTAGATTCCTTCCAATTTTAATATCATTTTGATTATCAAGAAAGAAGAAAAGCATTAATTATTACAAAGAAGAGGTTTTGATTCCTTATGATTCTAGGTCACTTATGTGACAGATCAACTTCTGCCCTCCATCCACTACTAAAGCTCCCTTCTGCTCTTCATGCCTATCAAGACACAGATTTTGATCCCAACCATCTGTGAACATCTGAATAAATTCAGTAACTCCTCTGAACCTCTGTCTTTTCATCTCTCTCTGCATCATGGAGATAAAGTAAAAAAGAATGGTTATGAAATTGATCTGGTGGCAGAGGTTTTTGATACCAGCTATTTAGATGGGTTAGGAGGAAGGTCATGAATTCAAGGCCTTTCTGAGCTACAGAGTGAGCTAAAAGCCTAAAATTAACTTTAAGTTCAGAGCCAATTTGGGTAACTTAGTGTGATCCTATCTGTGTAACTTAGTGTTACTCTTGTCTTAAAACTTTTCAAAAAAAAATAATAATTGAAGGGGTTAAGGATATAGTTGAGTGTTAGAATGTTTGCCAGTTATATGCAGTGACCTGGGATTAATCAAAGTTATGCCAGAGAGAGAGAGATTGGGGGGAGGGAGAACACAGAGCCCCACAGGCTCTAACACAAAGTCCCTTAGCAAACAGGACCCTCTGTAGCCTGGCCAACTGCCTGATGACTTGGTGACCTCTCTGTGTTTCTCTTAACCATCTACCGTCTTCTCTGCCTCTACCTCAGCCACCAGTGCTCCACATGGGTCACAGGAACTCATTACTCAGACCCTGCTGGTTGTGGAACAGTGTGGATACAGAGTGACTCAGGCAAGACGAAGACTTCAGCAAGTTGCATCTGAACAGACATCTAAATGCTGAGTTCTCAGAATCCAGTTGCAGAGTTTAGCTTTCCTTGACATTTCGATGTGGCTGTTACTGCTTTTGCATATATCAGAATAATTGACAGAGATGGGCAAAAAGTCATTGGGGATGAAGGCACTCGAATTAAGGAATTTTTGTTTTCTTTGGGGGTTTTGAGAGCTTAAGGGGAAATGGAAGAGAGAGCAAATAACAGAGAGCAGACTGCTGCAATTAAATGTGATTTGCCACAGCTTAAGTATCACTTTCAGATAGTGTCAAATTAATGCATTTAAGGAGATGTCTGCAAAGGGGACTTTTTCTTATCTAAGTGAAATGCTGGCACAGGAAGCCTCCAAAGGGAAACTGCCAGAAGCTGTTTTACATGGTTGGTATGTTTGTGCCAAGCACCTCCTTGGTGTTTTTGAATCTTATATTGTCTGCAAAATTAGCAGTGAGGAAAATATCCTCGGAAATCCACTGGTAAAGAGCTGAGGTAGCTAGCAACCTGCATCAGAGCCATTTTGTCTACATTTTAGAAACGTAAACCTTGTAACCTTGTTTTCATGTAACCTTGCAGTTTCTCTTCTCAGGAAAAATCTTTAGTATTCCTGGAAGTCAGAGGGATGGCTTTTAAAATTCAATTTATTTAAAGTTTTATTTTGCTTAATTATCAGGAGGTAAAAATTCCTTCCTCCCTTTCTCCCTCTCTCTCCCCCTCCCTCTCTCTCCCCCTCCCTCCTTTCCTCCTTCCTTCCTTCTTTCCTTCCTTCCTTCTTTCTTTCCTTCCTTCCTTCCTTCTTTCCTTCCTTCCTTCCTTCCTTCCTTCCTTCTTTCTTTCCTTCCTTCCTTCTTTCCTTCCTTCCTTCCTTCTTTCCTTCCTTCCTCCCTCCCTCCCTCCCTCCCTCCCTCCCTTCCTTCCTTCCAAAAGGAATTGCCTTAAATTGGAGACACATCTTCCTCAGTCTTCCAAGTGCATGTACCAAGCTTAGAGATAAATACATTTAAAGCTTGACCTTGTTGCTCTGATATATGCCAGAATCCCCCCCTCCTGTATAGTTATTTGTTTGTTTGTTTCAAACAAGGTCTTATCATGGAGCCCAGGCTTGTCTTGAATTAACAATCCTCCTGCGATTACAGGCAACTTCTACCATGCTTGTTTTCCAGTTTTATTATACCATTGGCAATGGCCTCATAATCTGGATTGAATGAGATCTGTGTAATTGTGGATGATACTAGTATAGTGGTGTAAACGTAAGTGACAAGTGAGAAAACTTTAATGTGAACGTCTTGAAAAACAGTGCAGACATAAGAAAGAAGGTTCAGCCAGGTGACAACTCCTTAGTGGGGTTTATTGCAGGTGGTAGAGAGGATTAGTATGGTTCAAATGTCTAAAGTTATATTTTCCCAGAAAAAAAAAAATCTAGAGCTGCAGAAAAAGTGGTCATAAACAACACATTTTTCTAAGAGGCAGGCCCCAATATGGATTATAGTTGATTGATTGTATAAACAGTATTAGACAAGCATGAGTTTTAATATAAAAAAGTTGTCTAGACCCGCGGGATTTCGACGGTGTCCCGGTCACCTGTAAGGAGGGAATGGGAAGGACAGGAGACACAGAAGGAAGGACCACAAGTCTTAAAGTTCTGATCAAGTGGCCAATCTTTATATTTTCCAGGCTGCTTATATATGCTTTTGCAGGGCTGCAGGTGCATGAAGAAGGGAGGGTTAGTGAGGGGGCTTAAAGCTGAAACTTGGCAGGGTTAGGCAGTTATGAGCCAAGAATGTGCTTAGGTAAAAAGGTCAATGTGTTCTCGTGTAGTTTTTCCGAGAACTGTCTTAATCTAAAGAATGCTGTCTTACTCTAAAAAATGAAGAAGGAGGGAATTCTGAACTTTAGTTGAATCTTGGCTAATGAACCGGCTCCTGACATTAAAATATTTGAGGTATGTAAAACATTTTTACAATAGAACCTTTTTCTTTTTCATTAACACTAAAGTTAACCTTTATTATTAATAGAAAACTTCCCATCCTACTGTTGTGTAACCATGTTTCTAATTGAAACATTTCCTCTAAGAAAGGAGGATTATGTATATCTGCAGGTAAACAACTCACAAATCTCAAAAAGTTTCTGAAATTATCAAGATTCACAAAGTCCTTCCCCAGGTTATAGAAGTAATGGGCAACTATTAGGGTAGAAGATTCTCCAACCATCTAGCTGCCCAGAATGGGCTGTGGCCTTCAGGAGTAATGGCCTAGGCTAAGTTAGGCTTTTTGGTGATTCAGCTTTAAATTGCTTCTGTAAGAAACTCTTTACTCATACCCCTATAAATAATCTTAATAACTCATTGGTCTAACAAGTTGGATTTTGGAGAAATCATTACTTTTGTGCCTTATCTGGTGAGCTTTAGGTTTGTCAAGTGAACTTGGATCATTGGGTTACATATAATAATGATTTTATGTGTCAGTGTGAATGAAAAGTTTAGGATTATATCAACAGTAGAGACTTTATCTAGGTATTTTGACTTGTTTTAAAAATAAAACCCTATTATTACTATTATTTTAGAATTCTAAAATTTATTCTTTGGCAATCTCAGACATGTATACAATGTGCATGGATCATACATATCTCCAGCTCTCCCTTCTCACTTCTTCTGGACCCTCAAATATGTCCCCCTCACTTAAGATCCTCTTTTGATGTGTGTAGCATGAGTCTAGTTAATGATGCCTTTGGGCACAGGGCTGTGGCATCATCCACCAGAGCTTGGGCAATCTACTGGTAACCATACTCTTAGAAAAATGATGTCTCTCTCAAAAAATCCCTCAATATCTTCTCAGTTAGGGCACAACCTCATGAGCCAGCTCTTCTCTCCACACTAGAATGTTGACTGGCTTCATCTCAGAAAAGAATTTCAAGACAAATCAGAGTCAAGTAAAGTTAGTGGGTTTTTCTAAGTAGAGGTAATTTAAAGCTAGGGGGAGAGATAGGAGAAAGAGGGAAGGAGGGAAGCCACAGATGCCTTCAAAATGGCTGTATATTAATATATACATTTGTCACTTCATACTTACACCACTCAAAAGATATCATTACTCCAAGTTAAAGTTTAAAAATCCAGTAAAAAATACAACTAAATAGACTTCTGTCTCTTCATTAAAGATTTTCTTTCCATAAATGACGTTTTAAGATGCTTTTATGGGGTCTAGCCTTAGATTTAGGGATGAGAGAAGAGTTGGAAACACAATCAGATCACAAACCTTCTGGCCTAAGTAACCATGGTTTATTTCCTGCCTTTAGCATCCTTGATTTTTAGGAAAGCTGAGCGTTATCTCTGAGGACCATCAGTCGTGTTGAAGTGTCTGATGCCCAGACTCTGGGGTAGGCCTCCCTCTCTTCCCATGTCTCTTTCTTCTTCCTCGCCTTTCTATCCTTCCTTACTACCGTGGTTTCTCTTAGCTCACTGTGAGTGCAGCCCAGATTAGGATTCGGTTTACAGTGTTGCTCATCCCAGGGGCTCTTAGATACAGTCCTGGAGGAGGAGGACTCAGGTTGCAAAGGCTCTTTCATAACCTAAGTGTGACATTCAGACTGAGATGCAAAATTTAAAAACTGAACCATTTCAAATGTGCCCTCATAAAGGGAAGCTGATAGCATTCCCACACCTAATAGAGTTAAGTAGGTTTGGGGGGGAGGAGCCACAGAGAAAATTGTACTCAGATTTTACAGTTCTGGAAGGATGAGCCCCATACTTGTATGGTTTGGGAAAGAAATGTCCAGGCTCCATCCCTGGGCTCGTGTTTTGAGCCTTCATCACTGAGTACAGATTTATGTGCTTATAGACAGATTTCCTGGGCCCAACAGCCAGGCTGTCTCATTGTGGTCTTTTTCCTTGCTTACTCCTCTCCCACTTTGTCTAGGAGAGAAACACAGGGAATAAAGTTCAATCTTCTTCTGTTTTATATCTTTGATTGACAGCGCGGGCCTGGTGAAGATGAGACTGTGGACAGAGGGTGACACGGTACAAAGTGGGTTGCAAAACTGTGGCATCAAATCCTTTTTAGACAAAAGACATCTGGGGATTATTCCATGGTCAGGGGGTCAGCTAGGCTAGATGGGAACAACAGAGTGGGGTGTCTTTCAAGGGGCAGAAAAGGAACTAAAGAGGAAACCCTTCCCCTAATACTTCAGTGACACCCAGGTGAGAACAGAAATGGTCCTAATTTGCTGTCTTGTGTTTGTTTTGTTTTCCAGGCCAGTACATCGTTGTGTCTCAGTAAATTAGACAGCACGAGAGAAGAAGGCTTTCATGAAGTTCATTCTAAGCCCTTAGCTCAGTGGCTCCCAATCTTCCCAATGCTGCCCACTTTAAGTCAGTTCCTCATGTGCGGTCACCAACTCTAAAATCATTTACTTGCTTCTTCATATCTGTAATTTTGCTACTGTCATGAATTGTAGTATAAATACTGATATGCAACCTCCGTGAAAGGGTTTTCAACCCCCTCAAAGGGTCATGACCTATAGGTTGGGAAATATTGCCTTAGCACTCTGTGTCAGTATATGGAGCTAACTGGCTAGCTCTCGTTTGCTTCTGAGTACTGTGCTAAGTGTATACCATCACAGGACAGACAAGATGAGCGCTCCCCTCCCCATCCACTTACCAGAGACTCTCAAGCTTCCAGTTCCTTCCCACCTGATGTTTGTAAACACAGTATGGAAAAAGAAAGCTCTTTGTAAACTTCGAGGCTTTGAAAATGAGGATTCTCTGTGAAAGCATCTTGGAACTTCAAAGGAGACAAAGCCTTATTATCTATGACTTTGGTCTCATGCAGAGTCAACTCTTACATTAGAGAGTCCTATTGTAAATAAATAAGACTTGGGTAGCTGCCCAACAGAGGGCTCAGGTCTATGTGTACAAGCCAAGAACCAATGGAGCAGACAGAGGCTTCTGTTCAGGTTTTGCATTGAAATCATGGGTATGGAATAATTTCAGGAAGGCAGGAATTCTCGATACAGTTCCATGCAAAAGAAACTTAAGACACCTTCTCTCTGATCTGGATGCTCAGCTTTCTCTGCTGCCCATCTCAAGGCCTTGGTCTTATGAGCTGACTAATGAGAAGGGCCAAGGCCCAGAGTCAGAGTTGGGGAGTCTGTGGTTCAAAATGTGTGTCCTATCCAGTCGAGACCTTGATTCTCTGTCCAGCAGACAGTGTCAGGAGTGGCAAAAGGCTCAGCACAGTAAGCTTGTGATGTTTACTTTTATGTTACTTTGGCTGGGCTGACAAATTTCTTTTTCTGAATGCGCCCGTGAAAGGTGCTCTGGAAGAGATTAGGATTTGAATTGGTGGAATAAGTAACTGTTTTCTGTTGTTTTTGTTTGTTTTATTTTGATTTTGGTTTTTCAAGACAGGGTTTCTCTGTGAGGTCCTGGCTGTCCTGGAACTTCATCTGTAGACCAGGCTTCAAGGACCTGCCTGCCTCCACCTCACAATGCTGGGATGAAAGGGGTGTGCCAACAGCACCTGGCTCTGCTATCTGCACAAGCATCCTCCGACTCACTGAGGGGGCTGAAGAGACAGTGCTGGGGAGGGACCTGCTCTCTTAGCTTCAGCTAAGGCAGCCATCAGGGACTTACCCTACTAGTCCCCTAATTGTTAGTGCGCGGGACTTAAACTAAATGTCAGTGTTGGCTTTCCCTGTTCTGAGGAAGGGCAACAGCATGGAGGTGGTTTTGCAGAAAGGTGTGTGAATCTTGGGTCATCAGTTTGGGGAGGGGAAGGTTACTATGTTTTTGGAAGCTTTCATTTCCCATGGGGATGGTGTCATGAGAAAAGTGTCTGCCCAGCTTCGTGCTTGCATCCAAAGCTCATATCAGATCAATCCTTGACTCACTCATTTTTCTCCCACACTGCTGTCACCCTTTGACGACATCGTCGTCAGTGCCTGAAAAGTGATGTTTCTAGAAGAGGCTCCCCTCATAGACCTCATTATCTAGAAATCTGAGAAGGGCTACAGCTATCAAGGGGTCTGTCCCAGGACTGGTCACTTCCAGCCCCTCGTCTCTTGCTGCAGAAATTGGTACTTTGGGACCCAAACCTCTGAACCATAGCTCCCCAGGGAAAAGCCTAAAGCCCCCTAGAGTTAATCTCTAGGGTGGCAGAAAAGGAACATAATCTGTCAGCTAAAGACCGCTGTTGCCAGAGTGGAGACTTTTCATTGGTATTTAGAGTGTTTCTGTTAAGAGGTGGAGTATGTCCCAGTAAAATTTCCTCCACTTCCTTAAGGTCTACAAAAAAAAACAAGTCCACCAACAAACTGTAACTTACTTAATTTTCTTTAAAATTTAAATTAATCTCTATTTCTATTTGATTATTTTGTGGAGTTTTTTTGTTGTTTATTTGTTCTGGACTTTTGGTCGGTGTTTGGGAAGGGACAGAGTCTCATGTGTTCCAGCTGGCCTCAAACTCATTCTGTAGTTGAGGATAACCTTGAGCTTTTAATTATCTGTGCTCTAGCTTCTAGTGCTGACATCTCATCAAGGTACCACCATACCAGGTTGACTAAATTAAAATTTAAAAATTTTCCTCAGCACCATTGTCTAAGAGAATGCACACTGTAGATGTTACAACTTTAAATAAATCTTTTTTAAAGCTTTCTTTCTTTCTTTCTTTCTTTCTTTCTTTCTTTCTTTCTTTATTTATTTATTTATTTATTTATTTATTTATTTATTTATTTATTTATTTATTTATTTATCTATCTATTGTATGGGTGTTTTGCCTGCATGTAAGTTTGTGTACTACTTGCATGTTCCATGCCCAAGGAGAACAGAAGGGTTCTGACTGCTATGTGGGGACTGGAAACTGAACCCTGGGTCATCTGGAAAAGACTGAACCATCTCTTCAGTCCTTAGTGACATCTTTAATAAAGAATTGGTATTTTTACTTTTCATAGACTCCAAGAACATCTTCTTCCCTACCCTCTCTTCTCTCACGCCTCCTGATTCCCACAATTGTTCTCCCAAAATGACTTCGCTTCTGGTTTCCTTGTGTGTATACACATGTAAGAAGGTCACAAATAAAACGAGCTTAATTGGCTCATATTATTATCACCATTTGAACTTACTTTCATGCAGATAACATAATTTGTTCTTGTATGACTGAAAACTTTTCCATTGTGCTCCTGTCACATTTCATCCAGTCCACTGTTGCTAGACACCTAACTCCATTCATAACTTCATTGCTATGGCTGTAGACATTGATGTGCAAGTGTCCCTGTAATGTGGCTGTAGTCAATAATGTGCAAGTGTCTGTTGCAATATGGTTTTCGACCTGGTCCGGCCAGAGGTCCAGACCCACAGACCTGCCATCCCAGACCTCTTAGCTGCCCGCCGCTGCTTAGGCTCCCAAAAATGACTCATACACTTATATTAGCTTCATGTTGTTTGGCCTATGGCTCAGGCACATTGCTATCTAGCTCTTTCATCTTAACTCAACCCATTTCCATTATCTGTCTGCCACGTGGCCTGTGGCTCACTTGTGTTCCTTACATGTTTCTTCTTGGGCAGCTGGCTCCATCTGTCTGGCTTCACCCTGCTTCTCCTACCTATGCTGTGATTTCCCTTCCTACTTTTTCTATGGTGCCTGTCATGGGCCAAAATAGCTCCTTTATTTAAAGATTGATATTCACAGCATACAGAAAGAAATTCCCACATCAAGTGTCACTGTGATGTGGCCACTTGGAGTCCTTTCAATGAATATCCATTAGTGATATAGCTGGGTCATATGGACGATCTATTGTTTATTTTCTAAGCTATCTCCCTACTGACTTCCATAGTTTCTAGAATAGTTTACAATCCCAGTAGCCATGTACAAGCGTTCAATTTTGCCCACATCCTGGACAGAATTTGTTTATTTCTTTAATGCCTACAATTTTGATTGGGATAAGATGGAAACTCATTGTAGCTTTGTTGTTGATGTTTTATATGTATGGGTGTTTTGCCTGCATGCATGTCTATGTACCATGTGTGTGTGCCTGGTGCCCGAGGAGGCCAGAAGAAGGCATCAGATCCCTTGGAACTAGAGTTACAGATGGTTGTGAGTTGCCATGTGGGTACTGGGAATCAAACCCAGGTTTTCTAGAGGAGCAGCCAATACTCTTAATCACTGAGCATCTTCCCAGCACCCTCAATGTTGCTTTGATTTGCATCTCTCTGGTGAGTAGTGAGGCTGTTTCCTCTGCTGTTCAGGAGCTATTTAATTTCATGGGGTCCCATTTGCCAGTGGCTGGCCTATTCCTGAGCTTCCAGAGTTCTATTCAGAGAACTGTGCCTGTGTCTTGAAATGTTCTTTCTGCTTTCAGGTCTTAAGTAAAAGTCGTGGAGTTGATTCTTACACATGAGAGCTGAGGTTTTGATTTTGCTCTATGTGACTATCCAATTACTGAAGCACCATTTGCTGAAGAAGACATTTTTTCTTCAATGTATATTTTTGGCATCTTTGTCAAATCTGAATCTTTTATACTGTTCCATTGATCTACATGTCTACTTTGTATCATTGCAACTCATGGTCCTGTTGCTGAGGAATGGGGTGCTGCTTTCTAGAGAGCACAGGAGGCAGGGGTTTGAGCAAGGGACCTAAGGATACCACATTCCTGTGAAGAGTTTCCCTCACCAGAGGGTCTGTCTATAATGTGATACCTTTTTCTGTGTCATACAAAAAAAGAATCAAATCAAGAGGGGGATTTTTTTTAAATACAAGAAATACAAAATCTTAAAGATCAATATTATATAACATCTCCCTTTTTTTCAATTCTGTTAAAAACTGGCTCCTAGAAGATGATGGAGTAGATGGATGAGTTGAATTCCTCAAAAATGACCTCCAGTATCACACAGTCTCAAAGCATTTGTGTTGATCAGCTGCATATCCTTAAATGGTTTTTGTTTAAAAGAGTTTAAGATTAATTTAATGTCCTGTTTTTCTGAGAACTCAGAAAAGGCCACAGTATTAGACAGTGTCAAAAGCAGATTGATAAAACTAGCTAATTGCCTTTTGGCATTTGTATTTCCTTCAATTTGGTTCCAACAAGCTTGTTATTTTTATGAGCACCTACCGAGAGAGTGAAAAGACAGTAGCTTTGGATTGAGCCTCAAACTTGAATCATTATTTCAATGTGATCACTATTAAATGTGATACTGGTTTTCAGTACTTATGATTCCTTTTTTTAATTTGATTTTTTAAAAGACTGTATGGCCCAGGCTGAGCTTGAACTCCTGGTCTGGCTTCAGCTCCACCCTGTGACCTCATCTAATCCTGTCTCCCAAAGCCCTTGTCTCCAAATACTATGACCAGTCATTTTAGGATTAAGTATCTAACACGTGACTTAGAGGATGATTTGAAGCCACACATCTTGTAAACACTTACCATGGAGCTCTGAAATTATATATATAAAAAAAAAAAAAAAAAAAAAAAAAGGTGGCTATCTTCAAATTAGCATCACCATTGCATCCCGATTCTGAGGAGGCAGCAATGGAGAGCCACCGTGGTCCATACTGGCCTGCAATAAAGCTTCCTGTGGAGATTGCGGGATTAATTCTCAGCACATTTCATCTTTAAAAATCTCTGATACTTTTTTATTAAACAGAAGAAATTTCTGTATTCTTTTGAGTGAAAACCCAATAACACAATCATGCCAAACAGCCAGTCGGGTATTAGTATTTTATAGTTTCAAATATATTTTCCAGGGCCCAGATTGACTGTGCAAGCAAAATTGTATATTCTGCACACTTGTTAAGTCCAGATTTTGAGGAAAATAGTAAATGTCACAGAATTTTAATTCTTTTATTCACTTATTTTAAAACATTTGAGCTAAATACCTGCATCTTTTGCATAAGGCTCACATGAACAATGTAAATCCTTCAATGTAATTGGGTCAATAAACACATTATTGTAAGGCCAAATGGTAAATGCTGCTATGCAAGGTGATGTTTCAGAGCTTTTAAAAGTTTTTTCAGGGTTGTCTTTGCAGGTGAGAAGGCCTTTGCTGTGGGAGCTCCTGGCATTGTTTAAAATGATGGTGATATTATTTTTATTAGTTTGTTTTCTATTGCTGTGATAACCAAACCAAAAGTAACTTGGGAAGGAAGTTATTTCATGAATGGATGTAAGTTCAGGATCCTGGAGGCAAGAAATGAAGCAGAGAACATGGAGGAACACTGCTTACTGGCCTGCTCCTCATGGCTTGCTCATCCTGCTCTCTTATACCACCCAGGGCCACCATCCTAGGGGTGGTTTCTATCACAGTGGGCTGGGCCTTCTAATATTAATCATTAATTTAAAAATTGCCCCACAGACTTGCCTACAGCCAATTTGATAGTGGTATTCTCTCAACTGAGATTCTTCTTCTCAGATGATTCTAACTCAGGTAGAATAAATATATTCTACCTAATATATATTTATATTCTATATGTATTATATAATATATATTTTTATATGTGATATATATATATATATTAACAAGCACATAAGTAGAGTGTAGTCAGAGGTTTCTGGCCCACAGCTGCTTAACCCCTAATAATCGTACAAAGGCTTATATTAATTACAAACTGTTTGGCTTATGGCTTAGGTTCATTATCAGCTAGCTCTTACAATTTAACCCATTTCTGTTCATCTATGTCTTGCCACATGGCTAGTGGCTTTACCTGTTTTCCATTACATCTTATTCTGTTGGGTGGCCACTCAAAATGCCTCTCCTGACTCTGCCCTCCTCCTTCTCTATCTATGCTTGGAATTCCCATCTGCCTCTAAGCTGCTTCACCATAGGCCAGAACAGTCTCTTTATTATTCAATGATAAGTCACAGCATAGATCCCACATCAGTAGAGGCCAGACTTTGTTTATGCAGCTGTACCTCACTGGAAATTGTAGGAGCATGCTTTCATTAATGTCTCTACCTTAATCCACAGCCCATCTCTTACTCAGATCATCTCATATTGGCCCATTTTGAATATACCATTAACACTTTATGTTTGTGGCTGATGCCAGGACAAAGCAATTAAATGAAAGTGAACATTTCAGGTGATCACAGCAGTTTAGTATTCCTAGAGGCTGAACTTTAACATGGAGAAACAAGTTAGGGGCTGACAACCTGGCCCTTGAGAACATTCTGTGGCCTCTACCAACTCTAATGTTACACAGTCACAGGGAGGCTGCTGTGACTTCAGCCAATAAATTACATCCTTAAGCACAGGTCTGGCCTCAGACCTGACAGGAGAAAAGACCTGGACATTTAACAGGGTTAATTAGAGTTGGATTGATTCTGTCTGTTAGCAGACAAGTATATATTTGCAGTCTCTGGACTGAATCTGCAGACCTGTATATATGATAGAAATTTTCACATAAATTATGTCTACATTAAGGTGGGCCACGCTGATGGAAGTATAAAAGAGTGATATGATATTTGTCTGCCTTTAAAATTGACTTAGTTGCTTATTTGTGCTGAGTCTGGATGGCAGGGAATCGTCTTGGATGTTCACCCACACACAGTTTCAATCTCTGTGCATTACTGTAAAAGCCTGGGTTTTCTTCGTCTTTTTTTTCTTTTGCTCTTATTGCAAATAAATTGAAGTTATATCAAGGATGCTCTTAAACGATCCATCCCAGTACCCCATCATCACATTTCCACAATCCCACACTAAGGATAAATCTGAAGTTTGTGTTTTTTTAAAGTCTGGCTTTAAATAAAATGCTGAATATTGAAATACGATAAAAAGAAACACTTTCCCGTCTCCAGGTTGTCCCAGAAACACCTGCTTTTTACCTTTAATTTTTTTTCTGTAACTATAAAAATGCTCTCTGCATTTTTCCAAATAGTGTGCCTAAGTCACAATACTGTAATTTCTCTGATTCAAATGTCATCTATTCCTTGTAAAGCTGGATGAAAAGTTAACTTTGCAGCCTCACAAACCCTTTTCAAGGTAGAAGGCCAGGTTTTGTTCTGTTACAAATAATAATAAAGATTTATTTGCTTTAATTTTTTGTGTTTGGACATTTTGCCTGCTTGTATGTTTGTGTGTCACATGCATGCAGTGGCCACAGAGGGCAGAAAAGGGCATCCGATCCCCTGGAACTGGAGCTGCAGGTGGATGTGAGACACTATGTGGGTCTGGGAATTGAAACCAAGTCCTCTGGGAAAATAGCTAGTGCTCTTAACTGCTGAGCCATACCTCCAGCCCATAGGTTATGTTGTTTTAATTTACTAATCATGATTTACATGGTTGTGATTTGGGATTTTTTGTGGGGGTACAGTGTGCTAACAGGGTCTCCCTATGTAGGCTAGGATAGTCTCTTGGGTGATGAGGTTATAGGCATGTGTGCCACACCTAGCTAGTTATTGCTTTTTTAACATTGCTCATGGCAAAGGTTTCAGTGTGAAAATATTTCCTATCCTGAATAGTTTTCTGATACAGCGGTTGCCATCATCTTTAAAACATGTTGTACAGATACAAAAACCTTCCTCAGGAGAACTATGCATTTTGTTGCTCTGCATTGAACTGGGGCCTTATTCATGCCAGACAGACACTATGCCTCGCAGCTACAGCCCCAACCCTCTTTTCACTTTTTATTTTGAGATAAAGTCTCACTAAGTTTCCCAGTCTGGCATTCAACTTGCTCTGTAGCCCAGGCTAGTCTTGAACTTTTGATCCTTTGTTGCTTCCCCATAAACAGTTGGAATGACAGGATCATTCCACTAGCCCTTGCTCAAGGTCTTAAGGACATGCAGAACTCTCAATAAGAGCTGACTTTATTGCTGTTATTATGGTCACCAGTATGTATGCGTTGTTCAGAGGCTGGTGTCTTACCTGACACTCAGAGATATGCTCTCTGTGTCCAGATTGTCCCCAGCCTAGCTTGTTGGCCTCAGGTGCCTGTTCTTTACAGGCATGGCTTTCAGAGTCACCATCATCAGAAGTCATCCTTGTGGAGAGAGCATAATAATGCTGCAAGGGTGCCTGTTACCTAATCACTGGAATCTGTGACTTTGTCACCTTACTTGGCAAAGGAGACTTCATGGATGTGATGATTTCAGTTGGAGATATCAGAGGGATCTACCCACAGTCGTCTAGGAGGATCAGACAGTGGTAACTCACACCTTTAATCCCAGCACAGGGAAAATCTGGGAGTGGTGACCTATGTCATTAATCCAATATGAGTTTGAGGTCATTTTAATTTACAGAAGGAGTTTCAGGCTCCCAGGCAGGCAGTGGTGGTGCCATGCCTTAACTGAGTGAAGGAAGTATTTAATGCAGGCATAGAAAGACAGAGCAGGCATAAGAAGCCATGGCTCACACTGTTAATCCCAGCACTTGGGAAGCAGAGGCAAGAGAATATCTGTGAATTCAAAGCCAGTCTGGTCTTCAAAGCAAGTTCCAGGATAGGACTGTTACACAGAAAACTCTGGGGAAATAAAAAACAAAGACTGGAGGAGGTGGATCTGTCCTCTGATATCTCCAACTGTTTTTATTATATTTGAAACATATCCCCACAGGGAAGGGCTGCTCCTCTGACCTGAGCTGAGCTGAGGCAGCGGCAGGATTGTCTAGCATTCAGTGAAGTTTACCTTATTTGGAGTGTTGCTTTCCAAGACTAGAGACAGTAGTTTGGAGCAGGGCAGACTGAAGGCAGTTGACGAGTATGTCTTTAACTTTATGGCAGTGGTCTCCCACAGCTGCCCAAGTGTTCTGAGAGTGTCAGGAATCTTAAACTGGCAGGCTGCTGTGAAGGTAATCTGACCAATTGCTTGGCTGACAGTTCCCTGAGTCAGTACAACCCTTCATTTGCACAGAGGGCTATATCATGCTGTGTCTACAAATACCCCTCCTGGCTTTAGAATCTGTAAGTTGGGCTCACATTTTGGAAAAGTGGAAGACACCCTCTTGTACTGTCCCTAATGTTGTACATCAGTTGTAACCGGATGCTTCTGTCCCACCAACAATTCCCAAATACCCAGTAGCCACTTCCCAAATCACCTCACAGAGACTTATATTAATTATAAATGCTCATCTGGTAGCTCAGGCTTATTACTAGCTAGCTCTTACACTTAAATTAACCCATAATTATTATCTATGTTTATCCACACGACTGGGTACCTTTTCTCAGTGTGCCATTCTCGTCTTGCTTCCTCTGCGTACTTTGCCCTTTCCTTTCCTTCCTAAGTTTGAATGTCCTGCCCGTACTTCCTGACTGGCTTTATGATTAACAATGAGAATAATACATATTCATAGCATACAAGAAGACTGTTCCACAGCAACCCATCATTGCCTGCCTTTGATCTTTGTTATCGGTACAGCAGGCAGACCTGGTGACATCGGAGATGGTAGTAGTGACAGGGCTGAGCTTGCAGTAAAGGTGATGGCGGCTGAAGAGTTCCTGAGAGCAACCGGGCAAGGAGCAGACAGCAAAGTCTGTCAACTGCTAAAGACAAAAGTGGAAGGTTCTGGTCCTTAAAAGGGTTTCAGGAAACTGCTAAGGTTTAAAGGTCAAGAGTCCTGTTAGCCTGTGTCTAAGAGTTACAGCACCGTCTGCTGTCAAAAGCCAATGGCTGCCAAGCTCTAAGCCCAAGAACTGCAATGCTAGTCACGGTAGGAACTGAGGGTCCCAACATCACAGGCTTAAACTGTAGCAGTAACAAGTATTTCCTGCTGATGCCCTCTACTGCTAGAAACTGGAGATCAGAACAGCTACCAGGAGCCAAAGCTCTTGGGGCAATAAACTCCAACCCTGGTGCGATTGTCCTTGTAGGACAGAAGATTGTTAAGAGAAACACTTGTGCCCATCCTTTTAGCTCTCAGACTTTTGGCACATTGGACTCCAAAGGGTTAAAAATTTCCCAGGAATCTCATGCTGGGGAAAGGTTGAAGCTTCGATCTATCCAGAGGAGGAACTTTACCTCCAGGAAAAGATTTGACATGTTTCTGACAACTTATCAGACCACCTCACAGCTGAGACAATGATTTTGATCAGGACAACATTTTGATCAGGACTGCTTTACCACACGCGTCTCCTACCCCCTTGTTTTAGTCAGGGTTTCTACTGTTGTGAAGAGACACCATGACCATGGCAACTCTTATTCAGGACAACATTTAATTGTGGTGGCTTACAGTTCAGATGTTTAGTCCATTATCATCATGTCGGAAAGCAAGGCAGAGTGCAGGCAGACATGGTGCTGGAGCCGAGAGTCCTGACATCTTGATCCAAAGGCAAGAGGAAGTGAACTGACTCACTGGGCGTGGCTTCAGTGTATATGAAATCTCAAAACTTACCTCTACAATGACACAATCCCCCAACAAGACCACACCTGCTCCAACAAGCCCACCCTCCTAATAGTGCCACTTTCGGGGGACATTTTCTTTCAAACCACCACACCCCTTTTATTTCTATTTTAATGAGTTATTTGAGAATTTCATACAATCCATTTTGATTATATTCACCCCTCCTCCAACTCTTCCCAGCTCTACATCTCCTTCCATGCCCACCCAACAGTATGTCCATTTTCCTTCCTTCCTTCCTTCCTTCCTTCCTTCCTTCCTTCCTTCCTTCCTTCCTTCCTTCTTTCCTTCCTTCCTTCCTTCCTTCCTTCCTCCATTTCTTCCTTTTCATTTTCTCTTTCTTTTTCTTCTTAAAAGTCTATCAAGTCCAACTCAATAATAATTCTGTGGGATTCCAGCGTATATTGAACACCAGCCAAGATATCCAACCATTCTCCAGTGGATACTCATGGCTGTGTGACCACCCACTGGCGAATGGTTGACTTACCAGGAGCCACATACTTAAACTATTTCCTCTCTTCCAGAAGCTAGCAATTGCTAATGACTCTTCTGCCAGCTATGGGTGGGACCTTGTGACCACCTCCCCCTCCCCTTTTCAAGCTGGGGTTTTGTCTGCCTTGAGCTTGTGTATGCTGCCATAATTGTTGCCATAAGTACAATTATTCAGTTATGTCCAAAAAACACTGTTCTCTTGTACTCATCCATAGTCTCCAACTCTTATAATATTTCTGTCCCCTCATTATCTATGATCCCTAAGCCTTGGAAGGAAGAGGTATGATATGGACATCCCATTTAGGGCTGCATTTTGACCAGTTATGAATCTAGATATTAATACCAATCTACTACAAAAAATAAGTTTCTCTGGTGAGGGTTGAAAGATATAGTAATATATGAATGTAAGTCCTTACAACAGGTTTACTACTGTGTCCCTAGCAGAATAATAGTAATTTCTCCTCTAGATCCTACTTTCTTCTAGCACCCAGGACCACAAGCCCAGGGCTGGTTCCTCACACATCAATCACTAAGAAAATGTCCTAAAGACAGATGTAAAGGCGTTTTCTCAACTCAGGTCCTCTTCTCTCAGATGACTCTATCTTGTGTTGAGATGACATTAAAAACTAGCTGCACAGTATCACATCCATGTGGTTCCGGTTTGGGGTTTATGCAGGAGACAATAGTTAGGAGTGGGAGGGGTCCCTGAGATTTGTGCGAAGGTTAGGCAGTATGCAGCAAAGTTGAATTTCCTGTATGTAGCTTCCGAAAGAGCTGTATAGGAAACCCTGAAGATAAAACCTAAGTGACAAGGAAGAAACCAGGACGTTGGGAATACACCAGTGAAAGAAAGCTTCAGGCACTGAATGGAGCTGGTCCAACAAAGAAGTGGCATGTGCTGGGACAGCAGGGCTGCTCCAGTAGGACAACCAAATCTAATTGAGTTTACATTGTGGGGAGTACATGAAGTCCTAAATGAATGTGTGTCGTTGACCCAAGGATATGTCAACACGTTGACAACAGTGACATGTTGACATAGCCATGTCAAGGATCCCAATTCCTCAGATTCCCAGGAATGGCAAGGGCTTTGTCCAAATACAGATTTTGATTAGCGTGCAGAAAACCTCAACCACAGTTTCATATTTCCCAAAGGATGCAGCTTGAGATTGCTTCTCTACAGAGGCTCACACACCCAAAATTAGCTAGCCTACCTCGTCATTCAGCTGTGTGTAATAAATGTGCTGAGTTTCCAGGCTGCCAGTGCATCTCCATCAGAGGATCCATCCCACCTTATCCCAGTTTTTCTTTACCCCTTGTCAGGTCAATCTCAAAGCCATGTGGGTTTCGGCACCACAGGATGCCACCACAAGTCCAAGGGATAGACATGGGGCTGCAGAGTTAGTGCTGCTTTGTTCTGATATTTTATTTATATGCCTTCACTATCCCTCTTGGAATGAGAAAGTTGACTGTGTGCCCTGTGGATTGGAAGTACAATTTTTAGTTTAAAATATTTGCTGTTATTATTTTGAGCCATGGTCTCACGTCACCTAGGTGGGGTTTTGAATTAGTTATCTAGCTGTTTCTTTCTTTGAGATCCTCATTTGCCTGTCTCCACCTTCCAAGTGTGGTCTTACAGTCATGCACCACAATATTTTTTTTTAAATAGAGGATCCAAATTAGGGGTTGCCTTAAGTCTTAGAAGAGATGTTGACTTTTGAATATGTGGGTGTTTCCAATCAACTGGTTTGGGCCCTTTGCTCTATCCAGATAGAGTCATGGGTAGGTAAGGAGACACTCTTCAAGCATTGGTCTCCATCAGCTTGTTGTCCTGGGTGTTTGGCCTCAGTGAACCACAGCAGTAAGCAGGTAGCGGATGCAGCAGGCGGTGCCCTCTGTTGCTACAGTTCACATGCAAGCCGTACATAGCCTTACAGATACAATAACTCTCACATAGACCTAGGAAGTCAAAGCTCTCCAGCCCTTAACGGGAGACTTCCAGGTAGACCTAGGTAGCAAGGATCTCTCAGTTTTTGATAGCAGCTAGCTCTTGACCAGGGGTGTCTGAGACCCTTGTCCCCAAAACACTCAACAACTCTCTGGAACCCTTCTAAGACCAAGTTTATAGTTTTCTCTTCTCTGGTTCTTAATATCCTTTGTCCCTTTTCCTCATCTCTCTATCCTCTTAGAATCTCTTTACTTCCGGGCCAATTCTTCCTGCCTCTGCTGCCCTCAGATTGTTCAGGTGCTTCTTCAAGCTGTCAGACTGGCTTCTTTATCCCTTTCACAGCTTGACCTACCAACAGCTCAGCGTCATTGCTGCTCCACCGCTTCTGTCCTTGTCTCTTTCCCGTGTTACCAGCTCAGCCTGCAGTACTGCAAGTAGAAAGAAAGGACCACTGGAGAGAATCCTTTATTAACTGTTAACAACCGGGGGGGGGGGGGGGGACGGGGGGGGATGACAGGAGAGTGCCCACCCGTAGACGAAGTGAGCATTCTTATATAGACCAAGAAGGGTATGTGGACTAGCCAGGGCCATTTGTTTTGGAGCAATGGCTGCCTTGCCTCTTTAGCATCACCCACACAGTCTCTTTGCCAGAGCTAGGGGAAATGTTCCTGCTCTGCTCTAACTGGAAATGATTACAGGGCCATCTAGAGTTCATGGAGGCTGTTGATAGCAAAAACCCCAAATAAGCAAAGAAAAACAAACACATGGTGTTTCAACAGCCGTGGCTGAGGTTGGGCCCTCAGGAGTTTGAATGATTGTAGGACTTTCCTCAAGGCATCTCTGGGTGGTCGGTGCTGGTTTACCTTAGTCTCACCGGCTGTTTGACAGTTGTGTGGAGACCTACACACCTGCAGAAAGTCTACGGGAATGAGAAAGCAGGTCTGGGTAGATCTGTAGGGGTCTCGGGGTACAGTCATTCGGAAGGAGAAAGCTGATACTGCAGTTGGAGCTTCTGAGTACACCATCAGCATTTGGGAGGATGAGGTGGCAACTGATATTTATTATTATTATTCTAAAGGTCAGTCATTCACCAGCATCCTCATTTGGACCAGGAAGGGCCCTGTCATCCCCCTGAGCTTGATGGAGGCAAGGCTTTCCCATGGGTCTGAGGAACTGGGGCTTTTGACATGGCCATGATCATGTTAGTGACATACTCACTCTGGTCTTCATCGCTCCCCACACTTAACATCTGCTTGGCGCCTCAGAGATAGGTGGATCTTTCTCATCTGTCTCACTGGGACTGTGAAGACTAAACTGGACTGAATGTTTTATTTGTTTATAAATCTCTCTCTCTCTCTCTCTCTCTCTCTCTCTCTCTCTCTCTCTCTCTCTCTCTCTCTCTCTCTCTCTCTCTCTCTCTCTCTCATATATTACATCCTGACCGCAGCTCCCCCTCCCTCCTCAGTCTCTCCCCACTACTTCCTCTCTCCCCTAGATCCCCTCACCCCATCTCCCCTCAGAAAAAGAACAGGCCTCCAGAGACATCAACCAAATATGGCGTAATATGTGACAATAATACCAGGCACATACCATAATATCAAGGCTAGATGAGGTGACCCAGTAAGAGGAAAAGGGTCCGTCCCACAAGCAGGCAAGAGTCAGAAACAGCCCCTGCTCCTGCTGTCAGGAATCCCACAAGAGCACCAAGCTACTTGGCCATGACATATAAGCATAGGACCCCTACAGCCTCTATAATCTCTGCAACCCCCCATGAGTCCTGGTCAGCTGATTCCATGGGCCACGTTCTTGTGATGTCCCCTCTCATTCCTCATATCGCCCCCCCCCCCCAGGACTCCCTGAGCTCCGCCTAGTGTTTGACTGTGGGACTCTGCATCTGCTCCCATAGCTGCTGGATGATGATTCTCTCTGATCTTTTTGATGACAATTCTGCTAGGCTCTGGTCCCAGAACATTCTGCAGGCAGAACAAACTGTAGGCTTAAGGTTTAGTGGTTGGGTTGGTGTCCACATCCTCCTGTTTGAGGTCTTGCCTGGCTACAGAAGATGGCCAGTTCAGGCTCTGTGTCCCCCACTAGTCTTTGCTAGGATGACTCTCATAGATTTCACAGAGTTTCCATTACACTAGGCTTCTATCTCAGCCCTGAAATGCCCCTTCCTCCCCAATTCCAGTAATTTCTCCCATCCCCCCCAATCACTTTATCACTGAATGTTCTCAATCATGAGATGAGTGTGATTTTTATGGGGCCAGGAATGGGATGTTATGATTTGAATAAAGAATACCCCTGAAGGCTGATGTGTTTGAACACACCTGGTTCCCAGCTGGTGCTGATGTTTGAGATGTTGTAAACCATCGAGACTGACCTGGGTAGCAGAAGTAGGTTACTGCAGGTGGAATTTGAAGGTAATATGTGTTTCGGGGCTGGCCTAAACTTTCTGCTTCCTAATCCTCTGAGACATACCAAGCCATGTCACAAGGTCCCACCACCATGGTCAGAGCCACCCTTACCACCTTATCTTCCTAGCCATTATGGACTCATATCCCCAGAGCTTATCATCCACAATAAACCATCTGTCCTTGGAGTCCCTCTGTTAGGTACTTTGTAACTGCTACATATGGCTACCATGAGAACAGCTTGGTTGTCTTTTGCTGGTTTTCATGAATAGCCTGGATGTTTTTGTTACTGCTTTGAACCAGGCATCAATGTCTATTACAGTTGGGCATAGCATATTCATCAGTTTATTGCTTTAATAATGTTCTGTAACACTACACCTCAGAAGCTTACTATATGTATTTAAACTCTTTCATATAGCTCACATCATGGCTGTTGGATTTGGCTGAAATGCACTGGTACAGTGAGATCTAGCTCTAGACTATGAGCTGGCTCAAGACTTCTCCAGAGGATTTTTCATTCTGGAGCCAGCAATGACCTGAAATATGTTCTTCTAATGTCCAAGAACAGCATTGAAAAAGCTACACAAGGCCACATTTAAATATTTTGCACGTCTATAGTTTATATGTCCTATGCCAAAAATAAGTCTAACATATGATGTGGAAACTCCCCTCCACCGTGGACAGGAAGGTCAGAAAGAGTATTTTCCAACCCATTACATAACCTACTAAGGGGGTGGAACGGGGGCGATTATGGACTATGTGGATTGGAATGTGTAGGCATTCACAGGGAACCGTCAGAACCAAGATGCCCCTACCATATCTCTTAGAGTTTCTATTGCTTCGACAAAACACTATGACCAAAAAGCAAGTGGGGAGGAAAGGGTTTATTCAGTTTACACATTTACAGCACTATTAATCACTGAAGGAAGTCAGGACAGGAACTCAAACAGGACAGGATCCTAGAGGCAGGAGCTGATGCAGAGGTCATGGAGGGGTTGCTGCTTACTGGCATGCTTCCCCTGGCTTGCTCAGCCTGCTTTCTTATAGAACCCAGGATCAGCAGCCTTAGGGTGGCACCACACACAATGGGCTGGACCCTCCCCCACTGATCACTAATTAAGACAATGGATCGCATGGAGGTCTTTCCTCAATGGAGGCTCCTTCCTCTCTGATGACTCCAGCCTGTGTCAGGTTGACACAAACCAGCCAGGACACCATATATTGCTGAGCCTGTGGCCCGTGCCAGGCACTGACCGGGTACTGGAATTACACTATGTGGTTCCTTAAGGTGCAGTCCCTGACAACTGAAATGTCATCAGATCATATAGTCCTTAAAAATAAAATTAAAAAGGTGCTTTAAATGTGAATAAAATGATGATTCGGATTCTTTCACTGTTGGGTATCAGCCACCAGCCCTTTCAACTCCTTCCTCACCCTCCAGGTGTCAGCTGCTCCCCAGTGCCAGGGAGTTGAACATGGGGATGCCAAGTAAGTGCTCCCAGGAGACACATGTAGCAATTATGCCATCAGCTACTGTTTCCAGCCTGCACTTGGTGGTGTTTCTCTCCAATAGAAAATGAATCAAATTACAGGGAAGGCTTCTGCCCCACTCTGCACTGTGATATGTACCACAGCAGCAATTACATATCTAACTGCCAATGTTACAGAGTAAACTGGAGAATCCATGTATGGATTTTGCCTAATAGATCAGGTACAACTTATAAAGCAGACCTCACCATGCAGCACAGGGCAGTGGGATGCTCCACAGAGTCAACGTCATGGCCTTGAATCTTTGGTGATGTTTCACTTCACAGTGGCTCATCACTATTTGGCATCCAGCACCACCTGAGGAATGAAATGGCTTTTGTCCCATCCTCCTCAGCAGGCAGACCATACCTCTGTGCATTTCTCTAAATTAGGGAATTAACCAAGGGCTGCTGCTTGGAGGTGTGGAGAAGGAGAGGGAACCACATATGGAGGTGATCAGGTCCAAGGCAAGGTTCCTCTCAGGCTTGAACAAGGATAGGAATGGAAGAGACCTAGAAAAAGCATTGGCATCAGGTGATGGGCTGGTGATCTTGGTACCAGCAGTTTCCAGGTGCAAGGGATGCAAAAAATTTTCCTAGTAAACTGGATGATGCTAAGTGGCTATGAAGTATAGATGCCATTGCACATGATAGAATGTCCTATCTGAGCTTCTTCCCTTAGTTGGATACTTTAAGCATTTAGACAGAGCTGGCAGCCTCTGTGTGTAACCTCTTCCTGAGCCCACAGGTGTCAGGGGTGGTCTACACCTTCTTGCTCATTTATTTCTCACAAACGTGGTTTTTTTTCAGCCACAGGATTTTATGGAAACTACACCACATATCTCATTCATTCACTTCTAATTTCCTGTGCATTCAAAATAGCACAAAACCACCGGCACAGATTGCTTTTTTAAATTTAGCATTGAGAAGGGAGACCAATTGACCCAGCATTTAAGAGCTTTGAAGACCTTATAGTCAAAGAGCAAAAATATGAAAAGTGGGAGGGAGATTTCAGGAAATTGGGGCTGGGGAAGGTCTCAAGAAATAGTTTCTTGCAGCAGAATCCTGAGGGTTTCAGCAGAGCCCTGTTTAAAGGCTTTGCTCTATTTTGGTTCACAGATGCCTTTAAATATTGGATATGACCTAATGTAAAATTACCACGGCTGACGTACCAGGTGTCCAGAGTTAAGTGTTTCTGCATTGGAATCCACAGGATGCATTACCTGGCAAAGGCTGTACCGTATAAACTGCCCCGGGAGTGTTGGTTTGCCACCCTGCTCTCCAGAGGTCACCTGAGCACCAACACTCCTGGCATCATCTGGAAGCTGCAAGTGTCACAGATCTGCAGGGCCTATGCCCAGCCACTGACTTGGTGTCTTCAGGAAATGAAAGGTGGTTTATGAAGAACTGAGCTACAGCCCTGCTCTTGTATTTCATTAAATTACAGCTTGGTTGAGTGGTGTTTCCTCTCTGAAAGCCAGTCTCCTTGGCTGGTGAGGAGGGGCTTGCTGTGTATTAATGAGGCCCTGGGGCAGGATTGTTAGGATCAGAGTCTAATGTATTGTTCCTCAGTCATGACTGCCCCTCTATTGCATCATGCCTAAGATGGAGAAATTGGTCAATTCAAGCTGCATACTAATGAATTTGTTTAATATAAAGTATTCCTCAGTACTTAATAAAGGTATAGCTACTGCATGTTATTAAGTATATCTGCCCTCAAAGTTAAATCGACATGTTTAAGAGAAAACAGACTTTCACCACTATGCACAGGCTTGGATGGAGGCTGGCTGGAAGAGGTGAAATCTCGAAGCACATACTTATCTTGACAGGGAGAGATCCTTTGCAGAGCCTGAACCTCATCCTTCCCCAGGAGAGGCTGGTGGCAAAGGACCTCCAGGTGTCCCTTGGCTAAACCAAACACTCAAGCAGCCTCTTGGTCTGTGAGGGTACTCAGGTGCCTCCAGGGATCACAGACCATCCCAGTGAGCTTCTGGCTAGTGCTGCTGTGACTTTCCTGGAGGGGGACATGGAAGAACGGGTTTTGCAAGCCACGCTTTAGATGGGAAGTAAATGAGAGCCTTTCCTATAGCTGGCCTCACCTACTACTCATGTCTCACACACTGTGGAACATTTAGGTTTTAAAATACTTCACTCAGAGTTACTCATCGTTTTTTCATGTCTGTGTGAGATGGATCGATCGTACATGAATGCTCTAGTAACCAGCCTTAGGGGCCTTGCTTCATTCTTTAGCCATTTCCACTGAGAGACAAAATACTCTGAGAAGAAACAGGGGAGCCTCTGGGAACGTTATAATGATTTATATCTCAACCCAGCCAAGGCCACATGAGTAAACGCATTTACAAGAGCATCTTTTGAGCTGTCTAATGATGCGTGACCTTCAATCTACTCTTTATGTGCATAAATTATTATAGTTCAATTAATTTTTTTTAAGGAAGCTTAAGACCTAGAGGTGAAAGTCAGCAAGCACATTCAAGCACCTAGGACAACTGGATCAGGGTATCCAATTACAGTCGGCTTCTGAGGAAGAAATGAGAAAAATCCTAGAACTGACCATAGCTCAGCTTCCACTTGTTGGTGTTCAAGCCTTTGGCTTTGACCCTGATGGAAAACCAGTGTCAAAGTGAACAGCAGAAAAAGTGAGCTCATTGCTTTTCTGGCAATCTATCCCAACAGTCACCAAAGATAATCCCTCTTCTTACTGAGTAATCCCTACCAAATTACTTCAAGAAGGTAGGTGGGCTCACAGCCTCCAAGAATTCTGATGAGTTCAGAATTGGAAATCATTTGGTCCCTGTAACAGCTACTCAAGCATTTGCTGTTAGGAATCCTCTGCCCCAGACACAAATGGTGGGTTATAAATTATTTATGGACCCAATTAGGGGCATAATTGGAGTGGATCTGGCTGGTTGCCATAGCACTAATGCATGTGAAGTTTTCATCTTTCAGTTAAACTTTTCTCTGCTTTATGTTACACTCTGATATTCTACTCTTCTCTCAGAAAGTCTGCAAAAGTTTCTAAAATTGAGTGTTTGTTAAGAGTCATTGAGTATTTGTGAATTCATCCTGCTTTTCCTTCATTGTGCTCCCATAAGTACTAGCAAGAGGCACAAGCTCATGTCTCTTATAAGAAAGGGCTGTGAGGCATGTTCATTCTCTTCCTCCTTCGATGGCATCTCTGCTACTCGTGAATCTCGCACCTTCTGATGATATCATCTCTTTATCAGAATTAACTTTTCTGGGTCTTGTTCTTTTTGCTTCACACTGTTCTTAAAACACAGAATGAAATCAGCGAATCCTTTCAATATAAATATATCTCTCTTTCCTAATTGAAAATTCAAGTCCCTTCATGTTTATCCTACCTGGCTCCACAATAACACACTCAATGGCACTAATCTGCCTTCAGCCACTAAGACATCCCTCTCAGGGACATCCCAGGTCACTTGGGTTTCTATGATGACTGCTGAGAGACACTCCTTTGTCTGGACCCTTCTTGTTCAACAGTTCTCTTTGAGCTCTGTAATCTCCCTAGTCAGGTCCATTGCAGAGCCCAGAAACTTGATTTAAAAAAAAAAAAAAAAAAAGTGTCTACAGCAGAGATATATTTAGAAGTCTGCTGGTCTTTCCAGCAGCTTTCCACAGTGCAGCCATTATACTGGACTGGCCCAAGACTTTCAGCCCAGGAATCTCATCTTATCATTGTTCAAAGGGCAATGGGATTAATGTCTACAAAACCCAGAGATGCGGACCTCCCAAAATGGTATGTCACCATATCCGGTTGATATTTGCTGCCAGTTGGTGTAAGAAATCCAAATGTCTCAGGGGAGTTTGGTCTAGACAACCAGAGGTCTTCCTAGAACTAAGCTGCGGTGGCCCCTGCAGTCATCTCTCATGGACACTGCCAACCCTGTCTCTGGAGTTGGCTTTTCAATGTGTCTCCATCTTCATCTAAGTCTTTCTGTCTTTCTGCCATTGAAACATGATTCCAGCTACAGCTCTACCTCCAGATTGAAAACAAATGACTGAGGCCACCTAGGAAAGGTGTTTCACAAGCACTATCCTCCCTCTCAGCGACATCTGACTTCCAAAGATTGTTGTATGCAGAGATATAGAACTTTCCATCTTAACTGACCATGAAGGGTGAACCAGGTCTAGCTCTCTCTGCAAGGTGGCTGTGACATTTGCCACAAACACATCAACACTCCACATCACTAACTGTCCCCTTTGCTCTCTCAGAGCTGCAGCCCTTCTAGCAACAATTCTTGTCCCAGAACCTATTTCCAGGAAAACATGATCCGAGAATACTGTCAGGCTCATACTGAATCTAATGAACTTCAACTTGCCATAGAAAAAAAATGTGATTTATAGTAAAACTATTACTTGAAGATGGCTATCATCTCCTTTAATACTGTCTCAGTTGGGGTTTTTATTGCCATGAAGAGACATCATGACCATGGCAACTCTTACAAAGAAAACACTTCATTAAGGAGCTTGCTTGCAGTTTCGGAGGTTCAATCAATTATCCTCATGATGGAGAGCATGGTGCCATGCAGCAGATGTGTGGAGCTGGAGCTGAGACTGCTACATCTTTCAGACAACAGGAAGTTGACTGAGACATTGGGTAGTAACTGAGCATAAGAAACCTAAAGCCTTCCCCCACAGTGGCACACTTCCTCTAACAAGAGCATACCCACTGCCACAAGCCCACAACTGCTAATAGTGCCAATCCCTGTAAGACTGTAGGGACCAATTGCATTCAAACTGCCACACATATCCTCACAGGGGTCACCTTAAAAGTGGCCCTGGATATACTTACTTATCCATTCATTACTTCACTCCTCCATTCAACAAATACCACTTGAACATCATGATTGATGAATCATTCAAGTATATAATTCCAATTCTTAAATATAATTGAGAGTCAATTAAACTTAACGTTCTTTAAAAGTTTTAAAGCTTACAAATGTTTTATATCCATTATCTTTTTGATAACTATTATTTTTGTGGTCACAGCATAATGAAGTCAAGACTAAAATTTGCATTTTCAGATGAGTTTAAATGAGCTGCTCAAGATTTTGCAAGAAGTAAATTGTGCCTGAAATCCATTTCTTTGAACACAGGCCCAGGGGGCTTTTCATGACAACATTTCAGGCTCAGACAGACAGATGTGAAAAATTAAAGAGTATGTAATTAAGATCACTTAATGTTTAAGCCAAACAATATTGTAGCAGACAAGAAAAGTGCAGGGAATTGTGCAAAGGGTAATTTCAGTGTTTCTCCTGTGTTTCCCTGTGGTTATGGTGGGAACTACTGACTAGTTAACTCCATGTCCAAGCCTGAAAGATGGACTCTAGAATTTGCTTTATTTTGTGCTTGTTTGGTGTTAAACAAAAACATTTAACTGGGGCTGGCTTACGGTTTCAGAGCTTTAGTCCATTTTCCTTACAGTGAGATACGGTGGCACATAGGCAGACATGACACTAGGGAAAGAGCTGAGAGATCTACATCTTGACCCACAGGCAACAGGAAGTGAACTGTGGCACTGGGAATAGCTTGAACATTCTCATCTCCACCTAACTCTCCAATTTATTATTCCCCATGATCCTCCTAACCACCACACAGTCCCCTTCTACAGACCTGGTCTGTATTCCTGCAACCCCTTTAGATGCAAACAATAAAGACATACTGGGTTTGCCTTGAGACAGGGGTTATTGTCTAAAAAAATGGATTTTTACCCTGAGTGGCTGGTCTTCATGGTACAATGGAAATCAGAATCCATCATGCCTTGTGGGATCCAGCATACTGTTCGTGAGCTGAAAATCCACTTGGGTTCTCCCAGATTATCTTCTCTGGCTAGCATTACTTAGCCCATCAGTTGTTTTTAGGGGGCTTTAGCTTATCACTCTCCACCTCTCCTTCACTACTTCTGGCTTCTGATCCCCCACACACACCTTTTTCCTGCATAATCTTTGTCTGGTGTCCACTGCTATCAGCTGCTCATTATTCTGCCACTGGGAATTAAAAATCCCTCAAGGGAAGGAGAGGTAGCCTGGCTGGTAAAGCCCTTTGCACAAACACACAAGAATGGGGACCTGATTCAATTCCTAGAGGCAAGTTTAAAAAGACACAGGCATAGTAGCTTATAATTTTAATCTCAGCTGAGAAGGCTGAGAAACGGGCAGGTTTCTGGGGTTTGCTAGCTGGTCAGCCTGTCCTAATTAATAAGCTCTAGGCCTGTGAGAGAACCTGTCTCTCAACAACAACAAAAAACAAGCTTGATGTTGCCTCAGAAAGATACTCAAAATTGTCCTCTGGCTTATACTCTCATACTCACACTACATGCATCATGCCTACATGGACAGGTAGACAGACAGACACACCTCATACATCTGTAGGATTGTGCACACATATAACGATAGATAGATAGACACATACACACTCACACCATAAGCACCTACAGGATCATGCACACACACACACACACACACACACACACACACACACACCTCATACATCTACAGGATAATGCACACATATAAAGATAGACAGGCAGAAAACACATACACACTCACACCATAAGCACCTACAGGATCATGCACACATACACAGACACACAACCTCTCCCCCCAGTCAGCATATTGACATGAGGAGCAGGGTGACACGTGGACACTGCATATTTATTGGTCAGTTCTTGGACAAAGATTGGTGAGAGGGGAAGTCTCTCACAATATCACCCTGTCTGAAGGTTCCAGGAAGGGAGGAGGGCAGGACACTAGAGAGGAGGCTTAGGCTTCTAAGCCAACAGCACATC
The DNA here is from genome assembly GCA_033318265.1 of Phyllotis vaccarum. Lineage (NCBI taxonomy): Eukaryota > Metazoa > Chordata > Mammalia > Rodentia > Cricetidae > Phyllotis > Phyllotis vaccarum. The sequence continues at coordinate 160,315,491 of JARWLC010000001.1, read as the reverse complement.
CCAGCAACACAAGGGAGATCAGAAATGGCTTGGGATCTCATAATTACAAAGCTCTCTTACCTGAACAAACACATCTAAGTATAGGTTTATGGAGGCTGCAAAGGTGGTAGGCCATATGTGGCTAGCAGTGTGCTTTGGGGGGCTTTCATTCATAACACTTAGATATCATTTTTTATTTATGTAGTGCCTATGGGCTTTTGAGCTAGCAAGTTCAGAGTATTTTTGAAGAAACAAATAACCAAGAAGTAAAAACACAAAGAGGTTGCCTAGCTCCAGATACCAAGATGCTAGGTCTCTGGCCGGCTTGCATAATGGTTACTTTGTATCTAGCTTTGTATCCGTCTGTTGGAGTCACACCTAGATGCTGAATGTCCTGAACGTGGTCACTGGTATATGGGCAACTTCCAGAGGTGTCTATGAGTTGGCAGGCCCAGGACAGGCTCTTTGCTCTGAAAATACAGGCTCCTTTTTCCTCCTTCATAGTCTTTCCTGCCCATTCAAGTCACAAACCATCTCTTCCAGATGTCCCTCTCCCCTGACACCTCTCTATCCACTCTCCCATCCTTTTTTGCATGGCATCCTATGCATGTCTCTGTTTTCCCATGTCATTTAGGTGGTAACCTTCTCGGTAACCGCATCTTACATATGAAATAAAAATGTGAACAGTCTGGGTCATTCCAGTGTCCTCTGTATATCTCAAGGTTCAAGGTAAAAAAAGGTTCTCAATAAAATAGATAGGCAGGATTTTTTCCCCCCTTGGGGAAGAAAAGATGACCCCATGGAGTAAGTGTTGTCTAAATAGTAGCCCTGAAAGAGTGGGGGAAAGAAAGAGCAGGGGAGTCAGGCAGTGGTGGCACACACCTTTAATCCCAGAATTCCGGAGGTAGGTGGATCTCTGAGTTTGAGGCAGCCTGCTCTACAGAGCAAGTTCCAGGACAGCCAGGACTACACAGGGAAACCCTGTCTCAAAAAGCTGGAAAGTAGGAAGGAAGGAAGAATGGAGGGAGGGAGGGATATTTATGTATATCCTTTATACACACATATGTATATATATTTTTTATATATGTATTATACATATATATCCACATATATAAAGAGAGAGTGAGAGCATGGCTCTAATATAAACCACAGAAGCATGTCATGAACAAGGAACTCTGGGGACTATGAGCCCCAGTCCTTGACTGTAAACACCAAGTTATCTTGGAAGTGGTGGGGGCAAATGGAAGTGAATGGGCACCAGAGACATCCACAAGCAATAACATCTGAAAAAATTCAACCCAGACCTCGGATTCATTAATCCCAGGCAAACCAATTAGCTCTAACAAAGCTGATTTAATTTTTAAAAAGGAATAAATTAAGCATGAGTGTCTCTTATCAATGGAAACTCCAAGCACCAGACAGAAGGGGAAGTTTGTGTAGATATGACCTGTACGTCCTTTCCATGTAGATGGACTTAGGTGTTGAGCCAGTTTCTAAATAGAACAATGTGGGGTAGTATGGTACCAGAACAGGGAAATCGGGATTTTAATGCATAGTGACATTAGTTTCTGATCCAGAGTTCAAAAGAATCAGACGACACATTCAATTGGACAGCATGGGACAGCACAGTTGCCTGGCATTACCTTATTACCTGTAGTAGAGATAATGAAGAAAGGAGTGGCAATGGGATCCAGAGGAGGACCACAGCCGTCTTTGAAGAGAAATTATAGATCAAGTCAGTGCAGCCAGCATGGACTGGAGCCAAGTGAATCAATCAGCCACCTTTCTTTTGCTCTCTTCTCTGTGTTCTTGTGAACTAAACACGAAGTCAGGCACCGAGGAAGCCTATAGACCCTTGAGGACAATGGCCAAGGCCAAACCAGGGAGGATCACTCAACAGAGCACCAACTGGCATATTCTGTACAGCCAACAGCTTCATCTAGGCCAAGGAGTACCCAGGATCCCTGAGCAGTACTTCGATGGACACTGTCAGTTCTTTCTTGTGGCAAGCCAATCTCCCTTCACATACCGAGGGGTCTGCCCTTCAGGATCTGCCCTTCAGGAGCATGTACTTTCTTCACAGATCTTCTCAACATTGATACTATCTTTTCTCTGCCTTGACTCAGTCTGACTGGCATAGAGAAGCTTTGTTTATTTTTGCCTTTTGGGGTCCAGAGATGACTTTATTTCTACAGAGCACATTATATGTATCATTCTCTTCCCTTATGGGTTAAGAGCCACGGTTAAATTTGAGAGATAAATTGTACTTCTGCCCACTTGAATGGCTTTGATTTAAATTCTAGACACACCAGATATGGGAGTTGCTAATGGTAGGTACTGATGATTACATAGTTGAGTGAAACCAGTTAGGAAATTATTACAGTGGCCATGGGAAGGTGGAACAAAAGATGATCTTTAAAACTCTTTAGGTGCTGGTAGATGGTTCAACAGGTAAAGGTGTTGGCTGGCCAAGCCTGACAAACTGCTTTCATTCCAAGGTATAAACAGAGAACAAACTCCCAGAAATTTGTGCCATAGCACAGCAGCATTAACACACACACACACACACACACACACACACATACACACACACACACACACACCTGCGCGTGTGCGTTTACAAAGGTGTTTTAGAAGAAGGGATATTAAAGGGAAAATAAGATGTCTAGAAGAAGATTAATTTGGGGGGATTGTAAAGTTTGAGAGGCTGAAGGACACCCCAAGAGGGATTCTCCCAGTCACTTCTGATCAGTACTAGGCTAAGTACTCTTCAGAACATCATGTTATCCAACTTCAAAGTAAGTTTTCGGAGCCACATGTAAGGACAGTGTCACTGACTAGCATTCTCAAGGCTGGACATCTCTGGAGAGCCACAGCCATACTTTTATAGAGTGGCAGGAAATTAGGTTGGTTTGTTTGCTTCTCACACAAAGTAACTAGTTCCTCTTGGGATCTGCTTTTTTGTTTTTTATTTTTTGGGTTTTTGGAGACAGAGTTTCCCTGTGTAACAGCCCTGGCTGTCCTGGAACTCATTATGTAGATCAGGCTGGCCTTGACCTCATGCACCACCACTGCCCTGCCTTTATTTTATTTTTTTACAAACACTGATACATCCAAACACTAAGCAGAGCTCAATAATCCTGCAGAAGGAGAGAGAAAGGATTGTAAAGCCAGTACTATCAAGGACACCACAAGAAAACCCACAGAAGCAACTAACCTGGGCTCATAGGGGCTCGTAGAGACTGAATCAACAACCAGTGAGCCTGCATGGCACTGACCTAGGCCCTCTGTATTTATGTTACAACTGTGTAACTTGGTCCTCCTGAGGAACTCCTAACAGTGAGAACTGGAGATGTCTCTGACTCTGGTGCCTGCCTTTGGGGCTTTTTCCGCCTACCAGATTGCCTCACCCAGCTTTAATAGAAGAGAAGGTGCCTAGTCTCACTGCAACTTGATATACTTTGGCTGGCTGATCCCCAGGAGAGACCCACCTTTACCTGAAGAGAAACAATAGTATGGATGAGGAGGGGGAGAGCGGGGAGAGGAAACTTCAGTTGGGATGTACAAACAAACAAAAAGAACACTGATACATTTTAATCTTTTTAAAATGGGATATAATCTCTACTACAGATACACAAGGCACTCATTCTACTACTGGAATGTTTGGACTTTTTGTATAGTTATTACATTTATTTCTTATGAGAATCCACAACTTAAACTGAACAGATTGGCCTGTAGGCTTTGAGGTCACTTTTTAATCATTATTTTAAAACTCTAGGAGAACCTTCTATAAATAAGACTCTTGAGCTGTAAAGATATAAAATGCTTGGGCATTTTCCTGTCTTTATCAAGTCTGATTGCTACGATTCCTTTATAAGGCAAATAGGAAGGAGACCATTGTGTGTAAGGACTGAGAGTGTGCAAGCGCCTCTGAGCTCCCAAAGTTGAGGTGGCTTGGATAAGGCCACACAATTATTTAGGTGCAGTGCCAGTAAGACCATCTTTTTTTTTCCCTCACTTGAGTGCAATTGGCTTTATGTGTTGTATTATGTTTCTGGCCCTGACTTCCGGCCTAGCCTCATGGCCCAGACCCACAGACCCACAGTTCCATAGTCCCACTGAAACATAGGAATGCTTATATTAATTTTATGCTGATTGACCTGGGACCCAGCCATAGAACTTGCTAACTCTTTACCCTTAAACTAACCCATGACTCTTATCCTGTCCAGCCATGTGGCTCAGTACCTTTTCTTCAGAGCAGCATAGGTGTCCTCTGCATCTGCTTCTCTGGTGTGCCTGTGGCATCTCTGCTCTGTTCTTCCTGTTCCCAGAGTTTTCCCAGTCTGATAGCTCCGCCCACACTTCCTGTCTCCCTTCAGCCAATCAGTGTTCTTATTAAACCAGTAGGCAGGACAATTATTTACAATGTAACATAATTCCACTACATTTATGTTCCACAAGCAATCTTGAGCATGAGTGACTGTCCTGAAGAATAATAGCTAGTGTCTAGTTAACACCAGTCACACATTTATCAAATGTCTGTTGCACCCGGTGCTGGAGTTTGACTGTGAATAATAGGGTGTGGTTCCAGCTTCACAGAGCTCAGTTTGGCCTCTACTCCATCTCTGTTCTACATATGAATATGAAAATTGCTCTACACAATATGTGCCTTATGTTGCTGGAATATGGGGCAGTCACACAAGCTAATAACCTCCTTATCTTGGTCTTTGAAATAAACCAACTTGGAAAGACCAACTCAGAGGAATTCTTATTTCCTGTGCTCTAATTGGCTTGACCCACCATGAAGCCATCTGTGGGGACTCAGTTTTATGTCTACTGGACACAGGCTAGAGTCATTTAGAAAGAGAGAACCCACCATCACCACCACCAATGGACTGGCCTGTAAGCCAGCCTTTATAGAATTTTCTTAAGTGGTTGATATGGGAAGGCCCAGCCCATTGTGGACGGTGTCATCCCCGGCTTTGTGGTCATGAATAGTATAAGAAAACAGCTTGAGTAAGTCAAGGGAAACAAGCCAACAAGCAGCACTCCTCCAAGGCCTTTGCATCATCTCCAGCCTTTGATGTGATCATGTTGTGATCTGGTCTGATATGATATGTGCTTTACCAGGGGTGACTGGCAGATGGCTATAGAGACCTCATGCTCCATGTGGTGGGAGGCGCATGGCAGGAGACACTTAGACTCCTTCTATGTAGAAAGACAAGAAATAGAGAGAAGGGAGAGAGAGGGGGGAGAAGAGAGAAAGGAGGGAGGGGAAGGGGGTCGAAAGCACATTCCTGGGAGAGAAGAGACAAAGAGAAGGAGTCGGGAGGTGGGAATTCTTCTTAAAAGGAACTTGACTTCAGAACTTAGGGCAAGTGGTGGCTTCGGGGTCTAGACAGAATCCTAACTTTGAGCTCTTGCCTTGACTTGGATGATGGACTACAATCCATAAAACAGAATAAACCATTTCCTACCAAGGTGCTTTTGGGAGGAACAGCAACAGAGAGCTAACTAAGACACCATCTCCGCTGACTGGTTCACAGACATAGCTGATGTCCTGTTTAAAGAAGACTGGACATGTGGGATTCCCTCCTTCTAGGCATAGTTAAGTGGCAATTACATGGCAGATGCAATTGATCTCCCGGGATTCTCCCACCCTTTGTAATTCAGTCTTATTTTCTACCTCCTGATTTTTAGCCACTTAAATAACATGCGCACTAGTGAGGACCCAACAATAGTGAGGGAGAAGCCATATCATCCGCTCCGGCATATTTGGTGGCTCTTCTACTAAATCCTTCTAATCACGATGCATAGGCAGGCTTACTAACTAGATAGCTTCTCAAAATGACTTGGCTGTGGACTGTTAAGGCAGACATTACACTATATATGTCTTATTGACTGCATAACCAGTGTCAAGCTTCAAGAGCAATTGAATACTGTTAACAACAATGAAAAAGCAGTGAGGTCACAGAATTGTCTGAGCAAACTATAAAATGTAGGAGTCAGCAATTTGAGATCTAAACCCATCACTTTACATTGAAAATATCCTTTTTTAATAACCTCATCTTTATATATTCTTAGAGAGATGAAAGAACATTTGCCCATTTCTCAGGATATTTTCCTGCACATATAGGCATTCTTGAATATATTGTATTGTATACATAAATGTGTATATGTATTTGTAATTTGTAAAATTACTGGATCTAATCCTTTCCTGATCATATTTTCTCTCATTATGAATATGATAGTCACATGAACCATTATGTTTCTAACAGAGACCTCCGGGATTAGAAGAGATCTCTAGTCTCACCCTCTATTTTCATAATTAACTGTGACCTTATGATTTGTGGTTTTTGTTTCTTTGTTTGCATTCAGAACTTGGAAAATGAGTCTATGGTGCCTCAATGATTCGAAAGAGTTGCTCCTCAATTGCCAGCCCAGGCAATTCTATGTTTAAGAGGAACTTTCCCATACGTTTACAATAGATGTAGAATTCTTTTGTGGAAATCCATACAAGTTACACTATCTTAGTTCCACTGATAAGTTAGTTATCAGAAGTCAATTAAAGATGCAGGTCTGGGGCTAAGGATGTAATTAACGTAGCATGTTTGGCTCAAGCATGAATTTTTTTAAAAAAATGAATTTAAGAAATGACAGTCTAGTGGGAGTGGTCAAATTCCCCTGTTGGTCACATTCTTGTTTACTGCTGGGTTGTGTTATGCTCCCTAGGCAGGGGCAGTTCCAGTAGAGGGGACCAGCAGGAAAAAGTTAAATTACACACTTTCTGCTGTTCAAAGTACATACTGCTTTTAGATTTGTACAGTAAATCATTATGCAGAAGAAGATAGCATGGATTTTTTTTTTCATCACCAGTGGCCAAGATGCACACTATACCCTTATTAATGAGAGTTTCTGGGGGTCAAAATAGGCATCAATATTGTTTTAAACTTTGGGGGAAAAATCTACATTTGCAGCCATGTTTCCATCAATGGTCATTAAGCAACTTCTGATGCCTGCATGCAATCATAAATATTCAGTGGCAAAAAAAGTTGGTTGGGGTAAAGCCTGGGTACCAGGAGTCATGTAAGTTCTCTGGATGATTCCAGTTGTGTAGCAAGACTGGTGCCACTGATTTAAGAGAACAAAGTGATGGCTATATAAAATGCAAATACAACATAGCCACAGAAAGTCCACCTTCGTGCTAATCTTCTTTGCTCTTTCTCCCTGCCTTATAAAAGAGCAGCCCATTCAGAAAAGGGCTTGGACATGTTTCATTGGCTATTGGGAGGCATTTGGGTGCATATGCCCATCATGCAGAACTTCTGAGGGTCTCCAATAAGCAACTGCTATAGCAATGTAGACAGCATCTGGATGTTAGATCTTCAGAGAAGGGAAGACGCCAGAGGTGCCACATGTCCTCCCCCTCCCCCTCATAGGAGGTGACCAGGTCGTCTACCTGACGGAAATCAGATGGTTCCCACTCATACCGGAACTCACACCGGAAGCTGCAGCATCAGAAAGACCACAATGAGACTTGGTTGTTCTCCTTGGTGGATTGGGATTTCTTTTTTCTTTTCTTTTTAAAAAATCTTTTTATTCTTAAGTTTTTTTCCCATACCCACACTGCTCCCCCTCCTCCCATTCTCCCAGTCTTCCCTCAGCCTATTCCCCCACCCATTCCCCAAGGAGGGCAAGGAATCCCAAGGTGAGTCAGTTCGGTCTGGCATATCCAGCTGAGGTAGGTCTGAGGCCCTCCTCCCCCAGTATCAAGGCTGAATAAGGCGTTCCTCTGTAGGGAATGGGCTCCGAGATGTCAGTTCATGCACCAGGAATAAACTCTGGTCCTACTATAAAAGGCTCCACAAACAGCCTATATCATTCAACTGTCATCTATGTTGGGAGGGTTCAGCTCCTTTCCATGAAATTTCCTCAGAGGTCATTTCAGAGTCAGTGAGCTCCCAATAGCTCCAGTCAGCTGTCCCTGTGGGTTCTTTTTTCAAAGAAGAGTTGTGAAGAGAAGCGTGGCCCAAGAAAGGTATACAGATAACTGATTAACCATGATCCAAAGTGATCCCAAACTAACTTCTTCACAAGAAAATCCCACCTAAGAAAACTCACAGGTAGTGTCTTCTTCACAAGAAAATCCCACCTAAGAAAACTCACAGGTAGTGTCTGGGGTAAAGCTCCAGCTGGATTTCATGAGAACAGACCCAAGGCTCTAAGATGGCCCCAGACCGGAAAACTTTTAACCACTGGTTAGATACAAAAAGTCAGCAGGGATTTCATGATAGGAGAAAGGAAACCTAACCAATCCAATGAGTTTTCTTTATATTTTTTCATCTTTTCTACAGTCTCACGCTCTCAAGTTGCCCGTTTTAAGCCACGGAGCTAAAGTTTAAGTCTCGGGAGTGAGCAATGCCTAGGGAAACCTTGTATTTTCATTTGTGTTCTTTGTGAAGTTGCTGGGGGGGGGGGGGAGCAAGAAGCCTGAATACAAGTCAGTCTCATCTCTGCCCCAGTCGGCAGGGACTGTGGGGTCTCTTGCCAGGGAGGTGGTAGGTTCAGAAAGGTGAGCCACTGATGATTTTCCAATACTTCTCTCACCTAGGGAAGTGCGCCAGCACCCTGGCTTCAGGGCAGTCCCCCATCCAATACCCCACCTACTCTGATGCCTCTTTGTCGGCTCACCCCAGTGGTACTCATTAGACAGTGTGATCTGTGGGGCTTCACTTCCCCCTTTGATTAGCTTGTTATCTGCCTTCAGAGCTAAGCCCTAATTAATGAATTCCCAGATGGGAGATGAACCCGACATTGCCAGCAAGCCCCTTCCTCAGAGAATCCTTCGCTTCCCATCAGAAAGGGGCAGACATTTGGCTGCTGTCCAGCCCTGGGCTTCACAATTCCCCCTTGATAAAGCCTTGGAGAGTTTCTCTCGGAATCCACTTCCTCAATCACCAGCATTTCAGAAGTAATTATACTGATTTAATGCACCTGCCTTTTCTCTTACACTTAAAACCTTGGTGACTGGGAAAAATACTGGTCAGCGTTTATGTGAAAGCCAGGGAAAAAACAATATTTAAGCTCCGGGAAATGCATTGAGTCTTATAGAGCATGAGTTATCTGCAGCCCTGGGGACAACATTCTGACCTTTGGTTAGGATAGTGCCAAAACCATGCTGAGAATCTTTGTGCTGGAGAACCTGTGTGCCCCAGGCTGCTTTCTAATGGCTTGTGGGGATACATACAGCTCTGCTTTCCCTAGTTAAGGCCAGGGAGAGAGTGTGAGCTTCCATCTGCTCCTTAGGAGGCTGTGAGAAGAATGGATTCTAAATTCTAGAGCTAGGTATCAGCCTGGGTTTAGAATCAGCCTCCAGCGTTGATGACACTTCGGAATGGTTATTCCCTGTATGCTAATTTTCTTCACTATACAATAAGGTACTACCCTAAATTTTAGCTTCGTAGATGAGCCACTTGGGTCTCGCTGCCAGGGATAGTGCCATCTCTGTAATGGATAGCATGTAGCACTCAGATGCTCAGATCATCTACACGCTGTCTATGCTGAGAAGTGCTACCAGCCATAACACACGAAGCCATGGAACGCCTTTTATCTGAAGCACCGGTATTAACCATGAATTTGTTTAATAGAAGCACATCAAGGATGGTGGTGGCTTTGTAACTATCACTGAATGTGCACGCAATATACTAGGTGGATGGGATAATGCTAGAGAATTGATTTGAGGTCCCTGGTGTGGGATTGGTACAAATACCTGCCAGTGCCCATCCATCAAAGACTACTGGAGAAAGGTCAAACAGGTTTTGCAGCAAAGGTAGGCACAACCAGAGGAATCTTGGAGCTCCCCAGTATAGGGAATCAGAAGAGACTTATAGTGTTCGGGTTTGTACCAAAATGTTTTATGAAGAGGGTTTTTAAAAAGCAGGAGATAAGCTTGGTGCTAGCGCCACACACCTTTAATGCCAGTATAGAGGAGGCAGAGGCAGGTGGATCTTTGAGGCCAGCCTGGTCTACTGAGGGAGTTCCAGGACAGCCAGGGATACACAGAGAAACCCTGTCTCAAACCAAACCAAACCAAAAACAAACAAATAAACAAAAAGCCCAAGCAGGGGGCCATTCTGGGTTTAATGCTGTGTCATGGTCTAGGAGCAATCAAGTGATTATCTTAGTCATTTTTAGCCATGTGGTAGGTAAGTTAAAATAGGATTGGAGCTGTAGTCTATAAAGGAACAGAACAACATTGAATCACTTGGGAAGTGCTTGGACACGTTGCAGACACCGCCTATCTGACCATCACTGATATTCTCTGCCGTGGTTCATAACAGGTTGATACCAGCTGTCTACTGCGAGGCTAAAGTCCTTGTGGACACTGGTGACTATCGCATCTTGACTTCTCACCCATCAAAAACAAAACTATTTCTTGGATTATTAATGCAGCAGCTGCAGCAGCAACTTTTCTTGCTTAATTGGCTACTGACAGCATTTTCTCAATCCTGATGGATTATGCTTTGGGGAAGAGTTTTCTCAGATGTTCATCACTGTAATTTATTTAAATAATTCTGCACAACCAGTTATCACAAAGTATTAAATGCTGGGCCTTTTGTATCTCTCCATTGGAGTCAATGGACAAATTGTAATTTTGTATAAATGCGTTTATTTCATCAAGATTGTTAAATGTGTTTACACAGATTTAGACAAAGCACTCCAATGCTGTTAAAAAATATTTTATTGTTCTGATGATTCTTCCCTTTGACATTTATTTCTCCTTTTTTTCTTTTTCCCTTTGACATTTCTAATATACATTTGCTCCGTCTTTCTCACCAATTACCTAGCAATCGGTCTATCTTATTTATATTTTCAACCCAGGCATGGTGGCTCAGGCCTGTAGCCTCAGCCCTTGAGGGAGCGAGAGAGGCAGGCAAACTGTCGTAAATTTAAGGCTATGCTGGGCTACATAGTGAATTCTAGACTTCCTGAATGCTTCCGTCTGAGACTGATCTCCAGACAGCAGCAGCAGCAGACACCATCAACGGTAAGGACTAGCCAGGCTTTCTCACTTCTTGCGTCCATAGCAATTTGTTCCCTCCGATTTTGTTGATATCCTTATTTTCAGACTTGCTTGAGACGGCCAGAGAGCCCAGTGGTTAAGAGTAGTGGCTGCTCTTGCAGAGGATCAAGCTTCAATTCTCAGCACCCAGATGGTGGATCAAAACTGTCTGTAGCTCCAGTTCCTGGGGATCCTACACCCTCTTCTGAACTTCATGGGCATCAGGTATACACACACACACACACACACACACACACACACACACACACACACACACTCACACACACACACTCACACACACTCACACTCATACACACACTCACACACATACACTCACACACACATACACACTCACACACACACTCACACACACATACACACTCACACACACTCACACACATACACACTCACACACACACCCTACATGTAGGCAAAAAATTCATACATACATACACATACATACAGAGACATACATGCAGGTAAAAATTCATACAAATAACATAATAAAAAAGGAAATATGTCCCCTGAAGACAGATGTGAAAGTCTGAAGACTCATGATATTTATAATTCACATTCTCTGCTTCATGCTTGTGGTTCTAGATGTGAGCCCTCAGCTTGGGGCCTCGGCAGACAAGTCTACCACTTGCTGCCATGTCACCCTGCCATCCCAAACTCAACCCTTTGGAACTACAAGCCCAAATAAACTTTCATCTATAAAAATAAAATAAAAAGTTAACAAATAATAAATAATTTTTTAAATTTTAGACATGAAATTTATGACAAACACAGAGATGTTAACTAGCCAATGCAAGACCATGATCAGTAGCAGAATGTGGACTTCAAGGGCATATCTGTTTCTAGAACCCACACTTATGCACTGGAATCAGTTTCCATATTAGGTATTCTTGGGCTGTGTTGTGTGATATTTATCTCACGAGTATCTCCAGCTAAAACCAGAACTAACTGGGTTAGTTCCCAAGCACTGGAAGGGGAAATATCCTCAGAACAGTGCAGAGGGAAGCCTGGCAGGTGATGAGAGCAGTTTCGCTGAGGCTGCCCCAGCCTGCAGGTGTTGTCCACAGTTCCCACCTTCCTCCACTTCACTGAGCAGAGTTCAGAAGCCTCCCCAGCCCCATCAGGCAGGAAAAGATCAGCCCCCAAAGGTGAGCTGATTAACTCATGCCTGTTCCTTGTGGTGGTGATACAGTTGGAAAAATAAAAACAATCATATATACATATGAAAACTTCACAGCTGGTCTAAAGCATACATAATCAGTTTCTCAGTTAGATTTCTTTCCCCCATGATTTTACTACCCTGCTGTCTTACAGGCACTTAGCAGAGGGTGACAGTGAAAACAGCCATCTTCCCCATCCCCAAATATTTCCAAATATTGGAGATTGGAGCATTGGGAGAAAATGACCTGAATTTCAACAGAGGAGTTGAAACAGTGTGGGTAGGTCCAGACTTTTAAATGTTTAATACACTGCAACCAGTGGGCTGACGATATCTTTAAGTAGGATGTTATGTCCTAAGCCTGCTGCAAAGCAAGTTCAATTTAGACGCCAAAAGGTTCCAAGAGTCACCAAGGACCTGAATAGTCACAAGCATAGACTATTAAAATGGTCTCTGTCTTTATGATGTGTTACTGACTCCCTGATGCCTGTTCAGAATGTTGAATCCTCCACGGCTAATAAAATTGCTCTGTGTTAACCTGCTTGCCCATTCTAGGCTACACACAAGATGTCTAAGAAGTAAGTCAAATCCAATACCTCCTTCTAGAAACCTGGAGAAGTCTGTGGACTTGTACAAAGGGTTCAAAGTTAATGTGCAGTTTGGCAAGTTTATTTACATAATAATTTACTATTTCCAAACACTTTGGAACTGTGTTTCTTTAGCCAATAAGGACTTCAGTCCTCTAGTGATGTGACATAAACTCCCCTTCTACCCACAGTACCTGTTGTCCAAGACCTGAAAGAAGGATACCCTGGGCAGTACCAGGAGGGTGCTCTGGTTTCATGAAATTATTCTTCAACTTTCTGTGTGGATTGTTCAATCTAAAAATGTGTGTTTGGAGTTCTGTTGTTGTTTATTGCTCCTGGTGTTTTTGAAACAGTTTCACTTACACAGTCTTGGCTGGCGCAGAACTCACAGGCCTGCCATTGCCTCCAGAGTGTTGGCATTAAATGCATGCACCACCACACCCAGCCAGTGTCAGCACTGGAGATGGAAAATTAGACTTGAGGCCCCAGCATATAGTTTATCAGTTGAGCTACATCATCCAGTAAACCTACATTGTTAAAATTTGACACATAGGAGTGTTTATTAGTGGTTCTGTCTATCTTACACACACACACACACACACACACACACACACACACAAAACACAACACAATACAACGCATACTCTAGCATCACACATTTGTTTGTTGGATTTTTGTTGCTTTAATTTAAAAATCTTTGAAGTATTTTTTCTAAATAAAGTAATTTTAATTTAATTTTACAACTTGCTGGATCAGCAGTTGGATTCCTGATCCACTCCCCACTAGGACTGTTTCTTTATCTGAATCCCCCAAAATGTACACACGGAGGCCTCTCTCAGATATGTGGTGGTACTTGGCACCATGAAGGCAGAGCTAGGCCTAATCAAATCTGCCTTCATTTCCAGATTGGAAAAAGTGCCTACAATTCCAGGAGCATAGATAGTAATTTTTAAAAATTTTAGTGATGAACTGAAGCTGAGTTTGAGAGCCGGTACCCACATTGGGCACTTGAACAACCCCCTGTAGTGGAAAGTTTCTGTTCTGGCCATATGTTCTCAAATACCTGGCAGCTGTTTCTCAAATAATTGACTCAGAGGCTTAATATTATAGTAACTGCTGGGCCAGTAGCTCAAGCACATTACTATCTAGCTCTTACACTTAAAATAACCCATAAGTCTTCTATGTTTAGCCATGTGATTTCATATCTTTTCTCAGTGCAGCATTCTCATCCTGCTTTCTTTTTGTCTAGCTGACATCTGTTTCTCTGTCTTTCTTCTTCCCAGAATTCTTCTAGTCTGATTGTCCTGCCTATGCTTCCTGCCTGGCTATTACACCAATACCGGTGATAAATCTTTACAGTGTAAGGCATTATCCCACACCTCCCTTTGTGTGTGTGTGTGTGTGTGTGTGTGTGTGTGTGCGCGCGCGCGTGTCTGTCTGTCTGTCTTTCTCTCTCTCATAAAGTAAATAAATAAATAAACCTTTAAATAATTTTTTAAAAAATTATGCCTACCTTTACAGCCATTGCTAAGAATTTTAAGTCTCCTTGCAATCTTCAGAATACTACAGATTTTCTACAGCTCTCCCTTGGTTTTTTTTTTTTTTTTTAATGCAATATTATGAAGAAATTCTCTCCAGAGTGCGAGAGTGGAGTGTCTTTCAGCAAAATACAATGGTCCAACAGCCCTAGGAGCTGCTCCTGCCTTTTAGTGCACTTCAACAAGAAACACCTCCACCCTTGTCTACTCCACTCCATCCAGAGGGAGGGCTCCAGAAAAATGGTCTCTCTTGCTTTTTTCAACAACAACAAAAAAGCAAGAAGCAAACATGTTAACTAAAAATGCAATAAAAAATAAAATAAAAATGTTAACTAAAAATGCAATAAATCACCATTAATAGCATAACCACTTCCTCTGTTCACAGATTTGTTTGTTTTAAAAGATCCATTCACTTTTATTTTACATATGCATGTTTTGCTTGCATATATGTCCGTGTACCACATTCATGCAATACCTGCAGAGGCCAGAAGACGGTGTAGGAACCCGTGGAACTGGTTGTTCCTACACCCACTACTATATGGGTACTGGGAATTGAACCTGGGTCCTCTGGAGCAACCAATGTTCTTCACTGCTGAGCCACCTCTCCAGCTCCAGCCCCACCTGCCGTCTTTTTAATAAAAAAGATTTATTTTAATTCTCATGTTTTGCCTACATGTGAGTATATGTACCACACAGGTGCTTGGTACTTGAGGAGGCAAGAAGAGGGTGTGAGTCTCCTGGCACTGGACTTACAGATAGCTGTGAGTTGACATGTAGGTACTGGGAATCAAACCCAAGTCCTCTGAAAGAACAGTCTACCATTGAACCACCTCCTCAGGCCCTGTCCATATTACATAGTGAGCCAATGCATTTTAACCCTTCTAGCCCTGCTTCGCTTTCCTCAACCCAGCTGTGCTCTGTGCAGTTGATACAGGAAGCTGCATCCAGGACCCCTAACTGTCTTCCCAGACCCCTAATTTCTAGCCTAGCATAAGGACATGCCATGGCAGTCCTTTGTGGAAGGCACGGGATGCCAGGCCCAGCAGCATCTGGCTCTTTGTGGGGTGGTAATAGCAGCCTAATTGTATATTGCTTTTTCCTCTGAAGAGAATTGTTGGCATTCCACAGGAGCCATTTGCCATATAATACAGCACCTGGTGCTCAGGGGGAGGAAATAATTGATTATTCTGAAGAGTCTTCTTCACTAACCCTGCCAGCTGCAATGCATATATACAGAGAGTGGGGAAACCCAGTCCTGTAAGGAAGTGATACTCTCCAGGACACAAGCAAGCCACCAAGAAATTGCTGACTGTATGCCAGGTACTATTCTCATATTACCAACACTCGCACACTACTCCTCAAACCGCTCCACACTGCAGGGGATGACTGGGGACTTTAGAGGGCAAGAAGGTCTTTCTACATGGTCTAGGCTAGCCTTAGACACTCAGCTCCTGTCTCCACCTAGGATGCTAGGTTTACAAGTTGTACAACAACTCCAGCATAAGGAGGCTCTAACCCTTGGCCTGGATGCTGGATGTTCATGAAAATATACCCACTGTTTGCTTGATAGAATTAACTGCATACTTATTAGTGTCATTCTCCAAACGAATCAAACATTTCAGAAGACAGTACTGATTTTGATCTTACAGATGGGAAAACTGAGCATTGGAGTTTGCAGATGGTCACATCGCTAAGAATGGCCCACTGGACTTGGAACCTAGCAGCCTGGTTCCGAACTCCAGCCTATTGCCTATGAGTCACATAGTATTCAGGAAAGGCTATGTCCAAGAAAGAGGCAGGAGACATTACCCCCACCCATGCTAGTGGAGGAGAGTCTCTGCAAGAAGGCGGGTCTCCACTCACCAGCCTGCTTGTTCACAGCTTGTTCTCAGAAGAACTTTCAGCCAGTAGCACAGGAATGCATCACGGGGGTGGGGGTCGGGGGGGGGGGTGTAACGTCATCACCAACACAGCCAAAAGAATCAGAATAACAGCAGGAGAAAGCCACTAGTAATGAGAGCTGCCGCAGTGAAGAGTCTTCCCGTCTTTCCCCAAGATAACTTTGAAGAAAACGAGATTAAAAATTATTAAGATTGGGGCTGGAGAGACGGTCAGTGGCTAAGAGTGCTTGCTGCTCTGCAGAGGACCTCGGTCTGGTTCCTAGAACCCACATGAAGCTCACAGTTCCAAAGGATCTAAAGCCCTCTTCTGGCCTCCAAGGGCCACACACACACAGGCAAACAGTCATACACATAAAATGAAAATAAATGAATCTTTTTTTAAAAAGTCACAATATCAAGTAACCTAGAGAATGAGACTTAGATGCCCACATTCATAGCTCTTCCTACCCAGCATGGAAAATGGTCCATGGTTTCATGGGTAGAGAATATGAAAGTTCTGAGGCATGTCTTCAAATTCCTGTGAGTTTAATGTGCCACCTCCTGCCTGCCTATCCGGACCTGAGATATAAATCATACATTCCTTGTTTCTCTTCATTGACGGTCATGATGGCAATATGCAAAGGCTTTACTAGGTGCTGGGACTTTGCACAAGTGTTAAACAAGAACAAGAGATGTTTAAGCGCCCCTTTAGCCACACACCTTAGTGCTGAGGACCGCAAATAGCAAGTGCAAGTCTGGGGCAACACTGTGCGGTCTGATAAACAAGGAAGGCTCTGGGTGCACAGTACCCTGGGTCCCATGTAGGAATGTCTCCTACTCGGCTACACCGGGCTTCTGCAAGGTAAAGATTTAAGGACAAATGGCTTTAGGGGGATTATTCAAGGAAACACTGGCAGGAGAATAGGGAAAGTCAGAAGGGAAAGGAGCCAGGCCCTGCCTGGCCTGTGACTGTTACCATGTGGGCATTCAGAGCTCAGTCTTTATGGACCACCCTAGAAGTGACTACTCTTTCATGGAGGACAGGTCCCATTATGTGACCAGACTGTCTATGAGCCAAGCATGCTATGCCAGGTGAAGAATCACAGCACTTTACAAGAGGAAGGCCGTGGACAGAAGCAAGGGTTAGCACTGATGGCAGTGATGAGGCCACTTAATGATATCTGCATGGTATATCAACCACTGAGTCTTGTCTAATTAGGTCCTGTGATCTGATATAGTAGGTCACCTTTCAGGTAACAGCTTTCCGGGAGAAGCTGACCAGAAACTTTGAGCCATGCTTCAGAGTACCAGGATGGTAACATTCTGAGTCCCTGATATGCAGTGTTTTGGAAGCATAGGGCTTGTGTGGATGAGTAATTATAAAGTGTATTCAACTCTATGGATTTATTCTTTAAGAATAAATTCAAGCTAGGAGGTAGTGGCCCACACCTTTAATCTCAGGCCGAGGCACCTGTATAACATGGGAGGGAGTGTGCTGTGTGACAAAACTCTTCCTGGGGAGCCACTACAAACTTGCCTACTCACTCCAGGTAGAAAGCCCATGACAAGCCCAAGGAGAGACACCACCAAAGTCCAACTTGGTAAACCAATGAGTTTTGTTGTATTACAGAAATATGATTGAGGGGTTAATTACAGGCAGATAAATGGCTCAGAGGCAACTGCATCCCCAAAGCCCAGGCCAGCATGGTGACGGCTCACAAAGCTGGGATCCTGGAGCACACTGCACAGCCTACAAGCAGCTCAACAGATTGGAGTGTGTCCCTTCCAAGTGACGTGGTTGGTCTAAACCTCTTCTAGGCAGCTGGTCCCGTCTCAATTTTCTTTGTAGCTTGGCTTGTCTGTGAGAGACTCTCAACTCATACCAGAAACTCTGGCAGAAAGGGGCCTAGTGAATCTTGCTAATTTCAGGGATTTCCTTAAGCTATCTTGAGTTGTCAACCTCTTGCTTCAAGAACTTCCCTACAGAACAGAATGTGTCAATCTCTGACGAAATAGTTACACAATAGGGTGTCTCCTGAGTGGTCTGCTTGCTGTCCCAAGATCCTCCTCCAGGCCCTAATGTGGCCTCCAAGTCCCCCTTAAGACACACACTAGTGTGACCCATCCCATGATGCTAACAGTTCATGTGTACATCGTTCAAAGCATCTGACCTCAGGGATGCTTCCCCAGATTGTGAAAGAGCCAGCAGGGGCTTAGTTCTGCTTCTGTCAAGATTTTTAATGACACTCTGCTCAATTTCCATATTTATAAGATGGAAATCAAAGATTATTTCCCAAAAAGACCGTAGGAGGAGATTAGTACAAATAAAAGTCTGACATGCAGGTAAGCACCAGTTATTAGCCAAAAATAATTTCCTGACTGGACTCATTATTTCCCCTCTACATTTTTCCTCATGAGAAATTCTCAGCCCAGTGTTTGTGTGAAATAATTAGCACCCTCAAGAATTCTTTCTGTTCTGTGGAATTCTCCCATTAAGCCTTAACACAATAGAAGAATTGGTCATAATTGCTAAGTGGAGGTAATTTAATATATCTCCATGAATGCAAATTCTTATTAATAATTTCTTGTTTGGCTTCTTTTACTCCCAGGAGACCTAGAGACCTGGCTAAAAGTCGGTATCTCACAGGGTCACCTAAAAGACTTAGCACAACACCAGTGAGTACAGAACCGTGTCCAGTTCATGCCTCTGAGGCCTGGCCAGACGAAGAGCTGTGGAGACCAATTCACCCCTCACCTAAAAAGCAACCACAAAACAGTCAAGTTGTTCACCAGGCATGATGGAGATGCTATGCTGAGAATCATGGAAAGCTAAACATATTTATAACGCTAGTGCATTATGACATTCTGGCAGAAACCTTTCTATGAGAGAAATACATTTTTAGTGTAATAAAACACCAAACTTAAGCAGTAGCACCGCCCCCACCATGGAAGACCAAAGATCTACTGAGATAAAGTGGGGGGAGCAGGTCACCTTCTTCACCTCCCTAAAGGTAGGCGTCCCTGGATAGAGCCTCTAACGAGAGAAAAAGGTGAGGGGGAGGAGTAGACAAGTGGCAGAAAGTCTGTGGGTCACACCCCACACTCCTAACCTCATGGGGTCAGAGAAAAGAAAAGAAATGTAGCTTGGCCTCATGTGGACTGTGTGATCATTACTACCTGATCCAGTAAGATTATTTGATATTGAAATCTATCAGCGCACCAGGCATTCAAGGCATAACATAGGGGTGACAATGTTAACAGGAAACATTTAGTGTATGATTCCTCAGCTCAGTGCTCAGACACTAGGCTGTATCCTATACACATCCCATATGTCATCCAGCCCATGAGGCTGTATATTAGCTATCCATGCTGTGTTATAAATTGCCCCAATATCCAACACCGTAAAACAATAAAAGTTATAATATCATGAGGATTCCATGAGTCAGGAAATCTGAGGTGATGGGACTGATGGCTGGGGCTCAGAATTTCCCATATTATAGTTAAAATGGCAGCTGGAGCTTCTGTTACCTGGTAGAGAATCCTTCCTTTCATGATTGTTAAGATAGTACTGGTTGTTGGCAAGAGGCCACAGTTCCCTACTATATGGTTTGTGTGGAAGTGGAGATACCTATTTGTCCCCACAACATGGCACCTGGCTTTATCTAGAACAAAAGATCCAAGAGAAGTAAGCCACTATGTATTTGATGAGCTAGCCGTGGAAGCCTGAGGTGATATGTTATATATTTAATAAAACCAGCCTAGAATATCAGAGGACAGAGCCATATCTCCAGACTTTTTGTTTTGTTTGTTTGTTTGAGACAGTTTTCTGTGTGACAGTCCTGATTGTCCTGGAACTCACTTTGTAGACCAGGCTGGCCTCGAACTCACAGAGATCCTCCTGCCTCTGCCTCCCAAGTGCTGGGACTAACACCATGTGCCACCTCTACCTGGCTTGTGGGTGGATATGTTCTCTGATATTCCAGACTGGTTTTATTAAATATATAACATATCACCACAGAAGCCACTTTCTCTCATTTCTATACTTGGCTGCTTCCATGGGTCAGCCCCATCCTATTTGTGAAGAAAAATAACTGAAGAAAGGGGTTCACTGGGGGAACATAAACATTCTCATTCATAACAGAAGAGAATGACACATGGGTTGAGTATGTTGTCATTTTATTGCTAGATTCATTTAGCTGAACAATAGTATTTGATTTTCCTCTAGGCCTACTGTCAACAGAGAAACCCAAAGCATTTTCATTAAAACAGGAACAAGACAAGGATGTCTACTCTCCTCATACCTATTTAATATAGTAGATAATATATAGGTTTAGCTAGAGCAATAAGAGAATTTAGGGATAACAAAGGGATACATATAAGCGAGGAAGAATTCAAAGTATCTTTATTTGCAGATGATGTGATTGTATACATAAAAGACCCTAAAACCTGTACCAAGAAACTTCAAGAACTTCTTCTGATAAATACCATCAGCAAAATAGCATGATACAAAATTAACATACAACTGAGGAGCCTCCTTATATGCAAATAACAAATGAACTGAGAAAAATTTCAGAGAAGCAATATCTTTTACAATAGCTTCAAATATGTTTTCCCCTAGGCCCATGGCCTATGTAGCCTGAGTTTCTTGGCCACTTCAGCACTGGCAGATATCCTGAAGTGAGCCAGAGAGTGACTGGTTCTCTCCTAATGTTTGTGACACTACTGTACCGGTATAACTTGCAGGCGGGTCCCTTTTGTAGGTCATAGGATTGCAGCTGGGAGATACTGGTAATTTTCTTTCTCCTCCAATAACATGCAATGTGCCTTCTAGGACCGTTAATGCTAGTCAGTAGAAATGAAGTTTCCAGGTAGGTACCGGCTCTGTACCCATTTTCACCTGGATTATTAATTTTCTTCATTTTTTTTTAGTCTTTTATATATTTTAAATACTAGCCATCTATTGAATGCTGAATCGGTAGATATCTTTCCCCATTCTGTGGGCTGCTACTTTGCCATAATGCTGGCTGCCATCCGTTGTCTTACAGAATATTTATGCTTCATTAGGTCCCGTTTATTAATTGTTGGTCCTTGTGCCTGTGCTTTCAGTGTTCTGTTTAGAAAGTGTTTTCTTGTATCAGGGAGTTCACACATATCCCCACTTGCTATTCTACAAGGTTTAGGTTTTCTGGTCCTTGATTCATTTGCAGTTGAGTTTTGCATATTGATAAATACGAATCTATTTTCATTCTTCTACATACAGACGTGCAGTTTGACTAGGAGCATTTGTTGAAGATGCTGGGGCACTGTCTATTGGAAGAAGGAAACCCATGCAGCCTCAACAGTACACCAAGAACGACAGGCAACTGAGAAAGGCTGAGAGAAGGCCTAGACCTCAGCCCTCATCAAAGAAGCTTCTGCTTGCAGTAGATGGGAACAAGCAGAAAACCTCAGCTGAACAGTGTGGAGAGAGAGAGAGAGAGAGAGAGAGAGAGAGAGAGAGAGAGAGAGAGAGAGAGAGAGAGAGAGAGAGAGAGAGAGAATGTCTTCATTAAGACCCCCCCCTTCCCAGGGCTCAGGGGACTATGCAGAAGAGGAAGCAAGACTGTAAGAGCCAGAGAGAGTCCGAGGAAACAGTGTCTTCCTGACGCACATATGTACTCACAGAGACTGGCAGCATGCATGGGCCTGCACAGATTGAAGCCAGACATGGTCTCAGTGAGAAGAGAACACTTGTGCGTACCTGTAAAATAGTGATTCAGGACACAGACAGCTACCACCACTAACCAAGCCATCTACAATTATTACCTGCTTGAAAAGGAAAAAAATCAGTTTCCTCCAATGGAGTCTTGCTGGGTGTATTAACCACAAGTCAGTACAGGTCACACGCTCAGCACAAAACACTTAATGGTATTTTTGTGGACATGTTGCCTCATTTTGTTTTGTGTGGGCTTTTTTTTTGTCTTATAGATTCTTGCTTGTTTATTTTTATTTTTGTTGTTTTATGAGGGTTTGGGTGTGTTTCTTGTTCTGTTCTTAGTGTTTTGTTTTATTTATTTTAAAGAAAGAGAGAAAAAGGAACACAAACTTGGAAAAGTAGGGAGTGGAAAAGGGTCTAAGGAGAAATGAGAGAGAGAATAAGAAGATCAAAATGTATCACATAAAAATTTTTCCAGTAAAAATGTTTAAAAAATATTAAACAAATCTCAGATGCCCGACTTGCACATTTTGGTACCCATGCTGAAATAAAATGGGGATTGTCCGCATCGCCAGTATCCATCCAGACGCCCATCTGCAGAGAGTGATGGAAATGTGTACTTAAGTAGAGCGAAAGTCTAACTAATTGACAGCCACCAAATTGCTAACAAGTCAATTATTGATGTTTGGAAGAGGAGCTGTGCCTGGTGTTCTCTTTCTGCACATCAATGCACTCCTAAAATCTGAAAAGTTCTCAGCCTTTGATCAGGAAAAATGAAGTCTCTCTGTGCACCACTTCTCAATTTCCTATAAATCTGCAAAATGACTCATTACCAAGGCAACTGTGTGAAGGCATAAAAACTGAAAATGTAAAACCTCCCAAAGCCCACTGTGTTAGAATCTTCAGATTCAGGTGACAATGCTCCTTGGTTTATACTTTAGTGATGGTTTATATGTTCTGTTATTTCGGCCAGTCTTTTCAAGCCTCAATTCTGAACATGATAAAAATTCATTTTTCTGTCATTGTGCTTATCTGAATGAACACTTTTACATACTTATAAAATAGTGATGATGAGCATTCATAAGAAGAACTCCAACACAGACAGCACCTGAGGTTTCCTAATGTGCCAAAGCTAAATAAATCACGTGTACTATCAAATGCGCCTTGGTGTGCATAGGAAATTAATATATACATATATGACAATAATTACTTGGTACCTGTTTAGTACAAACATGCCAGTCTCTGCCTAAAACATAAATAATGGAAAATTTGACCTTTAAGAGGAAACTAAGATTATAAAACGTAAACAACTCTTTCATCCCCAAGCTACTTTCTAAATGCTATTAAATGTCAACTTTGTTATGATTTGTATCTTTTTATGTACACACTCTAAGCTTTGGATAGTTCATCTGTGATTCCTTTAAGTTTAAAAAAATGAGCCAAGGGTGATAGCCCACACCTATAATCTCAGAATTTAAGAGATTGAGACAGGAGGATTTCTGTGAGTTCCAGACCAGCCAGAGCTACATAGCAAGATTACCTCAAAAAAGTTAGAGATCTGAGGCTGGAGAGATGGCTTAAGAGTTAGCAGAACGAGCTGCTCTCCCAGAGGACCCAGAGTCAATTCCTAGCACCTACATGGCAGCTCACAACAGATCTCCAATCCCAAGTGATCCAATGCCCTCTACTGGTCTCTGCAGTCAGTGTAAGCACATGGTGCACAGACATACATGCAGACCAGAAACACTCACATACATAAAATAGAAGGGAAAAAAATATTAGAAATTTATTTACCACTAGAAAGTAATAAATCAGAATATGAAGATAGTCTAATCTAAAGCCAGTTTGACAAGTGTTCGATTTTTTAATGAAATATGTGATGAGTAAAAAAGGCAGCCTAACTCATCGGTCAAAAAACCACCATGACATATATTCTATGGGCTTGGCCCTATGTGGCTGGTATGTGGAGTCCTGAACTTTTTTTTTATTATTTATAAATCCACTAAAGATCTCAGAAAAACTCTGGGTTCCACTTGCTTTGGTCCAAATGTGTCCTCCAAACTTCATGTGTTGAAATTTTCCCTTGGGTGTGATTAGGTCATAGGGATGAGACTCATAAGTGGGCCCTAAGAAGGGGGGCCCAGGGAGCCTAGTTTGCACCTTTCACTATGAGGACAACACAAGCAAACAGGAAGAAGAGAGTGAAAGTTCATCACAGAGAGTCTGTTAGAAACTTGACGTTTGGGAGTAGTTCCAAGCAGGCCCTGTATTGAGTGCCTGTTCTTTTTTTTTAATGACCGGGTCCCTGCTCTAGTTTTCTGTCTGTTGCTTTGACAAAACAATGACCAAAACCAGCTCTGTCCAGCTTTAAAAGGCTGGAAGAAATAAATTTAGTCTGGGCATTTTGTAATAGCTGTTTAAATGGACTGACAAATAACTCCACCCAAATATCAAGTGTGGATCTGAGTGTTTACCATAACCTCAAATGATTCAAAAATAATGTGATTCCTGGTATACTGAAAAAATATTGATGGCTAAACAAAAATGTCCCATCCTTTTTTGTAACCAATAGCCATCTGTTCTTTAATCCATCCGTGCAAAGCAGAGGAATCAGGAGTTCCGGGCCAGTCTAGGCTGTACAGCAAGATCTTGATTCTCAAGTAAGAAAAGCAATAAACAAAAACATGCCCCCCTGAACACTCTACCAAGACACCACACACAATAATTGTTTCTCTGAGTTAATAAGTGTTTATTTACCAGTTATTTGTATCTAAACTTTGTATTTCTAGATATCTAAACTGGGAAAGCCCCCCTTGTCTCACACTTAATAAACACCAGGCAATCTGTCAATAATCCATTCACATTGAAGCAGGCCAAATAATGTCCCTGGCATTGGCCATTTTGGAAATGTGAATTGTCCATTCAAATCTTCTTCCAATTTTCTGTGTGAAAGTCCAGCTTTTCTGACCAGTTTGTAGGATTTTCTTTAAATATATGTTCTAGACCAGTCCTTTCAAAAACATAACTATTAAAAATATCTTTTACATCGTGACTGACTTCTCAATCTCTGATGTCTATTGATGACTAGAAATTTCAAATTTTAATATATTCTGATTTTCCAACTTATGCCTTGTTTAAGAAAGTCTTTCTAGTCTGGTCTACAGAGCTAGTTCCAGCACAGCCAAGGTTACACGGAGAAACCCTGTCTCATAAACAAAGAAAGAAACATGTCCTTTTACCTCCAAGGATGTAAAGATATTCCTGCATGTTCTTCTAAAACCTTTAGTACTTCAGATCTCATATTTAGGTCAACAAATTGCATGAAATTGATTTTTCATGTGAAGTGAAAAGCTGAAATGTATTCACCTTCTACCTGTGTGGGGGCAGCCAATCAATGCTCTGCTCCATAGCTGCTGGTGACAGCCAGCGGATGACACAGGGCTGGCTCCTCAGAAGAGTGTTTGTTCGCTTCTTGGGAGCCAGAACAAGTCATGGAAGAAAGACCTCTTATCTCTTTCTCAGAGGCCCATATTTGTATTTTCCCTTGCTTGTCAGTTCTTAAAAGATAAACAGCATATGTGAGTAAAAATCAGAAAAGGGGTAACGATCTTACAGTGGTGCTTCCTAGCCTGTAGGCCTGACTCTGTGGAATATAAGCTTTGTAATTAATGAGAGCAGTCTCTGTAGAGGGCACGTTAGTCGCCACCAGTGGCCAGTACAGCAATGATGACCAAATCTCTACCTGCTATTCCTGTTTACCTCCCTGAACTGGTCATTTGCACAATGCCCTATCCCTTCTTCCTGTCACTTTATGTCACTGTCCTGGTATTGTCTAGAAGGCCATCCTCCTCAGGGACATAGGAGAAACTGTAGACCTGTACATTATACAAAATAAGGGAACTGATGAAAACATGCAAGAGCTCTGGCTCACAAAACAAGACCTGGACTCTAGCCCTTCAGTGTCCATGCCAATGATGTGACCTCGGGCAATTGATGGGCTTTCTGAATCATGTTCTCTTGGTTTTGAAACAAGCTGGCTAGGATTCCTGATTCTGTGAAGCTCAAAACAGCAATAACTATGAAAAAGGTCTTAAAAAGGCACTTGATATTCGGAGAACACCTTTAGTATTTGATGATTGCTATTTCTCAGGCCATCAGGACTATTGCTATATGGGATTCAAGCGATGAAAAATACCTGTGCCCAAACAGAAACACCAAGTTCAATTCTTCCTTTCTGAGTAAAGAAACTCAGGTCCAGAGAAATCATGGGCTAACTTGTGGGTGCACCCTGGTTCTCTGTCTGCTCCATACTCTTTGTACTAAAGGCATGGACGATGTGACCTCTGCTATCTTTAGTTTTCTTTGTGTGGCATGCCCACATGATTCCTGGAATCCCAGAAAATTCCTTGTGTTTTATTCCTTTGTAGCTAGCTCTTCCTGGAAGAGGAAAAGGGCCCCCTAATGAGCCTGTGGGCTCGTTTCCCAACTCAGACTTGGAGCCCAGCAAGTGGAGAAAGAATTGAGATGGAAGTTGCCACCTAAGAAAAGTGAGGCAGAGAAGCAGGCAGACTGGATCTTAACGGGCTGAGATTGTGTTACTGTAGCAGTGAGGGACCCTATCCTTTCTACAGGATGAAGGCTGAGCTACTGTAGCAGTGAGGGACCCTATCCTTTCTACAGGATGAAGGCTGAGCTACTGTAGCAGTGAGAGACCCCATCCTTTCTACAGGATGAAGGCTGAGCTACTGTAGCAGTGAGGGACCCCATCCTTTCTACAGGATGAAGGCTGAGCTACTGTAGCAGTGAGGGACCCCATCCTTTCTACAGGATGAAGGCTGAGCTACTTGTAGCAGTGAGAGACCCCATCCTTTCTACAGGATGAAGGCTGAGCTACTGTAGCAGTGAGGGACCCCATCCTTTCTACAGGATGAAGGCTGAGCTACTGTAGCAGTGAGATACCCCATCCTTTCTACAGGATGAAGGCTGAGCTACTGTAGCAGTGAGGGACCCCGTCCTTTCTACAGGATGAAGGCTGAGCTACTGTAGCAGTGAGGGACCCCATCCTTTCTACAGGATGAAGTCTAAGCTACTGTAGCAGTGAGGGACCCCATCCTTTCTACAGGATGAAGGCTGAGCTACTGTAGCAGTGAGGGACCCCGTCCTTTCTACAGGATGAAGGCTGAGCTACTGTAGCAGTGAGGGACCCCTGTCCTTTTCACAGGAATAAGGCTGAGCGCATTTAGAGGGGCTGAGGGACATATGTATGCATAGATAGCTACCAGGAAGTTACATCTATTTATTGGGGTTTGACTGGAAACATAGTGGGATGTTTTCAATGCCAGGGCATATTGTTCGGAGGGGGAGTAGAGCAGTCAGGCTCCTGAACTAGGAGCTATTGTCCAGTACAAACTGACCGAATTCCTCAGGACCGAACATATCCAAACTCTGGAAGGATAAAAAGAAGGGTAGAGGTGGTAGTTTTAGGGAGGTTACTTCTTGTTGGAGGGAGCATGTTGAGGTCCCTCCTAGCTGAGATAGGTGTTATGATAAATATATCGTGAGTACTGCCGCTGTAGCTGATGGATGGGGTCTCATGCAGGCAGGCAGCACAGTGTGGGAGCCACATAGAGACACAAGGCAGGCTCATGTGGAGAGACTCTTTTAGAATGAAGGGAAGAAAAGAGAGGGGGGAGGAAGGGAGGAGGAGGGAGATGGGGTTCAGGGCCCACTCTCTGTCAAGGGGAGGGGGAAGGAGCAAATGAGAGAATTTAAGCGGGAAAGTCTTTTTAAATGGAGCTTGACATCAGGATGCTGGCTAGCCAGGTTATTGCTTATTGGCTGGGACTCCAGGACGTGGGTCAGAACCCTAACAATAGGGGCTAGTAATTTGTGGCTATAAAGAATTCAGTGGCCTTCTGGGAGTGAAAGCCTTTGTTGGAGGAACTCGATGAGACAGTGGAAAAGGCGGGGGGGGGGGGGGGGGGGGAAATAGAGTAAAGTTGGTGTAATCACAATGACGGGCTTGCCAACAGGGCACTCTGGGTCTCTAAGCAGTCAAAAGTCCCCAGCCTTCCTGAGAGTGTTATCTGCCAGTCCCCTATTTTTAATTCTAATAATTGTTTAGCCGTTTCCTGTAATAGGCCAGATTGGTTTGTGTAAAAATAGGGCAGTCATCAAATCCAGTCCTTGGGGATTTTGGAGGACAGCAGTAGCCAGGGAATCCAGTTGATTTTGTAGGATGACTATGCTTTGTTGTAACAGGTCAGGTCTTCCTTAATCTGACTAGCCAGTCGGCTGAGCTGTACCTATTGAAGCCCTATTG
Organism: Phyllotis vaccarum; assembly: GCA_033318265.1. Taxonomy (NCBI): domain Eukaryota; kingdom Metazoa; phylum Chordata; class Mammalia; order Rodentia; family Cricetidae; genus Phyllotis; species Phyllotis vaccarum. The sequence continues at coordinate 160,287,254 of JARWLC010000001.1, read as the reverse complement.
TTGTGGTGTGGATGGATGCTGTAGGGTGAGAGCCGTTGGGAGGGCTTCTGTGGAATCTTTTGTTTGGATATTAGGGAAAGTTCAGCACTTAAAGGACAGAGTGAGAATGTATGAGGATAATATGGGGAAAAGGAGCTTTCCAGGGGAGGAGCCAGTGGGCAGAAACTGAAAGCCCACAGGCAGGAGGACGCTTGTGGTTCAGTTTTGCCTGTGTGTGGCTTTGGTCCTGTCTAGAGACAGTTAGGACTGGATGGTGCAGAGCAGCATTGTCTTCCGAGGAAGCGGCAAATCCCATTTTAGTGGTAATCACAGCTAGTCATGGAGTACCGCAGCAGCCAAAGAACCAAGCTGGTCCTGGAGGATGCTAAGGTGATTTGAGATTCCTCCAAGGCTTTTGAGCGCTGGTGAGACAGAAAGTTTAGCTAATGCAGAAAAGGCTTTAGTCCAGTTTTTTAGTTCTGAGTTCCAAAAACCAATGTGCAGACTGGCAAAAAGAGAGATGAGTTGGATGGCATTGGATTCTTCCAAATTATAGGCTATTTATAAATGCTGTAGGAAAGTCACATCAGGATTCAAACATTTTATAATAACAACCAGTACTTTGGAATTTGTTTATGGAAGTATAAAGGCATAAATACAAAAAAGTATATGAATGTACAGCTTGGTATATTTTTCTTTTAATGTTATTTGTTCTCTACTGTATATAGGAGGCTTTGTTTGCATATGTCTGTGTACCACATGCCCTCAGTGCCCAGGAGACCAGGAGAAGGCATTGGATCGTCTGGGACTGGAGTGAAAGGTGGTTGTGAGTAATCATTTGGGTACAGGGGAAACCTGGGTTCTCTGGAAGAGTAGCTAGTACTATTAAACCAGCTCTGTAATTTTTCTTAAAAATATTCTTTGGATTTTTAAATTTTGTTCTTGGGAATTGAACCCAGATCCTCTGAAAGAGCAACCAGTGCTCATAACCACCAAACCATCTCTCCAGCCCCACAGTCTTTTTTTTTTAAAAAAAAAAAAAAAAAACCATAATAATATACCACTGTTACAAGCATCCATAGTGAACAACAGAAACATTGCTAGCTTATGCTTTCTCCAAGGCACAAACCTCTCTAAGTGACATGACAAGGACTCAAAGCACACAGTTAAGTCAAGAATGTAATCTAGACAGAGAAAGCAGACTGTAGTGTCCTAGAGAGATGAAGCACCTTGTTCCAAGGCTGACTACTGGCAATGTACATTGAATTTACCCAGTTTTGTACTTTAAACAATTCAACGTTTTTGCCCTTAGCTACAATTCTTACACTCTCGTTGCTATGTTCCTGATGTGAACATAACTTTATTTACCTTCCTCTTCCCATTATTACTTTGATATTATTCCAAGTAGAGCTGCCCACAAGTGTTTTATCAAAGGATCACATTTGGCATGCCCAAGATGTTTGCCCAGTAGTTTTGAAGATAAACCATCAGTATATAACTAATAAACACGAGCAGTAGTTCTTGAATGCGCTGAAAGCCCCTGAAGGCTTGCTAGAACAGAGGTTTCTAGATTCACCCCAAGAGTGTTCGTTCAGTGGGTCTGCAGCAGCCTTGAGGGCCCTCATTTCTGACAAGTTGCCCAAGTACCATCGAAACTGCTTGTTCACAATTTTTTTCTCTCTTTGCATGTTTATCAGTGTTTATTAATGTATAAAATAGTAGGCTTTGTTATATTTCACACATGCAATGGAGCTGCACTGGTTATATGTATCTCCCTTATCACCGATGGTTATCCTCATCTCTGGTCCTCTCCTGCCTTCCTGTGCCCTAGTAACTCCCTACAACTTTCATGTCATTGTTCCGGTATTCTATACAAGAGGAATCATGTAATACTAGTCTTTCTGTATCTGTTCTTACACACATACACAGAGAGAGAGAGAGAGAGAGAGAAAGAGAGAGAGAGAACACATGTTCTCTATCATTCAGTGGTGGGCATGCAGACAGACTTTGTGACTTGGCATTGTGAATAAATACAATAAAAATGAATGTGCACATTTCTTTGGTAATCGCAGAACTAGAAAGATTTATGAGGTATTGCTTCTGCTGAACTACCTAGTGCTGAAGCTTGCTAGCCGTGGTGATGGCACTGGTGGCCTCCTGCAGCTTTGAAGAGCTCTTAGACAGAAATCATTCCCTCCCCCGGGGAGGAAAGGAGATGGCTTTTCTGATTGTAAGAAGCAGAGCCCAGTCAGGTTCTTTGGATGAACTGACATTTAGACAGAGAAAGGGGACTAGAAAGGAAGTCTTCCCACCACCTCTCCTCATGCACGCACGCACTCACGCACGCACACACGCTTGCTTCAGGTGTCCCTGCCCAGTCCAGTAAGCAAATGACTGGGAATCTTGTGAAAATGTAGATCCTAAGTTTGGGAGTTGGAGGTGAGCTCAATTCCTTGTATTTCTTTTCTATTTTTATTCATTTTACTTTTAAATTAGCATATGAGTGATGGGTTTCACATCATATCTTCTCAATACGTTATTATATTTTGTCCTCACGCATTCCTTTCTCTATCACGCTCCTTTGGCCCCTCTATCTGGATCCTTTTCCTCCCCACATTGGTTCAAAATTCTGCTTTTTATTTCCATGTACTTGGTTACCCCATTCTCCCCGGCATTAAGACCTCTTCTCCCATTTCATAACAGCCTTTTTAGTTCATGATGTCCACACAGACACATGGAGACACACAGAGAAACTGAGAGAGAGAGAGACAGACAACACACACATGCACACACACAGAGACAGACAGATGAATCTCCAGTTCCATCTATTTGTATGCCAGTGTAAAACCAAGTATTATTGTTCTACCAGCAATAAAATGACTCCAGTTGACATTCCACTACACACATAGATCAATGTCTTACTCAGCTACCAACAAAGAAGTTTCCTCTGTATTAGATGGGAGCTAATACAGAGATCCACAACTGGACACTGTGCAGAGAGTGGGAGATCTTGAAATAGTCTCTTTTTTTTTTATTTTTTATTTTAAAAGGTTTTTTTCCATATCTACCACTGTTCCTCCTTCCTTCCCTCCTTCCAGGCCCTCCCAGTCCTCCCTCAGCCTCCCCACCCCAGCCCCCCATCCATTCTTCAAGGAGGGCAAAGGAGTCCCAAGAGTCTGGCATATCCAGTTGAGGTAGGCCTGAGTCCCTCATCCCAGTATCAAGGCTGGGTTAGGTGTTCCTCTGTAGGGAATGGGCTCCAAGATGTCAGTTCATGCACAGGAACACAGTCTGCTCCTACTGCAAGAGACTCCACAAACTGCCCACACCATTTCACAGTCGTCTACCATTGGAGGGTTTAGTTTCTTTCCCTGAGGGATCCTCAGGAATTGTTTCTGAGTCAGTGAGCTCCCAATAGCTCCGGTCAGCTGTCTCTGGGGGTCTCCTCCTCATGATCCTGACACAAGATCACATACTCTCTCCTCCCCTCCCTCTCTCTTCAGCTGGATTAGGAGATCCACCTGGTGTTTAGCTATGGATCTGTTTCCACCTCTATCCATTGCTGGATGAAAGTTCTATAATGACACTTAGCGTGCTCATTCATTTGATCATAGAGGAAGGCCAGTTTAGTCATCCTCTCCACTATTGCTGGACATCTTGTGGGTTTGGGGAGGTTTACTTAGCACCAGGTCTCTTTCCAAACCCACAGTGACTCCTTCTATCACAATCTCTCTCTCTCTCTCTCTCTCTCTCTCTCTCTCTCTCTCTCTCTCTCTCTCTCTCTCTCCTCTCACTCAACCATCTCCTTCTCTCATGATTTGTTCCCAACTCTTCTTGCTCACTTCCCGTTAGGATCCCAATTTACTCAGGAGATCTTCTCTATTTCTCCTTCCCGGGGGATTCCTGAATGTCTCTCTTAAGTCCCATCTGATCCCAAGCTGTTCAGGGGTTGTGGTTTGGAGCCTGGATATTCTTTGCTTTTTGTCTGAAATCCACATATGAGCGAGTACATCCCATGCCGATCTTTCTGGGCCTGAAACACTCAGTCTTAAATGGGATGTCTCCATCAAATCTGTCCCTTTGGGGTCAGGGAAGAGGAAGCAGAAAGATTGTAAGAGCCAGAGAGGATGGAGGACACAACAGGACTGACACACATATGAATCACAGAGACTGTAGCAGCGTGCACAGGGCCTGCGCGTGTTCAAGGCAGATAGTGTCCCAGTGCGGAGAGGGAGAAGTGGACAGGGTTTCCCAAACCGGGAAGCTATCTTCAATTGACAGCTGCTTGCAAAAGAAAACAATAGTTTTCTTCAACAGAGTCTCACTGGGTATGCAAACCACACTTAAGGGCAGGCCCCACGCCCAGCAGGCTAACACAAAACAAATTCAATGATATTTTTGGAGATATTTCAGTTCATAATGCTTTGTTTGGGCATTTTTTAATCTTATTGGTTCTTAATCTATATTTTATCATTTATTATTTTGTGGTTTTACGGTGTGTGTTTCTTGTGCTTTCTCATTGTTGTAGTTTTTATTTTGTCTTTTTCTGGTTTGCTTGCTTTTTTATTTGCCTGTTTGTTTACTAAAGAAAGAAATAAAGATGGCATGAAGTTGGATGGGTATGGAGATAGGGAGATGCGGAGGTGGGGAGGTGAGAGTTGGGGAGATAGAGAGGTGGGGAGATGGGGAGATGGGGAGATAGGGAAGTGGAGAGGTGGGGAGGTGGGAAGATGGGGAGGTGGGGAGGTGGGGAGGTGGGAGGTGGGGAGGTGGGAGGTGGGGATGAGAGAAGAAAAGCAATGATCAGGATGTATTATATGAACTTTCAATGAAAAACAAAAGAAAAGAATTTTATTGCAAAAAATCATTCTGTTTACTAGCTTAATTATTTATTAAATAAATCAGGCTTTGGTGTTTAATTTTTGCAGTTCTTTGTGTAACTGGGATGTTACTTGCCTGTCTGGTGTACAGTTGGCAAAGGTTTTCTATCCTCCAGGCTCACTCTTGTCCTGCAGACTGATGACTTTGCTGCAGAGAAGCTCTTTAACCCCATTTAATCCCAATTCTTGGGATCGTTTGCTGTGAAACTAGAGTCCTCTACAGAGAGCCTTGTTTGTGCCCGTACCTTAAAGGGTTTCTCATTCAGTTTTCTCTAGAAATTTCAACGTTTCAAGTCTTACATTAGGTCCTTGATTCATTTTTAATTGGTTTATGTTCAGGGTGAGAAATTTGATCTACCTTCACTTTTCTGTCCGTGGAATTGCAGCTTTCCCATCTGATAAAGGAGTGGGGGTTTTGTTGCTTTTTATCCATCAACATATGCTTTTAACATCCTTGTCAAAAAAAATAATAAAACTGTGTGGGCTTATTTCTGGGTAATTTATTCTACTCTATCCATCTGTGTGTCTGGCTTTTTTGTGCCAATATTAGGCTGATTTTGTTACCATGGTTCTATAGTATAATTTGAGATCAGATGTTATGATACCCCTAACATCACTCTTCCTGCTAAGTACTGCATTGCATTTGGGGTCTTTTTTGTTACCATACAAATTCTCATTTTTCTATTTCTGTGAAGAATTTCATGGGACTTTGGCGGGAATTACACCAAATCTGTAGGTCACTTTTAACGGCCTGGCCCTTTTAATAATACTGATCTTGTCATCCATGAACATGGGGAGCCTGTCTACCTTCTAGTGTCTTCTTCAATTTTGTTCCTCGGTGTTTTAAGATTTCACTGTATGATTCTTTCTCACTTGGTTAGGTTTGTCACAGGCACTTCATGTCTATTTACTTATGTTGAAGATGTTGTGAGTGGAAGTTTTGCCTGGCTTCTTTCTTGGTGGCTCCAAACATTGCTGATTTTCATATGTTGTTTTTTCTACTTTGCTAAAAATGTTTATCAGGTCTACAAGTTTTCTGGTGAAGTGCTTATGGTCTTTTAAATTCATGTGGTCTCCAGATTGGAATAATTTGCCTTCTTTCTTCCTGTTTGTCCCCCATTTCTCTCGTCTTGCTGCTCTAGGAAAGGCTTTGAACACTATACTAAGGACAGGGAGAGGAGGTGTCTTTGTGTCATTACAGATTTTTCAAGGAAATGTTCTCAGTTTCCCGTTTAGTATGATATTTACTATAAAGTTCTGGGCATTTGTTACTGTTTATTTGTTTTATTTTTGAAACAGAGTCTCATTACATAGCTCTGGCTGGCCTTCAACTCTCTATATAGACCATGCTGGCCTTGAACTCACAGAGACTCTCCCGCCTCTGCCTGTGAAGTGCTAGAATTAAAGGCATATGATGCCATGTCAATTTCCCATAGTTTTGCACAAGTTGTATTTAGTATTATAATAAAACCCAGAGCCAGATATTGGGGAAAAGCTCAGATATCAGAAAGACAGGAAACAAACTACAACCACTTCTCACACAGCCAACTCCTCAGGCCAAATGGGTTCTTTCTCCACGAGTCCTCGGACTGACTGAGCTCAAAGGCAGAAAGGGCTGGACTTCTGCCTTCTACCTTCCTTATATTTCTTTTCCTGCCCAGATATTTTACTTCCTGATTCAACTTTCCTAAAGCTAGGATTAAAGGGCCCCATGGCTGGCTCGGGGGCGGCTGACTCAGTCTAGTGGTTAGGATTCAGTGCACTCACCACAGTGGCCTGGGTTCGATTCCCCGTAAGAGAATAAAAAAAAGAAAGTAAAAGAAAGAAAAAGAAAAAAAGAAAGGAAGAAAGAAAGAAGGAAAGAAAGAAAGAAGGGAAGAAAGAAGGAAGGGAAGAAAGAAAGAAAAGAGAGAACAGGCCCCAAGATCCCAGCAGCCTTTTATGAATAGGGTTGGCCACACCCCCTTCCAGAGCCCGGGACCCTGGATAGGTGTCTTCAGACCTTATCAATTGACACCTGAATTCCACCACACGAGCCTGCTCCAGCCATCAAACAGCATCATCCATGATTTCCGCTGTTAATGTCTTGACTGTCAGTGAGTTCTTTATGCAGGGGTGCTGTGCGAATAGCAGCAGGCCTCCCTTCCTGTTCTTTCCTTAACTTCTCTCAGCAATGGGCTGTGACCTGGAGTTGTAAGTGAAAATAAATCTTTCCTCTCTTATGTTGCTTTCGGTCAGAGTACTTTGCCATGGAACAGTAAAAACCAAAAAACAAAAACAAGAACTTCAGAACCAATCGAAACACCATTCGTGGCCATTACAAAGACAATTCTGGCTTGAGAGGCCCATCCACCCACTCGGGTGTGCACTGTTCTTTTCCTGAACATCCACCTTCCTATCAGTTTCATGCTTAAATCTGTGTTATAATCTTGAGCTTCTCCAAGTCTGCTTTATACTGTGACAGGCAGGACTTCTCGGAGTGTCCCATGACACAATGCCAAGGTTCTTTGTGTCTCAAAGACTCCAAGACACACGTTACTAGGGAATCAGAGTTCTCTTTTGAAAGTTTATAATATTGTTGATAAAGGAACTTGGAGACAGTGATAAACAAACTCAAGGACCATTTATTAGAATTTGGGAGATAAACATTGGGCAGGCAAAGCCTAGAAGTTCATTGGAGAGAAATGAAGAAGAGAAGTTGTATGTTTTGAGTCATAGCCAACAGTGGAGTTCTGTGAATAGCTGTGTGGTTCAAGGCAGCTTCAAACTTGGAATCCTCCTGCCTCAACCTCTTAAGTGATCAGATTACAGGGCTTGCTACCATTTCTAGCATTTCCAATTGTTCTAAATAACTCATGGAGAATCTCTGAGCATCCTGGGTTCATAAGATGCCTTAACAAGATACCAGAACCTAAAGGCAAGGCACTGACAAGGCCATGCTTCTTCCCTAGAGAAAGATCACTCATTGCCTTACCTGGTTTCCCTTCACTCTATGTGGTCCTTGGTCTCTTGGGCTGGTGAGATGGCTCAGTGGGTAAAGTGCCTGCTAACAAACATGAAGATCTGGTCCAGCTCCCCAGTGCCCACATAAAAATCCAGGTGTGGTTTGTAACCCTAACACAGTGAAGTGTTAGGCAGATCCCCCAACATCACTGGCCAACATCACCTCCCAACATCAATGCCAGATTCAGTGAGAGACTCTGCCTCAAAACGTAAGTAAAAAAGAGACCTTGTAACAACTTTTCACATCCATGTGCACACATGCATACATACAGATTTATAAATTAACTTTTTATCCCTGAAATGTTTGCCTTTTAAAATAGAGACTATTATTCTTAAAGATTGAAGGTGGAGAGGAGAATATTTTTCTTTGAGACAGGAGGCCTCTACTTCATTTTTCTAAAACCAGACCTAAACATGATGTCTCTTCCAGCAATCTCCGTCCACCTGGTAGTTAGCTTCAGAAGAGATGGTTAGTGGGAAGGCATCCTGTAGTATGAGGGTTCTGGCCCGGACTTTTGGGCCTAGCCTCAAGGTTGGGACCTGCAGACCTGCAGTCCCACAGAGACACACAGATGCTTACATTAATTTTTGGCTGATCAGCCTAAGGCCTAGGCATATAACTTGTTAACTCTTTACCCTTAATCTAACCCATGACTCTTATCCTGTTCAGCCATGGGGCTCGGTACCTTTTCTCAGAAGCATAGTTATTCTCTGCTTGTTCCAGCTTTTCTCTGGCATTCTGCTCTTTTCTTCTCATTCTCAGAGTTTTCTTAGTCTGGTAGCCCCGCCCACATTTCCTGTCTGCCTTTGGCCAATCAGTGCTTTTTATTAAACCAGTGGGTGGGACAATTATTTACAATGGAACAACATAATCCCCCTACAGCATGCAGGTTCCAGTTACACCCTCATCTTAACCTTGATTATGTGTGAAAGTTCCACTTAAAAAATGGGAGGGCAGTTCAGCTCATCACACTGACCTGTGTGTAAGAGAAGGGAGTTATGACTTAGTATGTATGGTTGTTTGAAAGAAAATGGCCCCCAATAGTAGCACTATTAGGAGATATGACTTTGCTGAAGTAGGTGTGGCCTTGTTGGAGGAAGCGTGTCACTGTGGGGTGGGCTTTGAGGTCTCCTATGCGCAAGCTATGCCCAGTGTCACAGTTCACTTCCTGTTGCCTGTGGATTAAGATGTAGAACTCTCAGCTCCTTTTCTAGTACCATGTCTGCTTGCATGCCACCATATTTCACTGTAAGGAAAATGGACTAAAGCTCTGAAACTGTAAGCCACTCCAATTAAATGTTTTCTTTTATAGGAGTTGCCATGGTGTCTCTTCACAGCAATAGAAACCCTAAGACACAAGTTAGAGTGTTTATAATGTGATGTTGTCATAACTATCACCTTGAATGACCTTTCCACTTTTCTCCAAATACCTAAAATGAAGCCACTTTGGAAACTGATGATCTCCATTGTCCAAGTCGACTAGAGAAAGCCACTCACCTGGCCTCCTCTAAACTAAGTATTCAAAGAAGCAAACCCATAGAGCTGGCATCCATGTTGGAAAGTAGTCACCCTCACCTCTCTAATTTATCTCAGGATATATTTACAAAATTACAAAGAGAGGATATTTGGCTATTATCATGTAATAATTGCCACATAATTTGAATGAAAATGCTAACTCTTTGAATTCCTTAAAGAGTAAGTCAGGTCAAAGCAAAATATTTATGACCAGGAAAATCTGGCATGGTTTTGGTGTTTATAAAATAATGAAGCGTTCTGATCTTGGAAAGGGATTGTAACTCCTTTCTAAAGCATAAGTATGATCAGAGTCTGTCTTCACTGATGCTTTGAACACTAATCGTTGAGACATTTGTGAATTATCTCAGCAGGACTAAAATGTTCCAGAATCCTCAGAGATCTGTGTGAGTAATGCTTCAAATGTGAACACATCCAATACCAGCCACATTTGTAAGGGATCAGTCATGCAAGTAATAACAGAGAGCTCTTCCAAGCACCTCTGATTTGGGTTTAGAGCTGACCACAGAGTCAACGGTTAGAAGAAAAAGGCAAACTTTAGCTGGGACATTTGATCAACAACACATTCTAAATGTTTAGTGGTTGCTAAGCAACCAGGTCCTTAGGTATACCACTATTGCCTTTGGAAAGCCTTTTTTAATATGGTGGCTATTGAGTACATTCTGAAGTTAGCCAGACCAGACCAGCTCAGCTGCCCTCTGCAGAATGCCCTCAGGCACATCACTTGCTGTCCTGAGCTTCAGTGTCCCACCAATTCCCTCAAAGCACTGTTCTGGTTATGAACTGAAGTTTTTAGCTCAAGAGCTGTCATACAATAAGCAAGAAATTTGAGCTATTCTTAAGGAGTGAGAATTTGTGTCCCCCTCTAAATTTATATTTAGAGCTGGTTAGAGAGACACACACCTGTAACCCTAGCAAGAGAATTGAAGGCATTGAAGCCAGAGAATTTCCACTTTTAAGCCAGCTAGAGAGAGAGAGAGAGAGAGAGAGAGAGAGAGAGAGAGAGAGAGAGAGAGAGAGAGAGAGAGAGAGTTGTGGTTATAATCCTCAGTGCAATATTAAGTGAAGATAGGACCTACGGCTTAGTACCAAACTTTATGTGGGTGCCAGGAACCTGATGCTTGCACAGTGAACACTTTATTGACTGAGACATCTCCTCAGCCCTAAGTATGTACATTTTGATAGCTTTCTCCTACACAACCACAACATCATAAGTGGAAAATATATAAAATGCCAAATATATAGTTCAATATAATGTTTGTATTTTCCAAATAGCCTTACACTTCTTTTTCTATCTGGAAACCCTTATAATTCACACAGTGAATTTGACTTCTCTCTCTCTCTCTCTCTCTCTCTCTCTCTCTCTCTCTCTCTCTCTGTCTGTCTCTCTCTCTCTCTCTTTCTCTCTCTGAGACAGAGTTTCTCTGTGTAGCCCTAGCTGTCTTGGAACTCACTCTGTAGACCAGGATGGCCTCAAACTAAGAGATTCACCTGCCTTTGCCTACTGGAACAAAAGGTGTGTACCACCACCATCCTGCTGACTTTCATATCTCTTTGATTGTCTTTTTTCTAAAATAATTCTCCTATCACTTCTTGTCTTGTGACACAAAGTACATATGTGGAACAGAGAGAGGCGACCTCAAGTGTTGGTCCTCACTGACCCATAGGATGGCAGAAGCAGAGACAACAGAAAGTCCTTGTGCATTGGGTTTGCCTTCTTGAAGCCCTTATAGGCATGTATGAGTGAGCCCAAGCTAGCCTGCTAGGGGATGAGATCACATGACACCCCCCACCCCGTTACTTCCACAGCTAAAAAGACAACAGACATATAAGCAAAGCCATCCTAGACTCAGCCCACACAGAGCTCACACACTGACCTCAGTCATGCAAACAAATACAGCCAAAATCCCCCAAGTCCCACCCACATCAGTAGACTAGTATAACTCACCCACCCATAGACTGATGAAAAATATTATTGTTTTAAACCCTTAAGTTTAGGGACAATTTGTTGTGCACCAAAATCTAAATGATAGAACTGTTCTACCTCACCGAAGCTCATCCACAATGTGAATTATTGCCTGTTTTTTTTAAAAAAAAACAAATTACAGTTTATAACCTTTGCTATACAAAATTCCTACTTAGGCCTCTTCAGCATTCATAAAACCCCTATGGTTTTAAACTATTTCAGAAAATTACATTCAATCAAATTCAGGAGTAAGGTTTTATGCTTTCTATCCACACACCTCCTCTCGCACATGGTGGAATCACGCAGCTGAAGCTTAGAGGGTTCGAATGTGCTTTAGTTGGATGCTAAACAAACACACTCTTCAGTACAAACTCGGTTCTCCACGACCAGCCCAACCTCAGGGAGCACCTTTGTTTTTAAACATTTACAGTAGTAAGTAAAATCCACGAGGAGGGTGCTCAGACTTTTTGTGTTTTAGAATTATCTGGAAAAGCTCCCAAAGCCAAGCTGGGCTCCAGATTGAAATCAGTGACGTTATTCCCCGAGTGTCATTTTTTTTGTCTTGCAGCAAAGTCTACGAAGCATGGGCCCAGTGTGCCTGCTCAGAGCTGCTCCAGCAGCAGATGCGTCCACTTGTCTCCTTAGTTACTGAGAGAATGTAAAATATGGTGTGTGAGTCTCGCTGATCTGCACTGTGCAGCATGTCTAAAGTACAATTTCTATGTGTAACAGCTTCATATCCTGCTGAGGACAATGCAACACGACCTGACAACTGAGCTTCCCAATTCCCCAAAGATGCTCACAATATTTTTCTTTCTTTTCATTTTTTTTCTTTTACATGTATGTCTGCCAATTCCTGGACACTTCTCAACACCTCAAAAGATTTCCAGTTGTTAATCAGGGACATAAATAACACATCATTTTCTCAATAGCCTACTCCACTCTGACAGCCCCACTCTGCCTCTTCCTGCCCGATGGGAAGCACTTTTAAACCCCTTTGCAAAGACTGCTCTTGGCTTACTGTTCCCCAGCCCCCATGGCCTCTTAGTTTTATAGCTCATCAAAGAGATTCCTAACTGCATACAAGATCATTACAGCTACCATGATGTTCCATGGGGGCCTTTTGGTATTCAGGGATTTTTATCTGCTTTTAACAACCTGGTCCCACAAATCCCCTGCAGCTTCTCTAACCAAAAGTCTCCCAAATGAGCCAATCAATTTGTCTTTCTGTGTTATTTAAAACTTTTCAAAATACCACCAAATAGTTGCTTAGGTCACAGCACACACACACACACACACACACACACACACACACACACAAATAAGAAGGAACCAAATAATCTCTGAAGAAAAAAAAAAAGATAGCACTCTGTTGTTGGAAGTGGCTAGAAGAAAGTCAGAGTTCTTACCCCACAGGAGACATCAACCATCCATGCCCAACTTGTGCACATGTCCATCAGCCCTCTTGCCAAGATTGTCCATCCAATGTATGCTGTGCATGAATCAAGCTGGAATTATGTTGTATCAGAAAATAGATAACAAAATATGGAACAGAAAATCCAATGTCTCCAAAAGTATTCTGAGGTCAATTGCAAACATTTATTTCCAACTGGTGTGAAAATAGAAAAATCCTGTAACTCTCTCCCCCTGGACCCCTTCCTGAGGTCGCTGAAACTAGCCAAGGTCGAGATGGCTGCTTGAGACACACCCAGCAGCCTGAGCCTGATAGATACTTCCTGAATTCCTGAGACCCACCTGGTAGAGCAGCTTGACCTTCTAAGCTGAGACCACATTCCTGTGGGATCCCATGTTGTCTCCTGAATAAGTGCCATTCTGGCCTCTATGGCTCACCATTCTCCCCTAAGGACTAAAACCTTATGTTTACAGGAAGAAAGAAGCTTCCTGCACTATAGACGCTGCTACCTGCTGAGTGCTAGCCTTTCGGGATCCTCATGACCTTGGGTGTGCCGGATGAGGGGGCAGGGTGTGGAAGAGAGTTAAGGTGATAGCGGAGACAAAGGAGAAGCGAGGGAGGGACAGACAGATCTAAGAGATAAGATGTGCTGAATAAAAGGTTTGGGTCTCAGAGTGAGAGAGAGAGAGCCCGAATGATGGAACCTAATAAATGACTCCTGAGTACAATTATTTTGACGTTCCTCGCCTGGACAAAACTCGGACCACAAAGAAACCGGACGCGGTAATCCCACCTGCAACCTAGGTGGGGTCACCCAGGAAAGTCCTACCATGAGAATTTTTGTTAAATGTTTGAAGCTTGAACAATGTGTCCCCAAGTGGTCCCCTGCTCACAGGTCTCCTGTTTGCACAAGACTTTCACAGGAAATAGCTTGCCTGCCTGCATTCCTAAACTCTGTCCTAAGCAGACCTTTGGCCCCGCCCTATTAGCGCACCAAACTGCCCTGTTAGAGCGCCGAGCCTGCCCATACCCAGAGTAGGGTATAAGAATTCTGCCCCAAAATTATTCAGGGCCCCAGGCTTTTCTGCAGTGCCTGGGGTCCACACATGTGTGTATACCGGTATTCATATTCATTAAACTCTCTTTTTCTTTAATGTTGACAGTGGTCATTAGCCGTGGTCTTGGGATGTCTTGGGGTGTCTTGGGATGCCCTAGGGGCACCCGCCTATTACACTGGAAGAGATGAAAATGTCTCATCACTTCTAACAGAACGATACTTGAGATGTGTGCCCAGCTACGGATAAGGTGCTGTAAAGAGCCATCAGGAAAACTGGGTCAGAGGAGCTCTGAAAGGAAGAGAAACCAGAGAAGACATTGGTCCACCAGGCAAGCCTGCTTTGCAGGGAAGATGGGGCCCAAGAGGCCCCAGAGTCTCCCCCAGAGCAGGAGAGAGCAAGAACTGAGGAGAAAAGCCAGATGCAGGGGTTCCTGAGGAACTCCAAGAACAAAAGGAGAGTTGTATGTCTATACGGGATTCAAGTTGATGGTTTCAAACAGATTCCAGAAAACCACAAACCAGTTTATAGAGAGCGAGCTCATTCGAACAGAGTTCAAAGAAGAAAACTGTGACTGTCTTTCTGGGTAGATATAACCCCTGCCAGACAGATGTTTCCAAGTGTCTAACATGGAAACCCCACAAGGAAGAAGTCTTTTTTCCTACAACCATTTAACAAACCATCTTCTGCTCAGCAGTAGGTCCTCCCAAACTATGCCTTAGCATGGATGACAGAGCTCCAACGTCTGTGCTTTGCATAGCTGTCCACAGTAACACATCTCTGAGCTCTATTCACTTGCAAACAAGGACTCCAAGCTTTTTAATAGACTTTGCCCAGATGTGGTACAAGCCCCACTGTTGCATGATTTGCTTGAGAAAGATAAGGTGGCGGCTTCTCAAGCTTTTTTTCTTTTTCTTTTTTTAACTTGGGGTTAGGAGAGGAATGCTGTCCCCCTACTCATTTTCCTGGAGGTTCATGATATGCATCTGCTGCTCCGACTCTGGCCACAATAGACTGGATCAGTGTATAGGCGGGCTGCTGTGTGCCATGGGTACACCCGTGAAAGTGAAGGGTTGGGAGAAGCCTGAGTTGTGTCCTGGCTTGGAGTTACATCTGTTTGGAAGCAGGGCAATTTTCCAAACAGAACAGATGCTCTTATGGACTGGTGGCCATTAGGGAAAATACTTGGCCTGGGCTGGGCCAGTTAAATTTTTTTTCTCTCCAAGGTATATGAAATTCCCAGACTTTGAAACTGGAGAGGTCTGGCCCAGCTGGCTATAGGCTATGGAGCAGGAGGGAGGCACAGGAAATCAAGTAGAACCCTAAGAGAGTGGCCACACAGCTGCAGGGGTGCCTTCTAGCCCTCCCTAGTACTGACTTGAGACCTATGAGACACATCTGGTTGTCTCCAGAGTCCCTTCCTCTGATTGGCTGGTCTAAGCGTGTTTCTCACAGTTGCACCAAATGTTGTGCTTCTGACCTGTTAAAAGCTGCTCCTAGGGATAGAGATGGTTCAGCACATGCTGCCTTTTCAGAGAAAGAGTTACTCCAGCTTCAAGGAAAACAGATTTTTCTGGCCTCTGCAGGTCCCTGTACTTCCATGAGCCTACCTATATAGAGATATATGTACATGCATATTTTAAAACTTTTAAAAGTTGCTCCCAGGAGCCTTTAAGATGGGTCCTCTGAGTGTTGTATCTGGTCAGCCAGCACATGCTCCCTCACTGATGGGGGCTCCAGATGTAAGGATGCTATCAATATAACTCCTCAGCAAGCCTCCCAATTAGTTTGCTCAAATGGCTTTTTTTGCCAGATGTTTGGTTATTAGAAAGCAGGCTTCAGTGTGCAGAATTGTGCAGCCTGGTGGGTCAGCATCAGCCTAGTAAGTATAAGACGCTGGGTTTCATCCTTAGCTCATGAAGAGCTGAAAAAATATAATGAAGAAAACACTTGGGCAAAACCATTTTATGGGTTTAGTTCACACCCTGATTAACTTTTTTTAAAGCATCGAATGTCTCAAAACAAAGTGCTATTATTTCCCTGTTGTCAAATATCTATATGACTTTTTGTTTGCATATGTGTGCCTGTATTCTTTGTTACACAAGCAATCTATGCCTACTGTGTCAACTTCAAAATATCCAAACTTAAGATTCCTCCATAATGCCAGCACCTGGGGATAATTGCTCTAATACATGGCAATTTCCACTTCCGGTTTTTTTTATTCACATGTCCAAAAAAAATTTGGATACTAACCAGGTTTTCATTACAAGAATTGCCTTCTTGCAGAGCCTGCCTGCCTTGATGTGCTACTTGTGTTAATAACAGTATTTAAAGTGAGGCTAAGCGCACTTGGGGAGAAACCATAACTTGGATAACAGATTTGAGCCATTGTCGGGTGCTATGAAGGATTTGTCTTGGCCTTGGTGGTCATGGTATGGCATTTCAGCTCAGTTACCTATGATCCCCTGGAGTGTTAAATTTCTGCTGGCAAAAGGAAGAAGTAGGAAGTTGGTGTCTCTTTCAGAAGCTCATTTTGCTCCAAGAAAAATGATCAAGGAGGCTGAGTGTGATGGTCAAACCTTCAATCTCAGCATTTGGGAGACAGAGGCAGGTGGATCTCTAGGAGTTCAGGTCCATCCTGGTCTACATAGTGAGTTACAGAACAGCCAGGACCACATAGTGAGTTTGGTTAGATATAGATAGATAGATGGACAGACAGACAGACAGACAGAGAGACAGACAGACAGACAGATAGTAGAATAGATACATAAATAGACAGATGGTAGATAGATAGATAGATAGATAGATAGATAGATAGACAGATAGAATAGATAAATAGACAGATGATAGGTAGATAGAATAGAATAGGTAGATACATAGATGATAGAATAGATACATAAACAGACAGATGATAGATAGATAGATAGATAGATAGATAGATAGATAGATAGATAGATAGATAGATAGATAGATAGGCAGATGACAGGGAAAAGAAAAGGGAATCCTCATGTTACAACTAAGACAAGATCTGTTCTTTGCTTGGGAAACTAGGGACCACCAAATGGCCTCAGGCAGATCCAGTGTTAAACACCTTGCAAATAAACAGGACACACCACACATTGGCAACTCAACTGCCAATGCAGATAGATGGTACTGGCTTCAAACAGCATGAAAGCTCCCATTTGGGTGCTGGCTTTGTAGGTGACAAAGCAAAGGCAGTTTATGTCAATGAACAAACCATCGAGGCAGCTATTAACATCAAGGAGAACTTTGCCCTTGGGGTTGGGAGGGCCAGCAAGGGGACCGTGGCACCTGCAGTGAATTGGGACACAGGGGATGGCCACAGTAGGCTCACTTCTCTACACTCAGCTCTTTTTCTGCACAGGAGGCCCTAGAAAGTGTGAGAATGGGAGATGGATGTGAGTCTTGAAGCAAGCCAACAAGCAGCTTTCCTCCAAGGTTTTTGCCTCTGCTCCTGCTAGTTTCTGTCATGACTTCCCTCAGTAACGGACTGTGACCAGCATCAGTAAAGCCAAACCCACTCTTTCCCGTCCAAGTTGCTTTTGGTCATGGGTGTCAAAGGCCACTGAGAGGTGAACTACAGCAGCCAGTTTGAAGGACTGAAACCTCCCCTACGTGGTTTCTGGTGGGTGCGGTCAGAACATACAAAGGTAAGGAATTCAACCCCACACTCCCTGACCTCCTAAGGCTGGAATCCTGATCCCAGGCTGTGCTCCCCAAGGGAGAAGATGAAGTCTGGTTGAATCTCAGCTCCATCACTTACTATATACCCTTTGGCACTTTAAATGTTCAGAATCTACCTGAGAGTGAATTAAGTAGAAAAAGATGTAGCTAGCGAAACTCCAGAGACTGAGGTAATGACATCACATCAGAAGCAGTTCTGGATTCAGGATCTAGGAGGCAAGTGTGGCGCATTGCATCATTCGGTCCGATTCTTCACGTCTCTGTTTCGGGCCTTTCACTATGGAACATTGCAATGCTCTCCCATGAAGGGCAGGGTGGTCCTCCCCAACCCTTGACTCTCAGCATGTGCTTCGGCTGATGAAATATGAGTAAATATGATGAAATGGAGACTCACATCTGAGCTTGTTTGATCTGGCCTCTGCCTTTGCCATAAGAACATGTTCAGATGAATTCGCTGAGGTTGACAGGCGCAAACAGACCAGCTAGGAAATGCGGAGCAATGCTAGGTGGCAGGTGCCTTCAGCTAACATCCTGCCCTCCCCCAACACATACACACCACACACACACACACACACACACACACACACACACACACACACACACACCCAGACACTGGCCATCACAATGTTTGTGTTCCAGCTGTCAGGCCACTAAGTGTCACCACAAAAAAGCTCATATATTGCAGGCTTAGTCTTCAGTGGCAGCAGTGTTCAGAAGGCGGGTCTTTGTGATTGAGTTTGACTCTTGAAGAATATGACCTCATGAGTGGATGAGTCTGCTGATTGGTTCATACTGGCATTCCTAGGAACCGGTGTCTGAATAAGAGAAGTAGGTCTCTGTGAGCACCCCTTTGCAACACGTTTCTTGCCCCTGTCCCTTCCTCTTGACTACACTTCATGCTCTGTAGTTTCTGTGACACTAGGCACTTTCCTCCCGCATGCATTTCTTTTGTGGTGCTCTGCCTTACCACATGCCCAGAAACATGAGACCAGCTGACTGAGGACTGAAATCTCTGAAACCGGGGGCCAAGATAAGGCTTTCCTCTTATAAGCTCCATCAGATGCTCCCCCACACACACACAATGAAAAGAACGCCTAGTGTAGCCTCTCTGCTTTCTCTGAAGGTTCTGTCTGAACAGCAGATTGACCTGCTTTGGATTTGACTGCCCACCTTCGCAGTTCTCGGTCAAGGGCTCAATCACGCCCTCTGCTGTCAGAACAGAGAACTTTTGTTCTGTGCTGGGATGTTTGCCAGGGAGTCTGCGCTCTATTTGCCTCCTCCACCTTAGCACTGTCTGCTTTATCTCTCTCTCTCTTTTGGCCACCTCATGTTCTCCATCCCCACAGCACTTCCTATGACCAGCTCCCTAGAAAGTGCTGTGCACTCAAATCTTAAAGAACCCCAACATTGGCCCTATTTCACTTTAGAAATGCAAACCAAGGTCATATTCTTTTAATATTCAAGTTAACTTACAGCCTTATGTCATTCACAATGAAAATGGCTTCCACCCCCTCCTAAAACAGGTTCAAGTACACTTATCCTTGATTGATATTTGCATGCATTCTCCCCCCAAAAAAAAACAGGGAAAAGGGGTCACCGCTCAGGGGCCAGATTATGAAGAGGAGGCAGAGATAGAAGTTAGCTTTTCCACATATCTACATTATGTGAATTTTTCCTTACACATGTGCACCAGCCCAGACTTTGAGTGGTATGTGTTGTGTCTACATCCTTTCTTGAGCTTGGGGTGGGGCGTCATGAACACCTGAACACCGTTCTTCCCCTGGAGGAGAAAGTCAGAGACACAGAGGCCCAAAATAAATCCAAACTGAAGTGCTTCTCTAAAATAATAATTTTTAAAAAACATATCTTTCACAAACTCAGTCAGCAAGACTGGGAAGCCTTTGTTGTTCCTCAGTAGCTAGGATATTCTCAACCTCCCACCCTTCCAGCAAAAAAGGTCTATACATCTTCCTACCAAGGAGATTGCATTAACTAAACTCTCTGTTATGGAGTCCAGTGTGTGTGTGTGTGTGTGTGTGTGTGTGTGTGTGTGTGTGTGTGTGTGTGTGTGTGTGTGAACACCAAACCCAGATGCACATACTAGGAAAGTGCTCTACCACTGAGCTACATACCCTTGGTTCTTTTGAACCAGCTCTCACTTACGTGTGTCAGGCTGAGCTTGAATTCCTGATCCTCTAGCCTCAATCCCAGTGTGCTGGAATTACAAGCGAGCATGCTCATACCCAGCTGGATTTCAGCTTTGAATCAGGCAACCAGCTCCATCTTTCAAAGAGTCCCCTCACTCACTCACTCACTCACTCACTCACACATCTCCCTACTAGGGCTTCAGAACTTCTGAAACAGTTTTAATAGCAGTCCCAAACTCTGATCAAAAAGACTCTAGGGCTTTTGTCCACACACATAGAGCTAGTGGCCATAAAACCCTGACACCTCTTCATTCTCCCCACTGCCCTTGAGGCAGATAAAGCCAGAAAGGCATCCAGAGCTCTACCTGACCAAGCCATCCCATCAGTGTCTTACCCAGCCACCCTACAAAAGCCTGGAGCAGGTGGGGTATGTGAAAGGCAGAAGCTAGAGCACCTTGAACCTCTACTGAAGAGTCTCCACCTTTCCAATTGCAGTAATTCATGGAGCTTAGTGACATTTAATTCAACAACCTTACATAGTATGTCTAGAGTCAATAACAACCCTTGTCTTAATTTGATTTCTGACTATTCCACCGGAGATACACAGACACAGAAAAGTAACATGAAGAGAAATCTTGTTCGGGAATATTGTTTCCTCCAGCTCAACAGACGTGTGTTTATGAAGTGTAGGGCCTTGACCTCTGCCAGACAGGCTGCTTAATAGAGGCCTTCAGAGCTTTTTGTGACAGGATCTACCACAAGCATTGTGCAAATGCATTTTATTCTTTGACTCAGCAATTCCACTTCTTAGAATTTGTCATACAAATATACTTGCACATGTACCAAAAGATGCTCTCTGTACTTCCTCACTGATGTAGTATGTAGTCATTCTATACCACAACAGGACAAGAACTAAAAGTTGTAAATAACTTAATTTGTAGTTTTACAGACATATTCAAACTGTTACAATGTATCCAACAATGTGGGTTTTAAAAAGCAGCAACAGTGTGTTCCTACAATAGACTATGTTACAAGAGAAGAATGAAAGCCAAATGTATGACATGGGGGGGGGGGGGTAGGAAATAAATGAGAACATGGTATTGTATTTGCAAGATGAAACACTAAAAGAATATAAAGGATCTCCTAGAAGAATGCACAAGGTGGATAGGGAGGGATAAGAGTGCTACTTTACAAGTTATCACTTTATGTGCTTTAATTTTTGAGTTGTGTGAGTTTACTATTGACTGAGATACTGCCCTGCAGCATGGCACTTCCTAAGGATGTTGGTACCACAGTCAAGCTACAGGGAAGAACTTTAAGTGGAATCTTTACTTCTGCCATCCATGGTTTCCAGGCTGCTGATAGAAAACCTTATTCTAGAAAAGAATCACCTTCAAGAAGAAAAGTAACTTAAAAGAAGCTGGTGTAACTCGAGAGCCCTATCCTGTCAACTACACACACACCCAAAAATTGCCTCCATCCTCCTGGCCTATGGCCATGCCTCTGAGAGACTGTCCTGATGATTGGTGTGGGAGGGCCCGGCTCACTGTAGGTGGCGCCATTCCTAGGAAGGTGGGCCTCTGCTGCCCAGGAAAGCTGGCTGAGCATGAGCCCCGTGAATGAGCTAGAAAGTGCTGTTCCTCCAGGGTTTCTGCTTCAAGCTTCTGCCCTGGGTTCCTGCTCTAACGTCTCTCAATGGTATATTGTAAGCAGAAAATGTAGGTCAAATGAACCATCCCTTCCCAGTTTGCTTTTGGTCTGGTTGTTTTGTTACAGCAACAGAATGAGTCAAGGACGGGCCCTATGCTTTTTCTCCTCTGTACTAATAGGAAGGTGTGACTAGATGGATTTCAATATGGCCACCTTAGGCTCACCCAACAACTCAGTGCTTCCCTTTAGCAACCAAGAATCTTCAAGAGATGCTATTAACCAACTCCAATTTCCCAGACAATACTGAGTGTCTCTCAGGAAACAAACATCTTTTGTGGGTGTGTGTGGGGGGGTGCTATGTTTCATCTTCTAGAATTTCTTATGCTTGAAATTTGGTCCCTCTGAGGTGAGGACCAAATTAAGTGGTGATGGGACCTTTAAGAGGTGGAACCTATTGTGACATTTTAGGTCACTTGGGAAGGAATAAATAGGGTTCAGCTGGGACCTCAGTCTTGCTCTGGCTTCTTGTCTTGCCATGTGACCCCATCACGACATGAAAGCATGTGACAAGAGCTGATACTGGCATCATGCCCCTGAACCTCCAAATCTGTATCCTAAATCAACAGTCTTTCCTTTATTCTGTTGCAGTAAAGAAAACTGGCCAATGGGATTAATCCAGATATAGTATTTTCAAAATGTTACAACTGTAGAATATGTAGCATTTATGTCTCTCAAGAAGATTCAAATACACAACCTCCTGACCCCAAATTGAAAGCCTCTTTTCTTCATCTACCCATTTCCTCTACACCCGTGTCAGCTACTGAGACCACTGCTCAAAGATATGCATTGATGTCAGCCTGCACAATGCCTCGCTTTCCCTTTAGAGTTCAGCTCAGCATCTCCCACCTAGAAAGACTTCAGAGAGAAGATTTTAAATGAGAGTTTAAGAAACTGCTCTGACTAGAGGAGGGTTCATTAATCATGGGCATCTTCTCCACTTCCAGGCTTGCAAGCTTACGAAACAAAGTCAGGACACAAAGTTGTATACTGAGAAATCTCCAACCCTTCAACCCCCTGCTTACCCAGAATTCCCTGACTTTACCCCATCTCAATACGATGCCACTAGTAAGGTTCCTCATCCAGGGGAGTGCTCCTTTGCCCTCTGCTGTACCCTTGCACCAACAAGACCAGCCACACAATCCCCTGTGCACCTGTTCTCATCCGTGGTCTAACCCAGTAGCTGACCTCTCCCACTAAAATCTTGAGGCACCCTCCTTTTCAGCCTGAGGCTTTTTCCATCACGTAAGGAGCTCTGTTGTATGAGGTTTCTGGCCCGGACTTTCCAGCCTAGCCCCGTGGCCTGGACTTTCTGGCCTAGCCTCGTGGCCTGGACTCTCAGACCCACAGTCCCATAGTCCCACTGAAACACACAGATGCTTGTATTAATTGTACACTGATTGACCTGGGGCCCAGGCATATAACTTGCTAGCTCTTGCTCTCAATCTAACCCATGATTCTTATCTTAATTTGCTATGTGGCTCAGTACCTTTTCTCAGGGCAGCATTTCAACTTCTTTCCTCTGCATCTGCTGGCATCTCATCGTGGTGTCTCTGTGACTTCTCTGTGACGGCTCTGTTCTTCCTGTTCCCAGAGTTTTTAGTCTGATAGCCCCACACAATTCCTGTCTGCCTTTAGCCAATCAGTATTTTTATTAAACCAGTAGGCAGGACAATTATTTACACTGTAACAACATAATCCCACTGTGAAGTTCCATGACTCACATGGAAGGGCAATTTCACTCTCAAGAAAACTGTCCAAAAAAGAAGGGAAAACTGTCCATTGGAGCTGAGAGTTAGGGCAATGGTTGCATGTTCTAGTGCCCTGTGCTGCCGTGGACAACCATGAGGCAGGCTCTCCATACTTTTGCAGGTGGTGTGAGCCTCTAAGGGCCACAGTATTTCTTGCTCATTAACACAGAATGTATTGGCTCTCCCTCACCCCATATCACTTCCTCTGTACCCTGCTCTTACTTTCCGTAAGTTGCCTGCACTCAGATTTGTTTGGGGTTGTTTTGGGAAAGCCTGAATCAAGACAACTACTTCAACACTCTAAAGTACTGTCCTCTTTGTCTCCTTGGGAACTGCATGCTGGTCATCTGACAAATTCTACTGAAGCACCAAGTTGTGTCAAGGATGACAACTATGAGTTTCTTGATCTGCATGAAAGCAGCCCTGCCCTAAATCTATCTTAGGGGTGTTGTGAGCACAACAGAGGGTCTTGAGAGTCTGTTTGTCCCATATAAGGGGTAAGCTGGTGGACATAGCCCAGGAGGAGTGAAGTGTTGAGCAGAAGTTGGTAAGTATGAATAAACCCTTAGAAAGAATGATCTAAAGACCATGTTCAGGTATCTGGCGTAGGCATCACTACACTCCTTGTACATAAGCAAAACCAAACTACAAGAAGAACCTTTCTCCAGTCTGAAATTGTCCTGACCAGCCACAATACCAGCCAAACCATAGCCTGTTCCTATGAGGAAGGCAGAAAGCCAGGTTTCTTGTCCTGGGGGGTGGGGGGAGACACACCCCACAAGGGAAGGGGAGGATCCACAGAATGCTCAATCCCAAAAGACTTTTCCAAGTTTAAATTGGCATTCTATTGGTTGTGCCCTATCTAGAAAATGTTCTCCGTGGCCAACACACAAGTCCTGCTTTAATAGGATAAGTTATAAAGCCCTCCATTTCCAAGGAAAACTCCGAGGGCAGAGTGGGGGACAAAGCAGAGCAGGAGTCTTCACAGATAGGCTGGAAGCTGCACTAGGATTGTCTTTGAATAGCCAAGGAATATTCCAGTAAAAGTCATCTCAGAGTTTGGATGGGGTTCTCAGAATTGAAGAGTTGTACAGGGCAAGCCATGCCTCCACCGCTACCATATCCAGCGTCACCTCTTAATGGTCTGCATTTCAGTATGGGAGCCTACCCTGCACCACCTCTGAGAGATGAACCCTGGTTTGTAGAGGAGAAGAACGCTGGCATTGGGAACTCTCTCTCTCTCTCTCTCTCTCTCTCTCTCTCTCTCTCTCTCTCTCTCTCTCTCTCTCTCTCTCTCTCTCTCTCTCTCTCTCTCTCTCACACACACACACACACACACACACACACACACACACACACACACACACACACACACACACACACACACACACCCCGACTCGACATGCCAGTGGGAGCCACAGCTGCTTGAGGAGGCTGCTCAGACTCTGGGACACTGTGGATGCCTGGCTGCGTTGGTCCCCACTCGGTTCAAGAGTTAAAAGGCCTATTGGGGCCACCTGGTTGTCTGAGACCCTCTTTTAGCCAGACTGGGAGAGAGGCGGGTCCCCGGGGCGGAGTCCGGCGCCCGGAGGGGCGGGCCACTAGGGCTGGGTCCCAGGCTGTGGGATGAGCTGGCGGGAGCACTCCAGAGTGTCAGATGAGCAGAAGCGCACAGAGGAGAACACGACAGAGCCACATACGCCCACCAAGCACGGTGCCTTGGCCAGCTCTAGCCAGGGTCCCCAGAGCCCGGGCCGCGCCCACCTACAGCACCTCTGGAGGCACCGAGGCAGGTGAGTGCCGGGTGGCGGTGGGTAGAGTGCCGCTTCCAGGAGATCCCCTCCGGCCTTAGGACACCGGGCCTGGGGTCTAGGGCATAGCTCGGGAACCAGGGACGCACGCGGGTAGAAGGCGAACCAAGAAAGGCGGAGGTGTCCCAGTCGTGCCCACGCCCCGCAGACAGCCCTGACGGCCCGCTTTGCTTCTTGGGCTTGAATTTCCCACTGGATTCCTAACCCTGGGGCAGTGTCGGGATTTTGTCTCTGAGGCGAGAGGCAAACAAGAGATCCACAAGAGGGTTCTCCCCCGTAATCTGCGGGCTGGTGCTGAGAAGCTGGCCGGGACTCTAACTTATCTGACCCTGGTGGCAGTCTGTGGACGACCAATAGACAACCCAGAGGGCATGCAGACTCCGCTGGAACCCAACTGTCATGTGGGGTGGAGCACGTAGCTGATCCCTGTGCAGCAAGTTGGGGTTTCACTAACGCCCCTGTTACTGCTGTTCCTGGCCAGGTGACAATTCTTGTGCCCCCATGCTCTCCCTGCCTTCACAAACCTGGACAGATCTCTCTGTCCCTACTCATAGCTCCCACACTGGCAGATGTGCTGAGGTGTGAGAGGAAGGTGGCTCGTGGATGATGAAATAGACTGCTAGGTTGGGGTCCTCTCCCCAGTCACTCAGGGACCCCTTTCCCTGTAGCAGTCACCTCCTGGGGACTAGCATTTTAGAGATTTTATTTCCTTTCCCTCCTGTGGACATCTCGGGGCACCAAGAATATGAAGGAGTTCTCAAGTGACAAAAGACAGCCCCCAGAGTCCCTGTCATCCCCAACCACACTTAGGAAGCTGTGTGCAGTTCAGTCTGGTTTCAGGGCAGCCACCACTTCAGAAGACACAGGCTTGGGAGACTCAGTCCCTCTAAAGAGTTGGGGTTAGCTGAGTATGGGAATCTGGAAGCGAGCGTAGGGAAGGGGTCCCAGAGCTGATTCAAAGCAACAGGGACAACCTGGGGAGAAATGATTTATTCTAGGGCAGGTTTTTCCACTTAGGAAGACCTCAACCACCTGAGAATTCCTTACATGTCCCTGGGTTTATAAGTGTACAAAGTAGGCATATAAATTAAACATTTACTGATAATAAATCATTAATGTATTTTAAAACAATTCTATATATGCATATAATTTTACTATTTATTAATGAGGAAAGCAAATTTGCATGCTAATGAGATGGATTGCTTATTTTTACATAAAGAATTATATCTTGGCTGAATATTTGATACAGAATCTTCAATGTTTTTTAGAGTCGAGTAACATTTTGATTTTATGATTATCAGTGCTGAGAGTGTCACTTCGTATATACCTGCAGTACAAATGGGAAGAAGTGTGTCAGGACCATTTGAGAAACTGTTGAAAATTCTGTCCTAATTCCAAGCCAGATTTCATAAATGAAACTCAAATTAACTGCTCAAACAGCAATTTTTAAATTTTTATTATACCTATGTGTTTGTGTGTGTTCGTGTGTGTGTGTGTGTGTGTGTGTGTGTGTGTGTGTGTGTGTGCTGAGTACCTTCTGAGGTCAGGAAATGGTATCAGAAAAGGCAGCTAGAATCACAGTTTTAAGCAACCCAGTGTTAGTGCTGAGAACGAACTCCGAACTCTGTTCTTGTTCAAGAGAGCCTCCTATAAGAGCAGCAAGCACCCACGAGTAACTAACTACTAAGCCATCTCTCAGACCTTCATATAGAAATTTTAAATCAAAAATGTTTTAACACAATAAATTCAAGGATATACTAGTTAGTAGCTAGATGCCACCGTGTGTGTCTATAATTCCACTGTTTGGGGAAATGAGCAAAAGAATTGGGAGTTTAAGGTCAGTCTAAGTGGCATGGACCCTGAGATTAGGGTCTATGAGATTAGAAAACTTTTATGTATAATAATTGTACAAGTGTAATTCATAGCACAGTCTGGGTGTGAGGCATGGTGTTTCAAACCCTGTTCAATGGCGTAGCAAAGCAAGGTAGCAGGGAAGGCAAAGTGCATGTGTGTCCTTAGAAACAAGGCTACAATGAAGTCTCCTGGTGCAATGTGGTTGAGGGATGCCAGAAACAGCTCAGATTTCATTGCACATTTGATTTCATTTTTCAAACCTATTTTTGGTCATTTAGAAACCATTTACTGTCTCCCAACTTTTTGCAACCCCCATATTTAAAAGATGCTGCTGGCTTCTAGAACCCTGAGCAAAGAACAGGAAAGCAGTAGGAAAACCACTCCCTCCCATCAACAGACTTCTCTCCATCCCCTGCCTTATGCCATTGTCTGATAAGGTTAAGAGTAACAGTCAAACCAGGACTGTCTGCTGAGATGGGCAAGGAGCGCTCAGTTCATTCTGTGTCCAGCAGGCAGAGGGCCTCCCATCTCCTTACCCCTGGGTAGGTCTGGTTGGACCTAGGGGACTTTGGGTGAATCCTATCAGATTTGATGTTTGCTGAGCATTTGTTTTATTCCCCCCCCCCCGTGCCCCCCACCCCCGCAGGTCCTGGATAGTGTCAATTCTCACCAAGGATTCCAGCAGGGAACTGCACTGACCCCTGCTCCACGCCTCCCCGATACCATCCCTCCTGCAAGTACCAACATGACAGCCCAGAACAGAAACACTAGCTTTGCACCTGACCTGAATCCACCGCAAGACCATGTCTCCTCGCTTCCCTTCAACTTCAGTTATGGTGATTATGACCTTCCCCTGGAGGAGGATGAGGACATGACCAAGACGCAGACCTTCTTTGCAGCTAAGATTGTCATTGGTGTGGCACTAGCAAGCATCATGCTAGTCTGTGGCGTTGGCAACTTTGTCTTCATTGCTGCCCTCGCCCGCTACAAGAAGCTCCGCAACCTTACCAACCTCCTCATTGCGAACTTAGCCATCTCTGACTTTCTGGTGGCGATTATCTGCTGCCCCTTTGAGATGGACTATTACGTGGTACGGCAGCTTTCCTGGGAGCATGGTCATGTGCTTTGCGCCTCTGTTAACTATCTTCGTACAGTCTCCCTGTATGTCTCCACCAATGCTCTGCTGGCCATCGCTATTGACAGGTGAGGTTGGCATCTCCCCAGATGCGACTCCTCAATAATTTGTTGAGGGGCTAACGGAGTCTTTCTCCAGCTGTGCTCTGTTCACCAACGTATGAGCAGCTGGACGCTCCTGAGTCTCCTAGTTTCTGCTCATGACCTGAGACATGGCCTCTGCCTCAGATGCAGGCAGTTCATGGCCTCCAACACAAAGGTAAAAAGCAACCACTCAGAAGGCGTGGGATAGCTAAATTAAGGCAGCTTCCAGTCAAGATGATGGGTACCAACTTTCTCAGGTAGCTGGATCCAGATACAAAACATTCCATTGCTTAGAACGCTGCCTGTGCCCCTGATAATTCCCACCCTGGTCCCAGAAGTCACATTGTCATCACAGTTCAGCTCTGTCTGTTCTTTAATCACTTCATCAGAATCCTGCAGCATGTAGCACCCCCTCTGCTGACTTCATTGCAGAGCTGATTTGAAAATAAGGTAGCAGAGTTTGCTTACAGGAAAGAGGGAAGGACATGTTTGCTGTTTTGCATGCATCTGTATGCTTATTTACATACATTTGCATTTGACCTTCCAGAAGTCCTTGCTCTGTTATAAATTTATAGATAAGATCTCTAACAGCAGCTAATGAGAAATCTTGTCTGTTTCATTTATGACCGTTTATGTCACATTGTCACCAGTGGACAGGACCTTTGATGAGTTCTACCCTTTGAACTGTTCTGAAATGCATTCTGATGATGTGTTTCATGTCCTTCCCTTTTCTGTCCTCTTGTTCTGAGTGCTGCTTAGTGTGTGTGTGTGTGTGTGTGTGTGTGTGTGTGTGTGTGTTTTAAAATATACCAGTTAGTTATTTTTTTCATTTTTATTAACAAAAGACACAGGAACAAGATGATTCTTCCTTTTCATAGCAAGATACCTGTGAGAAAGCACCTTTATTATATACAGCTCTGAGGCTCTGCAGCCCAGAAACCAGCTTACGAAATACATTCTCACCAGTCAGCTGCACAAGATTTCTCAAGAAAATAACCAGACTATTACTTGCTACAGAGATTGAGTCTAGTTTCTGAACTCCACCCACCTGCCTCCTGAATGAGAATCCCTTGAGCTGGGCGTTGCAAAAATCTGCATTTTTATTCACTTCCATAAGTGACACTAATGTTTGCTGAAGTGAGAGCGATTACTGTCCTCTAATGCCTGCTGAGCTTTGTGTGGGTGATGTCAATTTTGCCTTATCTTTTATCTATGATGCTAGACCTGCTTAGGAAGCAATTGTCCTGGCACAGACAGCAGAGGCTCCATTTCATCCAGGCAACCCTTCCCCACACAGCCTCCACACTCTCCCAGCAGTACCACCATTCCCAGTGACCCAAGAAAAGACTAAGTGACTGTCATCCCCTGCCTTTCTTCCTGTCCCTCACCCACTGACCTCACACTTATATTCAGCTTTGCCACTCAGCAAGTCATGATGTACTGATGCTTTGCTGACTTGTCTCTTGTTCCCCAGGAGATTCTGACCACTCCCTAAAATCCATGCCCATCCATAGGAGGCATCTGAGCATCACTGTTGCTGCCTCTTCCTAAGATACTCCCTTCTTTTAGACTCTACAGAAGTCCTAGTGTCACAGTGTAGTCGGATTTTTCTTTGGGCCACCAGTTCACAAACAAACGACATGAAGACTTGTTAATTATGAAAGCTCATCCTTAGCTTAGGCTTGTCCCACTAGCTCTTATAACTTAAGTTAACCCATTTATATAATCTATGTTTTTACCTCATGGCTTTACACCTTTCGTTCTATATGTCCAATTCCCCCTTCCGATGTCTCGGTGGCATCTCCGCTGCTCCTCTGCCTGAAAGTCCTGCCTATACCTCCTGCCTAGCTATTGTACCTTCTGCTCTTTATTGAGACAATCACAATACCTTCACACAGTGTCCAATATCCTACAACAGGATATAAATCTTAGTCTAGTACTGTGGACTATGCCTGATCTTCCAATTCATATTGTGTGTGGAGATACAGATGTCCTTCCCCAAAGATATGTTTTAAGAGCAATCATCAAGTCTTCGGTCTTTCTGTCTCTGACTAAGATACTGATATCTTAGTTTGTGTTATTCCCCCAAACTCTGACACGGGATCCATATAGAGATGAACTAGAAAGTTCTGAGAGGGAAATAGAAAGTGAGAGCAGCAGATACATCACGAAAGCTTCCAGAGGTACTCCTGCTGGAGTAGATGTGGATCACAGCTCAAAGTTCCCCCGGGAACAGGAGGAGGGAGCTGGAGGGTTTATACAGGGCTCTTACAAGTCAGGGCATCTCTGAAAATACTGCAAAGGCAGCCAAGAGGACTCTGCAAGCCAGAGAAATCCCTCAGGAAAAAAAAAAAAAAGACAAACAAAAAGGGAGCTGTAGGCATGCTGGAATACACACACACACACACACACACACACACACACACACACACACACACACACGCTGAAGCGGCAAAGCAGAGAGCAATGAGGGAGTGTATACCAAGGTGGTAAGAGCACAGAGTTATGAGGAAGTGTATACTGAAACGAAATGGTCAAGGTGGAGGGCAATAGGCAAGTATATACTGAAGAGGTAAGAGCAGAGCCATATGGAGGAGGTATGGCAGCATCCACCACGACCCCACTCTTCCCAGGCTATCCACGTGGAAATACAAACAGTAATAGATGTGACTCTTGAACTCAAGTTTTTCTTGTTGTTCCATTTTAAAAACTAGGAATTATCAACCATTAAGAACAATAAAGATAAACTGATTTAAAATGCAAGTTTTTCAAGAGAAACAAGCATCTCACTTATGTAGTCCAGAATGACTTTGAACTCTGATTCTCCTGCCTTAAACTCCTGGGCATGGGAATATCGGGTATGTACCCCTAAATCTAGTCTCAACTCCCTCAAAAGCTTAAACCTACCTTGGTTGTTAGAGGAGCTAGATTGGTAGGAACACATCTGACAAGCACAGAGGTCATGGGTAGGTGGGGAGGGGGGTTCTGTTTGGCTCAAAGAGGTAAAGACAGCACATGGGACCTTAGGCCTTAGGATAGAGATCCCTAATAAATAGCACCTTCTCCCATCACCAGCCTCTAAACTGATCAGAAAGGTGCATGAAACACCCCACCTTTCCCTTAACGTGCTGATTTTAGAAAACGGGTCTTTTTTACTGAGGCCATATTGAACAATTTTTCTTGAGATGATATTTTTATTCACCTCAGATAAACAACTTAAGCTTATTGTGAGCTGAAGAGACCCATGAGCCTCTGCCCTCCTTCCACATAGGTTCTCTCCTAAGAGTTACCCCCAAAAGAATGTCAACTGTCAGCCCCTGAGTTTACCCAATGAGAGCTGTGTCACCCTTCTGACCTCCAAAGGTGTACTATCACAATGTGTGTCATTTCAAAGCTCAGGCATTCATTGTAAGGGCTTACACACTGCCCTATGCTCAGCCTGGGCTCCTTGAAGAAGCACCAACCTCCCTGTGTTCTTCCATCCAGTCTGCTCAAGTATGCTTGTTCTGCTCTGTAGAGACACCAGAAGGGCCACTTTAGTGTCTTTGGAAACTGAGCCCAGAGACTGTGCTCATTAAGAGGGGGCACTATTTCTACTTGTAGAGAGTTAAAGGAACCCATTGACCTCAAAAGCACTTGCACACACACACACACACACATTCAAGTATTAGCTGGCAACAGAGACCTTGCAGATGTCTCTCTTGCCAACAAATGAGTCAAGGTAAATAATCAGCATAAGCAATGTACTATAACTCTATCATACATTATGAATGTTTACTTTCTTGGAAGCTGACAAAAATCCTGATAGACTGTCAGTGAAGTCACTATTATCTCCACTTTACAGATGCAGAGACTAAGTCTCAGGAGCATAAGTTATTTATCCGAGTGCACTGCTTGGAAACTGGCCTCCTAATACCCCCTAGGCCAGTGCCCTTTCTTTTCTGATTTACTTGATGTTAACAAGGACGAGATTGACAGGACTATTTAGTCACGGATTTGTTTTATAGTACCCATAGACTTTGGATCAGTACAGTACACAGAATAAGAAATGCTCTAGTGTGAGATATTTTTGCCCCCATCAAGTGCCTCTCCAACCCTGTGATGCTTCTCCTCCTAGTCTGGTTACACCAATGGGTGGAGAGCTCCAGCTGTGGTAACACCCAGCCCGAACCTCCCCTCCCACATGTCACCTGGGGTTGGGATGGGTCCTGCTTTCTCCTTAGTATTCAGAAGCTTCAAGTATGGAATTAGCTGGAGAGTTACCAGCAAGCAGGGACAGATGGGACAAGATGTCAGAAATACCAAACAGGGGCAGAAAGCAGTAACATGGCAGAGGGACTTCTAAGTCAAGTCAGTGGGGTGGAAAGGTGAGCGAAGGGTCTGGTTAGAAAGAAAAGGTAAGTCAGACAGAATTGCCTACAGGCAGCTTCCTGCTCGTGGCCCACACACTTCCTGCTCATGGCCCACACACTTCCTGCTCATGGCCCACACACTTCCTGCTCATGGCCCACACACTTCCTGCTCATGGCCCACACACTTCCTGCTTATGGCCCACACTCATCTTCAGGATAGTTCGTCTCTCATCTACCTTTCACACCTCTTCCTCCACTTCTTCCCCTACCACCCTTCCTGCTTCCCACCCACATAATGCACAGAAATTATTCCAGGACCCAAATATCTAAATAGCATCTAAGTATCTAAATACTATTCCCTCTCTCTGGAAGGGAGACCAGCAACCCACACAGGTGAGCTCATTTTCCACGAAGGGTTCTGGCTTGTGTTTCCTGGGTGGTGTGACTCACTGACAAGAGCAAGGGGAAAGCTTTAAGGTACCACAGTGAAGTCTTCATTATGGATTTTCTCTTGAGTGTGAAATGGCGTGGGGAGGTGGTGTGAAAGTATTGAATCAGGAGGCTCCATGACGGTATCTGCCAGCTATGAAGCTGGGCATGGTGCATACCTCTCTCTAGAGTCCTTAATCCCACTACCTCCACAATGCAGGCTGAAGTCAATGCAGGGGGAACAGTATCCACACCTTGCTTTGAGGTACACAGCTCTTCTTTCACCTTAAACCATGAGGTATTGGGAATAAGAACTTTAAGAGTACCTTGTTGGTGGGAAGCATGACAATGTTAAAGACTAGGTAGTGGGCACCTGGAGATTTGTTGTGCTGTTGCTGGGCTTTTATGTATTACTGGCTTCTCTCTCCCTCCAGATACCTCGCCATTGTCCACCCCTTGAAACCACGGATGAATTACCAGACTGCCTCCTTCTTAATTGCTTTGGTCTGGATGGTCTCCATCCTCATTGCCATCCCATCTGCCTACTTCACCACCGAAACCATCCTCGGCATAGTCAAGAATCAGGAAAAGATCTTCTGTGGCCAGATCTGGCCGGTGGACCAGGAGCTCTATTACAAATCCTACTTCCTCTTGGTCTTTGGCCTCGAGTTCGTGGGCCCGGTCATCACCATGGCCCTGTGCTATGCCAGGATCTCCCGGGAGCTCTGGTTCAAGGCTGTACCTGGCTTCCAGACCGAGCAGATCCGCAAGCGGCTGCGCTGCCGCCGTAAGACAGTGTTATTGCTCATGGGCATCCTCACAGCCTATGTGCTGTGCTGGGCACCTTTCTACGGCTTTACCATCGTGCGGGACTTCTTCCCCGCCGTGTTTGTGAAGGAGAAGCACTACCTCAGCGCCTTCTATGTCGTTGAGTGCATCGCCATGAGCAACAGCGTGATCAACACTGTATGTTTCGTGACAGTCAAGAACAACACCATGAAGTACTTCAAGAAGATGCTGCTCCTGCACTGGCGGCCCTCGCACTACGGCAGCAAGTCCAGTGCTGATCTTGACCTCAAAACCAGTGGGGTGCCTGCCACAGAAGAGGTGGATTGTATCAGGCTGAAGTAATCTGCCGGTGATAATCAAGGTGAAAACAAATTCTACTCTCAATGTATCTATCACACAGCATCAACAACTCACGAGCTGCATGGGGAAAGACAGCTGCATTCATATTCTCCTGCCCTAACGTATCTGGATGCTTCTGTGTCCTAACATACAGCACAACTGATACCTGTGTGACACCATAAGCGACTAGACACATGGACTGAATGCCTTCTGTCTACAAACCATGCCTGCCACCGATTACTTGCTATGTGTAGAAAAGTTACCCCCCTCAAATGATAGAATCTATTAGGAATTATCAAGCTCTACCTACCTACCTATTTGTCTATCTGTCTGTCTATCTAGATCACTAGAAAGCAGTCATAGATGATTAACCAGAGTCACTGTGTCCCATATTCTCTCATTCTATATCTTATTTGCACAGAAAGGCAATAAAATAAAGCACTTAGGCAAAGCAGAAATGTAAGGATGACTCACTCCATCAATATAGAGCCCATGTCTCATTGGAGGAGTCCATTCAGCGTATTAACCTTCCCCACCCAGCTCCAGCTATCTCCTTGACATTCTGTACTTACCTACAATGGTGTCATTTCAAAGGGGGGAAATGTCTTCACCATTGATGTGTCAAATTCCATCAGCCTATAGGGCGAAGATGAGAAATCCCAAGACAAGAAATGCATCCAGTTCCTGATATTTGAATGCCATGTATTCCAAGGCTCTGCAGTCATAGAGGAAGGGGACACAGAAGGGGCAGAGGTTGCCAGTGGCAATGAACATAATCTGTGTCCATTTGCTACAATTTGGACAATTTTCTAGAACATGCTCTGTCTTATAAAAGGAGCTCTAGTTGAGCTCCAAAAAATCTGTGAAAGTGCTAACTCCAGGACTCATCTGTGTGTGTCTACACTTTAATGAAATCAGATCATTAGGAAAGCCCATTGAAGTCATGGTGTGTACGATTTTCAGCTCTTGTTAAGAGTGTGATATTGAATAGCTCATTAGAGGAAGTTTGGAAATACCACCCCTGTGTGTTTTGTTTTGTTTTTATAGAAATAAGCAACTCCACATTTTCAGCCCTGTTCTTTGGACCAGAAATTACTGAACTCACTTTAAAGTAGCAAATCAGTAGTGGGGCACAGAGGTCTCCCTGTCCCAGGTTACAATTAAGAGGATGCAGTCAGTGCCCATACTCAGCATCCCTGTGGTCTTAGAAGCACGAACAGTCTTCCCAACCTAGCATTGGTGGACCCCAGGATCAAATTCATTCATATTATGTCATCTACTGAACAGTAGGGTTGGGTTAGGCTGACCTGCCTGGCTAGATGTGTGTCCTTCCTCCTTTACAGCCCCATATGCTTCCTTAATTGTACACTCAATTACCAAGGAAGACCTTCCTCAACACAAGAGGACCACTATTCTGTCAAGGGCATAGGCATATCATGCTCTCATGATAAACCTCTCCTGTAGACCCTGTATCCTTTGACTGTGTCGACAGACTTCACCTCCTCCTTACGTTCAAACTGTCGTCCTTCCATTTAGACTTAGCTGAAAAACACTTCTGTAAATATTAATGTGTATGTGATATTCCAGTGAATTAAGTGTATGTCTTTATCATATGGAATAATTAGCATACAGAATTGTAACCACGATGTTCAAAGGATTTCCTGCTGATGTTTTATGCTGTGCTTATATGTTTAGATGTAAAGGAAGCAATAGGCATCTAAGAAACTCAAGCCTGAAATGAGAGGGAATTTCCAAAGGCATTCTTAGAACTTGGCCAACTAGCAACTGGCCTCACATGTGTGTTCTCTCAGGAGTGTGTTCTTGAGTGTAAATTAGCAGGGAACGATTACCCTATGTGCCCCTTGTTTATTAATGGTTTTTAAAATGCAGGCTTTTTTCACACAGAGAATATTTATGTCTTCAGTTATAACTGAGGTACTAAGTCAATTGCATTTGTGTTCACTCTTCTCAACACTTATTAAAGTGAGCTTAATATACTTTTTAACATGTTGAGTAAGATAAGTATACACTTATACCTACTACTTCTCACTGAAAAATTAATCTCAGTTAGTGAAGCAGATCCATTTTTTGGCCACAATAAGAGAAAAGATGGTTATATAATGAAGCTTGTTACAGATTTTTGTAAAGCATCCAACATTTAAAATAAGTTACTTCTAAAATTGGAAAAATCAAAAAATGTTTCAGGCCCTCAGGCATGACAAACAAACAATTCCAGACTTCACAAGAAAGAAAGTGACATGCGGGAGGTAATTAGAAATCTTAACACAAGTTCTGTTTCTAGTCAGAAATGGTGGCTCCAAAGTGCATTCGCTGCATCCAAGTACATTTGCTGCATCCAACCATATATTCCCTTGGCATCAGGAACACACACACACACACACACACACACACACACACACACACACACACACCAATAGGACACCAGACAAAGAAATGCCTTGAGAACATAAAATTCCATTTCTTTCTTTGGTGGCTCTAAATTCCAAAAGAAGGAAATGATCTATAAATGGTTAATTCTTACTAGAGCTAAAGTCTTGGTCCAGGATTTTAACTCTGGGCCAATGAGCAGCATTTAGTAACTGCCTATACCTCAGTCCAAAGGACCTGGCACACTTAGGTGGCAGGTTCCAGGATATGTCAAACCCTGTAAAAGTCTCTAGATTTCTTTGTTTGTTCATTAAAAGTGGTTAAATATCCATTCTGGAAGCCTTATGGTATCGATATAAGATGAAGAGATGGTACGTGATTTGTAGATGGGGCTTCCTTGCAGATAGTTGTTGGAACCTCACGGTACCCAATCCTATCCAGAAGACATTTAAAAGAATAACATCCTGTTCTTATAAATAAGGATTTCTCCAAAAATGTTTCTTCAGTGCATTTTAATTGGTATTTATTGTAACATACACTCCCTTTTTTAACATACAGTTGAAAATATTAAGTATGTATATCCTCATGGTTATGATATATATGTATATGCATAATCTCGTTGTGTAGGATTGCATGTCTGTGAATCTGTTTACAAACTAAAATGTATTTGTAACCCCCAAATCAGTAGTCATGATGAATGTACAGACACATGAAATAGTGACTTTTGACTGATTCATTGCACATGTTTCCATTACAGGTTGACCAAGCTGAGAATCTGCCTTCTTATTTCAGTTGTAAACAAGTATTTGGTACAAGACAGAAGGGGCATTTACATTCCACAGTGCAAAAGTCCTTCCCACGTGTACCTCATACTGACGCAGGAGCTTCACATGCATGCTGCCAACTGCCTTTTAGTTCTGAGCTAACCTTAGCCTGGGTGTGATCTCAGTGGTGGCTCAGGAGAAAAAGGGATTCATTCACCAAGACAACCTCTTCTCTCCTCTTCCCAACACCATCCCCTATTACATAGAAAAAGTACAGGAGGAGACAAAGAGAAGCCACCTAGGATCTCAGAGACCAACCGTGGGAATGATTCACGGACCTGGTTCACTATCGAATTATGTTAACTGAGCCAGATGGGCGCAATATACGCCTTCAGCCCCAGTGCTTGGGAGGTAGAGCCAGGCAGATCTCTCCCTAGCTTCTCAGGTGCTGGCTTTATGGATACAACACATTCTGTAGGTTCTGCTCCTGTTTCAACTCACTGGCTTCTGTGGTAGCAGAGAGTGTGGGCTCCAGTATCCTGCTACATATGCTTTCAAAGTCTATTTAGGTCATGACTTGTTTATAGGGCCCCCAAATGGTGCTTAAGTGATTTCTGATGTTCCCAGGTACAAAAAGGCTATGAGACATCTTACATAGAAAATAGATATGTTAGAGAGCCTTTATAAATAGAGGCATTAACCATGCATTTTCTAATTCTGTGTTTAATCACTTTATTGGACATTCTTGTGAAGAATAAGAATTGAGTCCTGTCTCCTGAGTTCAAACCTTGCTTGTCCTAACACATAACTTGGGACACTAGCTAAATTAAATTTTAAGGTCTATGATTTTATAGTAAGAAGTCTCTGTCCCAGCCTAACCCCAAAGTCTGGACCAGCAGTCCCAAATAATTAATCAAAGGCTTATATTAATTACAAGCTGTTTGGCCTATGGCTCAGGTTTATTTCTTCTTAATTCTTACTCTCAAACTAACCCGTGATTCTTAACTTGTTTAGCCACGTGCTTAGTATCTTTTCTCAGAGCAGTGTTCTTATCTTTCCTCAGCATCTGCCTGGCATCTCTGCTCCATTCTTCTCGGTCCCCGTGTTTTCTTGGTCTCATAGCCCCACCCATACACCCTGCTTGCCTTCTGGCCAATCAGCGTTTTATTAAACCAATAGGAGTGACAGATATTTACAACCTACAAAAGCATAGCCCCACATTGGGTTTTACTTTGCCAAACTGACATTTCTTGTGGCTTCCCTGCTGCCCCTCCTTTCGAGCTTGCCACTCTGATGCAAATTGAGAGCCTTGAAGGAGCCCTGATGATTGAAATGCACACACTTTACCCAAGCCACAGCCCATGCTTTCTACAGACCACATGTCTTAAGAAAAAAGCTTTCTCCCACTAAAACCCTGTTAAGTATAGGCCAGTAGCTCTGCAGTATTATTATAGAGAGAAAGAAAGCAACACACACACACACACACACACACACACACACACACACACACACACACACACACACACACACGTGAGCTCGTGCTCCTTTTCATCCCACCATGGAAGCACTGGCAAATGTTTAACTGAGTATTTATGTGACATTTCCCAAGAAAAGTGACAAACTGTTGCTAACAGGCAATGCCATTTCTTTTCTGTTCTTTTTGTTGTTTCGATTTTTGTTCTATTTGTTTTTTGAGGCAGCATCTTCCTAAGTAGCCCTGACTTCTTGAATCTTGCTGGGTAGACCAAGCTGGTTCCTTTTTTGTTTGGCTTGGTTTGGCATTTGGTTTTTTGAGACAGAGTTTCTCTGTGTAGCCTTGGCTGTCCTGAAACTCACTATGTGAACCAATCTGGCCTCAAACTCACAGAACTCTGCCTGCCTCTAGAGTGCTGGGATTAAAGGCATGAGACACTACTGCCCAGAAACCGGGCTGGTTTCTAACTCACAGAGATCCACCTGCCTCTGTCTTCTGAGTGCTGGGATTAAAGGTTTATGTAACTACACTTGGCTGGCAATGCTGCTTCTCCCAACAGACCAAGCATACAACATGCAGAAGGCTGAGATAAAAGAAAGGATCTCTTCAACTCAGCTGGTTCAAAGGAGAATACTTGAATGGAAGTGTCAACTGTATCAGCCGGGTGGGAGCTGAGGGCCGACAAGGGGTGTGGCTTCCAGCGTCAGAGGCAGAGAGCAGCGCTAGGGCAAGAGATAAGGGGGAGAAAGGGCACAAGAGCGCTGTAAAATCCGGATTTGGCTTGGAAGGTCGGTCTGGAAGGATGGAGCTCCTGACTAGCACACAGCGGAGGGTATTCCTCCCTTCCCATCTGCCCTCAAGGCTCAGGTAACTCCTCCCACCCGTCAAATCTAACCCAAATCCATAGAGCAAGAGAATCTAAAAGTTGCCATCCATAGTTAAGGTGTAGTGAGGATCAGGCATTATTCACCTTGACCTAGAGGTGTGTGGTCTTTAGATCTTGAGGACCACTGAAGGGGGGCGTGGCCAGCCCCATCTAAGACTGGGGCACACTGCCTCCTTGCCCTGTTTGGTTCCCTTGGTTCTCTGCTGTTGTCCCCAAAACTCTCCCAAAATTGCCCTAAGATTCAATCTATCAGTGAGTGTTTCATATAACCTCCTTAATAAATATTAATTGTAGGAATTGTAGGAAAAAAGTGTCCAGCCAAAGAAACCCACCCTGGCTCTGAGAGCAGAGCCAGTGAAAGAAACCCACCCTGACTCAGAAACCAGCGCCAAAGAAACACACTTTGGCCCTAGAATCAGAGCCAGTGAAAGAAATGTGCCCTGGCCCTGAAATCTGAGCCCAAAAGCCTAAAAGAGGCAGAGAAAGAAACATTTGGGCCCTGAAACCAAAAAACTAAATCAGGGTGGAAGGGGGGGGGGAATTTGACCAATCCCCACCCCGGAAGTCTCCCTAGAAAGCCCCGCCCCCCAAGCCCTACATAAATCCTAAACCCACACCCTGCTGTCTTCTACCCTTGATGAGGCAGCTACTCTCCTGAACCCTTCCTCACAATAAATCCCTTGAATGAGGTTTGAGTGAAGATCTTCTTTCGCCTGAGCACAGCAGCAGAGCCTGGACAGAAATCAACTGAGGGTGCAAAGCTGTAACTCTCTCACTGCCCAGGGAACCTTCCCTGGCTGGGCTGAGTTGTTACACTCCCAGAACAGAGAGCAGAGAGCAGAAGCAAAGCCTTCTGCCAGCCACGGTAGCAACTTTGCCCAGGAGGCCCTCTCTTACAAGAGCAGAGTTGTTAATATTGGGAAGCCTTTCCCTGAAGCAGGGCTGTAAGCTGCTACCTAGGCTTACTGTGGCTTGTAGTGTTCATTGGCTCCTGAATGTCTGAATACTTTCCATCAAGCTATAACACTCAGGTTCATTGGCTCCTGAGTGCCTCAATACTTCCCACTGAACTGTAACACTTAGTATTCATTGGCTCCCAAATGCTTGAATATCTTTTTATCGAGCTGTAACACTCAGTATTCATTGGCTCCCGAATGCCTGAATACCTTCCATTCCAACTGCGGTGCTCAGTGTGTCTGGGCTCCTGACCGCCAGGATCTCTTTCCATCTGGGCTGCATAAATACCTATATTAATTCTTTATATAATCAGATGCTAGTGAATAATTTCTACTTTATTAAATTAACATCTGGAGTACAGATCAAAGCTCAGACTTCTTCTGGGCA
Source organism: Phyllotis vaccarum (assembly GCA_033318265.1). NCBI lineage: Eukaryota > Metazoa > Chordata > Mammalia > Rodentia > Cricetidae > Phyllotis > Phyllotis vaccarum. The sequence goes on along the minus strand of JARWLC010000001.1, from coordinate 160,246,465 downwards.
AGAAGTGGCAAGTATCTTGAGGCAGGATACTATTTTGTTTAGCGATGGTGACAGTTTAGTGAGCTCAGGCATGGGCTCTCCTGCCCTCCTGTCATTCTCTTACATCCTTCATGAGGTTCTGCCCAGCATACCAGAGCACTTCCATCTACTCGGGTATGAGTAATTTGAGGCTGTGACTGACTTCTTCCCTGTCTCGGAGTGGTGGGCAAAGATCCAGTGCTGGACTCACTAGTGACTTATGGGAAGATATTGGAGCCATGTCTATCCCAGGAGCTCTCCATGGAGAGCACGGGTAGGTGGGACAGAAACAAAACTTAGAAAGAACACAGAAGGAATGAAAAGGCGGAAAGGACCTCTGGTCAACCACCAGGCAAAGCAGAGAGAGAAGGCCCTCCTTTCATCCCAAAGGATGGATGGCAACCAGGTAGATGCCTTCAACAACCACAACCATAGAGCAGTGCCCACTCCAGGCTCACCTCCCACCCTGTTCCTAACAAGAGAGTTTTCTCATTCCCACACAGATACATACAATAATCCTGTGTTGAATTTCCTCAGATGGAAATATTTCCTGCCAGAGAAAGGAGGGATAGCCACAAGAATCAGGGACTAGATGAAGCTTATAATTCTCAGGAGACTCCTTAAATGTAAAGACTCATAAAGCCCACTCCAAGGTTATATATGCCCTAACTCCAGGGAGATAGGGCTCTTCAGTCAGCCAGCTTGCCTATAATTTGTACAAAAAGCTCAAGGATGCAGCTTCCATGAGCTGTGATCATTCTGGAACGGGTTTTCTGGTGACAAAGCTGCTTTGAATCACCCATGATCCTGTAAGTACTGCATATAAACTCATTGGTCCACTAGTCCACTAGGCTAGCCTTGGGTCTGTTGCTGGTGTCCTTTCTGGGGTTCACACCACCCCCCCTAGAAAACATCCAAATGCCTGCCCTTAGTCTGTGCTCCTGCACTCTGTGTTCTTCCTGCCTTTCTTTGCTGTTGTGTGTTGTCCCTAGCTTCTCTATTGTCACACAGTTCCAGTGTGTTCATTGCCAAGTTGACTTAAAAATATAGTTGCCATAACAACTCTTGCAAAATTCACAGTTGCTTCATTAAGCAGCTGGCAAGTCTTCCTAGAAACATACCTTGAAATGGGGGTGGGGGGTGATGACTCAGCATCACAGTCACCACACTCACTGTCAGGCGCATATGTTAACTCATACAACCTTCCAATTGATCCCCTTAGTCCATTTTATAGATAAAGGAACTACAGCTCACAGCAGTTGAGGAACTCATAATATTAATAAGGTCTAGAAGTGGGACATATAAGTATATAGAAATAGGAGTGGAATATGAATTACCAGGGACAAGGAGAAGAGAGAGATGGGTCCTATATGTCACAGGGCACAAAGATGTAGTTGGATAAGATGCCTAATAAGTGCAAGATGACTATAATTCACAATATTGTATTGAATGCTAAAAGTTTTCCAAAAGAGATCTCAAGTATACATCACATACACATACATATACATGCACACACATGCACACTTACACACACACACACACACACATACACACACACACACACACACACACACACACACACACACACACATCTGCAGGACCATGCATAGTCCTCAAGACTGAACTTCAAGTAGTGCCTAGTACCCAAGCCAGGGTAACAAATAGCAGAGATCCAAACACCCACACAACATAAGTGGGTTATAAATTAATAGCAAAATCCATAAACAATGTATTAGCTCCAGATTAACACAAACAGCATGAGTATAACAATATAATAATATAACAATAAAACAATATGTGTCCTTCCAAAACCAACAATACCATAGTAATGGTCCCTCTTAGGGAAAACCTCCAAACAAAGAATTCAAATGAACCATCATGAATGTGTTCAAAGAGGATACAGATAAACTACAGAAGTTGAAACAACCAGGATTAAACTTCTCAGTGAATTCAAAAAAAAAAAAAATAGCTGAATGAAATAAGGGTGACAATGAAAACAGAACTCAGTAAAGAGAAAATAATAAAAACTGATATGAGGCTACAATTCAAAGACTCAGTAAGTCAGATAAAAACAAAACTGAGTGGAAACTGTAGAGGTCAGGCTGCAACCCCCAGGGCTTAACACTGTTTAGTGACCTGCAGTGTTTACAGGAACCAACTGATCCATTTCTGTTATCAGGAACTATGCCCAAGCAGGGCTGCTGATTTAGGAAAGAGGAAGTTAGCAGAGAACAAAGAAGCTGACTACGGTCAGGCCTTGCTCCAGAGCTGCAGAGGTTACTCTAGGTCAAGGTAACCCCCACTATATAAGGCTTTCCCTGAACTTCAATAAATGGCATTCTTGGTTCAAGAGTGACCCGCCTGTGTCTATGTTCCAATCTGTAGGTCTTAGCTCAAGGAAGCCCACTCTGTGATGCTGGTTGTTACAGATGGATCTCCCAGTGACATTTAGATGTTACAGATGGCTCTCCCAGCAAGATTCAGAGTTTACAGAAAGCCTGGCCAATAAAATAGATAATGAAGAAGACAGAATATTGGAACTTCAAGACAAGATAAAGGAATTAGATCAAAGAAAACAAACTTTTTAAACCCATAAACTGAACGTACGAAATCTTTCAGAAATCTTCAAATTATGGGGATAAGAATTCCATAATAAAAACATAGAAAATATTTTCAATAAAATAAATGAATAAAAATTTCCAAATCTAGGGTAAGAGGTGCCAGTATTAAAGGCATCCAGGATCCCAAGTATACATGTCATAAAAAAAAGTCTCACATAATATAATATAGTTAAAACATTAAATACACAGACAAAGAAAGTGTTTGAAAGGGGCAAGGGAGAAGGAACAAGTTGTATATAAAGACAGACCCATCAAATCACAGCTGAATTTCCAACTGAAACTTTAAAAGACCTGGAGGTGAGCTCTTCATGGCTAAGACAGTATGGCTTCTGACCTGGAAAATTTAAAAAGGTTTGGAGCACTGTATTTCAAGTTCTGAAAGATCAGAAATGCCAACTGGACTGTTATACCTTGCGAAACTATGAACCACAAAAATGAGAAAGAAAAAATTTCTATGATGAAAGCTTGATAAAGGAATTTATAATGCCCAAACCAGCCAAAAACACTACAAAATGGCAGGAATTAATACACATCTTTCAGTCATAACTCATAGTGTTAATGGCCCTAATTCCCCAATCAAAAGACATAGAATATAGATTGGATTAAAAAATGGATCCATCTATGGGAAGCATCTCATCTTCAAAGATAGACACTACCTTAAAGTAAAAGCATTTCAAGAAAATAGAATCAGAAAACAAGGAAGTCACCAGTTCAATATCTGACAAAATATACTTCTATAAAAACTAATCAGAAGACATAGTGAAGGTCATTTCATACAGATAGAGGATGCAATCAATCAACAGAACACTACAATTCTAAATACACACACACACACACACACACACAGATCCAAGTGAGCCCAGTTTCATAACACAACCACTAGACATCAGGCAAGATTAATCCCAGCATATTAAATACAGATTACTTCAATACCCCTCTCTCTCCAAAGGATATGTTATCTGAAAAAAATAGAGACGTATTGGAGTTAAATGACATCAAAGATCAGATAGCCCTAGCAGACATCCAAAGAATATTACAACTAAACACACACTCTTTCAGTATCCCTTGGCAAGTTCTCGAAAATAAGTCACATATTGAGACACAAAGCAGCATGAACAAATGTAGAAGAATTTAAATGGTGTCTTGTATTATATCTGAATACAATCAAATAAAGCTAGAAATCAGCAACAAGAGAAAATACACAAAATCCTGGAGGTTAAGGAACCCACTATTGGATAATAAATGGGTCACTAAAGAAATCAAGAAAATTTTTTTTTAAAGATTTCTAGAATTGAATGAAAATAAAAAACAATATATCAAAATTTATGATATACAATGAAGGCAGCCCTAGGAAGGGAATTATAGCTCTAAGTACCCATATTTAAAAAAATCAGAAAGGCCAGGTATGGTGAGACACGCATTTAATCTCATCACTTGTAAAGCAGAGGCAAGTGGATCTCTGTGAGTTCCAGGCCAGCCTGGTCTGTATAACAAGTTTCAGGCCAGCCAGTACTAAATAGTGAATCCTGTAGTAAGTGGCTTCTGTCCTGGACTTTCAGGTCTAGCCTCAAGGTTTAGGCCCTCAGACCCACAGACCCACAGAGACACACAGATGTTTGCAATAGTTTTTAGGCTGATCAGCCTAAGGCCCAGGCATATAACTTGCTAACTCTTTACCCTTGATCTAACCCATGACTCTTATCCTATTCAGCCATGCGGCTCGGTACCTTTTCTTGAGCAGCATAGTTGTTCTCTGCATCTTCTGGCTTTTCTCTGGCATTCTGCTCTGTTCTTCCTGTTCCTAGAGTCTTCTTAGTCTGGTAGCCCCGCCCATACTTCCTGTCTGCCTTTGGCCAATCAGTGCTTTTTATTAAACCAGTGGGTGGGATAATTATTTACAATGGAACAACATAATCCCCCCACAGAGTCCCTGTCTGATCAAAAGAAAATGGGGAAAAAATACAGATAGCAGCAACAACACCCTAATGATGGATCAGGATAAGACCTGAAATTCTGAAACTGCTAACTTTATTAATTTGCTACATTGTAACTTCCTAAACACACTATTAAGCTATAGGCATAGGTAGGGCTGAAGGGATAGCTTGGTGGCTAGGAGCACTTGCTGCTCTTCCAGAGGACCCAAGTTCAGTTCCTAGTACCCACAATGGGCAACTCACAATGATCTGTAACTCTATCTCCATGGGACCCAACACCCTCCCCTGTATCTGCAGAGACCTGCACATCCATACTCATGGCTGCTCTATTCATGACAACTAGAAAACGGAAACATTCCAGATGTCCATCAAATGATGAATGGATTATGAAAATAGGGCATATTAATACAATTCAATTCTATTCAGCATTAAGATAAAAGGAAATTCTGAACTTTTCATAAAAATGGATGTAACTGGAAAACATACTGCATAAGGCAACCTAAAACTATGAGGACAAACATTTTGTACCCCTCTTATGTGGATCTTGAACTCAAATGCTTAGATTTCTGTGTTTAAGTAGGAAAGTCTATAGAGGCTGTGAAACATAAGCAGGAGCCATTAGATGTGGGGGAGTGAAAAAAGTCTCAAGGGGGCGACAATAAACACATCTAATATGATAGTTGGAGGGAATCCTAGAGCACTAGAGTAGGGAATGGTGATCGGATGTTGTTGTTAAGATGGTCTCATTGTACAGCCATGATCCACCTGCCTCTGCCTCCAGAGTGCTGCAATTAAAGGCACATGCTGCCAAAACTTTAGAGTTGATAATGTTTAAACAAGGTTGAGGACAGAGGGGTAAAGGAAAGAGGGGGAGTGGAATGATGAGTCAAAACAATGTATGAAAAAAACAGATAGAAACTTAGTACACTATAAGCCAATTAAAACACATGATTTCTGTTCTGTTTTTTCTTTGGTTTTGACAGGGTCTCGATTTATGTGTTCCTGGGTGACCTGGAACTCATTGTGTAGACCTTTAGCTCACAGATCCATCTTCTTCTGCCTCCTGTATGCTGAGATTAAAGGTATTAGCCAGCACACCTAGAATAACACGATCTTTTAACAGAGCTTTAGTGGAGGTACTCCACACGGTTGGGCAGCCCTGCTCACATAAGGCAAGTTTCTAAACCAAGATCCTTGTGTCGTGTGCATGATTCTTCCCTGTGAGTTTTGAGCCAAGGGGGTGCAGAGGGACCCAATGCAATGCAAGCTATCGCCACATCTCATAATTGCCCATCAGAACTAGACAGTAATACCTATTGCTGAAAGCATCACAAGGTTGGACACAAGACACAGAGAAATCGGCCTGTAACTGAGCTGGAAGCTTCCTCTCCATGGGCTAGCATTCAAAATTCCATAAAGTGCTATGTAGGCAGCTGAGAGAGAAAAATCATCAGCAGCCCACAAAGATGTGGCCCCTATGTGCTATAATACTGAACTGCCTGGCGAGACATGCCCACCAGTATAGCCATGGCATGAAAGTTCCAAAAATAGCCAGCTGCTTCTTAGTTGCATTTGAAGCCTCCTGCACAGGCTGGTGCAATAGACCTGACAGAAAGGCCACAGGAATGTCACAGGCCCCGTGGGGAACCCATCTACCACTTGTGTTTTTCTAAATGGACATGTAGTTACATTACCTTCTAAATATTTGTGTTTAAATCTATATATGAGTGCTGCTCTCCGCTTTGGTTAGGAAGCAGTGGACAATCATCAACGTAGGGATTCACAACTGGTCAAAGTTCTAAGAAGAAGTGACGACTGAGCACTTGCCCCTAAGCAGGACATCTATGGCACCCCTCCGAAGCCCAGGAAACTCTACAGTAGGGCATGGAAAGGCTGAGGGAGCTGAGGGAAGGGAAGGAGTGTTAGGAGTCAATTTTCGGAGTCATTACAGTCATGAACACACAGCAGTTGTGACCACTTGAACAAAGAAGGGGGAGACAGGGAAAGGGGAGGAAGGGAAGGGGAGGGAGGATAGTAGAAGGGGAATCTGGCTATAGCACATGGTAAACATTAAACCATTAGAGCAAATTATAAAACTATATCTATTGGTCAATTCTACATCTTTTGAGAACTGTTCAGTTCACAGGCCCATTCATTGACAGGCTGTTTTGCTTTAATTTGGGTGTTTAATTTTGGCAGGCCTGGTATATTGCAAATTAATCTCTTTTCTGAAGCCTGGCAGCTGGCAAAGGTTTCCCCACTCTGTAGGGTGTCTCGGCACTCTGGAGGCAGAGGCAGGTGGATCATGGCTATACAATGAGACTGTCTTAACAACGGCTTCAATGGAATAATAATAGAATTGCTACAGCCCTCGAAGGATTTTTGGGAAAAACTAACTGCCATTATGGCCCTTATAAATGAATAAGCTCCTTTCCCCTCGTGGAGTGGACACCCTCTAGGATTTTCTGTCTGAGCCCAACCCCAATTTTTTTACTGTAGGCGGAGTTTTACTTACAAGGCACCAGTCCAAGATTAATATTTATTAAAATATAAACCAACACTCATGATACAGGTAACAGCTTATAGCGGAGCCTGAACAGGGACTGGAGTCTGGAAGATGGACGATGGATTCCAAACCAGTTTCTCCAGCAGCCAGAAACCAGGCAAACAGGCTTTCCAGGGTCCCAGCAGCTTTTTATCAATGGGGTTAGCCTCGCCCCCTTCAGGGGCCCAGGACCCTGGGTAAGTGTGGCGGGATTAAGGTGTCAGCTGATAAGGTCAGAAGACACTTCCGGGACCCTGGAGGGGGCATAGTCTTTCATAAGGTTGCTTCCTGCTGACTTAAGGGCGATGGCATCTCTTTGGGACCCTGTAAAGGCTAAAACAATGGTTAGATCTTAATGGACTGACTATATACATTTATAACCATTCTTAGAATAGTGGTTAACTCCATCTGGAATTCTAATTAGAAGTGTGATCTGGAGATTATCATAGAGAGCTATCTTGCAGCCATTTTTGAATAGTCTATTTTCTGAAAACAATCATTGATTGGTGCGCACCAGATTCTTGATTTTTCTAATTTTGCCTCTGTCTGTCTGTCTACCTGTCTCTTACTCTCTCTTTTATTCTTGTTTCACTAGTAGGAGTTGCTGCGTTGGGGGCCCCATCTCACCAGGGTCCCGGAAGTGTCTTCTGACCTTATCAGCTGACACCTTAATCCCGCCACAGGTAAGTATCCTCGGATCTTATCAGCTGACACCTGAATCCCACCACATTTTACAGTGTTTATTGACAGGGGAGGAGGACATCTGGGTGCCTTCCTAGTCATATTCCCACCTCTCATGGGGGAGAGGAATCCAACACCTATAAAATAAATCTTCCATAAGGTAGAAGGGGCCATATAATTTAAAGAGTTATTTGCTATTGTTATGGCATTAGATTTCATATTAGGACATTTAATCTATTTTTTGACAGCCTCTACATTGTTACTCTCTTGCCCAACTTGGTTGAGGTCCACATTAAATTGGATTCTAACTCTATATCCCCTCTTATGCGTCAGGCTAGCTCTTTGTTTAAACAAAGGTTTAATCCCATTTACTTCCAATAATTCTCTTGGACTATTTAAGTCTTTGTCACCATTTAAGGTTTTGAACAAGTTATTCAGTTCATCATTTTTAATTCCAATAGTGGGTCATAGATTGGCAATGTCTCCTAGTAATCTTTGAAAATCATTAAGTGTCTTCAATTTATTTCTCCTGATTTGTATCTTTTGGGGTCTGATTTTTGTTGGCCTATTTTGTAGCCTAAATAATTAATGGAATAGCTTCTTTGTACTTTTTCTGGGGCAATTTGTAATCCCCAAGTAGGCAAATTTTTTTTCACTTCTTCAAAATTTTTTTCTAAGGTATCAATATTTGAATCAGCCAGCAAGATGTTGTCCATGTAATGATAAATTATAGATTGTGGGAATTTGTTATGTATTTGTTCTACTGGCTTTTGTACAAAATACTGGCACAGAATAGGGCTATTCAGCATTCCTTGAGGGAGGACCCTCCACTGATATCTCTTTACAGGCCAAGAATATTCATAGGTAGGCACTGTAAAGGCAGTTTTTTCCTTGTCTTGTTCTTGTAACGGTATTGTAAATAAATAGTCTTTTAACTCAATAACTATAATAGGCCACTCTTTAGGTAACAGAGAAGGCGAAGGAATCCCAGACTGTAGAGAGCCCATTGGCTGAATCACCTTGTTTATCGCCCTTATATCTGTTACCATTCTCTACTTTCCAGATTTCTTTTTAATAACAAATACAGGAAAATTCCAAGGACTGGTTGATTCTTCTACGTGTTGAGCATTTAACTGCTCCTGGACCAGCTTCTCTAAGGCCTGCAATTTCTCTTTTGTTAAAGGCCATTGATAAACTGATATGAGCTTCTCTGTTAGCCATTTTAGAGGTAGTGCTGTGAGTGTCTTTAAGAGATAAGCAGCTGTTTTGCCTTGTTTCTGTATAATCTGAATGGTCTGTGACTGTTTCTCATAATACCTTCTAAGGTTTTTTCCAGAAAAATGTGCTAGATTATGGTTTATTTTTGTGTTTGGAGGAATATTGATCTGTGTGTTCCATTGTTGTAGTAAATCTCATCCTCACAAATTTATAGTAAAGTTAGCAACATATGGCTTTAATATTCCTCTCTGTCCTTCTGGTCCTCTACACTCAAGCCATCTTTCACTCTGTTTTAACTGGGATAATGACCCAATTCCCCAAAACTGAACATTTACCTCCTAAAGGGATCAACTTGGATGCCATGACTCTGGTGAAGTTGATACATCTTCCCCTGTGCCCAATAAGCCTTCAATAATAACATCATTTATTTGTACTTTTAATTTTGGCCTTTGTTCATTGATAGAAGCTTGCCAAAATATTCACTTTATAATTTTTCCTGAGTTATTTTCTTTTTCTATAAATATTCTATCATTCAGTATAGCATGTCTCTTTTAAATAGGTTTGATTTTTTAATTGTTCTGGAAAGGTGTTTCCTCCACAATGGCAGAGTAGGATCAGACTGGATTTGATATGGGTGCATTTAAAAGCCCCCTTGGGGTGTTTTCCAAGGACATAAGTTACCTTGTCTGTCCCTTATTGATCTGCACTCATTCTTCCAATGTCTTCCTTTTCTACACCTTCTGTATACTCCAGAAGGAAGGGCTGTTCTCTTGGAATTATTCCTAAAAAAAACACTGTTTCTGGGAATACCTTGTTTACAATCTCTTCTTGTGTGGCCTTGCTTTCCACAATTGTAATATTTAACATTTTGACTTTTTTTTTATACCTCTAAAAATAATGCTCTCCTACCCAGTTATCATCACCATCATAAGACTCTAGATTAATTGTCTCATGAATCCAGTCCTCCAAGGGTGCTGACCTTGCTCTTTAACAGTCTAAGCATTTTCCTACATTGTGCATTAGCATTCTCAAAAGCCAGTGATTTGATTATTATTCGCCTGGCTTCTGAGTCTGGTACCATTCCATTTACCACTGCAATAATCTGTGCAAAAAGTCTGTGAAAGTTTCTTTGGGGCTTTGAATTACTTTCATGAATGATTCAGTTTCTTTCCTATTTCTTCAGTCCAATCTCAGGCATTTAAATCTACCATGAGGAGTAAATCCAGAGTATGTTCATTGTATAAAGACTACCTTTAAATATCAGCGTATTCCCTCTCCTCAAGAAGTTGGTCTTGGGAGACTTCTATGCCACTGGCCCTGCTTCATTGTTCTCGTGCTTTAGCCTCCTCCTTCTACCATGGTTTCCACTGTAAAAGTGGTCCAGCCTCTAATACAGCAGTAACCATATCTAACTAATTTTTAGGGGTGATCCAGTTACAGGATGACCAGCTATTTTGCAGAAAGCCTGGCCAGCCGGTAACTACTCCTTTGGCCAAGTGTTGCTCTAACAAGTGCCTTTTTTGTGGGGGAAGGAGGGGGAGAATTTGTTCCCCAAAGTTGGATCCCAAGTGTTGCATGAATTAAGGAAACTCAAAGCCGGATCTCAGGGAAAGGCTAAGATATCAAAGAGAGGAAACGCCATAGTCAAATCTCATCCAGCTGTCTTCCAGCTTCCTCGGCCCCATTCCTTGTGGATTCTACTACCTGCCTTAAATACCCTCTTCACCCAGTTGTTTCACATCCAGGTTAAGATTAAAGGGATGACACAACCACTGCCTGCCTGGGAGCCCTCTGTAAACTAAACTGGCCTCAAACTCAGGTTTGCTGGGATTAAAGGTGTGAGTTACCACTCTCTGATCCTCCTAGACTGTCTGTGGGTAAATCCCTCTGATATCTCAGACTGGTTTTTATTACATTTGAAACCTATCCCCATACTCCCCTTCAAAATGCAGGAAGCAATTGCTGAGGACTCCACCCCAATCATCTTTGGCAGACTGATGTTACATACTATTCCCCATTTGGAAACCTTAAATATATTGTCCTGTCCGTGGATACCTTCTCCCATGTCTGCTGGGCTTCGTGGATACCTTCTCCCATGTCTGCTGGGCTTCAGAACATGCTGGGGGAGGGGGGATCCAAACATGCTATTAGCCATATACTCTAATGCTTTGCCACCCTCGGATTACCTACCCAAATGAAAACAGATGGCATCTATGCTTCATTGGCAAGGTCTTTACTAGCTTTTTACGTACCTGGAAAATTTCTCACTCCAATGGAATTCCCTATAATCCTAGGGGCCAGGCCATTGTGAAAAGATTTAATCAAATACTTAAGGCTCAATTACAAAAAAGGGGGGGAGAGTCTCTACCCCCACATGATCAATTAATAAAGGTATTGTTAACTTTAGATATTTTAAATTTTTCCAGAGAAGATAAATACCCGTCTCCCTTTCATAAACACTGGTCCTTATCAGTTACCTACAGTACCATTTGAGTCAAATGGAGGGACTCCCTGACCAGGGCCTGGAGAGGACCAGACCCATTCCTCACTGCATGAAGATAGTTTGGATGTGTCTTTCCCCAGAATGAGAAAAAGCCCATCTGGATATCAGCTAGAGACCTTAAATATTTACCCCAACAAGGGGATAACAATGATGTTGACTCCAGAGTGTGTCCCACCCCTGAGGATAGTCTTTTTAATCTCTCCCAGAAACAATCAAAGATGCTGATGCTGTCCTAATGCTGATGTCAGCTTTCCTACACAGTGATGGAGGATTTGGAGATCCACGAGACACCAGAGATCTCCAGGATAAAAGAATGGGAAAGCCCTGTAATTGCAGTGGGAGTATGTTCAAAGTCTTGCCTGTAAGCAGGCAGACCATCAGGTTTTTTTGATTGTAGTACTAAAGTGGCCTATAATACTATTGATACCTCTGGATCCCTGGTCTCCAGGTCCAACAAATGAATATGTGTTGAAAAACCTAAAGTTATACCCCCAGTAGACAGTAAACCGGGACCTTGCCCTTGCACCTCCTTTTTTCAAACCATGCATTCAACTTGTTATACTTCTATACAAATATGCACCCGTAAATCATGAACAAGATCTATTGGACAGCAACTAGAAATCAGGTAACTGCTGGAGGCCCTGGAACCACAGGGTGAGATTTGGGGCATGCTTCCTTCCCCCTGTTTTAGGATACCAGGACAGACTCCCATTGGTTATTCTGATGGTTGAGGGGTCCAAGACGAAGTCAGAACACAACAAGTTCAGCACAAAATAGAACAACTTGTCCTGGCTCTGTATCCAGAGCTCAGTTATCATCCTGTTGCCCTCCCTGAGAACCGGGGCGATTTTGCACTCCACTCCCACACTGAATCTCTCCTTCAAATGGCCTTTGCTGTGCTTAATCAAACAGCCCCTTCCCTTGTGGAAAACTGTTGGCTTTACCTTTGGTCAGAACCCCTCAGGCCATTAGCTATAATTTGCAATATTATTCTTACTAATACTACCCTTATTGATTTACATAATTGTCCTCCACCATGCTTCCCATTATTGTTCAACTTCTCCCTCATTCCCCTCTAACTCTTGCATGTTGGCTCTGCCCCTCTCCGGGTAACTTCAGTATAGATGTGGGCCATATTTTTCCCTCCTTTTGCAACCTGAATACTTAATAATGTCCACCTCCGGGATGGTCCTAGTATGAGGAGGGGCAATGGCCTATGATTCCCTCCCTAGTAATTGGACAGGCCTTTGTGCTCCTGACTTTCTTTTCTCTGATTTAGATATAATCCCTGGAGATGAGGCTCTCCCTGTGCCCTCTTTTGATTATATAAGGGGTAGCTCTAAAAGGGCCATTCAGATGATACCCATCCTCGCCAAGGCTGGGGATAACTGCCGGCATGACCACAAGAGCCATGGGGATAGGCCTGTCTGCCCACCTTTTCAGAAAGTTATCCCTTCAGTTAACTGATGCTGTAAAAGCCATCTCCAGCACTATACTGGGCTTACAAAGTCAATTAGATCCCCTGGCAGAAGTAGTCCTCCAAAATAGGAGGGGATTAGACCTGCTAACTGCAGAGAAAGGGGGTCTCTGTCTGTTCTTACAGGAAAAATGCTTCTTTATGCTAATAAATTGGGAATTGTCCAAGATAAGATTTTTTTTTAAACTCCAAGAAGACCTAGAAAGAAGACAGCAAGATCTTCGAGATAATCCCGTATGGATGGGCCTTCATGGATTCCTAGCCCATCTTCTCCCTCTACTTGGATTTCTCTTCCTCTTCTTCCTCCTCCTGCTTCTTACCATTGGGCCTGTGTGTTCAATAAGATCACACAATTTATCCACCAAAGCCTGGAGGCAGCTAAGATAAATCAAGTTGAGATATTACTACCACGGGCTTGCCGCTCAGGAGTCTGGTCCCTTGTATGAACACCCCTCCTCTGCTCTCCACTTGACCAATGATGGGTAATGGGTAAACTCTCAGGCCGGCTGAGACAACCTAAGACAGGTTGTAGAGCCAACCCTCCCTGTTCAAGATCTACGGCACTCAATTACAGGTTAGATCTCCAAGGGGGAGACAACCTAAGGCAAGGGCCATGGCTTACAAAAACAAAAGGGGGAGATGATGGGCCTCAGATGTTGGGCCTCATCTGGGCCTGAGGTCTAATGTAACTTCCTGAGCCTAACTTGAATTTAGCAACCTGTCTCTGACCATGACTTCCACATATGAATGGCTCAGCATAGCCCAACCAAAAGCTGCCTAGCCACCAAGTGGCTATGTGTCTTAATCTCATTGGCCCCAAACTCTGACCCCATCTCACCCCACCCAAGACTCCTACTACTCCTTACCTCAACCTATATAAGCTCCTGCCTGATGCAATAAAGTGAGATTCTGCTTCGACAAGACTCCTGGTTTAGTGTGCTTCTCTCCGGTGGATAGGGAAGGTCTGGATACTCACCATCCTACTCAGCCTCGGGGAGTTACCAGCAGGACGAGTCCTACCTCAGCCCCAACTGTAGGCACACTGCTTCCCAGTGTTACCAGCTCTGCTCCAGCAAGGGAGAGCCTCCGTAGCAAAGTTGCTACAGTGGCCCGGCAAAGGCTTCCCTTCCCCTCCCCTGTTCACTGCTCTCTGTTTTGGGAGTATAACAACTCAGCTCAGCCAGGAAAGGTTCCCTGGGCAGCGAGAGTGTTAACAGCTTTGTTCCCTCAGCTGATCTCTGTTCAGGCTCTGTTCCTGCTGCTCCAGCAAAAGATCTTCACCCAAACCTCGTTCAAGAGATTTATTGGGAGGGAAGGGTCCAGGAGAGTATGGCTGCCTCAGTCAGGGGTGAGAGATGGGGGTGGGGGTAGCTGCGGGCTTAGGGCTCAGGGATTCTTGGGGGTGGAACTTTCTAGGGAGACTTCCAGGGTGGGGATTGGTCAGGGTTTTTCCTTTTCTTCTTATCCTGATTTGGTTTTTAGTTTCCGGGCCAATGTGTGTTTCTTTCTCTGGCTTTTATGGGCTTTAGGGGCTCTAATTTCAGGGCACATTTCTCTCACTGGCTCTGATTCCAGAGCTAAAGAGTGTTTCTTTGGTGCTGGTTTAAGAGCCAGGGCACTTTTCTTTTTGGTTCTGGGTTCAGGGATAAATGTATTTCACTGGCTCAGGTCTCTCTCACTAGCTCTGGTCTCAGGGCCAGGGTGGGTTTCTTTGGCCACTTTTCCTTACATTCCCCCATTTTTTGTTTATTAATGAAATACCTGGGACTTGGGAAGGGGGCGATGTTATCGCAAGACTATTTCCTGCTGAACTGGGCATTGTGGTTCTTGCCAGTTGAATTGGGTGGGGTGCTGCAGGTCTCTGGCTCTATAGCTGCGGCTGATAATTTTGTAATAGTGACTGGTAAACGTCTGGTTAGAAATACTTTGAATATGTTGATGGGAGAATCTAGACAAGAAGTTTATAATGCAGGGCACAACTCGTAGGACTAGGAGAAGAAGGGAGATGGTCAGAAAGGCGGTATCTAGTTTTATATTGTACTATCAATGAACCACTGGCCAGGGGCCTATTGTCTATGGTGCCCATAAGGTGTGTTTCTGAGGAGTTCAATAAGTCCGTGAAACCAAAGAGAAAGATGTGGGAGAAATAAGGGGTGGTAGTGATATTTTACTCAGAGTAATTTACAAGAGGCAAGGTGTGAAATCTAATAAGACAATGGATGAGGCCATAAATGGTGGTTGTGACTTTGACCCAGGAGGGACACACAACTAGCATTTTTTAGATCTGTCAGGCAAGGCATTATTTAATAGCTGATATGTAGAGCTTACGGTCTGAAACGAGAGATGGTATGACAGGAAGGTGGGATTAGTATTGCAGTAAAGTTTATGGGTTCAGGGCTAGGGTGGGGGTTTCTGGTCTCAGAGCCAGGGTGGGTTTCTTCTGCTGGCCACTTTTCCCCACAACACTGACTTCTGGAAAGAGCATGCCTCTTGCATGCTTGAACTCGCAGCAGCTATGATTCCTCTGCACAAGATCTGCAGAAGACTTGTCTGCATCAATAGGGAGGGACTTATGGGAATCCCCCCCGCCAGCCCTCCCAGAATATTAATGGTTGGCAGGGGAGAGAAAAAGACATTTTCTTCAGTGGTGCAGCTACTGTAAAAGGTGCCTACACCCCTGTGAGCACCCGTAACTAAACATATTCAGCCAGACTATAAATAAATAAATTAATAAATGTAGAAGAGGGATTAGTTGGGAAGAGGAAGGGGTAAGAGTGGGAGGTGGACAAGAGGGGATATAGAGGAGTGAATGTGAGCAAAATATATTATAGACATGCATGGCACTGTCATAATGAAATGCAATATTATACATAATTAATAATCACTAGTAAAAACAGGTGAGAAAAATGAAACTCTTGTGTATACCTATATCCCGAAGGGCTTTGTATCAGCAGCTTCAGTGTTTCTGGTTCTAAGTTGAGGTCTTTGCTCCAATTTGAACAGATGATGATTGAAAAGGCTTTTTCCAGTGTTAAGTTTTTACACATTTGGATTTGTAATTTGCTTTTGTTCTATGGCTACAAAGGTCCATGTAACCACTTCCATCTCCAAGTAAGAACAGGCTAGTCAGGTGACCTGAGCCCATGTTCTTGGGACATGGCCACTCGTATTTGGTTCATATTAAATTACTTTATTCCCTTTTAAATGATAGATATGATTTTGTCAACAGTTTTAGGGTCAGAAATGTTGCACCGAGGATGATCCACTTGTACCAAATGAGTTACTCAGAGTGACACTGTGTCAACATGGGTCCTTTATACTCAGTTGTCTATGTTGCCACCTCAAGTAGAGTTGGTGAATGAATTCCTGGGGCCTGGCCCTTTTGATTTGGTCAGTAGTCCTTTGGTTTATTTGGAGTTATTGGAAATTCTCTCTCTCTCTCTCTCTCTCTCTCTCTCTCTCTCTCTCTCTGTGTGTGTGTGTCTGTCTGTCTGTCTGTCTGTCTGTCTGTCTGTCTGTCTGTTGTCTTACATGCATATTTATTTGCTAGCCTTTGGCCATTTTCTCTTGCCACTCCTCCAATAGCTAATTGTGCATTTCTGTCTGAATCCTCTCCTGCCTATCCAAAGTTAATTCTTTTGGTTTAGAAATGCTATGAGTGCCTGACTGTAAGTATGCTGAAGAGGCATTTATTCCCTCCAGCCCAGCAGGGAGAGGGATATCAGAGGGGACTTCCAAGGATGTGCAATGGCTCCTTGGGAAAGTCCAAGGCAGCAAACCTAGACTACAAGGAATCTTATTGTATCTCAGCCAGGTAGATACACATAGGAGCTTGTTGCCCAATGTCTTAAAGCCCTCATATTCCAACAATCTACAAGTTGAACCAGGGCTACAGTGAGAGGAACTAGTCTGGAGGTGAGAGCTGAGGGGTCAACTCTCATATGCAGCACCTGGATCTTACCTGAGCACAAACTCCCCTAGCTGACAAAGGGGGCTGTGACTTCTAGGAAAAAAAGACACTAAGTGGGAAACAGCCCGCTGTTTGGTACTCCAGCTCATATTACGTCTGATAATTATGATAACTTAGCTCACAACTATTTTTAAATGAGTAATATTCCCAAATTGCTTTTGCTTTACGTCTTATACACCCAACTGAAATCCCAGACAATAGGATCATAAATTGGCAGCCTACTTTAATTGGAATTTTACAGTATCTGAGAAAAAAGAAAATAAATTTGTTAATTTGCTTCAAAAAAGAATTAAAAGTTTTAAAAACTGATGGGAAGAGAGGGAGAGAGAGGTATGGGGATTAAAGAACAGAAAACACATACAAATATTTTATAGGTGCATCAGAGCTAAACAACTCAACTTTTATTAAAATGCCACTCTTCCTGATGATTAGTGTTGGGAGCCGGTCTGCCTAGTCTCACATCAGCATGTGACTATCTGCAAAACACCCATGGAAATGGACTCTCACTTGGCAAGGACCAGTAGTCCATGGAACAGTCTAGGAATTTTCAAAATTCATACAGCCTGCAGGTTCTTTTCTCTCTCATTACATTGGTGATTCTTTGGGTGGTTTTGAGTTTTGCCTTGTCAGTCGCACATGCAATAGCTGTAATTTTCCTTGGAAAATCTGTTGGTTTGGTTTTTTTCTCAATTATTTTTCCCCTAAGATTCAACATGAGGTTAATGCTTCTCAAATCTCTTATTTGGAGTTACAAACTACAACTCCCAATCCCAGGAACTTTTCTGACTCAACAGAGACAGTAAGGTACATATGAGAAAACAACCCTTGGAGCATTAATGATGTCTCACAGTTCTGGAAAGGAAGGTAGGGCATGCACACACAGAATAGGGGAAAGCCTCAGTTATACACTGGTGCCAGCTGTTGAGAGGAAGTTCCCTGAACACCAAGCAGAGAATCATAGGTAGGACCTGGTATTCTCTAAGAGGAAAAAAAATGCAAAACGTGCAATGGATAGATCCACCTTTACCATACATAGGAGCTTACATTGGTGGGAGAAGTACGGTATAGTGAGATGGGAAGAGAGAGCTTTGCCAAGGTCTACCTTTGACAGAGAGATTGAGACATGGGACCCTCTTATAGAAAAGGGAACCATATAAAAACATATCTGGCAGACATGAAGAAATTGTCTGGACTTGAATATTGCTGTCTTTAAAGCATTGTGCCCATATATGTCTAAAACTTTTTAGCTTTGTAACTGCAAGTAGCTGCCAGGGGACATAAGTGCTGTGAGGGTGGGATGTGTCTGGTTTGTTGTTTAGTTAAGTCTGCAAAAGTGCTGAATTCTAGGTCTAGAACTGGTTATGTAGAGGGTGGGAAGGGACCAATGGAGACTTTCATAATGATCACGATATATTTCTTAAATTGTGATGTACTTCTTAAAGGCAAAAATAAAAGCAGTAATAGAGCTGTTCGTGGAACTCTGGTAAGAAAAACCCTAAGTATAAATAAAGATGGCCTGAGCTATTAGGAGTCACTGGAGTGCAATTCACTTAGTGGTCAGAAGATTTCCTTGTGCCAACACCTCTTCTCTTCCCTGTCTCAGGACCTGAACCTGAGCCAAGACTGGACCCCAGCAAATTAGCTCTTAAAACAAGGAAAGACATTAGTATTAGCCAAAGTCTGCCTAAGAAGCTTTGTCCTTCGGTCTTCCACAGGCTCCTGTTACAGTTTAAGATGGAGAGATGTTTAATTTCTGCCTTAGTTTACTGAGACAGGACTAATGGAATCGTGTTGTGCGGTCTTTAGTTTGTATTCATGGGAATCACTGATTCCACACATTCTTTGTGTAGTGCTGTCTCTTAGCCTATGAGTATGATGTGATATTCTTGCTTAAGGCTATAATATAGAGGTTTTTGCTTAACTACAAATGACATGTTTGTAAGTTTGACTAAATTAGCAGGTCATCTTTACTTCATCTTAGATTCCGACAATCTGTCTTATGAATAAATATTAACACAAAAGTTATTTCATCTTGGTGTGTCAGTGAACATGTGCACTATTCTGAAAGGCATGTCTATTGTATGATTACATAGTAAAGCTTTTTATCCTGTGCCTCAGTGTACTTATATGCTACTGTGAGATCTATGTTCTGTTCACAAAGTAAAACTCACGCAAGAGTGGTTTTGCTAGAACTGGCTTCTACGTAAAAATTCGTGTAAAGTTTGTTTAATTCCTTTTTGTTCAGAATGTAAAATAAATTTTCTGGCAAAGTCCTCAGCTCCAGCAGCCTCCAAAAGACTAGCTTTGGCTCTCTGTCTCAATATGCCAATCAAAAAAATAAGTAATGGCAAGAGACAAAGAAAATAAATTTGTTTGATGTGGCCATTTCAAGAAGACCAGATAAAGGGGCCCAGAGACCTGTGCCTGTCACTTTAAATTTAAAAATAGATGGAGACAAGGGACAAGAGATACACATGATTAATTAAGCAAATGTGGTCAGGGGATGATCTATTAGGCATTTTCTGAGTTTTGGCTCTGCAAGGTGACTCAGAGAAGTCCTTATTGCTTGTGAGGCTGGTTCTTGGGTGGGTGACTGCCTCGGCTGCAGGATGTGGAGATGATGCTTTCATGGATAATTCTCTCATATGAACGTGGCTCCCAGTTTGCTTTCTACTGCTGTAATAAACACTATGACCAAAAGCAACTTGGGTAGGGAAGGGTTCATTGCATCTTAGGAATCTGAGCCCATTATCAAGGAGAGCCAAGACAGGAACTCACAGCAGAAGCTAGAAGCAAGAACCACAGGGAGGTCTGCTTGCCTGCTTACTTCCCTTGGCTTGCTCAGCTGTCTTTCTTAGATCCACTGCCCAGGAATGATGTCACCCACAGTGGCTGGGCCTCCTTCCATCAATTAGCCATCAAGAAATGCCCCCAAGGGCCTAACTGACAGATGCAGTTCCTCAGCTGAGATTCCTTTTTCTCAGATATATCTACATTTGTGCCAAAGTTGACAAAAACTGACCAGCACAGGTGGTCTGTCCTGGGGCTCTTGCCATTCCTGGAATCCAAAGTGACTGCAAGTTTGGGATGTTAGTTTACCTCTTTCCTTTGTATTTGAGTGGGATGAAATGTAGACTTGCTTGAAGAATAAACACATCTATACAGAAGCAAGCAGGTACTTGGTCCTAAGCAAACAAGATAGACACAGGACAAAGGCTGAGGTACCAGACTTTACCCTGCCCTTCCTTGACTTGTGGGAAGGCCCAATTAGCAGTTGACGCTTTTTAGAAAGGAGAGTGGCTTAGCGCCCACTATAATAATACCTACATCTTTTAAAACTAGCTAATTTAAATTTGTCAGTAAGAGAATATAAAAATGTCTCTGGTACAGTCAGTATATTCTGTATATGTTTCAAAGTCAGTATATGCTGCATGTTTCGAATACAGCTCTTGGATTTCCATTGGAAAACAGAAAGTTATTTTATTAAGGGAGAAAATGTATAAAATGTAGAAATATAGAAAGGACCATCGAGTGTAAAGAGACAAAAAGGGAATATAGGTGTGGAAATAACATTTTTACACAAATAGAAATACTTTGGGGTAAGAAAAGCTTTTATATAGTAAAAACCTGTACGGTGTTGGCCTAAAAATAAGAAGGATTGTCTCCCAAACTGACATATGAGGATGTCAGGGACATGAGGATACAGGAGAACCTTGTATCTGAGCTTGCCACCCAACTGATATTGGAATGTTAGTTAGGGTTTCTCTTGCTGTGAAGAGACACCATGACAATGGTAACTCTTATACAGTAAAACATTTATAGTTTTATAGCTTATAGTTCAGATGTTCAGTCCATTATCTTCATGGTAGGACACGGCGGCATGCAGGCAGACGTGGTGCTTGCTACATCTTGATCAGAAGGCAACAGGAAGTGAACTGAGCAAGATACTGAGTGAGCTTGCGTAAAGGACATCTCAAAGCCTGTCTCCACAGTGACACACTTCCTCCAACAAGGCCATACCTACTCCAACAAAGCTATACCTCCTAATAGTGCCACTCCCTGTGGGTTTATGGAGGCCGATTGCATTCAGACTACCATGCTACCTGCTAATTCAATTGGTCATGCCCTTTACGCTGGCTATTAATTCTTCTCTTAGAAAAAGCTAATTTCAGGGTCCACACCCTAACTACCCATGTTCCCTGATTATAGGAGCCTACCAGAAACCCTGCCATCAAACTCACAGCTTTGGAAAGTTGTGGGGACTATCCAAGAGGTGTCTTTGGAACTTTGCTAGACAGTACTCTAAAAATGATTCCATAGGATTCGACTCCTCTTCTAACTTGTCAGTTTGATGCTGATTTACCTGACTTCTTGTACAGAGCTTTCAGGAGCTTGTTCCTTATACAGGAGTCTGATGTAAACAAACTACAGTTACCTTTCCCTTCTACAGAACGCTGCTACATGGTTCAGTCAGTTATACAATTGCGTTTATGCTAACTTTATATTTAGCTTTATATTAACTTATGTTAATCTTGATTTTTAAAATTTCCTCATCAGCTTTCTTAATGACCCCCACAAAGCTATACAGTTAGTACCCCCCGACTTCTTTGCCATCTGTTAAGTTTTATTGTAGCCCCTTGGATGGACCCTCCCCTGAGAAGCTTTAACTGCTACCCCTTCTACATAGCACTTTTTGTCAGCTGGAAGCAGTTAAAGAGAGACCAGAGCAGTGTAGGTGACCTCTGCAAGGAGGACTGATGGGCCATGGGCCATTCACCTCATCCCTGTTTTTTTACCACTCAGGGCATTGTTTTCAGGAGCTGAAACAACTGGGCCGAAGCCATCTTTGCATCAATCAACCTCTGTGTCATCAGCACTCACAAACCATTGGAGAAACCTCAGATGAACTTAACATCCTTCAGGATCATCTCCGCTGCAGTACTCCATGACAAGAGCTGACCGCTGCTGAGGAGGGGATTTGCAGCTTCCTCCACAAACAGGGCTGCTTCTGTTCTGGAATTCTGACTGGTTTGAGATGGGCCCAACGACATGGGGACCAGACAAAAATTCAGCCACAAGCCTCCTCCTATGTATGGGCCTCTGTTCGTTCCCACTGTGGCTCCACCCCTTGACCACTTTCCTCTACTATCCGCAACTTAGGTTTCAGCCTGTCTTTTAAATGCTTTATTTACTGAACTACCCTCTCTACCTAAACAAACTGCTCCCTGTAAGCCCTCCCAATGGCTCTCACTCCACAGCTCCGGTTGTTACCGATACATCTGCAAAAGGACTTTTTAGATGCTGTGGAGAAACGCTGGCTACGAGGGCCCTTCATTCCTCTCTTTCATGCCAGGCCAGATGCAGTTCTTCACATAGTCCTCTATTTTCCCGTTCCCTCCCTTCAATGCTCTGTAGCTCCCCGATGCTTCAGCAGTGGAACCGTGGCCCTCAGTCAGCTCTGGACCCACTTCTCTCACTGGCTCTTTCTGGCTCTCCTGCCTCTACCCTTCCCGATCCTCCACCTTCCTAGGCAATCTCTCAGTTTTACACTGAAACCAAATCACCTGCTTACAGTCCTGAAAAGGATTACTTTTCATATGTCTCTCCAGGAATGCAGCGCAGCAATCACATGATTCATCACAGCTGATCAAGTTAAAACTCTCCTGCTGCCTCTAGAGGACCCTTTTTCAAGGTGGGTAGACCCGGGACTACTCCCCTCCAACAATGAAGCTCCTCAGCCTAAAACAGCTAAGAAGGAAACTATTCCCACACTCCACATTTTCTATACTCCTTCGGATTTGAAATGATAGGTTATCTATCTCAGTTAGGCAACTCCAGGAGGGGGTCAGGTGGGGACTACAGAAGGAAATGTGTGCCAGAAATATTTCCAGCCCATAAAGGGTCACAGCTATCCTTTTTTCTCTGACAGACCACTCAGATTCCCCTGAAAAAGAGAGTCTGTCCCCTCCCTATGGGTCCCATAAACACAGCCTGTCTGCTGAAACATTAGTATTCCTGTCTCTTTAAGCAGCCTCAAAAATGTAACACATACGCCCTCCCTCACACACAGACACATATGCAAGAAGAGAAAATACACAAAATACATATAAAATTTAGTAATTAAAAATTAAAATTTAAAAAGTATGTGGAATAAGGACTTTACTAAATGTGCTGCCCTAGTTTGAAACATTCATTTTCATTTCTCCAGCTACCCGTTATACAAAATTTATTGGTGAAATTTGGTGACTCAGGTTTCTTGATTCAGACATATCAGTGCTATTTATATATCAAAATGTTTTATTTCAAAATCTACTGAGCACTTCATTGTGGAAGCTTTAAAAACAGCTCAATAATTCTGTCTCAAGGTGTTTTTTTCCCCATAGAGTTTTTAAAAACACATCATACAAAATTGATTATTTTCATTATTTTAAAATCATGTTCAATGGGATGCTGTATATTCATGTTGTCATCAGACAGACCTCTGGATGTTTAAATCCTACAAATCTAGAACTCCATGCTTATTAAATAATAGCATCCTTGCCTTCTTGCTCCAACCCCAAATAGTTAGTCACGGTATACTAGTCATTTTATATTACCCATTTCTATGGATATGACTGGACTAGACACCCACATGAGTACAATGACATTGTTGTGTTTCTTTCTGTGAGTGTCTGGCTTTAGTTCAAATTGGTCTTGCTAATTTGTGATTTACTATAAAAGACTTTGTTATAAACATTTTCAAGCAGAAAAGTCTGCCCTCGGGTTCTAGCTCAGTAAGGGAGTAGATGCCTAGTACTACAAAAGATAGACAGACAAATAGACAGACAGAAAGCCAGATGTCAGGATTCGCCCATATAATCACAACACTCACAACACTCAGCAGGCTAAGACAGAAGCACTAGAAGGCAGAATTTAGGAAGCTTTTAGACAAACCATGTTACTCCAGGGAGACAGAGGGCATAGAGAAGGCTGTCTTTATGCTCCTGTGTCATAAACTCCAGAGTAACAAGGTGTTACTGGCACTTTGGAACCAGAGAGACATTTATGCCTCCGAAGGTCTAATGAAATCCTTATTAATCAAATGTTATCATCTGATGTTGCACAGATTGGCACTATTTCACACAAATATGTGGTTCAGATACTATCCAGTCTCTGTGGTGAAATCAAATTGTGCCATTGTACCTACTTCCTCACCCATGACAAAATAAACCCTGGGAGCTGGGCTCGGGGCAAAGTTCAGAAGTAGGGCACTCAGCTGGGAGGTGGTGGCCTCACGCCTTTAATCCCAGAAGCAGGTGGATCTCTGTGAAATCAAGGCCTATCTGTCTACAGAATAAGTCCCAGGACAGCCAGAGCTACACAGAGAAACCCTGACTCAAAAAAGAAGAAGAAGAGGAAGAAGGAAGAGGAGGAGGAAGAGGAGGAGAAGGACTTGCCTAGTGCGCTGAAGGCCCTGGATTGTATTCTCAGTACTGGGAGAGAGAGAGAAAAAAAAAAAGCAACAAAAAATGAGCCTTGCAGACTTAACCCGCTTGCTTGCCTGAACCAGTAAGAACCCCCATCACTGGTCAGAGCCACTGAGAACCTTGGGGTTGCTTCACAGAAAACATCTCCAGATTATATCCTTTATTTTGTTGTAAACGCAAACTATGTCACTCATCTTGGGTTAGGAGCACCTTAAAGAACTCTGACACAGGATAACCAGGGAACTCTCCTGCACCCAAAGGGCTTTTAGCTCATTGGTACTCAATGTCCACACAAAGCATGGTCCACTTTCAGCCATGACTGACCTCTGCCGTAGGCCTATGGAACGACACAAATGAATTTCTATGTGATACTCAATGTTCTCACCCCAAATCCTCTGCTTCCACATACCCCCACACCCCCACACCCCACACCAAATCAAAGACTTTCATGAGTCATGGGGGATTTTGCTCTTTATTTTCCACCTGACACTGTTTTTGTTCCAAAAGTGATTGCTAGTGAGAGTTTATCTTGCTTTGCTGTCTTTCCCTTGTGACTAATGAAAGCGCTTTATTACTGACACAGCATTCAGCAAACTGTTACTCAAGATGTGTCGCAAACATCCTTTGGCAAAACACCTATGCGCTTTCTGTATTTTTCCAATCTTCAGTAAAACTGTCTGTAAAACGCACGTGCTCGCCCAACACAGACAGCTTTTTAATTTTGTTTCCTGCTATTTTTTAAATTACTTTTATTCCATCAGAAAGAAAACCACTCACATGTTCTTACATAGGTCTGCCATTTTCTCTTAAGAAAACCTGGGCAGGATAGCGTATGGATTATGAAATTTTGTAAAAGTCTAAATCATGCATGAAATGACTTTTAAAACAAACCAATAAGGGAAGGGGCGTGGCTCAGCTGTAGAACATTTGACAGTATGTGTAGGCACTTCATTCTCTACACTCCAAAAAGACAGTTTTGTGAAATGAAATCATTGAGAAAGTGTAAGTCTTTGTCCCTGGATGTTTTGGTTAGCTCTGTTTCTGTTGCTGTTGTTGTGATTTACCTCGAGTGTCCTCAACTGGCCTTGAACTCATAATCTCTCTGTCAGCATGCCTGGCTTATTTTCAATCCTTAAAAATTAGTTCCTGGACAAATATGATTAGATTCTCATTGTTTTATACTTTATAATTACTAGAAACAGAGAATATTAGCCTTCCATTTTCTTCTTTTAAAAAATATTTTATTAGTATTTTATGTGTAAAGTGGTTTTGCTTGGATGCATGTCTACACGACATGTGTGCCTGGTGCCCACGGAGGTTTCAGGTCCTCGGGAGTGGAGTTACAGATGGTTGCAAGCTTCTTTGTTGGTGCTGAGAACCAAACCCAGGTTCTCTGTAAGAGCAGTGCATTCTCTTACCACTGAGCCAAATCTCCAGCCTGTTTCTGGCCTTGACTTGACACATAACTACCTGTGACTTCTTCATGGTGACCTTTCAAAAGTTGTTCATTCACCGGGAGTGTGTATAAATGGATTTGGAGGCACATAGACACCACAGAGAGGATGCCACGGGCAGCCCCTCCATGTTGAACACACACTCTTTCTCCTTAGGGCCTCATGTGTAGGTGTGAACCCCTGTTACCTACAGCCCAGCCAGGATGTTAATATCTGTTGAACCAGCCAGTGTAACAAGGTTTCAAACAGAAATGAAGTAACATCAGGTATGCTCTATTTTGTTCTCAAGTGGGCTGTGTTAGCATGAGCATCTCTCTCTCCTTTAGGCTGTGACCATGAGCTTAGCCCCTCCCATGGGCTGCCCATCACTCTCCAACCCCACATCCAGCAGCTAATCAGAACGGACCTGAGATGACAGCCCAGCCCCTCCCTGAGCCACATTAACAAGAAGTCTCTAAATTTCCCCTGTACCTTTGTCTGCCCCACACTGTACTGTGTTCAGGATTCTGCCTTTACAGACAGCTGTCTACTTGTTACCTCAGTTGTTCATCCCAACCAGAACTTTAGTATTACACATCATATTATTGGCTAACTCATATTTTAGGAAATTTCTAATAATTCATGATGTCAACGTTTATATGGTCCATTGGAGTGAACTTAGAACCATATCCAGGGCCTTGCACTTGTTGAATGAATAGTTCCTCTGGACTTCCAGGAAGAAAATAACACTTTGAGCTAGTTGATTGGGATGACGTCTACTTAGATTCTCACTGAAAGAATGAAATGTGAACTCATGATTGAGAGTCATTGTTGGAAGAATGGAGAGGCAAAAGATGGAGCACCAGGGAGATTTGTTATTGTGTTCTTACAAAGACCTGGAAGAATTCTATTTTTAAAGCCACAGTTTAAAAAAGGAAGGAAGGAAGGAAGGAAGGAAGGAAGGAAGGAAGGAAGGAAGGAAGGAAGGAAGGATGAAAGCAAAGCAAAGCAAAGCAAAAGAAACCATTCCAAAGCTCCAAGCCTCCGCCATAGCTGCTTCCCATCATTCCCTCCTCCAAGAACTAGGCTATGCCTCCCACATATGCTGATCTTAGCAAGGCTGCCAGGGATGTCGTTACCAAGGGCTACAGCTTTTTCTAAAACTTATTTGAAAATAAAATTCGAGATTGGATTGGAATTTACCAGCTCGGGCTCAGCCAACACAGAGACCAGCAAAGTGAAGAACAGCCTGGAAGCCAAGTACAGAGGGACTGAGTATGGGCTGATATTTACAGAGAGGTGGAACATAGACAACACCCTGGGCACCGAGATCACCATGCAAGACCAGCTTGTCTGTGGACTGAAGCTGGCCTCACCTCACACTGCGGGGAGAGTACTTAAATCAAGACCAGGGTCCAAGAGGGAACATATCTACCTGGACCGTGATGTGGACTTTGGCATCACTGAGTCCCAATCTTAGCCCCCTGAGGGCTGGGTTTTGAGACCTTGAAGTCCCCAGTAACCCAGCACAACTTTGCAGTTGGCTACAAGATGAACGCATTCCAGCTTCATACTAATGCGAACACAGTTGTGTGACTCCATTTATCAGAAGGTGAACAAGAAGTTGGAAGGTGCTGTCAGTCTTGCCTGGACAATGGGAAACAGTAATGCTCACTTTGAAACAGCAGCCAAGTATCAGGTCAACACTGATGCCTGACTGGCTTAGGATACACCCAGACCCTAAAGCCAGGGATCAAACTGATGCTGTCAGCTCTGTTAGATGGCAAGAACATTAATGTGGGTGACCACAAGCTTGGTCTAGGGCTGGAATTTCAAGCATAAGTAAATATTGTACAATTGTTAATTTTAAACTATTTTGCAGCATAGCTGCCTTCAGAATTTAGTGTACCTTTTAATGTATGTTGGGGATTAAGAATTGATAAATACCACACTAGATCTCCAGACTAAGGTTTACTCAGAGGAGCAGCTGAAACCCCCTTCCTGAAAGAGTCCTTTTAGCCATAGTCAAAAGTTTGGGGGAGCCCCTCTAGAGATGCCTCAATTGGAAACTGGGAATGTATGGGCCCTGTGTAAATCTGTATCAAGTCCACAGGTGAAATTGTGACTTCTTGAGCATCGAACCTTGCTATCCCAGTCCTAAGTGCCGAGAAGCATGCACAAACCTGTGTGAAAAGAACTTTTTTAAGACAGATCTCCATGCCCTGTTCCTAGCCTAACCCATGAGTTACCTGTTTTACACCAAGAGTGATCTGTAGGGTGTGGTTAGCTATTTCTTCTGTGCCATTTTAGGGTGGAGAGGGTGGGCATGATGGAGCCACTCACTCAGGTTTTAATTCTTCCTTGTGCTATAGTGCTCTGCTGCTGCTGCTGCTGCTGCTTCTCCTCCTCCTCCCCCTCCTCCCCCTCCTCTTTCTCCCTCTTCTTCCTTCCTCCTCCTCCTCCTCCTTCCTTTTATTACCATTGCACCAGAGTGTGGCACAGCTTCCAGGATCTCTGGCTCTGAGATGGGCAGATGATGTGGACACACCATGCCAACACTGGGGATCTAAAGTGACTTCTGTTACAGCCTCACCACTGTACTTTTTTAGCAGTTTAGTGGGTACATTATAGAGTCTTCCATTTGGTGTGGAATTAGCTCTCCAAATGCTGTAATTAACATTACTTAAAACTTGAATAAAATATTGAAATTTCAAAAAACAAACAAAGAAGTAAAACCTCCAAGCATGGATTGACGTCCATTCTCACTATCTCTAGGTGAATATGCTTTGGTGAGTGAATAATGATTTTAGCCATGTGTAATGATTTTAGCTCACTTTGACTCTGAACACTGCAGAGACAGAAGCCGGTTTGGTCTATATATTGAGTTCCAGGCTAGCTGGGGCTACACACTGAAAGTCTTTCAAGAAAAACAAAACAAAACAGAAATGGTAATATTATTATATTGACTTGCATGAATCCACAGAGAAAGCCTTATGCAGCTGCACGTTTGCCTATGGAAATGGCTTTACATGGCATGACTATGTAGACTCTAAAACAGAGCAAAGGTGAAGGTCCTAATGCAAACAGGGGACTCAAATGGAGAGACGCTGCCATTGTAGTAAGGAGGATGTGACCTGTGAAAAGGTCAAGCCTGGGCCTCTGTAGCAGAAATGGCCAAAGCAGCATAGAAATAACTACTAAATAAAACAATAAATCTAACACTCAGGAAGAGAAGCAGAAAGAAAAAAAATGAAGTTGGGGGAAGCACACCATGGCACAGAAACGTAACAAGGGCTGATAGACTGGGCTTCCTCCAAGAGCCTGGCTTATTGAATTCTCCTGGACTTTTGTGGGCGGGGCTAAGGGTTATACAAAACTTATCAATAGAGCCTTTTGTGACTCAGAACCCTCTCAAGCTTGCCGTTCTAGCCAAATGTGTGACGAAAGTCCAGATAGGGACAGACAGATTTTGTACACACAGAACTGAGGCCAGACTGTGAGTTTCCTCCTCCAAGTAAAAGTGAAATGGGCCCAGACAGGCCCTTCCCTTAAGGTGAGGATCATCCACAAAGGTAGACGTGTAAGAGGGCATATATTCATCCTACAGGACTGATTTAACAACGGATCAACTGAGGGCTTAAAATAACAGAACATCCATAGTTTGGAGCTCAAAGTCTGAGACTGAGGTTCAACAGATCTCACACTCTCTGAACACTTCGGGAGAATGTACCCTGCTTTTCCTAGCTCCCCATCTTTACAGACAATCCTCTCATTCCTTGGTTACAAATGCATCACACTGCTCTCTCCCTGCCCACTCTATGCCTCTTTCCTCTTCTAGTAAGGATATATTCACCATGCCAGATTAATGGTCCCATATTCCAGTATGACATCATCCTATTTAACTATACACGCAATTATCCTAATTTTCAATAAATCTTCTTTTTTTTTTTAATGTGCACTGTTCTGCCATGGGTGTCAGGTCTCCTGGAACTGGAGTTACAGACAGTTGTGAATTGCCATGTGGGTTGCTGGGAATTGAACCCGGATCCTCTGCAAGAACGGTCAATGCTTTTAACTGCTGAGCCATCTCTCCAGCCAGACTCTTAAGTTTCGAGTTTTAGGGCTTGAACAGAGTTTGGGGACACCATTCATGCTAGTTAGGTTTCATTGTAATTGTCAGCTTGACACAGTCTAGAGGTACCTGGCAAGAGGAAACCCTTAGTTAGGGACTGGGCAGGTGGGTCTGGGCTATAGAAGAAAGCAGGCTGAGCAAGGCATGGAGGAGTAAGCAGCCTCCTCTGTGGCTCCTGCCTCTGCTCCTGCTTGAGTTCCTGTTCCGAATCCTTTGATATTGTCTGTGATCAAGACACAAGCCATATGTTGTGGTTTGAACGAGAATAGCCTTTACAGGATCGGATTTTGAATGTTTGGGTCCTGGCTGGTGGACTGTCAGGGAGGGTTAGGGCATCTAGTTGGAGATGTGTCACTAGGTATGGGTTTTGAGGCATCAAAGGGTCCAGTCTCACTCACTTTCTCTTTCTCTCTGCCAGCAACTTGTGTATCAGATGTGAGCTCTCAGCTACCGCTCCAGCGCCTGCCTGCCTGCCTGCCCTCTGCCACGCTCCCCACCATGATAGTCATGGACTCTCTAAAACAGTAAGCAAGCCCCCAATTACACGCTTGGTTTTATAGTTTACCTTGGTCATGGCATTTTGTCGCAGCAATAGAACCATAACTAAGATACCAAATAAACCTTTTTCTTACAAGTTGTTTTGGTCAGTCTTTGTCACAGAGATAGAAAGTAAAACAGTCTAAGCTGGGATCATCTTTGTGGGTTCCTGGGAACTTCCCTAGCACCAGGTTTCTCCCTAACCCCACAATGTCTCCCTTTCTCAAGACATCTCTTTCATTGCTCTCCCACTCCAGACCTGTTCCAGCTCTATCACCCATTCCTTTATGTTCTCATGCTCATCCCCTCCCCTCTGTTGCCCCCACTCACCACCCAGTTCACTCAAGAGATCTCATCTATTTCTCCTTCTTAGAGCTATCCATACATCCCTCTTAGGGTCCTCCTTATTAGCTAGCTTCTCTGGAGCTGTGGGTTGTAGTCTGGTTATCGTTTGCTTTGCACCTAGTATTTATTTATGAGTCAGTACATATTGTATTTGTCTTACTGAGTCTGGTTTACCCCACTCAGGATGATATTTTCTAGTTCCATCCATTTGCCTGCAAATTGCTTTTAGGGGGGGATGGGGAAGGGGGCAGGGGGAGCAGAAGGAGGGGTGAGAGGGAGATCTGTGGTTGGTATGTAAAATAAACTTTGAAAATCTTACAAAAGAAAAATTAATAATAAAAAACTACAAGGTTAAAAAGTGATTTTAATGCAAAAAAGACAAATAATAAATCAAGCTCTCATTGGAAAGTACAATAGAATGCTCATTATTGAGAGGGAAAAAATAAAGAAATTTATTTTGGAAAGCCAATCATTTATGTTAACAAAGTTAAAAAACAACAACTTGAATGTTGCTCCAGAAATAAATTTAAATTTCTTTATGATTTCAATTGGAAAATTTGAAGCAGAACTGAATGAATAACAAAATCATGAGTGGCTGTGCAATCCAGCATTTCTACAGCTACATGTGAGGTAGATACAGGAGAGCCTCACTGGTCAGCTTGACACACACAACAGTGAGTAAGAAGTCATTTGTGAAAAAAGATGGCTGTCAGGGAAACATGTGAGGTCTTCCTCATGTGTGCTATGCCATGTGTGTCCACACTGACACACGCACACAAACATTAAAAAGTCAGTAAAGATATAAAACATGAAAGAAAATAAAGTAGGGGCTGGAGAGATGGCCTAGTGGTTAAGAGCACTGGCTGCTCTTTCAAAGGACTACGGTTCAATTCCAGCATCCACGTGGCAGTTCACAACTGTCTGTAACTCTAATTACATGGGCTCTGATGCCAATGCACATAAAATATAAACTTTTTAAAAAGCAAAGTAGAACACAGTTCAGCCCACACAGGACCTACTGGAGAAATAACTGAGGCCCCTCCAGCACTTATATCCTCGGAGACAGTGAATGTAAAATACTGTAGAACAAATAAATCACACACATAGGGGATCATGACTACTCCACAGAACTGTCAACAGGGACAAGACTGGCTGAAAACACCTCTGACATCTGGCTCCATTCATATGGACATGCTGGTCTGTCTACTGTCAGGTGACTCCCCTTGGGCAAGGGGACTGACCCTTTGTAGTATCAGATCAGTTAGTCCTGAGCTGTGGCTGTGGGGTGAGGGCTCTGAAGGCAGAAGTTCCTGAGCAAAGACCCTATCCAAGGAATGGTCTGCACAGTGAATGTTAGAAGCCAATGCTCACATTAGTGAAGTGATATCTGCACTGATTGATAAACCAGGTCCTTGTGCAGTTCTAAAGCAAAACTTCTCCCAGCTGCCTTTCAAGTGGAACACCAACAGCATCCCCTGCAGCTAGGAATATGTGTGTAAAAGGAAAGGCACTTGTGTCAGGTTACAACCACCCATACCACTGGCCATCCAAAACTTAAGATGCAGGCCCACAAGATGGCTCAGTGGGTTGAAGCATTTCCCACAAAGTCTGATGACCTGAGTTCAGGCAGGAGAGAACTGACTCCCACAAGTTATTCTCTGACGCCCGCGAGACACACACACACACACACACACACACACACACACACACACACACACACACACACACACACAAAAGGGGGAGGGGATACATGCCCATACACGAAGACATACACAAAACAGACTAATGTAATTTTTAAATTTAAAATGCTTCATTAAGCTGGAAATCTCTCTTTGTAACTGAAAGACCCCCGGGGGTTTGGGACCCCCGAAATGGACCTTTCTTCGGGAGGAGACCCCATGACCCAAGGAGGACCGAGCCACAGATCAGCTGCAAACAGCACGAGGTTTATTGAATAACGCAGGACCTGCGGGCTACCAAGCCACTTGGGATGGCTGGCGCGCGCAGCCCTTTGTTTAGGGCCTTTTTATAGGGTTAGGGAAGCAAAATCGTGCGTACAGAGGCAAAGGCGAAGTTACAAAGTTTCCATTGGCTGGTTTGAATGAAATCGCCCGTTGAGGGGTGAGGGGTGAGGGCTCCCAGGTTGTCATCCGGCCTGACCAAACAACCTGGTTATCACCCGCCCCCAGGCCTGCTGTTTGTTCTTTTGTTCTTTATCTCTTTCTGGAATTCTTCCCCTGATCCGGCTGGGCCTGATCACGTAGCTAAGTAACTGCTTCCCCTCCCTTCCCCCTCTGCCCAGCTGAATCCTTGGTTGGGGGCTGTTGCTAACTCTACTTCTTGGGTAAGAGAAATTTGCTAAAACAAGCAAAAGGGAGGGGCCTTACAGTAACCTTGTTCAAAAACTCTGCCCACCGTGTGCCCTTGTTCCCGGTGCCCAGCGGCTAGTGGTACAGTTTGCCCTGGAGCACTTTGTTTGCTGGAATGGCTGCTAACACTCAGTCAGAAGTCTCATTAGTGCATTTCCCACACCGTCCCCGGGCAGCTTGTGCAATTGGAAGCGGCTTTATTTTACTGTGAATTATACATCTGAGAGCCCCCTTATTAGAGGCGATTCAAACAGTGGGAGAGAGAACTATTAAACTAAGCATGCTTGTTGTCTTGTTTCCAGAACATGTTCACTCTGTAATGCTGTTGAGAGATACAAGAGCATCTGGGAAAATGCTTCATAAGAGCATTTTACCCTGAAACTGGTTGATGGTTAGAGTATGATGTGGCTCTACAAATCGCTACTGATTTTTGCTGTATCGTAGAGAAGATAAATTGCTTTGATTTCCTAAACAGTTGGCAATGACTTGCTTTTTGGTGCAGAAGGTGTGAATGATGGCGGGACCATTAAGTGGGGAGTGGGACAATGCTGTGGTTAACTGGGGTGACACTGAACTAAGAATAATTCCCTGAGAGTCAGGACAAGGACAAGATCTTCCCCCAAGAGCATCAGGGTGGGGCTGGTGGCATTTAAAGGGCACACTGAAGCTTTTCAGAGGGAGAGAGAAACAGGTAAGGACCTAAGTCTCAGGCCTACTGACTCAATAGTTACCTACCCTTTGACCACCATTGCAGCTGAAGGGAAGTGGGCATTGTGGAGTCACTGAGCCACTTCTGAGGTGGAAGAAAAGGCATCTGGGAGAGGGAAGAGTTTTGTTTCCGACCATCTGTACAGAAGAAATCAGAAGGAAGACCTGGCTGATTTTCTTGATCTACCTTTCTATTCATAAAGTATGTAGCTGGTGGAACACGGTGGCACACACCTTCAATTCCAGTATCTGGAAACAGGAATAAGGTGGATTCCCAAAGCTGCCCTGGGAATATATAACTAATCCTAGACCACCTTTGAGGCTTGGTCTCTAAAGGAAACAAAGCAAAAACTATCCTGACTAATGTAAAATAGTGTGAAAACACAAACACTGTCTTCTCCCAAATCCCACATAATTTCCAACCTATGACGAATAGTCATGTCTACTCTCCTCGTATGTACACATGTGATTTTATATGAATTGCATATATGTGAGCATGTGCATGAGAGCTACTCACTATTTCATTTATAATTTGCATCTGTCTATATAATTTGTTGACAGGCTGTATGATAGATCAGTGGATGAACAGTTGCTTAGCAGATGCAAGGCTCTGGGTTCCATCCTCAGCAACCTCTCATATGAAGAAATGGAATAGGTGTACATTCCACTTTACAGTCTCTTGTGAGCACTTTTCCCACAAGAACTTTGTCATGGTTTGAATGGAAAAGGCCCTGACTTATTTACTGTTTTAATTCTGTGAAGGGGCACCACGATCAAGCCAACTTATAAAAGAAAGCATTTAATCGGAGCTTGCTTACAGCTTCAGAGAGTTAATCCATCATCGTCATGGTGGGGAGCATGGTGACAATGCTGAAGAAGTAGCTGAGACCTACATCCTAATATGGACGCAGGCAGAAAGTATGGAACTGAGATTAGCATGGGCTTTTGATACCTCAAAGCCATACTCCCAGTGACACGCCTCCTCCAACAAGGCCACGCCTCCTAATCCTTCCCAAACAGTTCCACCAGCTGGTGATTAAGCATTCAAATATATGCCCTTATGGGGCTCATTCCCATTCAAACCACCACAGCCCCCCCCCCCCCCAGCCCATAGGTTCATGTGGGAGCCTGCATAAGAAAGCTATGAACTTTCTGTAAACTTTAGATGGGACAGAGTACATAATGGTCTTCCCACAAAGTAGCCTTCCAGAAAGAATCGCATAAACTATGATAAGTGAATGCACTTGAAAGCAAGGACATGAAGGGAGTGCCCTGGCCTGTCACATTATCTCTGTGGGTAGGAAAGAATATTCTTGGCTCTTTTCACATGGCAAATGATGGTAAAACATAACACCAGGTGCATCCCCTCACTGTACTTTTATTTATGTAAGCTCACTGTCTCCTTTAGAAGGTGCCTTGGTCACAGTGTTTCTTTGTAGCAATAGTATAGTAGCTAAGACAGCAGTGTTCTTTGGCACAAGATGGTAAAGCTCTGGTGCCACTCCTACCTGTATCCCGGGGTGGACCTTAAGTGACTGGAATGCAATCAGCTAAGTGCATTTGAGTCAGGCTGAGGTAACCAGGTAGAGATGAGAAATGGCATCCGTGTGTGCTTTCTGTTGCTGTGATAAACACCTTAACTAAAGCAACATGGAGAAGTCGGGGCTTATTTGCCTTTCCTCTTGCTCCTCACAGTTCATCCCTGAGGGAAGTCAAGGTAGGAACCCAGAGGCAGGACCTGAAGCATGGAGGAACTCTGCCTACTGGCTCGCTCAGTTTCCTTCTTTTACACAATTCTGGCCCACCTGCCCACAGTGGCCCTGTCTGAAGTGGGCTTGGGCCCTCCCACATCAATCATCAACCAAAAAATATCCCACAGAATGCCTACAGGCCAGTCTGATGGAGATAGTTCCTCAATTGATTTTCCCCCTTCCTAGAGTCTCTAGACTGTGTCAAAATGACACAGACCAAAACCCACTAACCCCTATATTGCACGAACTCTAGTTAGCATATGCCTGGAGCCAGATATTGGGGAAAGGCTGGAATATCAGAGAGAGGATGCAGGCCACAGTCAGTTCTCACCCAGCCAACTTCTCAGGCCTAACAGGGTAAATGCTGTCTTCAAGGGTCCTCAACCAGACTGGTTGCTTCTACAGAATGAATGAATGTCTGCCTCCTTCTGCCTTATATATCTTCCCCCACCCAGCTGCTTTACTTCCTGGTTCAGCTCTGCATTGTAATCCTAGAGTCAGGATTAAAGGTGTGAGCTACTACTACTTGGCTGTAAAGCCTTGCACTCACAGAAATACATAAAATTCTCTTTCTTCTGAGTGATGAGATTAAACATGTGGGTCACCACTCTCTGACCTTCATGGCTTGACTGTGAGTGAAGCTGTTCTCTGATTTTCCAGGCTGATTTTATTAAATATAGAATATATCACCACAGCCCCACAACTGCCTGTCTGACTTGTGCTTAGCCCTGAGCACAACAGTCAGGAGCCAATAGTCTCTGACTTAATTAGAGGCACTTGGCAGAACACAGAGAGAGGGCAGCACATTATAGCTCTCCAGGCTCCAAAGAACATGATGCACATGTATTTGCAAACTCACCTAGCCCCCTGGAAGGCAATTCAACATTCCAAGGCAATCAACACTGCTTGTCTGTCTAGTCAAGGGCACAGAGGCTAACATTCATATGTAGACAAGTCAAGAAAAATTGTAAGTTCAAGTGTATGCTTGAGTAGGTTGGCAACTTGAAGCTGTATGTCAAATTTAAAACAAACTCTTATTAAACGTCTTTTTACATGTTTATTATTACATTTATTTATCCAGGGTGTGCTCAGTTGTGCATGCTCATAGAATAATACATATGTGGAGGTGGGAAAACAACTTTCTAGCATGAGTTCTCTCCACCAGGTGGGCCTCAGGACTGAACTCGGGTCATCAGGCTTACTATGCCAATTTCCAGAATAATGGGATCCAAAGTTTTTATATTATCTTCAGGAAACACCCAAGAAGAAATAATACTAAAGAATATAATTTTTGGTATTATTTGCCTATATCTCTGCTAGGTCATCATTCATATGGCCAGCAGAATGTACCTACCTTGAATAAAAAGTACTGTCTAGTTGTGAACACTGTACTTGGGGTGTGATATGACAAGGAAAATGTATTTTGTTTGCCTGCTTACAGTCTGAGCAACATTCAAACTCATTTAAGCAATATGCAGACAAAATCTATTATTTTACTTATTAAGTGTCTTAACAGGAGAAAGGAGATGGTGACAATTTTTATGGTAACAGCTTGTGGACAGAGGTAATGATCTAGGACAATCAAATTGTTTTGCTTAATAGTTTTGGTTTAGGACAGGGAAGTGGGAAGAAGGGAGTCCTAGCACCAGGGTGGAAGAAGACATCTATAATAGGACATGTCTAGCAAGAAATGGGAGAATGCAGCTACATGGTGAAATGATGTCTTCTAACCACATCAGCCATTATTATCATCTTCAGAGCATCCATGACTCTTCCTGTTCAACCCTCCAGAAAAGCCTTTTGATAGTTCTTCTCAGAAGGAAGGGGTAGAAAGGACCAGCTACTCCCATTCTGTCAGCTGTATATAATTCTGCCGCACGGTATTCCATGGTTGCTAGTGTATACACACACACACACACACACACACACACACACACACACACACACACACACACACACATATATTATAAACCTCATTGATGCAGCTATAGGAAAACCATCACCCAAGCAGGTGTGAGACTTTTCAGTGAAGTGGCTGTTTGATAATTACCCTCACTCTTGTGACATCTCACCCCAAATCCTAAAAATAAAGCCAATTACGCTCTTGATTCACCAAGCTAGACTTGGGTTGAGTTGTTACTTTGACCTCTTGTTGGTGTTCACTCTGGGATGAGTAGACATGTGTTCCTTTCTCCCCAGGAAAGTTGATTCAACAGGCCTCTACTGTAATATTTCCCAGAGAGACATGACTCTGGCCAGAGAATGCATGAGGTGCTCAGTGGTTACTGTGCTGGAGAAAGCAGAGGGCTGAAAATTAGCCTGAAACAGGGATGTGCATATAAGCAAATTATTAGGAAATCCCAGGAAGCACTGGGGAGAAGTAGTTGAGTTATCTAGGAAGACAGGAAGAGTATTACAGAGTGTGATACTACTCAGGGCAACTGAAGCCCATCTTGCTGGAAAACTCTGGGAGAGGGTATATGTTAAGGTTTGAATGTAAAATGTTCCCCAGAGGTTCATGTGTTTGAGCATTTGGTCCCCGGTCTGTGGTGCTATTAGAAAAGCTACAGAAGCTTGGGGAGCTGGAGTCTTGCTGAAGAAAGTGTGTCATTGGAGAGCCTTGATATTGCACAGCCCAGCCCCATTTTCTTTTCTCTCTCTCTGGTTTCTAACTGCCGAGTAAGTGTGACTAGCCAGCCTCGTGCTCCCATTGCCATGCCTACTCCTGGTCCCCATGGACCTGTAAATGAAGTAAAGTTCATTTTTCCTTTGGTTGCTTTGGTCGAGTGTTTGTCATAACGATGTGTACAGTAACTAAGACAGTACAGAATACACATGAAACGTATTTTCCCACCATGAGGCAAAGAATCTGTGATATGTATCTACTAACTTTTTTTCAGCCCTTACGACAATGATCTTTAAGTTAGTGTATAAAGGGTTTTATTTTGGCATTTCCACATGTAACTATTTTGGTTTCGGTCATCTCTCTCTCTCTCACTGCTCTTCCCTTTATTAACCAATGTGATGCATCCCCAGCTGAGGGCCGGTCCCTGGCAGGCTTCCTAGCACCTCCAACCCGCTCCATCATGAGATTAAAAATCAACCATAAGGGAGGAAATTACAGACA
This sequence comes from Phyllotis vaccarum, assembly GCA_033318265.1. Lineage (NCBI taxonomy): Eukaryota > Metazoa > Chordata > Mammalia > Rodentia > Cricetidae > Phyllotis > Phyllotis vaccarum. Next base: position 160,207,630 of record JARWLC010000001.1, on the reverse strand, counting down.
CTTGCCATAGGATGCAGATGGCATATCCTGGAACGTTGAGTTAGAATTTAGGGGCTGGTCACTGAAACTGGGAGTCCCCAGGGAGCATCATTCACCAGCTTTGATGTAATCTAGTTGAAGATGGAAAAGAAAAGTTTTAATCAAAGATTTAGAGGACTAATTTAGAATTATGAAAACTTTGATCATTTGGTTTTAATCCATTATTTTATTGGAAATTTTAACCACCGAGGGTTTGATGAATCTGTGCACACATAGAGAGACTGAGACCAAGATGCACACCAGATTACCCGACCCTCTGTATACCTGGAAATTCGTGAGGGAAGTAACGTCAGTGGCTTGTTGGTATTGATGCTCATCAGTTCATACAAGGATGTACTCACTAACATACTTGCATGATACATACTTTGGCCCAAGTACCTGAAGACAGATTTCCTTCTGGATTCTTACCTTCTAGAGGTACACAGAAAACAAACCAAAAGTAAAGTAAAATGTGTAGTGGGGAAGTGACAAACGCTAAGGAAACAAAGCTGAAAAGGTGGGAAGGAACAGCAGGAATCGAGAGTGGGCACGGAGAGACAGGGAGCCTGCTGAAAAGAGGGGACAGTGAAGGAAAAGCAGCAGCCAGACACACATGCTAAAGGGCATGCATGCAAGTGAGCAGAGCACACACAAGTGAGCAGAGCACACACAAGTGAGCAGATCACACACAAGTGAGCAGAGCACACACAAGTGAACAGAGCACACACAAGTGAACAGACCAGACACAAGTGAGCAGATCACACACAAATGAACAGATCGAACTAAGAACAAAGCACCGAAGAGAATGAAGCTCAGAAGACAACAGAGCACAATAAAAGACATAGCACACAAGAGAACAAAATACACAAGACAACATTGTGAACATAAAAAGAGAGCTCACTAGTGAACAGAGATCACAAAGGAACAGAGCTCACAAGTGAACAGAGCACACAAGGGCTAGAACACACAAGAGGAATAAGCACACAACTGAACAGAGCGCACTAGTGAACAGAGCACACAACTGAACAGAGCTCACTAGTGAACAGAGCACACAACTGAACAGAGCACACTAGTGAACAGAACACACAATTGAACAGAGCCCACAAGTGAACAGGTTACTTGAGAACAGCTTGTGCACGTGCCCACCGGTGGCCAGTGTTGTCTACTCTGGGCAAGTGAGGAGAACAGGAGGAAATTAAACCAGAACTTTCCAGTAGAGTAAGGAATCCAGCTTTGGCTGAAGGGTTCGCAGAAGTTTACAAGTGCTGGGGTCTGGGCTGGAGGTTTCCAGGTTCTTGGCATCATATGTAAAACATTGAAATGAGAATACATAGGGTCACAACATAGCAAGGAGACTTTACTCAAAGTGGTCGTGCAGTCTAGAATATATGTGAGAGAGCACTAAAGGGCCCTGGCTAGCATTTGCTGCTCTTTCATAGGGTTCAAGAGAGAGTTTGGTTGCTAAATGATATAGCATGTGTGGCTCTCACATACATACATATATATGCATTTTTTTATTTTAGCATTGAAGTGTTGTTTCTAAATACTAAGTGCAGTGCCTACAAAGGCCAGAAGAGCTAGAATTACAAGGCAGGTGGGTTCTGGAAACTCTGGTCCTGCCAAAGAGCAGCAAGTGTCCTTAACCACTGAGCTATCTGTCAAGCCCTGTGTGTACAGTCTTTATCTTAATTGACAGATTAAATTATACAGCCCCTCATAATGCACTGCATTTTAATCATATGCACACCCAGTTATGCATAGGTGTAAAAAGGTAAATGAGTGATTCTTGCTAAAAGAAAAAGACTTGACTTATTGTGCATTAATCCAAAGCCAGTCTAGGCTGGATTGGCACCATTTCTTACCCAAATATACTGAAGATGTTTGAATAGAAAATGTCCAATTTTTAAAAAGTTAGATTGATCTATTATCTTATGTCTATGAATATTGTGGCTGTATGTATGCATGTGCACTACATGTGTATCTAGTGCCCTCAGAGGTCAAAGAAGGTATGTGATCCCCTGAGACGTGAGTTACAAAGTGATAAGCATCCACATAGATGCTAGGAATTCAAACCCAGGTCCTCTGCAAGAACAAGTCTTAACCATTGAGGCAGCTCTCCAGCTTGAAGATGTCCAGTTCTATTGTCGTTGAGGAAGAAGAAATTTAGTTCATTATTTGGAGAGAGGAGTAGGTGGGTGATTCTAGGTCTCTAAGGTGCTAAATGCAATGCTCAAAGATAGATGTGTGCATAGGACATCCACATAAGGCTCTCAGGTTGTTGAGCATATTATTCAAAGAGGAATGTGCACATAGCCCAAGCCTAGCAGAGTCCCAAATTACTAAACTATTCCCTGTACTTGTCTGCCTTCAAGGTGGGACAAGATTTGAGCGACAGATGAAGACAAGCTTAGAAGAGGTGGAGCTAGATAGGCTGGTACCTGATCCAGGGATGTGATGACAGCAGTGTATTAAGGAGGGAGCAAGAGACAGGATTAGAAGACACCAGATGAGAAGTGAATGATTTGTACAATAAAGTAGAAGTAAAACGTGTATGGTATGCTCCACAAGTGACTTTTTGTTTTGTTTTTCAAGACAGAGTGTAGCTGTATAACTCAAAAGAAGAAGAAAACAACTGTGTGTCCCTGGCTGTCCTGGAACTCACTTTGTAGGCCAGGCTGATCTTGAACTCACAGAGATCTGCCTGCCTCTGAGTCCTGGACTAAAGGCGCAGGCCACCATGCCTCGCCTAAGTGTCATTTTATATACTCTCCTCACAACCTGAACAGTAAGAGAAGAGCCTGATGTGAGTGCTGCCTGCGTGGTGTGTGATCTGAGACCAGCAGGGGCATGGTGTCTTACCAGTCAGACGTTTTCTCATGCTTCCTTTCCTGGTGATGAGGGCCTGCACTGAACTTTCACCATTGCCTTTAACTGGCAATTTCTGGAAGGTTTCCATAGCTAAAGTTCAGATGGCAACTTTCCTGTCAGACTATTTGAAGCTGTCTCAAACTGGAATGGCTGGACTCTGATTCACAGGGGCTCTAAAGTCGGTATTGCCTTGCTTCTGTTCATCTTCTGATGCTGGCTAACAGTGTGCGTTTCTCTGCTTCTCTCTGCCCTTATTGTAACATAGAAGTGATGCTTTCTAGCACTTTCATTCTGTAAATTTGTTTAAGCAAAAATGACTGCTGTGGTTTTCCACATAGTCTTTTTTGGGTTAATAGTCCTCAAAAAGACCAATGTGTATTTGAGAAGCCATGTGGTATCTTCTAGAACCAATTGTGACTCCAAACATTAATGCAGTGCTTTTACTATGCCCAACAATTGCCCTAATGACATACTGTGATTATAAATCATTCTTTCCAACCTATGCAGGTCTGTTGGTACACCCTCCAGACTTGCCTTCCTGGGAAAGGAAGGCTTAGCAAATGGATTGGACTGCATTTACACCTCCACATCACCAGCCTCAGGCACTCGGTGTAACACAAAATCTGTACCACACAGCTGCAGTCCACATGAACCAGGCACCCTTCAGATAAAGCCAGTTAATTATCCAGATACCTTACACATGCATTTCTGTAATGGCTCCCCCACTCCTAGTCCATTATGGAAATTTTTCTGCTACCTATAAGTTAAAGGATCTCATGCCATGAAAATACCAACAACATCATCCACTGTACCAAACCTGGTATCCTAGTCTGCGTGCTCCGTGGGCATTGCCCTAGTCCGACAGCCTCCACCCTGCCAGAAAGGTGCCAACCAAGTGCAGTGGGTAGGGTATGCTGGAAGATTCCATGTCCCCAAGAACAGAAGCAGATCTGAGGAAGGGCCTGGATCTTGGTGGTAGCAACTCTGAGGGTTTTCTACAGCCTCACAAAGGGCTGCCTTCCACTTCCCCTGTGGTCTCCTCCCAGGGGCTCCTTCACACAAACCACAGGTACTCACAGTATGGCCAGGTAAGCCCTCCCTTACTAAGTGAGGTAAGTTGATTCTGCCTTTAGATCTTTTTGTTATTATTGTTGGTGTGTTTGTCTTTACCTCTTAACTTTGATCCTTCAGCCTCCAGTGCAAACAGGAAGTGATTCTCTCCTAGGAATCTAAAATATGCAAATTCTACTCAGTTAAAAAAGTAAAACTTACTACTTCTGCCAACCTAATTATGCTCACACTCACCAAATATCAGAAAAGACTATGTTGAAACAGGTTACAGAAAAACACAACAGAGCAACCAGCCCTCTCCAGCCCTCTCAACCCCCAGTGAACAAGCCACTGCTGGAAGAGAAGCTCTGATCTACAAAGTGGGAGAAGCATCCTCTCCCTCCAACATCCTCACTACCCCCTGGTGCCCACCCTCCTAGGCCACGCCTACTTCCAGAACAGCCCTAATTGAAGTGCAAGACCCTTGTGAGCAAGTAATAGTACCTGCCTACCTGTCATGGGCCAAGAAACAACCTAACTGTTTTCTAACGAGTTTTCTGTTTATTTAATTTGTTTTCATGAAATACCTGCAGCCCGGCTGGCCTGAAGCTTGCAATGTAGACCAGGTTGATCATGGATTTTAAGTAGTGATGTTTCTGTCCCCTTGGCTTAGAGGCTGCACATGAATCTACTGCTATTTTAAGTATTGTCTTTGACCCCACAGACCTGCAGTCAATACCCTACCAACCACTCAGGCTGTAGCCCAGAGGGCCTTCCAGACCCACAGCACCAGCTCTTCCCCGGCTGCCATAAGTAGGTTTAAAGTAAGTCTCTATGGTTCTGTTTACCAACAAAGACTCAGAAGTCAGATGTAGGGGTGAAAATCTGCTAGATCAGAGAAGCCAAGAAACAGCCAGCTGACCTTGCTACTTGGCCAGAGACCCAGCAAAAGGCAATGTTGCTTGTCCCAAAACCTGAAGCAAAAGTGAAGTCCTGTCCCATCCCGTGTCCATGCCCTCCCCCTCCCCCTCCCCCACCCCATTTTCTTCTCATGTGTCTTCTCTACCCAAATTTCTGGCTTCTCTATGGCCAATTCCAGTCAGCCAGTCACTAGCTGGTTCAAGGTAAACTTTTCAGTCTCAAGTATCACAATGTGATCAAAGTTTCCTCTGCCTCTTGGGTACAAGGTTGGGAGGCATGCACCTCCACAGCCCACTAACATTGGTTCTGGATTCCTCCTTACTCCACTACCCTCATCCAGTTCCTTAGAGAGTTCCATAGGCTCTATATCTAAAATATGTCCGGGGAATCTTTGCCTCTGTGAAGCTGAAACAGCCTGTTCCAAGCCCCTGTTAGCATTCACTCAGAGGGCTACAAGTCTCCTGCCTGGCAAGGGTGGTTTCCACCCTTCTCTGAAAAGGGAATTTGAAGACTGCTTTTCCTAGTCTATGATGCATGGGATCTTGATCCATGATATCTCTGGAGAGATGGGTTTTCTACACCAGTGATGTCCCAATGTAGAGACCTAACTTGGTTTGGATTAAGGAACAAGACTAGCCCTCCGGGTGGCTTCCACCCTGCAGCAAAGACCTGTGTAGTATCCATCACAAAGAAATGACTCTACACTGTAGTAGATTTATGATGTTACATTGTAAATAAGTGTCCCACCCACTGGTTTAATAAAAAGTGCTGATTGGCCAAAGGCAGACAGGAAGTGTGGATGGGCTACCAGACTAAGAAAACTCTGGGAACAGGAAGAACAGAGCAGAAATGCCACAGACTCCAGAGTTGCCAGACAAGCCAGAAGATGCAGAGGACAACTATACTGCTCTGAGAAAAGGCTGAACAGGATAAAAATGATGGTAAGTTTAAGAGTAAGAGCTAGCAAGTTATGTGCCTGGGCCCCAGGTCAATCAGTGTACAATTAATATAAGAGTCTGTGTGTTTCAGTGGGACCATGGGACTGTGGGTCTGCAGGTCTGGGCCATGAGGCAAGGCTGGAAACCAAATACTACAGACCTGCTCACCTCAGAGGGGCATTTGTCTCACAGCTAACTATTTGGACAAAAATTACCTGCTTGTGGGAGACAGACACTCTCTTGACTGCCAATTCCGTAGTGTACCTTTGCAAAGTGGACATAGAACTCAACTGACAGGCTTTTGTCTGTTGTCTGTCTGGTCTGTTCAGTGATTTTGCAAGCACTTAATTTTCTATTTAAAAAAAAAATCCCTTAGTGCTTGCTCCAGATGTAAGGGTTTGTCCTTATAGCTGACTTCTTTTACCAATGGAGTATTTAAGAACAAAGTTAAAGGCTGTGGGCACAGTATAGACCCTTTAATATAGTTCTTTGTGTATTATTTATTATATTATAAAATATAAAATTATTTTCATTGCTACTTCATAACTAATTTTGCTGCTGTTATGAATCATATTGCAAATATCTGTTTTCTGATGGTCTTAAGTAACCTCTTTGAAGGGGTGATTCGACCCCCCCCCCGAAAGGGTCATGAACTACTGTGTTAGAGAAATATGCTTGAGGCCAGCCTAGAAATCTTTACAAGGGACAAAGATGAAGACAAAGGATGTGTGCTCTTTTTCCATAATCACTGAAGAATATACCCAGGGCCACATGTACTTCCCAGAGGGTCTTCTTAGTCCTGATTCTAACATGTGTTCTGAACTTGGTAAGAGTTTCACATCTGCCTCTCAACCTCTGCTTGTGAACTCCCATGTCCCTGCCTAGAAGTTACACATCTCCCTAAGGACTGTGCTCAGATCTCCTAACTGGCCTTACAGTGGAGCCTCTGTAATTCTGAGGTTGGCCAAACAGTAGGGAGGGAGAACCTGATGGCTGAGTCCCACATAGCAGTCCAAGGTGGGTACCCTCAAGTTCTTTCCAAGGTCTCCTCACCAGGAAAAGCTGTAAAGAGCCTGCCTCATTTTGCATTTTCTAGTCAGCTTACCCATATCCCATAGACACTATTTTAGTTTTAAAAATCTTTCTATTAAAAATGTTATTGAGAATTTGCTAGGGATTGCATTAAATCTGCAGAAAACTCTGGATAGTACAGACATCTGAACAAGATTGTCTTCTAATCCATGACTATGGGATGTCTTCCTACCTATTTACATCTTCTGTAGCCTCATCAGTATTTGTAGTTTTCAGTGTACAAGTCTCTCACCTTCTTGAGTAAGTGTATTCCTAAATATTTTATGCTGTTTCAAATAGGACTTTTAAAAAAATCTTTTCTGACAGTTCACTTCTGGTACACAAAAATTCAATTGGGTCCAACACAGAGAAATTCTGTTTATACACACACACACACACACACACACACACACACACACACACACACAATTTGGGTTTGACTGTTTTGCTGTTGTTTTGAACTCTAAACCTTGAATATGCTGATCAACTTTTATACACTGATCTAAAATCTCAATGTCTTGCAGAACTTTCCGTTTTTCTGGAATGTTAGTGAGCTCCTCTTTCCTATACGTACAGGCTCATCTCATCACAAGTTGAGAGAGTCAGTCTTGCTCCTTGTGTGGTGGTTAAGATCTTCAGCATAATGCGGAATAGAAAAGATGAGAGAAGGCATTCCAACCCTGGTCCTAATCTCAGAAAGCAGTGACTCGACGGTGGATTGTATCAGTGTGAGGAACTGTCCATTCTCCTCCTCAACTCTTCTCCTCACTGATTTGGTCAAATGCTTCCTCTCCATGTATTAGGATAATCATGTATAATCATGTAGTTTATTGTGTTAATACATTACCAGTCACTAAACCAGCCTTGTATTCAGTGACTAAATCCTGCTTGAAGCAGGGCACAGCTGCACAGACTTCTTTAGTGCTACTCAATTTAGGTTGCTAGTACTTTGGTTAGATAACTTGTATCTATTTTTACAAGAGCTTTTGGCCTGTAGTTTTCTCACACTGATTTTTCCGGTTTGAGAGTAACAGTAACAGCCTCACAGAATGAGTTGGGACAGATTCTTTCTTTTTTCTTTTTTCTTTTTTTTTTTTTAAAGACTGGGGGATTAATCTAGGGTTTTCCAGCCTAGCAACAAGAGCTGCTAGTTAGATCTTTGTTGTAACTCTGTTTGGATTCTCTATTTCCTCTGGAGTTCCAGTGGGTTTGTGTCTTTCTGTGACTTTGTCTACACTATTACTTAACTTGCTAACATACATTCGGCTCCTATAAACCTTTTTATTTCTGTAAAAATGGTAATGATACCTTCTTATTCCTGAGTTTGGCTATTTAAGTACTTATAGTGGCTAAACTTGGTTGTCAACTTGGCTGAATCTGGCATCAAATCTGTGAAGGATATTCTTAATCAGACTATTAAAACTGGAAGGCCACCCTAAATGCAGATGGCACCTTCTGGTGACAGCACAGACAAGGGATATGGAATAAGGAAATTTTGCTTATGTCTGCTTGACTTAACTCTCGCTGGCAAGTTCACCTATCCTGTTGCTATGGCATTCCTTGGCCAGCATTAGAACCAGCTTATTCATTCCTAAACTGAAGACCAGCAGCCCTCCAGGAATCCTCCAGACCTTGAGCTTCAGATTGGGGCTGCTGAGACATCCAGCCTCTTGGACTGAGGCGGCCATTGTTGAACTACACAGACCACAACCTGGAAGTCAACCCGATAAACCCCATTTATACTAAATCCTTCCATCGGTTTCCCATTCTTTTAGAGAATGAAGGCTGGAGGTCTTGGCTTTTTTTTTTTTTTTTTTTTTTTGCTCAGTTCTAAATAAAACGCTTATCAATATAGCTGACCTTTTCAAAGAATGAAACTTTTCCTGTGTTATCCTCCATCTCCTCTCCGGCGACTGTCGGTCTCTTCTCTCCATCCAGTTTAGGTTTACTTTGTTCCTTGTTCTCAGCTTCCATCATCTCATTACAAGTGTTTTCCTCTTGTGATTTCTTGTTTCCATGTCAGCCCTCGGGAACTGGGATCACAGGCATGAGCCACTGCACCTAGCTGCCAAGTGATATTTGATTGTAGAGCTAGGCAAGAGGACTGTCTTGGGGTCTTGAACAACTAAATCCTATGACTCCATGTCATGATGAAACAGGCAGGGTCACATTTCACTTTCAGAGGTGCTATGGGGAGTAAACAAAATGGTGCTAATAAAATCTTAGACACAGAATATGGTTCATTGAGAAGAGCTTTCAAAACATCAATAAAACTGCTAATAAGCCATCCCTTGTAGTATTGTAATGGGTTCCCATTATCATTATTTTATCAGTTCAGATCTTCGTGCATGCTGGGCAAACATTCTACTACTAAGCTACATCCCAGCTCTTTGATGGTCTGTTTGAACATCTATCTTTCTGATTAATATGGACAAAGGGATAGCTTATTTGTCTCTGCTTATTACTTTCATAAGTGAAAGAACAATTCCAGATCACTGACTCCTGTCACTGCCTGACGACCAAGGCTCCTAATACCTTCCTCATCCACAGGGGAAGGGAAGGGGAGAGGGAGGAGGGGAGGGGAAGAAAGGGAAGGGATCTCTGAAGTCAGTGAACAGTCAGACGAGATTTCTACACAGCAGCTTCTCCATTTCCCTAAGTGCCTCAGATTGTGTTCTCAGAGACCTCTACTCTCTCTTCTTCCCCGGACTTGGAATCAGAACCATCACTGGTTGAAGTTTCCCTACCTCAGCATGCTGATGATAGGATTCATCTGGTGATGCATGGGAGAACCATGTTTCTTCCTCTCACCAGGGTTCTCATTGCTCAATCACTTCGCTGGTTAGTGCTGACAACCCGACAGAGCCTAGAATCACCTGGAAGACAGCCTCTGACCAGGCCTTGGGGATGTCCTTGTATTAACTCAGTGTGAAGACCTACCCATGGGACTGGACTGTTCCTGGATGGAACTTTGGAGTGTGTAAGTGGAGGAAGGGAGCTGAGCCCTAGGATGTACTCATCCCTCTCTGTCCCCAGTGGTGGGTGGTGGATGTGACTGGCCAAACTCTGGCCCCTTTACCTCCCTACCAGAATGAACTGTATCCTTGAACTACAGGCCAGAGTAAGTCCCTTCTCTCTTAAGTTGCTTCGATCAGGATATTTTATTACAACTGTGGGTGAGATCAGGTGTTTCCATATTTTCAGTCTCATAAGGAATTGAGATAAAACTCCATGAAGATTTGCAAAAGCAGCAAGGGACTTTATTTAAAGCAAAGCAATTGAAAGATCAAACTCCACTCAAGGGAGCTCCAGGGTATAGAAGTGAAGATACTCAGGGTCCCAGTTATGCTTAAGGTTTCTTTTTTATAGGGGTGGGAGAAAGAGGAGTCTGGTTACTAAGGAGCACACAGAGGTGGTTCTCTGTTTTGATTGATAGGTCAGATCACATTGCTTTTCTACTGCATGTCCCTCCCATAAAGCATCTGACTTTGACCATACGTATGTCCAAGTATGCATAAGCCGTAAGTGGTAAACAGGGATTCTCTCTAAAAGTTATCTCTCTTTTTAAAATAATTTATTTTTTATTTTGTTGTGTTGTTTTGCCTGCATGTATGTCTCTGTCTGAGGTTGTCAGATCTCCTGGAACTGGAATTATAGACAGTTCTGAGCTGCCATGTGGACGATGGGCATTGAATCTGGATCCTCTGGAAGAGTAGCCAGTGTTCTTAACCACTGAACTATCCCTTCCCAAGGTCTCTTGAAGACATAGCTGTGCTTTGTTGTACATGCACCTGAAATCAGTTCAGCCTGGATCAGATTCCCCCCCCCACCCTGTACCAGGATATATAGAGAATACCTTTGACTAGAAACCGTCTAAGTTTGATGGTACTGAGGGAGGAAACAAGTCTCTTTGTTCCAAAAGAGGTGTAAATGTAGCCCATAACCCAGTTCAGGTGAAAATCCTGAACCAAGGTGAAATCATGAACCATGGAGCCAGCTCTTCACAGTAGGGGGTGACAACAATATGAAAAAGAATCACTACCCATCTACTTCAAAGACAAGAGCCACGTTTAGAGGTGAGGTATGTATGCATGTATGTGGTATGTGTGCAGGGATGTGGAGACCCAAGGCTGATGTAGGGTGGCGTCCTCTTGGCCAGCCTGGAGGGAAAACTTATTCCACAGTTTCCTGCCTGCTTCCCAAGTGCTGAGGTTGCCAGCAGCCACCACACCCACTTGGCTTTTAGGTGGGTTAAGGGAGCCACCCTCCTAACCTAGGGAGGACCAGGTTCTTCCTTTAATTGGAAAAAACTTTCACACAGCAGATTCCGATCATGCCTCTCCTGTCCTCTAACTCTTCTCAGACCCTCCCATTTCTCCTCACTACCCAACTTCTTCCTCTCCCTCTTAAAAAAACAAACAAAAAATAAAACAAGCACACAAAACATAAAAATGGACACCAAAATATACAAGCAAATGATCAAGAAGACAAAATGCCCAAATAAAGCAATATGAAACCAAAAGTCTATAGAAATAGCATTGAAAGAAGCAGCTTTTACCCACTGTATCCCTCGAGCTATCCAACGTAATAGCTTTTCAATCTAATGTTTGCTTACACAGACTTTCAGCAAGTTTGAGAAATCTTCGAATGCTCCAAGGCCATGAAGTGGCATCCTTTTTCTTTTTTTTTTTTTTCCAGAAGCTTCGTTGTTGGTTGAGGATGGGTTGCAGGTGGTACAGTGCTTGCCTAGCATGCGCATAGCCCTGCATTCCATCCCCAGCACAGTGCAAATCTGGGAGTGATGGTTGTAGGGTCAGAAGTTCAAGGTCATTCTTGTCTACAAATTGAGTTCTAGGTCAGCCTGAGCTGCATGAAACTCTGTCTCATCCTCAAGTCCTTGGGAAAAAACAAAACACGCAAACAAACCAAAAAACTGCCAAGTTTGATTGTTTTACCTGATACTGAATTTTTAATCCATTGGGAAGTAACTTTTCACAGAGGATAACTAACTAATCTAGCTGTCTAAATTAGGACTTCTGTTGCTGTGAAGAGACACCATGACCATAGCAACTCTTATGAACGAAAGCATTTAATTGGGTGACTTATAGTCCAGAGCATCAGTCCATTGTTTATCATCATGGCAGGATACGGCCACACAGTAGGACATGGCAGCATGCAGGCAGACATGGTGCTCAAGAAGGAACTGAGAGTAGAGAAGCTACATCATGATACCACAGGCAACAGGAAGTGGGCATGGCTTGAGCATATTCGAGCCCTCAAAGCCCACCTTCACTGTGACACATAGCGTCCAACAAGACCACACCTCCTAACAGTGCCACGCCCTTTAGGGGCCATTTTCTTTCAAACCCCCACACTAGCACACACCTCATGTGGATGTATTTCAGTGGCAGAGGTCTCACCTCACATGTGCAGCTTTGGGCCATGTTCTGTTAAAAGGGCGCAGGGGTTGTGCATTATGGGAGTGCTGCTCGGGAGCACACTGGTCCAGACTGGGTGTAACGCTGCCTGTAACGGGGCCATCTCAAATATGACAGGGGAGGCTAATGTCCGTGTGAGGGTACAGAGCTGCACTCCCATACTTAGGAAACCCTGATTGGGTGGGTGGGAGAGAAGAAGGTGGAAAGCTGAGGCAAGAAATGAAACAATGGGGCCTGGAGAGATGATTGCTGAGCCACTGACTGCCCTTCCAGAGGACCTGGGTTCAATTCCCAGCACCTACGTGGTACCTAGCAATTGCCTGTAACTCCAAGATTGACACTCTCCCACAAACATACATGCGGGCATAACATCAAATGCACATAAAATAAAAATAAATATTATTTTTAAAAGAAAGAAATTAAATGAAACAAAAGCCACGTTCTCCACATAGACCAAAGGAGTGAAAGGGAATTACCAGTGCTTCGATGGAGGCAGTGGCTTTCACTTTGGGATATTTGACACAGTCTTACTCTGTATCCCAGGCTGGCCTGGAACTCAGCATCACCAAGCTAGTCTAGAACTCAGGAGGCTCCTCCTGTCTCGGCTTCATAAATACTGTGGTTGCAGGTATGAGCCACCACTGCAGCTGGCTAGGTTTATGACTAGTGCCTATGAAAACATACTGTGTGCTAGAGTTTAGATAAGCTCTGTATAAGAAAAAGCTTATTCAATCGTTCATTGCATGGTGTGGCTTGAATAGGGAATGCCCCCACAGGCTCCTGGTCCCTAACTGATGGGTACCATTTGGAAAGACCAGATGACTTCTGGGACATGGTACTTCCATGCAGGCCATGGGAATGAACCTTTGAGGGTTCTGTCCCACAGCTACTTCTGACCCTGTTCTCTGCATCCTGGTCTTACAATACAACGCCTCTTGTCTTGTCATTGGGAAGCCAATGGCCACAGTGCAGCTTCACCATGCTGGGCTGTATCCCTCAAAGCTATGATCTCAAATAGCCCTACTCTCCATCAAATTGCTTCTGCTAAGTATTCAGTCCCAGCAACAAGAAACGTAATTAATACAGGTGGGCATGGCAGTACTCATTATCCAGTGGTTCTCAATCTGCGGGTCATAACCCCATCTGGCTCACATAGCAGATATCTTGTATATCAGATATTTACATTATGATTCATAACAGTAGTAAATGCAGTTAGGAGACAGCAGCAAAATCATTTTATGGTTGGGAGTGACCACAGCATGAGGCAGTATAGTAAAAGATTGCAACACTAGAAAGGTACAGTTAGGAAAAGTAACTACTACAAGTGGGCACTGCGTTGCTCACTGTACAGTGAGAAAGCTATAGTACAGACAGGACAGCTAACCCACCCAATGCCACACAGACAGACAGACAACCAGGAATGGCTTAACAAAGGACAAGCCATTCCACCTCTCCAGATGTGCAAGGATGGCCGTGGAGGGAGGTCCAGCGCTGGCTGAAAATCTAGACAAAGCCATAAAGTAAACAGCCAACAACATCCCAATGTTCTTTTAGTCCCGGCTGGCCCTAACGTGCCTGGGCAAAGCCAGCTCTAGTTCCTATAACCTGCCTTCCTCTCTGTTCCCCCGACTGAACTCCTCCTGGCGCACAAAACTGCAACATCCAACCAACTCCAATTTCCCTGGTTCTTATGCTTCTAATGGAAGCTTCTGGCCCGGATTAATAGATGCTAGGAACTGGACAACTGCTCTGCACATGTTCTCAGCTTCACGCCGAGGAGGTTGAGCGATTTCATTCAGGCAGAAAAACCAGTGACGTTTTGGGGCCAGGATCCTGCTCAATTGTGTCCTAAGACGCACTTAACGCTTCGCTCCTGATTCACCACTGCCCTCTGCTGGACCTATAACAGCAATGCCCGGCTGCACCGGGTAACTGGGTTTGGCCGGTGGGGGGGGGGGGGGGAGCTTGTTTTTTTGGTTTGGTTTGGTTTTTTTGGTTTAGTTGGTTGTGTTTGGGTGTTTCTGGTTTTGTTTTTAAATATATATATATACTTTCACAGTCCCCTTCACTTTCCTCACTCCAAGCCCTCCCAAATACTCTCCCTTTCTCTTTTACAAATTCATAGTCTCTTTTTTAACTAATTGATGATACACTCACATACGTATAGACACATATATTTCAAATAGACTCGTGTTTTACTCAGGTCTCCCAAACTGCAGAGGCCGGGAACAGCAGTGTTTCCATCAAAGGGGAGATGGTGTGGTGAGGAGATAGGAGGGCATTTCTTGTTCTTCACTCCACTACGGGGCCCCTCAAATTTGCACCAGACAAGAGTACACATAGAAATGAGGATCCAGCTCAGAGATAGTGCCTGGCAAGCATCTTTATGCCCTTCTCTTTTGCAAATGATCAGGATTGAAGTGGTTAATTTATCGGAAAAATCTTCTGTGTAGCAAGGACTCAGCACAAAGTAAAACAATTCCTTTATTGCTATAAAACACTCATCTACGTCATTAAGCAAATTCAGCAGGGTCACTCTGGTTCTTTTTACTTGGTTTTCTTCTCCCTTTCTTAGAATCAGATATATTTTTAGGTAGATAAGTAGATAGATAGATAGATAGATAGATAGATAGATAGATAGATAGATAGATAGATAGATGTTAGATACATAGGCGGATGGAGTGTGTAGTCTGAATGAGAATGTTTGAATGCTTGTCCCCAGTTGGTGGTGCTGTGTGGTTAGGTTTAGAAGATAGGGCCTTGCTGGCGGAAGTATGTCACTGACGTGAGCTGTAAGGTTTCAAAGCCGCATGCCTTTATCAATTCCCTCTCTCTGTTTTGTCCTTTGAGCCCTCAGCTTCTGCTCCAGCTTCCGTGGCTGCTGCCTCCTGCCTCTACTCCATCCTGGACTCTTAGCTCTCCATAACCATAAGCCCAAATACACTTCTTCTATAAGTTGCTTTTGTCACGGTGTTTTATCCAACAAACAGAAAAGCAGCTATTACAGATAGATAAACCAGGTAGCTAGTTGGCTAGATAGACAGGCAGACAGACAGACAGCTTGTGCATCCCAGCATTTTTAAGCCCATGCTGAAATCCCTCCCTTTGTCACAGTATGAAGGTTGTGCATCTGTGAGTTGGGTGGTTCCTTGTTCTAAGAGGTTTCTGGCCTGGCCTTTCTGACCTAATCCAGAGGTTTGGACCTGCTCTGAAGCCCCACTGCTGTGTAGGCCCAAATAATCACACAGATGCCTTGGAGCCTTAAATATCCTCCTTACCCAGTTGTTTCACATCCAGGTTAAGATTAAAAGTGTGGTACCACCATTGCCTACCTGGGAGCCCTCTGTAAACTAAGATGGCCTCAAACTCAGATCTGCTGGGATTAAGGGTGTAGGTCACCACTCCTCGATATTCCCTGTGCTGTAATTAAAGGTGTGGGTTACCACTCTCTGATCCTCCTAGACTGACTGTGAGTAAACCCCTCTGATATCTCAGACTGGTCTTTATTAAACTTAAAAACATATCCCCACAAGATGCTTGTATTAATTTTATGCTGGTCAGCCAGTGACTCTGGCATATTGCTACCTAGCTCTTGCTCTTAAAGTAACCCATGATTCTTATCCTGTTCAGACATGCGGCTCTATACCTTTTCTCAGAGCAGCATAGGTGTCCTCTGCATCTGCTGGCTTCTCTGGCATCTCTGTGGCCTCTCTGCTCTGTTCTTCCTGTTCCCAGAGTTTTCTTAGTCTGGTAGCCCTTCCACACTTCCTGTCTGCCTTTGGCCAATCAGCATTTTATTAGAAAAGTAGGCTGGACAATTATTTACAATGTAACAACATAATCCCACCACAGTTCCTTTTCTTGACAGCTGTTCCTGCTTTCTCCGGTTTGAATAATGAGGAAATGACTCAACGTGTTAACAAAATCCTTAATATCTACAAAATAAAATTATCCAAACCTCTAGCCGTTGAAATAAGTTGTAAACAGCTAATAGATTTTTAATCGCATCTGTGGAAACATGCAAGTGATTATGCCATTTGAAGACACCCTGCCTTAGTGAGACCAACTTGCAAAGTTTGTGTCTTTAAAGAAGTCTCTACAGGGGGCTGGATAGATGGTTCATGGGTTAGGAGCACTGGCTGCTCTTCCAGAGGATCCGGTTTCGATTCCCAGCACCCACATGGCAGCTCACAACTGTCTATAACTCCTGTTTCAGGAGATCTGACACCTTCACACAGATGCACATAAAATAAAGTTAAGTAAACCATTAAAAAAAAAAAAAAGAAGTCTCTATAATAAAAAGTTTTAGGTCAACTCAAACTTACAATAAGTAACTGGAGGTGATCACAGTGTTAGCGAGGAAGGGAGACGGCAGCTTTCCAGAAAAAGACACACATACAAATTACCTTCCGTTGGGAATTGCTAGGCAGGCCTTGGAAAAGAGAGTACACAAAGTTTTGATGCAGTCTGGTAATATAGGACAAATTTGTGATTCGGCTTATTAAAATCCAAAATAAACATTATTTTTATAGGAAGTGTATGTTTAATGATCCTTGATTTTTTAGAAACAGGGTCTCCTGTGAAGCTAGTGATGTCCTCAAATTTAGGACCCTCTGCTGCTCTCTCCCTAGTGGCTGATTATGAGAAGCACCACACCTGGCCTTAAAAGACCATCCATCCTCTTCTCTGTCCAGGGTTCTGGTTTCTTTGGACCCCTCCATAGCCCCACCCACAGTCACATCTACAGCCCCACCTACAGCCCCACCTGCAGCCCCACCCAGTCACACCCCACAGTCCCACCCAGCCCCACCCACAGTCACACTCACAGCCATACCCAGGGTCCCATGAGGCTTTGTTTTGTTTTTCCTCTGTAGTATCAGGTTTTTACTTGTCTTCCGTTTTCTTCAGGAAATTGGTCTTTCACTGAGTAGTTTTTGCAGCACAGATCAAATGAGCTTAATATGCTAAGATGTGAGAAGAAACTGTCTAGAGTAGGGGAGTGTTAAAAAGCAATTCTCTATGTTTTCTGAGATTCAGTAGGGTTGGGATTGGTTTTAATTAACAAGAAAACAAGCCGTTTTCACCAACATTAGTCAATCTAAAATGCTACTTGTTCTTTTTACTGAAAATACATATTTCCACACATTGTTTTTTTCATTTACTCTTCTCTCGCACAATTCATCCCCACCACAGCCCCTCTTCCTAGTTCCCCCAGCCCTCCCTCCTCCCTCTACCCCAGGATCCATTGCTCCTTCATTTCCTTTCAGAAAGGAGCGGTCCTCTGAGCATGGCACCACAAGACGCAATAAAACTAGGCACATAGCCTCAAATCAAGGCTGAGTGAGGCAACCAGCAGCAGAAAAGGGCCGATGAGCAGTTAGAAGAGTCAAGACACGCCCACTCCCATTGTTAGGAGTCCAACAAAAACTCCAAGCTAAAGAACCACAACATATTCGCAGAGGGCCTGGCACAGAGCCATGCAGCTCCATGGTTGGCATGTCAGGTTCTGTGAGCCCCTATGGGTCCTGCTTAGTTGACTGTGGGCCATGTTCTCCAAGTGTCGACCCCCCCTGGCTCCTACAATCCTTCCTCCTCTTCTTCTGCAGGGTTGCCTGAGTTCCAGGGTTCCCTGAGTTCCACCTAATGTTTGGGCTATCGGTCTCTGTATTCGCTTACACCAGCTGCTGGAGGAAGCCTCTCTGCTGATGATTGGGCCAGGCACCGATTTATGTGTATAGCAGAATATAAATTGCAATCATTCATTGACTTTGTTAAAGTTGTGTTTGGCTCTGTCCTATGTCTCTGAGCCATCCAGCTTCCGGTTCCTGGCCATCTAAGAAGTGGGCATAGGTTCCCTCTTGTGGCGTGGCTTCAGATTATGCCAGTCATTGGCACACCCACAAGCTGTAAGCCACCATTGTTCCAGCAGATCTTGCAAGCAGGACAGGTTATAAGCCATAGGTTTTGAGGCTGGATTGGTATCAAAGTCTCATGGGGAGCCTAGCCTGGTTACAGAAGATGGCAGGTTTAGGCTCTGTATCCTCCATTACTAGGGGTCCTCACTAGGGTCACCCTCATAGGTTCCAGAAGTTTCCACAACACTAGGTTCCCATATAGCTCCCTAAATGCCCACCTATTCCAGTCATCTCTCCCTGTACTCACCTCTGTTCCACCCACCCCACTAGATCCTCCTGCTCCCATCTCCACCCACCCACAAAATCTATTTCTCCTTCCCCGAGAGATTCATGATACCCCTAGACCTCGCTTCTTTATCTAGCTTCTCTGGGTCTGTGAACTATAACATGGTGATCCTTTACTTAACAGCTAATATCCACTTACAATTGAGTACACGTTTGTCTTTCTGGGACTGGATTGCCTTGCTCAAGATTAATTTTTTCAAGTTCCACTCATCTGCCTACAAATTTCATGATGTTATATTTTTCTATCAATTGAGTAATACGCCATTGTGTAAATGTATCACATTTTCTTTATCCATTCGCCATTTGAGGGACATCTAGGTTGCTTGCAGATTTGGGCAATTATAAGTAAAACTGCTATGAACATAGTTGAGCAAGTTTCCTTGTGGTAGGATTCAGTTTCTTTTGGGTATATGCCCAAGAATGGTACAGCTGAATCTTGAGGTAAATCAACCAATTCCCAATCAATCTAAAATCCCCAGTTTTCTAAGGAACTGCCATATTGATTTCTAAATGTGTGGTGATATATATTTAATAAAATTAATCCAGAACATCAGAGTTAACTGCAGAACCAAGCTAGGTCAGGGAGGGATGGCCCACACCTTTAATCCTAGCTTTAGGAATGTGGAAAGAGAAAGAGAGCTGGACAGAGCAAGAGAAGGGGTTTGTCAGCTTTCCCAGAGACCCCCCTTCCTTTTCAGCTGAGGATTCAAAGGCATTCAGTTGGAGGATCCTGGAGACAGGCCTGAGGAGTTGGCTGGGTGGCTGTGGTTTGTTTCTGATATTCCAGCTTTTCCCCAATATCTGGCTCAGGTTTTCATTATATGCTAACTGGAGTTCATGCAGTATGCAATGCAAGGATGCGTAAAGTTTGCACTCCTACCAGCAATGGAGGCATGTTCCACATTCTCAAATCTTAGCATACAGAGGGCAGAGGAGAGTTCTCTGAGTTGAAGGCCAGCCTGGTCTACAGAATGAGTTCCAGGACAACCAGTGATGCAGGGAGAAGCCCTGTATGGGGTGGGGGGTGACAACAAAAGTACTCTCTAAGGCTCCATCCTGTAAGATGGTGTCCTGATTCAGAGACTTCCTTCCTAGGAAGACAAGAGTCTCTACAAGATGACTTCCTTTATGAGTTACTATAAAACCATACAATACATTCTGATCATAGTTCCCCCTTCACCTCCTCCCAGATCTTCCCATCCTTACAACTGCACACCTTTCTTTCTCTCTTTAGAAAACAGACAAATACAACAAATGAACAAATCAGAATTTTAAAAAAAAACACAATAAACATTCATATGTAGACACACACAAAGGCACACAGAGACACAGACACACAGAAAAACACACCAACACAGACACAAGCACACACACACCAGCAGATATACAAACACATACATACACAAAAGCACAAACACTCAAAGATACACACACAGACACACCTACCCCACACACACAATAAAAAATACATAATTCTTAACTACTACAAATGAAAATTCAAAAAAATAACTAGAGCAGACCTTAGACCCATGAGAATGTGTTTACTGATTATACAATTAATATTTGGTATCTAGAAATTGGTTTGTTATCTTTTTTTTTTTTAAACAGCAACAGGAATAGTGCAGTAGTAGGAAAGTTCTAGAAGGTTCACCATTCTACTTTAAAATGAGAATCTGGTGTTTCTATATTTTATTATTTGCAATAATACCATTTTTTCCTTTGAAAACAGTCCTACTATGTAGCCCAGGCTAGCCTTAAGTTTGTAACTCCTCAACTATAGCCTTCCAATTGCTAGGATTACATGTGTAAGACATTCCCAGCCAAGAAAACTTCTGTTTAGAAAGGAATTCATGTTATTTCACTATGAAGGATGCATTAGGATAACATGAAAGTTGAATAAATCAGTAAAGGGACACTTCCCACAATATCAAATGATTCAGGAAAAAAAAGGGTGTAAAGAGTGCATGAGAAAAGACAAAAAAATGTGGCAAAATGTTAACATTTGGGCAGTTTGGTTGAAGGAAGGATATAAGGATATAGGGTATTCTTTATGCTATTCTTGTGACTATCCTAGACGCCTACATTAATCGAAATCCAGGACCAACAGCTGCACCTGAGGAAGGAATGGTTCACACTCTGCTCTCCTGTAACCAGTGGCATTCATGTGCCTGCCATCCATGTAGTTTCCTGCTTGGCTCCTATGTATGGTGGCCACCATGGTAGGCAGGTACAGGAGGAAACAGCTGCCTCTTAACTAGTGGCTCTGGGAATCTTCAGGGCACACAGGATCCATGCATATTGCCCCCCCACACACACACACCCTTTAGGAAGTGTTAAGAAACCCCAAAGGATAAACGTATATCAAGGCACTGGCCAGCACAGCAGTGAGGGGTCTCGGGAAGCAATCTGACTTATGAAGAATAAAGATGAGAAATTTGGGACAAAAAGGCCAAGAGACTAAAGGAGACACTGGAAAACATTGCAGACATTTGCCCTGCAAGAAAAGTTAAGTCTGAAGTCCAGAGGACTGAGCAGAGATACCAGAGATAAACATCACTCTGTACCACAGGCCACCATTGGCTCAAAAAGCATGGCTACTCCAGAAGAGTCACTTCGGAGCATCCTGGAGATGTTCCAGCAAAGGAAGTCAGCCACTGTGGAGGAGGAAAATGTAAGAAGACTGAATTCGCTTCAGGGAGAGTCAACCATGGTTATTCATTCATCGCTGCACATTGGAACCAAAGAGCAAGAGTTTTAAAAATAACAATGTATAAATCTGATCCTCAGCATTTCTGATTTAATTGGTCTCAGCTATCTGGGTACTGGGACTTTTTTAAACTCCTTGATATGTTTCACATGCAGCTGGATTTGAAAATCTCCGGCTTCAAACACAAAGCCTTGCCGGTACTACAAACCTCAGGGTAATGGGAGCTGTGTGGTCAAGACCGGAGTCCACTCCTGCTGCAGAGGTAATCTGATGCCTGGTCATATGAAGATGGAGTTTACCTGAATGGGCTTTCCCTCCCAGCTGTCACTGAACTCTTGCTACCACTCAGAAAGGGGTGGTGTTATTTTTCTATTGGGAACGCCCTGAGTTTGGGTTGACTCCAGAACTGGTGATGGATATCTTTTGGTAACTATGGGGAGACAGGGGCTGTGTGTAGTGATATTTTATAAATGCTCACGAAATAAAGCTTGCCTGAAGATCAGAGGGCAAAGCCAGCCACTAGTTAGCCATAGAGGCCAGGCAGTGGTGACTCACACCTTTAATCCCAGCACTAGGGAAATTGAGGCAGGAAGTGATACGGCTGGGCAGAGAGAGGAATATAAGGCGGGAGGAGACAGTCTCTTCAGCCTGAGGATCCAGTAGAGTAATAAATCTCGTTAGTGGCCGTGGCTGGCTCCTCCGATCTTTCAGCATTTACCCCAATATCTGGTTGCGGTGGATTTTATTAAGACCAATTAAAATTGTTGCTACCGCTGTGGCTTAACGTGCCATGGCTGACTCCTTCCTGTAAGGATCCTGGCCCAGGCTACTCTGGAAGCCTCCCTTTGCTTTGCTGTCCTTTCTCTTCTCCCCAGAAAATCAAAAGCCCCCATGCAACTCTTCCTCCTTAAAGAGAAAATACTGCCTTTTGAGAATCCCCGCCTCTCCCTAGGTGCAAATTAATAGCCTCTTCGATGTCAGGTGGGAGTAGACCACGTGAAAAACAAGCCTGTCTGGGCCCCCAAGGGCTTGCCTGAGGCAGAGGAAATAGTGCACTGATGGTTAGAGACAAGTACTACATGACAAAAGCAGTGCATCCTCTGATTGGAGCTGAGGACTTGGCTCTGGACCTTGTGGTGATCTGAATGAGAACGGCCCCATTGGCTCACACATTTCTAAGTTGCTAGAGCCCTGGTGTCTCTTCACAGTAGCAGAAAAGTAACTTCAGACGGACCTCAACTTCTCCCTGTTGGTGACTTTATTCGGTCTCCAGACTCTTGGTGCTGAAAAGTCCAGACATCCCCATGAGCACTGCTCACATCCCTAAGTGTGCCCCACACCAACTCTTCATCTTCACTTTCCTGTGCTCCATTGCCTCTTCAGCTCAAAGCTGGTGGTGCCATTCTTGTGATGGCCAAGGACAATGTCACAGCCAGCCCACTCTTCATCTCTCCTGTGTACCAAACCTTCTAGCTGAGTCTGTTGGTCGGAGATACTGTTCCCAGCATTGCTGCTGCTCCCTCCTCTCGGGTCTCCCTGCTCCCACCCTGGCCCCTCTGGAGTCTGTCGTCTACCGCCTGCCAAGTGACCATCTGGAAACATCAAACAAGTCAAGGCAAAACTCTGCCAGCATCTCGTTTTGCTCAGAGTTGCCTCTGAGCTGCATTTGCTGTCAGTGCTTCCTCCCAAGTCACCATGCCCCGGCAGGGATTCCGTGACATGTCTTCATCCTCAGTGGGCCCTGGCATGGGACATCCTTCTCCACCCTGAAGTGTCCATCTGCCCGAAGTTGCAGCCTTTCCCTTCCACAGCACTCCATGTTCCTTTCTTCCGACTCCATTTGTCTCCATCTGTGCTCCATGACAGTGTGCCCAGTGTGTAGACGGGACCTAGCACGGAGCAGCACTTTCCTACATACGCACTGAATGAATGCTGGTTGTCAGGGCCCATTTCAGAGTTCGGATGGAAGGGTATCAGATTGCAGGCACCTACACCATGGCCCTGATGGCACCATGGGAGCTCCTTAGAGTCAATACATGCACTTCCCAGGTAGACTGCTGACCATCCAGTCCCACTCTGGTTAGACAAATACCCTCTTCCTGGTACAAGAATGGGAGAACCAGAAACTGGTGGTTGTAATCAGGTTTTGTTGGTGCTCTGACTTAGATACAAAATGTCCCCAAAAGCTCATGTTGAAGGTTGGGTCCCCATGTTGTGGTGCTACTGAGTAGTTTAGTTAGAACCTAAGAAGGAAGTCGGATGTGGCAGGGCATGCCTAAAGTCCTGTAATAAAGACTGGCAGGAGGGTTTGGAGGCCAGCTTGGGCTACATAACAAAACTGTAGCTAAACAAACAAAATGAAAAATAGGTTCTGAGGGTGCTGATATCATCAATATATCAATACACTGACAAGTTCATAGATGAATGGGCTATTAGGAGGCGGAGCCTAGTTGAAGGAGGGTCATTGAGGATGTACCTTTGAAGGATCTATCTTGTCCCTTGCCCTGCCTCTCTGCTTTCTGGATGGCCTGAAGTAAGCAGCTTCTTCCCACCATGATCTGCTTGCTCTGCTACAAGCCTAGAAGCAATAAGGCCACCAAAATAAAACCTCTGAAACCATGAACCAGAATAAATCTTGCCTTACAGTTATTGCTGTTAGGTATCTTGTCACAGCCACAGAAAGCTAACAAAGCATTAAGAAAATACATGGCATGGTTTTGCACCTCAAATACTGGCAGACAATTGTTTGATTAGCCCCTATGCTAGAATGTCACCAACATGGGCCTCCATCCAAAAGGCTATGGTCATAAGCTCCATTGTTCCTAAGCATTAGCCGTGGTGAGACTAGCCCTCTCCTCCTAGAGTTTGGATTTGGACCTATCTTCAACTCTCCCTCCAGGATCTTCAGTTGACCAGGATAACAGAGCCCTGAGGCAGGAGACAGGAAAGAAAGGAAACACAAGGACTTCTAGAAATCAGTCAGGGATGGCACGTGCTAAGGTCAGAAAATGAGAGTGTCTGGACAAAGAAGAGGTGAACACACTGAGTGGCTGGCAAGAACAGGGTCCAGGTGTATCATCCAGAAACAGTAGTCACAAGGCTGGGCTGTACCCTAAGGCAAAGGGTCTTAAGATAGGAAACCCCCAGCCATGGTGTAAGGAATGATCAGCAGAGGTAACCACACTGTAGGGAGATAGGCAGAGACTGCCACAGAATGTCAGGAAAATGGGGCCTTACCCAGAGGGCAGAGGTGGCCAATCCAACTACTGATGAGGTCACTCACATTACTGGCTTGAAGAACAGATGGTGAGCTAAAGAACATGTTAGAAAAGGCTATGAGTTTAGGTTTGGTCTTATAAAGAAGTATCTGCAATCACAGGATGCTCTGTGTGCTACAGCAGCATGGGAATGTGATGGCAACAGCCGTCAGAATGATGGGAACACCTAGAAATTGGGGGGGACGACAGAGAAGCTTGGACAGAATGCCCATCCATGAGACAGACAAGTGACGAGTCACCCCAAAAGGAGGAAGGCTGAGGATGTGCATCACAAAGACAGGAAGAGTGCCAGACCAAAGGCGGAGATGTCTCCAGGGCTGGAACGGAGGGAACACTGGCTGGACAGTGCCCCGCCCCCCCAGTCGCAAGAAGTAAACACACCAGGTCACCACACTTCTGTCACCTTCAGCCTTCAAAACTTCCTGGGTGTTGGGGAAATGGCTCAGAGGTTAAGAATACTGGTTTATTCTTCCAGAGGACCTGGGTTTGATGCGCAGGACCCACATGGTATTTTACAACCATCTGTAACTCCAATTCCAGGGGATCCAGTGCCATCTTCTGACCTCCCTGAGCACCATGGAGATTAAGAGCACTGGCTGCTCTCTTCTAGAGAACCCAGGTTTGATCCCCAGCACCCATATGAGAGTTCACAAGCATCCATAATTCCAGTCGCACAGGGATCTGATGCCTTCCTTTGGCTTCTGTAGGCAACAGGCACTGCATGGTACACACACTTATATGCAGGGAAAACACACATACACATAACATTTTTAAAGAGCTTCTCCTATCAAAAGAAAATACACACAATCTAGAATTTAATATATGTTTATTTGTTTAATAGGAACATTCAGGTATATAAATAAGGTAAATACTTTCCAATATACAATATATCACATTCTTATACTGCGCTGAAAAGAATCTACATGTTCTACACCAATCCTAAGTGCACAAAGGAAGGACATGGGGAAAACACTGACTTAGTGAAACCTGGGATGAAGAAGTGGCCCAACAGGAACCCACGAGCACATGCCATCTAGGGAGACCCAAAGATTGTCACACGGATTGTCACACAACCAAGTGCTGTGCCTCAGTTCCCTCAGCCCACGGGGCAGGAAAGCAACCAGGCAGTATAAGACAATGGGATTCAACAGGCCCCTCCACGCAGTGGAAAAGGCTGAGAAACTGGGGGTGCTCTGCCCTGTCCACCACTGTGATCCCTACTGCTGTTTGGAAGATGTTAAACTTCAGTTGAGATTTGGGTCCACACAGATTCTAAAAGGGGCCAATGAGTCCCCAAGACTCCCAGGATGGATTTTCTAAGGTCCTTTCTGGTCCCTACAGCCACCAAGAAGCACTGAAGGTCTAGCCTGCCTTTGGTTGTGTGACTCCCATCTCATCCCCTGCTCTCGGCCCTGTTGCTTGCTGTCCCCTAGGATCTGACTGCCTCTCCTGTTTCCCTCTGCATTCAGTCTTAGACAGCTTGCTCAGTGTGACCCAAAACAGAAACCAAGAAATGAGAAATCTCACAAAGGACTCTCATAAACACGTGTGCACATTCAGCTCACTGCAAGACCACTCATCCCCTTTTTTACATCAGTGTTCCTTTGAGAAAAGCCAGAAAAACCAACATACAAATCTGATAAGTGAGGGAAGGGTATTCAATTAAGAGGGAGTTGACACCTAAAAGCACAATTTCAGTTGGAGCAGATGGCCATGTGGTGAGTCCTTCTGAATGCGGGGCTGGCCAGTGTCTAGGAAAGCAGTGTCCCAGGACCTCTGCTAGCACTGCCCTTCCTCCCCAGTGCCACCAGGTGGCAGAGTGAAGGAGAAAGGCCAGGACTGGAAACAAAAACAAGAGGAACTGCAGTGTCTCAACTCCAGCAATGGGCCTCTAGGTCCCCTTAGCACCCTGGGACAGTCCACAGTCAGAACAGAAATTGCTACCCACATGGTCTGAGAATCTCCTGGATCATGTTAGTGGATGCCACTCAATCTAAGAAGACTTGTCCAAAACACACACACACACACACACACACACACACACACACACACACACACACACTCTCCTCAACTCCCCATGTCCATTCAGAAAACTGACTAAACATTTCTCCACTCATGATTAATAATCTATGTGGTAGTATGTGATTCTCTGCTTATCTAGAAGAGACACATCACCTTTCTCCTCCATGGTCACCACCTAACCTCTTCTTTTAAGATAGAAACACACAGGGTGGGATGGTTATTGTGTCAAGAGAATAGGCAGGGCTTTTAGGCTTCTGGCTGGTGCACTCAGCCTCAGTTTGTGTTCTCTATCCTGCTTTTCCTGAAAACAATCATTTGTAGAAAGAACCATGGATTCTTAAACTGTACAGCAGAGCACAGGCCCTGACTGGGGAAAAGTGGGGTCCAAAGCAGGCAGGACAGGCCCTTGCTGCCCAGAGTGGAGGTACCCCCAGGTCAGAGCAAACAGCCTTCCTGTGATCAATTCCAACCACAAGGGAAAGGGCACGGAAAGTCTCACATACATCATCCCTCAGTCAGGGTGCTTCAAGGCCATGGAAAATACCAGGCTGCTACACAGAGCTCTTCCCACCTCAGCCACGGAAGTGTTTCTCTTGGAGGAACAGTATGATCACTTCATAGGACACAAACACCAAACTATGTGCAGACAGTGAGTGTGGTGGCTGAATACCCAGCAGCCCATCGGTGTGGGTAAAACTACTCACTGAGCTCAATTTTAAAAAGAAAGAAAGAAAGAAAGAAAATTTAAAAGCAACTACCATTTATTGAGTGCTTACTATGTGCCAGGCACCTTGCTAAACCCTCACAGCATCCTCGCAGCCAGCTGGTTAGAAGTGAAGGCTTCTGGCAGCCTATAACCTGGCTGAGGTAGAACACTCTGAGCCTCAGATTCGTCCTCCTTACACTGTTCTCAGTTTCTAACTCAGAGCTCCAGCCCTCCGTCTGTACGATGAGATAATACCTGGCCAGTGTCTGCAAACTCTTAGCATCGTGTCTGGCACGTATTAAGCACTATATGGTTGCAACTGTTAATAACACACTGCTGCAATTTTGCCAGCTGGAGGATAAAATAGAGAGGTGGGCAGACAGGCACCTGACGAAGGGGGAAGAGTGGGGACAGGGTCTTCAAACAGCCAATGGATTTGAAGATCACTGGCTATAAAACACTAGCTTTTGCATACTCTGCCTTTCTAGTCTCAAAAATCATCCCTATGTCCTAAAACCCCAACAGTTCAACATCCAAAGCACACCTCTAAACTGCCCCTAACACCAGGGTCTTTGGACCTTTGGAAACAATAGAGTAACTTGCAAACCAATGCAAACCAATGGTAACAGCCTCCACCAACAGGAGAACCCAGAGCCCAGATAGGTCACTGCCAGCCAACTTGAGAGAGGAAGGCTAGAGGGGGCAGAAAGGCAGACCACGTTTTAACAGAACCAGTCAACAGTATGAATACTCTGCTCCGAAGCATGGGCTCACCCCAGAAGATGTGAGGGCAGGCTAGGATGCTGCAGATGGGCCTAGCAAAACTCTCAAATAAGGGCCCTCCTCTACCACTTGATCTAAACCCCAGTACCCTCCGTAAACTCAACCAGGGAAACTGAGTCAGCAAGTGGAAGCTAATAATCTCCTTAAAAACAGGATGCTGAGCAACTGCCTAGAGTGATAAAAGGGAACGGTTTCATTTACCCAAGATAAGGAAGAGTCTGAAGCTCTGTCCAAAAAGCAGCCTCCTCTTCCACAGCCCAGTTCCTGCTAGGTGCCTTCTGCACACCCTCTGCTCCAGAGTCCACTCACACCTGACTATCTCATTCTACATCTGCAGCAATCACCCTGTCACCCTCTATTGGGCCCCCCTCCTCATCCTGTCCTGGAAAGAACAAGAAGCCTGGATGCAAGCGAAACCACCCCCTCCCCACAGGAGCACAGTGTGCAGGAATGGTGGGTACAGACACAACACTCTGAACGTCAAAGGACAACATGGCCTCAAATGTTCCAAACACAAGAAGTTTTAGCTATGACATTCCACATTGGTAGTGAGGACATCTCCCCTGGAGATCTACCTCAGGCCGACATCATAAGGAACAGTCTCGTGTGTTTGATACTCAGTCCTAACTCCTCAATACCTTCTCCCAGCTCCATCAACACGGGGCCTGACCTCAGCTTGTCATGGGCTCAGTGAACTCAGGAGCTCATTCAGATCTGGCCCTTGCCAACTCAGCAATTAGCCCATAAGGTCTTTCTTGAGTCTCTTGAAATATACTGCTTGAATCTCCTTGCATAATATAGGCCAGGTTACAGGATGAAAGCAAGCAGGGTCAAATACCATAGCAAGTTGTACAGTCCACCTATGTAAGGTTACATGTTAGATTTCATGACTCATATATGCTACAGTACATTAAGAATAAATGCATCTCAAATGTGGTAATAAAACAGAAAGTAAAAGGCTGAGACTGTGAAATAGGCTGTGTGTGTGTCTCCCAACTTCTTTACAGGACTTTATTTTCAGAAGTAAAATATAAACATGAATTTGTTTTTCCGCACTGAGGTGGTTAAGAGGGTGGGAAATACACACACAAAGGCAAGGCTCCGAACTCACCAGGGGCCACTCAGGTTAGTTCTCCTAAAGTCATCTAAACCCAGGCCCCGCCTTGCTCAGGCCTCCAGGGCCGGAAGGAACACTGTAGTATTTCAGGTTCTAGGGATTAATCCTGCCCTGCAGGCACACTGTGAGCTGGAGTACTTTCTGGTTCCACCCAGCGGCTGGCTCTCATCTGAGGTACCTCAGAAGGCTGTTATGAATAGACAGCATACTAACAGGAAAACAAAACCCTCTAAATTAAAACTGCACAGTATTTACAGTCACACACAGTGGGAAATATAAAGCCATGCATGAAAGTGACAAACACTGAATTCGTGACAAGGAAAGGCACAAAAATTTTATTTCTGACAAAACAAAATGAGTGTAAAGCAAGTTTTGTGAGCCACTGAGATCTGCATGGTGCATGTAAAGCAGTCTCTGGAATCTTGCCTGTTTGATGGGACAAATGACAGCCTGTACAGACACATGGTGGCATTGCTCTCCTGGCTACTTGACTGGAAAAGTCTTTCCTGGGACTGAGAAAAGAGTAAAAACCTCTGGCTGGCCACTCCAGTGAGCAGGGTTTCAGTCTTTTAGACACCAGAAAGTGCTTCCTCAAGTCTCAGCTGCTGCTCAACAGTGAGTCTTGGCTGTTGGGGACTCGCATGCCCTTCTAGTCTAGTGGTCCAAGGTCATTTTCAGTCAGAAAAGTACATTCTCGTTCCTAACCACCACTGAAAATCTTAAGAAGACACGAACTCATCTTAAGGAGCAATTGTAAAATACACCTGAGTGTATTTCCTTTTTTGGGTGCCCCTGACATGAATCAATAGCAATAGGGGCCTCTAGTGACAGGAACTCTCTGTAGAGTTACAGAATTGCTAAACTTCAAGGGTAAGTCAGAGAAGAAGCTCAAGCTTCCCATCCAGGGCCACTCGGAAGAACCCAAACCCAAGGCAACAGTGGGTTCAGTGCAGCCCTAAAAGCCGAGAAAGAAAAGCCACAAGGCTGACACAGAAGTCAAAGCTCAGAGCCAAAAATCTGTGATGTCCCCACTTCCATGTGGGGTGCATGGTGGTACGTGACAGACACTAAGAGCTGTCTGTGCATTGGAAGAGACAGGAAGGCTAATTTGAAAACAAACTGGCACAGGCTGAGGTGCTTAAAGCAAGTCACTGTGCCCTCCTCAGCAGTGGGTACACCATGACATGGTGTTAGCAGGCTGGGGGAACAAGTTCTTTCTCTGCCAACTGCTCCTGGGCCTGGAAAAGAACCAGCCTTTCAACATATCAATCTCAACTTATGATTAAGAAGGAAAAAAACAATCATAGCTTACACAAACATAGCAAGAGGTCCCCAGGAAAGTACAAACTACATCTAAACTGGTCACATTTCATAAAGTGTACACTGAGCCTCGAGAAGATTAGCTTTGCCATAGTTCTTGGCAGGACTCAGGGACTCTGTGAGGAAGTCTGGGTATGAAATCATGTAATAAACAAGTGACTTTTAAACACACAGACATACACTCACCTCAAGAGTAATATATACACAACACAGCAGCAACACAAGTGGGCTTCCAGGCAAAGGGTGTGTGAACCAAAGCCCTCGGCTCCCCACCTCTCAGAAGTCCCTAGAAGAACTCAGCAGCAGCAAACCCACAGCACAAATGTGAAGGCCTCATCTCTGAAAGACATGGTCTGCAGGACCTCCTTCAGAAAGGCCTCATCTCTGAAAGACATGGTCTGCAGGACCTCCTTCAGAAAGGCCTCATCTCTGAAAGACATGGTCTGCAGGACCTCCTTCAGAAGCCTCTGGAGCCGGGGTGGGCAGGAAAGGCTGTGACAATGCATTCTACTGCATATACTTGAAATATTAGTGTGGGAATCTCTTTCCAGACTTCATAAATTCTCCATGCTGTCTGGGAAAAATGAAGTCTGAAATCTTCTTCCCAGTCTGCATGCGGAAAGCACACTGTAAGCAAAGCTCATGTGCCCTCTGTAGGGTTTTAGATCATCTGATCAGTAAGCTTCCCGCCCTCCACTGCTCCCAGTCAGGGATGCCTGCAGAAGCCACAGTGAAACGTGTCAAGCAAAAGCAATGAAGCCATGAAGCTCTGCTAAGTGGGAAATTCTCTCTACTAGTCAGACACAGATGAATGTATGACCTCTCAGACAGCCTGGAATCAACTAGAAGGGTCGGAGTTACAGCCACCAAGCAGACTCCTGTCTTTCATGTTGTTCAATACCTGTATTTAAGAAACCCAAATGGTTCTTCCCTGTGACTTCTTTGCAACTCAAAGCTATAGCATACTCATAGCCCAAATTATAAACAGACTGTATATACAGATTTAAAAAAATAACAAAAAGCAAAACTCACAAATTTAAAAGGGGGGGGAAAAAAGACAGTGAGTTGACAGCGTTTCATTATCTAAGTCACAGCATCTGGGCTGGCCTTGGTGACCTGCCCCTCACTCAGTCCTGCTCCATCTCTTCTGGCCCTGGGTGGACACTACTCATCTTCCAAGGCAGAGTTCAGAATCCCCTTGTCAGTCAGGTGAGATTTGAGTGTGTTGAAGATGTGGAGCTGCTGATCTGGCCGCAATGTCAGGAACTGTTGAATCAGCTTGCTGGGGTTTGGTCCCCTGCAACAGAACATGAAGCATCCCTGAGTAGGGCAGCCATTTTGCCAGCCCAGTTATCTAAGTGGGACTCTGATCCTGAATTCACTCCCAGAGGAGGGGGAGGCACCTCAGACAATCCATTACCAGTAACAACTGAAAACCATGTTCATGCTTAGGATGGTTTTTACTGAACTTAAAGAGACTAATTTGAGGATTTTACCATACTTAAAAAAATCCACAGCCAGGCATGGTGGCACATGCCTTTAATCCCAGCACAGAAGGCAGAGGCAGGTGGATCTCTGTGAGTTCAAGGCCAGCCTGTCTATAAAGCAGAGTTCCAGGACAGCCAGGGCTACATAGAGAAACCTTGTCTGAGGAAAAAGAAATCCACTCATCTTGTTTGGGTGGAGTTGAAACATACCTGATAAAGCTGGCAATGTACACATTGACAAAGGTGGCCATCAGGTACTGGCAGTCAAAGCGATCCATGATGCCTCCATGCCCAGGAATGGTATTGGCAAAGTCCTGTCAGAGTCAGAGGAAAGAACAATAAGCCTGGGCTCACCAACAACCAAATCCCAGCCTATCAGATCCACCCAGAACAAAGTCCTGCTGGGTAGAGAAGTCGATGGAAAGAGGTATAGAAGCAAATTCTTGGGTGATCACAGAACAACTTTAAATTACAAAATGTTCTTTTGTTGACAGAAACACTAACAAACTAAACTTTTACTTTGGATCGAGAGAGCAAGCAGTGAATGCAGGGGTGCATCAGCTGGTATGGGAAGGGTGAATGCTGATGGAGCAGGGTAGAGAGGCCGTAGATGGGCATCAGGGAGTAAGGGGAGGCAGATGGGAGCAGAGCAGTTCCCTACTTTGATTTTAAAGGCTCGTTTGAATCCGCTTGCGAAGAAGCCTCCAAATGGGCCGATGAGAGAGGCAAAGGTGGAGAGGGCGATGCTGTGGATCTGGAAAGGGTACATCCTCACTGTTTTCTGCAGAAAATTAAGTGAAATCAAAGTCAAGGAATGTGCAAGTCTGGCTTTTTACAGTTAACAAAACAAGTTCTCTCTCTGTTCAATCAGAAGACTGATGATGGGCTGGAGAGATGGTCCAGGAGTTAAGAACACCTGCTGCTTCTGCAAAGAACCCGAGCTGTTTCTAGCACACACATTGGCTCACAGCCACCCATAACTCCAGATCAAGAAGAACTGTCCTGTTTTTAAACTAAATCTCAGTCTTGCTACCTCAAAGAGACCAAGGAACAACTGCGCAGCCTTCCTCCTTAGCTGACTTCAAAAAAAAGAGACATTTTCTCCACCATCCCTAACCAAAAAGGACACCAAACTCAGTCCTTCTCTACTACTTCCTGTGCATTTTTCTCTATCCGGTTTCCTCACTCCTTCTTACACTGTATGGCTACTTTCCATCAACTAGTTGCTGGCTCCACCTACTGACTGAAGGTTTATTTTATCTAATTAATTCAATTTCGGGGTTCATTGTGTGATCAAATATCATACAATACATCTGTTGCCCTCCACTGGCACTACATACACATACAGCCATGTAAGCAAAATACTCATGCATCTAAAAGAAACGAGCTTTAAAAAAATAAGACTGGCTCGGCTATGAGTCTCTAACATCTGGCTCAGTGGTAGACATTAGGGTACTCTGGCCCAGAGTGGTGGTTCATGCCTAGAACCCAGGGTTTGGAAGGCAAAAGCAGTAAAATAAGGGGTTCAAAGGTACTGTCAGCCGCAGAAAGAACTTAGGGCCAGTCTGAGCTATAAGAACTTGTCTGAAATGAATAAAAAGGGGAAATTCTGCAATCAACTTCCTACACTGTTTTGCAGGCAATGTATGAAGAAATCCAGCCTTAGCCTTCCTTACAGAGAATATAATTTCAAAAAGATGAGTGCTTCAGCAGTCTTCTCAGAGAACAGTGGGTATTCTTTATCTTTTCACCACAACTTGACGGGCATAGTTCCTTAAAACTAAGGCAGGCTGAGAGATGCTCATAAAACCTGCCCTACAAGCAAGAGGCCCAGAGTTCAAATCCCCAGAATTCATGGAAATATCAGTGATGCTTGGCAGCCACCTATAATTCCAGACTCTGAAGAAGATCCCACAGTAAGCTGGCTAGCAAGATGCCACAGTGGTACGCCCATGATTTACTCAAGAAGCCCTGCCTAAAAGAATGAGACGGAAAAGCAACTAAGAAAGACCTTAGGCCTCCACACACATATGCATATGTATATATGTGCATATACATGTATGTATATACAGACACACACACATAGGCATACATTCATGCAACCATGCCCACATATGAAAAGAAAAAATGCTGCCAGCCAGGTGGAGGCACAACCCCAGCAACTCACAAGAGACAGAAGAATCCCAAGTTCATAATGAGATCCTACGTCACAAAAAGCAAAAGACAAAAAAAATTAGGGAGTGTGGAAGCTAAAGTCCTCCTAATGAATTGCTTGTACTTATTCACATAAATCCATTGGTCTTCAATGTCTGTGGGTGGATCTTTTATCAGACATGACTGAGGATCATTTAAGAAACACCACGTCACTGTTAGGCAACTCTTCCACATGTGGGCACATTCTGTTATGTGATGTCAAATAGCTTTTAAGTGCTGGAGAGCCTCCATGTTCACAATGACAGGTGTATTCTTTCAAAATTCTCATTTTCTTTCTTTTTTTTAAAGATTTATTTATTAATTATGTAGTGTTGTTCCCTGCAGGTCAGTCTGGCTGCCCAGGGCAAGAAACTTATTGTAACAGATGGCACCCAGCATGGGGCAAATACCCACATAAAGCCTAAAAAAAAATTTTTTTAAAGATTTCTAAAACAAAAACAGAGCCAATAAAAAAAATTTCAAATTATATATCTAAAACAAGTCATTATACAGAGATAACATAATATTCAAACCACATTCAAAATGGCGCCAACAGACTAGAGACAGGCAACATAAGCTGCTACCAAGCCAATTCCTAAAGTCTCACAAGAGACTCAATAATGTGACTGATTTAAAGTTTCTATTTATATTAAATTTAAAAAAGTCAAAAACAGTTTTAATAACAACATTTCTTAAGTCTGCTCTGTTTGCTAGGGGTAAACAGAGACACAGCCCCTTTAAAAAAACTTCCTCACTCAACTTTTTCTACAAAAACTATGTGACTCTTTAAAAAAATATAAATATTTTAAAAACTCTTTTAATTAAAAATTCACAATAAAACAAATTTAAATAAAAAACCCTATAAATAAGTTACAATAAGATATACATAAGTTTCAAAAAAACCAAAAAAAAATATAATGACAAAAAACAAACACAAAATCTAAATTATAATTATGTTTTATTTTAATTTTTTAACTATTCATAAACTACAAAAAACAATAAATTACAAAGACTACTAAGTTAAACATAAATATATATTTTAAAAATATCTTAACTTTAAATTTTATGTCTAAAA
Organism: Phyllotis vaccarum; assembly: GCA_033318265.1. Classification (NCBI taxonomy): domain Eukaryota; kingdom Metazoa; phylum Chordata; class Mammalia; order Rodentia; family Cricetidae; genus Phyllotis; species Phyllotis vaccarum. The sequence goes on along the minus strand of JARWLC010000001.1, from coordinate 160,172,438 downwards.
ATATATTAGTTTAAAAAAAAGTTCTGCTTTTGTTTCCACAAAAGATAAAAACCTATAATTACTTCCAGACAAACATAATTTCATCAACCAAAACCACCTAAAAATTCTCTAATAAAAAAAGTCACATCAACTTCAAAGCTACAAACTAAGATAATCCAGCCTCAAAAACCTATAAAATTGCCTACACCCCTTAATCAACAAAAAATAATAATAAAAAACTACATCCAAATTCCCAAAATATTATTTATAAATGTTTATTTTCATTATAAATAATTAGGTCAGAATGGAGATCTCATTACAGATGGTTGTGAGCCACCATATAGTTGCTGGAAATTGAACTCTGGAAGAGCAAACAGTGCTCTTAACCTCTGAGCCATCTCTCCAGGCACCAAAATTCTCATTTTCACCTGAAATGTGGATTTTTATCATTGGTAACAATTGCTATCAATCATTTTCTTTGAAGTGATGTCCATTACAGCAAGTCCTTTCAAATAAAAACTCCATACCAAGAACTAAGCAGCTAGTTGAATTCACAACATGAACACCTGTACATGCTTTTTCTTTGGAACACACTACGCTTCAGTATTTGGCAGAAATATTTTCTGAATATTTTCCATTTAAGCACAGAGAATATTAAAATGGTGTTCAAGAATCAGGAATATTTTAATGAAGTTACTAATTTTAGAATCTCATCAAGGGCATTCACAAGAGCAACTGGCTTGTCTACACTTGCCAGGAGGGTCCAGCATGAAGTAAGCAATAGCTCCTAGTTCAGGTAGTGCTGTGGTTCTAACTCATACCCAAGGACCATAAATGTCACCACTAATACTGTGTCATCAGGAAAATGTCGTCCCACTGAAAAAGACACATTATTTGGAAAACAGCTGGGAGTTAACATACCCCTTTAAGGAGAGCTCAGGATCCTCTAGGAACTCACACACTATGAGAATCACTCCTAAGTGACATGAAGTTGGGAAAGGTCTCCTCTACCCTGATCCCGACCCAGAGCTCAGAGCTGAGGGGAAAGCTAATCTCTGGAGGGAACTCCTCTTTGTAGTCACCCATGGAAGGGGTACATACCCAACCAACAGCTGAATGGATCACTCCAGGAATGTTGTACTCCTGTAGTCGGAACAGGTCAGACGGCTCACAGTCCACAGTGAAGCTGTTGGTGTCATTGTTGTATTCCACAGGACAGACAAAGCATCTGTACCCAGACATCACATAGGAGAGCTAGAGATGAAGAGCAGAGGGGCAAGCAGGAACATCCATTATATACATCAGCCTGTCTGGCCAGCACCCAATTGGACTGTGATTCTCAGAATATCTCCCACCTTGTTCTCTGTATGCCATGGGCTCAAAGAGAGGCTTGTGTTTCACCACATGTATATTTTACCTTAATTGTTAAGCAAAAAGGTTCATGTCTCACTGGGGACAACACAAACCTTAAAAAAATCCAGGAAAGATCTGAGCAGAGCTGTAAATTACTTCTTCTCACCTGTGGAACTCTGCCTCGTTGTGCTAATAATCTCTAAAGTCAGAGGTCCATCAAAACCATGGGGAGTGGGGGGAGCTATAGTGACAGCCAGCCAACACTGAAAAAGGCAAGGACTAAGGATCAGCAGCAGGGAATGGTGTCTTCAAAGGGCTAGAAGATTATACTCCAGGCTGGAGAGATGGCTCAGGGGTTAGGAGCACTAGCTGCTCTTCCAGAGGGCCTGGGTTCAATTCCCGGGTTCAATTCCCAGCACCTATATGGCAGCTCACAACTGTCTGTAAGTTCTGTTCAAACCAATGCACATAAAGTAAAAATAAATTTAAAAAAAAAAAAAAAAAAAAAAAAGATTGTACTCCTCCAGGCCAAGTCATATGGAGAAGAAAATCTTGAGTGGAAGTAATACTGGCCTCACTCCTTACTCCAAGTTGCCAGTCATTACCTCAGTCATATTATTACTAAGTGCCTGGGCATAAGAGGATGTATAAGGAATGCATGGGCCCTACACAACTACTTGAAAACTGGAGGCTGCCATGCCAGTGACAGAATGAGCTCTTCTGAGCAAAGTCAGCATCGGGCAGAAAAGAATCTCTGGTTTAAGAAGACATATTCTACACTCCTATACAGGCCTTTGAAGATGGTGTGAGGCCCTGTCCTCTCCCCATCCAGACAGTAGCTATCACCTACCAGAAGGCCAAACACCACAGTGGCAAAGAAGCCCCCAATGAAGCCTTCCCAGGTCTTCTTCGGAGAAAGCTGCAAACAGAAAACACAGTAAGAAAAGAGCATTTCTCTAACTCTACTTTGGTGCTCAGTAACTTAAGAAAAGTATTTCCAGACACCAGATGTGATGATGCAAACCTTTTATCCCAGTTCTAAGGAGGCAGAGGCAGAGGCAGGAGGATCTCTTTGAAGCCAGCCTTCTACACGTAGCCAGGGCTACACAGTGAGATCATTTCAAAATTATACAAACAAGAAATATTTCTACATGAAATCTCTCTTCAATTAATCATGTCACTACCAAAATTCTCCCAAAATTTTTTCTTGTTTCCTATGCTATCCTATGTTCATATTAGTTTTCTTTCTATTCCATTAGTGACTTATACATTCATATTATAAAAATACACATTAATAACAATACTCAAATAAAGACCAGAGCCCCAAAAGTAGGTTTACATAAAAATATTTGGTAGGTTTCTTGAAATAAGTATTTGCCTGTGTCTCTTTGGGTTTTTGTTTTCTCTCTGTCTCTCTCTCTCTCTGTCTGTCTCTCTCTCTCTTCCAGATCCCTGGAACAACATGAAGACAGGAGACCACAGTGGATACACACCAGCAAGGTTTCCTCTCTATCTACTGACAAGCCACATATAGGAAGCATGACCACCAACTGAGCCAACCCATATCGTGGTGACCCACTTACCTTAATGAGTGGGGTCCGACCAAAAAAGAAGCCAAACATATAGGCCATAATATCATTACAGATGACACATGAAATGGGAACAATGAACCTAGGAAAAAACCAAGAGAGGAATAACTCTACCAAGATGATCTCAGAAATCTACCAAAGTGTCAATAATAATTCAGTACCAAATTAACTCAGGGATATTTGTAACTCGTTAAGGTTTAAGTTGAGAAGAAAGAAAACAAGTATGGGAAGAGAAAAGGAGTCAATGGAAGTGGGAAGGAGGGAAGAGAGGGCAGTAAGGAAGAATAAGGAAAACGCATTGTATACATGTCTGAAGCACAATAAGATACATCACTATGCTTAGTTGATATCTGTAAATAAAAGTTTAAAAGTAAATTAAGTCAAGTATGGTTGTACAAGGTTCTGACACTAGCTGGGAAGGGTAAGTTCAAGGCTGGCTTAGGCTACACACAGGCAGGAGAACATACCATACTTAGTGCCTTGTGGGATTTTGTGTTGTTTCATAGTAAATAATTGTCCCACCCACTGGTTTAATAAAAAGTGCTGATTGGCCAAAGGCAGGCAGGAAGTGTGGGCGGGGCTACCAGACTAAGAAAACTCTGAGAACAGGAAGCACAGGGCAGAACGCCAGAGAGAAGCCAGAAGAAGCAGAGGACAACTATGCTGCTCTGAGAAAAGGCACCAAGCCACATGGCTGAACAGGGTAAGAGTCATGGGTTAGATGAAGGGTAGAGAGCTAGCAAGTGATATGCCTGGGCCTGAGGCTGATCAGCTGAAAACTATTGTATGTATCTGTGTGTCTCTGCAGGTCTGTGGGTCTGTGGGCCTAAACCTTGAGGTTAGGCCTGAAAGTCCGGGTCAGAAACCCTTACTACAGTGCCTGGCCCATGCTTGGTATTCAGATGTTCACAAAATGACTGAACAAACTAAGACAGCATTTTATAAATGTCATTTCTTCCTTTTTTCATTCCAAACTAGTACATGAGCAAGATAATAAATTGTTCAAGGTGGAAAAGGGCCAGTTATTTCCCCATCCCTAATACTATTCCCCAAAATAGCCATTTAAAATCTTTTTTTGCCTAGTAATTATCTTTTTTTTAAGTAATAGTTATTTATATCATAGTTAAATTTTGCACTGTTTATTACTTCGCACTAATATTCTCTATGGCAAATGAGACTGGCCCCCACAGGCCTATATATGTGAATACTCAATGACTTGGTCATCAGCTGGTAAAACTGTTTGAGAAGGATTATGCACAGCTTTGCTGAAAGAGTTCTGTCACTAGAAGTAAGCTTTCAGGTTTGTGGGTTCAAAACCTAAGCCTCCCACCTACCTCTCTCTGTGTGTGTGTGTGTGTGTGTGTGTGTGATCATTCACCCCAAATACAATGCTTTTTTCCATGCCTTGGTGATGGGTTTTGTCACGGCAACAGAAAAGTAACTAAGACAAAAGTCCAGGGAGTGGGTTATCGCAGAAACAGGCCTGGCCATGCTGGTTTTGGAGACTTTGTACTGGAAAAGTAGTTGAATGCTGTAAGAGGGCTGACAGAGCAGTCCTAGTAGACACTTAGTGCTGAGAGCAGTATGGACTGGATGGAAGACTGCCTCAAGGTTTCAGAGAACAGTATTGGCAACTGAGCTAGAGGCCACTCTTATGTCATTTTGGCAAAGCATGTGGCTACTTTCTTTGCCCCTATCCTAAGAATTCGTCAGAGGCTAAATAGAAGAGTTTCGGACTAATTTCCTTGGCACAGGAGACTCTCGGCTGGGGTTGTTAGTGATCACTCTTATTCAGATGCTCATTGAAAAGAAGCAAGTAGGGTAGAAAAAAAAATGCAGAATGTACAGTTTGAGGAGAAAACCAGCAAGGAATCTAATGTGGGAGTCAAGGTTTGTGCTGACAGAGATGAGGAGAAATGGATAAAGAGAGTGGAGCCCTCAAGGCAAGACATCACCCACATAATCCTACAATTTGCCTGAGGCCTTGTCTGTGGAACAAGCTCAAGAAAAGAACTGGGCTGCGTAGGCAAATCAGGGGGAGCTATGGAAACCTTTGACACGAGACATAGAGCTACAGGATCTGGAGTCTGCTGCTGGGTCTTGCCTTTGAGCCCCGTATTTCCTCACTACACCCCATTTCTTCCCTTGGAATGGTAATTCAAATGCTGTAAGAAATTGCCTTGAATCTCAGAGGAGATTTTGAACTTTAAAACTATTAAGTCTGAAAAATTTTGAAGACTTCTGAAGTTTAATTAAATACATTTTGCATTAAGATATGGTCACAAGCCTAGAGCAGCCAAGGAGTGGAATGCGGTGATTTGAATGAGAATGGCCCCCTACTGGCTCCTATGTTTAAATACTTGGCCATCAGCTAGTAGAAGTATTCAGGAGGGATTAGGGGGTGTGGCCTTGTTTGAGAAGGTATCACTGGAGGCAAGCTTTGAGGTATCAAAAAAAAAAAAAAAAAAAAAACCTTGCCCCTCCAAATTAGCTGTCTCTCTGCTTCCTGGTTATATCCAAAGATAGAGGATTTCAATATCTCAGCTACTGCTCCATGTGCAGTATCTGCTGCCTGCTCCATGCCATGATAATCAACCATCTGGAACTATGAACTTCAATACATCTTTCCTTGTAAATTTCCATTGTCATGATATTTCCTCACAACAATAACTAAAGACACCAGGAGAACAAACCCAGTGCTCAGAGATATGCTTCTCAGTTGCTCCTACCCTGCTGATGTGCCCTTCTCAACAGATCTAGTCCAATTCACCCCTCTCCTCACCCTGATACTGTTCTAAGTTCCTGTTACAGTTTAATATGCTAGATGTAAATCATATTTCCTGGCCCAACAACTCATGGCTTACTCTGAGGGAGTTAAAAGTGTTTGAAAATCCTCATTCTACTCCCAACTCCACAGCATTTCCTTCATGGAGACTTCCAGCAGTCTCTCTTCTATAGAGCTATGATAAAGCCTTCATTAGAAACATTATTAGTCACAAATGATCCTCATGGTATGCTTGGCCCTGAATTTAGCACTCTTTAAGAAATACCTAATAAAAACCCAGACAGGGAAGGAGTTGCTTGGTACCTACCTCCCTGGGCCATTACGCTTGTTTTAAATACATAAGGCTAGCATTTTTTACAGTGCCTCCTTAGAGGTGAACACATTCTGATGAAGCTTCTGGGCTTGACACCCACAACATTTACCATCTCTCTCATTACACCAGCTGTGTCTTGACCTTCCCTCTGAGGGCATCTAGCTTCTCCAATCAGCCTGTGACTAACAACAGGCAAGTTTCGAGGTGAAACCACACACTTAAGTCACACAGAAACAGCATACTCTTCTTCTGACCCACTGCCAGATTCAATTCTCCATCATTTATTTTTAATCATAAAGGGAATCAGTTCCCCATCTACTTATCCCTCTGAATGATCAGGTAACTGTCAGCTCTTGACCCATCTGGTCCTAATTTTTTTCTGCCAAGTGTGGAATTAACAGCTTTCAATGCTCCTCTATAATTACTGATCCAATCAAGTGTGTATGGTGTGCAATAATCTTTTTGTACACTGTAAAGATGTATGATTCTGATTCATTTAATAAAAAGCTGAAGGGCCAAGAGCTAGGCAAGATTTTCAGGACAGAGGGAATGGAAGAAGGTGGTGGAGTCGCCAAGAAGGAGGAAGAAGGAAAACAGTACAGGCAGTACGGAGTAAAGGTAATAAAGCCATGAGGCAGAAAGGAAATGAATAGAAATGGGTTAATTTAAGAAATAGGAGCTAGTTATAAGCATGCCTAAGCTATCAGCCTAAGCTTTCATGATTAATAGAAGTCTCTATAAAGTTATTTGGGAACTGGCTGGTGGGACAGAAAAATCCACCTAAATGTGTACGTGTGTGTATATATATATTGTGTGTGTGTGTGTATTATGTGTGTATGTGTGTATATATATGATGTGTGTATATATATTATGTGTGTATGTATATATTATGTGTGTGTATATATATTATGTGTGTGTATGTGTGTATGTATATATATTATGTGTATGTGTGTGTGTATATATATTATGTGTGTGTGTGTATCTCCATTACATTCCTTGTTTACAAGTTATAGGAAATCGTGATTATCTCACCTACATTATCAAGTCTGCTGCCACAGTTTTGACCGCTGGTTTTTTGGTTTTTTTAGTTTCAATGAGCCTATCAATCCAGATTGGAGCTTCTCAGAGAGTCTGGCTCTGAACAACAGCCACTACATCACTTAGGAATGAACTAGAAGTCCTAATCAGATGCCACCCCAGACCTGATCGTAAACCAGCCAAAGCAAATTCTCATAGACTCAAGGTGGGAAGTGTGGAAATGGAGACAGAGGTCCTTAGACTATTTGTGTATGAGAAACAATGCTCAACCCTGAAGAGAAAGTAAAAGGCAATGTCCCAGTGTCCCAATGCCATACTTACCAGATCATTCCTTCAAACAAGTTATGAATAACAAGGTGGGACTGGGTCACAACAATAAGCAAAGTCACATGGGTCCAGCCAAACTGCAAGAGAAGAAAACAGGCTCTACCTACCAAGTTCACAGCCAAAATAGCGTCAGAGAAGAGTAAGAGACAAACGGGAAAGCATGCTATAACTCCTGACTATCGACAGTGGAAAGCACCGAGAAAGCTTCTGGCAGTAACACGTCCATCAAAGCAGGACTAAGTCAAACATGGGTGAGGCCTGCCTGAAATCTCAGCGCTCCAGAGGCAGGAAGCTTGTAAATTTGAGACCAGTCTAAACTACACAGTAATATCCAATCAAATAACAACAGAGACTAGTATCCTACTAGTGAGTGAGGTCTTTCATACTCTTGAGCCTGGAACATTTCATTTTCCCACTCAGAGATTTTCTCAAGCTCAGACAAGAAAAGACTGAGATGGAGGCTGTGCAGTAAGGCCCCCACAGCTACAGCAGGCCCTCCCTGGAGTCCACCTTCAGAGGCCCAGGGGAAAGACCTCTCGGGTGACTTTAGTGCCTGGTCTACTTAGGTGAAGGGCTGCAGGACTCCTGCTCTTCCTGCTCTAGGTTCTAGATGAATACAGAGCAAATGATACCAGGTTCTGATCTGTCCCAGAAGACATGGGAGACCTGATGAGTTTCTACAGATGATCTGGCCAACAAGCTCAGCTGGTTAGTTTCTGCAGATCTTCAAGTAAACCAAGAAATCAATTTCAATCTCTCACACTCCCATAACACACATATCCATTCATTCACATATTTACATTCTCTCTCTGCCCCGCCCCGCCCCCTTACCATGTAGAACTGCAGTCGATAATGCTTCTTAACCAGACTCAGTACAAACATGCAGAACCCTATTGGAGACAGGAGAGAGGATAAAATGAATCACGCTGCATCTGTCTCTTTTTCTTTAGCTGAGCTAAGCAGTGCACTTAATTGTATCAATTAAGCAGTACAATGATTTCAAAGCACATGGGAAAAATCAGTTTATGGCCAATGTAAGACAGAGCTGTCAGCTCACTTTCTAGCATGGACAGTTGACATCACAAAACTTTAATCAACTCATACAAATGAGATTAAAAAAAAAAAAGAAGAGGATGCCCAGAGGAGAACTGGGGAAGCACATGGTACGTACCTGTGAGGTACAGGGTAAAGGAAATGAACCGGTGGTATTTACTGAGAATCCGCAAAGGCTCCTCTCTTTGGACCAGAGTGAAGAAGTAATCCGTCACTGTCTCCCCATAGAAGAAGTAGTTTACACACAGGAGAAAGTACCTGCACATGATGAGGAGACAGTGCCAGGGGATCGCACACAGCTCTTCTCCATGCAGCCATCAGACAGCCCCAACAACAAACCCACCAGAGCTCATCTAGAAATTTATGGCACATTTTATTCACTCTCCTTTTACTACAAGAGCAGAGGTCAGTTTTCCCCTTTTGTAGTGCCCCATACCTAACCCTGGGACCCTCCACGGTGTGCCTCAGCCCACCTCCCTAGCCTCACCCGCACTGTTCCCACAGCAACTCTTCACTTCTCTCAAAAGGGCTTCACTTGGTTCTAGCACTGTCTTTTCTGCTTTACCTCTTCCTTGCTTGAAACACCCCCTTCATCTACATTGTTTTTATTTGTTGCTCCAACACTCTTTTATTATAAAAAAAAAAAAAAAAAAAAGCTGCATGGCCCAATATCCATCTACCATACTGTCATATTTATTTCTATAGCAAGAAACAGCTGATGACTTCAGTAGACCATTCGGCTCCATCTCAGAATATCTCCCCTTTGGAAACCTGGCTGTGACAGATCCTTCACCTAGCATTAACCTAGCATTTGTTTGCATCCTCTCTTCAACTAGAGGCAAGCCACAACACCTCCATTGTGCTTTCTGAACATGGGACCATACTACAGCACCTCAAGCCCTCAACAGGAGAAATGAAAGAGCTTCTCTTTCCTATCTTTTAATTGTGCAATACAAAACTCTCACATTGGGCTCATTTCCCACTGTGTGGAAAATTCTCCTTTGTAAAGTGACTATAGTAAGGATCAGACCTCCTGAGTACATTAAATTCAAAGCATAGCAGTCTAACTACAGAACATCCATAAGAAGAACATCTGAGCCCAGAGAGCAACCACAGGGCAGGTGAAGCTGAGAGTCAGCTTGTACTGTTGAGTGATGGGATACACGTGGAGGAGTGAATCCAAGTCTGAGCAGGCCAGCTTTCTTGGCTATAACCAAGGTTCTTCTGTACAGATTATTACTGTACATCCCATTAAGTCATAAAGCAATTAGCACAGTCAGTGAGTCTTCCTATATAGCTCTGCTAGAATATCACCACCTGAGAACAGTGTAGTCAGCAGCAGGTAGATCAGGAAGGGACTGGGAAATCATATGTGCTACAGTTCTTTATTTAGCTTTTGCTGTTAGGCAGCCAAGCTTTTTTGGAGAAGAAAAAAGCAGAGTCTCTGAAGGAGCCCAGATCCTAACCATGCTGGCACCCTGGGTACCTTAGAGGAAGTAGGCTCCAATAGATGGAAGATTATCCAAAAGATAATCCATTGTACTGTTGAGGAAATCAACTTCCAGAGACAGCAACACCATCACCAGAAGGAACCTGCCAGCTCCGGATGACTCCAGTGAGGTGCTGGGTTGCAGCATAAACCGTACTGGTATCAAGTAGGGATGCAAAATACCATCCCTAGCTTATGGAATCCTACTACTGAAGTAAGTCCAGGGACAGACACATTGGCTTCTTCTAGGGAAGTTCCCAGCTAATGAAGACTCCTCAAAAACAGACATACAATCCAGCCTATGAAAGACACGGGCTCAAAGATACTATGCAAGTCTACAGCAAGGACTGTCTCCACCATCACTGTAAGTACCTGCCACAAATCGCATCACACACATCAGGCAAAGTGCTCCATGGACCAAGAGAGCTTACCAGCTGAGGGTCCTGAACCAGGGCAGGTCGTAGGAGTGGTATACATTGTAGCCAATAGTGATAATCTCATGGAAACACTTAATCTGAACACACATCACCTGAAAAACAGGAAACAGCTTTTCTTAGGGTCTTCAAAGGCCTTCAACACAGCACGGCACTTAAGAAATGTTTCTGTTTTACGCCAACTCTGCTTTCCTCCTGTTCTCTCACATAACCCAGGATAACACAACCCTTTATGTCATAATTTCTCATAGTCAGATAGGCCTGGTGTCCTGATTAACTTTTTATTCTAGAACCTTCCTAGACTCAGGCCACTTTGACCTTGAAAAAGTGTGTGTGTGTGTGTGTGTGTGTGTGTGTGTGTGTGTGTGTTGAAAAAGTGTGTGTGTGTGTGTGTGTGTGTGTGTGTGTGTGTGTGTGTGTGTCTCGTGTTCAGCATCAGGCTGTCATCATCTAGAACTGTCTATAATGCTTGCAAGTGTTGATTATGTTTTTGTCTACCTGACAAACTAGCAACATCTGGGAAGAGCAAAGCTGTTGAGAAAATGTCTCTACCAGACTGGCCTGCAGGCAAACCTGTGGAGCATTTTCTTGATTGATGATTGATGTGGAAGGCCCAGTCCACTGAAGGTGGTGCCATTCCTGGGCAGGTGGTCCTGGGGTGTTAAAAGTAGAATGAACAAGTCACGAGGAACAAACCAACAAGCAGTGTCCTCGATGGTCTCTGCTTCAGTTCCTGCCTCCAGGTTCCTGCCCTGACCTCCCTTCATGATGAACTGTGATCAGGATGTGTAAACTTAATAAACTTTTTCTCAAGTTACCGTTGGTTGGTGTTTATCATAGCAACAGGAAGCCTAACTAAAATGGGGTAAAGACTGAACTCTGTGGACTGCAACTTAATGAAAGTTCTAAGTCTCAATAAAAACCCAGGAAAGCAAGACACAGAGCCAGAATCTCACATAAACTAACAGCCAGGGTCACTACTCATGTGCCAATGACCCTATAGCTGGCACGTGAAAAATGAAGTTACAGGTGCTCTACAACTCAAGGCTCTGCTGGCAGCAGCTGCTGCAGATGACAATCCCACAGGGAACGCTGGACACAGAACTACAACGGCTTGTCAGTGGTACTTACAATTATCATCAAAACCATTGGTCCCAGGTAAATGATAATGAAGAAAAATGCAATCATGGCCAAAGTCAGGATGCCTCTCACCCACCAGTTCTTCCATCTAGGTGAGAGAGAAAGACCTGTCAGGAGCCCAGACTGATCCTCAGCACAAGCCTAAAGGAAGTAAGACTGGAGGGCCCGGAATGTAATCCTCTCCAGAGCACCTCCTTCACCTCAACAGAGGCACAGCTGTGAGGGCAGGACCTTGGCATCAATGCCTGCTCACAGTCAAACACAGCAGGTACAGACGCCACAAACACACACCTTAAGCAGAGCCTGAAGGGAGTGTGGGGAGGGCCAGGGGACAAGATACAGTCCTTTGCTTCTGTGTCTACATGGATGGCTTCGATGACCATTTCTAAGGCTAAAATCATTTTTTCCTAGAGCTGGCTTTTAAATGGCATAGCCCAGAAATCACCATGGTAACAGCTGTCTTAGACAAAGATAGTACCAAATATCACAAATATTCAACAGGCATATCTATAAGAACTTTTTAATGCATTAGCCCACCCAATCCTAACACAATAGTCTGTACAGATTTTATTTCAACTGGTATTTTTAAATCAGCAGATAATATTTGTTCATATTCTGCTGCAGCAAGCTAATGGTGAGCTAGGCTTTGACCCCAGGATCCATGAGGCCTTCACCCACAGAGAACTCTTTCAAGTTCATGCAAACATAGCTGCTGTGAAGAGGGCTGCTTTCTTCAGGGTCCAGAGTTTTTTCCCCTGATTCACTTAAGCTGAGACACTTCTTAGCTCTTCCTGGAGAACTGAAAGAAATGTTCACAGAGGCTATGTGGATATGTGGAGCATAACCTTGAACTAGAAACCCTAAAAACCTCAATCTTAATAGCAATGAGCACAGTGCACTTGGTAGTTACCTTGAAGACAAGTTGGAAAGGGCCCTGTTAAGGACCTCTGGGGTGTCGTCTACGGAGGTTGGTGGGGGAGCTGGTTCTGCTCGGCTCTCACTGTCTGATGCAGTTTCTCCATCGATCTTTGCTTCTGACTCCACTTCCTATGTGGCAAAAACAGAGATGCAAAGGTCAAAATTAAAAAGTGGGTAAACTATCGTGGAAATCCACAGAAAAGAACTCCAAGCACCTGGCACAGTGAGGTGACCGAACAGATGGGACACAGTAATCCTGACAGTGTTCTGACATGAGCAGAGGCATCTGTGCCAGGCATACGGGGGTTGGGAAGAGTGAGAAGACAGACATGGCTCACTTGTATCCAGAGAATGCCAAGAGGAGGCTGTGACTGACTTCCTGGGGGCCTGGCTATGAGTGTGACTCTAAGTATCCCAGGATCATCCCTGTCAGGCCACAAGAACCCAAGTTTTCCACATCTGAAAACCCTTCTCCACCAGCACTTCAACCTCTACTGTGTCATGGCATGCTGTTGACTCTCATAATATCCAAAGTGGCCAGTGGCACTGTCCCAGCTCTCAGAAGCCAGATTTGTGGCTTCTTGCCCCGAGATTAGTAAATACTACCATGCCCCAAAGCCCACAAGAATACACTGTGTGAAAGCTGCCACAGCCAGAGTAGAACTCAACGCTCTAGCCAGAACTGAGTAAGTACCTCCTCCCTCTGCCTCACACATGACCATGACCTTCGCCATCAGCAAACCCGCTGCAATGTAACTTGCAGAGAGTTGCCATGCAGGATTATCCTCGAAGGAAACACCTGTAAAACTGGCCTTGTCCCCTGGCTGACAGGAACAAAAGCACATCAACCACAAACTACCCCAGTGCCAAGCCACAGACTATTCTGATCCTGTTTCCAGATCTTTTCTTTCTTAGGGGAAAGTGGAGCAAACACTGTGAGAGGTGGAGGGAATCAGATCACTCAGAACTGAATAACAGCCCCACTTAACAATCTGTGGACGTCTCCAGCTCCACAGTGTGAAGTTCAGACCTCCATCCAGTGAGCTTCAGAGCAGAACTGGGAGGAAAGGACACAGTTGGCCCTGTCTACAAACAAGAAACGGGCTCTGGGAAGCTAAGGCTTTGGCCTAGTGTCCCATACTAACCCACATCTTCTAACTCACCTCACTACATTTTCCTTCAGTCTAGAATTCATTTTACTCTTTACCAATAAATTCAGAACAAAATAAACTAAAAATGACAGACGTTCTATCACATCTTCAAAACCTTGTGAAATGTGACACAGAAACTGAGGAACTAAAAGCTCCTCTATCTTAAGAGTCAGCAGCCATGTTAGCAAACAGGTCAGGGAAAGCTCAGGCTCAATTTCCCTTCAGTTCCGAGAAATTTGCAATAGATGTTAAGGGCCCTAGCTTAACTGTAGAATGTTTTAATCTTTCCCTGGGATCAGTCAATAGAAACCCAATCCAGACCCACTCTGATTATAGGCCTGTTGCATGAATAAAGGGAACTCAGGGACAGATCTCTGAGAAAGTCGGAGTATTAGAGAGAGTAAAGCACCACAGTCAGATCTTACCCAGCTGTCTTCCAGCTTCCTCAGCCTGGCTTCTCCTGGCCTCTTCTAACCTTCTATCTTTCTACTCCTGCTCAGCTAAGGCGTGGCCCCACTAAAGCCTGCCTGGGAGCCTGGAATTGCTTCTATAAACTAAAATGACCTCAAACTCAGTTTGGAATAAGGGCATAGGTCACCACTCTGGGGATACTCCCTGTGCTGGGATTAAAGGTGTGAATCACCACTCTCTGATCCTCCTAGACTGACTGTGATACCTCTGAAACTTTTGAATCTCTTATTAAATCCCCACATTACCCCAGTTCACAGTTTTTGCCTATAAAAGACGCATGTATTCTCAACCAAGAATGCCTCCTGGCCTCGTTGTACTGAGTGCATAGACTAGTTCCCTGCTTGGCTTGTATTATACACTCAATAAACTTTGCATTTACATTTCAGATTCCTCAGATTCTGGTGATCTCTCTAGGGATCATTCTCTGGGCGGAACAAAACCATCTCTTTTTGAAAGTTAAATGCATTTTAATCTCCTCCGTGCATAATTTCATGATTATTGACCATTGTAATAATGTCTTCTGTGAAATGTTTGTCAAGCTATTGGCAAGTGTTTTCTTCTGAGATTTCTGTCTTACTAATTTGCAGAATTTTTAAAATGTATCCCTTATTTAAGAACTCTGTGTCATGGACATGTTCTCTCCCTCAGCCCTGGGACCTTCCCTATCAATGCTGTTCACAATGAGGGTTCTTTTATAAAACTGTTTCCCGGGCAACTTGTAAAGACTGAACTATGCATCTTTCTCCTTTCCTGGCCCCCAGCAAAATGCCTACTAATGGGTAGAAGGGAGGAGGGGGTGATTAATCCAGGTGTGATGGAGAAGCCAGACGCTGCCTTAAGAAAGATGGCTACAACTAAGTCAGTTTACAACTATGACAGACCCGGCCATAGAGGGCCTTGGCTAGTATGGACTGCTGACATAAGATAGAGGTTGGCTCTGATAAAGGACCTACAGACCCAGGGACAAGCACAGCTTCTGTCACCACTAACCCAGATAGCTCTGAACCCTCTGATATTTCCATTTTATAAAAGGGACTCAAGAAAGGTCCTCTTAATCTTTGGATAGAGTTCTTTTTGTGCATTGTTTTGCTTTGCTTTATAGTACTGGAGATTAAACCTAAGGCCTTGTGCATGCTAGGCAGGCACACTACCTAACTACCACAGATCTACGTCCTTCGGTCTCGTATAAGGATTCCCTGAAGAAAGCTAAGCAAATTCCACCAGAGCTGTGTACTCCATTGTCACAGAGACACACTAATACTTCCATGATTGATCCTCTCAGAGGAAGTGAAAAGTTGGCACCAACATGTTTTCCATTTCTTAACACTTACATTTACACTCACACCATACTAGCAACCTGTGAGTAAGACAAGACAATAATGTCACGGAGGTTATCTAGTTGTGACTCCTAACCCTCACCCACTCCACCTACCCCCATAAGCCACTCATTGACACATTCTAAGAGCATCTAAAAACCCAGGAACTGAGCCAAGCACTAGAAAAGGCCCAGCACAAGGTTATTTTTAACTTATCTATCCTGTTGCCAAGGAGACTCACAAAAACTGCTGGGTCCCCAGGCAGAAAGGGACAGAAAGAGGCTGGTGCTGGGGAAGCTAAGGGGAGGGGGTGCTAAGGCCCTCTCTGGCCAGGTACAGTGACTCACACCTGCCTGGGCCTACAGGACATACACAGTAAAACTGTCTCAAAAATAAATGAGTCTCCAGGGCCTTTTATGGACCTCAAGCCTGACACTACACCTTCCCAAACCTGACTCTACTTCCCTTAAAAGAAGAGGAAATAGAGGTCCTGAAACACAAAGAAGATAAGGAACTCTTACGAAGTCCTACATCTGGTGTCACTTCCCAGACCTCAGGGTGACTGGGACAAGGGAAAAGGAGTAAGTCTGGAAGGAACAAGCCTAAAGAAAGGGACCTCCAAAGTTTCACCTGCCTCCAGTGATCAGCCTCAGGATCTCTGGAATAAAGGCCTTGGAGCACTACTTAGGAGTCCCCTCTAGACAAGCCGACATCCATTCATGACACCATGCTCCTACCTAACAGCAGGGAAAGGCGAAGCTGGCCACCTCCTCAGCTGTTCACCCTTACACCCGGTGTGGAGGTCAGGAGCAAGCATACCAAAGAAATAGAAGCCTGCGAGAACAGAGAGGCTGTAGTCCTTCTGGTCTCTCCTCAACCCACAGGCAAAGACCTTCCACTCAGGAAAACGGCTGCTCACATACACATGAAAGAAGCAGAAGGACAGGGACCCAAACGCTGGATGCCCAGAATAAAAGCAGCACATCCTTCCCAGAAAAATGAGAATGAGGCACTGTTAGGATTACTCTGCAGTGAGGAGGGCTTGCTGCTCTTCCTGAGGACCCAAGTTCAATTCAGAGAACTCCAGCTCCAAGAGGTCTGATGCCCTCTTCTGGCCTCACACACATTGTAGCACACAAATGAAAATTAAGGTTTTGGTTTGTTTTAATCAGAAGTGAGGCAGGAAGAAGGCTCAGTGAGTAAAGACAGCTGCTGTCAAGCCCAATGACATCAGTTCAATCTCTGGGAACCACAGGCTCAAAAGAGAGATCTGACTTCCATGAAAGTTACCCTCTGGCTTCTACACACGCCCCCATTCCATAAAAAGTACATAAGTATAAGTTTAAAGAGCTAAAAATTCACAAGTGTTGAGCTCCAAGTAGATAGCAAGTCAGACACCCAAGAAAACCTTCTGCAGGATGTAGCAGCTTCAGTTTGGGAAGGAAGGCTGCTTCATAGTCACCACACTTAGCACAGGTCTCTTTTTCTGGTCTTACAATAGGAAAAAGACTCCCTTATCTCACATGTTGTTGAGGGGAGTCTGCTGTGACCATCCTGTCAGTATCTCCTGTGCCAACCTCTCAGTAACATGCCCAAAACACAGTTCAGAAGCAAGTGAACCTTAAAACACCCAGCCAACCTGGGCATCACTCCCAAGGAGAACAGGCATAGGGGGAAAGCAGTGGGCTGGGGAACTAACAGATCACCCCTACAGGGTTTCCCAACTAAAAATCAGGATTCTTTATGCCAATGTAGGATATCTAACACGTGAAGCAACAAGGCATGTATGTGCTCACTCTCCACTGTGATGCACACAATACAGAAGTGAGGGCTCCGTCCTCTACAGGTCTGTCTTTACTTCGTGTGTGGAACCTTTTGTTGTCTGCATGCATTATGTGCATCATATGCATGCTTATTTCCTTGAAGACCAGAAGAAGGAGTTGGATTCCCTGGAAATGGAGTTACAGATGGTTGTGAGCTACCATGTGGGGACTGGGAACTGAAACCAGTTATTCTGGAAGAGCAGCAAATGCTCTTAACCTCTGTGCCATTTTTTCCAACCCTGGGTATGTTAGACGGTTGTGGGAGGTGCTTCACAGCACAAGCCTGCCACCAGGCTGATTCCCATCATGCAGGAGACAGGGAATATGAAAAGCAGGACATGTGACCACCAATGCTCTTTTTTGTATCACTTCTTAGATGAGATCCTGGAAGTCTGTTAGCTGGGAATCAGACAGTGTGTCAACAGTGTTTGGGGTATCGATGAGAAGACTGCTGAAGGCACTGTGGTCTGTGGTCTGTTCAGACCCCCGAAGCTGCTTTTCTCTAGTACTGGGGCCTGAGCTCTAATCCGAGCCCATGCAATGCTGTTTTCTGTCTGTCCATGCATTAATAACTCTTCAAATAAACTCCATGCCAACAATCTATCTCAGTATCCTTCTTGAAGCCTCGCTCAAGTGTGGGGCCCATGAGCAGACACCATCCAGGGAGGAGCCAGCACCTAAGGGGAAATCCTGACATTCCAAACAGTCCCTTCTAGGAAGGGGACAGAGAGCTTCCAGGTATACCTGCCTGCCTACAGGCCTGCAGGGCTGCTGACTGATTAGGGAAAGGGCAGCTAAATGTTGAACCATCCCTAGAATTCAAAGCAGCCAATGAATTCCTAACAGGTACCCCTAAGCAGAGTTTGGTCCAATCCCAGGACTGTAACCCAGCTCTGAAGCCCCTAGAGCCCTCCCCCCTATAAAAACCCTTGTCTTGTGCTACTCAGGGTCACTCTTACTTCACCACTGTGTAGGACAGAGGGAGTGACCCAAGCGAGCTTGTCAATTAAGAGACTCTTTGCTGTTGCACTGTGTTGTCTCCCGAAATAAGTGCCATTCTGGCCTTTTATGGCCCATCCTACTAAAACCCTATGTTAGTAGGGGAAAAAGGAAAAAACCTGTTTTCCTGTGCTATAGACGCTGCCACCTGCTGAGTGCTAGCCTCTTGGGAGACTCCGAGACCTTGGGTGTGCCCAGATGAGGGGGCAGGGTGTGAAAGAGAGTTAAGGTAATAGAGAGCTGGGACAAAAGGAGAGACATGAGGAGAGACACTGGCAGAAGCTGGGGACAAGCATGGAGTAGAGTCAGAGTCAGTGGAAGGGGCAGAAGGAATCCAGCATGGCGGGAAGCAAGAGGGGAAAAAGCTAGGCGGGATGCAGTGGCAAGACAGAAGCATGGCTAAGGGACAGACAGGTCTAAGATATAAGATGTACTGAATAAAGCTCGGGTCTCTCAGTGTGTTGTTGTGATCCTGAATGATGGAACCTAAATGACTCCTGAGTGCAGATTATTTAATCTCGTCGCCCCAGCCTGAAAAAGACTCGGCCCAAAAAGAAACCGGACGCGGTAGCACTGGACCGGTCTCTTGGTGGTCTTTTGGGGGTCTGGACTCTGGGCACAACATCAAGACCTTACGGACTCTGCACACATCCAGTAAGCACCCTCACCAACTCCTATCTCACATGGACAGCACACAGCCAGCCTCTGTTGCTACTCAGTGCTCCTGAAACCCACTCTTGCCTCCCTCCTGGATGAACATTTCAGTGAATGAGGAATAAGTTGCTCCCAGCCCCATCCTACTTGCCAGGACCCGTTTTTTCCAAGGCCCTCTGTTCCTTCCTAAGAGCCCCATTCCTTTTCAGAGCCCCTCCCCCTTCCCAGGAGCCTTCCTTCCTTCCTACTCCCCAGAGCAGAGAGCAGAGGATAAGCAGAGCAGCCCCTCCACCCATCCTCCCACAGTCCCTAAGCAGTCCCAGAGGAGTGGGGATGCTAATGTAAACAGGAAACAGCACTGCTCTGCAAGGAAGAGGAACCACCCCTCTGGAGCCCTTTCCTGTGGGTTCGCATGGACCCTTCAGGAAAAGTGGCAGCGATACAATTAAAGAGAAGGCACATGTAGAAACCTGGACTTCAAGAGCCAAGAAAAAGACACTGGTATTTTAGGATAAACTGTTACTCAAAAAGTGCTCCTGACCAGCCTTCCAGCCCCTTCACCCCCAGTCCCGGACCACGCAGCAATCGGGCTCCAAGGCGGTGGGGGGTGGAAGGAGGCAGAGACAGTGTCAAGGTCTGGATTTTGCTGTGGAGGCTAACTCATACCTGCTACTGTTTCCTAGATGGAACCTCTGCTGTTGACTTGCACCCTGTTTTCTTCCCATTCCCTCTCAATTCTCAGTATTGCATGAAGAGTGCTTCGAGCCACCTTTTGAAGCTCTCCATGTCACAGAATTAACCTTTTTAATAGAAGCGTGGCTGGGGCCTGGGGATCCAGGAAAATGGGACTCACCCTGCTCTACACATTTCTTTGCCAGACACTGATTCTCTTTTGTATCCTGCTAAAAATTTCCCATTTTGCCCGTTTGTCTAAGAAGAGCTAAAAGGCAGGGGAAGAGAACAAGCGGAACCAAGCGCCTGTGAGGCTTCCATTCCCTCCCAAGGAAACATCAGTGCTGCCATTTGGCTCACTGGTCAGTTATGCTCCCCAAGCCCTCCCCTCTCTGGGGACCCAGAGGTTCAGTCCCTAAGTTCCACTTACTGAAGTAACTCTACAACTTACAAACTATCCTTTGCTCTGCTTTATATGCAAATTTCAAGCCTCCTCCTGGAGCAAAGACATAGCCTTAGTGTAACTTTAGTGCTGAGTACCAACCCTGCCATCTTAAAGAAGCCTTTGGCCAGCTGCCAGCATAATCAACCCCCCACTCATGGAGACAACTTCCTGGGAGAGAAACTGCTAGACAGAGGGTGCTTAAGAAACATCAGGTTCAATAAGTAAATAGAAAGGGAGGGATGGGGGGGAGGGAGGGAGGAGGGAGGGAGGGAGGAGGGAGGGAGAGGAAGGACTCCTATGTCATCGTGATGGGAAAGCCCAGCAGGTTTCCATCTGAGTTCTTACTGGACAAAGGATGAATACCTGCATGTGGACTGTATGGGGGCAGAGGATGTTGTTAGGAGGAACAAAGAAATACATCTAGGCCCTTGTCAACACTAATCCCACTTGACACATTCATGTGTCTGAAGAAAAGGTTGAAGATGAGTTTACTGTGAGTTTGGAACTGTAGAAGCAAAGTGAACTTCCTCCTTGCCCTGCACAGGTCAACAGGAAAGGCAGCAGAAGCATAGGTTTTACCTCCAGAGGGAGGGGCAATGACAGGCAAGCGAACCCTCAAGAACCCCAGGGGACAGGGCTTATTATCTACACTCTTCCTGAGCACACTGGCAATGCTGAGGGAAATGAGAGCTGGTGGGAACTGACCGAGACTATCCTGCACGGACAAGTCCTTCCTCCTGCAATGTGGCTCAGAAGCCAGCGCTGGGGGATCTGAGAGAAGAAAGCTACTGCACTTCTGTTGGGCGATATGAGTCAGGAGAGGTATGTAGTCAGAGTGACCTCAAGAGAGAAGCACCAGGAGATGTTAGTTCTGAGACTTAGTTAAAAATACTGAGCATGCCTAAGTGCCACGTGTTGGGGTATCATTTCTGAGCCCTATCAGAGCCACCCGACTATAATATACCCTGCCCTCTGAAAGTCTCAATGAATACTGAGATCTACAGAAAGTGCACTCAGCTTTCGAGATGAAAGTCATTATAGGCAGCAGCACTCAGAGAAAAGATATTGGGGGGGAGAGGGGGGGAAGAAATTCAGCTTTTAAAAGACTAATTAGCTGTAAATCATTTCACACTCCAGGCAAAACTATTTAAAAGGAATAAGGGACATTTGTAGAGGTCACAACACTGATGGCCAGGTACCCACCAGGGTTCCTGGAAAGCTACACTGGGGAAGGGGGGGCACCATGTGCTAGCCTGGCCCTTGATTCAGTCACCCTACTGCTTACCCTCCTCACAGCCATTAAAGCAGCTCAATAATAAACAACTCCTAAAAGTTCAATGCACTTTCTTTCTCCTCCACAGAAAACATCAAACCACAGCAAGCCGACTTCACCTAAGCCAGCTCCACTAAGTGGCTTCCTCATCAATATAACCTCATGATTAAACCCCTCTCAACTCTCCATTCTTAGTTCAGCAGCATATGAGAAAGAGAGAGAGAGAACTCCTTTGGCTTCTAAGGGGCACAGCCTCCTGGTCCCTCATCTGCCTCTCTGGCCAGGCAGGCAGGCTATCTTCCCCAGCCTTTTCTTTAGCAGCTCCTCCTCCTCCTCCTCCTCCTCCTCCTCCTCTGTTGTCTCCCGAGTATGTGCCATTCTGGGCCTTATGGCCCATCCTCTTCCCCTAAGGACTAAAACCTTGTTTACAGGGGGAAAAAGGAACTACAAATCTCCTTATCGCTGCCACCTGCTGAGTGCTAGTCTCTTGGGATCCTCTATGACCTTGGGCGTGCCCGGATGAGGAGGCAGGGTGTGTAAGAGAGTTAAGGTGACAGAGAGCTGAGACAAAGGAGACACGAGGAGACACACAGGCAGAAGCGGCAGAAGAGGCAGAAGCTGGGGACAAGCATGGATTAGAGTCAGTGTGTGAGTAGAAGGGGCAGAAGGAATCCAGCATGGCGGGAAGCTAGAGGAGAAAAGGCTAGGCGAGATGCAGTGGCAAGAGAGAAGCATGGCTAAGGGACAGACAGGTCTAAGAGATAACATGTACTGAATAAAGCTCAGGTCTCTCAGTGTCAGAGAGAGCCTGAATGATGGAACCTAAACGACTCCTGAGTGTAGACTTATTTAATCTTGACGCTCCTCGCCTGGGACAAAACTCGGACCACAAAGAAACTGGACGCGGTAAGTGGAGGTCATAACCGAGACCCACACGGTAAATGGAGGTTTCACCGAGATCCTCGGTACTCCTCCTCCTCCTCCTCCTCCTCCTCCTCGGCCTGTCCCTAATTTAGGGTTTCCTTGGGAGCATGTCCTACCACTGGACATGATTTGAATCATCTCACTCACTGTCTTCCTTTGTATGTGTGTGCGGGGGAGGGGGGAAGGGGGGAGACTTCTATATCACTAAGCTATATTCCAGCCATCAGGTCTCTCTTCTTGACTGAAGGCATTCATGTCCAAATACCTCTCAGAGGTCTCCTCGGGCACCTAATATTCTCCATGTGTCCAAAATCAAACCCACAAGTTCCTCTACAAACCTCCTACTACTACTGTGTAACTTATCTTAGCAAATAGTATCTTTCACCTTGAATTTTCTATCCGAAAAGTAACTCCCTCCTCAATCCTTACACCCATCACTAAATTTGAAAATGCTACTTCCCAAACTGCCCTCAGCTACACCTCTGACTCCTTTATTCAAGCTAGTACAATCCCACCTCTGATAACAACAGCCTAACTAGCCACCTTCCTCTAGCCTTGAACCCACTCTTCTCCACTCTTGACACTGTAGAGGAAAGAACACTTAACCTCCTTCCTCCCTGAGGTGGTTTCCATGAGATGTCCCATAGTCTCCAGCAGCTGAATACTGGGTCCCAAGTTGGTAATGTTTGGATATGATTAAGATGTGCCTTTTTTAGAGTAAATATGTCATTAGGGGAAGGCTTTGAGAGTTTAAAAGACTCTCTGCATTTCCAGTTTATTCTTGTTTCCCTTTTGCAGTTGAAGCCGCAAGCTCTCAAGTGCTGCTCCAGGAGCCTTCACTCCACCATCATGGACTCTAGCCCTCTGGAACTGTGAGCCAAATAAATTCTTTCTACTATTAGCTGTCTTGATCATGGAGTTTTACCACCGGAATAGGAAAGTAGCTAGCATACTCCTCCATCTGTTGTCTC
The DNA here is from genome assembly GCA_033318265.1 of Phyllotis vaccarum. Classification (NCBI taxonomy): domain Eukaryota; kingdom Metazoa; phylum Chordata; class Mammalia; order Rodentia; family Cricetidae; genus Phyllotis; species Phyllotis vaccarum. The sequence goes on along the minus strand of JARWLC010000001.1, from coordinate 160,149,321 downwards.
CCGAGTATGTGCCATTCTGGGCCTTATGGCCCATCCTCTTCCCCTAAGGACTAAAACCTTGTTTACAGGGGGAAAAAGGAACTACAAATCTCCTTATCGCTGCCACCTGCTGAGTGCTAGTCTCTTGGGATCCTCTATGACCTTGGGCGTGCCCGGATGAGGAGGCAGGGTGTGTAAGAGAGTTTAGGTGACTGAGAGCTGAGACAAAAGAGACACGAGGAGGGACTCAGGCAGAAGCGGGAGAAGAGGCAGAAGCTGGGGACAAGCATGGATTAGAGTCAGTGTGTGTGGAAGGGGCAGAAGGAATCCAGCATGGCGGGAAGCTAGAGGGGAAAAAGCTAGGCGAGATGCAGTGGCAAGAGAGAAGCATGGCTAAGGGACAGACAGGTCTAAGAGATAACATGTACTGAATAAAGCTCAGGTCTCTCAGTGTCAGAGAGAGCCTGAATGATGGAACCTAAACGACTCCTGAGTGTAGACTTATTTAATCTTGACGCTCCTCGCCTGGGACAAAACTCGGACCACAAAGAAACCGGACGCGGTAAGTAGAAGTCATAACCGAGAGCCACTCGGTATCCATCCTACACCTCTCACAGAGTAGCCCATGTCCAAATACTGTGTCTAAACCTTTCAAATTCCCTTAGGATAAGATCTTGGCTAAACTCCCAGCTTTGCTCTTGCAGCCATTCTAAATGAAAGCTCCTACTTAAAAACTGGTGAGTTTCAAACAACCTAATGATGCACCTCAAGGCTTTAGAAAAACAAAAAGCTGAATCTGAAGACAGCTCTTCCAGGACCCAAATTTCATTCCCAGCAACCCAGTCAGATGGGACACACCCATCTTGTCACACCCATCTGTAACTCCTGCTCCTGAGGATCCAATGCCTCTGGCTTCTGGGAGAACCTGCATTCACTTGAACATACCCACACACAGACACACACACAGTAATTAAAAATAAATCCTTTGTTAAAACACAGGAGAAAGGCATTTATTTGTAAAAATTCTTTGTTTCCCACAATTAAATCATTGTCTTTTTTTTGTTAAGATTTTAACCGTGGATAGGTGAGGGGAGGAGAAGTAGCCCGCATCATGTGGCACAATGCCTGCAGACAGTAGAGGGCACTGGATTCCCCTATAGCTGAGACTGCTATGCATTATAACTCACCCAACATTGCTGCTGCCCACTGAGCTCAACTCCTCTAGATGAACAGTAGTACCACCTCTTAACCACTGAGCCATATCTGCATCCCCAAACCATTATGTTTCTATAAAAGCAGAAAACTATGTGTACAGGGAGGAAAAAAAAAAAACAAACAAAAAACACACAATGCATAATATATAATAGTCCTAAATCTACATTGAAACACTTCAAATAGAATGCCACATCATAATGCATGGTGCAACAGTGTGTACACCGCAAACTGCATTTGTTTTGTGTTCAGAACTAAGGCGGCAGTGAAGTCATACAAAGCAGCATGGGTAAGTACTGTCAAAACCACCTCTGGCTCATTCCACATTTAATTTGAAGCAAATGTTGGCCCGGGTATATTCAGAAACATTTACTTACTGTTAGCAATTTTTACATATTTTTATTAATTCTTTTACAAGTTCATTCATCTTTACACTCTATCTTGGCAATATCCACTCCCAATATCCTTCCCCAACCCTCCCAGGGCCATCCCATCCTCTGCTTGCTAATATCAGTGCTTTGAGAATTTTGTAAAATGCATCTTGATCATATTTGCCCTTCCCCACTTCTCCCAGGATTCTCCTCCCTTCCCTACTGACCCAACCTTGTGTCTTTTTATGACTTGTCTGCGCTGCCTATATACTCTTGGATATGTAGTGTCAGTGGAAGTTGGTCTAACCACCAGGGGTCACACCCTTAAAGGAAACTGAATCTCCCATTCCCAGCAGCTCTGGTAGTTGAGAATCAGAGGCCGGAGGCAAACTATTTGCTGGGAAGGTCTTTAATCCCAGCATTCAGAAGCATTCTCTGGTTCAAGGTGTGGTACATACCTTAAATTCTAGGGAAAATTGAACCAGAAAGTCAGATGACTGGGCAGAGAGCGGGGGGGGGGGGGGGGGGGGGGGGGGGGGGGGGGGGAAGTAGTTCAGCCCTTGGCCTGTGCCCCCTTCCCTTTGGCTGAGGCCTCAGAGGCATTTAGTCTGAGGATTCCTCTGATTTCTAGGAAAGCTTTATTAAATACACACTATATCATCAATCACACTTGGGGACAAATCTTATGAGAGAGAAGAATCACCATCCAGGTACTAATCCTGTTCAGCCCCAAACAGCCAGCTACCCAGAAACTGGTTGGGTTCTCATTCAATTATGAAAACAAGAATTGAGAAAGTGAGGGTTCTGTTTGTACCCTCCACATAAGTTTCACAAGGTTAATTGTTAACTGAAAAGTATACCAACAGTTTATAATCCGAAAATATTTCATCTGATGATCTAGAGCCTACAGCTCAAATATAAAATTATGCAGATTTCATTATAACATGGAAATAGCTGAAGAAGTTTGGAGGGATATTTTAGGTTTCCTTTTAAAATTACCAAATGGCTCCAGGAATATGCTCTTCCAAAAAGCCAAACAACTCGTTCAGTACAAGTATTTGGCCTGTGAAGTCCAAGTCAATGGCGCACCTACATTCCACATGTGAAGATCCCAATGCACCCAATAATGTTATTAGGAGACAAGAGCCACTGAGGGACAAGAGGTTCTTCAGAACAGAGGTCTCAGAGAGTCCCACCTTCCACCTTGTAAACAATGAGAAATCATCTCCCAACCAAGTGTTCATCTGTTGGCATCCTGAGTTTGGATTCCCAGAACTGACAACAACAAACAATTTTTGTTTGTTTTTGGTTTTTGGGACAAGGTCTCACTGTGCAGCCTGGCTATCCTGGAACTCCATTTATACACCACTGGGCTGGTCTTAAAGTCACAGAGATCTACCTGCCTCTGCCTCCTGAGCATTAAGTTGTGCACCAACACACCTGGCCAGATTTTTGTTTTTACCCAATTATGGTCATGTTACAGCAGCCCCAGGACTATAGGACGAAGGTAGCTATGAACAGGCTCAACCGTGTAAGGCTTGGGCTGTCTGTCTGGTAAACTGGAGCGTGCAGTTCTTGGGCACCAACTTTGTAGAAGACAATATTGTCACACTGTTAAAGGCTGACACACCCACTACACCATTCTCATCAATTTTCTCTTCTCAAAGTTTCTGTAGAACATCATATGCCCGTCTTGGGGATACACACCTTTAATCCCAGCATTTAGAGAGAAAGGTAGGAGGATCTCTGTGAATTTAAGGTCATTTGGATCTACATAGTGTTCTAGATTAGCCAGGACTAAACTGTGAAGCCCTGCCTCAAAAATAGTAATAGCAATAACTAATAATAATAATGCTGTATGTATCTCACACAAAAAATAATGGTTTTGTATGTAACAGACAAAACCTCTCGGTGTTCTCTGTGGTTCTATCCTGCCCTACCAAACGTACAGATCAAGGTACATTTCCACTTGTTTCTCAGACAGGGTCAGAAACATCTACCCACATCTTAACCAGCTGGACTACACATTGGAAGGCCCCTTGAGATGTTAACACTTGAAAATGCTATCCTCAAAATAAGAAACACCTACTTAGCCCAGGCATGGTGTCCAAGCCCCAGCACTAAAGAGGGTGAGGTAAAAGGGGCGTGAATTAGAACCTTGATTATACTGTGAGCCTGTCAAGAACAGAATAGGAAAAGAAGAAAAGACAGACAGACCTAGGCAAGCCTGTAGCATGTTACCTGTCATCCCAGTTACTTGAGAGGAATCAGAGGTAGATCATTTGAGCTCAGGTTTTCCAAAAGTCTGGACAACACAAAGACCCTCAAAAGGATGACCTGCTTTATTCTGTACAACAACTTCATTAACTCCTGACAGTAAGCTTCATCTGTGTCCTTCAATGGAATGTGAACCCCATGTTGGGAGGGACTTGGTTAATTCACTGCTACATCCCATGTCTGCCTCCCAGATAATTCTACCATGGGTGAAGAAGAAGATGAAAATTCAAGGATCCTGGAACTAAGTGTTACCTAAGCATTAACAAAGATAGGGAACATTTCCAGCTGGATAGTCCCTAGGCACATGCTTGAGCAGGAATTTCTGGATAGAGACTGTAGAATATGACCTCAGCAGCTCTCAGTGTACCAACGCTCAGAGAAGCTGGGAAAGACTAAACTGTTCCTGCATGATGAGGGCCATCTATGTCCCTGCGGGTCCCTTCTATTCTGAGACCAGAGGATAAATGTCAAGAAAGCTTCCAAAACAACACCAAAGCAGCAAGCAAATGGATCTGACTCACGCTCAGAGTGCTAATATTGGCAACTCACTAAAACTGTCTCCCTATGAGCATCCACCTGAAAGCGTATTAGGAGGGAAATGCTGAGCAGAGAACAAAGAAAGCTATACAACTGACCTGGCCACAAGACACTCTTCATCTGGAGAAGACAACATGGGAATGAGGCAAATGGCACAAGCCACGTGATCCTAGGAGAAGAAAGACAGCCAAGGCAAAGGTTCTGTCTGAAGACGAAGTCTCGGTTGGGCTCAGGACTTTCTAAAGAGGATGGGGGCATCAACACAAACATAAGCCACAGTCAGCCCACCTGCCTCAATGTCCTCAAAATTACCTCACAACAGCCTGGACAGCATCAGACTAAGAGGAAGGAGTGGAAGTTGGATGGTCCCACCATTCCTCCTCCAGGGTGCCAGCACAGGAAACACCTCCAACAACAATACCTAAGTCAATGTCGCCACTGATGTGTAACTTAAAGGGCACTTTAAATCTATGTTTTGATTTTCTATTTCATAAACTCAGCTAATGTGGGACATTTTTGGTAAATTTCGGTTGAAAATAAGATTTAAATTTTATCTACTTACCTACCCAGGAAGAATAATTAATATTAAAAATCACATTTTAAGTTGGGTTTTTAATTACTATCCTGTGATATGTCCAAACACTCAAATGAGCTGCTTGGTTTTATTCATTTCTTAAATCCCAAGCACTTTTAAATAAAATACTGGGGTTGTGTTAGGGAAGCATTAATACATACTTACCTGGTACTTCAGCACTAAAATGAAACACTGACGGAAAGTTCTCTTTGTACTTCCCAACACTTTAGTCACTAGCCCCTCCCTAAATCAGAGGCCTGGTTCTCAGTGCCTAAACTGTTGTTAATCTTCACAGCTGATTTAGCACCAACTCAACCTCAAGCTCTGGCAAGCCACACGTGCTAGGAACTGGGTCCAGCCATCTGAGAGGAGTTCGTGACTGAGTCTCTGGAAAGCCAAACCTGTGAGCAGAGCACACACGGCAGCTGCAGAAATCTAAGACAAGAACTAAACCTGAGACCATCTGCTGAGAAGACAGCAGGAGATGCCACCTACTGGAGGTGTGGACAGTGATTTACACTGTCACCATCCTCTCTCCACAAAACTGGGAGCAGACAAAGGTAGAGTTCTCCCTGAGACACTCACAAGGCTTCCCCCCTCTGGCTGGCTCTTTCACCAAACCTGAGAACCAGGTTTGACTTAGGAAGTGAGCGAATCAAGCCATGTCCTCTGCAGATCCTTCCCGGTTAATGTTTTCCTGGGACAACAAACACACACACAAACTTTATGAAGATAACCTTAGCATGGTCTCAAAGCTTGTATAGAAAAAAAAAGATTGAATTAGTAACATGTTCTCTGTAGCAATATGATGGGGAGATACTTTTCTTTAAAAAAAAAAAAAAAAAAAAAAAAGAAAGAAAAAGAAAAAAATGGGCTGGAGAGACGGCTCCATGTTTAAGAGCACTGACTGCTCTTCCAGAGGTCCTGGGGTTCAATTCCCAGCACCCACATAGCAGCTCACAACTGTCTGTAATTTCATTTCCAGGGGACCTGACATGCATGGCAAAACACCAATGCACATAAAATTAAAATAAATAAATAAATCAGGGGCCAGAGAGATGAGTCAGTGGTTTTAGGAGCACTTGCTGTTCTTCCAGAGGACCTGAATTTAGTTCCATTTGGGGGTGGCTTTACAACTCCTTGTAACTCCATCTCTGAGGACCCCACATCCTCTTGTGGCCTCAGGCATCCTCACTCATCTGACATTCACTTACACACACACACACACACACACACACACACACACACACACACACACACACCATTTAATTAAAATGTCTTATAACACCTCCAACTAAATCCTTTTTTATAATAAAGTGTCACTCTAACCGTTATTCAGCCTAGAGCTTGACTATCCAGAGTCCACAGGTCAATTAAAGATTGACAGCAACACAGATCCTGAAGGAGCCCAGTCTATCATTGTGATTTCACCCAAACCAGAATACTAGGGAGCAAAAGGTGTGTCGCCCTGCTCAAGATCCAACCATATACCGTCACTTCTACACCCAGAGACAGTGGCAGCTTTGATCCTCTGCTCCTCATGAGTAACACACTTCATTCCTTATAGTGGTTGTACTTACAGTGGGGCGGGGGAGCAAAGACGGATATTTACACAGTCATACTGAAAGCAACACTTTTCACAACACTAACTGTATTGAAGGGCTCACACAGCTTTGAAGGATATTCTAAACTTTGTCTTCTGGAGGCTCTAAGTGTAGAATTTCTATTGGGCAATAAATCCCCTGTGACTAGAAAGGCTTGATCATAAAGGGGAGGAATGTTATGTTGTTTTGAGACAGGATCCCATGCAACTCATGCTGGCCTCCAGTAGAGCATCTCTGAGCCATTTACTTACAGAAGCACCCAGGCCATTAGTCCAGCCGTGTTTTCAGTGTACTCTTCTATCCTTCAATTTCCTGTCAATTAGTCCTTACAACTAAAAGTTCTGATCACCTGCGAGTGAGATGTGTCTTTTCTTTTCTTTTTTAATTATTTAACTTTATTGTATGTGCATTGGTGTTTTGTCATGGGTGTCAGGTCTCCTAGAACTAGAGTTACAAACAAGTGAAGGAAAGATTACAAACATGTTGCAGAATCTATGAATTCCCTGTAGAGGGAAATGTATTCATTGTATCAAAGGCTTAAACAACGAATATCCTTTTCTGGGTCAGAAATTCTAAACAAAAGAATCTTCCAAGGAGATCATGCATGAATTTAGTGTTATTTTTTTAACCACAGCTCTCATACAGTACTACTTCTAATAGGCAAATATTTAAAACAAATTAAATTCTTAACTAATTTAATAGACTAAGGCTCAGCACACAACACAATGGCCTATCCCTATTAAAATCATGAGGGGAGGGGAATGGCTAAGTGGTTAAAAGTACTTGCTGCTCTTGCAGAAGACCTGAGTTTGGTTCCTAGCAACTATAAGGCTAATAACCTCCTATAACTCCAGTTCTGGGAGATCCAAAACCCTCTTCTGGTTTCTGCAGGTTCCTGCACACATGTGGTGCACACAAACTTATGGAAGGCACATGCACATAAAAAAATCATTTAAGTTTTAAAAAATGATGGCAAGAGCCAACAAGATAGTTCATCAAGGAATGGCACCACCCACCAAGCCTCGGTGGCTTAAATTAAGTCTCAAGAACCAACAAAGAGAAAACCAAGCCCCTCAAGCTGTCCTCTGCTGCATGCACACACACACACACACACACACACACACACACACACACACACACACACACAATAATTTTTTTAGGGGTGCTAAGGAGCTGAAAAGATGCCTCAGTAGTTAAGAGCATTGGCTGCTCTTCTAGAGGATTCAGGTCCAATTCCCAGCATAGTTCACAACCTTCTGTAGTAACTCCAATTCCAAATTCCAACCTGATACCCACTTTGGGCCTCTCCAGGTATCAGTCACACATCTGGTACTCAGATATATACATGCATAACACCCTCACACAAAAATAGTTAATTTAACTAAATCTTTTTAAAATAGATATACTGAGTTAAAAATCTCAAAATTCAAATCACATTTTCAGAAAAAAATGAGTCATAAAGTAGCTAGCTGTATACACAGAATGCAAGAATGTGTAAAATGTCTAACAGTGGTACCCAAACAGCAGAACTAAGACCTTTCTTTTTTTGTGCTTCTACAATATCTTTATCTTCATCTGCTTCTTCCTAGTCATGAACACGTTTGAAACACTGTGTACAAAGCTGTTTTCATCAGCACAAAGAGGAAAGCTGTCAGATTACCCTGGTTGCTATTTCAGTAACACAGCTACCCGCACAGTAGCTGAACCATGGTTGTGTCTCTCATGGGATCACAGACAGATTTTATTCTCACATGTAAACATTCGTTTGTTTCCATAATATATGCCTGAATCGTTTCCGGTGAGAAAGTAGATCTGAACAAGCCAAAGTAGAGGAGGATGACAAGGAAAGATACTTCAGAGGTTGGAACCAAGGAACAAGATCAATGACACAGAGGCACCGGCAGGAGGCTCCAGGGGACACAGAAAGGGGTCTACGCCTTTGTTCCATAATTCACAGGTAGCTTCAGAAGGGATAGAAGATGCAAAGCACAGATGGATAAGAACAGCAGGCACTGAGAATACACCCTGAAGAGTTGGAGGAGGCTCAAGGAGTTTACAAGGGTGACGGGCTGTGTCCTCAACTGCTAGAGATGTGTCAGGGCACCAGGTGAGAAATCCAGGAAACACTTGGTTAGAACCGGAGCCCTGGACTGGGCAGAGGAGCATAGGAGATATACAAGACTAAGAGATTTCTTTTTAATAATATAGACTAATTTAGTGTGTGTGTGTGTGTGCGTGTGCGTGTGTGTGTGTATGGAAGTCCGAGGACAATTTCCAATAGTTGGCTCTCTCCTTCCACCATGTGAAACCCAGAGATTGAACTCTGGAACTCCGGTCGTCAAATTTGGCAGCAAGCTTCTCCACCGAGTTCCATGACAAGCAGATTTCAAGCCTGAGTAACTAAGGGATCCATGGTTTTGGCTGAGGAGGAAAGAAAACTCTAAGAACGGTCAGCATAGAGAACACGGCAACTCAGGTATGAACCAAACCCGGTCACTAAGTTGGAGATGACAATCATCTCTCAGTATCCGAGACTCAAAAACAGTGCAGCCTGTAGATTCTAGGTCCCAAAGGCTTTTTCTAACTCAGCCAAGTCTTCACAAATGCTCAAGATACTCTGTAGGGACCCTGTTTCAAAGAGGTTGATGCCACAGGCACCAAAACAAAAGGACATCCTGATCTTGGCAAGATGGGTCAGGCCTTTCCACTCAGGAACACTACAGCTCCTTGAAAGGAGGCGTGTCTCTGGGGAAAGCACAGGGAGGAGGAAGGAGCCTCCCAGTGCACCCCTTCCCTTCAAATCCTGACCCAGCAAGCACTATCACCAAAATACACGGTAAAATTTAACTTTTTTTTTTGAGGTCATGCAGCTCTGTGGACCCAATGCCATCCCTACTGTTGGATAAACAAGAGGTCAAAGATCACGGCTGGCACAGGGAAAGTGGCTTAATGGAAGGAGGTGTCTGGCCACTCCCCCACTCCATCAGCTACTACAGAACAAGACTTGGAAAGCGCAAACTCTGCTTCATGCTAGAAACAAATCAGTATTCATTCAACAGGACTCTGGCAAACTCAATAGTCAAGAGCCAAGTGTCTCTCCCAAACTGGAGGAGTGTGTACTTTAACCCCACAGCCTCTTGTGCCAGTCTAGAGCCAGAAACTGTCACAGCACAAGTGCACATAAGCAAGCTATATGAAGGAATCTGCTCACCTTTACAACCTCAGAATGACAGACAATCCTGACAACTAGAAATATGGAAACAGGTGCTTTCAAACAACCTAAAGAATGATGATTTGCACTGTGAAATATATAACAAGAGTCACTTCAGCGAGTCTTTCAATCAGTACTGTGGCACAATGCCTGTAATCTCAGCACCTAGGAAGCAGATGCAGAATCATCAAGAATTCAGGGCTAGATTGAATTACATGAGACCTTGTCTCAAAGTTGGCCTGAGAGATGGTGATGGAGTTCAAACCCAGGAACACAAATACAAGTGGAGGAGAGAACTGACTCCACAAGGCTGTCCTCCGGCCTCCACACACCACTGAAGGGTGTTACTTACCTACCTACCTATGCACATACACACATGTGTACATACACACACACAATAATTTTTAAGAGCTAGGGGTACAGAATACTATATACACATATACACACAAAAAATAATTTTTAATTTTTTTAAGGGCTAGGGATGTAGAATACTTGAAGTAGCAACCATTATAGCCTGGGTTGGACCCCCTGCACCACCAAAAACAAAAACAATTCCTTAAATCAGAAAAAAAAAAAATCACTAGAAAGCAAATTGGTATAGAGGCTGAAATATAGGTCAGTTGGTAGATGATCTGCCTAGCATGTAAAGACCCTGGGTTCCATCCCATACGTGAGCATAAGCACACACTGGAACTGAATTATAGACATGACCCAGACATACTGACATCAACCTCAACCAGAGCCATGAAATATATTAGAACCACAGGCAATGTAGACAGATGACTGTAAGAGAGACTGTTCTGGGCCCTGCTGACACTCAGGACTGACTATTCTAGAACACATAGTTATGATGCTTAGTCATGCCTGGCCAGCACTTCCTCCAAGAGCCTCACACACTGCCCTGAGTGAAGTTCTATGGTGGCCGAGTCCAAATAGGGAGTCCCACTCAAGGATGTCCCAGTGGCTACTCTCAGGGATGGACTTCAAAATATATAAATCAGAGGACCAATGACTGAGAACTGTCTCATCTACTTTCTCTTTTTTGTTTTGTTTTCATTTTGTTTTTCAAAAGAGAGTTTCTCTGTTTACAGCCCTGGCTGTCCTGGAACTCACCAAGGCTGGCCTCAACTCACAGAGATCTGCCTTGCCTCTGCCTCCAGAGTGCTTGGGATTAAAAGTCTGGGCCATCCCCACCCAGTCTAGGAGGCTTTCCTGACCAGGAACAGAACCTAGAACCAGGCAGGGATAAGATGACGCCTCACCACCAGAACTCTAAAGATCATATATTTTCTCTTTTTAAAAAAAGTTCTCCACATACACTCCACATGCTTTTACATTTTAAAAGATGATTCTGCAACTTTTTTTTTCCATAACTACATAAGAAAATTAGGCCTCAAGTAGAGGCATTTCCCTTTAACCACAGCACTCAGGAGGCAAAGGATCTTTGAGTTCAAGGTCACCCTGGCCTACACAGTGAGTTCTGGGACAGCCAGGAATATATAGTCAGACTCCATCTCCCAAAAGATAAATTAAGAAATAAAGAAAAATAGATAAAAATTAGACTTTTTTCAAACCAAAACTCATCAATATGGAACTTCTAAAGATTGTAAATTAATGCATTAATCCTATATCCTTAAAGGCAGCATTATGCAACATGAGAGAAACACTTAATGACTTCACACTACTATCAACCCCTCTACATCTATGTTAAAGAAACATGCAAATGCATGCAAAAAAACCCATGGATACATATATGTATAATCTTTTTCATTATAAAAATAAAGATAAACATAATCCTGCTTCTCAAAACCTAGTTATTGCTCTTAAAATAAGATTTCAGTAGTTTATTCTCAAAATCCATGAGAAAACCATTTTAATTATTCAGGGGAGTCTTGAAGTCTATCATAGCTATTGGAAGAAGATAGAGCTAACTACAACCCAGACCTGGTGGTACAAGCTTCAGGATGCTGAAGCAGGAGGAGAAACTGAGGTCAAAGCCTCGTCAACGAACTGACACTCTGACAAAAGAAAGCGTAGAAGAAGGGCTGGAGATAGGACTCAGTGGTAGAGCACTTGCCTAATGGGTTTGAAGCCCTGGGATCTACCTTCCCCAGTACCAAGGAGATAGCACATACTAATGCCTAGTGTTCCTTCTACAATTAAAGTGTGTTGACTGAACACTGAAAAATTCATCAAGAAAATGAACTCAAAACAGGTCACAGAAGGCCAAGCATTATTCTAAACATAACTTGAAGGCTTAAGCACATGGTAAGACAAATAATAATAACAGTAATGATAAGTTAAATCCTATAAAAATCTACTTTAACCAGCAGCAACAGTAACTGACATGTTCTTGCAATGGACCACGCTATCTTCGTGTATGCCCCGTGTCCACACTGAATCCAGACAAATGCCTGGAAGCACATGCAATTTCACCACCTATAATTTGGGGTTTGACAAACTGACTTATAGCAGTAGCAAGTGGCAGAACTCAGGCATAAGGTAAATTTTCTGCAGTTAAAACTTGAGTTCTCCTTTCTAGCCAGGTGTGGCATACATCTGGAATACCAGCCCTGGGAAGACAAAAGGACTTCCAATTCAAGACCAGCCTGTGCTACACAGCAAGTAAATATGGGACCAGCCTGTGTATCAGAAGGAAACAAAAGATCCTGTTTCTAAATAAACAGATCAATAAATAACTTGTTACTTATCTATACTATACTAACTTTATCCATCTAGAATGGAAGCCTTTGAAAAAACCAAAGCTGTAATTTTCACACCATTTCAGCATCTAAATAAAGCAGAAAACCCAGAACCTTCCAGTGAAGTCCATAACACAAGTCTCCTGAAATGCCACACCAATCATTTTTAATATTTTGGTCCAGGTTTCATCCTTTTGCTTCCTAAATTATGCTGAGAAAACATGGCCAGGCTGCATAAACTATGCTAAAGCTTGATTTCTAAGGGTCTTAGTTTGGCAACTGCTTTGGGACTCAAGATCCCAGAGAACATTTCCTTTATTAGTAACTGGCTTTGAGAAATCCATTCGAGGATGCTAAATATAACGAAATACCTCCTGACCTTTAGAAACACATTCTCCAGATTAGTTTGATAGTGGTAATTGTCTATTAACAAGACAGATTTGCAAACACAGTTTGGCAACTGTAACATTTTGAGAAATTTTTCAAAATTGTTCTTTCAAGAATTGACCTGGAAACTGTCCTTTGGATTCTTGTTCTGTGAAGTAACAGAGTTCAAATTCCACAATTCATTTCCCTCCAAAGGCACAGAAGCATAACTAAAAACAAATCTTTAAAAAAAAAAAAAAAAAAGTAAGATTTAAAAAAAAATTTTAGGTAGGCAGGGGTGCTTCATGCCTTTAATCCCACCACTGGGGAGGCAGGCGTAGATGGATTTCTATGAGTTCAAGACCAGCCTGGTCTACAGAGTGAATTTCAGGACAGACTGTTACAGAGAAACCTTGTCTCAAATAGATAAATAAATAAGTACTACATATATTCATCAAAAGAAAATAATGTATCTTACTGTTTCCTAAATGAACTTTTTATTAAAAATATTTTTATTTTTAATTTTTCATCTCATTTTAATTACATTAAATTTTAATTTTAATTTTTTTATTTTATTAAAAATCCCATACATGACAATTTAAATATAATAAGTAATCATTACCTTGCACGAGCTAATTGCCTACAACAATCTTTTGAGCAGAATGCATAACTGCTATATTTTAGGGAGCATACACCTAGCAGACCTCACAACCACAATCACTGCAAGCATAGTTTAAATATACTTGTAATTACTAGGGCTGGACAGCTCCTCAGATCTCTAAAATACAGATGTGAATGGAAGGATCAATTGGCATTTAACATTTGGGTGGAAGTCTAAAATCTGCTTCACCTACAAACATCACAGCTGTTGTGTCTCGTCTAGTTATAATAGTTACCTTTTAAAGTAAGAGAGAGTATGTGTGTAGTTGTATTCTATCAGCTATCAGGCTTCCCCTTCCCCAAAGAAAAGAACAGGTTTTCTCTATATAACCCTGGCTGTCCTGGAACTTGTTCTGGAGACCAGGCTGGCCTCAGAGATCCACCTGACTCTGCCTTTGCTGGGACCAACTGGCACCACAAGACTCCACCCCTCCAGGCCTTTCTTGCTCTCCCACTTCTCCCACCTCCTGGGTCCAGAGCTCCCACCAACTTAAAGTATGCTGACACCCTTAACTAGGCAGGGGCACAGTGGAGCCTGCCAACTCATCAGAGAGTGAGTATCCAGGGTGAACACAGCATTCTTCAGGGCCAATCTACCATCCTCACTGGATCTCAGCCCTAGATTTTCTCCAAAGGATGGATTTCTCCTCTGATGACCTACCATCTACAGTAGTAACAAAGTTATTCAAGCCTTTATCTTTCATCTGAAACATTCTTCCTAGTAAAATTTCTGTTGGCATACTGTCACCAAAACTTATGCTTATTTCCTTCCTGATGGATGTCCTCTGGCCAATTTAAACACAGTCAGAAGGTACACGCTGGCTGGATCACGCCTGCCTTTAACTCTAGCACAGGGTAGGCAGAGATGGATGACAGACAAAAGTGGGTGCTGTAGGCTTGGTGAAAAAAAAAAAAGAAAAAGAAAAAACACCGGAAAGGGGTGGGGGTGTGATACTCAGCCGGATATAGTGGTCAGCGCCTTTCATCCCAGAAGGCGGTAACAGGTCAATCTAAGGGTTCATGGCCAGCCTGATCTACTGAGAGAGTTCCAGGACACCCAAGGCTACACAGAGAAATCCTATCTCAAACAAACAAAAAGATACTAAAAGTCTGTCAACTGTTAATCAGAAAATACTGCTCCAATAGCGAAGACAAGCTAGAAACCATCAGAAGAACCCGTATTTCTGTATCAGCTTGAAAGCAGCTAAGAAAGCAGCAGCAGCAGGTCACCAGCTAGCGTTCTCTGAGTTAACCTGTCTCCATCACTCTGGTCCAGGATCCCTCCGACTGTTCTACTCATCACTGATCCTGAGCACTGCTAAGTCGAGAAGCGCAAATGCTGTCATCCAACGTCCACAGTAACACAACCACTCTCCACCTTTCTCAACTTCGCCACACAAACCTTGCACTTTCAATCAAATAAGTGCCCCCACATTGGTTGTGTCTCTGCCAAAATGGCTTCCTCTTTACCTTCCTCCTTTACCCCATCGATGCCCACACTTGGCGCAGTAAACAAACCCAACATTGGGAGCACACACCTGCTCATTAACGGGACGGCACACTGCCTGAATCAAGACGCCTCCCGAATAGAACCAACAGATTTAATGTCTTAATCAAGTTCAAAAAAGGGATTTAATCTCCCAGGGGGCAAATGCTATGGCCTGAGTCTCCCCACTGCCCAGTTAACAGCAGCATTTTTAAAGCGAGCGGTGAGCTTACATTGCACCCACCCGGCTCCAGGCAACAAGGTCTGTGGGGTGTCCATCCTCCACACCAGGAAGGCCTAGAGAACGTGTGGACACCCCCCGCCCCCCGAGCTCACGCGCTACCCGCAGGCGGCTGTCCCCACGAGCGAGGGACGCCCGCCGACCCTCTGCGCAACCCAGGCCTGGTGCCGAGGGCTGCTACAAAGGTCAGAGGGCGAGGCTGCCGGCGCGCCCCCCACACTCAACGACGCCTCTACCTTGTCCTCCGGTGGCACGTCCTCGCGGACAGCCCTCTGCCGTAGCTCGGTCATGCTGGGGACCCCTGCACGACGTCACCCAGGGCGAGCAGCGCGGTGGCCACGGAGGTCGGCTCAGCGCGCACGGCCTCTTCGCGAGCCCGAGCGCCTCGAAGCCCCACAGAGCTTCGCACAGCCCCTGCAGTCGCGCCGCTAGCCCCGAGTCCGGCCCCGCCCAGCACCGCTGCTGCCGCCCTTGCTTGGAGAGCGGAGCCGCGGGCTCCCTAGTGGCCGCTCGCTCCTCCTCCCGGGAAGCTGTGAAACACCGCGCACGCGCACCGCCGCCATCTCGGCCCCGGAGCCTAGACGCCAGGGGGCGGGGCAGCGGGGCCGTAGGCGGGGAGAAGGCGGAGTTCAAAACGTTCATTGGACAACAACGGGAGGGGGCGGGAGAAAAGAGAGCACAACGAACTAATGGGCGCTTGCAATGTACCCCGTGTGCGGGTTTAGGAGGTAACCGGTTACTGGGGGGAACGACAGCATTTCCTGACAGTCTAGATTGGCCAGCGCTTGCTGCTCTCAGTTGGGAGTCTAAGTGGAGAGACCAGGTGGACTTCTGAACAGAGGGCATCATAGCAGAGATGAAACCCAAACTTCGGTGCACGTTGCCTTGCCAAGTTGTGGTTGTTAGTAAATTAGTGAGCACTGTACAGTCTATGCACAGAGCCCAGAAATCGCCTTGGTTGGTTTTTCTCGTTTAAATCACAACCCCCCCCCCTTTTTTTTTTCCAGCACAAGTGAAGAGACAAGTGGATCTGATCTATTGATCTACGTGTAGCCTGTTCCAGAGCTACACGATAGGAGGAAAAAAATCAACTTGGAAATGGATATGATTTTTGCAAGTAAGATCATGCAAAGTATTACAAATTCTTGTCTTTATGTCTTTGTCTCGTTTTGTTCTGTAGAATTCAGACGTAGCTCATGTTAACAAATTTTATGAGCAACGTATTTCACAACTGATTATTAGATCTTTTGGCTGACAGGAATGTTTTCTATGGCTCTCCTATGTCGGTGATATAGCTGTTGGCGAATGGATTTTAAACTCCTTTAAAAAAAAAAAAAAAAGGATTTAGCTGGCAGCTACAAAATAACTGTTAAGATTTATGTATATGAGTACTCTATCCGCTGTCTGCATGTACAACTTTATGTCAGAAGAGGGCATCAGATCCCACTACAGATGGTTGTTAGCCACCATCTCAGCAACTCTTACACATTTCATTGGGGCTAGCTTACATTTTCAGATGTTTAGTCCACTATTAACATGATAAGACATGGTGGGGTGCCGGTGCTGGAGAAGTAGCTACAGTTCTACATCATGATCCACAGGCAACAGGAAGTAAACTGTCTCAACACTGAGCATAGTTTAAGCATAGGAGACCTCAAAGCTCACCCCCCCCCCAGTGACACCCTTCCCCCAACAAGGCCATACCTCCTCCAATGAGGCCACATCTCCTAAGAATATATGGGGGTCAGTTACATTGAAAATACCACACTCTGAATCATTTCATCCAGGACTCAGACATTTTGTAAAATTTCTTTTTTTAGATTTATTTTATGTGTATGTGCCTGATAACTGCAGAGGTCAAAATCAGAAGGCTTTAGATACCTTGAAACTGGAGTTATAGATGGTTATGAGCCATCATGTGGGTGCTGGGAATCAAACCTGGGTCCTCTGTAAGAGCAACAGTGCTCTTAACCACTGAGCCGTGTCTCCAGCCCTCAGGTGTATTTTATCACAACAGTGTTTTCTTTTCATTACACCCCTTTGTTTAATTCACTTATTTTAAAATACTGTGTTCATTAATAGAACTTGGGATTCTAGTCTTTCAGAATGTGCAGACTGACTGCAAACAGTCTAAGAGGCAATTACTATTATAGGGTATAATAATATCACTTCATAATAAAACATCTCCCATCTTTTATTTGCTTGGTTCCTTCCTTCCTTTCTTTTTTTCCACAACAAGATCTCTGGACCCTGAAGCCTACACAAGATTTAGACTCACAAAAATCCTTCTGCCTTTGCTTCCCAAGCACTAATATTACAGGCACAGGCAACCACACCTCAGCTGTGATCTAGGCGTTTAAAAAACGCAATGGACAAACAAGAAAATAAATATATTTTTTTAAAGATCCAGCTATGGTGGTACATATCTTTAATCCCAGTTAATTAGGAGGCAGTGACAAGCAGATCTCTGTGAGTTTGATGCCTACACAGTGAGTTCCAGGACAGCCAGAGCTATATAGGGAGACCCTATCTCAATAAAATAAAATAAGCACCATAATACCACAGGAAAATCCTCCAGTTCCCTAAAAAGGGTTACTCTTATAGGAATAATTGTCAGTGAACAATTCCTTAACAAGTTCATTAAAGTATTATTGGGAAGGCTAGGCCTGACCCCCAGTAAAGGGTTACCTCCACCTAGCACCCGCCCACTGGCACACACTGTTGGATCCAGTGCCTAATTAGTTCATTGCACCTGTTTTCTCCTGTGCACCTCCCCCCACACACACACACTCTGTTGACTAGAGAGCCCTTCAGCCTCAACATCCTGAATCCTAGGTTTATGGCATCCGGTGGAATAGAACCTTGGCTTCCTGTAAATGAAGAAAGTTTTGTGCCAACTTGAACCAAATCCCCGAACCAAAATTCTAAAACTTTTGATATTTATTTCCAAATTCAAACCAGAAAATTACACCAGGGATTATGGGTGTAACTTGGTAGTAGACCAGATGCACTGTCCTGGCTTCCATTCCCAGCCAGCTCTACAAAACACTAAGTTCATACTTCCATTCAATGTCCTCACATAGGATGCTAAAATATCTCTGCAAGGGACCTATATTTCTTCATTAAGATGGCTGACAATACTTTCACACATTTACTTACATATTGAAAGCCAGGTCCTTCTGACTTTCTTAGTTAACCACACTCCCAATGGAAAAGTCCAGAACTGTAAACAAGCTCTCAGGCAGAGCTGTGTGTGCTAGCTTGCTAGAGGAGCTGTGTCACATCCCAGTACCAAAGAATAAAGTCAAAACTTCTTTATGCTAATTAAATTCAGTAGGATTTACCTAAGCTGGAACTAAACGTCACTCAAGAATGGACTGACTCCCAGAACCAGTTCTGAGGAGCAGGTTCTGAGAATTTGGGCCAACAATGCAATCAAACAGCATTTTCAAAAAATCATAGTTGTGAACTAGAAGACAATTTAGTTGGCTACAACTTAGTCAAACTAGTAATTAGCGGTAATACAGTGTAGCTGAACTAGTAATTGTTCAAGGCTTTATCAGTTCACTATGGAACATTTAATAACCAGCCAAAGCTGCTTCCTCTGTAACACTGTGAAGTGGTTTGATCTCTTGGGCTCAATCTCTTAGCCTAAATCTAAGGCTCCTACAGAACATTCTTAAGCCAGGTGTAATGATTCATGTCTTCAATGCTGGCATTCAAGAGGCTGAGACTGAGGAATTACTGAGAGTCTTAGGCAATCCTGGTCTACACAGTGAGTTTCAAGGCTACAGAGTTAAGAGTTTAATAACAAAAACTAACACACATTAAAAAAAAAAAAAACCAGTTTGAGTTATATTCTGAGTCACTAAAACCTGAAATGTACTTACAAATATAATACTTTCAGGAATATTAGTTTGGGTATTTGGTTGGTTTTTATTGTTATTGTTGTTGTTTTAAGACAGGGTTTCTCTGTGTAATCTTGGCTGTCCTCAAACTCACAGGTCTGCCTCTGACTCCCAAGTGCTGGGATCAAAGGTGTGTGCCACCACCACCCTGTAGGAATATTAGTTTTAAAAATCACTCTTGATGTCTTATGGAATGGTTATGTTTAGAAAACTATAAGCAAGGGCTCATAAGAATTTACAAAAATATTTTTCTCACTGAATTTACATTAGTTTAAACTTAATTTGGCAGTCCCCACCCCTTTCTGAGTCTTTTGGGGTTTTTTTTGGGGGGGGGGTCTGATGTAACTTAGTCTGGCTGCAGACTTGTTGTGTAGCCAGGGATAATCTCAAACTCTTGATCCTCCTCAGACAGAGTGGTACAGTCTTAGTCCCAGCATTCAGGAGGTAGAGGAGGCAGATCTCTAAATTCGAGGTCAATTCGGTCTTCAGAGTAAATTCAGGACAGCTAGAGCTACACAGAGAAACCCTGTCTTGAAAAGGGGGGGGGGGGGGGCTGGAGAGATGGCTCAGAGGTTAAGAGCACTGGCTGCTCTTCCAGAAGTCCTGAGTTCAATTCCCAGTATCCACATGACAGCTCACAACTGTCTATAACTCCAGTTCCGGGGGATCTGGCACCCTCACAGAGACATTATATAGGCAAAATACCAATATACATAAAATAAAAATAAATTAATAAAAAAGAAAAAGAAAAAAACAAAACAAAAAAGACTTTAATCAGTTTGTATCCTCATTTTTATATTCTAGAACCAAAGGATGAGGTGAGCAGGCAAGCAAGCAGGACTTCTTCCAGAAGCATTCACAGCAATTAGCCTTTTGCTTTTGTAGTCAGGTTACAACCACTGTCTTGGGGCTGGGACCCATGGTTTTGGCCCTTGTCCAGGGCATTCTGTCCTAGGTAGCAAGGTGAAATTATGTTTGTCAACAAGCAGGTACAGGCAGTGCTTCCACAAACTAAATCAATACACCAGTATCTAATAACTGTTCTTCTTTCTACCAACTCTTGTCACCATACCTAGCTTAAATGTGAATTCTCCCTCTGGAATTTGAGAAATGGCTATCGGGAAGAGTCCACAGATATATTCTACAAGTTTAACCAGGCATCAGATAAAAACGTGCATAATTCATTTATGCCTTTTCTCGATGTTAGAGATCCTTTGAAAAAGTAAATTGAATAATTTCAAAGACATGTTTGTAGAAGGGTCCTATGCTCTGTATTAAGTTCCAGGACAGCCTGATTTGTAGGGTCTGAGGAAATACTGAAGAAAGACCCCAGACTCAAATAGTATGTAAGAGCAAAGAGCCTCTCCTTGAGCCCAAGTGCCTCGCAGCCCCACAGTGCTTCACACAAAATGGCAATGCCCCAGAGAGAAGTGAAGCACAGGTGAGGGGAGTTTCAGGGACAGTTTAACCCTTCAGACTTACACAGCTAGACCTTGCACTGAAAGTGGAGGGGTCTGTCTTAACGTTTCCTTGTACTTACGAAGGACCACCATAGTTCTCATGGCCTGCCCTACCTCTCTCTGCAATCTCAAATGCATCATTCTCTCACTGTTTATTATGTTCCAGCAATGTCAGCCTTTGAGTTCTACCTCAAGCTGATTGCACATCTCAGCATGCCTCTCTGTCTACCTGCCTGCCCTCCAGCAGCCCACCTCTCTCCCTTTCCCTCTCTCCCCTTCCTTCCTCTCCTCCTCCTTCCTTCCTTCCTTCCTTTCTTCCCCCCCCCCCCCTCTCTCTCTCTCTCTCTCTCTCTCTCTGTTTTGCTGCAGATGGGAACTAGAGACATGTGTTTGGCAATGCTCTCCCACTGAAATACTTCCCTAGCACTAACCTGCCACTTCATTCTATTCTCTCCAGTCTCAGAACAGCTAACCTCTCTGGTAAAATACTGCCTCCTTGGATGGGCCAGTAGTTAGTTGTTTTTGTTTTTTCCTCTTTTGGGGATTCACCACCCAGCTCCCAAATAAACCACACACAGAGGCTTGTTCTTAATTATAAATGCCCAGCCTTAGTTTGTCTTGTTTCTGTCTCGCTTTTTTTAACCTTAAATTACCTCACCATCTTTGCCTGTGCTTTCTCTTCCCTATTCCTGCATACCTCTCTTTCTTATTCACTAGCTTGCTATGGAGCTGAGTGGTGGCCCTGGGGTCCTCCTCCTCCTCTGGCTACTTCTTTCTTTTTTTCTTCCCAGATTTCTCCTTCTATATATTCTCTCTGCCTGCCAGCCCTGCCTATCCTCTCTCCTGCCTCACTATTGGCCATTCAGTTCTTTATTAGACCATCATGTATTTTAGACAGGCACAGTAACACAGCTTCACAGAGTTAAACAAGTGACACATAAAAGTAACAAACCTTACAATAATATTCTACAACACAGGCCTCCTACAACTAGAGCATAGCTATCTTTAAGTACTTGTTTTCAGCTAATTCACGAGCACTGCAGGCACCATCCCAATGAAGTTTATGTGCCATTTAAAATATCTTCTGGGGGACTGGGGTGTAACTCAGTGGCAAAGCTCATGCTTAGCTTGCATGAGGTTCTGGAATTAAGTCTTTAAAATGATTACTCTATAATTAGGCATTAAAAAAAATTATGTAACCCCTAGCACTGAGAGAGAGCCACAGAAAACACACATTTGTTGTCAGCAGAGCAGTACCATGAGTGAAGAAGAACTCGTTCTATGGTTGGCAAAGAAAATGAGATTTTTAAGAAACCCCCAAAAAGAAAATCCTCACGATTATATGTAGCTATATTATTGAGTTTTATTTTTGTTTGTGGTGCTGGAGATGCAATCCAAGGTCCTAAACACACACACACACACACACACACACACACACACACACACACACACACACACACACACACACACACACACACACATTAACCTACGAGCCCCACCCTACATTATGTTTTGCTATGCGCAGGAATAATTCAGGCTGCCAAGATGGCTTAGCAGGTAAAGGCACTTAGCTCCAACTCTGGCAACATAATGGCTGACTCTTGAAAGTTTTCCTCTGACCTCCATACACAAGCTGTGGTGTGCATGTACCACATATAAATAAATGTTAGTAAAAACAATTCATTATACATAAAGCAAGAAAGTGCCAGCATCAAAACTTACAAATGGATGGCAGAGTCTTGGAAGACATTCCAGAGACAGAAGAGTAATGTTCTTTCTTTACATTATCTTTATTTTATGTACATGAGCATTTGCCTGCAAGCATGTGTGTAAAGCACATGTGTGCCTGGTGCTCTTGGAGCCTAGAAGAGGATTTGAGATTCCCTAGAAGTGGAGTTACAGAGATTTATAAATTGCCACGTGGGCGCTGAAAACTGAACTCAAACTTTTTCCAAGAGCAGCCAGTGCTCCTAACCACTGAGCCATCCCTCCACCCCTAGACTGCTATTCTTGAGTTGCTGCATCAGTGCCCTTAACAAAACAGTGTAATGCATTAAGAACAGCAGGAGCAGCAACTGAGTAAGAATGTAAGCAAGGAGTGCAAACAGCTCTGTTTGGCATAGATCATGTGAGGGCCTTGTATAGATCAGGCAAACACTCTCCCACTATATACTCCTAGCTCCCATGTTCTTAAATGTTTCTACAAGAGTAATATATGCTTTAAAGGGGGGCTGAAAACACAATAGTGCTTTTTAAATCATTACAAAGTTGAAATTTTATGTGATAGAGCACTGTATGGTAGTTGTGCTGCATAAAATGATATTACATCATATAAATTGACATAAATCTTGGGCCAGAAGCTGGAGAGATGGCTCAGAAGGTTAAAAGCACTGGCAGCTCCTCCTGAGGTCCTGAGTTCAATTCCTAGCAACCACATGGTAGCTCACAACCATCTATAATGAGATTTGGTGCCCTCTTCTGTCATGGAGGCATACATACAGGCTGAACACTGTATACATAATCAATCAATCAATCAATCAATCAATCTTGGGCGAGAGAAATGGGCTCAGTATTTAAGAGTACTGTCTGTTCTTTCATATGATCCAGGTTTGATTCCCAGCATCCACAAGGCAATTTACAACCATCCATGTCACTACAGGTCCAGGAGATCCAATGCTGTTTTCGGGCCTCTAAGGGTATAGAAAAGCACACAGTACACAAATATGAGTACAGGCAAACATCCATACAAAAATAAATCTGAAAAAAATCAATTATCAGCCTGGTCTACTAGCAAGTGCCAGTACAGCCAGGGAGCACAGACCTTATCTAGGAAGGGGGAGGAAAAAAATCTAATTGAATACATCTTAAATCCAATAACACAATGCTTCTTTTTTTTTTTTTTTTTTTTTTTTTTTTTTTTTTTTTTTTTTTTAATGACTCTGGCATTTGGAGTCTGAATGGTCCAGAGTATTCTAGACTTGATAAAATAAATGAATCTCCAATTCCTCGAGTAGGATAAGTACGTCCATATCTCATCAGACCTAGACATCTGATTAAAAAAAAAAAAAAGACCGAGGAATTTTACAAACTAAAATAAGATAATTAAACTAACTAAAGACTTAGGCTTAATGGTACAGCCCTGTAGTCCCAACTACTCCAGAGGCTGTGGCATAAGATTGTGAGCTCAGGGCTGAACTGGATAACAGAGTGAATTTGAGGCAAGCCTCAATACACTACGGAGACTCTTAACAGACTGAGGTTGTCACTCAATGATAAGAGTTATGCAATTTTCTGGCTAGATCTCCAAGACAGGAAAAGCGAAACCCAACAAGTTGAACTAAAATGCTGTAAACAAGGAAAAGTAAATATACAAGATATGCGACTGATATTATCATATGTAAAATATCCCTTTTCCCCTCACTGCTGGTCGGTAAGTAAGCCCACTATATATCCCAGGCCCTCCTACCCAGCCTTCCCATGTGCTGGAATTACAGTTGTAAATCACTCTCATCAGCTAAAGCACTCCTTTTAGGTTTTTGAGATTTTATAAATCTAAATTTATAAATTTTAAAACTGTAAATAAATAAAAATATCACACACCAAAAGTCTATACAACTCAGTCAATTTCTATACAGCTAGAAGAGGCATTCAAAATAGAAGCTGTGGAGTTTCACATTAACATACTTTAGCATCAAACATATTATATCCATCACTAAAAACAAAAAGAAAAAAACATTAAAATAGGAAAAACAATTAGCTTTATATCTATTTGTAGCTGATGTCCATTACCAGCATTCAGTTTTCCATATCTTTATAATCAAAAGGAAAAAGAAATTTCAACAGAATAAAACGCAGCAGCCCAGGAACACATGAAAGACATGCCACCTAAAATAGCTAACATGCTCATGAATGGGTACAGATTTTAAAATGAAGTTATTGGTGCTTAGTTTCTAGCTAAGAATTTTGTCTAGGCCCTAGGTTCATTCCCAACTCAGATAGGATTCAGGTTGGGTTCATCGCCAACTTAAAATTAGGATTTAAACACTAACAACACCTACTGTAGGAAAATAAGGGAAACAGGCCTAACAGTCAACTAATAATTAGGTGGCACCTATGGATTATGTACTTGAGAGACAGTGATACTTTGGGGGTTTTGGCAGAATTGTTCAGAGTAGGAAGGTATTCTTTAATCTTTAGGAGCAACGCACACAGTAAAGTGGTAAGAAATTGCAATTAAGATATGGTGGCCTCTTTACTCGATATTTTGCAGTGTATTTCGCTTACGCAGCAGTAAAAGGAATGCTCATTGTAGTGTTGAAGCAGGTATATTTTTTGGCTTCAGGAGGGCCGTTCCGTTTGCAAGTGACTTTCATTTCCGTAGCGCGGAAATAGTAGCCAAGGCTCCGTCACAAAGCCAGGCCTGACAACATCCTACGCGGATCCCATGATGCCTCACGCCTCCTACGCCCCGCCCCGCCTCTGTGTACGCGGAGGGGCGGGCCTTGCGCGGACTACGGCTACGATTGGCTCTGAAGGGAAGGTGGGTGGAGCAGCGCAGTGACGTCAAGGCCCTCGCGCACGAGAAGAGCGAGCGCCTCGGACGCGGCAGCATTAAACGGTTGCGGGCGCAGCGGACTGGTGGTTTTTGCTCTAAGTCCTCGCTGCCACTTCTGTGACGCGAACCGGGAGACATTAGCGGCCAGACCTCGCTCCTGTCACAGTCTCTAGCATCTAGTCGTCGCAACTCCGCCACGATGTTTGAGGCTCGCCTGGTCCAGGGCTCCATCCTGAAGAAGGTGTTGGAGGCTCTGAAAGACCTCATCAACGAGGCCTGCTGGGACATCAGCTCGGGCGGCGTGAACCTGCAGAGCATGGACTCGTCGCACGTCTCCCTGGTGCAGCTCACTCTGCGCTCCGAAGGCTTCGACACGTACCGCTGCGACCGCAACCTGGCCATGGGCGTAAACCTCACCAGGTGAGCGGGTGGCGGGAGCTGGGCCGTGGCCCTCCCGCTCCGGGTCTTGGCGGGGTCTGTCTCCGTGCTCTCATTGGCTGATGTAGTCACCCGCGCCTTCTGATTGGTCTGCGAGGCCGGGGGCAGAGCCCAGCGGAGCGCGCGGTTCTGAAAAGCCCGCGCTGGGGGCCGCGCGAGCCCGCTCTTTCCGCGCCAAAGCCACAAAATGGGTGTCGGCGGGAAAATGCCTGCTTCACGAGTTCTGCTCGTTAAATGCCAGCAGCTTTTTTTACTGGAACAACCTTGCCCTGGCTAGTTTTAGCTGCCTATTAAACGGGTTATGGTGAAAATTGGTTCTGTCCAGGCCTTTTCTAGTCTCGGAGTCCAGAATGTCACTCACTACGCATCATCAGTCTTAGCCTTTAGCCGCTTGGATTAGTGCCACCTATATTCATGTTAGTAGCTATATATGACTTTTAATTTTGCTACAGATGTATGGATTAGTGCCACTCGTATATGTCCTAAGAGATTTATGAAAAGACCAGGCGTGATAGGGCACACTCTCCAGTACACTGGAAGCCAAGGACACCCCGCTCAAAAATATCTTTCCTCGCCGTTTAGTGGGTTTTACGAAGCCTTTTTTTGTTTTGTTTTTAAGGATCACATATAACCGGTAGTTTACTTCACCTGCTGAGGGGACTTGGGGGTATCTTTAGCCTCTCTCGGTGTGAGTGTAAAATGGTAGTATCTTGCGATTGCCTTTAAAAATGTAGTTGTTGACCACGTGGTGCTGATAAGTCCCGTGTCTTGTTTTCTAGCATGTCCAAAATACTAAAATGTGCTGGTAATGAAGACATCATTACATTAAGGGCTGAAGATAATGCTGATACCTTAGCGCTAGTATTCGAAGCACCAAGTAAGTTAAATCTTTAAAACTCAGTTGTTACAGAAAGCAGAGTATGATGTTCTGTTTCTCAAATCTAAGAATATTAACAGAATTGTGGTTGTAAATTTTACACACTAGATATGAACATTTGCTTCTGTAAAATTTGCTTCCTTTTTTTAGATCAAGAGAAAGTTTCAGACTATGAAATGAAGCTAATGGATTTAGATGTTGAACAACTTGGAATACCTGTGAGTATCTTGTTTAGGTTTTTCAAGGCAGGGGTTTTCTGTGTAGTCCTGGCTGTAGTGGAACTGACTCTGTAGACTAGGCTGGCCTCAATAGAGATTTGCCTGCCTCTGCCTCCCTAGTGCTGGGAAAATATCTTGTTTTTGGTGTATTTTACCAAGTAGTGATACCATCTGATTGTATGTTCCAAAGTGGGGTTGTGGTATTTAGAATGAATGACAGAATTTCACTAAGTTACGACAGTCTAAAGAAACTTTAAAGAGTCTTTTAAAAGTTTTAAAGAAATTAGAAGTCTTGCATTCTGAGTTCTGGTTAAGATGCTTAAAAGAAAGTGAACCAGTCTTCACACTTCTCTCTACTGACCTTTTAACTTTGGGGTTTACAGGAACAGGAGTACAGCTGTGTAGTAAAGATGCCTTCTGGTGAATTTGCACGCATATGCCGAGACCTTAGCCATATTGGAGATGCTGTTGTAATATCCTGTGCAAAGGATGGAGTAAAATTTTCAGCAAGTGGAGAGCTTGGAAATGGAAACATTAAGTTGTCACAAACAAGTAATGTTGATAAAGAGGAGGAAGCTGTAAGTAGTAAGAGTTGTTGCCCAACTAATGTCTGAAAGGGGAATATGAGCTTAACTGCTGAGCCAGCTCTCCAGCCTTACTTAGCTTTTTTTGAGGTAGATTCTGAGTAGACTAGGCTTTCTTTAAAACTCAGATAACTCCACACTTCATATGCTTTCACAGGTGAGATTGTAAAGCTACAACCTTTTGCTTCCTAGAAATGAGAAAATGGTAGAGTACCCACTCACAGGACCAAAGGAAGTACAACTTCATCAACTTGGGAAAGAGTTGCATTAAAAGCTCTTGACATGCCTAGAGGAAGCCAGGCATGATGGCCAAAGAATTAGAGCATAGGGCTGGTTCTTAACTTCGGGTTTGTCTGCTGAATTATTTCTACTTAGCTGTCAACCTCAGATCTCAAGACATTAATAAGTATTTTTGTTTGAAGTATAAGTATTATCACAACAAAGGAAATTAAAAACCTTTTCATGTGTTCCTTATTTCATTAGTTTGATTTGGGGCTTGGATAAAATTGATGCTGGCACAATGAAAATTGGTTGACATGTCCCTTAGCTTGCATTCAATCTGTTGGTTCTTTTTAACTTTTTAGGTGTGGTACTGTGTCAGTGTAAGTCCATGAGATCAGAAAAAGGTGTCAGATTCTTTGGGACTGGAGTTGGTTGTGAATACCTAGATGTGGTTCCAGGGAACCAAACTTGGGTCTCCTAGAAGAACATTCAGTATTAACTACTAAGCTGGCTCTTCAGCCCTGGTAACATTGCTTTGGAGGTGGGAGTTGAGTCTTGGGCATCGAACCTAGGACTTTACTCTTACTAGTCAAGTGTTTTGCTGGTTAGCTACCATTCCATTTCTTTTTCCTCTGTATATACATTCTTTGGTAGAAACTAGTGTTTCCAACCTGGATAAGAACAGTCACCTTAGTCTTTGTTGATTGGGATGTGGTTCTACAGGATAGACAAGCTAAATATATTTCTTTTTTTCTAGTCTTCAAAGTTTTCGTAAAACCGTAGTTTTGTTTTGGGCTGTATATTAAAGCTATTATTAATTTTGATGTCTATAATGCACCTGCTCTCTCCTAGGTAACCATAGAGATGAATGAGCCAGTTCAGCTAACATTTGCACTGAGGTATCTGAACTTTTTCACAAAAGCTACTCCGCTGTCTCCTACAGTAACACTCAGTATGTCTGCAGATGTACCCCTTGGTAAGATGCTAAGTTTGAATATTGTTTTATAGTGTGGCATTTATATAGTACTCTCACTAATTAATTTTTTCTGTCTTTCAGTTGTAGAATATAAAATTTCTGACATGGGACACTTAAAGTATTATTTGGCTCCCAAGATCGAAGATGAAGAAGGATCTTAGGCTTTGCTAGAATATGAGAAAACTAAGCCTTTGAGAGCTGCTTCTGAGATGCCAGCATGTTTCGAAGTCTTTTCTGTCACTGAGTTTGTACCTGAGTACATATGTAGATACCTTCTGTAAATAACCTTCTCTCTATTCTCCACAACTTGTTTAAGGAATAAACTCCAAAGTAAAACTGGTTCTTTTAACATATATATTTCTGCCTTAGAAATACTAGTAATTTTTATAAAGGATCTTGATGCTAAATGCAGTTTTCATGTTTTTCAATTTAAATAAAGTTAACTGAATTTCAAAAGTCAACAGTGAAATTTACCCTTTTACGTAAAGCAGCCTGGAGTTACCACCTCATAGAGATAGCAATATAAAATGTGTTTGTGCAGCTCAGACAGAAGAGGATCCTGGCATTCTGAGCACTGCAGCTGAAATGGAAAGGTATTCCGGCAGTCAGGAGCCAGTGTGTATCATAGGCCACAGTCAGCATGGGTGGCAGTTTATAGCCCTGCTTCAGGGAAAGGCTTCCTCAATGTTTAATAGCGTCACTTCCTCAAGGCAAGGTTGGTCCTGTTCCAGTTTCCCAGGGTGTAACCTCTTCCCTGCCAGGGGAAGGCTTCCTCAGCCAAAGTGTCCTAAATCCCCTGTTCTCCATCCAGGCTCCATCACCAACCAATGAAGAGATTTATTGGGAGAAGAGTCCAGGAGAGGGGCTGCCTCAGGCCAGGGTAGAAGGGAAAGGGCAGCAGTAGCAGGGTATTATATAGGGTTTCTTGAGGGTGGAGCCTGGTCAGGTTTTCATTGCTGATTTGGTTCTAGTTTCAGGGTCAAAATGTTTTTCACTGGCTCTTGGACTTTAGGGTTCTAATTTCAGAGTCAGGGCATATTTCTTTCACTGACTCTGATTCTAGGGTCAAAGTGTGTTTCTTTGGTTCTGGATTCAGGAATAAAATGTTTCACTGGCTCAGGTCCAAGATCCAGGGTGGGTTTCTTTGACTGATTTCAGAGCCAGAGTAGGCTCTTTGGCCACTTTTTCCTTCATAAAATGTTGAGTCTGATTAGTCATACAAAAAAAATTCTAGTATGTATGTGTAATCTTGTTTGGGATGTAGCTTTAAAAATACTTAATTCCAACACAGAGGCAAAGAGCCGATGGATCTCTTCCTAGGCCTATATAAATCCCCATCTCAAAGAGATAATTTTTAAGTTTTTTTGGATTCTTGATCCAAGCAAGAAAGGTTAAAGGCTTTGGGGTTTGAAGAAGTCATGACATCTACATACTAAAGAATACTTAAATGCTTTGTATTTACTCTTCCCCTCCCTGCCCCGCCTCTCCTCCCCGCTCATGTGCGTTTATGTGTGTGTGTGTGTGTGTGTGTGTGTGTGTGTGTGTAGGCGTAGGCTCACATGTGGAGTGTAGAGGACAATTTATAGGAATTGGTGCACCCACTTATATGTGGCCTCCAGGGATTGCAGTTTTTCAGGCTTAGAGACAAGCACCATTACTCAGCCTTGCTCGGCCAAATTATCCAACCACCTATTTTGAAGGTACGTAGACATGCATGTAGAAAACCTAGGCTGATGTAGGGGAGCCATTTACTGTTGAGGCAAGGTCTCAAACCCAGGGCTAGTAGAATAAGTTGTCTGCTTCTAGGCTGAATTTACCAGTGTACACTTTTGAGGGCCTTTAAATACTAAGCTATCTGTACAGGCTCCAAATTAGTCTTCCCGTTGTATTTTGTGTTTGGCGGTTTGTAGAGGGTACAGTTTTGATAATTGTAGGAGGTTGTTGGTTAGAACTCATACCCAATAACTACTACTATTCAAAGCTTTGTGCCAATACCTAGAGAAGGAAATTGGCTGCAAATACACTTGACTTATAGAACTCTGGGGTGATGGGCGTGCTTTATGAAAACTGGTCACTATTCTATGAGGATATGTTAAGAACTATAAATTTTTGTCTAGTAGGACTCTAACCTGGGCACAGTCTGATAACCAGCGTGGGGAAAGGAGCACAAGAATTTGGGGCTAAGAGAATGCTAGTGGGTATAGGGCTGTCTAGGGCAGGGGAAGATTCCTGGCCAGTCGACTGCCTACCGCTCCAGGTCCCGGGAACTCCCGCTGGATCTGGGCTGAACCATATTAACGGACAAGCTGTGAATTCATGTGTGGCTGGCCCGCTGGGTGTCCCCAACACTCGAGAGGCAGAAGCGGAGGGGACCTCTGAATTCGAGCCCAGCTTGGTCTGCATAGTGAGTCCTAGAACAGCTAGCTCTAGATAGAGAAATGCCTTTATAAAAAATGATTAAGAAAAAAAAGCAGCAGCTGAGGACCTGCAGCCTTGCGCTGTCGGGTGTGATGACGTAGTTCCTGGTTGCGTTATTTCCCGTGCGACTCTAGCCGCACACCACTTCCGGCTGGCTGGCTCTCGGGCTGCCGTTGGCTGTTGGGCGAGCAGTGTTAGTGCACCTAACGGAGAGCGGGATACTCTTCGCGGGCAGGGGCGGGCACACGCTCCCGGAAGATAGCCAGCCTCGAGGCCAAGCCCCGCCACCGAGGCTGCTTCTTGGAGCCAGATTTGTTACTAAGTTCGTTTGGGTCCTGACCGTGGGTAGCGACGGAGGAGGCCGGCGGGAGGCTTCCCACAGTGCCACGCGCAGGTTCTTGGGGACTGGGGGGAATGGCGAAGGTTGCGGTGGGGCCCATAAAAAAGCATAGTAGAAACTTGGGCTGATATTTTTTAGAATTGTCGTTTAGGATGTGATAACTCCCTTCTAGAATCCTTTGCTAAGAAAAGCACAAATCTTCCCTTCTCGCTCATACTTCGCAACATTTTTGTTATGATGCGAGTTTATAATGGCAAATGAAGCACATAACTTTGTAGCAGGTAATACAAATCAGGCGTGGTTTGTTGCCTCAAAACTCCTGTGCGTTGGTAGTTTGAACTTTAAAGTTCTAGAAATTAAGCGGGTTATGGAATGGCAACACCAAAAACCTGGTACTTAACGCAAAACGCAACTTGACCTAACTTTTTGAGAAATGCAAGTGGATTTGCGTCGCTTCTTTTTAAAACTCGGCCTCTGAACTAGTATGTAATTAACAAAAAGGCAGGAACATTTGGCAACAATATTTACATGCTAGTTACTTCACGTCGACTGTCCTAGTGTCTGGCACCTCACCAAGATTGAATAGATAGCATATGCCATAATGGAGATAATGTGCAAAATACCACACCAATGAAGGCATGGCTATTGAAATACTTAGCTTTCTTAAAGATAGGGTCATACATTTTATAATTAAAATACATTTTAATTGAAATATTCTGGTTTGTTTATGACTTTATTAAGAATCTACAAATTTCAGTTGTGGTAGGGGAGAGCAGCTGGCCTCACTGTGCAACACCAACTGACCCTCAACTTCGTATATTAATACCTGCTCTCCCAAATAGCCAGTATTAGTTTCCTGCTACAATACTGAGCTCAAAATTCACATTTCTTAAAATTTTAAAGTCATTGTCTACGCTCAAATAATACAGAAGTTTGGATTTTATTACTGTTGACTGATTTGAATAGTTTGAGTAAAACAGACTTCTAAATCCATTTTTTCAGGAGCTACATGATGTGGGAAGTAAAATCACTTGTTTCATGCTTGGGGCGAGAGCAGAGAGGCAGGTGGCTCTGAAGTTTCTGGTGTGGTATTGATAGCCAGTAAGTTACCCACGTTGATAAGATTTTTCGGATCACTTGCACTTAGGATGGTATCACATCTGCAGTAGACAAAATGCTGATTCGAGTTTCTACTATTGCTTAAACTCTCATAGCAAACAAAAAGTTACTTGAAAAGAAGCACATGAGGAAACTTAAGGGGCAGGCAGTACTGTAAGGGAGGGGTGAAAATGTGAACATTGGATTCGAGACTTACCTCCGTGTGACTTTGGAAAAATTAGGCAGGAAACATCGGTGGCAAAGTAAACTGGATCTGATTCTTTGTGAAATGCCTTTGGTGTCATTTTGAGAAAATAGTCCAAATACATGAAGTATGCTTAATGTGTTTAAGAAGTATCAGGTCCTTGTAAGAGCAGTGAGGTCTTAGTTGCCATGTATGTGATACATAACATGGCAGCCCAGAACTCCATTATACAGTATCTGATGCCCTTGCGTGTAATGTGTTGTGTAATGTGTTGTTATTCTTAGGGACAGAAACAGTCTTTCCCTTTCAGACTAGCTGTGTTACCGTGTTATGATGCCATCTCGTACCAACCTGGCCACTGGAATCCCCAGTAGTAAAGTAAAGTATTCAAGGCTTTCCAGCACAGACGATGGCTACATTGACCTTCAGGTAACACAATTTTGTGTGTGTGTGGGGGGGGGGGGGCACTTAGGTGTATATCTGTTATTAGGACCAGCAAGAAGCAAGCTTATTTCCAAGACCCTTTCAGCCCCAGCTTGGAGAAGAGATCTTGGTGGGGCGGTTTTAAACAGTTCCAGGGTTATCCATTTACAGTTTCAGTTGAAGTGCTAAAGCTATGTAGCTACAAACTTTATTAACTTACTCAGAAAGTATCTTCTTTCCTGATGTCTACCCTTTATGACAAACGGGAAATAAGTTTATGTCCTCTCCTGACCATTACCTATTAAGTAGGCTAGCATCTCCCATTTCCCATTTCCCCTTAGAAGAGAATATTCTAGGTGGAGCTTGAGCCAAGGGTCAAGTAGCAAGCAGAGATCCATTCTTTTACATGTAAATAAATCAATTATTCTTTGGACTTATTTGAAGAAGAGGTAAGAATAGCTCTGGGGTGCTTCCAAAAACTTAACATCTGATTCAGTAATGGACAAACCTTAGAATGTTTGCCTCGAAGCCTTTTAAAAAATGTTTTTAGTAACATATATTGTTTGTACTTAACAATGGACATTATTGTGACATTTTCATGTGTGATCATGCTGTATTTTAACCTTATCTGCCTCTGGTCTTAACCATGAGCTGAATTTACTCACAATGCAGTGCTGTGAGACAGCTGAAATTTGGGTCAGAGTGGTGCCTCAGCAACTAGTTACGAGCCCACACTGTTGTAGTGTTTTTAATAGTTTATGTTTTGTGTGTGAGTGTTTTGCTTTCATATGCACCAAGTGTATATCTGGTGATCAAGGTGACCGAAACAGTACTGGATCTTCCGAAATCTAGTTAGAGATGGTTATGAGCCACCATATGGGTACTAGGAACCAAACCTGGATCCCTGTACCAAAAATGCACATTGCCCAAAAGAGGCCAGAAGAGGGTGTTGGATCTTCTGGAACTGGAGTTACAGACTGTGAATCATGAACTCAGGTCATCTGGAAGGCAAATGCTTTGACCCTGGAATGATCTCTCTGGCCTACAAGTACTGACTGGTCTTGAAAAGAACCCAAGTTTGGTTCTCAGCAACAATGTCTGGTGACTTACATTGCCTGTAACTTCACCTATTGGAGGATCCAATTCCTTTGGCTTGCATAGGCATCTGCACTCCCATGTACATGTCCACATACAGACACATAATTAAAAACAAAATCAATCTTTAAAAAGAAAAAAAAAGAAAAGCTGATATTCTGTTCCTAAACTTTTGACTGACTGCATGCTAAGTTACCTCCAATTTCAGAAGTTGCCTTTTCACTTCTCATGGCATAGTGCTCACTCGGAAATCCCCACACGCTAGTACAAGCTTCCATGTGCATGCACTTAGTAAACACATGCCCAACAACTAGGTGACAAAGTTTTAAAGGGGTTTCCTTGGCTGTAATGAGGGGGTCTGTGGCCTAGTAGGAACTTCACCTACTTATGTCCCTGCTGCACTGAGTGGTAGACATACTTAGACACTTGAAGCATCAACTTTGGTTCTTAATTACTCCCCTCTGCTTTAAAGTACATTAGGCCTGGTATTTTCATAATGTTCTTTGTCATTTTTATCTCTCTCTTCCAGTTTAAGAAAAGCCCTCCTAAGATCCCTTATAAGGCCATTGCACTTGCCACCGTGCTGTTTTTGATTGGCACCTTTCTCATAATCATAGGCTCTCTGCTGCTATCGGGCTACATCAGCAAAGGGGTAAGCTAATGGTCATTGAGAATATGCCATAAGTCTTTCACAAGTGAGACACAGCACTAATTATGTTCCAGAAGTACAGTAGATTCCACTAAAATCATAAGGCATGTGTTATTTTTGTTTTGCTTGCCCCCTTTAAGCAAATGTCTCCATAATTCCTATAAGGTGTGTGCTTGCCAGATACGGCATCTGATATAGTTTAGAATAATGCAGCTGTGTCAAGCTAGTACAAGGCTGTGGCCAGAATAACATGCCATTGTGTTTTATAGCAGTGTGGAGAGAAGTGGCGACTGTCAGTCTCAGAAGAGTTTTTAGACTTTTAAACTGTTGAGACTGTGAAAGACTGTGGGGACTTGAAGTTAGACTAATACGTTTTGTATTATGATATGGCAACAAGTCTATGGGGGGACCAAGCAGGAATGTGGTGGTTTGTGTGAAAATTGCCTTCATAGACTAACTTATTTGAGTTATTGGTCCATGGTTGGTGGACTATTTAGGAAGGATTAGAAATTAGCTCTGTTTTCCTCTGCCTTATGCTTGTGTATTAGCTATAAACTCCTAGCTACTGCTCCAGTGCCCTGCCATGCTCCCCACCATGATGGTCATGGACTCTAACCTTTGGAAACTGTAAGCAAGTCTCCAATAAACTCTTTATTCTATAAATTGCCTTGGTCATGATTTCTCTTCACAATAGAAGAGTGATCAAAACATACCTATACATATATATTTAAAATAAGTAAATCTTAAAATAAGGTGGAGAGCCTTGAGGAAGTCTCTTGAGGTCATCCTCCTCTGGTGATTACATCCTCTGCATGCGCACTTGTAGACACAGTTAGTATGTACCTACCAAACACACATGTCTATGTGTGTGCTTACACACCCATACACAAAGATTAACAGAAAGCAGAAGGAAATAAACCTAATATCTGATTTAAAATAGTTTTTTTTTGCAATTTTGAATTTATTTTAATTTGTAATCAGAAGGAAATTGGAAGTATGGGAGTGTGGTACTTGTCTAACATGCCTAAGGTCTTAATTCGATCCCCAGCACAGGTAAGGAAAAAGAGGTGACAAGTTATGATCAGAGAAGAGATATAAAGGTGTAACTTATATGGTGATGTTTTCTTTCTGCCACCAGGGGGCAGACCGAGCTGTTCCTGTCCTCATCATTGGCATTTTGGTGTTCCTGCCAGGATTTTACCATTTGCGCATCGCCTATTATGCATCCAAAGGCTACCGGGGTTACTCCTATGATGACATTCCAGACTTTGATGACTAGCAGTCACCTCAGCCTTGAGAAGAGACAAAGTGCACCCATTTTAAGATAGGAAGCAGGAACTCTGGCTAAGGGCTAAGGAAAGCTATACATTTACAAGTGTTGAGCAGAACACTGGCTGGATTGTATGGGTCCTTTCCCAAAATGCTCATGCTTTATAATTAGCTAGTTAGGACATGTTATGTTTTCATCTGCTGGCCCTGGCAAAGCTTGACAAGTTTTTCCACGTGCATATGCAGCATGTAAGAATGTGGGGCCAATTGTCTGGGAAGCAGGCTGTTGTACAGTGGGAAGTGTTTCCCTCTTTGGGGTGCATCTTGCTTTTGCCTTTATTCCTGGCTTGTTTTTGTAGCGAATGGAAATGTATTGTGTCTAGTTTCTTATTACGAAGTAATTTATTTTTAAAATATCTATCTCATTCCTCACATTCTTCTCTACCTTCACATCCTGATAAAATTAAAATATCTGTCTTATCCCATATACTTTTCTCTGTCTTCATATCCTGATAAAACCAAATATCTGTGATCCATCTTTAATAGGCTTTTTAAAAAAATTGACAGCAACCTAGAATTTTTAAACCACAAAGTAGGTTTTCAAAATGTAAACTGCTGGATGTGGTGGTGCATGCCTTGATTCCAGCACTTGGTAGGCAGAGGTAAGTGGATCTCTGTGAGTTCAAAGCCATCCTGGTCTTTATATGGCGTGTAGGACAACCAGGGTTATCTAGTGAGACCCTGTTTCAAATAAAAAAAACAAAAAATATGTTCTCTGGTTTCTCCATGGGTAATCCACAAAATTCGGGTGAGTCTGACCTTCATAGATCAAGAGATTGTGTGAATCATCTTTAAGAACTAGAATTGGCTATTTCTTAGTAAAATTGTGAATAAGTGCACTTGGAGTTTATGAGTGCTCTGACTGAGACACTGGTACTATGACATTATTCTGCTAAAGATTACAAGACTTGGCCAAAATCCATGCAAATGTATTAGGTCAAATCTTGTAAAAAGTGACATTTAAGAAAAATATTAAAGTGTCATAATTGAAATTCTAGCTTAAAATGATTAACTTTAGGCATGTTTTAGAAAAGCGTTCTAATGATTTGATGCATTTAATCCCAGTACCCAAGACTACCTGTGTTTGGAGGTAACTGGCCTTAGGAGTCAGACTCTGCTTTCCATTCAGTTTTTTCCTCTGATGGTTATGGACTTGGGTACCTAGAAGTCTGGATGTGTCATCAGTTGAGATTTGGAAGACTGAACAAGGGAGTTTGGGGGGAATAACGGGTGAATGTGTTGAAACTAGATGTCGACTCAGCACCCAAGGAGAGCTGTGGAGAGAGGTGGGTGCAGTGCGCATGTCTGGAGATGGAAATGTTAGAGTTGGTATTTGGATAGTATCTTCAGAGCCATGGGACTCAGAAGCTCACTAGTGGAGTCATACACATAGAAGGAAACAACTTAGGAAGTAAGACAGTGATCCCCAGCAGCTGTCAGATTTGGCTATATTTAAAAGTTGGAGGGGAGCCCAAAGGGTTTGGTACTGAACACCTCTAGAGCCTTGCTGGTAAAGGTGAAGTGGCATAAAGGATTTAGAGCTTCCTGTTGGGCACTGCTTACAGAGCCAAGGATAAACTGATTGAGCCAAACCAAAGAGCTTGGTGGTATTTATAGGGTTGATACTAAAAGAATAAGAAATGATAGACGGGCATTGAATGTAAGGGTAACATCTGTTCAGGTTCATCTCCATGTTGCCCACATAAGCCCTTTGTGTTACTTTACAGACAGTTGTGAATATAGAAATACATGACCCTGGTGAGCATAATGGTGTGGCACACCTTTAATCCAGCACTCTGGAGGCAGAGGCAGATGGATCTCCGAGTTCAGAGCCAAGCTAGTGTCTAAATAGTAAGTTCTAGTACATCCAAGGCTATATAGTGAGATCCTGTCTCAAAAAAAGAAAACCAAAAATAAGGCCCAAAGTATGGTTCTGTGATCCCTTTTTCTGCTTCATTACACATAGCTTTATATATCTAAGGAAGCCAGCCATATTTAGCCCCAGTGCCCAATCTGGACACTAACACTGTTGCTAGCTCTCTATGTCAGCCACACCCAACCCTTATGTCATAGACGACTCTTCTGTCATTTATAGATACATAGTCAGAGCACCCCAAGACTTCTGTGGGGCTAGAACCCCTCTCTCATGTCCCATAAGCAGTGACACTAATACCAGTAATCTCATCTTGGTGGCCTCATCAATAAGAAATACACAAACTCTTATTTAGCTAAGATCAGACGTGTATGTAATGATTATAACTTTATTTTTTGGTGCTGTATAAAGGTCTAGATCTCTTTAAGATTTTAAAAAAATATATGCATGTGTCAAAGAGGCCAGATCCCCTGGAGCTCGAAGTACAGGCTATTAAGCTACTAATATGGGAACCAAATTCAGATACTCTTGCAAGAGCACTACATGATCTTATCCACTGAGCCATCTCCAACCCTTGGTAAACATTTCTTAAACTGTTTGCTGAGACCTTGTGCATAGTAGTCTCATGAATTCTGTATGATTTTAATCTCTTCAAAAGTCCTGTGTTATGAAAAAAATCCCAAGCTTAAATTAATGCCTTTTAGGATTGAGCAGGTAAAGGAATGGAGGTGGGGGATGTTCAGTAGGGGCAGTAGAGGCCAAGACCATTTATCAAGTGAATATTTGCCTGAGCGCAGCCTTCTGTCGTAGGCTGTTGATTAAACTAGATGGTACAAGTAATCGTGACAACTGTTAGACTTCCCAGGAAATCCAAAGCAGAAACTATCTCAGTTACTTCTGGTGTTGTGTGCGTGGTGAAGCGTGCCAACCCCATTCATTGCTATTGCAGTGAAACATGCCACATAGGACTAACATGAGTTGACTACTTCTGTTCTTCCTGGAGCTACAACAGAAAGATTGAATGCCACTGAGGAGCAGAGGCTGCAAACTAATGCTCACTTGTTGGCTTGCATCTTCTTTAAAAGAGTTATGAGATGTTGATGTTTGATTTCTTTTTAGAATGAGATGCTGGGAATGTTGGGACAAACTGTAAAGGTAGCGTTAACTGAGCAGGATTTCTCAGTTCACTGTAGTTCCTATTCCTCGGTTATTTCTTTACCCAGACTACACCTTTCCTTCCAACAACTGTTTGTCAAACAGCTGAAGTGTAGGTGAGCTGGTTCTGCTTAATGCAGACTCCCTGTCTGGTCCTCTGCTGCCATGCAGACCAGCCACCTTTTGAACAGTTAGTCCTGTCTGATAATCAGGCCTCCACCATGGGTCCAACTAGCTCAGAAGAGTGTCTCGGTGTACAACAAAGGAATGTGTTGCTAAGGCAGCACCAGAGTTACTTCTGACCTTTGCCAGTCATTGCCCTTTACCTTTGTGACCTGTCACCTTAATCTTATCCTGAGGCTTCTTGTTCTAAGGTGTGTGGTTTATGGTTTAATGCATGGGAAGAAAGGGCACTTTTAGTGATAATGTGTTAGACAAATCTTGACTTGTTTTATCTAGTAGAGTAAATTTCCTTAGGGAGAATTGGCAGAGTTCAGTGAAGCGCTTTTTGAGGGGCTTCTGCACATGCCTGAGTACATCAGCATTCAGTAAATGAAGCTGCTCCTGGGGAAAGTGAACGTCACTTGGTTGGGGGGAGGGGGGGCTGAAGTAAGGCCAAGGATGTCAGAGAGCTCATCTGCCATCCTTCCCTTCTGAAGAACCTGTTCTGTGACAGATGCCCCAGAGGCAGGGCTGCTTTCCTAGATGGACCTTACAGGAATGTGTAAAGTAATCTTTTGCCTCTATGTGGCTGGGCTTGGGCATTTGTGTGCCCCAAGTTCTTAAGTCCTTAAGTGGACTTGAGAAAAGACCTTGGAGATGAGGTGTGCAACAAGGGTACATGTGAGCTCCTGAGGCCTGTCCTCTCCACCTGCTTTACTCTGCCTTGTCCCCTACTACTTAGATGCTGTCTTCCTTTTCTGTTGCTGAGGAGACACAGAAAAGTTTATGGGAGCTTACTTAGTTTCAGAGGGTTAGAATCTATGACCCTCATGGCAAGGAGCATGGCGCATGGCCGCAGGCAGATATGGCACTGAAGCTTACATCTGCTCTACAATGAGGAAGGGTAAAAGGGCCAACTGGAGATGGCCTAGTGATAGACCTCCTACCTAAACAGTTCCCACCACCTGCAAACCAGTCTCAAATATATGTGGCCAGGGACCACTCTCATTCAGACCATCAGAAGCTTGCTCGGGACCGCAGCTTGGACCACTTGGGACCTTGTCAGAATGTATCCTTGGTATCTGCCTGTTCAGACAGCTTGCAGTGTCAACAGGACCCTGGGATTTTCATTATCCCTGAGCACTTTGCACCTCCTATTCTACCTCCTCACCTTGGGGCTAGACCTTTTCTATCAATGCTAGTAGTTAGGGGGGAGGAGAAAATTCAGGAAATTTAGCCTTCTTGAGCTACCATCACTAAAACTAATGGGGGGCAGAGCGTGAGGAAGCTTCACAGAAGTTCAGGTCAAGGAAACAGTATGAGAAGGCTCAGAAAAAGCTTTTGTGAGGTATAAGAAACTAAAAGAGTCTGAGGAGGGGAACAGAACAGCCTGTGAAGTCTTCCCCTTCCCAAGAGGCATCACAAACATGGCTTAAGGAGTTAGTCCTGATTATTGGAGGAGATGGCTTTTCTCATCTGTAAGCCTGACAACCCCATTCTTCCAACTCTTTCAGTAACTCATCTGCCATCCTTCCCATCTTAGAAAGCCATCTACAATGCTCCAGTCTGAGGTAATCCTTTGAGATTTTCTCTGGAATTATAGAATCTGGAGTTTTCTGAGTCTGCTTCTCTGAGGCCAGTGTCTCTCATGGCTGAAAATGGCAGCAGCAGAATCAGCAGCCTAGGAGGGTTTATGGCCTGGCATAGTTGAGACTGGCACTTCACACTTTAAACTGGGTGAAGCCCGAGAGCAAGCCAGACCACCTGCTCTGGTGCCTGCAGCTTTTACTTATGCAGTACTGATGGAAGCCAGTGTCTCACATCTGCTGGGTGGTGGTTCTGCCTCTAGTCCGGGCCCTGAGTCCTGGTTTTGTATCCTGAAACTTGACTTAGTTTGATTCTAGCATTTGGGAGTAGAGTTTGTTTTGTTTCTATATTAAGGTCATGACATCTGCAGACTGACTTCCTTATTAATGTGGACGCCTTTCCATTTCTTTTCCTTGCCTAACTGCTCTGAGACTTGGTGCACTGTTGAGAAGTAGGGAAATGGGCATCCTTGTTCCCAGCCATGGAGGAAAGCCTTCCAACTTTTCCTTCCTGAGTATGATACTCGCTAGTATGTGATGTGTGAGTGAAGGTTCCCAGAGAGGAGCTGACCTTTCACTGAACCTTCTGCAAGGCTGATTAACTAATTAGAACTTCAAGGATTGTAGAGAGTTTGGAATGTTGCAGGTCCAGAGCCTAATTGCAATTTATCTAAATAGGCATTCCTTGCCTACTTCTGTGTCTGACCTAACATCTTGTGACTAACAGATAAACCCTTTGAACATGTTAACAAAACTCCAGTTTCCACCAACCAAAAAAGATAAGAATGTCTTCAGAGTGTCTAAGGCCTATAGTGAGGTCTCCTGGCTGGTCTTAACCCACCTTCCTAACATTTGCACTGATATGTTTAAATAGCACCTTGACTAATGTTTATCATGTTACTATAAAAATTTCCTAAAAGAGCCTCCACATTGGAACAAGAATTTGGGGTTACCTAAATCTGTGTTCTTGGGCCATGATCACATATTTTTGGCTCAAAAAGAAATTCCTCTGAAACTGGAGAGATGGCTCAGTAAGTAGTAAGAACACTAGCCGTTCATCTTGGGAATCTGGATTGTTTCTCAGCACCTACATGGTAACTCAGAACTAACTCCAGTTTCAAGAAATATGACACCCTCTTCTGGACTCTAGGCACCAGAAACAGTTGTGCACAGGCATGCAGGCAAAACACCCATACATATAAAAATTAAAGAAATTTAAAAATATGAATGCTCTCATATACCATTTGAGATAAATGTTTTGGTATCGACATGCATGTGGTCTTTATTATTTGAAGGTA
This sequence comes from Phyllotis vaccarum, assembly GCA_033318265.1. Lineage (NCBI taxonomy): Eukaryota > Metazoa > Chordata > Mammalia > Rodentia > Cricetidae > Phyllotis > Phyllotis vaccarum. Next base: position 160,107,232 of record JARWLC010000001.1, on the reverse strand, counting down.
TATTCCTTTTTTACCTACCTTCTTGAGAATTTTTACTGTAAAGGGGTTTTGGAGTTTTGGGGGAGTTATTTTTGTTTTTAAGATAAAGTTTTGTGTAACTGCCCTGGCTATCTTGGAACTTACTTTGTAGATCAGACTGGTCTAATAATCACAGAAATCCACCTGCCTCTGCCCCCAAATTCTGGGATTAAAGGTGTGTCCCACCACGGTCCAGCAGGATGCTGAATTTTATTAAATGCTTTTCTACAACTTTCAAGGTAAGTACTTTTTGTTCTTTATTCTGTTAATGTGGTATATTGGTTTACCCATGCTAACTGGGAACGTTAGGAAATGGTCTTTCCCCCATTTAATAGGAAATCCTCCCAAAGAGCCGTGGAGTGGTACTGCTCCAAGTCTAAGCTTGATTGTTCTGAACATTGGTCATGAGGTCTCTACTGTGTTGCTGGTGCTTCCGTAGTGCTTCCAAACAAGGGGCAAGAAAGCCTCTAACAGTCTTATCAGATTGGCATCAAAGACGTTAACCTCTCACCATGCAGAGATTGTGATTTTGTAATCTAGAGAACTAAAAGGGGGCGGGTCTATAAAGGCATATCAAATATTGGCAGAGCGGACCTGCATTTTCCTACCAAGCTTCAGATCACTGAAACTAGGCACTAGAGAGTACTTTCAGAGCAAAATATCTCTTGTTAAAACAATCTAACTTAAACATTAACCAACAAAGCAGAGCAAGAACTTTGAAGTCTACTCTATCATCATACAATTGGAACCTTTATATATTTTTAACTATAATCAGTCACAGAATTAATCTAACTGTGGCTTTTATCTCCAGACTTTGATTTAAAGTTACATATGAATTCACCTTGAATCCTACCTTTTTCCATATATGTAATTTGATTACCTATTATATACATAATAACACTTTAATCAGGCATCAAAAAAGGAATCATCTGCAGCCTGATGTCCTTTTCTGACCAATGTGGGCACCATGCACACACCTAGTGTATAGACTTAGATGGAAGCAAAGCACTCATGCACATAATTTATTAAAAGACAGCTCAGAAAGAAAGAGCTATTGAAGAAAATTAATTCTAGTGGACTGGAAAAGGTGATCAAAAGTCATATTTCAGGAACAGTAGAAATAAATCCTCAGCAGTTAAGAACACTGACTGCTTTTCCAGAGGACCCAGGTTCAATTCCCATCACCCTCATAGTGGCTTCACAACCATCTGTAACTCCAGTTTCAGGAACTCCAATGCCTTTTCCGGCCTCCTTAAGTTCTGCTTGCATGTGATGAACAGACCAGAAAAGCAGCCATACACATAAAAATAATAAAATGTTCAAGAAAATATTTTTTTAAAATAACCCTAAGAGCCAGGCAGTGGTGTTGCATGCCTTTAATCCCAGCAGTAGGGAGCCAGAGGCAGAGGGATCTCTGAGTTGGAGACAAGTCTGGTCTACCAAGTTGAAGAACAACTATAGTTGTCACACAAAGAAACCCTATAAAAAACCTCAACAACCCCCACCCCAAAATAATAAACCTAAGTCTGACAGGATGGTGCATACTTCCCAATCACAGCACTTGGAAGGCAGAACAGTCTCAAAGTCAGGGCCAGCATGGTCTATGTGTTGAGTCCAGGACAGCCAAGGCTACGTAGAGAAACTCTGTCTCAACAAAACAAAACAAGACAGCTCAATAGGTAAAGAGCTTCCTGTTCAAGCATGAGGACCTAAGTTTGAATCCCCACATGCTCGTGTACACACACATACACACACACACACACACACACACACACACACACACACACACACACACACAGAGTCCAGACTGTAGCTGAGGATCTGAACCTCTTCTGACATCTATGGACACCAACATGCATATGCTGTTACACACACATGCATGCACACAAATTTTAAGCCAGGCAGTGGTAATGCCAGCACTCAAGAGGCAGAGGCAGGTAGCTCTCTGTGAATTTGAGGCCAGCCTGGTCTACAGCTAGTTCCAGGACAGCAGGATACATAAAACCTTGTTTCAAAATAAATAAACAAACATATATATGTATATATAAGTCTCACGTAAATTTTCAGTCCTAGTTGATAATATTGCTGTAAAAGTTTTAGTAAAACCTGGAGAACTGTGGTGGTTTTAGAGTCAGACCATGAAGAATGTTTACATGTATCAATGTTACTTTGTATAACCTTCATAAAATCTTGCCCAAATTAATTTCCAAATATTGATTTTAAGATTATAAATAAATTATAAAAGGATAAAGCCTAGCTTTTGATTTAAACACGTAGGCAAAGTCAAGGGTGTTGTGTTACATATTTACCTGCCTTCTTAGGTGAAGGAGAAAAATCGTATGACCATTTTGATAGATACCAAAACTGCAGCATGGGAAACTGAATACCTGTTCTGACTTGGTGGTGACAGATAAACCCCACCCAGCTTCAAACAGATGGATAATTAACAGCGGACATCACAACTAACAAAATGTCAGATGCATGCCATTAAAATCAGAAACAAGGTGAGCATGTCCACAGACACCTGTCATTCTGACTAAGGAGGCCAAACCAGGCGTGACTCAGCCTACACACTGAAATTCTAAACAATAAGACTCTCTCTTGTAATTTTAAAACATCCCCCTGATTTTGACTTTGTATCATGAGTCACCATTCTTCCCGGTGATGGAAATTTCCTTTCGGTCATTACGGGAGTATTGCTCCTTGCAGCTTTGCCATCTCGCTGGAGAGCAAGAACGTTACTTACTGTCAAGGGCTCCAAGGAGGGGAACCCTTGGACCCATGAGTATCTACACTAGTGTTTGGTTTGTAGGTTTTATTTTTTTTTTAATTATTTTTGTGTGTTTGAGTGTGGTCATGTGTACCAGTGTAAGTACACACATGTGATAGTGGTGGGGGGTGGTTTTCAAAGACAGCTTTGGGGAGTTTCTCTTTGCCTTCCACCTTTTGAGGCAGGGTCTCTGTGCTGTTCTGTGTAGTTCAGGCTAGCTCCCCTGAAGCTGGTCCTGGGTGGTTCTCCTGTTTCTGCTTCTCATCTCACCACAGGCCTGGTAAAATGACAGATAGGACCACTGTGTTCTGCTCGCTCAGGTCATCAAGCCTGTGCTGACAGTGCTTTTACTTAGAGCCGTCTCCTTGACCCTGAGGTGTTGTTTTGTTTGTTGGATTTTTAAGACAGTGTGTGTAGCCTAGGCTAGCCTAGAACTTTGCCCTACCTCCTAAGTGCTAGGACCCACTCATGTATGCTGAGCCTACTGTTCACTAAAACGTGGCTTGTCTAGAGTGTATACAGCTTAACTTCTGTGGGTCTCCCTGTTCTTCCTTGAGAATCTCCTTTAGGTCTGTGTCTCTCGAATGCTTCTGCCTCTCAACTAGATAAGCAGGAGCTTTTTGTGCCTATGTGGTGGGAGTGTCCAAGGATTTTACACTTCTTAGGGGGTCCTTCTAGACCCGTGTTAAACATTCTACTCCCCCTAGCACTGCACTCTTGGGCTATCTCTGCTGCCTGAGTGCACCCATACATATTAATTTCTTGAAGAAGTGAGAGATTTGCTGCCTCTTGGACACTAGTGAGGAAACTGCCACGGATCTCTCTAGATCCCAGTTTCCTGGTCTGTCTGGGGTCTCTCTTCTGACAGTATATCCTCCTATCCCTCACTGTCTATTTATGTCAGTGCCTGGGCTCCAGGATAGGGTACAGAGATAGATTCAATGTTTGACATTCGCTTCTAACTCATTTCCCCTCCAGAATCTAGAGGCGGTTCGTTAGTCTTGAGAGGCACCTTTTGGCCAGAGGCAGACACATTTACTCCCAGCACTCTGGAGACAGAGGCACGTGGATCTCTGAGTTTGAGGCCAATCCAGGACAGCCAAGGCTAGACAGAGAAATCCTGTTTGGGGATGGGGAGAGGGGGAAAGGGGCGCTTTTAAAGCCATCTGTAGTGGAGAGCCAATTCTCTTTTATTTCCTTTGATCCATACTTCAGTGACATCATTTTGTCAGTCTGGAGATTGGGTTCTTTGATTCTGCCACTATCTGCCACATAATGGTTTGTTCTCCATGCCTGTGACACCCAGCTCAGGGCCTTGGGTCAATGCTGAAGAAGCTGGCATATGGTCACTACTTCATCTGCTGTTTCATATCTGACAAAGACTTGACAAGGTGACCCTTCTTTTCCATTTTGCTGTATCACCTCTTTCCTAAGCCAGGAAGCAGAGAACACCCTCAGCACTGCCAAGCTAGAAAGAATGAATCATGAGGTCCCAGAAAATAGTGGAAATGAAAACTGTATCATCTGACATGGCAACTTTCGCTCTCCCAACAGAAATGAGAAGTGCCTGCGCTGAGGGCGGTGAAAATCCAATCACAGCTTGTGAGTCAAAAACAAGAATGTTTTCAAAATCAGAGCCAAGCTTAGTGGCTGGCTTATGCCTTTAGTCTCAGCACTCAGGAGGCAGAGGCAGGTTGATTTCTGTGAGTTTGAGACCAGCCTGGTCTACATAGTGAATTCCAGGACAGATAAACCTACACAGTGAGATCCTGTCTAAAAATAAATAATAATAAGTAATAAATCAGCACAAATAAGAGAATTTATTAAAGTAGATCTCATGAGAACATAAAAATTGAGGGTGTTTCTAGTGTAGCATGATAACATACTTGTCTCCATGTTCAATAAAAGTCTCATTCACAAAAACTGAACATGCTTGAGGATTAAGTCAATGGGAAGTTATTTAAACCATTTGATAAAATCATGGAACCTTACTGAGATTTGTAAAGAGTCTCAGTTTTCTAAAACAGAAGTTTATCTACAACTGCAGTTTTATTCTAATTAAAATCCTACAGGAGGAGTAGGGAGGGGTTCTCAGAGTGATCTGAGTCTATCTAAAATTCAAAGCGTTAGAGCTATAACATAAGCCAGAAAGAGTTTCAGAGGACTTGAGGGAATACTGCCCTCTGACATAAAATAGCTTTCTAAAATGGCTTAGTTACAGGAAGTTAAAATGGTGATTCTGAATAGGCAGCTATGGGAAAATCAATAGAAAGGAAATTGACCAAGAAGAAGCCAGGCTGAGGTGTTAGATGTTGGTTAAGTGCCTGCCACCCAAGTTTAAGAAGTTCAGCTATCCAGAACCCACATAAGATTCTAAAAAAATAAGAATAATAAAAATAAAAATTAGGATATTGGTAGAACATTAAGATCTTTTATATATAGGTCTCTATGTGACCATACAAACCACATAGTCAGGATGCTGGCCCTAGCTCTGATTGACTTATGGGTATCCCCTTCTCTCTTGAGTGAATTTCCCTTCTAATCTGCCTGAGATTACACTGCTGTTACAGTTAAGTTTTCTTGGCCCTGTCCAGCCAAAGGTCCAGACCCACAGACCTGCAGCCCCAGACCCCTTAGCCATCTGCTGCTGCTTTGGCCCCCCAAAATGACTCAGACACTTATATTAGCTTCATGCTGTTTGGCCTATGGCTTAGGCACATTGCTAGCTAGCTCTTTCATCTTAACCCATTTCAATTAATCTGTCCTGTCACGTGGTGTTACAGCAAGGTTTTTGGCCCTGTCTGGCTAGAGGTATAGACTTATAGACTTGTAGTCTTAGTCTGTCTAACTATATAAATAAAAGACTATTTAGCCCATAACAGACACCATAAAAAAAAGTAAACAGGGAAATCAACATAAATAAAAAAACAGAGTCACAAAGACAAATCAAACCAACCCCCCCAAAATTTAAAAAATACAAATAAATCACAAGCCATAACAAAACAAATTAATAAAAATAAGTTAAATTATAAGCCATAGGTCAAACAACATAAAATTAATATTAAGTGTCTAAGCCATTTTTAAAAGACTAAACAGTCTAAAACTCTAACCAAACAACACCAAACAACATGGCCCATGGCTCACCTGTGTTCCTTACATGTTTCTTCTTTGAGTAGCTGAGTTGATCTGTCTCTGACTCTGCCCTTCTTTTCCTACCTATTCTGATTCCCCATGTACTTCTTCTATGGTAATCACCAAGGGTCAAAACAGTTCCTTTATTTAAAAATTGATATTCACAGCATACAGAAAGACATTCCCACATCACCTCCTCATTTCTGTCTAATCAAAAAAGGAAGGTTTCAATTTTAACATAGCAAAATTACATATAACAAAACAGCTATCAGGCAAGAATTACAGTTACAGTATCTAGTCTATTTGTGTTTAACAAAATTAATGAAAATACTCTATCATCTACCTTATCCTGTGAATGCAAAGTTTAATATCCAATATACCTTTTAAAATAACCCCAAAAAGCTATACCTATAACTATCTATTCATCAACTACAGCAAAGACCACAGAAGGATATAATAATACCTGAGTAAACAGGAAGGGCAAGGAACTTCCAAAATCTAGAAATGACAGAGATGACACCTATCTGCCTAGACAGTCACCCAAAGTTCCTTTATAAAGTTGGAGCATCCATCTTCAGCCTACAGGCCCAGAGTCTCTTCATTTCAGTGAAGCAGGAAATCTGCTCTGCCCGTTCTGGCACAGTTCATCAGTTGCTTCTCCTTGAGTCCTGAAGAATATCTGACAGTTTTCTCTGAAAAGCAGGAAGTACTATCTCAGCTTGTTTTGTCAAAGTTCAGAGGTCATTTTCCTATGGAACCTGCATGTTCAGTTTAAACAGCACACTGTCAAGCAGTCAATACAAAAACAGGTTCTTGTCCAGTGACTAACCATTGCCACAAAGAAAGTAGACTCCATATGGAGTTTCTTCAATGCCCATTTTTCTCTTTAAGTAGATTTGTGCTGCCAGGAGCAGACCCATCTCATTGTCTAAAAAAGTCTAAGTTCTTAAAATATCTTAAATGCCATATTCTATGAATCTCTGAAGTGTTTGAAGAAGACTTGTTCATCTAAAATATATTTGTTTGATCTTGAAAACACATCTAATATGACTATGTTTGAATGTAATGTCTAACTACTAACTTTCATTACTTTATATTCTAATTAGTTGGTAATAAAAACTTTCATGGACTAGCAACTTATATTACATTGTTAGATGAACTGAATAAGTATAATAACTTGAACAAGCAGAGATATTTGTATAGTAACACAATTTCAATATACACAATTTGTATACAATATACAAAAATTCAATCTAATGTAAAATATTTAAAGCTAGTAAATCCTTTTAAAAGGAGATTCATTAATCTATCCTTATATCCTATATATCTGTATCCCCTTTTTCTTTCTATTTTTTAACAAAAATCTTGAACCTAATCATTCTTGTTTAGCTTTTTTTTCTAACCATAACCATGAACAATTTTTAACCAATTAACCTAAACAATGACAATCATCCGTAACCCATTGAAGGACCAAAAACAACCCACCCCATCTGTTGGGAATGTGGGCACCATGTTCTCCACGTGGCAGACAGATTAATTGAAATGGGTTGAGTTAAAATGAAGGAGCCAACTAGCAATGTGCCTAAGCCATAGGCCAAACAGCAAGTGTTGTGCTGCTAAGCAGTCTTCAGTGGAAGGTCTGTGGGTCTGGACCTCTGGCTAACCAGGACAAGAAACATTATTGTAACACACTTCCCTAGGGCAGCAGTGTTGATGTGTATGTGTGTGGTCCATTTGTGATGTCATCAGTCAGATATCATTCTCCAGGCTCCTGATCCCTAAATCTGATTTATTTGTCTTCTAAGTCCTCACTACCAGCAACTACAATATATTATATAATATATGTACCTACTTACTGTGTGCCACCTTACTAGAATGTGATGTATAGAAGCACAGACTTTCCTAGGTTTGTGTCACTTTAAATTTCTAAGCCAGCCGCTGTTAGATGTTTGCTGACAGAGTAAATGATCAGAGAATACTCAACATCTACACATTGCTGGGCGTATCCATTCAGCCAGTTTTATGTCTGTCCAGTCTTTGCATCACACCATCTTCTGGGGTATAAAACAAGCCCATAGCATCTGCTTGGGAACATTCTCTGTCCATGAGAGAGTGTGGGGCCCTGGTGGAGTTCTGAATCACGATGTCATGGGATACTATGATGATACTGTGATGTAGGAAGACTATTCTTTTTTTAAATCAGTTTTATTAGCTGGACATGGTGGCACACCTTCAATTCCAACATTGGAGAGGGAGAGACAAGCGATCTTTTCAAGCTGCAGCCTGTCCAAAATAGTTTCAAAACAGCCAAGCCTATGTACAGAGGCCTGTTTTGAGGGAAAAAAAAAATCAGTTTTATTAGGGCACAACTTCTTTGCTATAAAATGCTTTAAATTCTAACTTCACAGCTAGATAAACTCAGATACACGTTTATACTAGTGCTCTACAGAATTCTAAAAGTATGCTTAAGAAACATACTGTTAACCTTTCAAGTTCAGCCATATTTATTTATCTATTTATTTTTTTGTGGGTGCAGGTATACACTGGCTTGTGCATGTGGCAAAAGACAGCTCTAAGAAGTTTGTTCTCTATCCTGTGGGAGGAGGGGAATCTATTGCAGACTGTCAATTCTGAGCCGTGATGCTGGCCCAACTTAAGCATTTTAAGATGGGCGCAGATCGGCATGTTAAGCACATTGTTGTGCACTGTGCCTGGACTTTTTCATCTTACAAAACAAGCTCTACTCAGTCAACACCAATTCCCTTTTCCCCCACTCCTCCCCCAGAGAAACAGTTCTTTTTGATTCACCCTTGAAAGTGGAGCATTCAGGATATTTAAAGAACTCCTGAAAATGATCTCAAAATATAGCTGCTTCCAAAAAGAGCCAGTGAATCATTCAGGGCTCATGTGAGTGCAAATTTTAAAAACACTAGTCAAAACTAAAACTTACAGGGGAAATTGGAGACTGCTGTGCTGAATACTTCTCTATCCAGGGCTAGAATGATGTGACCAGGCCTATATCCCCTTTCTGTGTCCGCATGGTCTCCAGCCTTCTCTCCTAAGACAGCCTAGGGGCACCAGTTCTCTTCCTGGGCTTTCCAGACTGGCTGGCCTGTTTCCTCCTAGAAACCCAAGCAGAGGCTGTCTCAGGTCTCTGGGGGCTCTGTGTGGGACTGCTGGCCACTGTGGCCAGAAAAATGAACTTGTTTTAGGGAAGTGTATTCAATTATAATACTGCTTTGGCCTCTTTCTCAGGTCATCAAACATAGCAGGGAGACTGGAGTGGAGTTCTCAAAATGCTTCAAGCTCATATGTATGGTCAGTTCTCCTCTAAGATCTCCAGGTAGAAACATCCCAGGAGTTCTTCTAGGCTACTGTGGATTGTGTGTACTTCCCTGGAACCATCTCCATGGGCAGAGAAGACTGAAAACTTAAGACATTTGCAAAGTGGAAGTTGGCAAGATTTACACAATGTAGGACCTGACTATTCAAAAGCACTCCTTGAAGTTTTTGATCAGGGACATGAGACAGCTTAAATCTGTAGAAAGACTACTACCTAGTAAGATAAGGGGCCCATGGCTCAGTGGGTGGATGTATCTACCACCTAACAACCTGTTTGGCCCCTGAGACACATGGGGGGGGGCACGACGACAACTTCCACAATTTGTCTTCATACCTCCATTCATGTCCTATGACACACACACTAGATACCAGTCAAACATCTATCTACTAATAATAAGTCATAAGTTTATTTTGAAAATGTCTTTGATACACATATAATTTTAGCTTTTTTAAATAAACACATAAGCAAATTTACATGCTAATGACATGGATGTGATTCTGTCTACATAAAAATGTGCTGGCTAAATGTCCAACATTTCAGATGGAGGACTTCAATGTTTTTCAGAGTTAATTGACATTTTAATTTTATAATGCTGAGATGCCATTTGCATAAATTAATAACAAAATGACAGAAGTATATTTAGAGCCATTTCAGAATCTGTTGGGAATTCTCTCCTAATCACAAGTGAAATTAATATTTTTATTTTTTTAATAATTTATTTTTTGTTCATTGCTATTTTGCTTGCATGTATGTCTGTGTGTGAGTGTCAAGCCCTGGAACTGGAGTTACAGACAGGCATGAGCTACCATGTGGGTACTGGGAATTGAACCTGGGTCCTTTGGAAGAGTGACCAATGTTCTTAATCACTAAGCTATCTCTCTAGCCCTTTAGTCTATTACTTTTGTTTGTTTTTTGAGACAGGCAGCCCTGGCTGTCCTGGAACTTGCTTTGTAAACAGGTTGGCTTTGAACTCACAGAGCTCCACCTGCCCTCTGCCTCCATAACCCTAATGGAGTGCTGGATTAAAGACATGCACCACCACTCCCCAGCTATTTTCTTTTTAAAGATTTATTATTTTAATCATGTATATGTGTTTTGTGCCTATATGGAGGTGTTAGAAATAAGCTCAAGGTCCCAAAGAAAGATCCCACCATTCCAACTGAAGTGTCTAAACAGGCAAATATTCTTGATCAAGAGGGTTCACTCAAAAGAGCAAAGTGCCAAAGTGCTCCTTAAAACAGGAAGTGCATCTGGTTGTTTTGTTTGTTTGTTTGTTTGTTTGTTTGGTGTGTGTGTGTGTTTGAAATAGGGTTTCTGTAACAACCCTGGCTGTCCTGGCATCTGCTTTGTAGCCTGGGCTGGTAGAACTCACAGAGATCTATCTGCCTGCCTCTCGCTCCTGAGTACTGAGATTGAAGGTGTGTGCCACCACCACCCAGCTGTCGTATTTGATATTTCTTATAGAGGTGTGTGCACATGAGTGCTGGTGCCCTTGGGGGCATCAGATCCCCTTTAAAACTGAGTTACAGGTGATTGTAAGCTATCCAATGTGGCTGCTGGGTCCTCTATAACAGCATTTCATGCTCTTAACCACAGAGCCATCTTTCCAGCCCCTTGTATAACAATTTTAAAAAATGAAACTCAAGCCATTAGCTCAAGCAATGGTTTTAAAGCCTTTGTTTTCCATAGAACCATCAAGATTCTCTAAGAGCAGAAGACTGTGTTCATTTACAGTTCAGAGCATGCAGCACTCTGGAATCTGAGCTGTAGTGTGTGAGCATGTGCTTCCTGTTCAGAGCCAAGGCAGCAGGGAAGTTGTGAATGCAGCATGGGCGAGCACCGCCAGCGGGAGCTCATTGCCCAGGTACTTTCTTTTGAACTAATTTTTGGTCTTTTTGTATTCAGAAACCTTTTATTGTTGCTGGTTTTACACTTAACCCACATTTAGTGGATTGTCGGGATTTCACCTGTTTTTAGAGGCTGTTTTTTTAAGAGGCTGGAGTCTAGGGAGTGTCTTGTTATGTAGAGGATCCTAACACAGACAGCAGAGGGGCTAGGTCTGATGCTTTCCTAACAGCCTAAACATGGATGGGGTTGCCCAGCCTCCAAAGAGGAAACCAGGACACAATGAGTCAGCACTTTGTTTCCATTTCTGACACAATTTCTGATGTCTGGTTTTAAATTATGGCCTGATTTCTTGTAAAGGACTCAGAAAGCATCTGATTCAGTGTCTGCCCACCATATTTCTGGGAACTTTAAGGGTAAGCCTAATGTTTCCCAAGGGGTTCAGACAAACAAACATGACCTTCAAAGCAAGTACTGTTCTTACTTGGCTAATCTAGATTTTAATTCTTGTTTTTGAATCGGTCTCATCATGTTGCCTATGCTGTCTTCGATTAGACAGGTCTTTCTGCCTCAGCTTCCTGAGAGCTGAGATTCCAAAACTTTACCTCCATGTCCAGCTCCAGAACTAAAGTTTTTGGTACCTGTACTGGTTAGTTTTCTGTCAACTTGATACAAGCTGGAGTCACTTGGGAAGAGGGAACCCCAATTGAGAAGATGCCTTCATCAAATTGGCGGGTAAGCACATCTGTAGGAGAATTTTCTTGATAAAAGATTTGACATGGCAAGGCCCAGCCCAATGTGGGGCAATGCCACTCCTGAGCCAGTGGTTCTGGCTGTGTAAGAAGAGGAGCAAGCCAGGAAGCAGCTTTTCCTCATGGCCCCTGCTTCATTCAGTTCCTGCCTCTAGGTTTCTGTCCTGATTGCCCCCAGTGATGGAGCTGAAGAGGTTAAACTCTCCCACATTTACAACTGAGAGCGGCAAACAGGTGTGAAGTAGAAATCTAAATAGTCTTATTAATAAAAGCCCAGAGTTAGATATTAGAGTGAAAGCTGAAAGATTAGAAAAGCAGAGCAGCAGCCACTAGAGACTCTTTAGCTCTACGAATTCTCAGATTGAATGGGGACTGAGGTCCTGGCTTATTGTCCTGTCTCCACCTCCTAGTTAGCTCTGCCCTGTGATCTCCAGGCAGGCTTTGTCAGGACACAAACAAAATATCATACCACACAGGTGTCTCTCCCAACAAAGGGACAAGGTTGAGAACACAGAAAGGCCTACAGTAGGCCCCACAAAGTCTCAAGTCCTACAGCCCCCTCTGGATCACGTCCAGACTTGCCCAAGTTTGTTCAAATATCCCCAAAGATAAAACCTGAGCCAATTAAAAGTATACTAATGTAACTGATGCTTGCTTAACCAATTACAATTAAGTTAACCTCACTGTCCCTGAAACTCCCCCTTGGCTGTTCCTAAAAGGAGCCTACACATTCCTCTCAAGGTTGTTGACATTTTGTGCAGGTGAACAACCCCACATGTGCTGGTATAATAAATAGATGCCTGTGCTGATTGTATATGTGAATTGTGGCCTTCTGTTTGACTCAAACACACTAACAAGAGTGTGACCTGGGGACAGAATAATGAGATGGAACAAGTTCCTCCTCCCCAAGTTGGTCATGGCTAATGTTTTATGGTGCAGGAGAGAAAGAAACTAAGACAGTATACTTATTCTCATTCTCTCTCTCTCTCTCCCTCCTTTCTCTCTTCTCTCTCTTCCCCTACAAGAGTTTTGACTTTTTTACTTTGGTTGCTGTTGTCCTAGCTGGCCCTGACCTTCCTGCTTGGGGACCTCTCCCCACCCCCACGCCAGTAGCTGGGGCTACAGATTTTCACTGCTACATCCAGCTATTGAACTTTCACTTTTTAATTGCGTTTATTGACAAATACTGTAAGATAATTTACAGTGCTAAATAAAGGGATTGCATATTCCACTCTCCTAACAGTTTTTGTGTATTACACTCCAGTCTTTGTCAATGGGGCATTTTTTTTTAAATGTGCATGAATGTTTCGCTGGCGTCTATGTGTGTGTAGTATAGTTATGCTTAATGCCCTCAGAGGTCAGAAAGAGACGTTAGATTGCCCCAGAACCAGAGTTTAGTGTGTTTGTGAATGACCATGTAGAGGATGCTGGGAACTAAACCCAGATCCCTTGCAAGAGTAAGAAGTGCTCTTAATTGCAGAGTACCAATGGACATATTCTTGAGCCCCTTTATAATCATACTTAGTACCATGCATGCTATTTTTCATACCAATTTTTAAAAACTATTTCTATAAGAAATTGAAAGAATATTTTAAGCCAGGTGACGGCACACAACTTTAGTCTGGAGAATCAGAGGCAGGTGAATCTCTGAGTTTGAGGCCAGCCTGGTCTATAGAGAGAGTTCCAGGACAGTCAGAGCTACAGAGAGAGAAGAAGGAGGAGGAGGAGGAAGTGGAGGAGGAGGAGATTATTTCTAGGCTGTTTGGAGTTTCTATAGTCAAATGATTTTGAATGAAAGAATAGCAAGAATAAAGAAACTTTTAAAATATCTTAAATGACCAGCCCTCTCATAATTCTTTCCCCATACAGATACTTGCATTTATCACACATAGATAAGTTACTTGAGAAACAGTGTTATGCCTCAGGCATCTATATTTCTATATATTTATTTCTCTAAATTGCAGATATTGGTATCTGTTCATTCTGCTACCTATCTACCACTGTACTTATAAATCCAAACTCAAATCCCATCTGTCTCCAGCTCCATAGAAACACACCCATTCCCACATCTGCTCTGTGTGCTTTGTGCTATTGATTGTCCCTGCCTTGCATTAAGCTATGCACAGGTCAGTGGTGCATACTTCCTGAACTGAGGCACTCAGTTAGAACTAGGGTCAAATGTATTCCAAACTGTCAAGTTTCACCATTATTTCTGAGACATCTAGGATGTGGTCATCTGTGTGTGCATGTGCCTCCTGACAATCACCCCATTGCTTTTCACCTAGAAATGGGACTTCAGCAGCCTCTGGAAGACAAAAACAAACAGGAATGCCTGGTTATCTTGTGAAAAGGCACTGTTCTTCTGCCACATTTGCTCCAAAGCAACAGCACAAACAAGAACCCAACCCAACACAGAGAGATGGGGCAGAAAGGAGATGGGAGTGTAACTTGTCAGGTTATTCACAGGGAAGGAACAAAAATCTCCCTATGCAAATATCTATTGAGTGTCCACCCACTCCATAATTATATCCTGCTTTCCACTTACATCTGCATGAGTGGAACCACCAGCTGCTGTCTGCCAGCCATTAGAGCACCTGGAACAGGAGGTGGGGCAGACTGGGGGAGCTGCTGGCATTCCTGGGCAATTAAGACAGACTCCAGTTCCTGGCTGTGTCGGTCTTCTGGTTGCTCATTTCTGTATTGTAAAGGCTAACACTTAGTTGCTGAACCATTGTGTATTACGTTTGAGGGAGATGGGGGGGATCTCATATCAGTTCTCCTTGGAGAGTTGGGTTTGGGTGTTCGTTAGGGTAGCAGTTGTCTGAAGACTTGACTGGCTCCAATTCAGGATGGCTCACTTACACAGCTGGCAGTTGATACTACTGGAGCGGTTAACTGAAATGCCTAAGATGGTCTTCCAAGGTGACTTGAGACTCCACATGAAGAAATGGTTGGAGACTGAGGGGGAGTAGTATCTCAAAAGCATATGTGTTAAGATGGCCAGATGAGAGCTACATGGTTTCTTAGAACTGAGTCCTGACTCTCCAATTGCCCCTAATACTCACAGAGGCCATTCCCATTGAAAGAAAGTCTTAGATATCTCCTTTAAAGTGCTTTTCTGAATTCACATGTAGAGAGGGAAGTAAATGGAGTGGTGACTTGCCATGGGAATGTGCTTTTATACATATTTGTCACTGTAAATATTGGTTTAATAAAATGCTGATTGGAAGTAGAGGCGCGGCAACTAGACTAGAAGAATTCTGGCAAGTGGAAGAGCAGAGTGGCCGATGCCAGCCAGGCACAGAGGAAGCAAGATGAGAATGCTGCTCTGAGAAAAGATACCAAGCCACTAAACATGGACAAGAATTATAGGTTAGTTTATGAGTAAGAATTATCAAGTAATAAACCTGAGCTTTTAGGCCAAACAGTTTGTAATTAATATAAACCTCTGTATATTTATTTGGCACTGAATGGCTCTATGCCCTGCCCAGCAGGACAGAGAAATATCTGACTACAGTGACCCTCTTCAGGGGTAATTTACTTTTATCATTCAATGAATGACAGTTCAGAACCAAGCAATGAACAGGGAGATCTCGAGCTCCTGACTCATACAGGCCCTTGGGAGGTAATGTTTGTATGGCAAGGATTCCTTGTGGTTTTCAGAGTGATACAGGAAAACCTTATGATAGACTGGTGAAATTGAGAGAGGGTATCTCTAAGGGTTCCAAGGTCCCATCAAAGGAGGAATGCAAAGGGGAACAGTGGCTGCACTATGCACATATGCAATAAAGGAAGAAGTCCCAGAAAACAACTCAGCACAAGGCTTCTAGAAGGAAGAAGATGATATCATCTAATACAGGCACAGAGGTGCCCTCAATTTGGAATGAGTGTTAAAAGAATGAATGTGTTAGTGTCTGGGCATAAGTATTTGAACACAGAGCAGTTTGTTGTAAGATGTATCAAAGCTTCCTGTGCTAAGAGCATATCTGTGGAGTGAATGCCATAGATGTTAAAAAAAAAAAAAAAAAAAAAAAAAGGAGGATTCCTGCCCTCCTCCTACCCAGTATGCTTCTCATAGTGAAGAGAATGTCCCCAGGACCCCTGGCTCCATTCTGACTGTGGCCTTCTCCTTCTGGCTATCCTTGGTATTAAGAGCATTATTTTTCTCTATTTCATAGCAATAATAATAATAAAATCTTCTCTGTGTAAGTAATTCAACTACCAGATTACCTAAACTTGGCCACCAATATAAACTGTTTACTCCAGTGAGTGGCATACATCTTTAACTCCAGGGAGGCAGAGGCAGGCAGATCTCTGAATTAAAAGCCAGCTTGGTCTACAGATCAATTTCCAGGACAGGCAGGAAAACACAAAAAACAAAAACAAACAAAATGCTCCCCCCACCCCCGTTTCCCAGAATCTCTTGTGGATAAGTATGGGTATGTAATTATATCTAATTACATCTGGCCAGTAGAATGTAGGTGGAAGTTGTTGGTGGAAAAACTACATAAAAACAAAGTGTCAGGGGCTGTGGAAAGGAATCAGTAAGTAAATTTGTTGCTTAAGCATGAGGACCTAGGTTCAAAACTCAGATCCCACATAAAAGTCAGGCATGGTTGTATGTGAGCTTGCAACCCCAGTGCTGTAGAGGGCAGAGGCAAGAGAATGATGGGGCTTGCTGGCTAAGTAAGTTCCAGAAACACCCTGTCTCAGAGGAATAAGGCAGTAGTTAGTCTTCTAGTTAGCTTCAGTGGTCAATTTGACACAGTCTAGAGTTATCTGAGGGACTCTTAAAATTAGATTTATTTATTTTATTTTATGTGTGAGTATTTTGACTGCATGTATATATGTGCATCACTTGCATGGTTGGTGTCTAAAAGGAGGTCAGAAGAGGACATCAGATACACTAGGACCAGAATTAAGGATGCTTGTGAACCACCATGTAGGTACCGGGTATCGAACCTCTGCAAGAACAATAAGTGCTTTTTTAAAAATTATTTGTTTTTATTTTATATGCATTGGTGTTTTCCAGACAGTGTGAGTGCTAGGAATTGAATACGGGTCCACTAGAAGATCAGTCAGTACTCTTAACCACTGAGCCATATATCCAACCCCTCTGAGAGAACCTTAACTGAAGATTGCCTTGATCAGATAGGACAATGGGCATATCTGTGGGGCTATTTTCTTGACTGCTAATTGATGTGGGAGGCCAGCCCACTATGGGCGGTACCATCTCTAGGTGGTGAGTACTGGGCTGTATAAGAAAGCTCCCTGAGCAGAAGCTAGGGAGTGAGGCAGTAAACAGGGTTTCTCCATTGTTTCTTCTCCAGGTTCCTGTCCTGACTTCCCTCAATGATGGATTGTGACCTCGACGTATAAGATAAAATAAACTTCTCCTAAGTTCCTTTTGGCCAGAGTGTTTCATCACAGCAACAGAAAAGCAAACTAGAAAAGGCTTAGAGTGCTAGGTCAAGTAACCTGTTGTCCTCCTCTGGCCCCTGTATACGTGCGTGCCCACACACATGTGCACATACAACACAGAGAGGGAAGGGAAGGAAGGGGGGACAGACAGAGAGTGAGCTGTGACGGTTATATGTATAAAAATACATGTAATATAAAATACATAAAAACCTCTCTACCTGCCTGGGATACGAATGTGGTTTCTTGGCTTCACAACCATGAAGAATCTTGATGTGGAACAAGAAACATACTGAACTAACTGATGCTACTGCTACATCTGACATATGCCCACTTCAAAAACCTCAGAATTTTTTTCAGCACATCGTCACTCCTCCAGCCTGGGACACACTCATGTTTTTACAACTCAAGGACACCCCTCAACCATGCACCAGGCATCAGTTTCCTTTTATCAGAGCACTCTGAGTAACCTTAGCAGGACTACTCAGAGGGACCCAAATGACCGAGCCTGTGTCCCACGATGGTAATCTACACGTTACGTGCCCTCCTTCCTTCCTCGTCTCATCCCCCCCCCCCCCATTTCTTGGAATAGTCTCCAAACAACAGACACAGAATTCTCTTTTGCAGATGTCCACGTGAGACAGATGAAACATTTGCTTCATTTAGAAGTCAGTTTGAGCACTTTGATGATTAAACAGGGCTCACATAGGTGTGTCTTGGCAGCAGGGGACCATAGAAGTGGAGGCAGGGGACTGGAAACAAAGAGGTTAGCAGGAAGATGAGCATACTTTTGTTCACAGGTGGTAAGGAGAGCCGACCCATGTGAGTAGCCTTTAAGGACTTGAACTATGTGATACCAGAATACACTCTCCTGGGTGTGTTTGAGTTTTGACATATTTTTTTTTTTTTTTTGGTTTGTATTTTTCATTTTTATTTTTTGCTGTTTTGCTTTGATTTTTTAAAAGACAGGATCTTGCCATAGAGCTTAGTTGGTCCTGAGCTAGCTATGTAGTCCAGGCTAGCCTCAAACTCACAACTCACCACCATACCAAGCAACACCTTGTTTTTAAAGAAATGCTCTTTGCTCCTCCACACTGCCTTTTCTGGAATGTTCTAGGAGAAGAAAGAAGCACTTTACCTTCATTGGAAGAAGACAGTGTCTTCCAAAGAATGACTCACCCAGCCTGGTTGGCTGAGTGGCCTGAGGCCAGAGCCTGGGACTTGGCTGGCCAGTCCCAGCCCCATCCAGTAGGCAGGACAGTGTGGTAATGATGTGTCACCTACTTGGTTTACTGGATCTGGCTGGTCCCACCATGACTGAGCAAAGCTGTGAGGTTCCTGGTGTGTGCCAATATGGGAATGGGGACAACACAGCGTTGATGCCTGAGCAGAGCAGAGTTTAGAGCTTTGGTGTTGTGGAATAATATTTCAACTAGACAAAGATGTGTTACTTTTGTTTATGCTGCATTAGTTTAATTATGAAAAGATGTGTTACATCAGTTTTCCTTGCCTGTCTAAGGCACCTGATTGGTCTAAGAACAAGCTGAATGACCAATGGCTAGACAGAGAAAGGAGGTGGGGGGGTCTGGCAGGCAGAGAGAATAAATGGAAGGAGAACTCTAGATGTGGAACGAGAAGGAAGAAGGAGAGAGGGAGAAATGTAAGGAGAAGCAAATGAGGGACATGTTTAGGGCAAGAAGCCAGACACCAGGTACCTCAGCCTCTGCTCCTTTGGTCTTCTCAGCTCCCACTCCAGTATGGCACTGGTGGTCTCCAGAGAAGCCCTGACAGGGATGTGGTCAGGACCCCACACAACCAGTGAGTCAGTCTTTCTGTGAAAGAGTCACTTCCTGGTGCCCTTTCCTGGTGCCCTGTCAGCACATAGGCTTCATTTCTTAATTCTTTGAGATTTTCATACAATGTATTTGTATGAAAGGAACCATAGTAACCTCCTTCATCTTCTCCTAACTCTGTTCAGAACTATACCACTTCCTTATACCCCTCCAAATTCATTTTTTTTCTTTTTAATTAAAAATAATGTACCCTATGCTGGGCAGTGATACCACATGCCTTTAAAGTCCAGTACTTGGGGGGCAGAGGCAGGCAGATCTCTGAGTTTGAGGCCAGTCTGGTTTACAGAGCTAGCTCCAAGACAGCCAGAGCTACACATAGAAACTCTGTCTTGAAAAATGAATGAATGAATGAATGAATGAATGAATGAATGAATGAATGAATGAATGAATGAATGAATGAAAAAAGTAACCCATTGAGTCATCGAGTTCAATGTGAACTGACCACATACTCCTAGGCATTGGGATAGCCACAGGAGTGTGGTGGTCGACTTACTGAGGTCCTCAAAGAAAGCTGACTCTCCTTCCCCTAGAAGCCATCAGCTCTTCCTAGCTCCGTATTTGGAGCCCAGCTCACCCCTTCCACCTCCGTGATAGAATGCTGACTGGCTTGATCTTGTTCGAGAACAGCTACAGTGAGTTCACAAGCTCAGCAGGTTTTCCACACCCAGAAGACCTCCCTGGTTTCTGTTCTTCCAATCCTTCTGGCCCCTCTTCCATGGTGGCCTCTGGAACAGAGGTACCACTGAGGCTGTGCGCTCCGCAGACGCTTACTCTCTGCACTTTTAACAGTTGTAAATTTCTGTGTTAGCGATGGTCTGTAGCACAAAGGAACGTCTTTCTCCAATAAGGTCTGAGAGGCCCTGGTTCTAAGCTAATGATTCCTCACTTGATTCCAACAGGCTTGAGAAGCTGGTGGGGGCGTGGGGAGTGAGGCGTGGTAAGAGCCTCTAGGGTTCGGGTGCAGGCCCAGGCCCAGTCTATGCCCTGCTGTTTGTCCCCTGCTGGCTAGTCTAACAAGAACATTGGTGCAACTTTGCTGCCCATAAGAAGTAAGACACAGTCCCAGTTCTACACGGGAATATCCTATTTGAGAGACTAACAATAAGCTAGAGGAGGTAAATTATGGAGATCCAGGGCACCATCCAGGTGCTGTCCCCTGCCCCCCCCCCCCCCAGCATGCGCACTCCGTCTCTCACACAGCTCGACTCTTAGCCAGTTCCCGATACTAGTGATATTTGTCCAGGTCATTTCCGTGTGTTAGCAAATTGTTGCTAAAGTGAGGCCAAAGCTGCTTGTTATTGGATGTCTGTGCTTTCCTCGGGCCACACGGTACCCGAGCTGCTTTAGGAGGGCATTCCTTAGTCCCTCCCGGCAGCTGGAGGGTATCCTAAAACCACAAGTTCAGATTTTAAATACACAAGATGCAGCTTCCTCTTCACTATCTAACTGAAAAACTTAGTTTATGAAGTAGTACTTAGAATGTTTTCGGAAAATCAGTTCAAATTTCTGCATTTTGATATTCTTCCTTATTACGTTTTCTTTTTTCCTTATTTGTGATCTGTCTTTAATATTTCGTTCTTTACAGATTTTTGTTAATAAATGTTTGTAAACTTATTAAACTATAGTTTTCCTTGCTTTTAAAATAATATTTTGTTTGTTCTTTGAAAATTACCTGGATTAGCGGGGCAGTGGTGGCGAATGCCTTTAATCCCAGCACTTGGGAGGCAGAAGCAGGCAGATCTCTGAGTTTGAGGCTAGCCTGGTCTACAGAGTGATTTCGAGAATAGCCAGTGCTACACAGAAAAAATCCTGTCTCAAAAACAAAGAACAAAAAGGAAAGAAGAGAAAATTGTGTGGATTTACAGATTTATACAATGTCGTATCTACCCACCACGACCTTCTTCCTCTCCCCTTAGGTCTCCCTCCCAACTCCATGTCTTTATTGTTATTGTTATTAATAACCCTGTGCATGCAGCTAACACTGCTCATAGGTGCAAGGCTGTGGGACCATCCAACCGGGCATGGGCAACCTACATACACATCCACAAAGGAGAATGTCTCTCCTCTCAGCAGTGACCAGTGGCCAATGGCTCCTCACCAAGGGTGAGGCCTTGGGGGCCCTCCTTCAGGCTGGGATTTTGATTGGCTGTGCAGGTTGTGTAGGTAGCCACACTGCTGTGAGTTTACTGGTACAGTAGCCATGCTGCGTTTAGAAGTAGCATCTCATGGCAATTCTCCCCAGTCTCTCCCCTTCAGCTACAGCTGAACATTCACAGTTACTTATACCCAATTCTTTGGCAAGGTAAAGTCTCTGATTAGCCATTGCCAGCTGAGAAAAGAACTTTCTCTGGCCAAATTTGAGATTAACAGAAATTTATGGATATTTAGAGGGCAATTTGACAGCTTGACTCTAGCTTAACAGTTGTAGGTTTCCCCCTAAGGCTTATGAGCTCCTCAATCATGAACCTTTGGCTAGGTTTAAAGCACCATGCGTGAAATCTCTCCTGTGGAAGAGGCTTCCTATCTAAAGAGAAAACAGTTGGTTACCCCACAATTGTTATGCTACTATTGCACCAGTGAGCACCATCTAGCCAGACATGTTGGTATTGTAGTGCAGCAGGGACAAGTGCCCTATGGCCTCACTGCTGTCTTTCCTCCTCAGGCAGCACGAACAAAACATGCTGGCCTGATAGAAGCTAGTCAGCAGGGAGGGAGTTTCCTGGGCAGTCAAGACTGATTTTGCTGTGTCATCCTAGGTGGCTATCATTGTGTGTATGTGTGTGTGTGTGTGTGTGTGTGTGTGTGTGTGTGTGTGTGTGTGTGTGTGTGTGTGTGTGTGTGTTACTCACATATATCTCAGACTCAGACTTTGAATTCACTATGTAGCTAAGGATGACATTGAACATCTGATCTTCTCAGCTCCACCCTAGTGTGCTAGCATTGCAGACGTGTCACAGTGTCCAGCTCTATGAAGTGCTGGAGGTTGAACCCAGGGCCTTGTGCATGCCAGATGACTTTGCTACAACTTGAGCTACAACCCTAGTCCTTGCTTACACTTTTCACAAACTTTAATTTGTATTTTCTTCAATGAATTAGTACTTCATTTGATTGATAAAGTTTATTTCAAAGCTTTCAGTTTATTGACTTCTGCTTTATTTTTAGTGGCTTCTGGTTGTCGTCTCTTTGGTTTATTTTCTTTTTATTCGCTTCCTAATTTCGAGGCTTGAGTGAGCCCTTTACTCACCAAGGGCCATCAGTCTTTTGTGGTGCTTAGTGTCCTGGTGGGTGTGGAGTCTCCTGAATGTCACTTTGAGCTTATGGCACAGGCTTTGGACAGCAGCTAATGATTATGTTGATTCCAGAATAGTTTGTACTTTGTGCTATTTCTCTGAACTTGCTGGAAGGGAGGATCAGTCTGCCATGGAAGGAGCCCCCTAATTGTTCATCCAATGCTAAGCCGTCAGCCCTGCAGTCATGTGCGCACAAGCAATACTAAGGGACTCAGCAGAATGTATTTCTGTGCATACATATTGATAATAATTAAAGAAGCTTTGATTTTGGAAAAGAGTGAGGAATTGATATCCTCCTACTATGTTCACTTCATAGATACTGACTGAGAGGTGTGGAGAGGCATCCGAGTTCCCAGAACGGTGAGTGCACACTGAAATGTCCTGGTATGAAAGCTGTCATGGACTAGGCTTTTCCCTTCCTGTCTCAAGGTGTGATTGAGGGGAAGGGAAGGGAGAGGAGAGAGGATGTAAGAATGACGAAACGGCTCCTGGTGATGATTGTACATGCTACATCTGCAGAGGTCACTGGGAAATGGCTGAGAAACATTTAATGGGACACCCTGGGAAAATGACCTAAACTGTATTGGAAGGGGACCACAGAGCAGACTTGTGGTGGGCAGATTAAAGTTCCAGAGAAGGTAGAACGTTTTCTGAGCATGCACACAGCATGGAGTTTGGTCCCAGAACCACAATAATAATGATAATATTTTTTATAATTTATTTATTTTTATTTTATATACAATGGTGTTTGCCTACGTGTTTATCTTGTGAGGTTACCGGCTCTCCTGGAACTGGAGTTACAGACTGTTGTGAGCTGCCATGTGGGGGCTGGGAATCAAAACTGGGTCCTCTGGAAGAGCAGCCAGTGCTCTTATCTGCTGAGCCATCTCCCCAGCCCTGATGATGATGATGACACTATTTTTAAATAAATAGAAGAAAAATCTGGAGAAATAAAAAGTCATACGTGGAGTCAGCGTATGAAGATAGGGAGATTGAGAGTTGAGGATCATCCTGGCATGAACAGCAAGTCCTGTCTCAAAAACAACTGGGCTTGGTGGTTGCCTTAGTCAATGTTCTGTTGTTCTGAAGAGACACCATGACCGCAGCTATTATAAGAGAAAGGCTTTACCTGAGGGCTGGCTTAGAGCTTCAGCGGTCCAGCCCTTTGTCATCATGGTCAGGAGCATGGCAGCATGCAGGCAGGTGCTGCAGCAGTAATTCAGAGCTCCATCCTCATCCATAGGCAGAGAGGGAGGGAGACAGACAGACAGACCCTGGACTTGGCATGAGCTTTTGAAACCTCAAAGCCCATCCACAGTGACACACAGTCCTTCAACAAGGTCACACCCAATCCTTTTAATCCTTTCTAACAGCGCCACTCCCTGGTCACTAAGGAAACAATACATGAACCTATGGAGGACACTCTTCTTTGTTTTCAATTTAACTTCTTTATTGACTCTTTGGGAGTTTCACGTTATGCACTCCAATTCTGCTCACCCCCAAGCTCCCCCAAATCTTTCCTTCATCCCTGCTGCATCCCCCACAGGAGAAAACAAAACAAAGCAAGCAAGCAAACAAAAGCAAAAACAACCCCCAACCCAAACCAAACAAAACCCACAATAATAGAAAAATCTCTTTGCTTCTCCTTCTTTCCTGCCTCTCTTCCACCTCTTCATTGGTCCTGACAGCACTGGAGGCTTTGGTGTGTCATATAGTGTACACCTTTGTCCCATCAGCTTTACTAGCAAGTGTTCGTGGTGGTCTGGTTGAAGGCCTCGGGTTTCTGGTACACCATCCTCACTGGATCCTCAGCAGAACTCCTTTGGGATATCCTGTGGTGCTCCCCCCCCCGGGTGCTCCCCCCCCCGGGTGCTCCCCCCCCCGGGTGCTCCCCCCCACCCGGGTCTTGAAGATCTTATGGGTGTTGTTCCACAAAACCAGCCTCTCTCTCTCTCCCTCTTTCTCTCTCCCTCTCTCCCTCTCTCTCTCTCTCTCTCTCTCTCTCTCTCTCTCTCTTTCCTGCTGTCCTAAATGGAGTAGATTCTAGAGGTGGGTCAACCCAAGGGGCAGCTGCAGGCCTGGGTGATAGACAAGCTAATCAGTTCAGGCTACTTACCTAGGGCGAGGGAGAGGATTCAGTTCTCCTAACTGCCCTGAGGATAGGTTCACCCTGGCCTGTGGTGAGGGATGGGAGCCATCTTCCTGAGTGCAGGGGCCAACCCTCTTGCTATAGTGTTCAGAGAGAGGCAAGTATAGCTTTCCAAGGGCCAGTGTAGGGCAGGACCAGCTCAGCATGGCCCTCTTATTTCATCTATTGTGGTTCCTAAAGCCTTCTGAGGTGACGTAGGCCACAGATATCAACACAGACACCAGCTGAGCTGGACCACAGATCCAGACCAGGGCTCAGTCCTAGCACACACATGGCAGCTCAAGACTGCCTGTAACTCCAGTTACATGGATTCTGACTTCCACATACAAAAAGGCCGAACACCAATGCACATGAATATGTATTTACATTATTTTCCTCTTCTCCCTTTAACCTCTCCCATATCAGAGTCCCTGCAGACTCTGGACACTGCTCTCTTCTTGATGTACTTCAAAGCTGGCATTGTCCTTTTAATACTCAGACCATAATAAAAGCCCAGGCTGGTGTTTCCCATGCTGTGTTCCACAGAACATCAACCCTGTAGGTATTAACAGGCAATAAGTAGACAGCATTTTGTTTGTGGATTGGTGCCATAAACAAAGAGAAACTGGTTCCTTTGGTGAATACTTAGGAAACCATAGTTTCTTGTATGTAAACTCAGTTATTAACAAGAGGAAAAGCACAGAGTGTTTCTCAAGCAAATCTGGAATAGAATCTTAAAGAACATTGGTACATATTCCAGAACAGACCCTGTGTCATGCTGCCTAGAATCCCATTTGCAAAAAGATTTTATCTTGATCAAATTTTATTTCACTTGTGATTCTCTCTCATCTCCTCCCCTCAGTGTGTTTTCCTTCTGATTCTACAATGCAGCACACCAAGATAATTCTGGTTAACTTGATCAGATATTCTTGGTCACATCTCTTTTGTTTAGGACACTGTCAACAGTACTGCTGTTTTAGGGGCCTGCTTTGGACCTAACACCATGGTGGATAAAGATTATTAAACATCATCTAGAATACATGGATGTATTAGTTACTTTGAGTTCCTATGACCAAAATGCCTGCCAGAAGTAACCTGAAGGGAGAAAGTTCTGTTTAGACTCATAACAGAAAAGGCATGGCAGTATTCAGAGAGTAGCAGAATAAGTGTCAGAGACTCCTTGTGTGGTGGTCTGAGAAGCAGCACGTGAGAGAGGCCCACCTAAGAGGTGAGTACAACCCTCTAAAGGTTCTATTCTGGGGACCTACTTCTGCAGCTAGATCCATCTCCTAATGTCCTATAGTCTCCCAAAGTAGGGCCACCAGGTAGGAAATGGGTATTCAAAAATGAATCTGTAAGGGACATTTAAAATTCAAAACATAATACTGTGCTCTGACCCTCAAAGGGTTATGGCCATGTATAACTGTAATTCTTGCTTAATAGCTATTTTGTTATATGTAATTTCGCTATGTTAAAATTGAAACCTTCCTTTTTTGATTAGACAGAAAGGGGGAGGTGATGTGGGAATGTCTTTCTGTATGATGTGAATATCATTCTAAAGGAGCTGTTTTGGCCGATGACAGGCACCATAGAAAACATAAGAAAAAAATCAGAGCATAGGTAGGAGAAGCAGGGTGGAGTCGGACAAACCCAGCCAAAAGCCCAAAAGAACAACATGTAAGGAACACAGGTGAGCCACGGACCACATGGCAGACAGATTAATGAGAATGAGTTGAGTTAAGATGTAAGAGCAAGCTAGCAATGTGCCTGAGCCATAGGCCAAACAGCATGAAGTTAATATAAGAGTCATTTTGGGGGCCTGAGCAGCGGTGGGCGGCTAAGGGGTCTGGGCCTGCAGGTCTGTGGAGCTGAACCTCTGGCCGCTCAGGGCCAAGAAACCCTATTACAACAGCCATGTCATAATGCAAATGTGTTTAATTTGACTTGAACTTTTCTGAAGTTTTACCAGTCCTGACATTATTCAAATGTTCTCAGTTGAGGGACAATGAGATGTTCAGTGGTGAATGATGTTCTATCAAGTCTAATGATCCTAGGGACCCATATGGCAGAAGGAGGCAATAGACTCCCACAAATTGTCCTGCTCTATTACACAAGCACCATGACATATACACTGTGGCATGCATGACACAACCCCGTCACACATATGCGTATATAAAATACATATTTAAAAGTCTGAAATTAGTCCATTGGTTGTGGTACATGCCTTTGATCCTAGCACTCAGGAGACAGAAACAGAGGTAGGAAATCTCTGAATTCAAAGCCAGCCTGGTCTACAGAGTGAGTTCTAGGACAGCCAGGGAGATACATAGAGAAACCCTGTCTTAAAAAACAAGCAAAAAAGTTCAAAACAAAAACAGATGTCTAAAGTTCAAAGTTTCTTCTGAGACTCAAAAGCAAAAAAAACCAAAAAAAAAAAAAAATCAACCAACCAACCAACCAGAATGTCCTCTGAGCCTCCGTAAGCTCACAGGGAACATTACATAGTTCTAATATACAATAGTAGAGAGTGAATATCCCAGTTCCAAAACAGGAGCTGGAGAGTAATGAGGGACTGGACCAAAGTAAGACCAAAACCTGGCAGAGCAAGCAACAAATTCTACAGCTTTATGTTTGACAACTGAGGCATTCAGGGGCATGGTGGGTATGTCAGCAGACTTAGCAACCCCATCCGCTCCTCATTTCCTCACCAGTAGTAGATGTCCCTTGTCTTATTATCTCAGCCATTCTGGCTAGGGTAAGATGAAATCTCAAAGTAAGATGGTTGGGGCTTTCTATTGTTTTTTTTTTTGTTGTTGTTGTTTTTTGAGACATTGTCTCTCTGTATTGTCCTGGCTTGGAACTCACTATGTAGACCAGGCTAGCCTAAAATTTAGAGATCTGCCAGCCTCTACCTCCTCAGCCTTGGGATGAAATGTGTGTGCCACCATGCTTGGCTTCAAAGACGTTTTAATTTGCATATCCCTGATGCTCGCAGCTGCTCCTTAAAAGTTCAAGTTGGGTTCTTTAGAACCTATAATTTCTATAGTTTGTCAACCCTCAAAACCATTAGCAAGTGATAAACACCAAGTTATGCTGATAGTTTAAGTACTAGTTGGGCCTCCTTGAACTACAGCCACAGAGGCTTCCGAGGTGTACAGCTGAACCCAGGGAAATACTCTCCAGATGGCCCTTTCCACCAACATTCCCTGGAGACTATTTTAAAGGAATATCATCCATGGGAATGTTTAGTTTTGCACACCCTGCAGCATCAGTGGGTGTGGTCTTGCTGTCAAAACCATTTCCTATTGTCCCAGGACAAAGTTCATACTCATTTCTTTAGCACCTTAGCTGCATCTGCACTGGTTTGTTATCTACAACTTTAAACTCACCTTTTATTGCCAAAATGCACAGTTTTCAAATCTTTCTGTTCCACTTTCTGCACCAGATTCTTCCTGTGATTCTAGCTAAAACCAGCCAACAAAAAACCGTTCAACAGTCTGAATACTATGCTGCCTTGAAATTACTCTGTCAAAATAACTAGTCTATTTCTTTCTTTTTAATGTGTTTAAATTTATTTTATCTGCATTGGTGTGAAAGTGTCAGATCCCTTGGGACTCGAGTTACAGTTGTGAGCTGCCCTGTCGGTGATGGAAATTGGATCAGAGTCCTCTGGAAGAGCAACTAGTGCCCTTAACTACTGAGCCACCTCTCCAGCCCCAGCCCAATCTTTTTTAATGCAGCCTCATTTCAAAATGTTCAGGACAGAGACTGAGTGGTGGTGGTACATGCCTTTAATCCCAGCTCTCAGCAGGCAGAGGAAGGCAAATCTCTGAGTCAAGGCCAGCCTGGTTTATGGAGTGAGTTCCAGGACAAGCTCCAAAGCTACACAGAGGAACCCTGTTTCAAAACAAAGCAAAAAGGCATTTACTTTTAATCATTTTTATATGTGTGTGCCTGCCTGTATGAGTTTATGTGGACCGCATGATATAAGTGTCCATGGAAGTGGGAAAGGGGATTGGATCTCCTGGAACTAGAGTTATATGCAGTTGTAAACTACCTGGTATGAGTACTGGAAACTGGGTCCTCTGAAAAACCACTCTTAAAGCAGAGTCGACTCTCCAGCCCTACAATGTTTTGCTTTCCTTGATATTTTATTTTATTAGAGAGCATGTGTCTGTGCATGCTCACATGCTGGCATGCTCGCATCATAGCACACAGGTGAAAAAATCAAGGGACAACTTTTTGGAGTCAATTGTTGTCCACATTTCCATTGACATTCTGAATTTTTAAACTGCCACTGAATTGTTCATTGATGTGTAGTTAAGGCATTTTGGAGCTTTTCTTGTGTACATCTGAAAACTCTTCCACATTCCTCCTGAAAAACATTCCAAGGGCTTAAAAGCCACCTGGTCAAGCTTTCTCACAACAGCCCACTCTTGGTGCCAGTTTTCTGTATCTGCTACCGTTTGCTTCCCTTTCATCAAAATACCTGAAAGAAAACTTAAGGGGAAAGCCAGGTTTATTGTAATATAGTCGCTAGAGAAACTGAGGCAGGAGGATTATGAGTTAGAGGCCAGTTTGGGCTATATAGCAAGATCTGGCCAGCCCAGTACAGATAAGATATAAGATCTAGAGATCAGTCTCAAAACACAAGGGAAGACTGGAGTGTCTGGGAAAGCAGGTCAGTCAGTAGTAGAGTGTGTGCTTAACACCTGGAAAAAACCTAAGTCCAACCTCCATCACCAAAAGGAAAATGAGAGAGACGATTGGAACATGAATGCTTTACTACTCTCATTAGTGAAAAGAATACGTAACCTCGTTCTCTAACAAGGCCCAGTGCTTATATAGCTCTAAGGGCATGGGGCATTTCATACTGCTGGTATGAATATAATTGGTGTAATAACTTCAGAGGTTTGTCTGGTATTATCATTAATATCTAAGATGTTTCCACTCTATAGCCAAGTAACCTCAGGCCACTATAGCCCAGGATAAAACATGGTGAAGTGAGTACCTTGGGCCCTGCCAAGGTATGCCCGTAGGAGAGAATACAAAATGCACAATAGAGTTAGTACAAGAGTTTATTGGGGGAGGAGGAAGGAGGGGAGTGAGCAGAAAAAAAAGCTGTCTTGGAGTGGGGACAGGAGAGAGGCAGGCAGGCAGACAGACAGACAGACAGAACAGGCAAGAGAGAGGACCGTAACTATCAGACACTTTTAGGAGGTGCACACGTGACTCATACCTGATGGTGGAAAGGCACCTGGCAGCGGGTGATGTAACCTCTTTGGTGGCTAAGGCAGGCTGGCTGCCACAGCGGAAACTAACTAAGCACATCATTTCATGGGTGTTCCAGTCTGTTTTCCTTTCAATGACATACCTTGTGTCCACTTTCCCTCTAAGAAAAGTTTATGGCCATGAGTCATCATGATAAAACTCAATGGATAAAGCAGAGCTGGCAGAAAAGTCTGAGGGTAAAAACGCTTGCTGTCAAGCCTGA
Organism: Phyllotis vaccarum; assembly: GCA_033318265.1. NCBI lineage: Eukaryota > Metazoa > Chordata > Mammalia > Rodentia > Cricetidae > Phyllotis > Phyllotis vaccarum. The sequence continues at coordinate 160,077,189 of JARWLC010000001.1, read as the reverse complement.
TCTGACTTGAATTCCCAGGCCCCAGAGACTGGAGAGAACCAACCCCTGCAGGTTTTCTCAAACCATCACGTGTACACTGTGCATATGAACCCCACCAATGAATAAATATAATTTTTTAAAAAGTAAAAGCAGGGATGAAAAGTTGGCTTAGTGGTTAAGATCACTCATTGTTCTTGCATAAGACCCAGGATGGATGTTAAAGAGTCCTTCAAATTTGGCTGTAAACTGTGGTAGTGGTCTTAGTCTCAATTGAGATTAGCAGCTCTCTATGAGACTGTTTTTGTCTACACTCTTCCACACATATGCACCTTCCAGGGCGTGATCTGGCTCTTTGTGGGTGGAGAGGCCAATAAAGGAGGAACTGAGATAACTAAGAAGCTTTCTTGGACATGAAGGTGTTAAATCTTAAACCCTGGGCCAAACGGCTAAGGTGCTATTTAACATATCAAAGCAGACCTGGCTACTAGTCTTTCCCAGCATCCCTCAGACCCTACAGGTTATAGGGTATGACTGGCAAACATCACCCCTGACCCCTGAATTCTGCCCAGACATTGGGCTGCCCTTCCCCAGAAGCTCTTCCCTATATAATCCGGACATTTTGGTGACCCGCCCTTTTTGTCCTCTTTGTCTTCTTGGCTGCTGAACCTGGTCCCCTCTCCCTGTTATCCTCCCCCCCCCCCCCCCCCCAAGTGGACCAGCTCAGTCTGCTCCTGTTCACTCGGTGCTCTCCTGTGTCCTTGCCTCTGGCTATGCTCTCTGTTTTATCTACAATAGATTTTCTCCTCCACTACACCTGGGAACAGTCCTGTCCTTTCTCTTTTTTTAAATTTTTCTTCATTCAGAAGGGACTTTTATTGCCTAGACTCTCTTCTTGTCCTTTTCCAGTTCCTGAAGACCATCCTTCTTTTGCCCAGGGGTAGAGCAGGATATCTGGAGGAAAGTGTCAGAATGGGTCCTTAGGAATGCACAGGGAAGACAAAGCGGGCAGGTCAAGCTTCCTTTGGAGGGATAAGCAGGCTGCCCACTTAGAGGTGGGGAGCAGAGGAAGTCCTGAGTGAATTGTGTTGCTGACATGAGCAGAGTCACGTCAGGAAACCCATGACCCAGACACATGGGAAGGGCAAAGCCTTCTTCCAGTCCATGAGGATGTTAACCATGTAAACAGAAAACCTCAGCGTACTCCTCCCAGATGTTTACAGCCTAGGATGGCTCCCTAAGGAGTCCTCATACTGAGACTGGATAACCCACCTCCTTGTGCTGAACATAGTAGATGCTGAGCTTCCAGGCTGCCTAGCTAGTACTCTCCACTAAAGCAAGCACAATGCACCCAGCCTCAGCTTTCATGTATATATGCCTGCCGCTTCTTTATTCCCAGGCAGGTTTCCAGGGCCAAGCACTGGATATGGCAATAAGTGATTCCATGTTTGATGTGATTACTCCATCCCAGAAATCCCTCTAACATGGGGAGATAAATCTAATATATTAATTCTTCCTCCAAGCTCTGAGTCTTCTATAGTTTGATAATATTCTTTTTATTTCTTCATTTCAAATCATTAACAAATATATTAACAAGACAGACACACACACATGCACACACGTATATACTCATACACACATACACATGTACACACACTATCTCAATTATGTGCATGAAGATGTCTCTCAAAGTCAGACATTTATTATTGTACAAGGATGTTGGAATTTGGCATGGACCCAGACAATATTGGGTGAAGCTGGGGTCTTTTACCTTGAGAATCCATTGAAATGTTTTAGGTAGACTGTTTTATTTAATGTTTCTTAGTGCTGGAGACCAGAATCAGGACACCGTGTATAGTGGACAGGTGCTCTATCATCTAGCTATTCTTATAAATGATTAAACTATATAACTGCTGCTGATGGATCTGAAATTTCTTCCCCTCCTTTTTGGGATGAATTAATGAAATCTTTCAAAGTCATTGCTAAGCATAGGCACATAATCCTAACACTGGGGAAGCTGAAGGCAGGAGTGTGAGTGAAACCCTGGCTCCAAATAAAAAGTATCATAGAACTGAGGATGTAGCTCAGTGCCAGGACATGTGCCCAGTGTGCACAATGCCTTTGGAGTGTACTCACACACAGAAACACACACATATACACACAAACATATATATACATACATGCACATACTTACATATGCATACACGTGTGCACATGCCCACATACACATGTTATAACATAAGATCTACTAATGCCTGAGTATTCTTTTAGACCACTGTTTATTACTATAAAAGAATACTTGAGAAAGAGCAATTGATAAAGAGATTTCTCCTGGCTCATGGTTCAGGAAACTGGAAAGCCCAAGATCTGCATCCACATCTGGTTGGCTTTTAGTGACAACTTCATGGTGGAAGATAGGAAGACACATGTAAAGAGACAAAACCCAAGGAGCAGCCATACTTTATAAACAGCCAAAGCACAGGTAACTGATCAGTCTTTGGTGGGTGAGAACTAAGCTGTGCATAGCCTTCATCCATCCATGATGGTTCTAAGCTGTGCATCCATGACGGTTCTGTCCAGTCACCCAGCTCTCTCTCACCTTAATTAATCCCAACAAGAGTGCTGGGGGAACAATTTATATTCAAGCCAGAATATGTGTGCTCTTGTGTTTCTTTTCCTGTTTTAAAAATTAAGTTTACAGAAATAGAAGTCTCTATTACCCTAGCTGGTCTCAAACTCTCAAATTAAAATAATCTTTTTGCCTCCGACTCTAAAATGTCACGTTTGCTGGCGTGCACACCCATACCTGGCTCCTTTTGTCTCCCGTGGTTGCATAGAAAGATACACATTATACACAAATGCACATCTATTCTTCCGACTACTTAAAAGGCAGAGACAAGCAGGGTAGTGGTGGCTCGCACCTTTAATCTGGGCACTCAAGAGGCAGAGGCAAGTGGATCTCTGTGAGTTCCAGGACAAGCAAGCCTACAAGGCTACACAGAAAAATCCTGTCTTGAAAAATTAAAAAGAAAAAAAAAGAGGCAGAGACAAGGAGAGTGACTGGGAGTTCAAGTCTAGAGATTCTCATCTTAAAAAAAGTTAGGTAAGTAAAAGAAAAATAAAGAAATAAATGAAAATAGAAAGGGAAAAATGGTGGCCCATTGTTACCATGTCCTGGCGTTCACACCCTGTGTAGCCAGCCTCCATTTGAAGCAAGGCTGGTCTGTATGATTCGTGATCAATAGAGTAGGGCAGAGGTAACACTTTACCTTCCAAAGCTGGGCCATAAAGACATTAATGCTCTTCTCTGGCCCTCTTGGAGTGCCCACTCTGAGCAAAGCCAGCCTCTATGCTATCTGGCCACTCAAGCAGTTTCTGGAGATGAGAAGTCCAGATGGTGAGGAACCAACCACCCCTGGTAGTTAGGGGTGAAGCAACTAGGTAATTTGAGCCCTGGATGACATCTGGCTGTGATATCAAATGAAACCCTGACCCATAAACTTTCATGCAAACCACTCCCAGGTTGCCAAGTCATAGAAGCTATGAGAAATGAGAAATGTTTATGATTGTTCTAAGCAATTACTTACGTGGCAAGAGCAGCTAACACATAAGTCATTGAACCGATGGCATTAGTCAGCATGGTTAAAACTGAAGATTTGATAAGATTTATTGATGTAGATGGGAAGGTGGATTGGAACAAGGCTTGCTTAGCTGCACATAAAAGAAATGTTCTCAATGCATTCTCTTACTAAGAACCTGATTAACTGAATTAAGTGTGTTTTAAAACAAAAAGAACCTGACCTTCTTTGTATGCTAAAGTCTTGAGGTTTTGTGTGATTTAGGGAAAGTTTTACCACCAGAGTCCACACTGACGTATCTTGAGATATCTCTTTGTGGGGGGTGGAGAGGAGTTTCAAGACAGGGTTTCTTCATGTAGCCTTGACTGTCCTGGAACTCATTCTGTAGACCAGACTGACCTTAAACTCACAGAGATCCTCCTGCTTCTGACTACCAAATGCTGGGATTAAAGACCTGTGCTACCACCCACCAGCTCAATCTTGAACTTTCAACCTTCAGAAGTGGAAACTCAGAAAGACTCTTCATGAAGTACTATGCTTTTATGTAGCTGTGATAAAATGCTGATGAATGTAACCAAAGAGAGGACAGCTTCCTTTGGCTCACAGTTTAAGGATACAGTTCACCTTAACAGGGGATTCCTAACAGCAGGCTTGAAGCCATGGGCCACATCACCCTCAGTCAGGAAGCAGGGAGTGATTAACAGTGATACTCTGCATACCTTTTCCTTTTTATTTACTCTAGGATCCAAGCCCAAGGAACGGTCTCACCCCTATTCACCATTAATTTAATATAGATGAACCCTCATCAGCATGCCCCAAGGCTTGTATTCTAAGTGGTTCTAGGTCAGTGGTTCTCAACCTGTGGTCCAGACTGCCTTTCAGAGGCTGAACAAGCTTGTCTCAGAGGTTGCCAAGACTATCCTGCATTTCAGATACTTACATTAAGATTCATAACAGTAGCAAAATTGCAGTTAGTAACAAAATAATTTTATGGTTGGGGTCACCATAGAATGAGCAACTGTATTAAAGGATCACAACATTAGGAAGGTTGAGAACCCCTGTGCTAGGTCCTGTCAGGTTGACAGTCAGTATTAACTAACCTTCTGTTGTAGAGAAAATAGATCAATATTGTAAATGTTTTAAACCAGATTAAAATATATTCTTGACAACATTACAAAAAAGGCACTCAAGAAACTGAGGCAAAGAAAAAGTTCTGTGATGAACTTTTGTTTGTGTTTGTTGTCTGAGACAGGGTCTCTCTGTGTAGCCATGGCTGTCCTGGAGCTTACCCTGTAGGCCAGGCCAGCCTTGAACTCAGAGTTCCACCTGCCTCCTGAATGTTGGGGTTAAAAGTGTGTGCCACCACCACTGTGGCACTGTGGCACAGTGTGGCACAGTGTGGCACTGTGATGAGTTTTTGGTTTTTGTCCAGGAGAAAGTTGTTGATGCTCTGGGACTCTGGTTGTAGGAACAGAAAGGCAGGAACAGATTCAAATGCCACTTCAAAGAAAGAATGTAATATGCACTAGCTTGGTAAATGGCCATATACTATTTTACCACACTGAGACTATTACTCTGGAAGCAAGGCTGTGTTCTGCCTCATTTTAGACCCAAGCAAGTTTGTCTCAAAGTGTGTCCCATGGTCTCTCAGCTGCAGGCAGGATGGCCTCACCAATAACAAAGGAAAGAGAACAGCAAAACGGCCACAGTCTATAGAGTGAGTTCCAGGACAAGCAAGCCTACAAGACTACACATGCACACACATATATACTCACACACACACACACACACATGCACACACACTATTCTTGAGAATAACTAGAAGGTGAACCTTTTCCAATAGTTTTACTGCAGTGTGGATGGGAAGCTCATCCATGGAAAGAAAGTTCAACTTGGAACTCCAGCTGGCTTCCTCTCCATTCCCAGTAAGTTTTCAGTAGATGTTGTGAACCTCCCATTTGATGACATCATTTTTATCCCTTGCTATTTATACTGTTTCTTGGAAGTCTCAGCTGAGGGGACACAATTCTTCTGGAACACTGTTCTACCAGGACTCTCTTGATCAGGAACTGTAACTGATGACCTAAATGGGGCTTCCCCAGTCTACTTCTGCTGGATGTTTGAGCACTCAATTCAGTAATATTTGGCTACCAATATATTTATCTACCTACCTACCATGTATCACTTGCTACTTATTCTTCTACTTTGGACTGCTATACGCTTAATATAAACTCACTCATTCAAAACTAAAAGTATGAGCCATAGGCCATTCTCTGGAACATACAGTACAGAGGAGACAAAATATGATCACAGTGTCACTTTTCACTTTCCATCTTTAGATTCTAGAGTTTAAAATGGAATAATCTCATTTATAATAGTTCCCAGGAAAGTGCCTAAGAATAAACCTAACCAGAAAGGAGAATAGAAGTCTGTGATAGCTGTTCTTAGTTGTCAACTTGACTATATCTGGAATGATTTACAATCCAGAAGTAGAGGGCACACCTGTTAGAGATTGTCTGCTTGATTTGAAGTGGGTGAATCCACTTCTAGTCCAGACTTTTGAGCTAGAAAGATATACCTTTGATTCAGATCTTGAGGTGGAAAGACACATACCTTTAATCTAGGCCACACCTTCTGTCAGAAGTCTATATAAGGACATGGAAGAAGGAAACTCTCTTGCTTTTTGCCCGCCAGCCCTTGCTTTGCAGACACCATGGCCGTGGCAACTCTTATTATAAAGGAAACAATTAATTGTGGTGGCTCACTTACAGTTCAGAGATTCAGTTCATCATGGCAGGTAGATGGCACCTTTCAGACAAATATGCTGGAGCTGAGAATCCTCCATCACTGGGCAGTGTCCTGAGTCTGTGAAAACTCAAAGCTGGCCCCCACAGCAACATAATTCCTCCAGAAGCTGTGGCCCAGATTAAAGGTGTGCCCTCCAGCCTCAAAGTCTGGATTAAAGGTGAGCGTCATCTAGCCTTCTCCAAAGCCACACTTCCTTCAACAAGGACATTCCCTATGAGCTAATGAGGGCCAAATACATTCAAACTACCATGTATGTACATATTATATATAAATTCCATATATATAATATAGAGGTTTATTTCATTAATTATGTGACTCTAAATAACACAGGTTGAAAACACTGAAAGAGAAGTTATAGATGACATTAGTTAATGAAAAGACCTTCTCTGAATTTACAAAATTAACATTTGTAAATGGCTATATTACCAAAATTAATCTATAGATTTAGTGAAACAACTATCAAAATTTCAATATCATATTTCACAGATCTAGGAAAAAACAATACAGTAATTCACACGGAATCATAAAAGATCATGAATAACCAAAGCAATCCTAAAGAGTAGCAACACAGCCAGAAGCTAGACCATGCAAGGAGACTTTCAGGTTAGCTCCATCTCCAATAACCAGAGTCCCATGTCCTAACTCTCCAGTGTGTTCTGCAATAAGAGCTAACCTTCAACCTGTGAGAGGCAACCAAGGGGAACTGCCATGGTCTATATTGTCTTGAGAGTTACTTGGACGCACCTGACCAATCACTCAAAAGGAGGCTGCTTATGCCTGGTATAGGATTTTTGTTAGTCTGTGGTTCCTGTGGAGAGTGTTGTCACCCCAAGAGGCATGACTTCTGCAGTGATGGAATGAGAATGGCCCCCAGAGGGTGGGTTCATACACTGAATGCTTAATCCTCAGGGAGGGAAGTATTCTTCCTTCTGCTCAGGATTGCCTTGGCTATCCAGAATTTTTTTTTTTTTTTTTGCAGCTTTCATATGAATTTTTAGATGTATCTTTTTCTATCTCTGGAAAGAATACTGTGAATATTTTGATTGGGATTGCATTGAATACGTAAATTGCTTTTACTATTTTTTTTTTTCAGTAGACTGATCCACGAACATGGAATGTTTTTCTAAATTTCTTCAGAGACTTGAGTTTTTCATTGTAGATGATGTTCACTTTCTTGCTTAGGTTTATTCCAAGCTATTTCATCTTCTTTTGTGCTATTATAAATGGAAGTGTGTCCATATCTCTTTCTCAGTATGCTTGTTGGTGGTGTATGAAAAGGCTATTGAACTTGGTAAGCTGATTTTGTACCCTGCCACCTTGATGAAATTGTTGATTGTTTCGAGAAGTTTTCTGGTGGAACCTTTGTTACCTCTTATGTATACTATCTGCAAAGACTTCTGTTGTGGAATATTATTTTAAATATGTAAAGGCGTGTTACATTTGTTTATGCTGCGTCTGTTTAACGATGTAAGGATGTGTGTTTAATATGTAATGATATGTTACGTCTGTTTGACTTTGCCTACTTAAGGCAGCTGATTGAACTAAGAAAGAGCTGAACAGTCAATAGTTAGGGAGAGAAAAGATAGGTGGGGCTGGCAGGCAGAGAACATACAACATACAGGAGGGAAAATCTAGGCTTGAAAGAAGCAGAGGAGAGAAGTAGAGAGATGCTCTGGGGCCAGAGGCCAGACAGCCTCCAGACAGGAGAAGCAGTGAAAGTAAGATGTACCAAAGAAATGTCAAAAGCTCAGAGGCAAAAGGTAGATTAGAAGAAACGGGTTCTGGTTAATTTAAAAGAGCTGACCAGGCCTGGTGGCAGTGGCACAGGTTTTTAATAATTCAATAATTCCAGCATTCTCTAGACAGAGGCAACTGGAATCTTTCTGAGCTTAAGGCCTGCCTGGTCTACAGAACAAGTTCCAAGACAGCTAGGGCTACACAGAAAAACCCTATCTTGAAAAACTAAATTAAAAAAAATGAGTATGTCCCTCCTGTGTGTATGTATGTATTTATGTATGTATCTACCTACATATGTATATGTGTGCACACACACAGAGTCTATAACACATCCTTGTATATATGTAAACAGGCATAAGTGTAGGATATGGTAGCTAATCTAGGCTGTCTGTCAACTTGACTGGAGTTTTTTTCTTTTTGCTTTTCTTTTGTTTTGCTTTTCCAGACAGGGTTTCTCTGTCCGAAATGTCCTGGATGTCCTGGAACTCACTCTGTAGACCAGGCTGGCCTTGAACTCACAGAGATCCACTAGCCTCTGCCTCCTGAATGCTGGGATTAAAGCTGTCTGCCACCACCACCACCAGGATTATGGGTTCCATTCTTATCTCTCAAAAACTTATGTTGGGAGCCCTAACACCTAACATGACCATATTGGGGCTTCACATGGGGCTTTGAGGAAAGAATGTTAAAATGAATTCCTTAAGACGCATCCTGATTTTAGTCTGACTGGAGTCCTTATAAGAAAAGGTAATTAGAACACACAGAGACATCAGGGATGCAAGAACACAAAGAAAGACCATGTGAGGACATAGTAAAATGATGGCCATCTGAAAACTGACAAGAGCCACCTCAAAAGAACCCAGTCCTGCTGACACTGTAACCTTGGAACTTCCAGCTTCCAGACTGCCGAGGAAAGCTCTTTACTGTTCATGAGGCCATCTGGCCTGTGGTGTCATTATGGCAGGCACAGCATACTTAACAGGGATAGGATCAGTGTCCCTTCATCTTAATGAAGGTTCTTCACTAAAACCTCCTTTTCCCTTCCCGCAACCAACCGAGCTCATTTAAGTCTGCTTGCCTGCTTTTGTTGCCAATTATAAGAACTAGATAATTTTCTTGATGGAATACCAGCTGCCTTCCATGGATAGAAGCCAACTGGCTTTCCCAACTTCTCTTCACAGCTTTGACATCTCAATGGAAACAGTACAATAGCTTAGAGATTTATGATCCTTTAGCAATAAACAGCAGGTAATTGCATGTGTTGCTATAGTTCAGCATTTAGCCTTAGCATCGATATCCAGATCTAATAACCTAAGTGATTTGTGCAGTCTTGCCTACGTATAAAGAGCTTAAGAATTGTTTCCACGAGAGGCAGGTACATCGGAAACGGAGGGAGGCAGAACTAGCTAAACCTTCTGAGATGAAATGTTAACTTATGTGACAACCATCAAGGTTAATATTTACTGATGACCAATTTTCCTTCCAATGCTAGATTTATCTTGTTACACTAACTCTGTTGATCCAGTTTCCATGTAGCAATGGAAATAATGAGTCTCCGAGCAGCAGACACTAAGTCTCTTAAGTCTGTTGTTCACGGATTTGGAGGTTTGGTAATGAAATGCAGCTTATTTTCTCAATCACTGATGAGTGTGCCAGCTTTCCAGGGCTCCCATAACAAATACCTAGACAGTGTCTGAACTGACAGCACTCTGCTGGGGGCTAGGAGGCCGATGCCAGGGGATCCACAAGGCTGGTTTCTCCTGAGGTTTCCCTCATTGTCACATCGATTACTAGCCTCTATGTGTTTCCATGTGGTCTCAACTCTATGTGCCTCTGTCAAATGTCCTGGTTATGAGCTCAGCAGTCATATTGTATTAGGCCCCTTCCTTTCCGATTGCCTCTTGACGTCATTGCTTCCAGATACAGTCACATTTTGAGGTACTAGGAGTTGGGAGTTCTCAAGACAAAAGAATAGATTTGAATCCATTTTGGAGAGTGATACTTAAGTTTGCTTTGAAAACAGCTATGAACAGATCAGAGTACAGAAAGTACAGGGGACCGTAGAGGACAGAGACGCACAGGTGTGCCAAGGCCTTACCCTTGCTGATAGTAGTTTTAGTGGAGAGTGAATTAGCAGGGTGTCTTCTATGTAGACAAGAACGAACGACATATAGTAAGATATAAGATGCTCCCTTATGGTGACTTTTGAGATGGCTTTGCCTGCTCCCGCGTTCTTCTCAGTGTCTTTCATATTTCCTCCCTTTAAATGGTGAATGTGATGGCTGGTGCCAGTCATGCTATATTTTAAATGGGAAAAAATGGCAAAGGAAATCAGGATTTTAAAACACCATTAGCGCAGGTACCCTTCCTTTAAATGACTTTGGATCATTACAAGGGCAGCCTCTGTTGGAAGCTATTTTGCCTCCGAGACACCCTGGCTGTTGTCCCAGGGCCACAAGTCCTTCTTCCAGATTGCCGACTGATCTCTTTAACAGTTAGAGCTGTTTTCTCAGCTCCACCTACAATGTTCTCTTGCCCTGAAATTTCCTCTGCCAAATGAATCCATTATCTTCAAATTCAACTTTGAACTTCACTTAGATCTCAGAATGTACACAGAATGAAGCCAGATTCTTGGCCAACTTATCAGATAAGTGGCCGGAGTCTGGTTCCGGAGTCTTTGCTCCCCTCTGAAACCTCATAAGGTGTGCCTCCACTGTCCACGATTTTTCTAGCGTTGATCCTTTCCAAATGCCCATGAGAACAGACGTTAAGCTCTGCTTCTACACTTTGATTTTTTTTTAGTCCCACGTTCCAAACTCTCCCAAATTATGCCCACAAAATAATCCCAAAGTTCTAAGAACAATGTAGTCTGTCACTGCAATAAGAAAAGAAATAAGTTGAGCAGTTGATGGATTTTTTTAAATCCCAGCACTAGGAAGGCAGAGACAGGTGGATCCCTGTGAGTTCCCAGCCAGCCTGGCCTACATAGGGAGTTCCAGGCCAGACAAGACTATATTATGAGACAAACAAAACAAACAAACAAAATATTAAATGAATGAATGAATGAATGAATGAATGAATGAATGAATAAAAACATAAAAATAAAGACAAAAGTAGGATCTGGCAAGATGTCACAGTGAGTAAAGCTGCCTTCAAGCTGGATGGCCTAAGTTTGATCCCTGGCACTCATGTGGTAGGAAGAGAGAAATAACTCCTGTAAATTATCCTCTGACCTCCAAACACACACAATGGCTCATGGCTCCCCACAAAATAAATATGCAGTAAATTAGAAAGGAAGAGGCAGGGGAAGATGTCAAGTACCTTATCTACAAGTCTGGCTGCAGGGCCTCTGACACTTTCTTCCTCCGGCCACTTCAAGTACCAGCATTCATGGGCATAAACCCCAACATGATAAACACTCTAAATAAAAGTTAAAAAGTAAAATAAATCTCAATAGAAAGTAAGCAAGCAAGCAATTTATATAGTGAGTGAGCTGAAGTGTTCTTTCTCATAGAAACACTTCCTATATCTAGCCTACACAAACCTGCTTACCCTTGAGTCAGGTTATGGATCTATAGGCAAAAATGGGTGAATAGTGAGGGACACCAGTTTTGTCCTGCTCAGCATCTCCTTTGGAGAAGGTCCCTGCCAACTCCAGCCAGTGCAGAATTAATTCCCTCAGGCAATGGCATAGAAGGCAACACTGAAGGATGGGATTGGGAGGCAAACTCTGCCAAGGATGATGATGAGACCATTTCCTCAGGAAAAATAAAGCCACCAGAATCTGAGTGTTTAGTGCCCTTGGCCTCCCACACATCTCCACCACAGGTTGCAAGGTCCCAGTCTTTTCCAACTAGTGCCCTTTGCTTTAACTGATGATTGGTTCTGCTTGGGGCTTAAATTTATGTTGTAAGTGAGCCAACCATTGAGTCAGGGCATAGTTTTCTTCCAGTTTAGCACTGTGGCTGCTGCAGAGAAGTTACTCTGCCTCTACAGACACGCCTAGGGATTTTTAGATTGTTTATGCGCCTCTGGAGCTGGTAACTCCATCACTTGGTTAATTCATTTTCTTTCTTCCAAGCCACCATCTGTCTACTCTTTGTTTTCCTGTATATGTTCAAAAGATCTATATGCACAGTCTCCAAACTCCTTGCTCTCATAAGAAGCGAATAAAAAGTATCAAGTGCTGTTACAGTGCCTCCTTTACTAAGTCATTCACAGCATGGATTTCCAGTGCTTTCTACGGTGTCTTTAGTAACTGTAAGTGTGTCAAGTTGGGAGCCAGGTCAAGAAACCATCAGCTCCATTAGAGAAATTCATCCTTACAATTTTATTTCTCTAGAACCACTGTCTGATCCCTTGATGTGTATTTAGAGTTCTCTAGAGGAACGGAACAAATAAAATGAATATATATTAAAGAGGTTTTGGGGTGTTGGTTTTGGTTTGTGTGTGTGTGGTTTTTTTTTCCTCCTTAAGACAAAGTTTCTCAGTGTAACTCTGGATCTCTATAGATGAGGCTGGCCTTGAACTCTGAGACCCACTGTCCTCTGACCTCTTCCTCCTGAGGACTAGGATTAAAGGTGTGTGCCACCATGGCCTGACAAAAGAGGATTTGTTAGATTGACCTACAAGACACAGACTGGGTGGCCCAACAATGACTCTCTTCACCATGGAGAAGCTAAGAATCTGGTAACTGCTTGCAGTCTCAATATGGAGCCAAAAGCCTGGATGATTCATGGGGTGGGGGTGGGGGTGTCAGTGGTCTTCAGTCCACACTGAAAGCCTGAGGAAACCAGATTCTGATACCAGGAAAGGAAATGCAACAGCAGCAGCAGAATTAGCAGGGTAGATGAACTTGCCGGAGAGAGAGTAAGGACAAGCAGGCAAAATGCAACACATGCTTTTCTAGACTTCCTTGTATCTGGACATGCTGCCCTCATTTAGTGGGGCCATCTCACCTCAAGTAGCCTGATTAAGAACCAACCCCTCATGAGGGTGGTGATGGCACAGGTCTTTGATCCTACCCTGCGGAGGCAGAAGCAGGCAGAACTTTATAAGTTTGAGGTCAGCCTGGTTTACAAAGCAAGTTCCAGGACAGCCAGGGCTACACAGAGAAAAACCTGTCTCTGGGGAAAAAAAAGTAAAAGAAGAACAAAACCCTTCGTAGGTGTCCCCAGGGGCCTGCCTTTTAATTGATTCCAGATCCAATCATGTTTACAACCAAGAGTTGCCCTCACAGACATAAATAAGATGAATTATATCCATGGAAATAGCAAATATAAGGTGACATCAAGCTCCATTTAAGAAGGATTCCCACCTTTACCCCCACTCTATCCACCTACCTCTTCTTTCTAATAAAGTCTTTTCACGTGGACCCAGTCTAAGTGTCTCCCACAGCACCGCCTTCCACAGCTCCCACACGAGGCACAGAGGCCCCATCCACTGACATCTGCCAGCCACACCGGGTGTCCAAGCATCATAACATAAAAGGATCCAGTTCCAAGCACTGAATAAAACCTTGTGTGAAACATGCTTATACTGCCCAGAATTTGAGTTGGGGGAGGAAGATCAGAAGCTCAAGGTCATCTTTCCTATATGGTGAGTTGGAGGCCCGCCTTGGCTTCTTGACTTCATAAGGCCCTGTCTTGAAAACAGGAAGGAAAAAAAGAGAATTAGATGTAGGACAGCTTTTAAATCACTTATCTAAATAACATTTAACACAAAGTAGAAAATCAAAAGCACAACCATTTAGTAAACAAAAATGGTGAGCATAATACAGGAGTGTCTGTCTAATCAGTGGGTTACATGGTGAAGTCAAGGCCATCTTTCCAGTGGCAGCAAGACCTAGTCATGAGAAGAGGAGAAAATAAGAAAATAAAGAGAAGAAAATAGCAAAGTTACATCTGAAAATGTATGCAGAAGGCTAACCTTAATTTAGGACAGTTCATAGATTTTAAAAACCGAATAAAAAGACAGACTAGTAAGACTAGCAGGTTGGGTGAGAAAATATAATTCCTCATGCTTGTATTTATCTATCTATCTATCTATCTATCTATCTATCTATCTATCTATCTATCTATCTAGAGAAAGGGCTTCACTATAAACCCTTGACAGGCCTGGAGCTTGCTTCATAGGTTAAACTGGCCTCAAACTCACAGAGCTATGCCTGCCTCCACCCTCCTTGGACTGGGATTAAAAGTGTGTATGACCAAGCCTAGTAAGATCTCTCTTTTCTGCTTCCTCTAAGAACACACCTCACCATTAAAGATAGAAACTGCCATACCATGAAAAGATGAAGATATTCCAAACAAGTAAAGCCAGAGAATAAGGCATCATCTTTCTAATACAACAGAATAGTTTTCAAACTATAATTAGTCAGAAGTGCTAAAGAAGGTCATTGAATAGAAATGACCCACAGGCCCATAGGGAGTGGTACTATTAGGAGACGTGGCCTTGTTGGAAGTGGATGTGTCACTAAGGGGTGGACTTCAAAGTCTCAGAAGCTCAAGTCAGCTCTCTTTCTGCTGCCTGCCTATCTGGATGAAGAACTCTCAGCTCCTTCTCCAGCACCGTGTCTGCCTGCATGGTGCCTTGCTTCTCATCCGTGACAATAATGAGCTAAACCTCTGAACTGTAAGCAAGCTCTAATCAAATGTTTTTCTCTGTAAGAGTTGACATGGTCATGGTGTCTCTTTACAGCAATAGAAACCCTAAGACAACACGGTTACTTCATACGGATTAAGAGAACAATTCAACAAAGAAACCATTACTATTCTATTATACACATCAAACACGAGGTTACCTAATTTCATAGGGTAAATACTATAAAGTATAATGAGTAACTCCAACACAGCAATAGTGAATAACTTCAATATGCCACAGTGGTTGTTTGAAAGAAAATGACACCCCCACCCCATTAGTCCATGTGTTTAAGTGTTTGGCCCCAGTTGCTAGAGCTGTTTAAGAAGGGTTAGGAGATGTGGCCTTGTTGGAGGAGGTAGGTGTGTCACTGGAGGTGTGCTTTGAAGTTTTGGGGTTTTTTAAAGTTTTATTTGTTTATCATGTATACAGTTTCCTGTCTGTATGTATGCCTGCATGCTAGAAGAGGGCACCAGATCTCATTATAGATGGTTGTGAACCACCATGTGGTTTCTGGGAATTGAACTCAGGATCTCTAGAAGAGTAGCCAGTGCTTTTAACCTCTGAGCCATCTCTCCAGCCCAGGTTTTGAAGTTTAAAACACACACATACACACACACACACACACACACACACACACACACACACACACACGAATACAAACACACTCTAAATAAATAATAAAATAGAATAATAAACACTGAAGTTAAATAAATGACCCGTGTATCAAGTGGGTTTAACAAACATAAATAAAGCATTGCATTGAAGTATAACAGGACACATTTTTCTCAGGAATCCATGGGACTTACTTTAAAATAAATCACATTTTATGACAAAAGCAAGTCTAAACAAAAATATAGAAAAATTTTAATGATTTACTATATTCTATCTAACTTCAAGAATATAAGACTAGAAATGAATAGCAAGAGAAACTTCTGAAAATAAACAAACCCATGAAAGCTAATAAACAACACAACCATGAGTGATAAATGGGTCACTGAAGAAATTGAGAAAGGAACCAAAAAAGGCCTTGGAATTTAACAAAAAATTTAAACATGCCATACCAAAAACTGTGGGAAACAGACAGCTTTAAGAGGGAAGTTTATGATTCTCTGACTACATTACAAAGTTAGGGTGATTTCAATAAATAATTATGAACCCTGGGAAAAGAACAAGTGCAGGCTGAACTCAGAGTAACAGACAGGAAGAAATAATCATGACCAAGGCAGGGAAAAAGAAGAAAAATCAAGCTTTTTTTTTCTTTTGCAGATAAACAAGATTGAGAAACCCTTAACCAAATTAACTACAAGAGAGAGAAATAAGACCAAAATTAAAAGATGAGAAATAGAGAGGGAGACATTGTAACAAAAATCATAAGGATGTGCCTTAATATATATTAATATGTACATATACATATTCCATGAAATTTAAAAATCTGAAAGAAATGGGTGAGTGTCTAGGTGTATGTGGTCTGCCAAAGTTAAACTAAGATAAGGCAAACAACTTAATCAGAACTATCACAAGATTGAACAGAAAAAACCCAACTGAAATAGCACAGCCAGATGGAGTCACTGCAGAATTCTACCAACCCTTTAAAGAAACACTAAAACCAATGTTTCCCAAATCATCCCATAAAACGGAAAGGAAAGAATGCTAATTTATTTCTGTACATCCAACATTATATTGATAGCAAAACAACACACACACACACACACACACACACACACACACACACACACACACCAATTATATACTAACATATCTGATGAACATTAACAAAATTTCTCAGTAAAATGCTTATAAACTGAATTTAAGTATATATCAGGAAATAAGATCAAATTGGCTTCCCATCAGAGAAGCAGGGATAGTTCAACATACATAAATCAATAAATATAATTTACCATATGCATGTACTCAAGGACAGAAATCTCATGATCATCTCAATAACAATAGATGCAGAAAAGCACTTTGACAAGATTCAGCATCTTTCATGATAAACTCATGGAGAAACTAACATATCAAGAGCTAAATACCACAGACCTCTCTAGCCAACATCACACTAACAGGAAAACTTGAATCATTCTCACCACAGCAACTGTTACAAAGGAAAACATTTAGTTGGGGTTGCTTTCAGTTTCATAGGTGTAGTTCATTATCTTCACAGCGGGGTGCAGGCTGACTTGGTGCTGGAGAAGGAGCTGAGAGTTAGTAAGTCTTGATCCACATGCAGCCGAAACAACTTTGTGTTACACTGAGCATAACTTGAGCATAGGACACCTCAAAGCCTACCCCCACAGTGACACATCTCCTCCCTCCCTCCCTCCCTCCCTCCCTCCCTCCCTCCCTCCCTCCCTCCCTCCCTCTCTCTTTCTGACACTGGGTTTCTCTGTGTACCTCTGACAGTGCTGGAACTCACTCTGTTGACTAGACTGGCTTTGAACTAACAGAGACTCATTTTTAAATATACATTTTATTTCCTTTAATCCCAGTGCTAAGGAAGAGACAGTTGAATCTATAAATGCAAGGCCAGCCTGGTCTACATGTACATACACAGCACATTCAAGGCTATCCAGAACTAGTAAAACTCTGTCAAAAGAATAAATATAAAAAGATGCTGTCATATCAGGACTGCCACTGTGCCCTCCATGATGTAACCCAGCCAAGGACAGCAAGGAGGAGGACCAGCTGCTCATCTTCTGGGACCTTAGAGTGCACCTTTAAGAATAAATGATCAATGTCAACTCCAAGGATTCTAGGAGAAAGAAACAAGGATCAAAGATGAATTATGAGCAAATTTCTATGAAGATGTCAAGGACCACTGCACACTGGCAGAAATATTACGTGGTAGCATCGTCATCTCCCTGAAGGACAAACCTTCATGAGCCTCCTCCTGACCTTGCCTGGAGGATTTAGCACTCTAGTCTCCTCTTGGTGTTGCAAGCCCCACTTCCTCCAGACAGAGGGAATCTTAGCAGGGGGAGGATGATTCCTTTACCCCACTTGTCAAATGTCACTCCCACAACCTGAATTTGTCTGCTCCCTCTATCACTGAAGGTTCTGGAAGATCAGCCCACTTTTGATCTTCAGGTTTTCATAGGTTGCAACAGAACAAGCTCCCTGCAGCCACCCACTTTTGGGGGGAGTGGTTAAACAACACCCCTACTCAACATTAGTCCCTCCCCATCCCTTGCTACCGACTTCAAACTGCAATAATAACTCTGAGATTTTCTGTTCTGTGTAAATGGAATGTTGTGGAAAGGACCCTCTCTGAGTCAGCTGGTTCTCCTTCCTCTTTCCTTGGTCTTAGCCACGCACAGAAATAGGATCAGCAAGGAACTCGTGATCAAAAGGAAAAATAATTAAATAAAAGAGCTAATTAACACACAGAAAAGAAAGAAACTGGATCAGATAAAGAATCAATTTGTAGGGGTTTGTGGTAATGGCACACACCTTTAATCTCAGGACTCAGAAAGCAGAGGCAGGTGGATCTCTGTGAGTTCAAAGCCAGCCTGGTCGACAAACTAAGTTTCAGGACAGCCAGGGAGGGCTGTTGCACAGAGAAACACTAACAAAAACTAGCTTATAAATAGTAGAATATTACAGATGTGATAGATTGGTTGGTTGGTTGGTTGGTTGGTTGGCTGGCTGGCTGGCTGGCTGGCTGGCTGGCTGGCTGGCTAGTTGGTTGGTTGGTTGGTTGGTTGATTTAGAGGTGAGAGGCACATCAGAATCCTGGGAAAGTTTGTGTGCATGCAGCTAACTGAGGAGGCCAGCAGAGAAAATGAGATCCTCTGGAACCAGAATATCAAGTAAACTGACTGAAGTGGATTCTGGAAACTGAACCCAGTCCTCTGGAAGAGCAGCCAGTGCTCTTAACTGCTGTATTTTATGAACTCTAGTTAGCATATAATGAAAACTCAGAGTCAGATTGTAGCCTGGTTATCCTTTGCTTTATGTCTAAAAACCACTTATGAGTGAATACATACCATATCTATCTTTCTGGGTCTGTGTTACCTCATTCAGGATGGTACTCTCCAGATCCATCCATTTGCTTGCAAATTTCAAGATGTCATTTTTTTTTTAACTGCTGAGTAAGTACTCTGTTGTGTAAATGTACCACAATTTTTTAACCCTTTCTTCAGTTGAGGGGCATCTCTGTTGTTTTCAGGTTCTGGCTATTATGAATAATGCTGCTGTGAACATAGCTTAGCTAATGTTTTGGGGTAAGATTGTACATCCTTTGAGTATTTACCCAATAGTGGTATTGCTGGATCATTGGGTAGATTGATTCCCAGTTTTCTGTGGAACCGCCATACTGATTTTCAAAGTGGCTGTACAATTTTGCATTCTTGCCAGCAATGGAGGAATGTTTCTCTTGATCTACATCCCCTCCAGCATAGGTTGTCATCTGTGTTTTTGATCTTAGCTGTTTTGACAGGTGTAAGGCAGCATCTCAGAGTTTTGATTTGCATTTCTCTGATGGGTAAGGATATTGAGCAATTCTTTAAGTGTCTTTCAGCTATTTGGAGTTCTTTTGTTGAGAATTTCCTATTTAGCTTGGAACCAAATTTTAAAAATTGGATTATTTGGGTTTTTGGCTTCTAGTTACTTGAGTTCTCTATTTTAGAGATCAGTCTTTGTCTGATGTAGGGTTGATGAAGATCTTTTCCCATTCTGTAGGCTGTCGTTTTGTCTTATTGACTGTGTCCTTTGCCTTACAGAAGCTTCTCAATTTCAGGAGGTCCCACTTATTGATTGTTGGTCTTAGTGTCTGTGCTACTGGTGTTATCATTAAGAACTGGTTGCCTGTACCAATGCATTCAAGGGTATTTCCCACTTTCTTTTCTATCAAGTCCAGTGTAACTGGGTTTATGTTGAGGTCTTTGATCCACTTGGACTTGAGTTTTGCTCAGGGTGATAGATATGGATCTATTTGCATTCTTCTACAAATTACCATCCAGTTATGCCAGCACCATTTGTTGAAGATACTTTTTTCCATTGTATATTTTTGGTCTCTTTGTCAAAAATCAGGTGTTCATGGGTATGTGGATTAATGTCAGGGTCTTTGATTCATTCCCATTGATCCACAAGTCTGTTTTTATGCCAGTATCAAGCTGTTTTTTTTTATTACTGTAGTTCTATAGTATAGCTTGAAGTCAGGGATGGTGATGCCTCCCAAAGTTCTATTATTGAACAGGATTGCTTTGGCAATCCTGGATGCTGTATGGTGCTTCTGGCCCAGACTTTCCAGCCAGACTTTCAGACCCACAGTCCCATAGTCCCACTGAAACACACAGATGCTTGTATCATTTGTACGCTGATTGACCTGGGGCCCAGGCATATAACTTGCTATCTCTTGCTCTTGAACTAACCTATAACTCTTATATTGTTTAGCCATGAGGTGTGGTACCTTTTCTCAGAGCAGCATAATTGTCCTCTGCTTATACTGCCTACTCTGTTGTGTTTCTGCTCTGTTCTTCCTGTTCCCAGAGTTTTCTTAGACCGCTAACCCAACCCACATTTCCTGTCTGCCTTCAGCCAATCAGCTTTTTTATGAAACTAGTGAGTGGGACAATTATTTACAATGTAAGTGGGACAATTATTTACAATGTAACAACATAATTCCATTACACCTGGCTTTTTTGTTTTTCCAAAGTTGACTATTGTTCTTTTGAGGTCTGTGAAGAATTGTGCTGGGATTTTGATGGGGATTGAATTGAATCTGTAGATTGCTTTTGGTAAGATTGCCATTTTTACTATGTTGATCTTACCTATCCAAGAGCATGGGAGATCTTTCCATTTTCTCATATCTTCTTTAATTTATTTCTCCAATGACTTAAAGCTCATACAGGTATTTACTTCTTTGGTTAGAGTTTTGTCAAGATATTTGATGTCATTTACAGCCATTGTAAAGGTGATATTTCCCCGATTTCTTTGATTTTTTCAGCTCTTTTATCTTTAGCGTATAGGAGGGCTGTTTTGTTTTGTTTTGTTTTGAACTTAGAGCCTGTGGTGGCCATGGTCTAGAAGATCTTAAGTTGGTGCAGACTGGCCTAGTGATGATGGAAGAGACCAATCCATCTGATTCTTTGCCAGGTGCCATTTGGGGGGAAAATCTTTGCATTCAAGTTGGCAGGAACATCATGACAGTGATAGAGGAAAAAATGCCGAGAAGAGATCAGCCTATGGTTTAAGCCCAAAGACTGATTGACTACCAGTCTTGTTCCCATGACTGGATCTAATGAGCAAAAGTGGATAAACCATGGTCCTTTTCAGCATTATTGATGGATCCCAGTATCAACAACATTTCATTCCACTGAGTGGATGGATTGATTATCTATCTATCTATCTTAAAAAAAGATTTTGGAACTGAGGGGGAAAATGAATTTTTAAGCCATTAAAAACAATTAGCAAAGGGGAAAATTACATTGCATAGAGCCAACTAATAATTAGTAGAATTATTTTATTTATCTATTTCAGAAGAAAGCTCAAAGAGTTAAATAACATGTAGGTAATGGGACCTGGTAGAGGGAAGTCATGGCCATCAGGACTTCTCATTTAAAATGATATTGGGACTTGGCTGTTTCCTTTCTCTCTTTCCTGTTCCTAAGCCACCATGTCAGAGCAGCTCGGATCACCATAATGCTCTGTCTTTCTCATGGTCCAAAGGCTGCAGCATCAAGACTTGAAACCTCAGAAACCTCGAGCTAAAGCTGACTACTCTAAAATAGTAAAGTGAGGCATACAAAGAGCTATTATAGTCTTCTAAAACAAAATAGCATTTTTCTTTTCTTTCTTTCTTTTTTTCATTCATTCATTTTTTTTTTTTTTGAGACAAAAACTCACTGTAGCTCTGGCTGTCCCAGAACTCACTATCAAGACCTGGTTGGCCTTGAACTCACAAAGATCTATGTAGTATGAAGTTTCTGGCCCAGACTTTCAGGCCTAGCCTCAAGGTTTATGCCACAGTCCCACAGTCCCACAGAGACACACAGATGCTTTCAATAGTTTTCAGCTGATTGGCCTAAGGCCCAGGCATATAACTTGCTAACTCTTTACCCTTAAACTAACCCATGTCTCTTATCCTGTTCAACCATGCAGCTGTGTACCTTTTCTCAGAGCAGCATGGTTGTCCTCTGCTTCTTCTGGCTTCTCTCTGGCGTTCTGCTCTGTGTTTCCTGTTCTCAAGAGTTCTCTTAGTCTGGTAGCCCCACCCACACTTCCTGCCTGCCTTTGGCCAATCAGCACTTTTTATTAAACCAGTGGGTGGGACAATTATTTACCATGAAACAACACAATCCCCTACAGATCTACTTGCCTCTGTCTTCTGAGTGCTTGGATTAAAGGTGAGCACCACCACCACATCCACTCAAGTAACACTTCTCAGGGCTTATGTTCAGGTCCTCTGCTGATCTTGTTAGAAGGCAGAGATGCTGGTTTGGGACCTGAGGGTAGGACCTGGGGTTCTGCATTGTTCTGCATTCCCAGCAAACCTGAGAGGTGGGATACTGCAGCTTCCAGGGCCCCATCTCTGGGAGCAGTGTTCTAGAAAACTCTGCCAAGGTCTCCTGAAGTAAAAGTGTGTCCTGCTCATGGAGCTTGAGACACAGTTAGGGAATTACATATGCTGCTGGTGCCTGTGGCTTTTCTGCCTATTTTAGGACTTGTCAGAAGCTTGACCTGGCCTAAAAACCTTCTTTTGTCTCTCCCTAGCTGCTGCTAGTGGATTTTAAGAACCTCCCTTTTTAAAATCCTCCCTCCTGACTACCTTTTATCACTGAGGTTTAGTTTCAGTTTTCATCTTTTCGACCTTTGTAAAGTTTACTCTTCTGCCTCTCTTGTTCTCAAAACTTTTAACTTGGTTTGGAGAATTCTAAGCTCTAGGCTTTTTCGCCCTTTCTTGACACCCAGGCCTTCTATGTGAATGACCACTGTTTGATCTAATTTGTCTTCTTAATTTCATGGCCACCTCGCTTCCCAATCCTTTTACACACTCTTTCCCATGCATTCCTGCCCCTCGTCTATTTTTGTGTTATTTTCTTTCCAAATCTTTATACCCCTGGCTGGCCTGGGACTCACCGTGTAAGCTAGACTGGTCAGCTTCTACTTGCCTCTGCCTCCCAAGTGCTGGGATTAAAGGAGTGTACCACTCAGTAAGGCTTATTTCCAACTCTTTGGATTAGTTTAATTACATTGATTCCGTGACTCACAGAAGGCAGTTTGGCCTCTTAGGAGCCTGCCCTGTCCTAAAAACCTTTAGGAATGAGCAGCAAGCACAGGAAAGGATGCTGATGTGATTAACCATGAAGGAGTGCAAGTCTGAACCACCAACTACCCTCCATGCCCTTCAGGAGGACAGAAAGAAAAATACAAGCACAATTGTTGGTGAGGGTGGGAAAGCTGAGGTCTGAAGACAGCATGGTGCAGCCAGATGGAAAGTGTGGTGATCCCTCAAATACCTCAAAGCAGAGTTCCCTGTGTTGGCGACTGAGCAAGGCTGGTATCTTCACTTAAAGCTTATGGTGCACATTGACCATGCCCGGAGGCATTTTGTCCATCACTTCCATCTTGTACATATGTGCTTTATGACTTTGAGCTCAGATTACTCAAAAGTGTGTCTGCGTCTACTGTCTTCTTTTTAAATTGTGACTTTGGGGGCTGGAGAGATGGCTCAGCGGTTAAGAGCACCGGGTGCTCTTCCAGAAGACCTAGGTTTAGTTCCCAGCATCCCCATGGCAGCTCATGCCTGTCTGTAATTCTGGTTCCAAAGCTTCGGATACCCTCGCAAAGATATACATGCTGGCAAAACACCAACAAATACAAAAATAAAAAGTATGTACTGGGCTAGGCATGGTGGTACATGCTTTTAATCCTCACACTTGAGAGTCAGAGGCAGGTTGATCTCTGTGAATTCGAGGCCAGCCTGCTGGTCTACAGAGGGAGTGCCAGGACAGCCAGGGTATGTAGAGAGACCCTGTCTAGGAAAAAAAAAAAAAGTGGCCTTAAAGTGGGCATACTCTTGAATAGAATAATTAACTACGCATGCCCATTTGAATATGTACAAGTCTTGTGAATAAAATCTGCATTTCCTTTGACTCCGTGTTCTTCTTTACAGGTCACACATCTTTCTCCATTCTTTATGTCCTGTTTGAGTTGATTTTGGCTTTGTACTCAGGAAAGTTCAGTTATACGTGTGATCAAACAAATCTACTTTTAAGTATATATCCACCATCTTACCTACATCCACAGCAGCTACGTTCATAGTCAACACATGTCTGATAACAGAGGGATAGATGAGCAGCTTGTGAAATACAAAGACAGTGGGAGAGGACTGCAGCATGGGTAAATGAGGTCGGAGAGATGATGAATGAGGTTTCCAGGAGCTAGGGAAGCTGCAGATAGACAGCATTAAGCAGCAGATGTAGGTTCAGCTTTGCAAATACACAGGGTTTGACAGACAGGAGCGTGGGAATAGAGCTGGACACTACACTTTAGAACAGGTAAGGTGGTAAATTTATGTAGTATGTACTTAGCCATGTTTAAACATTTTGCAGTTCTAGGACAGGCGTCCTAGAGAGAGTATCTAGCTTACCTGAGGTTGATTTTCTTTCTTTCTTTTCTTCTTCCTTCCTTCCTTCTTTCCTTCCTTTCTCTCTCTCTCTTTTTAAGTCAAGTTCTCATTACACAAACCTGGCTTTGGACTCCCTTTGTAAACCAGGCTGGCCTAGAATTCCCGCATCTGCTTGCCTCTACTAGGTTTAAACACCTGCCTTCAAAGCTGATTTTTGATGAATTATTCAATTCTTTCCCCCATTACTAATCAGCCATCACTGTATGGATTATGGTTTATGTTTTTCTCCATTTTTCTATATAAATTGGAACTTAAATTGTTTTTTTTATTAGAGAGTTTCTTTGTAATAAGTCCTTCAAAATTTTAATACATAAATTTTAGATTTCATATGTGCTCATTCTTTTTAAAGAAGAATATCTTTATTTTTATGTACATGGATTTTGGTTTGTTTGTTTGTTTGTTTGTTTTTTTGTTTGTTTGTTTTTTGAGACAAGGTTTCTCTGTGTAGCTCTGGCTGTCCTGGAACTTACTCTGTAGACAAGGGTGGTCTCAAACTCACAGAGATCTGTGGGGGTATTGTGTTGTTTCTTGGTAAATAATTGTCCCACCCACTGGTTTAATAAAAAGAGCTGATTGGCCAAAGGCAGGCAGGAAGTATAGGCGGGGCTACCAGACTAAGAAAATCTCTGAGAGCAGAATGCCAGAGGAGCACCAGAGAGACCACCAGAGAGAAGCTGCAGGATGCAGAGGACAACCATGCAGCTTTAAAGAAAGGTACGAGCCACATGGCTGAACAAGAGACATGGGATAGCTTAAGGGTAGAGAGTTAGCAAGTGATATGCCTGAGCCTTTGGCCGATTCAGCCTAAAACTATTGGAAGCATCTGTGTGTCTCTGTGGGACTGTGGGCCTAGACCTTGAGGTTAGGCCGGAAAGTCCGGGCCAGAAACCTCATACTACAGAGATCCATCTGCCTCTGCCTCCCAAATGTTGGGAGTATGCATCAGTACCTCAGGCTCCTTCAAACTTTTATTTTAAATAACTCAGTCTTTGTTCTTCCTGGAGCTAACTGGTGCATTTTCACTCTCTGGAAAATTCATCATCCTGATCATATTTCCTGTGAGTCTGCTCCATCCCTTACACACATGCGCTTCAGCCCAGAGATCCTGAGTTTGTCTGAGAGAGGCAGAGCATTACATTGTAACGTGTATGCATAGTAAAATATGAGTTACACAGAGGTTGAGGCAGGGGATTTTTTAAAAGCAAAAATAAGAAACGTATGTTTGTTTTTCACAGATGTGTTTGTTTCTTAGTGATGCTAGGCAGCACTTTACTACCGGCTACATTCCCAGGCAGTGGGTTTTGAGATAGTCTCATTCTGTAGCTCTACTGTCTTGAACTCGCTGGGAAGAAGGATGTTAAGTCATTGGGGACATGTTCTTGAAAGGAATATTGGAGCCCTGGCCTCCTTCTGACTTCTGTGCAATGAGCAGCTTTGTCACAGCGCTGTACTCCCATCTCCACCCACACCCTGTGACATCTTGTCTTGTCATAGGTCCAGAAACAGCAGGACTAAGTGACCATGGACTGAGAGCTCAGAAACCATGAACCATAACACATTCCTGCCTTCTAAAGTGACGGCCTCAGTCTGTGACATAAAGTTAACAGGCATAGGGTACACGTGACCTCAACTCTCACGTAACCTCCTGGATTTATTTACTGTGGGGATATGTTTCAAATTTAATAAAAACAGTCTGTGATATCAGAGGGATCCACCCACAGTCAGTGTAGGAGGATCAGACAGTGGTAATTCACACCTTTAATCCCAGCACAGGGAATATCCCAGAGAGTGGTGACCTACGCCCTTAATCCCATCAAATCTGAGTTTGAGATTATCTTAGTTTACAGAAGGAGTTCCAGGCTCCCAGGCAGGCAGTGGTGATGCCACACCTTTAATCTTAACCTGGATGTGAAACAACTGAGCAAAGAAGGTATTTAAGGCAGGCATAGAAAGACAGAGCAGGCAGAAGAAGCCAGGAGGAGCGAGGCTGAGGAAGCTGGAAGACAGCTGGGTGAGATCTGACTGTGGTGTTTCCTCTCAGACTGTTTTTTAATAAATTTGAAACATATCCCCACAATTTACTCCTTATGTCTTTTGTTAGGGGCTGACATAAGTGACTCCATGTTGGTTCTGACACTATGGCCAGCAGCCTGATGATCTTGGTATCTGTGCCCTTGAATCATTGTCTTCTGCTGACTGCAAGCTGGACAGTGGTCCGGTCAAACAGACCACAGCAGTAGTGAGCCAAGGCTCATTTTCTGAGCTCAGTTATTAGGTGACTGCAGCCTCCACTTATCCTTACTTTGAGGAGGGGCGTTCTAAACAGAACTACTCTGTGTAACAGCCCTGTCTGTTCTGGAACTCCCTTTGTAGACCAAGATGGTCTTGAATTCACTAAGATCTGACTGTCTTTGCCTTCCAAGCTCTGGATTAAAGACATGCACCACTACTGCCCAGTTTTATTCATTTTTTGGTGATTAAACCTACAGAGCCTCACACATGCCAGGATGGTGTCTACCACTGAAGCACACCTTGGCCCCATCTGTTCACTTTCTTGGCTGTCTCTCCAGGGGAAACCTGCTGTCATAATGCGACAATGTGTAAAATCTATGTATGCATAAGTCCATGTGAAGGAAGAAAGCCAGCCCAAAGCCATAAAGCAGGACAGGAAGTGGGTGCTCCTCCCTTCACAGCATGGCAACCTTCTGAACAATTTGCCTTCAGCCTTCTGAGAGGCCAGGCAACCCTGCTACCCCAAAGTCCTCACTCTCAGAACGTGTAGTAAATGTCTGTTTGCAGTTGAAAAAATGTGGGATTACTTCTTATACAGCATTAGCTAACTGATATACTCAGCAATTCTGACTTTCTAGGTTCTGAACATAATGACTACTTGTTTATTGTTTCCTTCCAGCCCTTTGTTCTTCTTCCCTTTCACTAAGTCCTCATTGTCATCTTGAAGTACCACTCCTAGGCGACTCTTTTGTATGTCACTCCTCAAGGCAGTCTGCAAACACAGCGTCTCTGACTATCTCGAGGCCCACACATCTGGAGTGAATGGCTCCTGGTATTGCAATCATGGTGTTTATCCTCCCCACCCCCCTGCCCCATTCTGAAAGCATAGCTAACACTTTATCATAATTGTCAGATCTGTTACGAGTGAAGCAGAACTATCATTTTTCTTTCTTTGTCCTTTAGTTTAATGACAGATCGGCTGGAAGTAACTAGGTTTTGTTTCTTAGTTGTGGTAAGGCGAAAGGTTTCTGTTCCGCTATGGTTATGAGAATTGCTTTCTGGACACATTGTTTGGTGAAGTGTTTAGTAGTGGCTAGAAGTTTTAATTTAGATAATGTCAGTATTAAACAAGTTTTTTTTTGTTTCCTCTTGAATAACTTCTAGTAGTTGATATTTTCTCAACTAAGTTTTCAAATTGTTAATCAGACAGACGTAGTTCAGAACGGGAACAAAGAAAAATGATGAAACCACAGCCTCAAAAGATACATGGGAAAGAAGCCACCTGTTTCTTAAATACTCTCTGCTCCATCCCTAAGAATCTATGTAACTCTAGAGTCTAATTCGTATAACCCTAGGAACTTAATTAAAGGCTGAGCGACTCAATGGTATAACATGTGGGAGACCCTGAGTTGATGGGAAAACCTTCATCAAATAACAAGCACATTCTGTGTGAGCAAAGCCAGGAAAAGCCAAGATGGTTCCAGTTGAAGGTGAACTCAGCATGGAGAAAACAGTAACTTCCTGGGTCAGCCATGGATATGAGGCAGGAGGCTTACCTAACAGTGATGGAGACCTCAAAGCCAAAACTCAAGGACGTACAGCTGTATCACAGTTCCCTGGTCCTTAGTTCTTGGCTAATGAATGATTCATCTTCAGGAACTGTATTAGAAAGAGTTGGAAAGCCGAGGCTGGCTTCCAGTGAAGGTAATCCCCAACTTGGGTAAAAAAGAGGGATAGACATAAACTTGCTTTTCTTTTTAAATATAATTTATTTGAGGCAGGTCTCACCATGTAGCTAACCTAGAAGCCATTATCTAGACCAGGCTGGCCTTGAACTAACAGAGATCTACCTGGCTCTGCCTCCCAAGTGGTAATAGGCTTAAAGGCATGCACTACTACATCTAGCTTTTATTTTTCTTTTTAATAAGAATTTTAGGCCAGGTAGTGGTGGCACACGCTTTTAATCCCAGCACTAAGGAGGCAGAGGCAGGTGGATCACTGAGTTTAAGTTCAGCCTGGTCTACAGAACAAGTTCCAGGACGGCCAGAGCAGCACAGAGAAACCCTGTCTTGAAAAGCAAAAACCAAAAGTTAAGATTTACCTATCGTGTGTCTGTGTGTGTGTGTGTGTGTGTGTGTGTGTGTGTGTGTGTGTGTTGGGGTGTTCTTGTACAAATGCAAGCATGGATGTCACAGGACAATTTCAGGAGTTAGTTCTTTCCTGACAGTCTGAGTTGCTATGAGTATGTGGAGGTCTGAGGACAACGTGTAAGAGTGTGTCTCTCCTCCTAATGTATTGGTCCTAGGGACCAAAATTGAGTTTTCAGGCTTGATACAAAGGGCCTTTACCCACTGAGCCATCTTTCCTGCCCAAGCTGGCTGTTCTTACACCCTCTACATACCATTTTAAAGACAGTCTGAGCACTCACTTCAGCAGCACACATAATAAAACTCAAACAATACAAAAGAAATTAGCATGGCCCTCACACAGCCAAGGAGACAACGGCTCAGTTGGCAAAGGGCTTATCTTGTTTTTTTGTTTGTTTGGTTTTGGTTTTGTTTTCCAAGACTGGGTTTCCCTGTGTAGCTCTGGCTATTCCAGAACTTACTTTGTAGACCAGGCTGGCTTTAGACCTCAAACTCACATAGATCCACCTACCAAGTGCTTGTTTTGTAAGCATGGGAACCAGAGTCCAGTTCCTAGTACCCATCTAGAAAGCTGCATATGTGGCATTCACCTGTATAGCAGTCCTAACCCAGGGGAGGCAGAAAAAGGATTTTTTAAGCTCACTGGTAAGCCAGACTAATCAGAAATCTCCAGCATGCTCTCTCTCTCATACACACACACACACACACTGGAGCCAGATGTTAGGATGATGTGATGCTAGAGCTGGGTGAGGGGTTAAGAGACTGTGAATGTGTCCTTGCATCAAATACAGAGCGGTTCAAATGTGGTGTTGTATAACTTTAACCTTAACATTTGAGAAGCAGAAGCAGGTAAGTCATGGTGAGTTCTAGACTAGCCTGGTATCCTAGTCTACATAGCAAATTCCAGGCCAGGCGAGTCTGCACAGTGAGAAACTATCTTTAAAGGGGGAAGAAAAATAAAACCCACAAACAAACAAAAACCAAACACAGAGGTTTGGGAAATGCAGAGGTTTGCAGCAGTGCAACCTTGAAAAAGCAACTTCCAGACGCTTAGACTGTGAGAAAGAGGCTCTGACTCTTGGCTGAGGAGTTTTGAATTCCTGTGGGTAGACCTCGGGGGTGTGGCCATCAGTGAGGAGGGGATGTCAGTGTTTTATTTTCAAGGCTTCCTCCTTAACTTGGGTTATCTTTCCTTTTATATCTGATCTGTGGATTGTGCACAGGGATGGGAATCATGATACTCTGTGGGAAGCCAAAAAATGGAATCCTGCTGAACACAGTGCCACATGCCTGGTGGTGCCAGAAGTCAGGATGCCTGGGAAAGAAGACTCACCCTGAGAACATCTCTCTCAAAGTGAAATGAAACAAAGAATAAACAATAAATAAGGAAGTGTAGCTGCATGGGTACTCGCCAATAATTGTTTTAAATAACAGAACACTATGCTACACATAGTAGACTAAGATCCTCAATCTCAGGCCATAAACATCTTCTCACCATAAACATCACTATCACCTGTAGGAAGGCAGCATCACAAACTGGACCAGAATCTGTATTCTAACTGTATGTGACTTAGAAATACTTCAAACCTGTCTCTGAAGACCCAAACCAAAGCTTTCAAATCCAGTCATGAGCTGAGCCAAAGAAATACAGAAATGAGCAAAGAGGCCTAAATCTAGTGCCTGGGGAATGGCAGAAAGATGCCCCAGCCTCAGACAGAGGGCACTTCATCTCAGTCAGAGGCAATAACAGAACCTTGGATTCATTTCAAAAAAAATCCAGATTCCAATGTGGAATCTTCAGACTTTAAGTCTTGGCAGACAATGTTAAAACTTACATTTTATTTTGTGAAATTATAAGCAGAGAAACACAATGTTCTAACCTGGGGTGGCATGGGGGCAGAGGAGAGAAGGACAGAGAAAGGTCATGTGTGTTAGGACATTTACCTGTGCATAGAAAACATGTGCATGTGTGCTAGTTATTTGTTTGTTTGTTTTTACCCAAGGGGGAGAAAGCCCTAGAATGGCTGTTGCTAGGGAGGGTACCTGAGAGGGAGTGAATACAGTCTTTTTAAAATATAAAACTACTTTATCATTTTATGTGCATGGATGTCTGCATATATGTCTGTGCACCACATGTATGTCTGGTGAACAAGACCACATAGGTTCTCTTCTCCTCGGGGACATTGCCCTAAATGAAAAAGCCAGTCACAACAGGGCAAGCTCTGAACTCACATAATGTACAGAGTAAAATCACAGGAAGAAAATGTTCCAAGGGCCGGGCTGAGCAGAATACCTGTTGAGTGACTGGTTTCCATAGTGCAAAATGAAGGCTTTAGTCATCTGCTACATAGCACTGTAAAGACAGAACACACTATTGTACACTTAAAAATTATACCACAAAAGAACAGAAGAGTGGAAATAGGGGAGGACAAGAGAAGGATGTAAGGAGAGGACCTCAGAGTTGGAATTGCTTTTCCACTCACACTGTGTGCCGGCCGGCCCATTCAAGTCTAGCAGCCTCTGTACAACAGGGTGAGAGGGAAAAGATGCCATGGCAGCTAGACCTGAAATCAGGTTTGTTCAGGTGGTAGCTTCACCTCAACCCCTTCCTCCCCCAACAAACCCTGCTTCATCTCAGAACCCCTGCCAAGTGGTGGCTCCTCCCCCAAGGTGTGCAAGACCACTCCTAGGGTATTTAAACTGCTGCCTCCCCCACACCCCCAACCTGCCGATGGATACGTGGTTTTTTCTGTCTCTTCTCCCCATCTCCTCTCTGAGGTTTGGAAAATCAACCAGGAGCATTTTATTCATTAAACCTGGTCTTTTTCTTAACTCAATTTGATCTGGATTACTGTGTCAGCAGAGTGGCTCAATATTGGGGTATGACACCTTTTCAAGGTCCTGTGCTTGCTTCTGCTAAGCAGGTGGCCTTCCTTCTGGGACTTTCCCTGCCTACTACCAAGTGTGGAATGAATTTAGGTACATGATTGTAGAGAGCTGCCCCAACTATTGCTAAGATGGCTCCGGCTTCCAGCTAAGTCCAGCATGATTAGGCTGGTCAACAAGGTACTGCACATGTCCCTGGTAATTTTCCACACTTGGTCTCTTCGCCTCTCCCGTGGCGTCAGATGGGGTGATGAGCGGCAGCCAATCGGGAGCTGACACATCCTAAGCGAAAGTCGTTGGCCTATTTAAGGGCTGGGATTGCCTCTCTTGGCATCTCCATTTCCGTAAGCTGATGCTCTCCCTCAAGACACATTAAAGCTTTGCTGCAGAAGGATCCTATGTGTGTCGTGCCTTTTCTTGCGGGCAAGAAGTTGGCGCGGGACACATGATAGATGCCAGCTAGATACTGAAGAAGTTGGACATATGGTACAGAGGAGAGGTAACTGAGCCACATGGCAGAACATAGATTAATAGAAACAGGCTAATTTAAGTTATAAGAGACTTTGAAATTTTTAGATGCTGCTGAGAGATACTGGATTGTGGAAGGAACTCCTGAATTAAACCAACCTATATACTTTAGGAATATCTTGTCTATAGAAGGGAAATCGGGAAATGTGTTGCACTGGGGGATAAGTTGTGCTTTTGTTTCCATAGGGAATAAAAAAAAAATCTATGGATTTCTTAAAAATCAATAAAGATCATATTTGATCAGGGGAGACCTCCTGAGGATCTTGGGAAGAAGCCAGGAAAGACTACAGGACAGGTGATCTGTATGCTGAGCCCTCTACTTGGGAACAGCTCTGAGACTGGATGAGACATGATAAATTTTGTTGGCTACAGAATCCTCATAAGTTTGATTTTATAGTTCAAATAGGCTTATAAAATTGACAGATGTCTTTTACCTGCTCAAACAAAATAAATCATCTTTATCTGACTTGTACATACCACACATTCCATATTGTGTTAATTCAGATATATATGTTTTCTTTAAGAGTTGTATGTTTTGAGAACAAAAGGACCAGATACCAATAGAATAAAGACAAGTAGTCCAAATGATCCAGCCTCTCAGGCATGTTATAGTTTCCTCAAAAATCTACATCCAGAGCAGCTGAGATGGTCCAGCCTCACAGACTATCCAATTAAGACTTCAGAGGCGCTCCACACTTTCCTATCACACAGAGACTAGACAAAAGATCAGTTAGTTCTCTCAGGACTTGAGCATTACCCTAATTTTTTAAGTGTCTCCTAGAGATTCTGTCACCCCAGACAATGGAAAGCAATTTAGAGAACATGATGTTCTCATTCTCAAGAAGTGGGGTGGGTGGTTTTTGGTCAATCTGTGGATGTTTGTCATTGTTTAGGGGTTTGTTTGCAAGTTGTTATTGGTCATATTCAGGGAGGAAATTAAACAAAGATTAGATTCAGAGATCTTTTGCCAATAAGGGAGGGGAATATAGTTAATTTATTGAAAGAGTATATTATTGAATCTACTTTTAAAATAAAAAAAACAGCTACTAGTCTCAAATATTTCATATTGGTATAGATTTTTTGTATATTGATACACGTTTAAAGTTAGTTTTTTTATACTGCATGTATGTTTCTATTCTTATTTGAGGTATTGTACATAATATATTGTATGTTTAATAAAAATAGTCTGGAATATCAGAGGATATTGGCCACTCAGAGAGCCAAACCATGAAGGTCAGGGAGTGGTGCCCAGGCCTTTAATCCCATTACTCCAAGACAGAGATCCAAAGATCCATCTGGATCTCTGTGAGTTCAAGGCCAACCAGAGCCAGGCAGAGGTGCTGCCCACCTTTATTACTAGCTCTAGGAAAATTGATCCAGGAATTGAAATACCTAGTCAATCTGAGGACTCATGGAGATAGAACATAACCCCCCTTCCCTTTAGACATGAAAATTTGGCTGGGTGAGAATTGGCTGTGGGTTTTTTCCCTGTCTCTATATTTCAGCTTTCTCCCAATAACTGGTTCTGGGTTTTATTATAATACTAAATAAAATTCATGCAATAACATAGCTTGTTTAAGAATGTAATATATAATTGAGAAATACAGGTTAATAGTTAGTCCTCTATAATAATCAGATTTGTAATCAGGTATGTTTTCAAGGTTAAGCCTAGGTTTGTTAAGCAGAGATATACTTAATAAGTAATGGTCCTTAAACTTGTCAGAGATCTGATGAACATGGCATTTAAAATGGTTAGTGGAAAAAGCTTACTATGACAGATAGAGACTCCCAGCTCCTAGCAGTGACCCGCTGCCCCCCGGATCTCCAAAGAAGATGATGGAACACTACAATGTCTCTACCTGGATTGTGGTAACACTAACCACTGGATAGACTGCCCCAGTGCAGCACCTGCCACCAGGACCCTGCGGAAACCGAGCAAGCAGGAGAATTGATTGCCCCACTTTGCCTAGACAAAGTAAGATCAGTCTTCTCCATCCTTCTTCCACAAGGACGACTCTAACCTTCTGGGACTGGTAGCTGAAGCCTGATGATGTCCTGGAAGTTCTGCCCCAATAACATGGAGACCATAGGAGCCCAGAATGACTGTCTAGGTAAAGGACTAATCTGTACCCCTTTAACTGGTACACAGGACATTTAGATTATATTTGGTGCCATATTTTATCCTTCTCAGGTCTCTGATGCTATTGATGGCTAGTCTAATTATAACCTGTCTATTTAGTAGCAGCACGCAACCAGGTTCTACCCTGAGGAGGCTGCAGCCAACTTGCTAGTTCATTTCATATGTAAAAAATAGTTCTTGCTTTTTCCAGAGCTACTAGGTGTTCTGTTGAAAAAAGGTAGACAGGTTTGTCTTCCTAATAGGCATCATATTAAAAGGTAAACAGGTTTCAGATGTAACTTTCCACTAAAGGAACATGATTTAAAATGATTGTTTTCAATGATTAGATGAAAGAATCTTGAAATTTATGAAAGTTTTGAGGGTTTAGGAAAATTTCCCAGGATATATATTAAAGTCTGAGGATATGAGAGTTTATGTAGGTTTTGAAAGCCTCAGAATATGATTTAAGATGTAAATGCAAGTTGTAAAGGTATACATAAATGATTTAAGGTATGTAAAAATGGAAAGTGTTTCAGATTTCCTTACCCTTTTATGCTATTGTTACACTGGGATTTCAAAAGTTCAGAGTTTTAACATTGATCAGTTGAGTTTTAATAAGCTGGTAAAGCACTGACTACTTACTGTTCAGTCACAAGCTCAAGGTTTTAGTTTTTTGTTTGGTTGTCTTCTAAGTATAGACTTAAAGGTGCTTCTCACTGGGCTAAAGACATTTCTGTCCAACCTATATCTGGCTCTCTAGACAGAGGGAAAATGTTCATGCTTTTTAACCCAAATATATAGTTTTTACTAGAATTCAAAGGTATAAGTCTACTCCAGCTGTTTTGTAGACACCGGTTGGTTACCTGCCCTTTCTACAATGTGGATTTCAGTACAGGTGGGTAATGCTAATTCATATAAAACCTTTATGTCTTTTTATAAACTAAAAAAAATCATGTAAAGTTCAGAGAATCAAAGGAGTCATAAGACTTAGATGCACTTCTCACAAGTCATAAGGACTCCAGATAAGTACAGCCCAAGTTTCTCTCTCTCTGTCTCTCTGTCTCTCTGTCTCTCTCTGTCTCTGTCTCTGTCTCTGTCTCTCTCTCTCTCTCTCTCTCTCTCTCTCTCTCCTGCTCTTAGAACTCTTCCCCTTCCCCAGTTACTAGGACTATGGGCTTGAAAGTTCCAAATATAATATTTTCCTTAAGTTGCTAAAACTTCTGTCCCTAGGTCAGATTTCCACCTGACTGTTGGACACACACGAGCATCAGCTGCTGACAACCTGCTCCAAATGACTACAAGCTCTGCACTTACTGAAAGCTGATGTCGAGCAGTCCAGCTGGTCTACATGTGAATGCCTCTGTCTCTTTACCTGGATCAGTGACCAGGTGCTTCTGATGTATGCTCTCTTTGCCTTTGACTAGCATCCCAGCCTTTCTGGGCCTTGACAACAATGTCATAGTCTCAGTAGGAAGTAGTTACAAAGAAGAGCATCCCTTCTTCTCCACAGGCTGGAATGTTAGATAAAAAATAAACTCCCTACCTATAGTGCCTATCCCCATACAGGAAAGGTACCTGTTAAAACCAAGTAGACCCTGCCGTGGAATAATCCTTTTATACACTGAAAATATTTGTTACTCTCAATGATTTAATAAAAGGCTGACTGGTTGGTGGCCAGACAGGAAGTATAAGGTGGGACAACCAAACTGATGATGTTGAGATAAGGAAAGGTGAAGTCAGTGGAGTCACCAGCCAGATGTGTACCGAATGAGACAACAAACCCTTAGTCACATGATACAACTAAGATAAAATATGGGTTGATTTAAGAGCTAGTTAGTAATGAATCTGAGCTATCAGCTTTATAATTTATAAAGACTTTATAATTAATATTATTTGGGAACTGGTGGACAGGAAAGAAAAGTCCACTTATAAAACCCAGATCTACCAACAGAAAGATTAGTTATCTGAAATCGATCTATAGTATGATAGGGTACTCAATCTGCTCTATTTAAAATGGAGAGGTTATTGTACAGCTTTAAGAGAAGATGGTTATATATAATCACTCAGGAACCATTAGAAATAATCTGGTTGTACTTGAGAAAAAGATTTCTAGATAGTAACTCTTGTCATCCATCACAAGGTCTTTGGCCCTTCTGATTTTGATAATTGCTGTTGGCTCTTGAATCACTGAAGCCATAGCTAAATGGTAATTCCTGTTTGGGTACCACTAAGCTGATGGTTATTAGATCCCAATATAAACAGGTACTCATCACAGAGTCAAGGATTTGACTCAAGATACAACTCAAGGGGAAAATGTGAGAGCCAAAGTTCCATTTCAAGTTTTCATTTCTGTGCCTTAGAGATCCATGAAACAAAAATGCCTCTGATCTAAAAGCCCTTGCCCAAGGACAGATAGTTCCCGAGATGCTGGATCCTATTGTTTATGGGAGATAACCAGCCACATGTTTTCACTCCCCTAAACAAGTCTGTTTGACCCATCTGCACTGAATGTGCTTTGATCACATGTGGGTGGGAGGTTCACAGGCAGGAAATATGTCCTAATGTAAGCTTGCCCCTGATTGGATGGGAAATGCAATGAATTATGGGGCTTTCCTTTTTAAGTCCTTGTACTACTTGATTCTGGGGCATTTCCTGGGAACCTGGGCATGGACCTGACCAGCGCCCATCCACCTGGCCAGTATTTAATTAAAGCTTGCTTCAGATTTGGCTTTTACTTGTGGTAGGGGTCTTATTCTACCACATGTATAAGTGGAATTAATACTATATTTTATGATCAGTCTTCATCATGACAAAAACTAAGAATTAAAAAGAATTGGTTCTTAATGATCTATATAATTTAAAAATCTATACTTAAATTTTTTCTACTGTGGATTTATGGGTTGTGTTGTTAAATAAACTTCTAGACTGAGCTTTTACTTAAACTTTCTGCTTTAATAAATAAAGTAGACCCTGATATGGTGGCACATGTTTTTAATCCCCGTATTAGAGAGGGAGAGGCAGGTGGCTTTTTATGAGTTTGAGACCAAATAACAAGTTCTAGGATATCCTGAGCTACATAGTGAGATCTTGCCTCAAAATAAGTAAAAAAATTAATAGAGAGCCCAGGGTGTGACTGGATGATAGAATAATTGCCTTATACTCACAGGACCCTGGGTTCAGTCCCCAGGTAAGGAGGGGTGGCAGAATGAACAAATAAGGTAGTTAGTAGCTCAGAGATAATCTGTTGAAATATTAGACAGCCCTTGCTGAGACTCCACAGGCAAATGTAGGTGGACTTTCTGTCCCATGAGCAGCTCCTCATAACCACACAGAGACTTAATATTAATTATAAAAGCTTGCTGATAGTTTAAGTTTATTTTTAGCTAGCTCACCTAACTTAAATTAACCCATTAATCTGTGTGCTGTCCTGAGGCTTATTTACCTCATATATATATATACTTCCCATCTATAGTGGCTTCTGAGGGGCCCAGGAGATCAGCCTGGCCTCAGCCCAGTGCAAACTGGTGACAACTAGTGCCTTAAATAAGTCAACCTGGGGTCTGAGCCTGGGGGCCTTGACAAGGGCAGAGTCTGGATACAGCATTCTTAGACCAGCAAGAGACCATCCCCTGTAGCCACAGATACCAGCAAAGCCCTTTCCCCTGGCTTGTGTGTGTGGGGGGGGGGGCGTATTAAGGTCTTCACCTCCATAATAAAACTGGACTTGCTTGGCTCAACTTGTTCTGGGACACTGTGTCATTGCTTCTGTGTCATCTTGGTCCTCTCCCGCAAGGGGAAAAGCAAGACCCTGAGCATAGAGGCAACCCCAGCTCCTGACTCCAAACTAGGAGCACCCCAACACCTATCCTGCTCACTCTGCATCTCATGGTTTCTGCTTGTGACTCCTCTGGAGACTCTGCCCTTATTCCCAGCCTACTCTAGCCTAGTCTGCAAGTGTCACCTAACCTCTACCTGTCCAGCTATTGGCCAGTCATCTTCTTTATTAATTCAGTTATGGTGACATATATTCACACATCGTAAAGGAATATTCCTCAGGGAAGTGCTGGAAATCATCAGTGAGGAACCTTAGAGGGTGGAACCCATAACATTGGAAGAAGAATTAATCCATTTGGACAGCAGACTGGCAGCAGTGTCTGACATAAAGTTTCATCCCCTGTATGCTGAATGTGGGTTCTGGAATAAACCAATTATTAAAAGAAAATTAGACTTGAGGCAAATGAAAGTATTTACAGAGCCCAATGGGATGGACAGCCCCAGGCTAAATTCCTAAGCAGACTTTTCCTACCCAATAGTGTACTTATGGAGGAACCACATCTTGGAGAGTCAAGAATAGTTTATTGAAACCTCACCATGGCCTGGCATGGTGGTGCACGTTTATAATTCTAGTACTTATGAGGCAGAGAACTAGCATGGTCTACATGACCATGTTGGGGTTCCAGACCAATTAGGGTAACAGAGTCTCAAACAAAACAACTCTCCTCAAATAAAACAAAAACAAAACCATATTATAGGGCCAGCTGTGTTGGCTCCTGGCTGAAATTCCAGCACCAGAAGACCAAGGCAGAAGGATCAAGAATTCAAGGCTGAGCCAGGTATGAAGATGGCACACACCTTTAATCTCAGCCCTAGGGAACCTGAGGCAAGCCTATCTTTGTTCAAGGCCAGTCAGGTTTTTTATAGTCAATTCCAGGATGGTCCATGACTACACAGAAGAATCCTGTCTCAAATAAATAGACAAACAAATGAATAGGAATTCAAGGCTGGCAAGGCATGATGGTATATGTTTTTGGATAGTACTCAGGAGGCCAAATTCAATGAGGTCAGCATGGTCTAACTATCAAGGTGAAGGCATTTCTGGGTTGTAGAGCAAGTCCCTATCTTAATAATAATAAGAAGAAAACCAAACCAAACCATGCCGAGCAAATACATCATGGGACTGGAGGCATAGCTCAGCAGTAGAGTTCTTGTCTTGTGCAAACAGAAACAGCAAAGGCAGCAACAGCAAACCCATCATGTTTAAGAGCACAGCATTGTCAGATTTAGCAAATACAAATATGGGAAACTCAGTTAGGTTTTAATTTGGGATAAGTAATGTATACCTGTATTCAAACATAAACACCAATTCTAGCTAGGTATGTGTGTCCTTTC
Source organism: Phyllotis vaccarum (assembly GCA_033318265.1). Classification (NCBI taxonomy): domain Eukaryota; kingdom Metazoa; phylum Chordata; class Mammalia; order Rodentia; family Cricetidae; genus Phyllotis; species Phyllotis vaccarum. The sequence continues at coordinate 160,037,739 of JARWLC010000001.1, read as the reverse complement.
CTTTCCACATTCTTGCTTTTTAATAACCATTTAGCTGTTCTTTGACTTACAAGGAAACAAAACACAATTCTTTTACAGAAGACCTGTACAAGAAAATCTGTTGCATGTACTATTCCTGAGCTAGGAGCAACTGAATATCATTTTAGCAGATGGGTAAATAAATGGTGGTCATTGTGTAATGGGACTTTGTGCAGCTGTGCTGTGCAAAACAAGGAACCGAGATCACTTGTAACAGTGGGGGTACACTAAGACAAAATGCTAGTAAAAGCAGCCAGATACAGAGGAGCACAGCCACATGATCCTGCTTAGACCAAGAATGCTGTTGGCTGTTTTTTACTCTTTGCTTTTTTAAGGACCTGTCACCCAGCTCCCAAATAAATCATACAGAGTCTTATTCTTACTTATAAATGTCTGACCTTAGCTTGGCTTGTTTCTTGCTAGCTCTTTTTAACTTAAGTCATCCTGCCGACCTTTTGCCTCAGGGCTTTTGTCCTTCTCTATGTCTGTGTATCTTTCTTTATTCATACTCTAGCTTGCTGTCTAGCTGAGGGTCTGGCTCCTGGAGTCCTTCCTCTTTTCCTTTTCTCCTTCTTTGATCTTTTCCTCACAGATGTCTCCTTCTATTTGTTCTCTCTGCCTACCAGCCCTATCTATCCTTTCTCCAGCTATTGGCTGTTCAGCTCTTTATTAAACCAGTCAGGTGTTTTAGACTGGCAACATAACAGGGCTTCACAGAGTTCAACAAATGCAATATATCTTTGCATCATTAAACATATGTTCCACAGCACAGACAAATGTAACATTTTAAAATAATATTCCACAATACAAGTATAATAAATAGACAAATCTCACTAACAGTGACAGACTAGTGACTCCCTGGGAAAAGTAGGTAATGGCTGGGAGAGTATCCAGGTCCAAATTTGAGGGCTCTGAACATTGTGTAAATTGATCTGGGTGGTATTTTAGAGATATATATGCATGTAAAACTCACTTTACATATATTATGCCTAGTTTTTTTTAAAGTTAAGATTAAAAAATGTTTTATTTATGTGTATGTGTGTATTCTGACTGTATGCCAGATGAGTTCAGGTTCTGGTAGAGGCCAGAAGAAGGGATCAAAATCCCCTGGTGGTTGTGAAGTGCTTTATGTGGATACTGGAAACTGAACTTGGGTCTTCTGGAAGAATCATCTCTTCAGCTCCTGTAACTAAATTTTTAAAGGAGAAAGAATTATTTAACTTATTTTAGACCATGTTCTGGGGTCAGGTAATAAATCCATTTTTGCACTTTATTACTCTTTACTACCTCTGGGCTGAGTAATAACTTCCGTAGTGTGTTGGCGATAGTGTCCCTGCCAAGCATAGTGACAGTGATCTTTTGTTTTCTTTGTTTTGTGGTCTCCGGTGCTGGACTCCCCTAAGGCTCATTGTGAGATTTTCCCATTTTCCCTCTACACTCTTTTCCTAGATGATGCTGTTGAAATCACACCCGTGACTCCTGTGTGATGACCCCAGCACATCCTCCCTGCCATGTCCACACACATGAGTCTGAATGTAGAAATCCAGCTCCTTACCTGATGGATCCTCTGGGAACTGCACAGATGAAAGCCTCCTGGATTGCCCCATTCCCTATATTCCTATTCCCTTTGTCTGTCTGTGCTCCATGTCCTGAAGCTACCCTGCTTCCTCTCTTCCCTTCAGTATTTGAGGAGCTTCAGTGCATTTATACCTGTTCTCCCCTCCAACATCACTGCCACAGATCCAGGCCCATCCTCACAGCAAACAGAGTGACCTTAATGTATAACAGAACCATCTTTCTTCCTTTATTTATATTTTCTCTCTTTTATTTTTTAATTTTCTATTTTTATTTATTTGTTTATTTTGTTTTTCAAGACACGGTTTCTCTGAGTAATAGCCCTGGCTGTCCTGGATTTCACTCTGTAAACCAGGCTGGCCTTAAACTCAACAGAGATCTGCCTGCCTTCCAAGTTCTGGAATTAAAGATGTGGGCCACCACCACCTGGATATTTTTTTAATTCTGATTTTATGTGTATGAGTGTTTTGCCTACATGTGTGCCTGGTGCTTTCAGGGGCCAGAAGAGAGTATCAGATACCCTGGAGCTGTAGTTCCTGGAAATACTGGAACCCTGGTCCTCTGGTAAAGTAGACAGTGCTCTTAACCTAACTGCTGATGCATCTCTCTAGGCTCTACGTTTCTTTCTCATAGTCCATTTCTTATGACAGGAGCCAGCCAAATATGACACCCAGTGCTTTCTCTTTACTCCTATTTAGCAGAATGAAGGCTCAGTGGAGCAGGTGAATACCATATGCCACGAACCTAGTGCATGTCAGACAGCACATAAACAAGGAAGAGTGAGTGGGGTCTAGCTCAATGGTAGGCTGCTTAAAGTGTAGACAGTCTCAGGTCCCAGTACTGCAAAAACAAATAATCCTTATGGCCTCCATCCAGATTTCTGCGGCCCAAGGAATACATTCTAATAGCTTCACCTCCTTGGGCCTGGCCCTCTGTCCTAGGCTTCATTCTTAGATATGGGCGATGCTACCTTACCCAAATGTGGATCTGCTAAGAGGAATTTCCCCCCTAAGTTTAGCTACCATGTTTAGACATTTTCCTGTAGTATCCATGCAGAAAAATGCATATAACTCTGTGGCACAATGAAGTCTCTCAGGGTCTAGCCTTCAGATCGACACAGGGCAAGTTCCTCAGGGGATTCCTATTTCTGCTTTGTCACTGTCAACCACTGAGTGACATCTGCAGTGCCAGCAGCTTAGTTCTGCTACTCTCCCACTTCAGTCTATTGTACTGGTAGACTTTTCTTCTTCCCAAAGTGTGTTCAAGGGGTTCTGGGCTCAAATAATTTCTTTATGAAATAAAGCCAAACTTCTCAACCCACACCTGGTCATCAGCCTTTGATTTTGCTTGGTTTCTTTTACTGAGACAGTGTTTTTCTCTGTGTAGCCCTGGTTGCCCTGGAACTCACTCTGTAGACCAGGCTGGCCTCACAGAAATCTGATACAAGTATTGGCGACATTCCACGTTTTGCCTTTAGTCTGTTTCCTTCTGGGGTTCTGTGAGGTTAATTTTACATATCAGCTTGATTGGGACAAGAGATAGCCAGATAGTATTAGAGCCCGGACTTCTGTGTGTGCTGAGTCTGGGAAGCTGTTTGCAGATGAGATTAGCATTTGAATCAGTAGATTTAGCAAAGAAACCTGACCTCCATCAGGTGGGCTGGGATCACAAAATCTGTGGAGTGTACAGGAAGAATAAAAAGTCAGAGGGAAAGCAAAGGCGAACTCTGCTTTGCCTTCTGGAGCTAGGATGGTCTCAGACATCAGACTTCCCAGGCCCTCAGACTGGTTACACCACCAGCTTTTCTGACTCAGCATCTTTCACATCAGTTCATCATGGGACAGTCTGCTTTCATAACTGAGTAAGTGAATTCACATAACAAATCTCTCTTAGATTTCTGTATTTCTCTGGGTGTTTTTCTTTCCTTTTTCCTTCTTTCCTTTTCTTTCTTTTGTTTTTTGAAACAGGGTTTCTCTGCGTAACTCTGGCTGTCCTGGAACTTGCTCTGTAGACCAGGATAACCTTGAACTCGTCTCTGCTTCCCAAATGCTGGGAGTAAAGGCATGTGCCAGCTTGTTTTGTCTTTTGTAAATTTATTCTTCTCTCATCCGATACATCCTAACCCTCTCCTTCCCCCATTCCTGCCTCTTCTCCCAATCTCTGTGTGTCTTAATGGTTCTGTTTCTTTGGAGAGCTTGTCCAGCGAGGTTTCCAGTTTTCTAGGAGCCGTGAGGTTGACCCTCATCCTCCTTTCCCTTCATAGCCCATCTTCAGTGCTTTGGTCAACTAACAGCTCACATCCTTGTACACAGGAATTTGGAGTGTGTGGTGAGCTCTGTCCGAGGAAAGGGCTTACAGAAGTTCATAAATCAAGATATCTGCTCTGGAGACTGACAGGTACTGGAGAGACACAGGAAGCCAGGCATCTGTCAGTATGATTTCATTCTAAATGTTAAGAAGTGTACAGAGAGTTCACTTACGTCAACCTGGGGGCTTGGATAGTTTCCAGACAAGTTAAGATGAGATGTAATGAAAGAGAATGCTCTAGAGAAGTGGGGTCATCAAGATGGCTCAGGGCAAAAGTAACTTGACCTGCACAAGAACCCCTGGATATATGTGCCTCCCAACACAATAATTATTAAAAAAAAAAAAAATTCTTAAAAATTAAGAAGGTGTGTTCAAATGGGCCAGACAGCAAAACTTAAAAAAAAAAAAAAAAGTGTGGGGGGGGGGGAGGGAGGGAGAGGGAGAAGTTCTCTCTACACAGCCCTGTTTGTCCCAGAACTTATTATGTGGATCTGGCTGCCTTCGAACCCATAGAGATCTACCCGCTTCTGCCTTCCCAATGCTGAAATTAAAGGCTTGCACCACACTTTGCTGCTTGGCTAAAAGGGGTTCTGAAGACAGACCCAGACGCACTTCCTTTGTTCCCAATACTGGTGTTAGACCAGGGCCAGGGGAATAAGAGACTGGGGAAGAAATCTGTAGAAACACTGTGAAGTAGGTGAAGCGCAGGAAACGCAGCTGCAAAGCCAAGTGAGGACGAGCTTCCGGACAGGACTTAGCATCCGCTGTGCCAAGTGCCTCCAGAAAGATCCGGTAAAGATCCCCAGATTGTGTAATTTGGAGAACATGGCTAATTTGTTTGGGCAGTTTTAGAGGAGAACCAGGGATAGAAGCCAGATTGCCAGAGGGTAATGAGAGAATGGAAATGTGCACAAGGAAGGTGCACTTTCCAGAAGCTGGCCTCCGGTAAGGAACTGATTGCCAGGACCGGAGAGCACAAGTTCTTTGAGGAAAGATGGCCAGCGCTGAAATGCAGAGGGTGCCAGAAGAGCGGAGGTCTTTGAGAGCTTTCTATGGTCAGCTGGGAAAAGGGAACTTCAGGGGAAAGTGGTTTTGTCGGGAAGACTGTGTGTAGCGGGGTGAGGAAGCACCTGTCTTAGGATCTGTCACCAGAAAGCAAGAAATGATGTTCCTCTCCAGGAGTAGCAGAAATGTCTACGCAGGGAAAGGGAGGTCATTTGTAGATAAAATGGTCTTTTGTGAACAAGACGCAAAAACTGTCTTATAGGGAACGCATGGACCATACCTTTTGTGGCTGACTGAGCCGCTGTGGGCATTACCTGGAATGGGGTGAAGGTGTGAAGAGGATGATGCTTTGAGCTCTCTGACACAGCTCAAGACCCGGACCCATCAGTATGTGGAAAGTTTCTCAGAACTAATGTTCTCAGTTAGACATTGATAGACATTGCCAAGTCATTCAAATAAGTGAGTCCATTTCCCTTTTCTTCCACCAGTAATGATGCAATTAATCTCTGTCCATCTGGTAGGTAGAAAATTATAGTAATGATTAAATTTTTGTTCTTTTTGAGGGAGAGATCCAGCAGTCCTCAAAGATCAGGGATCAGTCTTTGAGGTCAGCTCTTCTTTGCTTGCCCCTCCCACACTTATCTGGATAAATAATTTTCCACCCTTAGGTAAGATCATCCCTCTGAACTACATTCTTATCTTCTTCCCATGTGCATAGCTGGATTTTTAATGCAGATTTCTCATGCATACTCCTAGTTACTTTGGGTATGCTGCCTTTTGGCTTTTGGTACAAACAACTGTGTCTTCCTGGTGGATAATCAGGAAGGGAGATGTCATTTATTCATGGTTCAGAAGTACAGTGTAATTATTATTATTATTATTATTATTATTATTATTATTATTATTATTATTATTATTATTATTATTGGCCTTAAAACAGAATGAAGGAAAAAGATTGTGTTTGTACCTGCTTTTCATCCCAGTACTTAGGAAACTGAGGGTGGAGGATTGCTTTAAGTTCAAGGCCAGCCTGAGCTCCAGAGTAAGATCTTGTCTTCAAAAGACAAAACGAAACCCCCTAAACCCAGACTCTCAACCCTTAAATAAAATTCTGATCTATGCTAAAAAGATGATTGTTGAAAATATAATACTAGGTGGAAAATATCAGTAAAGAAAGATTAGAATTGTCTGATTCCACTTGTTAGGTAGCTAGAGCAGGCAAATTCATGCAGAAAGAACTCTGATTTATGGACCTGGGGAGTGAGGGAGAGAGGCATTTGGCATTTTACCATGTCCGGTTTCTTGGGGCCGAGTCTTGTCCAGGCGAGGGGCGTCGAGGTTAAATACTCTGCACTCAGGAGTCATTTAGGTTCCATCATTTAGGATCACAATGAGAGACCCGAGCTTTATTCAGTACATCTTATGTCTTAGACCTGTTTCTCCCCCTGCCATACTTCTCTCCTCTCATGCATCTTGCCTAGCCTTTTTCCCCTCTAGCTTCCCACCATGTTGGATTCCTTCTGCCCCTGCTCACACTGACTCTACTACCTCTACCACATGCTTGGTTCCAGCTTCTCCTCCTGTGTCCCAGCCTCTTCTTAACTCTCTCACACCCTGCCCCCTCATCCGGGCACACCCAAGGTCTTGGAAGATCCCAAGAGACTAGCACTCAGCAGGTGGCAGCGTCTATAAGACTTGTAGAGCAGGAAAACACATTTTTCCTTTTTTCCCCCTATTAACATAAGGTTTTAGTCCTTTGGGGAGGAGGATGGGCCATAAGGGCCAGAATAGCACCATTCAGGAGACAACAGCATTTGATGTGTATAGAACTTAATTTGTAGGTGAAAATTCTGGAGCTGGATGGGGTGACAACTACAAAAAATGGGTGCACTTGAAGATAGTATTGTTAGGAGTAGTTAAAGGGCAGGGCATGGTTGTGCATGCTTTAATTGTATTAATTACTCAGTAGGAGAAACAAGTGGAACGCAGAGCTCAAGGCCAGTCTATATAGCAAGTTCCAGGCCAGCCAGGGCTACATAGTGAGATCCCTAGCTCAAACAAACAACATCATTTGTCCACCCCCCCCCATAGACAAATTCCCAAACAAATCATATATGAGGAGGCCATCTAGTCTATATTCACCACAGACAAATCTAAAAGGAGAAAATAGATTGTGTGGTTATCTGGGGCTGAAGGAAGAGGAGAATGAGAACTGAAAGCACTCTAAAATGAAGCTGTAGTGAAGCTTATATCACCGAATTCTAATTTTGGATGAATATTATGGTGTGTGAATTATACATCAACTTAAAAAAAGAAAGCATGGGGACAGCCAGGAAGAGGGCTGCATGACATATAGCATGCTTACAACACAGTTCCATTGACTACTTTTCAACCAGTGACATATAGATTGCTATGTAACGTAGGCTGCTTCGGGCTTGAACTTTTTGGTTTGTTTTTGTTATTGTTTTCAAGACAGGGTTTCTCTCTGTAGCCTGGCTGTCTTGGAACTAACTTTATAGACTAGGCTGGCCTTGAACTCATAAAGATTCACTGGCTTCTACCTCCTGAGTGATGGGATTAAGGCATCAGCCACCATCTCTGACTAAATTTCTGAATTTTGAGATTACAAGTTTGTTTCCAGCATTTCACTTTTGTTTGCTAATTGAAATATTGCCACAATGAATAATGCTGAATTTGGAAACAAACAAATTAACAAAGCAAAAAACAAAATCAGAAAGAAAAAAACATCACAAGTGTGGCAGTCCTCTGCATTTAGAAGGCAGAAGCTGTTAGGTCTTTGTGAGTTGGAGGCTACTCTGGTCCACATAGCTAGTTTCAAACCAGCCAGAGCTATGTATAAGACCTTGTTTTTAAAAATAGATTTAAAAATAACAAAGAAGTCATTTTAGGCAGTTCTGTGCTACCCTAGACTACAGATTGGAGCTCTGGGGACAGAAAGCCAAGGTGAGCGTGTGAGCTCTTAGTTTCTTTCAAGCACTTGCCCAGCATTAGGTGAAGGGACCTTGAGACCTTTTTCCTATCACTCAAAATGATCTCATAAAAAATTAAAAATATCTTGCCTGAATTACCCTGAAGAGACAACTCAAATTTGGAGTTGGGTCAGCAAATGGAGAATCAGCTGACTTTTGTATGAACCAAGAATGTTTTCTATAGGTAAACCCCAAACTAAGTAAAACCCTTACCAAAATACTGTACTCTGGTGTTCAGGCTGTATCCCAGTGGTGCAGCACTTGCCCGGGATGTACATGGACCTGGGTTCTACACCTTGCCTCCCCTCACCAAAAACCATAGATTTATTTAGTATGCTTAATTAGTTTTTATTGTACTTTGAGTTTCATTAAAAAAAAAACAAAAAAACAAAAAAACAAAACAAAACCAACCCAAAAAGTATGGGAATTTGTTTTTGTCTTTTGGTGCATATAATATAAAACATTTTACTTTTTGACTTTTTCCAGAAAGTTTGTTTTATATATATAAACTCCAGAGAAATCTTAGAAATAATATTGAAAAACATGTATGAAGAACAAGCTACAGTTACTTCTCAAAGACAAAAACATTGCCCATGTGTGAGGGAAATTTCAGTCAAAATAACCAGGTCATAAAACATTCTTGATAGATTTTGTAGACTGAGTTTAGAGAAGTTAATGAGGTTGGACACAGAATTGTTTGTAAAATAAGAAAGGAAAACAAGAGAATGGGAGCGAAAGGAAAATGCTCATTTGTCATTTTTGAATTAATGATGATAAAAATGCTTATATGTAACAATGACGTCAAACACCAGCATGTTGCTGCATTGAGTAAATATTTTGTATGCATGACCACATTCAATCCTCATTACAGCCTCCACGAAGGGCTAAAGTCAGGGTGGCCCTTGATATCCGCTCCAGTCTGCCAGCAGTAAAATGTAGTACTTTTTCCAGAAAAAAAAGTATGCAGTTAGAAAGTCAAGGGTCTTGAATGTTATGCCTAAGAGACTAGATTGTTTCTTTTTGCTGGGTCATTATTTAGACTAAGGGGCCCCATGGATTCTCGGAAGGAATGTCAAATGGTCAGCTGTGCTTTGAGAAGATAACAATGGTGGTTTCAGAAGGCGGCTTTTTGTTTGTTTGTGTTTTTTTCCCCAGATAAAGTTTCTCTATGTTGTCCTGGCTGTCCTGAAACTCTCTCCTTAGACCAGGCTGACCTTGAACTCACAGATCCTCCAGACTCTGGCACCTAAATGCTGGGATTAAAGGAGTGGGTCACCACCACCCAGCACTAGATTGGAGTGTTAAGAACAAGTGAGAGGCTCTGTCATTGCTGTCATAAAATATGTCCCCCAGTCAGGTCTGCAGGTGTCAGAGTGGACACAGAGTCAGAGACAACTTCAATTCATTCATTCATTCATTCATTCATTCATTCATTCATTCATTCATTCATTCATTCATTTATTTGGTGGCAAAATGAGAACCCAGCTAGAAAACACATTTGTGCAAGAATGATGAGGTCTACTAACAGGGATGCTCGATCGATCATCCCTCTGAGTAGAGGGGACTGACTGGTTCCAGGACCCCTCTTCCCAGGTCACTAAAAGCCTCTGCCACGCAAGTTTCTATATACAATGTCATACCGTTTTCCTGTAACCAACAGAAACCTCTGTAGACTATTTGTAATTTGAATATAATGCAAATACCACGTAAATAACTGTGTATTGTGTAGGGGGCGATGAAGGGAAAAGTCTGCACTTTATTTTCCTGATGCTATCAAATCAGGAATCACTTGGATGCTTGAGTAGTTTTGAGCCACAGTTGTTTCCTTCTGTAGATGCAGACCCTATGGGTCCAAACACTATAGTTTCTGGGGAAGTTGTCTGGTGACAGGTCTGAAATGTGTCTAGAAGTTCAGAAATGACTGGCCTGGAAAGAGAGGTAATGGAAGAAGAGGAGGAGAAAACGGGGAAAGGCTGGGGAGAAACGGGACCTCAAGGGATCGGCATCTCTGGAGCCCCAAGCCTGCGCAGTCACTAACTTGGGTGGAGAGGAAGTGGGGACAGTTAGAAAGGCTGAGTGGCTTTCTCACATAAAAGCGTTTCCTGGAGGGACTAGTCAATGGAATGTTACTGAGCCAGGGAAGAAGAAAAGGACTGTAAACAGGCGAAAGGATTTGCCACTTAGAAGGTCACAGATGACGTCTGAGAAAGCAAGAGACTGATGGCGCTAATAGTGCTTGCTGACTGAAGAGGTTGGAAGACTGGACCCGGCGCACATTGGGAGTGAGGTGGTGTTTCGGGACAGAGGAAAAACTTCAAATGGAGAGGGAGACAATTAAAATGAAAATAAAAATTAATGAAATAAAAACCAGAAAGGGGGAAAGTGAAAAATATCCGGGGCTCTTGATTTCAGAAGGTTGATTTCAGAAGGTTCCATATTGTTTGCTGAGCAGAATACACAATACCATTATGTTTTTAAAGGTGGCTGAAAACTCTGGAGTTGTAAGACAGTACCTGTGTGTTTCTCTGGTGCTGGTCACAGAATCATCTCTTATTTCTCCATCTCAATGAAGATGAAGCTCTCACTTGGTTTTTCAGGGTATGCTGGATTTTACAATCAAGTTTTGCGTTTTAGTTTTTTGAGTCAGGGGTCTCACTAAGTAGCCCAGGCTGGCTTCACATACATATTCTTCCTACATCCACCTGCAAAATGCTAGGATTATAGTTGTGTACCATCACTGGTTTTACTTAGTGTGAGAATTACATATTGATATTCAAAATATCGGTTCCTTGCTGGGTTTGGTGTGCCTCTATTTATGAGTGCCCTAAGATTGCCAAACATAATTCAGTGATAGACTCTGCCCCCCCCCCCCCCCCCCCCCGGTCAGTCTGCTGCTTGAGGTCAGACGCGGTCCATCATTCTTTTAGCTCTCAGAAGCTGCTTGGAGATGTAAGGAATTATTCGTTTAGTAAATCAACCAAGACTGGTTTCAAAATGGAAGACAGAAGAAAGCTAATTATTAAGGTTTTATTTGTTTGTTTTGATGGAGGTAAGGATATGGTTTCTTCTGCAGTGCTTCACAAGTTAGTATCTTAGACCGCCACCCGCAGCATCCTCTGGAAACTTACCGGAGATACAAATTCTGAAGCCACACTTCAAATGCCCATTTTTCACCTCTGGGGGTGGTACTCAGCTAGTGAGTCTTAATGGCTTTCCGGGCATGACTATGGGTTTATTGACACATGGCCTCTCGAGTCAACAGCCTAAGCACCCATCCAGAAGGCATCCCCTGGGGACACTCGAGACATACAGAATCCCAGGCTGCCCCCAAACCTTCTCTATCAGAACAGACGCCCCAGAGAAATCAAGCCTAATGTCTTCTCCCGCGTCACCATGAGCAAGGAGGGTTTCTTCCCCCAGTGAGTTCCGAAGCCTCACCGACCCAATTGGATAAGCCGTGAAATTGCTTTAAAGCACGTTACCCACTGGGCCGGGTGCACTGCAACCCGCTCCCCGTCACCCCGCAGCTACCGCAGGGCTCCGCGGGTCCCGCAGGTTAGAAAGGAGGCTCCGGAGCACAGGCCAGACGAGTGGCGAGCCTCCCAGGCCAGCCCGGAACAGGTGAGTGGGGAAGGGTCTTCGGCTAAGCGCCCCGGGGCTCGCGGGCGGAGCCGGGGGTCGGGCGGGGAGGGGCCGGCGCGCGGGGCGGGCGGCTGCGCCGCTCCCGCCCCCGGCCCGCCCCTCCGCGGCGCCATTTTGCAGGCGGCTGCCGCGGGGACCCGAGGCGGCGGCAGGCACTGCGGCGCCAGCGGTGCGATCGGCCGGACGCGAGCCCAGCGAGCTGCAGGCAGGTGAGAGCCCGGCCGCCGCGCTCCACGCCCCACGCCGGGCCAGCGGCCGCACCTGCCGGCGGTCCCCGCCGCCCGCCGCGCCCACGAGGCCGGCCCCGCGCGCTGTCACCCACCCGCGGCGCGGCCTGCGCCCCCACGCTGGCTCGCGCGGCCCGGTGGCCCCGGCTGCCTCGTCAGGCCGTGCGTCCCAGGCGCTCGCTGCTGCCCCGCGGGTGCGCACCCCCACCCCCTCGGGACGGCCGCCGTGGACTCGGGGTGCTGCGTGGCTCGCTGTGCGTCCTTTCCCAGGTGGTGCGCCCCGCATCTCGGCGCCCGGGGACTCAGGGTCAGTCCGAGGGGCGGGGGATGGCGGTGCGGTTTCCAGTCTGGCTTCCTTCCCTCTTTGCGGAGGCGACACCGAGTAATTTTAAATGCCACCGTTTCGACCTTGCGACCTTTCCCGCTGGCTTGCCCCCCCAGGGGTCTCGGGTCGCCCTGTTGCCGCCACTCTTGACAGAGAAATTGACATTGGAGTGTGATAACTTGAAGGTGAAGAATTGTCTCCATCTTTTGGCTGGAGATGTCCCATTAGATGGGTAGCCTATAGGAACTCGGCCTTCATTCAGGATGAAGGGCTTTAATTGGGTCTGGTAGAGACTCCTGATTATCAGCGCAGAGGGTAAGTGAGGGCATGTGCAGGGGGAAGAAAGTTACCTTTGGGGGCTTCCTGGGGATGGGGCATATGCAGGAGCTGTTAGTCTCATTTTGCAGCGCAAGAGAACGGGACGGGGAAGATGCTATCCCTACTGAACGAGGGCGACCAGGGATGTGTGAGCATCTGGGATGTGAGTCCTGAGACAGCCTGGCTTGAGCTGTCATTAACTGGCCATGTGACTTCCCTCAGGCAGTTTTCTTTTTGCTCTAGTAGGCTAGAACCAAGGTGGCTGGAACCTTTCTATGTTTTGTATTTGAGTGCTGTTGGGCTCAGGCCTCACCTGTTCCGTTTATCTTCATCTGCCTTTCTTCTTAGTATATGGCTGGCCTGTTCCTTTAAGGCGTCTGACTCAGGTGAAGTTTATGAGAGGCCTTTTCCTCCTAGAAGTTCGGGATTCTTTACTGGGTTATGGTTAACTCTCTCAGGGTCATTTTGAAATGTAAAACTACTCTTTATGCCTAACTCCTCCAAAAGTTAATAGCTTTGGGTACTTGAGGATGTGCATCATGGGGTCAGTGTCCTCATGACACATCTAGTAGTTAAAAGGAGACACTGAGACATCAAGGCATGAGGTATGTGCTTTCTAGACATCTAGACAAGGTCCTTTGCTTAACTGTTAACTGGTTGTTTTTGCTTTTGCAAGGCAAGGTTTCTCTGTGGCCTTGGCTGTACCGAACTAGGTCTATTGACCAGGCTGGCCTTGAACTCACAAAAGAACCACCTCCCTCCCTGTACTGGGATTAAGGGCATGTGCCACCACGCCCGACTTGGTTCATTCTTTTTATACTAGGGCAGTTCCACCACACCTACCCTGCCCAGTTTTCTTATTGTGGGAAGTAGTTTTTTTGTAAGAAAGGTATTTCCAGGTGCAATGGAGGCAGAGGCAGGTGTATTTCCTAGTTATAGGCCAGCATGGTCCCCAGAGCAAGTTCACCTACAGAGAAACCCCACCTCAAAAAGCCAGCCAACCAACAAAGCAAACAAATAATACCAAGAAAGTAGATCTTTGAGGAACTTTTTTAGTTTTCTGAGTATGGAACAACGACACATTGCACTGAGATTAAATCTCAACCAAAAAGATTAAGATGGGTGTGGTGGCAACTCAGTCCTGCTGGTGGAGGTGGGAAGCTGACAAGATCCTAGCCAGTATGGGATGAAGGGCAAGACCTAGCCTTAGCCTTGGAAAACAATACAAAACATTTATTTATTTTGAGACAAGTCTTGCTATGTCACCTTGGCTGGCCTTGAAGCCATAGAGATATGACTGGAATTAAAGGTATACCACCAAGTCCAACAAGAAGGGTTTCTTTAAAAAATCATGGAAGGACTTGACTAGAGGGCAGGAGAGATAGCTCAGCAGTTAAGAGCACTGGAAATTTATTATTTTATTTTATTTTACAGGATATGGGTTTAATTCCCAGCACCCACATGGTGCCTCACAGTCATCTTTTGACTCTAGGCTCAGGGGATGTAATACCCTTTTTTGGTCTCTAGTGTGAACGCTGCACACACGGCAGACACACACTCATTTAAAAAGTACCCGAACCAATACGGCTGCCCAGGTGTAAACTGTACAAGGAAGACACCAATGACCATGCCAGAGTGGATGGGGGAAAGCCAGGAGGCCTTGACTATGCACCAAGAGCTATGGACACCTGAGGAGAGCTGGGAGCAGGAGAGGTTCCTCAGGAAGAGCAGACCAATTGGTTGTCCAGTGACAGATAGTCAGCCTTGAAAACACACGTGACAAAATAGGTTATATGTAATATAACATATATGCATGCAATAGCAATTAGTGTGATAAGAGGCCATGTATTTGAACGAGAGTGGGGAAGGGTGAATGGGAAGATTTGGAGGGAGGGAAGGGGAAGGGGAAATGTAATTATAATCTCAGAAATAAAATTAAAAAGCATTTGATTAGAGCATTGTGGATGGTGTAGGTAGCTTTTGTGCCATACTGCTTGCCTCATTTGCATAGCAGTTTAATAGACTTAACATTTAGAAGTAAGATTTTGTCCTAAGGGTAAGCTAGTGTAGCCAGCCCCCCATCCATTCACCCATTCTTCCATTTATTAGGTGCCAGCTGCTGCTGAACAAGCCATTCTTGAATTCAACCAAGGAGTTTGCACTCTGGAGGCCCAAGGTCGAGTTGTTAGTTATGGGAAGTACTGTGTTAGCTATGGTCTTCTTCCGTGTTCCTGAGGAAAACTGGGCTCCATCAGGGCCTCTGAGTTGACCCCACTGGTACTTGAAGGACTTTGGTTAAGAAAATTAAGTCATCACCGTAATTTGTCTTCATATGGCACTTTGAACCTATAAATGTAAACTTTGAAGACCTTATTTCATTTACTCTCATGCTCCCTCACCTCCAGAGTCTTTGGTCCATTTACCCTGCTGCTGGTCCAGAAGGTGTGTTGGGGGTGTGGTATTTAATTCTGCCCTTGTCCCATTAGGCCTGCATTACTGCCTCTGGATGTAAGGACCCCAGGACCCCTTTGTGCTCTCTGGTACTGTCGTTTTCTTCTGGTTTTGCTGTTTCTATCTTTCTCTGGTTTTTATTAAGGTCTGCTTCCAGCTGGTTCTTTTCACTATTTATCTTGACACTGAATCTTGCTGAGTTGCCCAGAGTAGCCTCAAAGTCCTGGGCTTACAGGACTCCTGCCCAAGTTTTCCTTTAGCTGATCACTGCCTGGCCTTTCGGGCATTTATACTTAATGCGTCGATGCCTACTCTTTTTCAGGGCAGTATTCTCACGGTCAGGTGCTGCAGGGAGACTTCCCTCCAAATGGAGGGTTTCATGCACTTGGTTTTTTTGAGTGTGGCATTCTAGTGGGGTAGGCAGAAATAGGATTTCCAGAAATCTTAGAAGGCCTGGGGCATCTGGCAGTATGGGGACAAGAGGGCCTGAGTTAGTTTGTCACACTGCTGTCACAAACTGCCTCAGCATGTATTTCTCACGGTTCTGGTGAACAGCTCTGAGCACAGCCTTCTGTCTGGCTCATAGGCAGAGTGCTCACTCACATGACTTTTTCTCAGTGTCCCTCTCTCTCCCATTCCAGGACTTTGTACATGCTGTACCACCGAGTCACACCCCTCCTTTTTCTTATATCTTATATCTTCTTATATCATGTAACCTTAATTATCTCCTCAAAGCGTTTTCTCTGAATTCAAGCACATCGGCAAGGTTAGGACCTCTGTGTATGGATTTGGTTGGGAGAGTGAAACAGTTTTCTCCACAGCAGAGTTAGGATAGCTTCATCTTTTAATTTTCATGCTGGGGATTGAGCCCATGGCTCTGGCATGTTAAGCAGATGTTCTACTACACAGCCTCACCCAGCCCTGGTTCTCTTCGTAACAAGGGCACTTAGTTGACCATAGCTATTTGAGAATGGGTGGGATAGGACAGGCCTCAGGTGTTGAGTAGGTCAAACCAGGGTGATTTATTGTGGGAAGAACAATAAGAATTAGCAGTGGTGGAGTCCGAGTTAGAGAGACAGGAATAAAGAGAGAAGAAAGTGTCATGGAGACGGGGATTCAGGCCTGACAGGTGAACGTAGAGACGGGGATTCAGGCCTGACACGTGAACATGGAGACAGGGGATTCAGGCCTGACATGTGAACATAGAGACGGGGATTCAGGCCTGACATGTGAACATAGAGACGGGGATTCAGGCCTGACACGTGAACATGGAGACAGGGGATTCAGGCCTGACATGTGAACATAGAGACGGGGATTCAGGCCTGACATGTGAACATAGAGACGGGGATTCAGGCCTGACACGTGAATATAGAGACGGGATTCAGGCCTGACACATGAACATGGAGACAGGGGATTCAGGCCTGACACATGAACATGGAGACCGGGATTCAGGCCTGACATGTAAACATAGAGACAGGGGATTAAGACCTGACACACGAACAGAAAGTGCCTATCAGCTGAGATGCCTGAGGGGCAAATTCAGGATGTGTGAAATTGTGCCAGCCTAAGTCCAGAAATGAGACCATGGGATTTCCTCCTGTTTGGAAATGTAAATCATCTTAGCACCCTTAGCTTAGTTCTCTGTCTCCTAGTCTAGGCAGGCTCTAGCCCCCCTGGGGAGTTAACTCTATGAAGGTGAGCTTTTCCTAGAGTCTGCTTAGGAACACTTCCTTCATTCACAGATTCTTCTAAAGCATCTCATGTCTAGTTCTCCAGGGCATCTCATCAAGTATCTGGTGACACCCTTCACCAGGTGGGTGACCATGCGCTTCTGTACAGATGTCTGTCTATACACATGTATGGACTAGAGGACAACCTTGGGTGTTGTTCCTCAGGTCCTGCCCACATTTATTTGATTCTTATTTTTTTGAGGTCATATTTATTTTTACTTTGTGTGGCTGTTTCGCTTGCATGCAGTTCTCTCGGAGGCCAGAAGAGGGCATCAGGTCCTCAGGGACTGGAGTTGAAGGTTGAGAGTTGCCATGTGGGTTCAGGGGTTGAGCCTGGGTCCTTGGGAAGAGCAGCCAGTTGTCTTTACCACTGAGCAGTCTTCCCAGAAAGTGTGGTAACCTGGTGTGTTTATTTCCTGGGGTTGTGGGTGGTAGGCACAGTTTTTAGCCAGTGTTACCTTCCAAGATGCTGCTGATCACTTCTGCTCTTCGAGACATCTCTGCCCTTGGGTGCAGGGGTTAAGAGCCATGTGAGTGCTGGGACTTGAACCCCAGTCTTCTGGAAGAGCAGCCTGCGCTCTTAACTACTTTGTCACTTCTTCAGCCACTACTTATTCATTCATGTATTTATTTAGGGGGTGGGGTTCTAGACAGAGTTTCTCTTGTAACAGCCCTGTCTGTCCTGGAACTCACCTTGTAGACCAGGCTGGCCTCAAACTCATTGATATATACACCTGCCTTTGCCTCCCATGTTCTAGGACCAAAGGCGTGTTCCACCACTGCCCTAGCCTAGCCATTTAAAAAAAAAAAAAAAAAGAATCTTAAAGAGTCGAATCCTCCTATGTTTGCAGTTGAAAGTGAACACAGCTAAATAAGATTCTCTTCTGTAAGAGCCTGTCTAAGCAATTGCAGGGACCCTGGAAGGGTGAGGCAGCTAGCCCATGAAGTGGCCAGTGGAATGATGTTTGTGCTGATAGGTATTGATAATATGCTGGGCACTTGAGGTTAGTATTGCTGGTGTAACAATTGGGGTCTGGTTTGTATCTCTAGAGTAACTCCTGGGTTTGAGTTCTCAAATGGCACTGATAACTCTGGGCACTTAATGACAGAAGGCCTTCCCAGATCTTGTTCCTGGTGGTATGATGAGGGTAGAGAAGCCAGTAGCTGCTTGTGTGCTTGGATTCTGTGCCCAGCATTAACTGCGTCACTACTGTTAATTTAGTGACAGCCCTGTGAGGTTAACTGCCCATTTAACTGTTGGGAATGTTGAGGTTTGGAGGCTTCAGCTGCTTGCTTGTTCATGGTCATAGTGCCATTGAGTAGCAGAGTCCATTGAGGCTGCTGCCAAATTAAGCTATGGTCCTGCTGCGCCTTTTTGGTCTAATATGCTCACCGAGGACTTGAGATTGAAGGTGGGTTTGAGGAAGGCTGGGAACAGCACTCATGTAGGATCCTGTTGAACAACCCCAAAAGGCGAAGGGGGTGGTAAGGAAGCACCCGCTAGTACAGTTGAGCAGCTAAATGTGTGATGAATGAAATCAAAAGGGCCTTTGCCAGCATCTTGATGGAAAGCTACCAGAAGATGACTAGAACGGCGACTTATTTAGATGTACTTTCTAAACTGGGTGATGGTGCTATGCACCTTTAATCTCAACACTCAGGAGACAAAAGGGTGGATCTCTGAGTTTAAGGCCAGCCTGGTTTTCAGAGTGTCAGGATAGCCAGGACACAGAGAAACGCTATTCTGAAAAAATCAGATAAATAAATTATGAATAAATAAAGTGAGTGAATGAATAAATAAACAATTATAAAAAGCATAGGTGTACGTTCTAGAAAACTCCAGGATGAATAGATTGGGAGGAGGCTATAGTAGGCCTTCTCTTGCCTCACTGGCTTCTCTCTACTCAAATAAATAAACACATGATTTATTGACTTAGTTAAAATTGGCTGGAGAGATGGCTCAGAATTTTAGAGCACCGACTGGTCTTCTAGGGGTCCTGAGTTCAATTCCCAGTAACCACATGGTGACTCACAGCTATCTTAATGAGGTCTGGTGCCCTCTTCTAGCCTGCAGGGATACGTGTAGGCAGAGCAGCATATACATAATGAATACATAAATCTTTTTTTAAAACTGAGCATTTTCAATCTGGACAACATTTCATTTGTGTGTGGCTCTGGGGACTACTCCATCTTGCTTTGGCCTTGAAAGCACAGCTTGTTTCTTGCTTTTGATGGTAAATGCAGTGTTTCTGACATTCTACATGAGTTAGATTTCAGCCTCATTTTGCTGTTTCCTGCAGTGCTGGCCAAAACCCCTTGCTGTTCCAAAAAGTATAACACTTGGCATGGGTTAGCCACAACCTTTTCCCAGTCTAACATGGTAGATCCCATATTTTGGTATCTTATTCAGGGTAGGGCTTGGGAATGTGTATTTTTTTGCAAGTTCCTAGGCAATTAGGATGCTGGGAGTTTTGCAACACAAATATGTTGCTTATACAGAGGTTGGGGATTACATATCAGATATCCTGCTTATCAGATATTTACATTACAATTCATAACAGTAGCAAATTTACAGTTATGGAGTAACATAATTTTATGGCTGGGGGGTTCATCACAGCATGAGGGACTGTATTAAAGGGTCCGCTGCTGTAGACCACCATGTAACCTGCAAGCCTAAAATATTTCCTATCTGGCCATTTGCAAGGAAAGGCTTGGCTACCCTACTTCATGGAAGGTGTCACTAGTGCTGGCAAAAATCTCTGAGTTTATAAATTTCTTTTTATTAAGAACTCTAGCTTTTATGATACTGCTTCATGGTATATCCCACAAGTGTGCAGTGTGGAGAGCGTGAGCACGCCCACGTCTCTAAGGCTCTGACATTTTCTCATGTGACAGAAAAACCTCTTCCTTCTAGCCTGGGACCTAGTCTTGCGCTAGCTCATTTCCTCCACTCTGCTTGAGAAAGAGCATCTGTGTTTGTCCTACAGTCATAAATTCTTTAATCTTGATTTAGAATCTTCCTATGGTTTCTCTACACTCAAGATCTCATAAATATCAACTCGTATTTTCTCTTGGTTCTTACATTTATAATTAATAGTTAATCAGGTTTGGATTGGGGTGCAGCAAGAAGCAGGGACACCTCCCTGTTCTAGCCACCATTCACGGACTCAACCTAACTTACCCTCTGTTCTAAGTGCTTGGACTGGCCGTGGGTGGACTGTCTGACTCCCCTTTCTGTTACTTTACTGAGCTGCCTCTGCACACTGTCCCCTAGCATCCCCTATTTAAGATCATTGCATTTAAAAGTGTTGATTTACTATTGTGGGTGTGCACACTTGTCACAGTTGTGTGTGTGAAGGGAAGAGAACAACCTGAAGGGATTGAATCTCTTCCCCATTGAGGTCTGGGGATCCAATTCAGGACAACCTGAAGGGATTGAATCTCTTCCCCATTGAGGTCTGGGGATCCAATTCAGGACAACCTGAAGGGATTGAATCTCCACCATTGAGGCCTGGGGATCCAATTCAGGTTGTCAGGTGTGGTAGCAAGTGCCTTCACTAGCAAAGCCATTTTACATAAACTTTTTTTTTTTCCTTTTTTAAAGGGAGGAGTGTCTGATGTAGCCCTGGTTAGCCTATATTATTGAGGGTGACTTTTTTTAACATCGGAGTCTCCTGTCTCTTCAGAGTGCTAGGATTACAGGGCCACCATACACAGGTTTTTATTTTATTTTATTTATTTTTTTAAATGAGGACTTCATGCACAGCAGGCAAAACTGAGTTATATCCCTTGCCTCAAGTGTCTGTCCTTTTTGAGACAGGGTCTCTCTGTGTAGTCCTGGCTCTTCTGGAACTCACGTTGTAAATCAGGCTGTCTTCAAACTCACAGATCCTGCCTGCCTTGCCTCACAAATGCTGAGGCTAAAGGCGTGCACCACCATGCCTGACCTCAAGGCTTCTTCCCTTCTTTTCTTCCCACTTTCCTCCTCCCTCCGTTTCTTACAGTCAAGTGTTTTTCAATTTAGGATTTCAAAACAGTTTAAATGTAAACACAAGTTAGTTTAGAGAGTCTTGTCAGTGTGTGGCGGTGTGTGTGTGTGTGTGTGTGTGTAGAGAGTCTTGTTTGTGTGTGTTGTGTGTGTTGCTAGCTATTGAACCCAGGACTGTGCATACTAGGTTAGTGTTCTATCATTGAGACCATTCCCTAAAGCATCTTTATAATGTTGACTTATTCTTTCAATGAGGAGAGCAGTTTCTTTACTTTTTTAAAAATAGCAAGATCAACAGATTACTGTTTATTTTCTTTTATTTAAAGTTTTTTGTTTGTTTTTAATGTATATGGGAACTTTTCCTGTGTTCATGTTTGTGTACCACATGCATGTAGTACCTCTGGAGGCCAGAAGAGGGTGTCAGATCCTCTCTAGTGCTCTTATCTGCTGAGATGGCTTGGTATCTAGCCCTATATTTAAAGCTGGGAAGGATGGCCACACCTGTAATCCCAGTACTTGGGAGGCTGAGGTGTTTGTTTAGGCCAGTCTGGGATATGAGGTTCAAAGCCATCTTGAATTACACAGTCCTTATCTCAAAACACAACAGAATAAGTGCTTCAGAGACTCTGTTGTTGAGCTGTACCACCTCCTGCCAACCCTAGGCAGAGTGGTGGGTTTTTAACATTTGAACAAATTGTGGTGGATCAGTTCTTACTGCCGTATGGGTCCTGGGATTGACTGAACTCAGATTAGTGAGCTCGGCTCAAGTGACCTAACCTGGTGAGCCATCTTCCCGGCCCATGGGGTTTCTTGGGATCTCTGGGATCTGTCCAGGTCATTGGAAGTTCTTCAGTTCACCTTCCCTGCCATACTGAGGATGACTCCACATTTTTTGCCAAGAAGAGCCAATGAGTTCTATTTGTTTTTAGGTCCATCCTAGGGGCTTCCTGGTTTTTAGCCCACGCCATTATTTTTTGCCAGTCTTTGAAAATGCTCTCCCTCAGAGAATGGACCCATATGCAGACAGACTGGGGATGTATGCAGCACCTGCTTCTGCTCTTTCTGCTTCTCCACTGGTCCACCCACCTTGCTCCAGAGCTCTGTGTCATCTCTGAAGCCCCTTGTGGGTTCCTGGGATGCCCACCTTGTGGTCTGGAGTTCCTCCTGCTTTCCAGTCACTGGTGTTCATGGGTTCCCTTCCCCACTAGCTCCATAGGGTCCATTGGAGATGCCTTTGTAGGGCTTCAAAGTGATTAGGAGTAGAAAAGCGTTTCTGAGCCCGTTGCTTTGCCTGGGAGCTGGTCTGACCGGGACTCTGTTATATTACTCATGACAAATACAACTTGAATTTACTTGTTCAGTACTGACTTAGGTTGATGTATCAAATGCCTTAAACTCTTTTCACATTTGAAATCCCACACTTTTTTTTTCAGTGTCCATCAACTCCTAAAATACATTTTCCATATTTCCTTTTGACTGACCCACTTTCCAACAAGATATCTGTATCACGGTGCATCTCATATGAAAGATAGGAGCTCAGATGGTCCTAGGACCACTCTGCGAAAAGACTACTCTCTATTGTATTGTGTTAAGATTTATTTCTGGGTTCTCTGTTATAGTTCATTAATCTATATGTATGTCCTATGCCAACATTGTGTGTGTCCTTATACTGCCCCGTTTCAATTACCATAACTTTCTGTTCAGTTTTGAAGCTGGGGGAGGGCAGTCTTTGTTCTTTCGCTATTTTTGGACCTGTGTATTTTTATGTGAATTTCAGGATTAGTCTGTCAGCTTTTGCCACAAAGGCAGATGGGATTTTGATAGTGATTGCAGGGAACTGGTAGATCAGATTTGGTAGCAGTACCAAGAATTACTTTAAAAAAAAAAAAAAGTTGGTCCAAGGAGAGAGATGGTTCAGTGAAGAGCACTGGCCATCCTTCCAGAGAACTTGGATCAGTTTCCCAGCACCCACAAGGCAGCTCAGGACTCCAGTTCTAGGGGCATCTGACACCTTCACAGAAAAAAAAAAGTTTGTTTAAAAAAATTGAAGTTAAAAAATTGCCGACCCTAGGTAATTGCTCTATTTCCGCCTTCGCCCCCATCACCCTTATGGGCCAATCATTATCTGCTGGAGAAAAGATGCTAGAGATCAGTGGTTCCCGATTTAAAAGTGAACTGAAGTCACCTGAGGAATTTGGGTGCCTGGTTTCACTCCAGAATATGAGACGCAGTTTCAGCATTCAGTGGAGTATTGGAGTTTTAATAATTTTCCAGGAAGCTTCATGGCACAGCTGGAGTTGGGAACCTGTGCTTTAAAGGAACTAAGGCTTAGACACACATTACTTCAGAGCCCCTGCAGAGATGATTGGAGGGAAACGCGTTCCTAACTGGGACCTCTGTCTCTTTGGTGTGTGATCAGATCTCTGTTCTGTTTGTTCCTTTCATTTTTATTTTTTGTTGTTGTTTTGTTTTGTTTTTGTTTTTGTTTTTGTTTTGTTTTGTTTTTTTTGAGACAAGAGTTTCTCTATGTGACAGCCTGGCAGTCCTGGAACTTGATCTGTAGACCAGGCTGGCCTTGGACTACAGAGATCCACCTGCCTCTGTATCCTAAGTGCTGGGGTTAAAGGTGCATGCTGCCATGCCAGCTGTTTGCCTTCTCTTAATGTAGTGGGGCCACCAGCATTGCTGACTTTGTTCTCCCAATAAGTTAAATGGTCTTGCCGATTGAGTTCTCCTTGATCTGTGTGGGAAGTGGAGAGCAGTCCCTAGAGGGCATCATTTCTCAGAAATCTGACCCCCTCTTTTTTTTTTTTGTAAGCAGAAGTGGATTAAAAAATATGCTGGCAATTTATAGCTATTTTTAGGAAATGTCATATTGAGAACACTGAAGCTGGTCAGAATTACTGGAGGGCTCTCTGGAGGTGTGACAGGCATCCTTCTGCTCAGCAGTAATGGAATGTGAGGCCTGTGAAGTAGCTCATTGCTTTAACTCACTGAATACTCAGGGTTGCGAGTTATATGTGAAAATAAAATTTCTGTATATGTGTATAAGTGCACCCATCATGTATAACTTCTCATGTATAACAGAGATCAGACAGCAGCTTAAAAAAAGCCTTCCTTAGACCAGTGAGATGGCACTGTGGGTAAAGGTGCTTGCCACCACACTGAAGCCCTGGGTTCCATCTCCCTGGCCCACGTGGTGGGACAGAAGTGACTTGGACAAGTCTGCCCCTTACCTCCTCACTCATGCTGAGGCATAGGGGGAGCCTCTCTAGCACTCTGCCTCAGGAATGTCACTAGAATGTCTTTAGAATTTGACCTTTAACAGCTTATTTTACCCGAATGCATCACAATTTACATGACATTCTTCTGTTGAACCTTCAGCTTCTGAGCCCCCCCCCCACTTTTTTCCTGCTGGGCGGGGGGAGCCTTTTATGTAAATCTATGTGCATTTTTCTGGTTATTTAAATTTGCAATTTGAAGGATTTTTATTATTTTCGTGCATGTGTGTGAATGAATGTATGTGGTATTATATATGTAGTGTGTGTATGAATGTTTGCTATGAATGTGAGTGCACGTGAATTGTGAGTGTCTGAGATGGAATGTCTGCCTCAGTTGCTCTTCTCCTTATTTACCGAGGCAGGGTCTCTCACCAGAACTTGCTACCAGTTTGCCGTAGGGATTCTGTGGTGGGGATACAAGTGAATTACATGCCTGCCAGGACTTCCCGTGGGCACTGGGAACTGGACCAGGTCCTCTGCAAGTAATAAGTGCTCTAAACCATGGAGCCATCTCATTTCTCTGGTCTGCATTTACATTTATATTTTGATATTTTGGCTTATTTGTTTCCAAGTGGCTTATATAGTTCTTTTTTTATATATCAAGAATATTAATATTTTAATAAATCATTCTAGTTTCTACAACTTCTCTTGTAATCTTATTTTTCAAGACAGGGTTTCACTGTATATGGCCCTGACTTTCCTGGAACTCACTCTGTAGAACAGATCTGCCGGCCTCTGTCTCCTGAGTGCTGGGATTAAAGGTGTGTGCCACCACTGCCTGGCAGAAAAATGTTGTTTTTCTAATAGTGAAATTTAGCAAGAGGCAGGTGGCTTTTTGACACTGAAGCCAGCCAGGGCTACACAGTGAGACCCTGTTTCAAGATAAACAGCTCCTCCGCTCAAAACCATTCTTTTGGGTTTGGGTTTCTGGGTTTGTTTTTTTGTTTTAAGGCTGAAGAAAAATCTTTCAAACCATGATCTTATTTAAAGTTTATTTTGGATTTCAAATTTAATTGTTTACTAAAATATATAAGGAAAAATCAGCTACCACCTTGAACTTAGAAATGTAAGTACATTTATTTTAGATTTGGTTTATTTTACGTGTGTGAGTGCTTTGCCTGCTTCTATTTTTGTATTTACACCAAAGGCTGCCTTGTGTCTAGTGAGGTCAGAAGAGGGCATCAGATTCCTTATAACTGGGGTATGGTTGTGAGCTACCACGTGGGTCCTAGGATCCTATCCAGAGTTGTGGAAGACCTGTGCTGTTTTTAACTAGGGAGCCATGACTCTGACCCACCCCCCACTCTTTCAGTGCTGTTTCTGCAGTGAAAGTAAGACTGACTAGAGGCTGTGTTATCCCAGAACAAGAGAGGAATGCCAGGTGTGATCTCCAGACTTGACGTTCCAGTTCTAAGTTTGGGTTTTGGGTGCTGGGTTCTTTAGGCCCTAAGAGGAGTTCTCTTTTTGATTTTTTTTTTTCTCCAGTAGAATGACAAAATGACATTCAAAACTGTCCTCAGGATTGATGCTATCTGGCTTTGTTTGAATGGAGCCTTCCTTAGTTAGCATTCACATAATTCTGGAACCATGTCTTTAATAGGATTAAGGTTTATTGGTCTTTTTGACTGAGGTTCTGTTTGTGGTTTTCTGGTATCCAGCAGGACACTGCATCCTGTTGGGCCTGAGAGTCCGCTTGGTATGTCCCTGACAACCGAGAAAGGAGACAGACAAGTCTAATTCTGCTCCTGACAACTGGTGAGCTGCTGCCAGCTCCTCGCTGTCCTCCCCTGCCCCATGGATGGGTGGGACTGCAAGACTCTAAGTGTTCTGCCCTTTCACCTGCCCTGGTCTTTGGTTTGGGCAGTGACCCGAGTCACTGTAATGTGTATATCACCTAATTGTGATCACTCTTAAAGATATTTGGGGAAAGGCTATAGGAAGTTTGGGTTGGCATACACAGTGGCCTTTTCAATGAGATTGAAGGTTGACCTTTTAATGGAAGGTACAACTTATGAAGGGAAAACTGGATCACCGTGCTACCAGGTCTGACTTGCCATTGGACTTTTACACATGCCATTTGCCAAGGATATGAATTATATTTTTATTACTTGGATCTTCATAATTAGGATGATGAATCCTAATTTTCTCTACCTCCATTTTTCTAGAGATGAGAATATATTATCGCATTTGTAATAATAAATTAAGCATATTGTCCTGGCTAGTTTTCTGTTAACTTGAAACAGACTAGAGTCACCTGAAAGGAACTGGAATGGGGAACATGCCTCTCTTTTCTTAATTAGTGCTTGAGGCCCAGCCCACGGCGTGGTGGTGCTATTCCTCCCGGGCAATTGGTTCTGGGTTCTGTAAGAAAGCAGGCTGAGCCACGCGATGGAAGCAAGGCAATAAGCAGCACTCTGCATGGCCTCTGCATGCTCCTGCCTCCAGGTTCCAGCCTTATTTGAGAGTTCCTGGCCTGACTTCCTTATGATGAATAGCAATATGGAAGTGTGAGAACCCTCCCCCCTTGCTTTTGATCATGGTGTTTCGTCATAGCAGTAGTGATCCTAAGATGCACGCTAAGTGAAGAGTAGTGTCTCAGAAGTTCCTGAAAACATTTACAGTTTAAGTCATTGGGTACAGTTATACTCAGTAAGTTGATTTGCATATTTACTTATGAAATACAGCAAGCACATGTTGCGTGCGTGCTCAGGAGTGATGATGGCCCATGGCTGCTCTCAGGGGACCATAACAATCTGTAGCTTCAGCTCCAGAGGCCCTCTTCCCTTCCATGGGCACCAGGCAATATGTACAGACATCTATACAGGCAAACACTCGTACACATAAAAACAAAATTAAAAAAAACTTAAACAAAAAAATAAAGATCAGGCCAGTATAAATTTCACCTGGGGTTGTGGGTGGGGCTCCTGAGACCCTACCCCTAGTTGAAGAACTCTTGACAATGGCTGCTAAAGGAGTCATATTTGGGAATTTGAAGCTGGTGGGGGGTTGGGTAGGGGTGTTGTGGGTCTATGAAGGAGCTGGAAGTAGATAGTGGGTATGTGTATGGATAAGATCAAAATATATTGTCTGAAGTATGCAACTTTTAAAGAAGAGATTTTTAAAAAAGAGATTCTTATCATCTGCAATCTGACAGTTTATGCTCAGGAAAATGTCTACTCTGCAGAGCTTTGGGGTAGGTATGTGCCCATGAGTGCAGGTGCCAAGGGCTTGCTTGTGGGTCTGTGCCCATGAATGCCTATGTAGACCAGAAGCACTGGACTCCCTGAAGCTGGAGTTACAGGCGGTTGCTAGCCACCTGACCTTAATGCTAGAAATCAAACCCAGGTCCTCCGAAAAAGCAGTGCATGCTCTTAACCCCCAGGCCATCTCTCTCCAGCCAGTAGATTTTTATTTTTATTTTTTATTTAAAACATTTATATGCTAGGAATGGAGGCATGCTCCTTTAATCCCAGCACTTGGAGGCAGAGGCTAGTAGATCTCTGTGAGTTCCAGGCCATCCTGGTCTACATTCTGGAATTAAAGATGTGAACTACCATGCCTGGCTGTTTATTTTTATTTTATTTTATTTTTGTTTTTTCAAGACAGGATTTTTCTGTGTTACAGCTCTGGCTGTCCTGGAACTTTGTAAACCAGACTGGCCTCGAACTCATAGAAATGCACCTGCTTCTGTCTCTTAAAGACATGTGCTGCCACCACCTGGCCTGGTTGTTTTTTAGAGGAGAGCTATCAGACATTTAAAATTTATTTTTGACCAGATTGAACTGAAAATGATAATTACTTTTCTGGTTTTTTTTTCAGAGTGGAGGACCTTTCTAAGCCTGAAGGATTAAAAAAAGATACTAGATTTGACTTCAGAAATAGCAATTTACAACAAAGGCTTATGATGTTATGAGGAGCTCTGACAAATGAGTGAAAAAAATCCTCAGTTCTTAAAAGAACTAGAGAAGCCGATCAAAGGTGTCAGGCTCGGCCAGATACTCCCAAGGCTTGCTTCTAGAAGGAGGAAACAGGACGTTACTGAGTTTTGTTTGCCTTGTTTTGTTCATTTGTCATTTCTTATGGGCAGGTTGGGAGTAGCAGCCTGTTAACAGGTACCCACTTTGGGGCAGTTACTTACTTTGTCCTTTGCTCCATTCGCTCAGTTGCTTATTCAGGTCTTCAAAGCAAACCAACCACAGCAGAAAGAATTTCCCTGTCCTATTCAGTTGTCAGGTGTGTTTTCCTCGTAAGTCTGCAGAGCACGGGGATAGAGCCAGGCTAGTTAAGTAACTTCTGGTTCTTGTTATTTAGATCATGATTTGGGATATTTTTCAGCCTGTTACTGTTTCATCTTCTAAACATGACCCCATAGCCTGGTAGCTGAGAGGTGCTGACTTGGGGATGCTATTCCTTCTGGTGGCTGCTCCCCTAAACAGTGAATGTCTCTTAGAGGCAGGATGGTGAGAGACAGTGATTGATGTTAAGCCTGGTAAAATATTATTTCAACTCCATTTTTGGTGATATTTACTTATGTATAGATTGGCAACTGCAGCACGCACAGATTGAATATCCTTTATCAAGAGTGGTTAGGACCAGAAGTACTTTACTTTTTTTTTTTTTTTAAAGTTGAGTTTATATAATGAGATTTTAGGGATAAAACCAAACTCTAAACATGAAGTTCATTATGTTTTCTACACTCTGTATACATATAGCCTGAAGGTAACTTTATACAATAAACTACTTATGGTTAAAACAAAATTTCATAGTGTACAATTAACAAAATTTGGAATTTTTAATTTGAGATGTTTAACCTTGTGGGTTCTTCATAACCAACTCTACCTCAGCCACAAGGTTACAGGCTTCAGATCAAAGTGGAGCCCCTGGAGCAGACATCTGTGAGCATGGGGTCCTCCAACTCTCCCACACAAAGGCTGGAGGATTCAGGATGGGAGGGGCTATAAGCTGAAGGGTGGGCTCAGTGTCCAGGCCAGTTTGATTGTGTGATCCTTGCCTAGTGGAGGTGGAAGCCACTCCTTCCGCTCATCTTTCCAGTCTACTAAACACTTTCCCAAATATATTCATAAGGCGCTTAGGACTTTTTGGATTTTTCTGTAATTTGTAGGCTAAAATGAAATCTTGTTAATTGTGAATTTTGAATTTGGGGCTTGTGGGAGCCTAATTTTTAAACTAAAACTTTAAGCTTTTGCGTTTTTTGAGACAGGATCTCATATAGCCCTTGCTGATCTTGAACTCCTGATCCTTCTCCCAAGTGTGGGGATTATAGATCTATAATAAAAGAAGCATTTGCATGTGAGAAAATTATTCAGTCTTCAGAAGTGTATAAATTAGGAAGGTCTCAATCTTTTTTTGTTGTGTTTTTGTTTTCTGAGGCAGAGAAACTGTCTTGAACTCACAGAGATCCACTTGCCTCTGACTCCAGTCTCACAGTCTTAAGCTCTTCCTCCTACTTCAAAGCACCTAAGGTATGTCCTCATCAGTGTGTACAAATACATGTATGCAATTGATATTTCTCAAAGGTAGTATCATACTATCAATATTGGACAACTACATTTGTAAAGAACAGTACACTTATTTTTAAGTATAAGTAAGCCATTTAAAAAAACTTCTTTTTCATATTCTGTCCATATACTTTTAAGTTTTAGATGCTTTGTATATATATGTATGTGTCTGTGTGAGTTATGCCATGTGTGTGATGATGCTTGTGGAGGCTAGAAGTCTGTAGTTACAGTTGGTAGCTGCTTCATAGGGCTCTGGCAGCGAGCACTCCTAACCTCCGAGGCTCAGTGCCTTCTACCCCCATTATACCTCTTGAATAGTCTTTAGTGGTGGTTGCTACATTGTGCCTCTTTTCTGACAGTTATGAAGATTTTATTTTGGTAAGTTGTATTTTTTGGCCTTGCATATAGTATATTGTTTTAAAAAGGAAACAAAAACATTTCTTGGTTTTTTTATTCACTTAAATTTTATCCATCCATCTATCCAAAGACTAGTGTTTTTAAAATTGATGGGGGAAAAATGGCAGGCTCATGATGGTTTATTGAAGATGATCAGATCTGGTATTTCTGTGCTTATTTACTTCTAGCTTACTGGTAAAAGCTGATGCTAAACTGACCCACCCAGTAACAGTTGGTAAGAATGGAAGTTTCTCAGCATGAGTTTTCCAGTGGTCTACCCAAATTATTGGCTGTCTCAAGCATTTTTCTTCACTCTGCTCTGCCAGCTTGTGCCTGAGATAGCCACTGAGTCTGTCTGGCTTTGGGTTTTTATTGTAAATATATGTAAGATGTGTAGTGGAATTCAGGTGGCAAAGCTTGGAAGCATGTCTCTGGAGTACGGGAGCCTGAATGGGGCATGGCCAGATCCCATTAAGATTCTGGAACACTGAGCTCTTTCCTATTTTGTTCTTGTGTTTTCGGAGAGCGGATCAGTAGCCCTGGTGTGGGACAGTTCCTATCTCTAAGAATTGTCTTAGGGTTCAATTTGTATCATGAGTGCTCATATGCTCCTCAATAAATATTAATTCTTTGTATGATATATTGCTAGAGAATTTTTCCACCATAGCTCTGTAACATGAGGCTTCTGGTCCAGACCTGCCCACCGTGTATTATTGGACCAGCACTCCCAAATTCCAAAGAAACACAGAGGCGCTTATATTGATTTCATGCTGTTTGGCCTTTGGTTTAGGCATATTGCTAGCTAGTTTTCATCTTAATTCAACCCATTTCCATTAGTCTCTCATGCTACATGGTCCCTTGCTTCTTTGAGAGGCTGGATCATGTCTCTTATGACTCTGCCCTCCTCCTACCTATGCTCTGATTTCCCCACCTACTCTTATGATGTAGGCTGTGGGCCAAAACTGCCCCTTTATTTAAAGAATGACATTCACAGCATCCAGAAAGACTCCCACATTAAGGAATGGCTTTTCACTGCAGTTAATGATAAGTTCCTTTGAGCACAGTAAGATCAGACACTTGCTGGTGGTTACTGAGGTTCTGACCCACCCAAAGGTGCATTCTACTTCTTTGTTGCTGTGATAGAGTACATGACCAGAAGCAACTTATTAGGAAAAGGGGTGTTTTAGCTTAGTGTTTCAGAGAGAGAGTCCATAGTCATGGCAGAGTCTTGGCAGAGACATGGTAGCAGGTGGTCAGAGCAAGAATTAGAGAAATCATAGCTCCAACTTCACACAGAAAGTAGAGAGCTGGGGGCGGGCTTGGACTATATACTCTCAAAGCCTCTCCCCAATGATGTGTCCTAAAAGTTCCATAACCTCCTCCGACAGTGCCACCAGCTAAGGACCAAGTGTTCAGATACACGAGCTTATGAGAGACAGTTCATTCAAACCACACACTTAATAATGATTATAGGTGTCTGTGCAGCTAAAGTTTTATCCATTTTCCTGCAAATTTCATGATGTCATTGTTTTTAACAGCTGAGTTACTCCATTCTGTAAATGTACCACATTTTCTTTATTTTTCATTCAGCTGAAGGACATCTGGGTTCTTTCCAGGTTCTGGCTGTTATGAATTAAAGCTATGAACATAGCTGAGCAGGGTCCTGTGACAGGATGGAGCGTTCTCTGGCTCTATGCTCAGGAGCTATAGCTGGGTCTTGGGAGGTAGACTGATGCCAATTTTCTGAGAAACATTCATATTACAATCACTTTAGAATTCAGTTGTAAAGTTTGAACTCCCATCAGTGGGGGAGTGCTCTCCTGGCTTCACATCCTTGCGTCATGAGGTGTCACTTGTGTCAGAAGGGCTTTTGTTAGTTAGAGCTTGGTAGTCAGCCCCAGGAAGAAGTGGCCAAACAAAAGGGAACAGATCTTGGTGGCTTGGCTTTAGGATTTTAATGCAATGGTTTTTTAGCAAGGAGGAGGGAATGGGGGAAGGTCAAGACTTCCAGAGCCATGCTTGGGCTTGCTAGAGCCTTTCAGTAAGCAGATTAGAAAATAAACCTGTACAGTCTTGACATATTAATTACAAGGTAAGGTGGGAGGTAAATATTTGCTTTTTTTTTTTTTTTCTTTTTCTTTTTGGCTATTATTAACAAAGCTTTGAGTGTGCTGCTGTTGACTGTCCTTGGGTCACCATGGCGGTGGAGTGTTCTCTTACCCCTTCCTAGCACTTTGCAGTTTAGTTAGTGGCGTTAAAGCACTTGCATTTCACCAAGAAACATTATCCCTCCCACCTTTTCTACTTTCCTCAAACTTAACGGACAACATAATGTTTGTTTCAATACAGGGGATTGAACCCAGGGCCTTTTACATGCTTTATCCACCAAACTATCACAGCACCTCCCGTGCTCACCCCACCCTTTTTTTGATTTAAAAAGAGGCCAGAGAGTCTCATTAAGCTGTTCAGCCTGGCCTTAAATTCTATGGCTCAGGCAGTCCTGACATTCTCCCAAGCATCTGAGTTTAAAAACCTGTATCACCAGGCTGAGCCTTAATTTTGGTTAGTTTTGATGTTACAAATGATATTGCAACAGCATTTTTTATGGGGAAGAATAATATAGTGGTAAGACTGTTGAACGTAGTACATAAAACTTGTACATTTTTAAAGTTTGGTAGATATTGAGAAATTGTCCTATAGAAAAGTTACAAGAAAGGACATTCCTATTGACACATTCTCTGATACTTTTCTCTTGTTTTGACCAAACTATAAATTATTGAATACAGTATGAAATATTGTGTCATGTTTATATTTATTTTGCTTTAATTTACATATAGTGAAATCCTCTAAGTGTGCAGTTACAAGACCTGTTATGAATGTATAGAGGTGTGGCAACCTTTAATCCCAGACATAGGCAGGTGGATTACCGTGAATTTGAGGCTAACTTGGTCCACATAGTGATTTCCAGGCTAGCAGAGTTACATGGTGAAAAAAAAAATGTCAACAACCCCAAATCAGTCAGTCAATAAGTACAGAGTACATAAATGCTTTTCTTTCTATATTTGTTTGCTCTGTATATGCATAAGTCATCTCTTGCCACTAAGCCACCCCATTAGCTCAGTCCTTCACCTTAAGAAAAAACTACTTTATTTTCACTTATGCTTGCTATAAAGATAAACTCAGGGCAGGGCTGGAGAGATGGCTTATTGGTTAGGAGGTTTCATTCCCAGTACCTACAGGGAAGCTTACAATTGGTTATAACTCCTCATTTGCCCTCTTAAAGCACAAGGCATACTTATAGTACACAAATACAGATGGAAACAACCATATTTATATAATAAAATAATTAAAATTAAAAAGGAAACCCCAGTTTGGCACATTACAAAAATTAGGAGGTCACATCCTTGAGCCTCTGCTGTGAGCATTTTTGTTTCTCCCTTTCTTCTGCTTTCTCTGTACTGGCTCACTCTCTCATTCTCTCTCTCTCTCTCTCTCTCTCTGTGTGTGTGTGTGTGTGTGTGTGTGTGTGTGTGTGTGTGTGTATGTGTGTGTAAACCAGCTCACTCTCTCATTCTCTCTCTCTCTGTGTGTGTGTACATGTGTACCGGCTCTCTCTCTCTATGTACTGGCTCTCTGTGTACCGGCTCTCTCTCTCTATGTACCTGCTCTCTGTGTACCGGCTCTCTCTCTCTGTGTACCAGCTTTCTAATTGCCATTAAAGTGTATATTATATTACAGAAAATAATATGCCTAGATTGATGCTAGAAGCAAAAGGTAGATGTCCACCTGAGGACCCTTGCAAAATAATTTGTTTTCCAACTCTTGAGTTTTATGGGTTTTCACTGCTCTTACTTTCTCTAATATTTGGTTGTACTTAATGGGCACTTGTCAAATTTATCACAAGGTTCAGCTTGTCTATATCATCCCTGGGATTTGCTCATCAAGTATATTTCCAAATTCTTTTTAAGACTTATTTATTTTTATTTTATGTGTATGGAGGTTCTGCCTACATGTATGTGGGGATCTCTGTTTGTGTCTTGGAGACCAGAAGAGGAAGTGGAGTGATAGCCAGTTTTGTTCTGCTGGGAGCTGACCAAGTGCTCTTAACCACTGAGCCATCTCTGTGAATGAACCAACCTTCCTTCCTCCCTCCCTCCCTCCTTCCCTCCCTCCCTCCCTCCCTCCTTCCCTCCTTTCCATTTTTCTGCCTTGCTTGCTTTTTGAGACAGAGTTTCAAAATGTGTATAGCTCTGACTGCCCTGAAACTCACAGAGATCTACTTGCTTCTGCCTCCCAGACAGTGCTGGGTTAGAGGTGTGTTCCCATACCCACTTCCTTACTTATTTTTATTGTTTGTCTTTTTCTTTACCTAATGTTTTTGTCTAGCCACTGCCCAATTGTCAAGAGTCTTACATACTTTGTTCCTAACACATTAAACCAGTAGAGGATCAAAAATACCTGGACTAGGGGTGGGAAGACGGTTCAGCAGTTGAGAGTAGAAAGTGCTCTCACCAATTTTCCAGGTTCAGGTTTCCTGACACACAGTGGCTTACAACTGCCTGTAACTCCAGTTCTAGGGGATCCAATAAATCCCTCTTCTGACCTCTGCAGGCTCTGACATGCATGTGTACAGACAAATGCTCAGTCACATACACACACATCTAAAATTAAATACTTAAAAAAATTGGGAAGAAAAGTTGTGCCTGTGTTGAAAATTTGCAAGCTTCTGTTTCTTGCTTTCACCCTTAACAGTAAAGCACTACAGCTGTTTGTTTCCATGGCCTTCTTGTGTTAGGCACCCTGAGATAGAAGCAAGTGTCCATGGCTGTGCATGTTAATGCCAGCACAGCATTATTCATATGAGGATTTATTTACCTCTAGCTTGTATTTTGGTTTGGAAGGCTTTCTAAAAGCAGGTCACAATGGAAACCATACCCAGTTTGATTTTTGTTGTGTGTTTTTGTTTTTGTTTGTTTGTTTGTTTGTTTTTTTGTTTTTGTTTTTTGTTTTGGTTTTTTTTTTTTTTTTTGAGTCTCACCACATTAATCTGGAATTCACTATGTAAACCAGACTAGCTTTCAACTCATAGTGATCTGCCTGCCAAATACTGGGATTAAAGGCATGGGCTACCACATTTGGTCTTGTAGCTTCTTGATCGTCCTTCTTGGAGATAACTTTGCAGGGAACTCTGAGACTCAGGATTTCCAAAGCTTATTCCATTTGTAGATGACCCTATAAGGGACTGTCATCCATCACTGCTCTGTGTTCTGGGGCTGGGCTGTTGCCTGCCATGCTTGGAGTCTCTTCTAGCCCTGCCTAGATTTCTTGAGAAGTTCCTTTTTAGAATTCTAGTCAACAACGGGGCTCCGATTCCTAGTGGTGTTTTACTCAAGGTATAGCTTGTATGTGTGTATTTCTCTTATTTACTTCAGACTGTCTCTTCAGGTATGGACTATTCCCACCTCAGTACATCAGCATGGTCAGGAAACCGTGAATGACTCATCTCCTTCCATTTGCTGTCAAGGCTGAACCTGAGATGCCAAGCTCACCCAACACTGGTACAGCCTTTTCATCTCTGACTGAGGAAAAGCAGATACGGACACAGCACTTGGCCAGGAGCGTGGCTGAGAAGCAGTGTAGAGTAGCTAGGGCTATGCAGATGCAGAACGAACGGTGTGGATATCAGCTTCATCAACAGTTTCCAGCAATGAGGAGGGATTTCTGTTTTATCTGCGTCTGTTCCTGAGACCTTAAGTATGTCTGGGATTTTGTTTTGGGTTTACAGTCTGTGCTGTTGACGTCACCCTCTTCCTCACCATCAAACATGTTATATAAAAATGCTGTGTTGTTTATGGGATGATTCTTAGCAACAAGACAATTAAATATTTACTAAAGAAGTTGCGTAGTTTGAAGAACCCATGTAAACAATGATGGTGACTTGTACAAGGAGGAGAGAAGTAGATGGCTGGTTGTGTAATGGTTGCCATGAAGGAGATTACAGGCAGGTCAGGACTTTTCAACTGGAGATATAAATGTTTTTAAATCAGCAAATTGATGCTGGATTAAGACCAACTGTTTATATAAATGGTCTTAGTTGTTCCCTGCCTTTCTCCATCGTGTGGAAAATGCCTCCAGTCTGTTCAGTCATTTTAATGATTATCCTTTTCAAATACAGGTATTACGTCTTAGGACTGCTGGACAACCAGCTTCTTTTCTCCTTTGAATAGTAGTCTCCCTGTGGCCTAGTGCTTGTTAGCTTCCCTGTGCGGGTCTAAGCTCCTAGGAGAGCTTCTGCCATGACCCCCTTGACAGAAGTTTGTTCTTAGATTTGTCTCCCCCTTGGTTCCAGTTCCATGTGAAAGCTTAGGAAATGTTTCTGCTACCTCCATATAGACTGATTGTAGATAGCAGAGCCTCTGTTCTCAACCTGTGGGTCTTGGGGGAGGGGGATTATCACATATCAGATCCTGCATATCAGATATTTATACTCTGATTTATAACAGTGGCAAAATTGGTTATGAAGTAGCAATGAAATAATTTTATGGTTGGCGGTCACTACAACTACAGAATGCGGAACTACAACTACAGCATGCGGAACTGTATGAAAGGGTTGCAGTATTGGAAAGGTTGAGAATCACTGAATTAGAGGCATTGGCGGTATTTGAACTAAGATGAGGTTTGTCTTTGCACACACGTGTATCTGTATGTATGTGTAAATCATGTTTTCAGAAGATTATATGCTTGATAGGGTGGCTTGAATGGGAACAGCGTCATAGGCTCATGTTTGAATGCTTGGCATGGAGATTTCAAAAGACCCTCATTCTCAGCTCTTTCTCTGCCTCTTAGTTGCCCTTTAAAATGTAAGTATCAGCTGTCCCTGATGCTGCCCTGCCACCATGGACTCCAGTCTCTGAACCCACAAGCCCCATAAATGCTTTCTTTTGTGAGTTCCCTGGTCATTGTGTTTTGTCAAGGCAAAAGAAAAGTAACTAAGACATATTTTTATTTTGTGGCACATGAATGAGTATGTATGTATGTTTGTATGTGTAAAACATACATGTCTGGTGCCTGAAGAGGTCAGAAGATGGCACCAGTTCCCCTGGAACTAGAGTTATGGTTCTGAACTGTCATGTGGGTCCTAGGAACTAAATTCAGATTCTGACTGCAAGAGCACAATGCTCTTAACTGCTGAGGTATCTCTCTGCCTCCCCCCCATTCATCTCTCCCTCTCCCCTCTCCTTCTCCCTCTCTCTCTCTCTTTCTCTGTTTTGTTCAAGTTAGGGTTTTTCTGTGTAGCCTTGGCTGTTCTGGAACTGGCTCTGTAGACCACCAGGCTGGCCTTGAACCCACAAAGAACCACACACCTCTACCTTACAGTGCTGGGATTAAAGGCATGGACCACTACACATCCCAACTTTCTCTAAAACTTTGTGTGTGTGTGTGTTGTACCAGACAGTATGTGCACATGATTCTAGGGACCACGGAAGCCAGAGGTTATGGATCCCTCTGTAGTTAGAAGCGGTTGTGCATCACTCTTGGAGCGTGCTGGGAACTGAACTCAGGGCTTATATTCTTTAGCATGTGGTGTGCTCACGATCCCTTTGCTCTGTGCTCTGAAGTAGCATTTTCTTTCCACATTTCCAGTGTATGCTTTCTTGAGATAAATTAGACAACTGCAGCAGAGGTCGCATATTTTCCTGGTATATATGTTAAATAAAATAAAAAGTAAAGTTAGTCATTGTCATTGCATACTTCAAAAATTGTTTAAATTTTATGCACATAAGTGCTTTGCCTCATGTAAGAGCTCCATGAGTGCTCATGATTGGATCCCTTAGGACTGGGCTTGGGATGGTTGTGAGCTGTCCTGTAGGTTCTGAGAGCTGATCAGAACTGGCCCTCTGCCAGAACAGCAAATGCTTTTACCTCTGAGCCATCTCTTCAGCACCATAACATATTTAAAAATATGTATATATTACATGTTTCCACAATTTGTCACTTCTCCATTTTAAGGCATTAATGTTTTCCAATTTGCCTTTAGAATTTTTAATGAACAGCCCCAATGAAAAATTGGACTGTATTCTATTTTAAACTAGAATAAATTCTTTAAATGTGTTTTTAGTACTTTTGATTGATGTTAGATGACTAGAAACATTGTACCAGTCAGTACAGTATTGTACACATGCTTTCCTGCTAAAACTATTTTGTAATTTTATTTGTTGCTTTAATTACAGATGACATACCTACTTTTTAGATACTTTCTGTTTTTACAAGAATGTTCATACATAACTACAGTTCTATCAGCAATGCATTAATCCTCAACAGAGAGAGGAGTGTCTAGAGGCCAGTGAGCCTTCAATTAGACACCAGGCAAGGAAAGAGACAAGAACACAGGTAACGCAAAGGCAAAGAGAGGGTTTCCACGGCTAGCATGGCAGCCTCCACTGCAGTGCAGCAGGGCTCAGCTGCTGTTCTACTTGGGCAACGCTGCAGCCCCGGACAATTCTTTATCGTACTCTGGATCTGGATTTATTGTGCATGGGGATGAGGTTCCTGTACATGTGGCTTAGTGAACATACATATGTGTGTACTTGCATGTCTGTCGAGTGCCTAAGTTTTCCAGGCATGCTGGGAAGGCCTTTACCACCTAATTATATCCACTTTCTTTCTCTTTGCCTTTTTTGAGACATGTCTCAACTAAGTTGCTACCCTGCCTTGAACCTGGAGTTACAAGTGGGTGCAGGGAGCCATACCAGGCAAAGAGCAAGTTCTCTGAATGGCCATGCAATCTCTCCAGCTCCAGTTTACTTATTTTTGTGGTGAGGTTTTTGTCTGTTGTTGAGTTCAACTGGAGATGAACTAGGTAATAAGGTGGCATTCTTGAATCACACATTTGCAAGTTCAGTTTTTATTTTTGATATAGTTTTTCTCCCACAGCTCCTTGTATGTCATTCTGTTTGCCACCTCACTGTCAAGCCTGACCTCCCCTCTGTTCAATACGTCATTTGCATACACTCCTCCCCGACTTCCTGCCCTCCCACCTGCTGTATAGAGCCAAGGTAGATATCTGTATGCTCCTCTGAAAGTGTGCGGATGTGAGGCAGTTTCTTATTTCAACATCACCATATACCAACATGTGAGACCCCCTCTTCCCTTATAGGGTTTGAATATGGGTTAATTTGCTGAAATCAGTTTCATTAATAAAAGAAGAGAGATGCTTATAGGTATAGGGTGACACTCACAGAGCAAGGTGGTTTTTGCTCTCTGACCCATACCGCCCTTACTGGCTGTGCATGCTCATAAGAGAGGGGCTCTGGGCCCCTTGCAAGTGCACTCGGTCCCTTGCTGACACCGAGATGGGTCTTGAGCCGGTGGCCTAGCCTTATCTCCACCTTGTAGCTTGAGTTCAGGTGCTTGCAGGCACTCATTCACAGTCCTCAGTGGCAGCCTTGAGTGCCAAGGAAGACAGTTTGCTAAGTCTGATAGCCAAGGTGAACAGTGAACCCACTTTTCTCATCCAGACCCTTGCTTTTCACCATGAACCTTCTATCTGCCCTTTGGCTTTTCCTCACCACACCCCCAGTTTTCTGCCCTGGTTTCATTTCTGCGTTTATTTTAAATGTGAGGTTTCTTTGTTTTTGAAATATGATCATAATAGTCTACTTAAATGTTTATTGGGCTAGGAGTTCAGCTCAGTGGTGCTTGTATGGTATGTGTGAATCCTAGCGTTGGGGGGCTATGGAATTTCTTTTTATTTCCACTGTGCTGATATCGAACCTGAGGCCTCTGGCAGACTGGGCAGCCACTTTACATTCCTAACCCTAAATTGCTTTGTGTATAAAGTGTGTCTGCATGTGTGTAGGTGGGGAGCAGTTTGGGTTTTAATATACCCCAAAAATGAAACAGAAACTTCTTTTCAGTCTGCCCCCACGCTCTTTTTAAAGACACTCTGTTTTAGTCCTAGATGGTCCCTGCGGCCAGCAGGAAGAGAGCCAGAGCTCAGTGTGTCCAGCTCATGACATTCTGGAAAAGGTTGGCTGTGTAGTTGTGTGTTCAGCTTCAGAGCCTAGATACTAGTTGAATTTTTAATTGAATGAGAGGTAAGGATTTGCCTGTTAATAAGACAAATTCTACATGAGTCAGAAACCAGTATTAGAAGTAAGTTGAATACAAAAATAAATATTTTTTTCCCTGCTGTTCTGTATGTTAGAAATGTCCAAAATAGATTTTTTTTTTTCTTCCAGTACTGGAGTTCAGTCCGAGGCCTTGCACATGGCCAGGCTAAGCACCCTACCGAAACTGTGGCTCTGCTCAGGAAATTTTTGTATTTTGTATACTTTTTTGTATAAATCTTTACTAGTGCCAGTTAATTATTTTAACACTAGAGGGTACTGTTGGGTAATGGATTTGCTTTTAGTTCTTCTGGTTTCTCTCTCCCTTCATAAAGATCCAGCATAGACTTTTGTTCATCTGATAATCCCAAATCTCTCAGGTTCTCAGGTTAACAAGAGCAGTGCATGGAAATATTATTGTAACATTTGATTGGAAAGTTACAATCAAACCAAATAGGCTTTATTATTATATTTTAACTTAATTAATTTAACATACAGAATACCAATTTCCCGTGGTAATTTCATTCATACTTATTTTTGATTGGATTCCCACTCAATGCCCCCTCCCAGTTCCCACTCCTGTTTTTACCCCTCTGTCTCAGTAGTCACTTCAATTTTCAGACCACAGGTGGTCTTTTACCTAGCTATCTCTCTTCCTCTCCCCCCCCCCCCACGGGCCCCTTTCTAGTTTCCTGGCCTGTACACACACAATATGTATGTTTAGAATTAGAAGTAATGTACCTTGTTTGTCTTACCTCGCTTGGTACGTTTTCTAGCTTAATTACTTAAAAAGAAAGCAAAAGACATTACATTAATAAAATGAGATTTTCAAATATGTAGTTATTTCTTTTTAAATATGCATTTGCCTGTATATGCATTCGTGTGTATGCATGGGCATGGAGGCTACAGGACAACCTTGAGCGATGTCCACAAGACTGCATTTCCTCTGAGATGGTGGTCTCTCTTCCCGTCCTGCAGCTCACCGTTAGGCTAAACTAGCTGTCCACAAGTCCTAGGGATCTTCTCTCTTAATACACCCCCTGTGTCCTGGTCACAACCACTCACCACTACCCTTGGTCTTATATCTTTTAAATGAGTTCTGAGGATCCAGTTTGGGATTCATGCTCACAAAGCTAGCCCTTTACCAACAAAGTCATTTCTCTAGCCTCTCAAATTCTGGTTCCCTGGCTTGGGTGTTTTTTGTTTTTGTTTTTGGTTTTTTTTTTTTTTTTTTTTTTTGATTTCTCTGTGTAACCTTGGAAGGAACTTGCTCTGTCCACCCGCTCTTTCCAGAGTGCTGCAATTAAAGGCATATGCCACCAAAATTCTTTTGTTGTATTTGTTCAAGTTTAGTAATTTATTTTCCCTCATTTCTGTCTTAAATTTAACCTTATATAGTTGCTAAGAACGGAGCTGCTCACTTGCCTCTCATTACTGGGAGAGAGACATGAGTGGGGTTTTAAATGCACACAAACTTGAGTAGCCAGGAGCCCCAGTATGAAGATTGGCAGAGCACTGCTGGGCACCGCTCTCCCCCCTCCCCCCCAGCACAGGTACAGTGTTGGTGCAGCTGCCTGTGAGGGAGAGAGGGAGCACCTGTGTGAGTTCATTCTAGTTAGTCTTCCAGAGAATTTTGGTTCATCTTTCAGCTTTTCTGCAGTATCTAGTGTTTTTGTTTGTTTTTAAATAGCTATTTTTAAAAAAATTGTGTGTGTTGGGAGATCATGCAAGTGACCACAGATCAAAAGGGTGTCAGAAACCCTGAAACTGGACTTGGAGGTGGCTGTTAAATTAACCATCTCTCCTGGGTGCTGGGCACTGAAGCAGATCTTCCCCAAGAGTAGTATGTGCTTAATCACTGAACTATCTCTTCAGCCCTGTCTATTTGTTAAATATAAATTTATTCTCATT
The DNA here is from genome assembly GCA_033318265.1 of Phyllotis vaccarum. NCBI lineage: Eukaryota > Metazoa > Chordata > Mammalia > Rodentia > Cricetidae > Phyllotis > Phyllotis vaccarum. The sequence goes on along the minus strand of JARWLC010000001.1, from coordinate 159,995,947 downwards.
TCTATTTAGATGTCTATGAGTATATGGCATGTGAATGCAGGTTCCTGTGGATGCTAGAACGTTGCAAGAGATCCCCAGAGATGAGTTAGAGGTGGTAGTGAGCCTCCATGTGGGTGTTGGAAACCAGATCTGGGTGCTTTGTAAGCAATAAGCATTCTCGACTGATGAGGCTTTATAGTTACTTTGCCTTATTGGAATGGCCTTAGTCTTTTGTTGTGTGATAAACACAGACTAGAAGCTGCCTGGGGAAGAAAGGGCTTATGTGAACACAGTCCATCATTGAGGGAAGTCAGGGCAAGAACTCACACTGGGCAGGGACCTGGAGGCAGGAGCTGATGCAGAGGCCATGGGGGAGTGCTGCTTATAGGCCTGCTTATTATGGGTTGTTCAGTTTGCTTTCTTAAGGATCCAGGACCATCTGGCCAAGGATAGCCTCATTTACAGTGGGTGGAGTCCTTACACATCAATCATTAATCAAGAAAATGCAAATATTATATAGATATTTGAGTATGCCAATCCCATGGAGGCGTTTTCTTAGTTAAGATTTACTCTTCTTAGATATGTCTAGGTTTGTTGACAAGACTAATCAACACAGGCATTATAATTAGGTAAGGAGAGACATAGAAGTGCCTTTGAGGGCATTCATAAATGTTTACTGTGAGATGAGTCATGGTCATTTCCCACAAATGCTCCCTTATCACTAAGAATGAATCTCTCTTTTTTAATTGTGCACAGTCCCTTCTTGTTAATGTTAACTTTATCCCCTACATTGGCAGATTCCTGCATGCTGTAAGCCAAGGAAACTCCATGCCTTGGAGGTGGATAGATGGAGTTAAATGTAGGCTATTTGGCCTGTATTTAATAGTGTTACAGGCTTTATTTCATTGGAAGACTAGCAGCTTATGAATCTGATGTTTTAGCAACATAAAGTGACTCTCAGCATTTAACTTTTGTTTTCATACAGAGTCTGAGTAGCCCTGGCTGTAGTGGCATAACTTTCTATTTTAGGCTGGGTGTCTGAAAAATTCTTTGCTTGGCTTTTGTACACAGAGGTCACCTGACCTGAGCATACAGTTCTAGCCTTTTCACAGCTTATGTTGATGTTGTGGTATCTCACATTATCATGAATCCCCATGAAACATGATTGCATGCATATCATGGAAGATACTACCCTAGCGTCACTAGAGACTCTGACTGTGGCACAGGTACCGTTGTGCATGAGGTCTCTCTCTGACCGGAAGCTGGTATATGGGATGAAAGGCAATCTGAAAGCACACATTTTGCCCCTGGACTGTCTATCTTTCATTGTTCGGGTTGTCTTCTGACTCTACATGAGCCTGCTGTGTCCTTGCAGGACTACACTTGGCCGTTTCCTCATTCTCAGAACAGCTTACTCAGTATCTTTAACATTGCCTTAGGTTTATCTCTTTGTCCCATTTTCATTGTTTAAAGGTTATTTAGTTTTATGCTTAGAAGTGTTTTGCCTGCATGTATGTATGTGCATCACATGTGCAGCGATCACAGGCCAGAAGAGGGCATTGGACCTCTGAGAGCTAGAGTTAACAGATGTGGGTGCCATCTGGACCTTTGTAAGAACAGATAGTGCTGTAACCATGCGGCCTCCACTACAGCCTTTTTGTTTGGAATTTCTCTAGATTCCGCAGTACATCCTCTCTGGGATCCTTGGGGCATTCTGATGGGTGCTTGGTTCCCTGGGTGTACTGACCTTCAGGTGATGGCCATGTGGGGACTGTGTTCTGGACCTTTTGGGCACTGTGCTTCATCCCGAGCCTTTACAGTTCTCATCTTTCTCCTTAGTTTTCAGATATAGCTGATCCCATGGCCTTTTTCCCTCCTTCCACCACCGATTTCCTCAAGGTTGTATGAATAAGTGGTACTTCCAGCTGTTTTTCTCCTGGTTCTTGTCTCTCTCCCCCGGGCCCCTCTGCTGAGGTTCTTTCCTGCTCCCCTGCCCCATCTCTCACCTGAGTCTCTTCCTCCAGTTTGGGAAAATGCAATCTAATAGAAGAGAGATGGAGATAGATGGCTTGCACGTCCCAAAGCAGACCTGCTCCTGCCGCACTCTGTAGGTCCTAGGATGGAGTCAGGACTAGGAAGGCCAGTCTGGCTGCCTGTGCAGCCTTTTCTCCTCAGGGACAGTGCATTTAGACCTATCTTCCAGACACCCAGGGATCTGGGTTGTGTGGTTTGTTCTAAAGTGTTCCTTTTTGTTGACTTTGCTTATTATTTAATGATGGGGTCCTACCTTGACATCACTAAAATTCTTTGAGTTTTGCAGTCTGATGTCTTTGGGTTCCTGATTGGGGAAAAGAAACTGACAGTGAATAAAATTAATTCCCCCTTTCACTGAGCTGGCAGCAACATGGGCAGACTTGCTCATCTGAACTGTTTGAAAAGATAGGTTTTAATATCTCTTCTTTGTTTGGATTTGAGAAATACAATCCCAGCAGCTGTTGGGGTTCTATAATAGAAAATCCAGATTGCTCTGAAGAAGCCTGCTGCAAGACTGATTTCAAGACCATAATAGAGGCTTGCAGTAACTGTTTGTAACCAGGCGGTGGCTGTTGTGTAATACAAATAGCATTTTTGATGAGGTGAGGTTAGTTATACAATTTTGGCCAGCTTGTGTAGGTTATAAGAGCTGAAATTACTTCAGCACCTGAAAGTGGTTCCTGCTTCGTCTCAGGACAGTCACAGCACTGCACAGGCGTGGTGGGTCCAACACTGCTTCCAGGACAATTTTGTGGACACATCGAGGCTCATTGAAGGTATCACCATTAGTTGGTACAAAAGCCTTGCTTTGGGGTATGAGTTCTGAGGCTTCCTGGACTGTACTGTGTGTGTCTGAACATGTCTATGTCTGTTTCTGTGTGTGCATTTGTGACCATGTATGTACCTGTGTATGAGTATGTCTGGTCATATGCCTAGTTTGCCTAGTTTTTATGAGTTTTCTATAAGTGCTTATACACATACATACAATACATATACACACAGAGAGAGAGAGAGAGATTGAGAGAGAGAGAGAGAGAGAGAGAGAGAGAGAGAGAGAGTGTAGGTGGGTGAATAGTTTATAGTTCAAGTTCATCCAGCTGTGTTACTAGAAAATGTCCAGTCTTTCCCAGTGTTACCAGCCATTATTTAAATATTGGCAACTGAGAATGCCCTTGTTAGATGCTTGTGAGAGGTAAAGGCAGAACCGGTCAGGCTGTCTGCAGCAGTGGAGCATCTGCCTACTTCCTAAGCTTCGCTTCCTTCCAGCTTAGGACTAACAAAGCTTCTCTGTGTCCTTGTCTGTTTCCTTTTCACAGCCTTTTAGAGGTTTGGAGAAAAGTTTATAAATAAAAAGGAATGGAAATAACACATTTTATAATAGAGTACACCAGTTTTTTTAGTCCTTGTGAAAGCTTTTAGATTTTAACTATTTGTTTGAGTACAGAAAAATCATGAACTTTGTGGTGACTGCAATTTCAGTGTTAGCTTGGTCTTGTTTTGGATTTTATGATGTTGCCATGACCTTGAATCTGTAGTCCTCGTGCCCTAGGTTCTTGAAAACTTGGGTTTAAAATTGTGTGCTACTGGGGGAAAAATCCCACTTTGAAAGAAAAATTTTAGGAGGAATTTTTCCTTGCAAAGGGGAAAATGGGCAACATGGTTATAGGCTCCCCTTTATGGAAGATTAGAGAAAGCCTTGCGGTGTAGCTTAGGCAAACCCTTGTCATCATCTCTTAGGTAAATGTCTCCTTACCTTATCTGGGATCAGTTTGCAGACAGGAGGGTGACCCTGGGTTAAATGCAGTCTAGGATGGTGGTCAGCAAAAGGTGGTGACAGCGATTTGTAGATGGGGGGAGTAGCTGATCAAGAGAACTAAGCAGGCAAAAGTAGGTAGATGTGAATAGGGTGTAAGTAAGTGGAGCAGGGGCACCAGGAGAAGAGAATGTTCCAGAGAAGATTGGTATGATCCAAAGAGTTCAAGGAAAGAGATGGGTTCTGTCAGAAATGCTTCTGATTACATGGCAGGGAGCAGAGTGGAAGGTGACCCAGAGTTTGCTCACGGCCCTCCTCTTTTCACTGTAGCTTCCAAGGTCTCTTTCCTGTTAGAAAGAGGGAGGGCGTGGGCATTGGAGGCTGGGAAAGGACAATAGTCAGGGCTTTGGCATTTATTGATTTGTCCTGTGGCACCAGTCTTCAGAGCTTGTTCCTTTTCATTTTTCATGTAAAAAATAATTTTATTTTTATTTTTAAACTGTGTGTACATGCAGGCAGTGCCTTTGGAGACAGGAGGAAGGCATCCTGGAGTTACCCCACATGGGTGCTGGGAATCCACCTCAGGTCCTGCACCTAATTTTCTGTCAGCTTGACACAAGCTAGAGGGGAGAAGCTGAGAAAAAGCCTCCCCAAGCCTGGGCTGTGAGGCAAGCCTGTAGGGTGTTTTCTTAATTAGCAATTTATCGGGGAGGAGTCTAGCCCATTGAGGGTGGGCAGTCCCTGGGTAGGTGATCCTTGGTCCTATGAGGAAGGCTGAGCCAGCCATGGGGAGCAAGCCAGTAAACAGCACCCTCCAAGGGCCTCTGTGTTTGTTATGTCTTGCTTCCACGTTCCTGCCCTGTCCTGTCCTGATTTCCTTCAGTGATAAACAGTTCTGTGGACTCATAAGCCAAATAAACTCTTTCTTCCTCAACTTACTTTTGGTCACAGCGCTAATAACCCTAGCTAGGGCAGGAGGGTGCAGAGCCTTGTTTTGTAGGGACAGAGCCTGCATGGGGAGCACAGTGCCTACTTTGTTCTCAGAGTCCTTACCTGGTCCACTTTCCTCTGCCTGTTTGCCTCAGGTGCTCTATTTGGAGTGGAGATAACAACCCCTACTAGAATTTTAAAGAGAGTTTTTAATTTTAAGAAAATCATATTTGCATCTGGAATATGATAGTTTACTATGCATTCATTTTTATCTGTTAAAATTTAATGTAAAATGTGCTGTTCAGGAGAATTGAGAGATGGCTCAGTCTGCACATACCACACAAGCATGAGGGATTGAGTCTGATACCCATGTGAAAAGTGAAACATGTTGGGCCATGTTTCTTCTACCACTGCTGATAAGGTAGAGGCAGGTGGGTCCAGGAGGCTCCCTGGCAAGCATAGCTGGAACTCCAGGCTGATGAGAGACCTACAACAAGGTGGGCATTTCTTGAGTATCACCGTGATTGTCGGTGGCTTCCACACTTATAGCATGTACACATCCCTATCCATGCACACTTCATGCACACCCCCACACAATTAACTTCCGTGGGCTTCTGCAATGACTGGTGACCAATGGTGATTTTGTTTGTTGTTTTGGGGTGCTAGGGATGGATCTCAGGGCTTGCACATGCAAAGAAAAGTACTCCACTGCCAAGCTGCACTCATTCATTCTTCATTTATATTTTAATTCTGGTCCTACCTCTCCCCCCCTTTCAGGTTCCTGCCGCAGGAATTCCCTGAATAAACCTGGAGAACAGCAGTTAGGTGTTGCTTTTCTTCATGTGACTAGACTGCCTTTTACAAAAGGTTGTTTCCCTAAAAACGGAGTGCTTTTTATGTTCATGTCACCGAATCCCTGCCTGCTGGGGGAGCTGGACTGATGCCACGTGCCGTGGAAATGTAGAAAAGAAAAAGACAGTTCAGGAACCTTCTGAGGAGGTGGCCCCTTGAGTTCAAACCTGGGAGTTAGATATGGTGTGGTCAACGTAGATGGCAGCTGGACCTGGGGAGAAATAGCCAGCATGTGGAGGTGAAATGGTTTTATTAGTATTTTTTAAGTAGAGTTTGGGACACAGCTTCTGCAGGAATATGTAGGAGACTTGATAGTAGCTTTATTTGATGTGTATCAGTCAGAGATACAGATTTTTGGGTTTGGGAGAGGCTCAGTTCATGTGTGTGAGTGTCTTGCAAGCATTAAGACTCAAGTGTAATCTACAACCCAGATAAAGAGCTATCTATATACAGCAGTCATATGTAACCCCAGCATCTCTGGGGCTCAGTGGGAAGACAGTGTAACTTGATATGCTAAGTGAGAGTCCCTGTCTCAAAAAAACCAGGTGGAGTGCAATTGAGAAGACAGTGACAGTCAGCCCCTGGCCTGCACAAACATTTATGCCCACACATACATAGGAAGAAAGGATTACTGGTGGACTTTGTATGGAAAGGACTTTATATGTACAAGCAAACAAAATAAGCACCGTACTGATATTAGCTGAGATAAGTGAATGTCTTGACCTCCTGTAGGATGATCATCCTCTAGCCCTGGTAGGATGGCTTGGCTCCTTCGGCTCTGCAGACAGAACCTAGTTTCAGAGGCAGAACTTGCCATGAAACCTGGGTTTTCCCCATCAGAAACCAGGCTTCATCTGCTTCTCTTGCCATGCTCTCCCCCCCTCCCCATCTTAACATTTTGGTGCTGGAGAGGTGTGCCATGTAGTTAGTAGTTATGTGTCCTGACTACTTTTCCAGAGGACCCGGGTTTTTCATTCAAAGCATTCAATGGTAACTCCAGTTCCAGAGGTTCTAACACCCTCTTCTAGCTTCCATGGGCATTAGACACACGTGATATATAGACATACATTCAGACAAAACACCTATACACAAGAATAACTACAATCCTTTTCTATAGAGAACAGAGGGCACTGCAGTATATGGGCAACTCTTCCCTGGCAGTCACTGGAGCAGTACATAGAGGATCTGTGCAGATTTAGCCTTGTGGGAGGGCTCTGCTGTGGAGGGGCCTCCTGTAACTGCGTCATCTTCCCTGTGCTCATTTGTCGCGTTGTTTCTCATGTGTGTTTTGCTTGCTTGGCGAACAGTTCACCCAGGTACATGACTCCTGCTTAGCTGTCACTCCAGAGCTGTAGTCACAGCAGTGACGTTCAGACTTGATTTGCCTGACCACAGTGTGAGGAAAGCATTTACCTTGAAGCTTACTATAATAAGGTACCTGAAGCTTGAGTCCTTTGTAAAGAAAGAGGGACGCCAGAAGTCTAAACAGCATGATGCTAACTTGTGGGAGGGCAGATTAAGAGCTCCAATGAGGCAGGGGCTTGGCTCACTGTTATCACCTCCTGGGTCAGAAGAGGGGTCACATGATATGACTGGAAGTCAGAACTTGATGCCGGATTTGATTTTCTTTTTTTAATGGCAGGTCTCTCGCAAGGTTTTCAGGACAATTGCCACTCAATGTCCTCCCATTAGCTCCCGTGATATCACCACACTGCGGATCAAGCCCCCAACACAGTCAGAACATCTAAAGCCACAGCATAGGTTGCCCTTACCCAGGGAGATGTGCTATGAATTTTCTGCTTCTTCTGTTTTGTAGCCCTGGCCAGCTTAAAACTTTCTTTCGGTGTAGACCAGGCTGAGTGCACAGAGATCCACCTGCTTCTGCTTCCTGAGTGTTGGCTGTAAAGGCTTTGCTACCCTGCCTGGCCTACACTAAAATCGTATCTGGATTAACATTCTTCTTCTCCTGTCAAGCTCCTGGTAACCATCATCCTATTGTTTACTTCTGAGTTTGACTGTCCTAGTCAGCTGATCTCAGAGGAGAAATGAGCCAGACTGGCTTTTTAAAAAAAAATTTAAAAAAAAAAACGTATTATAAGGTTGTACATTACTTACTCTTTTTTAGTTTTCTTTTTTGCGTGAACAATTTTCCATGTGAATAAAGGTTTATGTGCAGTTTAAATTATTTTCTTCATTTTTCTTATATGATGAAGTTATGTCTGTGTACCATGTGCTTTGCTGGTGCCTCAGAAAACAGGAAGAGAGAGCATCAGATGAGCTGGAGTTAAGGAAGGTTGTGAGCTGCCATATGGGAGCTAGGAACGGAAGGAGCCCAGTCCTTCTGTAAGAGCTGTGAGTGCTCCTAACTGCTGAGCTCCTATGCAGTCTCTATGGCGTTATTCTTATAAATGGACCATAATTTTATCCTAACACTAAGTGTTTGTCTTAGATTTTACTACTAGAAGTAGAATTTTCTCAAGACAAATGTTTAATAGCATATGCAAGGCCCTGAATTCAGTTCCAAGACTTCAATATGAGCATGAATGTTCACGATTCTTACAACACACAAAACCAAACCACCTTCTGATCGACTCAGTATACGAGTATCTGTTTCCTCCTCATCCTTTCATTGAGAGTATTAGGGCAGTAACACAGGCAGAGGTTATTCTCCATCTGTCTCATTTAAACAGGACTCCGACAGCGTCATGCTGTTTGTATTTAGGGAACTGAGGGCTAGAAGCACACCCTCCTGCTCATTTGTACGTGAAGGATTGTAGTTTCTTTTCATTTAGAAAGTAAAGATGCCTGTATTTTGTCTTATGGTTATTGCATTTTGCCCCCTATTTTAATTTTAGATCACTCATTTCCTTATCTACCCACCCATCCATCCATCTATCTATCCATCCATCCATCTGTGTTTTAGATGCAGGGTTTCTTTGTGTATCCTTGGCTATCCTACCTAGAACTAACTCTGTAGACCAGGCTGGCCTCAGACTCACAGAGATCTGTCTGCCTCTGCTTCCCAAGTAGCTGGTATTAAAGGTGTGCAACACCATTGTCTGCCTTTGCTCATAATTTTTATTTGATTTTTCTCTAACAGAATTCTAAAAGAATTTTATAAAATCTATCAGCTTTTATTTATCTATTTATTTATTTACTTTTTATTTGTTTGTTTACTGAGGCAGGGCTTTTCTGGGTATCCCTGGCTATCATGGAACTCAGTCTGTAGACCAGGCTGGCCTCAAATTCGCTGAGATCTGCCTGCCTCTGCCTCCCCAATGCTTTCTTCTTCTTAATCTTTAATGATAAGCCAAGAAAAGAGTTTCCAGTCCCAATATGTAGTCATGTAGTAGATTTTTTAAAACCTTAGGTTTTCCCTTGCTTTTGTGAGTAGTGAATCCATGCATGCCCTGTACCTTGAAGTACCACTCTATCATACATTCATAGTTTGTCTGGAATGAGTCAGGCTGTTTTCATAACTGAAGATCCTCCTGTGTGCCGGAGCTCGAGGCTTGTATACCACATGTCCAGTGCTGTTTGTAGCCTTTTTTGCTCATTGTTTGAGGACTTTTTCGGGGCATTAAGATTAATTTTTATCAGTTTTGCTGACTGGAAAATGAATATTCTTACAGTAGCTCCAGGAACACTCTGTTTCAGTGCTCACTTAAATCCCTTTCATGCAAAATCAAGTAAGATTATGATCACAGGCAAGAAATAATTGCTACTTATATAATAAGAGATTCATGATGTGCCAGGCATACATGGCCACAACACAGAAAATGGCTATTATTACGTCACTGTCGTCATCCCAAGGGCTAGACGGCAGGTAGCCTGGCTCATTACCAGTCCTTTGGCAAGGAGCAGGAAGGGGGCTTTGGAGCACCGTTGGTTAATTATCTTCCTCTAATGTTAGACGTACATTCTTTCTGTCTCTCTCTGATTGTTACTGTGTGTATGTGTGTGAACCTGTGAGAGCGTACATGCAACATTTGGGGGGTAAAAGCTTGTGGATGTGGAAGAGGTTTGGAGTTACACAGAGTTCTGAGTCAACACGTGGGTTTTTAGAACTGAACCCAGGTCCTTGACAAGAGCAGCAAGTGCTCTGAACTGCTGGGCCTTTTCTCTAGCACCCATGGTTTGTAAAATAACAATTATTATTATTATTAAAGTTGTGGAAAACTATTACATAGGCCTGACTCTTGGAACTCACGATGTAGACTAGGTCTCTAACTCAGAGATCTGCATTGTCTCTGCCTCCTGAGAGCTGGAATTGAGGTACCACACCTGGGCTTTATGTAACACGTGCATGTATGTTTGCATGTGGGTTTGTGTACTTGAGTGCAGGGCTTGCAGAGGTTCAAGGAAGGTGCTGCAGTCACAGGTAATTGGGAGCTGGGAATAAAACTCAGGTCCCTACGAGTAGTATGTCTTAACCTAACTTCTGAGCCATCTCTCCAGTCCTGTGTTATCACAAGTTTGAACAAGTCCTAAGTGTCCCTCTGTCCCTGTCCCTTTCCTTTCGTCTTTGTGTTTTGCCTCTAGACCTTGGCATTTCCCTTGCAAAAGTGCATCCTGTGTGGGTGATGCCACTGGCCTCATGTTGGTACAGGGTTTCTGGCCTTGCTGCTGTCTCTAAGATCCTTGCATACTTGGATGTGGAAAACTCACTCTTTTGGGACTTCATTTTCTGCCCTTCTGTGCACATTCATTTATTGTCCCAAAGCCTTCCTCAGAACCTCAGAGCGTGTTGGTCAGCACTGCCGCCTCCTTCTCCTAACCAGCTCTCCCACTTGTGGCCAAGTGCAAATATTGCCATTGGAATACAAAATCGGTCCTGTTGAGATGTGGTATGATAAGGATGTAAATGAGTAGCTACTTCAGAAAGATTTGATGGTTGCCTTGGATGCTCTTTGTTCAAGAATGCAGCTCCGGAACTGGGAGATGGCTCAGTGGTTAAGAGCACTGGCTCCTTTCCCAGCAACCACATAGTGACTAACAAACATCTCTAACTCTGGTCCCAGGGGACCTGATGCCCACTTCTGGTCTCCAGGCACCACAGACCCACACAGTGCACAGGCATACATGAAGGCAGAATACCCATACCATAAAATTTAAAACTTTAAACTTTGTATTTTGTTTCTCCTTTCTGCTCTCGTGACTGAATGCTCAACTCTCACATGTCTTTTTTATTCCCTTGTGCCCCTGCCCTCAGCCCAAGCCAAATGGAGAAGTCTCTGAAAGGAAGTTCCCAGCTTTCATTCTACAGACCCTTTAGTCTGGTTAGACTCTTCCCCTTGGATCCAACACCACTAATAACTGCCCATTCCCCCTCCTGCCTGCTTACATTACTCTTTTCTTTATAGAGAGTCAGGCATACCTGGGCATGTTTTCTTGTACATGTGCCAGCCCTTGTATCCTTTGTGCATTCTTATTTTTGAAGACAAGTTTTCCAAATGTTTGTTAATCCAGGGTGGATTAGTTGTATTGTGTGGGTTATGCTTTGTGGTTTGAAATTGCTTTAATTTCCCCCCCTTTGAAACTTGCCAGCAGCATAAAATTGTTGCAGGATCTTCCTGATATTTGAATTTTTCTTGGTTTTATTTTAGCTTGGAATATTGAGTGTTTGTCTCTTTATATAATGCATGTCTTAGACTCTTTAAACTGTCATCATACCCATCTTGGATTTGGTAGTGGTGACCTCTCTTATCTCTTGTGTTACCTCCTTTTTTTGGGAGAAAGAGGGTGGCTCTGGGCTTCCTTTATTAGGTTTATTTTATACTGGTTGAGCCTGCATGCTTTGATTTGTGTGTGTTATTCTGATCAACCGAGAACTCATGCTGTTGCTACCTTGCTAGAATTCTGCATAGCTGCTTAATCCTAGGTACTTGTCTCTTACTGGTTGTTGAATGTCTTCTACCTTTCATAGGACATATGTAAGGAATTTAGAATTACTTAAGTCACCATCCAATGCAGTGGGATTATGTTACATTGTAAATAATTGTCCTGCCTACTGGTTTAATAAAAATGCTGATTGGCAGAAGGCAGACAGGAAATGTGGGCGGGGGCTATGAGACTAAGAAAACTCTGGGAACAGGAAGAACAGAGCAGAGATGCCATAGACACACCAGAGAAGCAGATGCAGAGGACAACTATGTTGCTCTGAGAAAAGGCACCGAGCAGCATGGCTGAACAGGATAAGAGTCATGAGTTAGTTTAAGAGTAAAAACTAGCAAGTTGGACCCCAGGCCAATCAGCATACAATTAATATAAGTGTCTGTGTGTTTCTGTGGGACCGTGGGTCTGCGAGTCCGGGCCACAAGTCTAGACTGGAAAGTCCAGGCCAGAAACCTCATACAACAATCCAATCATAACAAATTGACTATATTTGCATTGTCTTAAATTTTAATTAAAACTCACCTTTGCATTGGCACAAGTTAGTTTTTAAGTGCCAGGTGACTAGTGATATCTTCCAGACAGAGCAGATACAGAGCATTTTCATCATTGGACAGTGTTCTATCAGGTAGCTTGGGTTAAGTGCATGTCAGAGGCTCCTTTAGCTGCTTTCCCCTAGGATTCTAATACTTTGGACACCATTTTCGTGTTCCCCTTTTCAGCAGGCGGTGACTGTAGGCGAAGAGGGTGGGTTCCTGAAAAGCATTGGTGATGTTTTGTCAGCTTTTTGGGTGTCCTTGGACTGTGTCTGTGCAGGGACCCCGATATCTTCTGACATTCCTGCACTGTCTTTTGCAGGTGACAGGAGATGACACTAACCCCCGTCTGAGAATCCTGTGTTGAGTTGCTGAAGAGCCGCCTCTGTTTGAGCTCCTGGCTGGAAGAATTACTGCAGCCACACCAACACTTAATGATGGGTATCGGCAAGAACACAACCTCCAAATCAGTGGAGGCTGGGGGTTCCACGGAAGGCAAATATGAAGAGGAAGCAAAACACCCCAACTTCTTTACTCTCCCGGTAAGAGCATTGCCTGCTGTCTGGTTTCTCTCTGGGGTAGGTGTGGGACAGACTTGAACATTGTGTTTTGAGTGGATACTGTGGCACTGGAAAGCAATTACCTTTTGTGTTGTCCTTGAGACAGCCCAGTATCGACTATACTCCAGCCAGCTCAGGGAACCTGCTGAGTTAGCCCATGAAGGAAGCACACACCCCTGTTAATGTTTTAAAGCCACCCCAATGCTTAATGTCTTCATTTTCTCTCTAAAACTGTAATGTTAGGAAGTAAAATGTAATGCAACTTTTCAAATTGCAGGTGGGAGGGATGAATGACATATTATTGGAATCTACTTCACAACATTTCAAAAGAAGTAGTTCAGACCTAACACTCCATTAACTACCTTGAAGCTGCTGATGAAGCAAACCTCTATTCTTTTTTCTTTCTTTTTTTTTTTTTGGTTCTTTGAGAATTTTATGCAGCGTAATTTGAACACATTCATCCCTCTTCCCCCAAGTCCTCCTGCCCCTTCTTTCTCTATTTTTGAGATTTCTTTTTTGTGTTCTTTTCCCACCAAGTCTACTTTGTGTTGGGAATTGAGGCCGCCCTGCTGTGTGGTTGACCTACCAGGACTTATGTCATCAAAGAAAACTGACTTTCCTGTCCACGCGGCTGTCAAGTGCCATAGCTCCTCAGTTAGCATTGGGATTTCTTGCTCATCTTGCCCATCCTGTGCTGGGATTTTTGTCTTAAAGCCTCTATTCTTACAGTCCTGTACAGCTCTCTGCAGCACCGGGTGGCCACATTCAAACAAAACCATGTGGAGTAGCTGATACTTCAGGCAGAAGCTTACAGTTCACAGGCCTCTGTACTTCTTAGTCCTGTAGCTGCATTGGGTTGTAGCCCACCTGTCATTTAACACTACTTATGGCACAGCTGTCCCTGGCCCCATAATGACATTGTGTAGATTGTGTCCCAGCCCTCATATGGATGGCAGTAAGGTGACTGTCTGGTATATACCAAGCCAGGCATTTTCACATATTTCTAAGGAGAGGTTTATAAGCAATGGCTTAGAGCTGCCTGCTCTGGTTTCATTCAGTGAGACCTGTTTCCTCCAAATCTCATTTTAGAATTTAGTTCCCATGAGTAAATATGAAGAGATGGCACCAGGCAGGACTTTGAAGAGGAGACTAGAGCCCTTTTGAATGATAATCCATTTGTGCATATGATTACTAGATTAGCCTAGCTAGGGCTCTTCTACATTGCCAGTCTCTCACCCTGAGGTGTTCTCACAGCTCCCTGACTCTGTCATCAGCAGGCAGAGCCTGGAAACGTGGGTCAGAACCACAACCAACCATTTTACTCTTCTTTTAATCGACCATTTTATGTGTCTGCATGCTTTGCCTGCTTGTATGTCTGTCTCATGAGTGCAGTCCCTGCAGAGGCCAGAAGAGGGCATTGGATCCTATACACAGGAATTACAAAGGGTCTTGAGCCACCGTGTGGGTGCTGGGAATTGTGCCTAGTTTTGTGTTTCTCATTTCAATGCCCATTCCCAACCCTACCCCTGCATTCCTGATATGACTGTACCTCACTGCCCACTTCTAGCTCAACTTAAACTCTGGTCAGCCATTTCTTCAGCCACCCGACAAGCCATGTTAGCAGTGCCAATCAAAACCTAATCTTACAAATACAAATTCATTCTAAGACTGTGCGGCTTTCTTGGTAAAATAGTGTTAGGAAGGTCACAAAGTGAAAATGTTATACAGTTATGAATGTTTTTATCTTTGTTTCTTAAACAGACACACACACACACCCACACTCACCTTCAGTACTTCTAAAGGACTGATTTTAACATTTGATTTTTTTTCTTTTCTCTTTTGGATGCTAGTTGTCTATCAAGAGCCATGCATATGCTAAGACATCCTCTGCCCCAGCATCGGGCCCACAGCTGGGTGCTGCCCATGTACTCTTCAGAAAGCCCCCATTGATCTCAGGGTACCAGTCTATACCCTTATGCGTCAATGGGATTGTCCTGTCCAGAGGGCTGTTAATCCTCCATCTTCCACTCTTTCTCATGTGTTGAAGGGTCTGCCTACCCTCCTGCTGCTGCTTCTGACTTTAGCTACCTGTCCACTCTGCTGTAGTTGGAGTGGCTGAGACTTCCCTAGCCTCCCAACTCTGAATGGAGCTCTGCAGAGTATTAGGCTTGAGTCTTGTTTGTCTGGGGCAGAGCTAGGATCTGTTAAATGAGTAGCTGAGCTTTTGTTTAGTTCAAGGAGTGTCTGTCACGTGTATGTCAATAGAAAGAATCAGGAGAGCAACTGTAATTGTGAACTCTTGCTGGAATTTGTTGATTTTGGTACTCTGTCAGATTTTAAAATTTGTTGAGATTGGCTATAGTGGTGCTACTTTCCTGTAATCCCAGCACTCAGGAGGCCAAGGTAGAGAGGGTCAGGAGGCTAGCCTGAGCTGTATTTTGAGACCCTGTACAGTTTATATAACATAAATTTGAAGTAAGTGTCAGAGACATCTGATACACTCACTATGTTGTATAACTACCACATCCAGCTAGTTCCAAAACACCCTTGTTCCTAAGTTACCCAAGGAGCAGGGCGGCCTACTCCAGACTCAGGTTTCTCTGATTTGGTCACGTTGTGTATGTTAGGAAGGTTCATGTTGCTTATGTGTTCTCTTGGGCTTCTCAAGGGACGTTGAGTGTTGCTGTGATGCAGTGTGGAATGCTGCATCTTCAAGTGTGAGCTTGGATTTGGCTGGGAACGTGGATTTTGTTGTAGCTAGTACAGGCAAACCAATATCACAAAACCTGTTGTTCATTTAAGAAGCTGTAGTGTGATTTAGAATTTTGTCTGGTTTTGTTGTTTATTTATTTATTTATTTTTTGGGGCATAGGGTTTTGCTGTGGTCCAGTTTGGCTCAGATACACAGTCCTCCTGCCTCAGCCTTCATAGAGCTAGGATAGAGGTTTGCACCACTATACCTGAATAGAAACACTTTTAAAAGCAGACTTTTGCTTAAAGTAATACAAGAAAATTCTGCTCTGCTGGAGTGTGTCAACTGAAATCTCTGGCGTACTTTACAACTTGGACTTGGCTCTGTATGCTTTCAATAAAAAATTTAACTTTTTGCTGGGTCAATTGCCTTAGCTACAAATGTAAGTGTATTGGAAATCTCTGGAATTGCTCAGTTTAAGGAACTTTATACCCACTCTCTTGCTTAGCTCTTTAGTCTTTGATCCATTCTTGGAGAAAGAACTTGTGTTCATTATAGGAAATACCAAAATATGTAAAAGGCAAAGGGAGTCCTTTTGACTAAGGACCAATAGCCACTGTTGACATGTGGGAGTGTGTCTTTATTGTCTTGTCTTGGATTTTGGCTTGTGTGCAGATGCTATTACAGTGTGTTGGATCTTCTTTCTCCTTGTTGGTATCAACTTCGAAGTTTCTCCCCCCCCCCATCCTTTCCTTTAGACAGTGTACAATGGATCGTAATCTAAGTACCCAGAACCTCACTGTACCCCTTCCCCATTTCATCCCGTCTTCATCATATCACACCACCCAATTAGTGCCACTGTGTGTGCATGCGCATAAACCTTCCTAAGGCTGCGACTAAGTACAGTTTGGTGACCCCCAACCATAAAATTACTTCCTTGCTACTCCATAACTGTAGTTTTGTGCTACAACTCCTGTGAAAGGGTCATATGACCCACCAAAGGAATCACAACCCATAGATTGAGAATCACTGGTATAGAGCCATCCACCAGAGCTTAGGCAACCTACACGAGGCCATACCCCTAAAGAAAATTGGCTTTCCCCCTTTTTACAGGCTTCAACTGCCATTTTTCCTCACCTAGAAGTAGGGCCTTGTGATCCCCCGCTTCATTTATGCTTGATCTTATACAAACCCCCCCCCTCCCGCTTCCTCCGCTCATGTTGGCTTGGGATGCTCTTTATGAATTGCTGATTTAGCCCCCTTTCCATATTTTGCATTATATAGTTTATCTTAGACTGTCATCACTGGTTTTTGTTGTTTTGGTTTTGTGTGCGTGTGTGTATTTCACAGTGCTGGAATTCAAACTGTATATTTGTCTTTTTAAAATCTGTTTTCTGTTATTGTGGTATTTCAGATAGGGTTTCATTTTGTAGGTCCCCCGGAACAGGAGTTACTATATATAAGGTGGTTGTAAGCTTCCATGTAGATGCTCAGAATTGAACCTTGGTCCTTTGGAAGAGCAGCCAGTGCCTTTAAACACTGAGCCACCTCTCTAGTTCCCATGTATTGGATTTGCATTCCAATGATATACTTCTAACACACAATTTATGCTGACTGATTTATTATCACTGCCTGGGGGGCTCAGCCTCCAGCAGCACAGAGCTCAAAGTGAATCAATCCACTGCATCAGTGCACACTTTGACCATCTTTATCTGGGTAGGTAGGAGAAAAAGACACACTGAGTTTCCAACCAGATAAATCATGCTGTTTCTCACCAAAGGAGGAATAGCATGGGGCTAGGCCTCCTTTAAATCCATCCCAAGATGTGTTGGTCCTCTTGCCTCCAAGTGACCTAAGCAACTGTACACAGCGGCTGCTGCATAGGACTTAGTTATAGTTGTCTCTCTCTGCACCCCCCCCCCCAATATATCTTTATTTGCAAGTGTTCAGTTGCAAAGAATCATTGGTCTGGATCGAGGCGTCTGGTTTCTGCCACAGTACTGATGCTGGGTCCTCACTGGGACCCCTCGAGTTACAGTTACCTCGTGTCATGGAGATTCCGCAGCTTCCTTCATGTGCTCCAGCAGATCACAGGTGGGGTAGATGTTGGGGAAATCCAACTTATAACCCTGGTTCTGAGTCTGGGTGATTGCCTGCCAGTTCTTCCTTGTGCTCGCTACCAAGGTGAGCATTGCCCTGGCTAGTTCACCCCTTGCAGCGATGAACAAGAGGCTGGGCAGCTTCTCCTGCACTTACACCTTCAGATTTGGCTCTATCTGCTGCTCAGGTGAGGTTCAGGGCCTCTCTTCCAAGGCAACACTTTGTCTTTCTAGAGAGACTGGCAGTTGCTTTGGTGGTTCCTGAAGAAGCAACCTTAAAAGTAAAGTAACGCAGACACCAGTACTCAGCAGCAACCTGGTCACCCGCATTGCAGCACTGTCCTGTAGGGTGTTGGGGATCCTATCGCTACAGGTTTCTTTGGTTTGCTTGATTTCAGTTTTCCCTCACAGCGTCTGGCTCACCCAGCTCCGTCCTATGACATTTCCCCATTTAAAGTAGCCTATACCTATCAGAGTTCCATTTAAGAAAACAAACTCTGATGCTGTGATATGTAAAATGCATTTTAGGGCTCTTATAAGAATTATGGGGGCCTTTTGGAAAAAACAGCAGAGTGGCAAGTGCAGAAACAGTCTCTCAGTGCAGCCTTTCTCCTCAGGTGGTAATCAATGGTGGGGCCACATCCAGCGGAGAGCAGGACAACGAAGACACTGAGCTCATGGCAATCTACACCACGGAGAATGGCATCGCAGAGAAGGTACTGTGTTCACCCCTTCCTTCCACCTGACCCTGTTTCTGTAGGGCCTAGGTCTCTGATTTGGGACAGTGTATCTGTGTGTGGGGGAGGGAGGGTCGGTTTGCACGCTTGTTATGTGATGGAAGAGTTATAATTACTAGGTCTAATTGTCTTAGTAGCACTTAAGGCTAAAAGCCATTACGTAGGTGTTTTTAAAGTCTCTGTCAGAATATGCTTGAGGACAGTGGTTAAGAGCTTGCGGACCGAAAGGCAAGTCTGATTTTAGAGGTGACTCAGATTCTAAGGAAATTGCCATGACTCTGGTATCAGCTTTATCACTTATAAGTAGGAATAAAAAGACAAGGTAAGTGTACCTAAGATGGGTATCTGAAATCCAAAACTTTGAACTACCAATGTAGCATACAAAAGCATGTATGTATATAGTATATGTATGTGCATGTGTATGCATGTATGTTTATGTATGTGATAACGTGTGTGTTTGGTGTATGATGTTATTGCCATTGTGCTTGTTCATTATCTGTTTTTTAAATGACTCTGAGTGACCATGTTTGTATACTTTGTATTTTGCATCACTACAATGAAATACTTAGCACAGGCTGCTCAGTGAAGTAAAGAGAGTTCTATTCTGGCTTTAAAAAGGTCTGGATGTAGAAGATGGGCAACCCTAGTGGCCACTGCCAATGACAGTTCTTCAGGGCAGGCAGCACCTAAGCACAAATGCTCACATCCTGAACCAGAGAGTAGAAAGGGAACAGGGATAAGCAGGGTCCCCACAGTGTACTTCAAGAGCACAGTTTTCATGATCCAGGATCTTTGTGTCTGAGGGCTTTTTTGTTTGTGTGGTTTTGGAGGTTTTTTCCCTTATTATTTTCTTTTTTTTGTTTTGTTTTTGGTTTTGGTTTTTTGAGGGAACAGAATTTCTCTGTGTAGCTTAGAGTCTGTGTCCTGGAACTCACTCTGTAGACCAGGCTGGCCTCCTCCTGCCTCCCGACTGCTGGGATTAAAGGTGTGTACCACACTATCCAGGAAGGATGTTGCCACTCTTGAGGAAGGAAGCCTTTAATACATGATCTTCAGGGGCATTAAACAAAATATAGCATATGCTCCCTTAGGTTTTATTACTTTTTTTGTAAGAAATTGTATGTGACAGCATTGAGTTTGCCTTGTGTGGTGAGCCCAGTATAGACAAATGTTTCATGAATTGCCATTGGGTTGAGTCACTTCTTAATGATTATAGAATCCATTCTGTTCTCATCCTCACAGTTGTTTATAGAAAGAAGCTGCAGATAAAATTTCTGGTTGGAAAAAGGCAAATAGAGAGACACCATGCACAGGCTCCCAGTTACCTCTTCCCCAGTCAGGCAGGTAGTGCTGTAATTCTCCCGAAGCAGTGGATTGCACTCAGGAGTTGTTGCCAGTAGGAAAGCTGACCTGAACTTTGGCATGGTAGGTTTTCTCAGGAACCAGCCTCTTAGGTATGGCTGGCACCTGTGTAGCTAGATTTAGATTCTAACTTCTCAGACAACAAGCGGATAATGGGTTACCCAAGAACCCTGCTGTGGTCCACATTGTTAGCATAAATGTTACCCTACCCAAGGCTTTAGAAAAAGAAATAATAATTATGATTTTTAAAACCCCAGAACAAAAGCAAAGCACCTGGAAGATGGTTTCAGGAAGGCCAGACAAGGTGAGGTTTGAGCCGCCCAGGCCCGCTGAGCCAATCTTTTCCTAGTCTCTTACATGCACTTTCTCTCTCATTTCTACTATATTACTACAGCTTTCAAAAGACAATACCACTTTAACACATTCAGCAGTGCAAGCCTGCTAACATCTGCTCTTCACTAGAGGCAAATATCAGCTTCCCTAGACTGTACCTTTAAACGGTAGAAGATGAAGCAAGACTCTAACATGTCTGGGAAAAGGGATTCAACCCCCCCAGGACAATGTTCCTCATTTGCAGGAAAATTAGGTGACAGTGCATGAAGTCAGCAGCATCCTGTGGGCTGGATCCTTCAGACATGGGCTCCAGGTTCACAATATCACCCCTCCCCCAACATTTTCATTTTGTTTCCTATTACTTTGTTTGCTAGATCACAAAATATTTTTTAAAAAGATACTGTGTTGGTTACTTACAGTGATAAAATACCACAGCCAAGGTTTATTTAGGGCTAATGGCTCCGTGACCATTGCTGCAGGGAGCTTGGCAGCAAGCAGGCAGCCAAGAACTCAGATCTGGAACCACAAACGGGAAACAGAAAAGCTCCCCCTCCCCCAGTCACACCTCCTCCAGCAAAGCCACACATCCTAATCCTCCCCAAAAACCTACTGACTAGGGACCAATTATTCTTATTTAAATGTTCGAGATTATGGGGGTAGCTCATTCCAACCAGATTCTAAAACAAAAATTAATTATTTGCAGAGTCTTAGAAACCAGAGCAGTTTTAAGACTGCAAAAAAAGACAGGGTTTCCTTGAGCCTAAGTTAAGTTGTCTTGGCAATCTTGGTCTTCAAAAGCATGCAACACTTAACATTTAAAAATCTATTAAATTGTCACATAAAGCATTAAAAATATTTTTAGTTTTTTTTTTTTTTTTTTATAAATAAAGCCTAAACCAAAACCTGAGTCCTTAAGCTTGGTCAAAAGGAGGTCTTTTCAGGCTTGGCTCTTTGGGATGACTTAATGTCAAAGGAGACAGCCCTCTCTCTGAGAACCAGTGCTCCAAGCGAGTGTACTTGAACCCTGCATCAGTACCCAAAAGACAGAATTGCTGCATCATTGGAATGTGGTTTGGGGCAGTAGAGGGCTGTGGTAAGCTGAAAGAGTAACATCATTCCGGGCACTGATTAATCCCCCCTTTCTCATCTGGACTCCAGAGTTCCCTTGCAGAGACCTTGGACAGCACTGGGAGTCTGGATCCCCAGAGGTCGGATATGATCTACACTATAGAAGATGTTCCTCCCTGGTACTTGTGCATATTCCTGGGGTTGCAGGTAAGATGGTTCTTCCAGGGTGTGTGACCTCTGGGCCGATGCTTGCACTGTCTACTGGCTAGGTTTTCAAGATACTCCTTTTTTGTTTTGTTCTTGTTATTTTGAGACAGGATTTCTTTGTATAGCCCTGGCTTTTCTAGAACTCCCCTTTTCTGTGAGAACAGTAGATGCTTTTAACTGCTGAGCCATCTAGTCCCCAAGTTTTATTTTTAATTAAGATTTATTATAAATTATTTTAGAAAGATGGTGAATAAGAATTTCAAAAGTTGATTTCATAGGCAGCAGGAAGAAGAAAAGAACTGGGAAGGAAATATTCAAACAAAGTAGTAAAGCAACAGGAATGAGAGAAAGAAGGTGGACGCTATAGGGAGGCAGACAGAAGGAAGAAAGCAGAAAACCTCAGCAGTCCATGATCTTAGCAAGTCCCTGTCAGCCAGGATAAGAGAGAGGGCCTTATAACTTTTAAAAGCAGGGTAATGTGCTGCCTTCCAGCCCTGGTTTGCTAAGTTTCCCACCGGGGCTGGGGGCCTGGGGGATGGGGAGAGGAGGAGGAAGCTGACGACAGACACGTTCACTGTAGATTCAGTGCTTGTCCTCAGCACCCTTGTCCTGCTTACAGATTTAAAAGTGGCTTTTTGAGAAAATGGACAGGCAGGTGCTTTCTCTTCAGTGGCCTCACTGCCTAGCTTCTGACTACTCTGTTCTGTTTGGAGCCTGTTTTGCGGTCCGTGTTTCCACATTTCCTTGCTCAAGTTTGTGTGGTCAATTCCTCTAAGATTTCTCAGGTGCTGGCAAAGTCAGTCTTGTTGCTCAGACCCCTGAGTTTACCTGGAGCTGGACTGCCTGGCATTCACTGTGCCTGATTAATTAGGTTTTCTTCTCCACTCTGCAGCTGGAGGGCTGAGTGGACTTGGTGAATAACTTAACTCAGGTCAGATTCTCTGGATCTAATGTAAGAGGCACACTTTCATGTCTTTCTATTATTTCTAGAATAGTCAGACGAGAGTAATAACTCTCTTGCCTCCTGCTCTTAATAACACACGTACATTGCACACTGCTGCTACGAGATGTTTTCAGTAGAACACACATCTGTACATTTGAGTCGTAGTCATTATGTAGGTTTCTCTACTTGGGCAGAAATGAGAAGTTGTGGGAAAGAAAAAGGAAGTTCACAGAACAGAAATTAAGAACTCCGAAAATTAGGAAAGTGAATTGTGAATACTGGGGCTATCTTCAAGAGCCACAGGAGTAAGGATGGGAGTCCAAAAGGGAAGAGTAGTGGGGAGTTCTTTCTGAAGGATTCCTGCAGCCATTGTGTCCTGAATCCAGCCTAACTGGAACAGGTGAATATTTACCTAGTGGTGCCAGACCACAGAACGAGGTAGAAAATGCCTTCTGCTGTGAACTCTGTGTGATATAAACCCCAGACCTGAGAGCTAAAAGCAAATCAAAGAGCTCCATAGACTAATATCTGAGGGATGCAGATGTAAAATATGTGAACACATCAGCTGGGTTTAGTGCTCTCCTGTTTCTCTCAGTATCAGAAGGCTGAAGCTGGAGATGAGGAGTTTGGGGTTAGCGAGGGCCAGAAAGTGAACTTCAGTGCACCCCGGATCCCACTGTGAGATCCTGCCTTCATAAAACATAGGCAAAAAACAAGGTCGTATCAAATCAAGTCCTACAGTATGCCTAACTCAGGTCTCTTTCAAGTCTGCAAGAGTGGTTCAGCACAGTGCTGTTAGCAGGTTAGAGAAGTGTCCTGGAGGACCAAAAGAAGGTACCTCTAGAAGAAATATCTAAACTTCTGCTGATATGAGTTCATAG
The DNA here is from genome assembly GCA_033318265.1 of Phyllotis vaccarum. Lineage (NCBI taxonomy): Eukaryota > Metazoa > Chordata > Mammalia > Rodentia > Cricetidae > Phyllotis > Phyllotis vaccarum. Next base: position 159,973,089 of record JARWLC010000001.1, on the reverse strand, counting down.
GGAAAGGAAAGCAACAGGTTGTAAATGAACATGGTCAGAATGTACAACTCGTATGGTCTGTATGTCTTAAAGACTCCAGGGGAGCGAATTCTGGACAAATGAAGCAGAGACAAGGCCGGATTGACTTTTCTCCTTGTGTCTTCTTGAGCAGCACTACCTTACGTGTTTCAGTGGTACAATCGCCGTTCCCTTCCTGCTGGCTGACGCCATGTGCGTGGGTGATGATCAATGGGCCACCAGCCAGCTCATCGGAACCATTTTCTTCTGCGTGGGAATCACTACATTGCTGCAGACAACATTTGGATGCAGGTGAGATGGTGTACTGTGGGACGTTCGCAGCCCAGTAAGGCACCGAGCTGGTCTCTTTGCCCATCACTATTGCATAGATTAATTGGTGTCACAGCATATTCCAGGAGCCAGTGGTCTCCAACTCACCTTTATAAGGTGTTTCTGGCCCCATGTTTCTTCTATTAGGAAGGGAACTACTACACTGTGCAAGCTGGAAACAGCCTTTTATTGCCATTGTTGGCTGGCAAGGCACTGCCAGCTTTTAGCATGCCTTCCAGTCAGTCCTCTCCTGTAATTTGACTAAGTTCCCATTTGGTCTCTTGCACCATGACTCAGTGCACTCCCCAGCTCATGCCATCTTTCTACTACTCCCCTCCTTGGACTGCCCAGGCTGCATTCTGTCTGGTGTACAGCTTGTCCTTATTCCCTGCCTTTCCCAGGTTTCCAGGTGAGCCTCTGAGCCCCACCTTCCTGCATGTCCTCCAGCCCACTCATCTCTCACTCCCAAGATTCCCAGGGTCCTCTGTTCTCCTGTTTCTCCATGTGTTTTTTGTTCTTCAGATCCATCTTCTACTGTGGCTCGCTCTTCTGTCCATTCTCACCCTGCCCTTTGTGGTTCTAGCACTTTGCTTGTTTGCCTTTGTATCATAGTCCCAGTACCTGGAAGTACAGGAAGCAAATGCTCCTAGCTTCTCCTGTGAGCTCGCCTTTCCTCTCTTCCATATCCAGCCCTATCCACAGCACAGCCTCCTGCTTGCCAAGGCTCTGCTGATTGTCCTCAGAATACAGTCTGTGGCTCTATCTATCTCTTGATCCATGGGAGACAAGGCAAATAGGGCTCACCCTCTCCTGCTAGGAAGCGGCATCAAGAACAGTGAAAAGCAGGCAGCTGGGACATGTATTCTAATATGCCAGAATCAATCCCCAGGCCTCTCAAGGGCTACCCTGCCAGGGACAGTTAGCAGTGGGTTGATTGGTCACAGTATAGATGGAGTAGGAAGGCAATGCCAGTTCCCTTGCAGGCCTGCTGTCAGAGAGAAGTTGTTTGCACATGACCATGGGACTGGCAAGCTGTGGGTTCTTAGACCCCGTTAGACAATCCTCAGCCACCATAATGGGCAGAAAGGTTAAGGGTGCTCTCTCCAGGTGCCCAGAAAAAAGGAGGAGGGAAGGAGATGAGCCCAAGCCTTTCACAAAGCATTCACAGGCAGTTAAATGTGGCAGTAAGGACATTGCTTTGTGTTGATGCCTGAGGCTCTGGCCACAGGTCTGGATTGGGCGGAGCTTCTTTTGTTGGCTTTACCTTATACACAGGACATGGCACTCTGGGGAAATACTGTTCCTAAACAGCTGATTTAACCTATAGTGGTTAGAGTTGGCTGACATGGAGCGTGATGGAAGCTCTTTCTTATGGCTGTATCTGCCAGTGTAAGCTTCGTCCCCACACCATACCAAAGGCTAGGCCAGGTGACTGCTGAAGCTGGTGGGCAGACTTACATAAGCTGATATCACTAGAGGACCTCAGGCAGAGCTTTTGGTCTTGAGGGAGCCCTTTTTGCACATTGCTTAGGCATCAGCCCATGGAAAGCAGTGTTGGTCAGTGCAGTTCTTCTCTGTGCTCCTCATCCAAGAAAGAATCCACTAAGGGATGGAAATAAGGGGCATATGTAGGCATGGGGTGTCTGGTCAGTGTGCTCACGAGGCTTTAATGTGCCCTGTAGTTTGAAAAGTAGCAGGTTCTTTATCAGGAGGCTGGTATCTCATCTAAGAACCAGGCATTGAGTGCGCAGCACACTGTCCAGGAGAGTAGGTGGTATGGTGTCATGCTGGGCCTGGGAAGTGGGGTTCTCTGACTGTTGAGGTCGGGGTATGGTATCCACTCTTGGTCTTTGGAAAGAGGGAAAGTACTGACAGCCCCATAGATATCTACTAGTTACTTATCTGTAGAAGACACACGTGACTTAAGGTGGCAGGCAGACAGGATCGTGCGCCTATGGTGATGTCCATACCCTAGAACGTTTGTATAGTGCCCTAATACAGGTGGTCATGTCATGTCTGTCACTTGAGGAGCTGATAATGGTAGAGATATGTCCCAGAGACTTGAGTTCTTGGCCGAGGAGGATGAGGGAGTATCTTTCACCTTGGCAGAGGTAGGAGCAAAAGCAGTAACTTACAACCCAGCACAGGATTGCTCTCACCAGGCACAAGCCAGATTTGGCTGAGCACTAGGGTCCTGCGCTGGTGGGATTGTACTGAAGGCCTCAGCTTGCATCGTGTGACCAGAGAGAAGTAGTGGGACATGCATGCTCAGCCTTAGGACCTTGGGCAGCTGCCTTCTTTGGGTGGATTAGAGGAAACTGCATCTGCTGTCCTGGGTGACAGATAGTGTTTGCCTTTATCTCAACCACCTCTTCTATTTTTGTCCGTTATTTTGGGCCTTTTGGTTCTGCTATGTGTGTGCCATCACCAGGTGCTGAGAATTCTCAATAGACATTTTACATTTTCCTGTTTAAAAGAAAAACAAATAAAGCAGTTCACACAAAGGAGATGCAAAGGTGAGCATTGGAGGAGGCAGACAAGTGTGGATGTGTGGGGATGGAGCCAGAGCTAGGCTGCTGCAATTACCATGTCTAGATTATTGCAGATGGTCTGTGCTTTGGTTTACCGGTCATTTTTCAGGCTTCCCCTAGCATCAACTTTTCATGTTAAGCTTTTGTTGTTTCTTGACAGATTCTCCAAATTTCCCTGTAGTATTAGTTTTCTGGCCTCATAGCCCAGACTTTCTGGCCTAGTTTTGTGGCCTAGAACTGCAGACCCACAGTCCGATAGTCCCACTGAAACACACAGACACATATATTAATATGCATGCTGACTGACCTGGGGCCCAGGCATATAACTTGCTAGCTCTTGATCTTAACCTAACCCATGATTCTCTCATGAACCCATGATTCTGTTCAGCCGTGCGGCTCGGTACCTTTTCTCAGATCAGGGTAGTTGTCCTCTGCATCTTCTGGCTTGTCTGGCAACCTTGTGGCATTTCTGCTCTGTTCTTCATGTTTTCAGAGTTTTCTTAGTCCTGTAGCTCCACCCACACTTCCTGTCTGCCTTCAGCTAATCAGTGTTTTTATTAAACTAGTAGGCGGGACAATTACTTACAATGTAACATAATCCCTCTCCATTTCCCAGCTTTGTTGGTTATCTTGTGTTGGTCATAAGTTCTGTATGTGTGTTTTCCTGGCATTTGTTGGCACCCTGTGCTTCCATCACTGGGTAGCAAGACTATATGGACTGTGCCTATGAGGGGTGAGCTGTTTATTCTCTCAAAGCTAGATAGCAGTAAAGAGGAGGGGTCTGTGGTTAGGTTTTGTCTACTCCCTTACTGTTGCTTTGAAAGCCTATCTTTATCCTGTTCCTTAAAAATAGAATTCAGGAAAGGTGATACTTGCTTTTAATCCCAGCTCCCGGGAGGCAGAGGCAGACAGATCCCTTTGAGTCTGAGGCCAGCCTGAGATCTATAGTTAGAATTCTTGGGCACCAGTACTGCATAATGAGGCCCTTTCTCCAAAAATGAAAGAAAGCCAGAATTGATCCTTGAGAAACAAAGATGATGAAAAAGACCAAAAGCTAAGTTCAGGGTAGCAGCCCTCTTGGGGTGCATGCTGTCCGTGAGCTGATGCGCTCTCCAGGGCTGGAGGGAATGTGGTACAATGCTACTATAGGTTTTCCTTCTCTACTTTGCTGCTTAAGAGTGTCCTCCTTGTGTTTGGGGGGCCACCATCTTTCCCACTAGGGGTTGTGAATCTCTCGCTCAATTGTGGGGCCACAGTGGCTGTTTTGCCCTCTAGAGCATCTGTGTTTTGGGTGAGGTGATTTCCTGGATGCCTCTTCGTTTCCCACTCCTTCCTTGCATCCCCTGAATTTTGTTTTTATTGTCTTCATTGCTTGGCTCCCAAGATGGAGAGTCAACGATTCTTGTCCTGGTTATTTGTCAGTTTTAGATGCCCCTTGAGCTCGTTCTAAGCTTTTAAAATCTCCCTGAAGTGGGGATAGGGTTATTCAGAGTCTCCCTAGCTCGCAGCCAGCCAGTCTGCAGTGATCATGTGTAGAGGCCCTCACCTCTGCGCAGACATCTCGAGTTAGTGTGGAGAGAGGTTCTCTGAAGCCCTGTGCTTTCCTACTCTGCTGATTCTTCTCATAGTTGTGGCTAGCGGAGAGAGAACCCCTCTGCTTTAGAGGATTCCTGAAGCCTCCTCACTGTCATCCCCAGTAGTATGAGAGTGCAGGTGGTGGTGACCAACAGGGCCTCGTGCTGAGGCACAAACTGCTTGCCACATAGGAGATTCCTTTGCTGGGAGCCACTGAACCTAGTTTAAGTATATAGTTCCTAATTAGCCACTGTCCATAGGAGAAAGTGTTGCCTTCTGTGTCATTAGCTTCTTATGGTGTGTGTATGTGTGTGTGTGTGTGTGTGTGTGTGTGTGTGTGTGTGTGTGTGTGTGTGTGTGTGTGTGTGTGTTTCAAGTGGTGTACTCACTGAAGGCAGTATACTTCCAGGTCTTACATCCGGGATCTTGAACCCATATTATTGGCGTGCATACTGGTTCGTCTAAGGAGGAGAAAGTTTTTCCTCGTTTCTTCATCCATAGTTTTGTGAAGTAGTTGATGGTAAAGTGTCAGATAGCATGAGGACCCACTCTAAACTGTCATAAGGATGATAGTCTCTGAGTAACCATAACACCATTTATCAACTTGAGCAAGTAATTATTTTGTCTTTCATCTAATATGCATTCCACATTTAATTTCCCCAGTTGTCCCTAAAATATGTGTTATAGCTGTTCCCCAAGCCTCTCTAAGCCACAGCCCAATTAAGCTAATATGGTTCTCTGGCTTGCTATGTCTCTGATCTCTTACCTCCCCATACCTTCGTCCAGACCAGGTGTCTCATTGACTCATGATCCCAGTTTGTCTGTTTGTGTTCTTATGATGCTGCATGGTCTCTTATTTGTTATAAACTGGAAGATGGGACCAGAGACGTGAACGATTCAGGATAAATGTTTCGCCAAAATTACTGTGTCAGTGATATTAGGCCCTTTGTATTTGCCAAGTAGCACATAATAGCTGGTTGCAGAGCTTCCCATAAATAAAGTTTACTGCCTATTTCACTAAGGAAGCAGTTAAAATAGTGTGCTGAAATGAGAGGCCAGTACAAACCTGGAGGGAAATGACCTGAAAGACATCATTTCTAGGCAGCCTCATTGGGGCTCTAGACTTAGTGGCCTGGCTCCCATTGTTCCACTTACAGCTATGAGACGTAGGCCAGCATAATAGTAAGTGTGTTATTGAGTATCATGCAAGGTAGTGCCTGCCCCTGCTGCTTCTGTGAGCTGTCATTACCTGAGCTCCAGAGGGGAGACGGAAGCCTGATGGAATAGCAGGTCCACACAGGCAGCATCCTACTATTCTGGGATAGAGGCCATTAGAAAACAGCAGTGGTCCTCCTGAGGCCTGAGCCACACTTGCCTAAAGAAACACCTCACCAGCACTGCACACACTTAAGTGTCCAGATCTTGGTTCTTTAGTATAGTGGACTAGTGTTTTCTGCGCAAGCAGCTTAGGGTGGAAACTGAGAGCACAAGTTGAACCTGGAACATCTCACTTCAGAAAGCTAAGATGTACTCAAAACATGGTAGAATGTGAGAGGGCCCCCCTGAAAGTAACAGGAACCACCTTAAACAGGCCACACTGGGCAGGGTTGAGCAAATTAATAAAGAATACTCAAAGTAACAGCTTAATACTTTGAATTAAAAAAGAATTGATGTGCCTGCAGTGATATTCCCAGAAGAGGGAAAGGGGAGATGAAGATACAGTGGACAAACAGGGAAATACTTACAAGTATTTTTACAAGCACTTTATAGGTGGCCAGCCTGGGCTACATAGCAAGATCCTGATTCAAAATATTAAATTATTGCTTGTTTAATTATCAGAGAATCATAATATCTAAACCTCATGCTAGAATGCAAAGTTAGTGGAAATATCACATAGTCTAAGAATCACCTGGCATATTGTTATTAGTGAGCAAACATTTTCACATGGTTAGATAGTCGCCACTTAAAGAAGTATCTTCCTCTAGTGGGACATGCTGACTGATGGCTTCCTTGGTTCCTTGTTACGGAGTAGTCTCCTTGCCAGGATGCTCAGCATGTTGTAAACAGGCTTGGATTTGTCTGAGTGTGAGAAGAACTGCAAAAATGCTTTAGAAGCTAGAGGAATATGATTGTGCCTGAGTATTATTGTTATTTTTCTTGGGAGATGTATAAGGTTCTAACTGTCAGCTGCTCAAGTGTTTGGGTGTGTAATCTCTTTCCCAACAGCTGATTGATTGATAGGTAAATAGCAACAAAGTGTCATTAATTTATATAGGGTTTTTTTTTTTTTTGATACACTCTTTGCTTTTCTTCAAATACATACTTTTGGTTTTTGGTTGATTAGTGATAAAACTTGGTTCTGTAGAGCCACACCTGTATGCTTCTTTTAAGGGTAATTATTTTTCAATTGTTCTTCAATCTAGGTGATTCAAATTAGTCTTCATTTGGGATTGAAAGGTTTGGTTGTTGTGTGTTGAGGAAGAGTGGACTATACTCTGCAGTGATGAATTCTCCCGGGCAGAATGCCATCAAAGACCATTCTCTAATGGTGTGACTTTCATCCACCTTCCTTAGTGACTGCAGAGTTCTGAAATTTGTACACATTTCCTCTCTGTTCTTTTCTCGATCCAAACTAATGTTAGGAAAGCCTGACTTCTTAATTCTCACCTACCAAAATTCATTTCCAAGCTTGTAAGTAGCTCCTTCAGTTCTTTACTCTTGGTCCTGGGAATGAGATTGTGAATGAAAGTCTTCCTTCCTTCAGGACAGGATGGGTAAACCAGTATGGAAGGGAGCCATTAGAGGCTAAATGGCTAGCAGACTGTGGTCATGGCCAGCTAGTCACCCGAGTCAACACCAAAGGACTTGGCAGTCCGTTAGGTAAGGATCACAGAGGAGTTTATGCTAGCGAGAGCTATTCAGCCTGTGGACACACCTCGATGGCTGTTTTCTAGCTTCTAGTCCACAGACAAGACAGTTCATGTCTCATTTCCCCTCAGAGTGATCCTTTCAGAGCTTAATCCCCAGCGTTGTTTTTGCCTACAGGTACCACAGGTTCCCGTTCACCTTCATTCCATCCCTCCCTGGACCTTTCCCTCAAGTTAAGTGTCTGTGTTCCTTGGGTATCCTGTAGACCCCATTTTACACCTCTTTTCTCTTTGCCTTGGTTCCTCACAGCCCCTTAGCACATGGCTCAGTGTTTCTCAGTCTTTAAGACAAGCATAAGTGACAGGTGAGCCCCACAGCATCTCTGCTGGTCACATTGCCGATCTTCCTAGGTGATCGGGAAGCTTTTCCATCCTCTCTGCTGTGTCAGGTGGATGCTGAATACTTGGCATTCCTCCTCTATCAGGCCATGTGTTAAGAAGTCCATGTAACTGGTCCACATATTTAAAGCAATCTTATATGCCCAAACATGAAAAATTAAAAATATGATTTTAAAACTTAAGTATTCAGCATTTTAATAATCAGCATTTGCAGAGCTAGTCAGAAAACTGCAAATCTAAAATCAGTAAGTCAATGTGTTCGTCAAGTGACAAAATCACCAACCCCTTTATCCAGCAGTGCTTCTCAGTCTACCCGATGCTGTGACCCTTTAATACAGTTCCTCATGTTGTGACACCAGCCATAAAATTATTTTTGTTGCTATTTCATAACTGTAACTTTGCTACTATTATGAATTGTAGTGTACATATTTGATATTCAGGATGGTCTGAAGTGACCACTGTGAAAAGGTTGTCATGGTCATCCTGTCCCCCACCCACAAACACAGGCTCTGGACCCACAGATTGAGAACCACTGACCTAGCACCAGGGCCTTAGTAGTTTACTGTGGTTTGATAGGCTTAGCTGCACCTTGAAGTGATAATTCAAAAATGCAGGTTTGGGGCTGGAAAGATGGTTTAACAATTTAAGAGTTTATGCAATACAGGGGACCCAGGTTCAGCTCTCAGCCACCAAGTTTGATGGCTCACCACCACCTGTAACTCTAGTTCCAGGGGATTCATGCCATACATATACACAGGCACATAAATAAAAAATAAAATACCTTTTAAAAATTCTCAATTGGTAGCCCCACCTCCCCACCCCCCAAATCAGAAGTTGTTCTGTGGGCACAGACGATTGGAGCAGAGACTGATTTCATGATCTTGTACCAGGCTCAGTTTTTTTCCTAGGGAAGTACTCCACCTACCAACCTAGGGAAATTTGTTTCCTGCTCACATGCTTTTGTAACATTTCTAAGAATTTAATGTTGTCTCTGATTTGAGGCCACAGTTTTAGAGCCCATACTGATCATGTGTTACTACCAACCTGTGCAGGCAGGTATTTGGCTGTAAATAGCGAGCCCATGAGGCCAACACAAGCAGTCTTATAGCCTGTCTTAGGAGACTTTATTGTAGAATAACCTGCTCAGGATCCCAGAGTCCAGTCAGTGAATGAGGCTCTCTGAAGCCTCATCTTATACAGCCTTTTGTGTTAGCTAAAGTGCCAAGGCCATGCTCAGATGGAGGTGTGATGCAGGAGTGACACCCAGTTAGCCTTGGCTTCTGTCACTTCAGAAATAGCCAATGAATGTGATTCCCGAGCATAGTTCCTCTGGACCTGGCTGCACACCCCTAACTCCAGCACTCAGGAGACAGAGGCAGACACACCTTGGAGTTTGAGGCCAGCCTGCTCTTTGTAGTGCATTCTGGGCCATCCAGGGCTACATAATGAGAACCCTCCACAAAGAATGTAAATATGTGTGTGTATGTATGTTTGTATATATTCAATATACATGTTATGTTGCCCTAAGACACCTTGTTTGAAGTCAGAAACTGGTAAAAATAGGTGTTTGGACCGTTCAAAATGACATCCACTCTTAATGGCACACTGACATCCCTTTATCCTTGCAATATATTCCTAAAATTTTTTGTGAGGAATTTCCATAAGCCAATGGCTGTTTTCTCTTTGTATATATCCACTAGAGGTGACCTTCATATTTACTGGCACTGTGCTCCAGACCCCTTTAGTCCACATGATCAGCGGAGGGTGTGCCCTGTGAGTGGCTGGCTCTACTCCATCCTGCAGTCCACATCCTACCTGTGCTTAAGAAAATCTAACTAAGGTCACCATGGTTAAAATGGTCAGGAGAGTTCTTTTTATAATGGACTGGATCAGCAGGGAACACACTGGGTTCTGGGATTGCTCAGTAGCCTGCTACTCTTTGGCCAGGGCTACTAGTATTTCTGTGTAGTATCAGGAGGCTGCTGGGTTCCTACCTCATGAGTCAGGCCACTGACATGGCTGCCTAGGGCACCTAAGGATTTGTAACTGTCCTCAAAGTCCTGCAAACAGCAGGAACAGGATTTATACTATACTCTCATACTGTGAAAAATAGTGATTAAGTTCTTATGCTGTTAACTTAGCTGACATGCTCTACGTTTTCAGTAAAAATAGCAAAGCCTTTGTGATTTGATTAGTTGCTCTCAATTTGAGAAATCTCACAGGAGATTTAATGGAGTTTGCCAGATTTCTGAACTCTTTAAAATGTGTTAGAATATTTTATATAACTAAACAAACATTTATTATCTGTACTCTTATTGTAGCTTACAACTTTCCTTCTGGATACATATAGACCATTATAGATCATTAAGATGATTTTAATAGTTGTCTTTTGTGAGTAGGGCATATTTTAAGTCACAGAGTGGAGCAATCGAATAATGAGTAAGAATTTGAAAGGAAGGAGGAGGGTCATACAGTGATGTTTATTAGGAAGCCCATGACAAGGAAAGAGGGAACCCCAAATCCCCAGTGACCCATGCCCAGGGGAAGAGGAAACAGTAGCAGGATCTGGTGCTGGGGTGTTAGCCCTGACTACTGGGAAGGAGGAGGCAAGAACAGCAGGGGGTGGGGTGGAGAAGCTGGTGGCGCCAGCTGTGTGCCACAGGAGATCTTTACTGGTGTGCCTGTGTTTATTCATATGCTGCTTGTCTATGGAAAGGACTGTTAAGCTGTCAAATAGTGAACTCCCCGGTAGTGCCCGATGCCGTGATCATGGTTTTGGTCTCGTCTCTTTTAGGTTACCCCTGTTTCAGGCCAGCGCTTTTGCGTTTCTGGCCCCCGCTCGAGCCATCCTGTCTTTAGATAAATGGAAATGTAACACCACAGGTAATTGCAGTTATTTGCACATATGTCATTGGGGTCCTTTGAAGCAGTGGAAAGGGGGCCTGGACACCCTGCCAACAATAGTGTCCTGCTGAATTTAGCATACAACTTAGAACGATCCAGTCTGTGGGCTGTACCTGTTTCTGTCTTTACATCTGCTCTTCATCCCTAACCCTAGGGCAAGCAAGGGCCAGAAATGACTTCATTTCTGTTTGCCAATGAAACTGATAAATGTGGGGATAGGATGGAAAAATATTTGTGCTATTTTCCTGCCTCTCTCTTTCAGTGGATTGTATGACTTACCATAATCACTCTCTCGCTGCATCAGCATCCCTTCTCTGAGACATCTTTGCTTTTTAAGATCTGGCTACTGTGGTTTTCTGCATATAACTTTCATTCCCCTTCCTAAATGATTATAAAGATTCTCATGGAACCAGATAAGCTCAAGGAAGAATCTGAGAAAGTCAGACCTGTTGTACTCTGAGAACTGTCAATTTTGAGATTCTAGGAGCCAAGCTTTCCTGATCTCTTGCCTTCCCTGCTCCTAGGCATGACTTTGAGCACTGATTTTGATTTAGGAACTGAAAAAGGCCCTGATTTATTTAGGTTTTTAAAACCTCAATCCACAGCCTTGTTGGGCATTTCAGGTAGCTGCTTGCAAAGAGTGGTTTCTGTGAAGCTGGCACTGCTTGGTAGCACCACTTCAGTCAGCCTTTGACACACGGAGAAGCTCTTTCAATGAGTACATTCGGTTACCTAGTGTTAGAAGTCCATCTCCAAAGATAAGCCCAATGTCAGGTTGAGTTTTAGGAATTGATCCTTAAAACAATGAAGAAATTACTAATGGTTATTTTAAATATCTGCTATAAAACATTAATGTCACTCCAGGAAAATGGTGTCTTTTCTTTTTGTTTTTAAGAGATTACAGTTGCCAACGGAAGTGCAGAGCTGTTGGAACACGTCTGGCATCCCCGGATCCAAGAGGTAAAGTGGGAGCGCTGGCCACCTGTCCCTGTGTTTCTTCTCACCTTTGCTGATTGTGCCCAGTCAACTGCAATTGCTTTTTTTTCTCAAGTCCCCTTTGTTTCCAGCCACTAGAGTGTATATCTCCACTGTTGAGCTTCATACTGTCAGTCCCCAGACCGGCCTGCTCATGTCCTCCAGATGACCGTGAGTGAGGCTTGGTGGCTGTCAGCAGAAGAGGTCTGGCCGCTTTGTGTCTGCCTGTTGTCAGCTGTCTGTTGCTGTGTCGAAATGTTAAAAGAGAGAAGGCTCAGTGTCAGGCTTGCTCCATCTTGATGGGCAGTGGGGGGGGGGGGTCACGGCAGCTTGGAAGAGAGCAAGGGATGCAAGGGCACAGGATGAGAGAGTTCTCAAGGACACGCCTCTCAGTTCATTCCTCCAGCTGGGTCCCACCTTCGATAATGTCCTCATATTATGACTAATTGTCTCTGAAAGCCCCATGATGGACAAATCCAGAGGTGTGCTTGACTCACAGTGACATCTCAGCACAAGCAAGTTGATAGTCATACCTACTTGTTGGAAGAAAGATAATTTTGGGAGGCCAATGTACACTTAAGCAGAATTGATTAAAGCAATTCTCAGGTACAGGAAGCCAGCTATATATATATTCATATATATTCATGTTGTCATCATGAAATGTTTAGAATTAGTACAAATGTCATTCTGTGTGACAAATACATTTTCTTAGAGTTTCTGCAAGGAAGTCTGTCTTTTGAATGTTTTTTGTGGGCTTGGTATTTTAAAGCTCACTGTACTGAAATAGCCTGAGGTGCTGGATTGAAATTGTGTCCGTCCGAGAGCTGAGAGATCTGTCCATCTCACCTTGAGAAGGCAGACAGGTACCCATTTCTGCAGCCAGCCTTAAAGCAGCAATGTCAAGTTTGTTTGCTAGGCCTCCGTTCCCTGCACAGAGACCTTTTTGTGGGCCTGGGGACTGTAGCAGCTGTCAAGCTGCTGTATGAGATGACGTGTTACCTTGCAGACATCTCAGCTGTATTTGCAGGTGACGTTCTGAGTGTTTGACCTTACTCTCAAACTGTTTCAGATCCAAGGAGCCATCATCATGTCCTCATTGATAGAAGTGGTCATTGGCCTTCTTGGCCTGCCTGGGGCTCTGCTGAGGTATATTGGACCCCTAACCATCACGCCCACCGTGGCCCTCATTGGCCTCTCCGGTTTCCAGGCAGCAGGAGAGAGAGCAGGGAAGCACTGGGGCATTGCCATGCTGTAAGTGTTCTGAGAGAACTCCAGGGGTGGGGACTGTTCTCACCACTGTGTGGGACAGCTTGGTGGATACGTGGAACAGTCACACCAAGTTGAGAAGAAATCTGCGAAGAGAAAATGTTTGGATGTTTTATTCAGTTCATTTGAGGGCTAGTTAAGTGATTATTTTAGATCAGATTTTGAGACACAAGGACAGTCACAGTAGCAGTTATGTGGAGAAGGGGGCAATTGTCTGGCGGTTTTCCTTGCTCCTGCCTTTTGAGATCATGCTAGCTCTCATCATGAAAGTGAGCCATGCTGAGAAGCTATGGTTTAGATCAGACTGTCAGCAGAGAGCTGTCACTGAAGAACCGTGCTCGCTCATCTGATCTCAGAGCTGTGCGCTCCAATGGCAAGGCCATAGTTTCTCGCAGGACCTATGCTCTTTCTGTATAGAACCTCAAATGCAGTGACGACGTCAATCAATATTGTATATTAGTGAAGACAAAGGACTAAGACCGAGAATTCATTCTTTCTGAGGTGTATAGAGTGGGTATATGAATTATATCATAGGTAATGCTTCCTAGAAGCTATAATTTTGCCAACTAAAAAGTTTTGAAAACTAATAAGATTTCTAATTTTTTGTTTTACTTTGGGGAAATATTCCACATTTAATAATGGGAAACACTTGTTTCTATTATTATTTTGTCATGCCTCTGTGCTTTGTATAAGCTCTACATACTTTACAACTGGAAAGACAGAATCACAGCGAGGTGCTGTGACTTGCAGAGCCATGGCTAATCTGTGGCCAAGATTATTTTCAAAGTCTTTGTGTTGTGACTAGAACTCAGCTCTCATTCACCTCTGCCTCTGTGTTGAGAAAACATATCTTGGCATATGAAAGTAGCCATGAATTCTTTTTATTTTTATAATTTACCAAAGGTCAGCTAAAACATTCTTTATACAAGCAGGTGTGTGTAGATAGATGCCATTAAGGGATTTTAACTCAGTGAAATGCTAGAAAGTACTAGAAAGGATCATCCTGTTATAATAATACCTAGGAACTTAAAAAACATAAAGATTTTATATAAATAACTCACAGTCAGCAAAGAACTTCGAGCAGTTGCTAATAATTCAGCAGGTAACAGCTGCATTAATAATCACGGAATGATTAAAGTTGTACCAGAAAGAGTTCATAAACCTTAAGGAAGATAAAGTGTCTGTAAACTTTTCTCTCTAGCAGCTACCAAACCATGTGACCACAGAGAGGGAAGTTAATAAAAGCAGAGAAAACAGTTAAAAGTAATACCCCAAAGCCATCTACCTAAGCTAAGAACTTTATAGAGCCGCTTCTGGTAAGGCACATGGAGATGTGCACACACATGAAAATAATGAAATTCTTCTAGAGAAATATAAATAGTGGAAATGGACTCCTCAGGCCCCATACTTTCCCTTGGGAAATCCTTTTAGGAGCTCCATGTCACACACAGGTACAAGCTTTTAGCCACCCCATAAGCACTATAGCTACTTCTCCCATGCCCCTTTTTACTTACTTTTTACAGCTTTGCATCTGTTTTCTCTCTGGGGCTTTGCTTCACTTAGCTCCCCAGCTTTCCTTGCCCCACCCTTTCCTGACCATTCTAGTCTGTGTAGGGCCTAGACATTAGTGTCTTCCAAGACCTTTTCTCTGTCCCCTCTTCTGAAATTTTAGTTTAGGGACAAGCTACGCTTTCCTTAAATCCCTTCTCTTTTGGTGAGCCTTTTGGTGAGACTCATCAGTGTATCTGAAAAGAGAACAGTGCAGTGCAGGTGGGTGTTACTTAAAACAAAGATGACAGGTAGGGTTGGGCTCATTGGTATAAAGTAGTGTTCATCTTGAATAAATGGGCAGCGTTTAATACTCTGTGTTGCCATATTGGCTTTGGGGTTTGTTTGGTTTTTTTTTTTTGTTTGTTTGTTTGTTTGTTTTTTTAATAAATTCTGTCTCAAAGGATTTGAAGTGACTTGGGCCCCATACATGGTTTCAACCTTGACTTAAGCTGTCAGATTTTGATGAGTTACCAGTTCACCCTAATACTTCCTTAAGCAGCCTGTGCTTAACCAGGCATTGGGAATGTAACCAGGAACTTGGTTTCCTTAGCTAGTAATGCTATCTCAGCAGTTGAATACTTAAGCTTAGCACAGAGGACACACACTCTCCTTGTCAACTTTACCTTAGGTAGCAAATGAAAAAGTCACTGGAGATAGAGGACCAGACCCCTGTTAGGTGGTGAGATACAGTATCCACCTGTGAGGATGAGAAATGGCCTCTGCCTTGCTGGCTGCTTGGGCCTTTAGGCTGGTGAGATTTTGAGGTCTATAGTCAACCCAGGCATTCTTGCCCCATGACAGGTATAGAAAGAAGTAATTAAAGCTCAGGCCACAGATCTAGTCCTTATCACCAAGTAGATCTACTGCATGACTCTGACTTAGTGCTTTGTGTGTACTTTTTTTGGATATTGAAGTTTTTACCTTGTTTTCAAAACTAATTTATACTGGGAAAAAAATAGTCACCAATCACCTCAAAATGGTGGCATTGGCCTGTTGGTGTATGTGTATGTGTACACACTTTCCTCCTGTTGGTCTATATGTGAGCATGTGTACACACTTTCCTCTTATTGGTGTATACATGGACATATATACACACTTTCCTCCTGATGTATATGTGGGCATGTGTACACACTTTTTTCCTCTTGGTGTATACGTGGACATGTGTACACACTTTCCTCCTGTTGGTGTATACATAGACATGTGTACACACTTTCCTCCTGTTGGTGTATATGTGAGCATGTGTACACACTTTTCTCCTGTTGGTGTATACATGGACATGTGTACACACTTTTCTCCTGTTGGTACACACAGTAGTTTCTTGGTTGCTTCGAGCTGATTTCTAGTTGTAAATATACTCTCCGATATTGTTTTGTCGGCATCATTTCCCTTCCATGGAGTGAGCTTTCTCGTTCTTTGGATTTTCTTACTCTACTCAGTACCAAGAAATGGTAGGCCAGCTACTTGTGACATCTTTCTCCAGATGGCAACATTTCCAAATTGGAGTGAGGAGGGCCAGTGAAAGTTTAGGTGGATGAACTGAATATGAGCAATTTATTAAAGCTGGGTCATTTTAATGCATAGATATAACAACCTTTAATTTTATGAATTTTCTTTCTCTTCTCAGGACTATTTTCCTAGTGTTATTATTCTCACAATATGCCAGAAATGTTAAATTTCCTCTCCCAATTTACAAATCCAAGAAAGGATGGACTGCATACAAATTACAACTTTTCAAAATGTTTCCTGTGAGTAGCTGATCACACCCGCCCCCTTCTGCACAGTGTGCCTTTGTTCACGAATTAATGTTAGGTAAAGGAAAGTCATAGGACCCTCCTAGCTCTGTGATGATGTCATTGAAGGACTCACTCCAGCTGGAAAGTCTAGGTGCCATATTGGGTTTCAGCTCCAAGATTAGATAACATTATTTTGCAGTGCCACAGAAGGGCTCTTGTCAGTGACTCTGAGATGTGGCCCTCATGTGGTCTCTGTAGACATGCTACCCATTCTTTTACTAGCCATATTGGGAAAGAAAGTAAATTTACTTGCACAGACCTCTCACAGTTGTTCTGTATAGTGCCGTCAATGATGGACTTGGGGTTTGGTGGTTACACAGTAGGATTCTGCCAACAAAGATTCTGCCCTTGACCACTCCAGATAATCCTGGCTATCCTGGTGTCCTGGCTGCTGTGCTTCATCTTCACGGTCACTGATGTCTTCCCTTCCAACAGCACCAACTATGGCTACTATGCACGCACAGATGCCAGGAAGGGTGTACTTCTGGTAGCCCCGTGGTTTAAGGTTCCATACCCATGTAAGTATCATGAAGGCCCAACTGGGAAGGGTTGGAAGTAGCCTAAATGTCCCACACCATGAAAAGCCTTCTCTGATCTAAGAATGTCTCTTCACCTGGACATTTTTTTCTAAATCACTTATGTGTACACACATATATGTGTATGCGTGTGCAGGCAGAGGTATGGAGGTCAGAGGACAGTCTCAGATGTGGTCTTCATCTTCTCCTCTGTTGTTTACCACTGCACGCACCAGGCTAGCTATGCTGTGAGCCTTAGGGCTTCTTTTTCCACCTCCCTCCCTGGAGAAGCACTGTTACTGCAGATATGCACTACTGTGTGGGTTCCAGGGATTTCAACTCATGCCCTCACGCTTCCAATGGCAGGCACTTTACCCTCTGAGCCTTCTCCCTAACCCTGAAGCCTAAACATTTTAATGGCTTTTGGTCATTAGAGAGTCAGACAGTGAAAAAAGGTAGTTACTGTCCCCAGAGATCAGTCATCTACACACAGTTACTGACCAGTTCCCCTTTCAGGGTAACTACTTGGCCTTTTGGGCTCTATTAGGCTCTGAAATCCTGGGAATTTGCTCTGGTCAAATGTTAGCTGTGATGGCAAAGATTTGCAAAAGACAAACCGGTGTCAGAGCTACCACAATGAAAAGACCCAGAGATTAACTAGCTCTCCTGCCTGACAGAGTTTATGTGACCTTTGTTCACAGCTGTGGAGGTAAACTGACACTTACAAGCAGCCGGAAGGTAGAGCTTAGGCTTCAGTGTTGGGTAACTCATGGGGCAGAACCTGGCCCTCCACCGAAAGGATCACCTTGAGTCACATGCAACATTCTACAGATCCCAGATCTGAACTTATTCACGGGAACCAATGGTTAGAATGTCGTTCCCAACATTTTGGGTTTTCTTAGAGTTGAAGCATGAACTTAGCCAGATTGAACCAGTTACCCCCAGAGCTGTCTTGCCTTCTTATTTTACAATAGAGACTTGAAAAACAAGAAAAGCCAAGAATATTAAGGTTGGATCAAAGATGGCCTCTTCCAAGCAAGCCTGCTGAGTGGTAATAATCAGCAGCTCTCCCCCTGTTCTTGATACTTTATGAATGCTTTAACAGGTTTATCCTTCTAAAATAACAGTTTCATCCTTCTAAAATAACAGTCTCATCACATGGAGTCTCAGAGTGTGTGTGTGTGTATATATATATATCCTGTTTCCAGAAAAATGTGCTCAGTTCATAAACACATTTATAAGCCAAGATAAAGAGATTAAAAGTCACTTGATAAGGCTCCATGGAGAATAGAGCAGAGAAAGGGCCTCAGCACACCCACTAGGCCTGCCCATGTATGTGGCTGACAGTCAGTGGCAATACAGGTCACCAGCTGTTCCTGAGAAGGCCTCTGTAGGGGTATCCCAGGGCCAGTCCATGAGATGATGTCACTTAGTAGACAGTATGCATGACACCACCACGGGAGCTGTCAAACTTACAGGGTTTTCTTTAGGGTCATCCTTCAGCTGCTGAGAGCTAGTCAACTGACTTTTACTCAGTTCCTCTGAATAAAAAGCCACTGGCAAGACCCAGCATTTTTGAGCAATTTAAATCACTCTAGAGAGGATGTTTTGAGATATCGCAAGCCATGTCCTCAATCATCAATATAAGAAGGATTACCTAGATTAGTATTAATGTAATTAGTAAGTTAATGTTAATATGCTAATCTGGCCTAAGATGTCAACCGTGTCAAGGCTGAAAAGCTGCTGTAACACACCAAGAAAGTACGTCAGCCAGGCATAGCATATGCTCATAGATGATAGCAACATTCAGGCAAAAGGACTATGAGCTTGAATGGACTCAAAACAAGTTAGCAAACAAAATCCTGCTTAGGAGAGAGAAAGCAACAGCTTTAAGGCTGTGTTTGGGGGGGGGGGGGTCAGAGGTGTACAGAATGAAGAGAGACAAATAGGTCAGGAATTTAAGAAGGGGCTGGAAAGAGGGGTCAGTGGTCAAGAGCTCTTCCAGAGGATCTGGCTTCTGTTCCCAGCACTCACATGGTAGCTCACAAACCACCTGAAACTTGTGTTCCAGGGGATCTGATGCCCTCTTAATGGAACGCTCGCATATACCACGTACATGGTGCACAGTCATGCATGTAGGCAAAACACTTGTATGCACAGTATACGTAAGATAAAAATGAGTCTCTAGAAACTTAAATATTTAAAGTTGCTGTTGATCTGAAAAACTTTTTAGAAATCAGACTTCTGGTAAAAGACAAATAAAGCAGAGAGTGAGAAAAAAATTGAATGTACTTAATGAAAAAGGGCGCAGGTTAGGTATCCCTTTTTCCAAGGTGACTGGGGTCCCTGTGTTTTAGATTGAGATGGCTTGGGACTGGAAATATGCACATACTGTATTCACAGTACAATGAGGGTGGGTCTAAGATGAAGGTCATCTGTATTTCACCCATCTGACACACAGCCTGATGGTAACTTTTAGAAGAGCACATTTATTTAATTTTTAATATGTGTGGGTGCTCTGCCTACAAGTATATCTGGACTGTTTTCCTGCCTGGTGCCCAGGGAGGCCAGAAGAGGGTATTGGATCCTCTGGAAATGGAGTTACAGACAGTGTGCGCTGTCATGTAGGTGCTGGGAATTGAGTCCGGTGCTCTTACCCCTGAACTTGCAGCCTTCCATGTACCTGCATTTTGGCGTAATCTAGCATATAGGGTTAGGCTTGGATATTTACACGTGTGACATCATCCTAGTTTTTAAACAATTCCAGAGTATGGAACATTTCATATTCAGCCGAGAATGGTAGACTAATATTAAGGCTGGGTCAAAGATGCCTCTTCCAAGCATGCTGAGTGGCGATAGTCAGCAGCTGTCACCTACAGACTGTAACAGTAATAGAAATCTTCCCTCAAAACGAGAAGGGAGGATTCCTTAAAGGAAGCCATCGTGCTACACACAGTCTAAACACAGAAGAGAGCTTGTTCCGAAACCTCAGATGGAGCTTGGCAAACAAGGTCCTTGAACCAACCCTGAGAGATAGTGTGGGCTGCCAGTGTGGTTGGGCACAGCCTGTGGCACCCCTTCTGGGAAGGATGCCTCACACCTCTGGTTCCAGCTGTGTCTGCTGCCTCTGATTGCCCCCAGAGTAGGCCGGCACTGGCAGGAGTGCTGCTTCCACATTCTGCCCAGTTTGTACATCTGAGTGCCATCTTCCCCTTCCTAACCCTGTCTTCGTTTGAACTTGAACCATCATACTGTTGCTGTCCTCAGAGTCCAGAGCCACTGAGCTGATCCTGCTTCAGAATCGAGTTTCACATTTTCCCACTGTGTGGCATCCACATTATTATTCGTAATGGTTCAAGGAAGAAAGACAAGTGACTTTATGAAGGATAGAAAAAGCTTAATAACAACAAATACAGATGCTCAAGTGTAATTAAAGTGGGAATTTTGTTTGCTTTCTAAAATAAAAGTTAACAAACCTGCTAGCAGCACGCAGGACTCTGTATGCTTTGGTGTGCTTGATTGTTGTACCAGAGCAGCTGTTACTGTTCACCCGATGCCCCTACTTTGAACCATGATTTCTATAGCTGTGTTGTCAATCCCTGATACAGATTCTTATTCCAAGCCAGGAATGTTGTCCCAGCCCTATAATCCCCACACTCGGGAAACGGATGCAGGCTTGCTATGAGTTTGAGGGCTGCCTGGGCTCTATAGTGAATTCCAGGCCATCCAGGGACACTCAAACCAAAGCAAAACAAATTTCTGTCCCACCGTGGCAGGCAGGGTTAAATTATGTTTTAGCGGACAGTAGGAGCATGACTTTGAGGACAGAATCCAGCACCTCTCCCAGGCCAGTGACTGCTTTCTTGAATAAAGATGAGGAGGTCAACCTTCACCAAGGCCCCCACTCAGTAGACTTCCCAGACATCTTGTGCGATTTAAGATTTAAAACAAAATGGTTTCTAAGAGCTTCGGAATCCTACAGAGGTCGTAGCCTTTGCCGGCTCCTAGAGGTAAATGACTGTGTCTTTGATGGCTGTTTTTCTCCTCAGTTCAGTGGGGGATGCCCACCGTCTCTGCAGCCGGTGTCCTTGGCATGCTCAGCGCTGTGGTGGCCAGCATCATTGAGTCCATCGGTGACTACTATGCCTGTGCCAGGCTCTCCTGCGCTCCACCACCTCCCATCCATGCAATAAACAGGTACGTTCCAAGAAACATGCTCATTTAGCCTTGGTGAAGAAGCTGAGAACTTTGGGTGGCAGCAACCAAACCAAGTCACTGCCCTCAATGCCCTGGTTGTCTCATCCATGCCACAGAGCAGCACTCTACTTTCTCTGCCTCTCAGGCTCTCCCTCTTATATAGAGATACATCTTAGTGTGGAGCCAGCAAAACAGATGCCACATGTCACCATTATTCTTTGCTTGGTCTTGATATATGTCTATTTTGATTTTTTGTCTTGTTTTTCCAATTACCCCCATACCGCGTCCGGTTTCTTGGGGCCGAGTCTTGTCCAGGCGAAGGGCGTCGAGGTTAAATAATCTGCACTCAGGAGTCGTTTAGGTTCCATCATTCAGGATCACAATGAGAGACCCGAGCTTTATTCAGTACATCTTATATCTTAGACCTGTTTCTCCCCCTGCCATGCTTCTCTCTTGCCATGCATCTCGCCTAGCTTTTTCCCCTCTTGCTTCCCGCCATGTTGGATTCCTTCTGCTCCTTCTACTCACACTGACTCTACTCTCTCTCCTCCATGCTTCTCCTTGTGTCTCTCCTTGTGTCTCAGCTCTCTACTACCTTCTTAACTCTCTCACACCCTGCCCCCTCATCTGGGCACACCCAAGGTCTTGGAGGATCCCAAAAGACTAGCACTCAACAGGTGGCAGCAATAAGGAGATTTGTAGAGATAAGGAGATTTGTAGCGCAGGAAAACATGTTTTTCCTTTTTCCCCCTATTAACATAAGGTTTTAGTCCTTTGGGGAAGAGGATGGGCCATAAGGCCCAGAATGGCACTTATTCGGGAGACAACACCCCCAGACTCCAAGAACTTAGGGCTATTTCTGAGGTGAAGAAAATTGTGTTTTTCTCTCATTCAGTCTTGACTGCAAAGTCAAACAGATGGTATGACATTATTTTTGCACCAGACAGTAACTTGAGTAGATCTGTCCATGGATGTATTTCAGTTGCCCTCAGGGCAATCTGCTGACAGCCACTAATGACAGAACCAGACTAGAACCAGGAAAGGTGAAAACTTGAAGATCAGAGAGTCTTTAATGAGTTGTCTCTTTAGCTTCTGGAAGTCATTAAGATTGTTCCTAAGGAAGACAGAAAGAAGCACAGGCAACCCCTCCCTGTTGCCTCAGCATGAGTCATCAGGACTGGCATGAACTCTTTTGGGGAGTTCCTTAAGGCTTTTCAAAGTTCTGTCATGCAGAACTGTTACACAGGATGAGATTACTCATTTTCAAATTCTTAAGAGATTCAAAACCAGCTCGAGGCAGCACATGCCTTTCTTTAATCCCAGTACTTGGGAGGCAGAGGCAGGTGGTCTGGTCTACAAGGTCACCCTGATCTACAGAGAGTTCCAGGGCAGTCAGGGTTGTTAGAGACGCCAAGATTCAGTGGTTACAAGCTTACAAAGCATTGCTTCCTAATGAAACGATCTTATGTCTTAATAGCAAAGAATCAAACGGATGGATGTGTTTGCTTTCTCTTAGATTCAGTAGAACTTTGGTCTCATTCAAAATTATTTTAAAGCACTTGGGTCTGATGGGCAGTGTGGAGATAGCCTTTTTAGAGTTCTCAGCCAGTCAGACGGGGGACCTGACATTCCACATATTGCCACCACTTAAAACCCCATCCCTTCCCAGGGGTATCATTCTTGTAGGTTTCAAATATTATTAAGAGCTGGTTTCGATGTTTCCCATGAGTGACTGTGTCTCTTTCTCCCATTTCTTTACTTTTAGGGGTATTTTTGTGGAGGGTCTTTCCTGTGTTCTCGATGGCGTATTTGGTACTGGGAATGGCTCTACCTCCTCCAGTCCCAATATCGGAGTTCTGGGAATTACAAAGGTACAAAGATTTTTTCCAGTTAAAGGTCTGTCTGTTTCATTGATGAGTCTGACCTGTGACCCTTCCATATGATCTTCCCTCTCCTTTCCCCTTGGATGAGCTTTGGAGTTCCAGTTAGGGGACCTCTCCTCACTCGGCCACCTCATGAGTCTCAGGACTCCTTAAGTGAGAACCCAATCCAGAAGCCTTCTGTCTGTTGACCCCTAGCTCTATGCAAGATTCTATAACCAGATAAAAAGAGACCCAGTGTTAAGTCTGATCCCTCTTATTACAAGTCTGGATTGGGTGTAGGGGGCAGTGTTGAGATGCAGGGAGCGCACTTGACGCCTGATCCTCCCCTAAGAGGCAGGGCTGGTGTAAGCTCAACTTCTGGGGAATGGATGGCACCATCTGCCTCCCGTTGCTCCCAGCACATGGCAGGGAGGGAGGGAGACTTGTGGGCACTTCCTCCAGTGCCAGTGCTGGGCTCCAAGGAGCTGAAGGGAGAGCTTTATGGACACAAAGTGTATTAACCAGCCACCCCTTGTTCTGGGAAAACCAGCCTCTCTTCTCCCATAAGCCCACGGACTAGTTCCACATAGGCGATTGTACAATTGCTTAGAGGACCTCACATTTATCAAGCATTCTCCTTCTGTCCCTTTATAGTTACCATAGAATGGCTAAGGTCACTGGAAGAAAGCAAGTACTCTTTACAACATGACCATCACGCCTCAGGGAATAAGTGATCTTTGAATGGTACCAGCCCTTTCTGAAGTGCCCCCCCCCCCAACAGCCTTACTTTTCAGTTGTTCAGGGGGAAAATGTACACCTGAGTGCAGTTCCCACAAGGCCAGAAGATAGCATCACATCCCCTTGGTGCTGAGCTGTAGGCAGTTGTGAGTCTCTAAATACGGGGGCTGGAATAACAGCTCTTAACCACTGGGCTATCTCTTCAACCCACCAACGCCAATAAATGAGCTGATTTATGTTGCTCCCTTGTTCCCAACCTTTGAAACCATTTCTCCAGGCAAAAGCTATATCCATTTAAGACACTCACTGTCAAGTCCCTAGTCTACATCTGCCTTAGAGTAGGGAGGTGGGACTTGGAGTAGAAATGTCTATGTGACCTTGTTGCCAGCTAGGAAGACTCCTGCTGGGGGACAAGGAGGCATAAGTTTTGCACTGTGTTAGACCCCTCATCATGACTTGGGATAAGCTGCTTTTATGAGTAGAGCACAGCCCCTAGAGGTCCATATGTAATGTGTGCACCTATAGGTTAATGTTAAGATTTTGCTGACCCAGTCATTGCTCAAGCTCAGTGGCTAGCAGAGCACATTCAGAAACTGCCACTGTAGCAATCTCCTGGACAGACAGCTGAACTGTTGAACAGACTTGGTATGAAGGGAGAGTGCTTTGTCCCCCACCCATCTATCTGCATTTTCTGGCAGCTGTGTGGTTACAGCTTCTATCCAGTTATTGCAATCATTGGACTTGGAATTATTAACCTTCTCAACAGAGTGTAATTCACCTCTGCTGAGTGTAATTCACCTGTCCACAGGGAAGGCAACAGGGCAGACACCAGAAGGACGGGCTGCCCTGACCCCACCCCCTTTTCTCAACATGGCCACAGCTGTTTACCCCTGGTCTATAGAGGTAGCTTGTAAGATGTTAGATGTTATCACTTGCTGCCGTGTAGCACTTGGTTTATCTCTAGGAACAGAGTGACATGACTGATATGGTCTGTCTCTCTCAGCTTACTCCCACTTCTCATCCCAGATTTAAAAAAAAAAAAAAAAAAAATCATGTGTCAGTGTTTTGTCTGCTTGTATGTATATATGTGCCTGATTCTACCGCAGAGGTCAAAAGGCGGCACTGGATTCCCAAAATTGGAGTTAGGAGTGCACGCCACCATGTGGGTGCTGGGAACTGAATTTGGGTCCTCTGAAAAGAGCAACAAGTGCTATTATTAATTGCTGAACCATTTCTCCAGCCCCAATATAGTATCTTTTAGGGGCGGTATCGAGTGAGGATCGTTTCTTTGGCATGTTACATGCTATTGAAGACTTGGGAAAAGCCAGGGATACAAATTTGACTTTTAATGGTCATGAAGGAAGAACTGTTAAAGTTCAGTGAGGAGGTATAGAAGACGTGCCAGGGAATGGGCAGAACAGGACGAGACATAAAGGGTCAGTGTAGCTAGCAGGTAACCGTTGGGCAGTGTCTCTGGGGAGCAGTTGGCAGAGGGATAAAGTGGGCATGGTGATACATGCTTATGAGCCAAGAATTAAAGAGGCAGAGGCAGGAAGACCATGAGCCTGATCTCATTATCAAGATCTCAAAAAGAAACAAGTCATGCCAGGCATAGTGGGCATACCCTTAATCCCAGCACAGCCAGGGCTACACAGAAACCCTGAAAACCTCCCCTTCCAAGAAAAAAAAAAAAAAAAACCTAAAAAAGAATCTGTAGGTACTCAGGTAATACCCATGAGCAGAAAAGTGGCGTAGTTGCTGCTTGGCTATAAGCTTTATTGTTGTGGCATCCCTGGGCCACAACATCTGGCAGGGCTGCCCATTCCTGCTGGGACTCTTCGCAGTCAATGCTCCCTCTGCCTGTCAATCAATCTTCCTTCATGGAAATATTACTCAGCTTCCCAGAACCTCAACAACTCTCCCCAACTATTTTTTTCTTCCCTTTTGGGCTCCCACATAATATAACAGTAGAATTTTATCATGGGCTGTGACTTCAAACTCATCTTCAAGTCCACCCCCAGTCTAATGAGTGATTACACATTAGATCCCCAGAGATATTCACTGTGACTGAAAGATTTTCTTCTCATGGAATCAATAGTTCAGTTCCTCTTGATTGACCCTCAATTTGCATGACTTCATCTATTTACCTGTCCTCTGGTCTTAGCAGAGGCTAGATTGGGGCAATGGAGGTTGTATCTTTCATGTGACTGTGTCCCTGGGCAGACACCGTTTTGCTCTGTTTTTCTCCTTCCTTCCCCACTCCACCCATCCTGTGTCCCTCATTAGCTTCAATCCCCTGCCTCACTCTTCTGAGTGCTGAGAATACAGAAGTGAGCTAATCAGTGGGATTTTAACACAGGACTGGCAATGTCTAGAAAGCTTAGTTAGTGTCACAGAGCAAAGGAAGGATCCAGAGATGGCAAACCCAGGAGGAGGGACTGTCATCTATGTTCTGGCCAGACAGGATCCACTTTTTTTCAGCTGCATCATGACCTTTGAACCTTAATGGTGAAACCACATAGTTTATCCAGGGTAGAGTAATAAACTTGAGAGCCAGAGGGCCTGTATTTGAAGCCATTTAGTCAGAGGTACAGTGGGCAAGCAAACCAGCAGCCAGGCTTCCGAAGTTTGTGTTCTTGGGCCTCTTCACTCTATAACCTTTTATGGTGAGACACCATGAGGGGAGGGGAGATGGAGTGAAGCCACAAGGACTTCTGCTGGATTGTCTTAGTGAAAAGTCATATGAAAAACGTGGGAGAGACACAGGAATGTTTGTGAAGTCTATGTAGCTGCTGCTTCCACCACTCTAGCCCAGGAGGTCATTCCAGGCAAAGCCCATACTGATCCAGGACAGTCTTATCTCTAACCTGATCCCTGAAGCCGAAGCAGTGAACTGCGGTGGTGGAGAGAATGGAGCAAAGGACAAGTGGGGGTCTCAGGTTGTCTCTATAGTATTAGGTATTGAGGACTAGTCCCTGTCCACTGTCATCACATTTGTCCTGGACCCAGGGAGTTGGGTGGTGAATGGCAGGTAAGCTTATTTCTGGATCTGTTGTGTTCACAGGTTGGCAGCCGCCGAGTGATCCAGTATGGTGCAGCGCTCATGCTGGGCTTGGGCATGATTGGCAAGTTCAGCGCCCTTTTCGCATCTCTCCCAGACCCTGTGCTCGGAGCTCTGTTCTGCACTCTCTTTGGTAAGTCTCCTTCCCTGGGAGTAGCAGGCTGACCATCACCAACCGTTGTTCATGCTGGTTCATTGTTTTTAAATCAAACTGTTTATTGTTGGTGTTTGCATGCAGACTTTTCCATACAGATCAATCTTCATTGTTGGTGTTTGCATGCAGGCTCTTACATACAGATCAATCTTCAGAGTTTTTCTGCATTCAGTAGAAGTTTTATCCAATAGGAACTTAGCACTCAAAGTTTGGGTCTAAAAATACATTTAAAACATACTTCTCTGAAAACACTTAACTTTGAACAAAGCACAAATACTGACACCAGTATTTCAACTCCACTAAAAGTCATAAATGGTATAAAAATTACCCAGTACACATGGACTAATTCTTAATGGGATGTTTTAGCAAATAACAATAAATCTGACAATTTCATTTTAAGTTGCAAAAGGTGATACTTCAAAAACTTAAAGATTTGCAGCAGCATCCAAGCTAAATGTATGTTAAAGATAGAAATAATTATGAAAATTAAGGTGAAATGAGTCTCTTTAATTAGACTTTATAGTTGATTTAACTCAGGTATATTCCTTCTATAAATGAGCCCTTTACACCAGATCACTTTCACAGTGGGTTGGATTTGTACCATTCAGATACAGCTATTGTGGACATGCCCCAGATTTCTAGTGTGGGCTCAATCAAAAATGCTTAGAGAGAATGAGAGGCAGCTGCTCTTCAAGAAGAACCGAGTTCAGTTTCCAGCAATCATATGGTGACTCACAACTCCAGTTACAAGGCATCTGACTTTGACTGGTCTCCATGGGGACTGGGCACATGGGGACTGGGCACAGTCCTATGCAAGCAGAATACTTATATTCATAACAAGCTTTTGTAACAAAAATAAACCAACCATTGTCTGTCTACCTGAGCTAAAGAAAATGTAGTGTGATGCTGTCATTTGGGTCAGACACAGGTGGTCTTCCCTTTCTGCCACTGCACTGGTCTCCAAACTGGTTTCTGATGGACAGAGAAAGGACATTTGGGAACCTGTCCTCAGCATCCGGGATGGTCTGGATAGGTGGACTCAGTGGAGTGTGTTCTGATGCTTTTCTTTCCAGGAATGATCACAGCTGTTGGCCTCTCTAACCTGCAGTTCATTGACTTGAATTCCTCACGGAACTTGTTTGTGCTTGGATTTTCCATCTTCTTTGGACTTGTCCTTCCAAGTTACCTCAGACAAAACCCTCTGGTCACAGGTAGGAAAAAGAACTCTTGAATCTTGGGTAGGGCAGTTGGGATTTCACCATAGATTCACAAGTAGCTCTTGTAGTTGGAAGTGACCTTGGACACCTTAGGTGTATGTTGCCGAACCTTTTGTCTCTGCCTTCCTTCTGCACTACTCCAGTTATTTCTCTGGAAGCCACCCAGGCCTCTCACCAATATTAGCATACGGGCCTTGGGGTGTCTTCAGACTGGCAGCCTCCAGGTGGACAGGGTGCTGAGGTCTCACTTTTGTTTTACTTTGTGTGTGCGAATGTTTTTCCTGCATGTATGTACATCAGGACCATGCAGCACCAGAAGAGGGCATCAAATCTCCCAGGAACTAAGGTACCCATATAGGGGCTGAAACCAAACCCACTACAAGAGCAATGGAGGCCTAACCCAGTGAATTGTCGTCTCACCAGCCCCTGAGGTCTCATTTTCTAATGGCTACTTCTCTTTTGGCTCTGAATCTTTTGCTTTCTCAGACTCATGCTGTATTAAATTGTATAATTCCTTAGAACTCAGCATCAGTCTTGAATATGTCTTTGTATTTTCAGTTTATTTAGGGCCTGGAAAGATAGCTCAGCGGCTATCAGCTCTTTTTAAAATTTCTTTATATTTTATTGTTTTATGTGTATCAGTTTTTTGCCCTTATGTATGTGTAACATGTGTGTGCTTCATGTCTGAGAAGGTCAGGTAAGGACTTCGGATCCCCAGGAACTGGAGCCACATGTGGGTTCTGGGAATCGAACCTGGATTTTCTACAAAAGCATCAAGTATTTCTAACCACTGAATCAGCTTTTCATCCAGCTCTAGTTGTGAGCTCTTATTGCTCTTGTAGAGGACCCAGGTTCAGTTCCTACCATCTGTGTGGAAGCTCACAATCCAGTAAATCTAAAGCTGTCTTCTTACCTTTGTAAATATTGCATTCAAATGGGACACAGACATACACGCAGACAAACACACATACACAAAATTAACAAATCTTTAAATAAAGAATACTTAGCTCCTACTTTTTATCTTAATAAAGTCCTGCTGATAGAATGAACAAAGGAGGAAACTTCTTACACATTATCTGTTGCTACTGATAAATTATTTTTACCGTAGAATAATTTAGGATCATTTGGGTTTGTTTTTGTTCTTTCCTTACATAGGTTCTCATGCGTAGTCCAGATTGGCACTGAACTCATTTAGGCTAGGCTGACCTTGAACCTTTAATCCTTGCTCCACCTCCCAAGCGCTGGGATGACAGGCATGTACTGCCATTCCTGGCTCAAATTACCTAGGCAAGCAGCCTGAGTTTGAGACCAGTCTGCTTCACATAGCCAGTTTCAGGAAAGCCAGGACTACATTGAATGACCCTGCTCCCAATAAATAAATCAACATCAGGAAACAAGGAAAACTATCTTTAAAGTGGCATGAACAACTAGGCTTGGTGGCTTTCTTGTGATACCAGCGCTCATTAGATTGACACAAGAGGACTGCCGTGAGTGTGATACCAGCCCTAGCAACATGGAAAATTCTTGGCCTGCCTGAGCTATGGAATGAGACTTGGTGCCCACCTCTACCCCCATAATATTTTTTTGAAGCAGCCATTTATTAAGAAGATTTATTTTACGTGTGTGAATATTTTGCCTGTGTTTATCTCCACACCCATGGAGGTCAGAAGAAGGCGTTGAATCCCTAGAACTAGTGTTATAGATAGTTATGACCACCATGTGTGAGCTGAACCTGGGTCCCCCCTGGAAGAGCAGCCAGTGCCCTTAACTCCCCAGCTCCACGACAGCCATTTTTAATTCTGAGTCTTGTATAGGTCTATAGACTATACTTCAATCCTTCCAGTTTATTATAGTGTTAATGGCACTTTATGTAGCTCATCTACTATCCTCTGGAATTATTGGAGGTTTGCATAGTAGTTTAAATGTTTTACTGGCTAGAGCATGCACATGTGTACAACTGAAAATTTTTTGTATGTTCAAGTCCCGTGTTGAGCTCAGACTTCAGAGGTGTCAACCTCACCGCCCCCTTTTAAGTCAAGGACAGTAATGACTCTTAGTGCTGGTTCTGTTCTTATCCAGGTATAACAGGAATTGATCAAGTACTAAATGTTCTTCTCACAACTGCGATGTTCGTAGGAGGCTGTGTGGCTTTTATTTTGGACAACACCATCCCAGGTATGTGCTGTATGTCAGGGTTGTTAAATGTACAAGCAGCTCCGGAGGAATAGCAAGGTCTTAGTATAGCCTGGCTCCCAAGCTCCATCACCCTTGCTCTGCATACAGAAATAAGAACCACAAGTAGCACTCGGTGACTTTTGCCTGGGAGTACCAGCTACTCACGATGTATATCTACATCGGCTGCAGGAGGATCCCTCAAGCCCAGGAAGGCAGCCTGGGTAACATAGTGAGACCCTGTTTTGAGAATGGGCATAGGAATAAATCAGTTCAAAGCTGTCACTGGTATTCATTGTCTTATAAAGTGGTTGAGATGACACTTCATTCAAATGACTGTTAAGAGACAGCACATCATCTGTAAATGATGAGAAGGTAGCAATACATACACACCCTGGGTCCCCGCCACCTCCCTTCTCACCGGAACCTGGTGCCCTGTGATGGGCTTTCACAGATTCCTTTGCAGTCCCAAGCTACTGGTAAATCTCTTAGAGATGACTGTTGTGCTATTTTCAAATGCTGCTCTCAGGACCAGATGACACAGTCTATCTCTCTGATTGCCTGCCATGCCCACCTCCCCCATCACACCCTGAAATCTTGTGAAAGAGACATTTTAGTAGTGGATTGTTTTAAGGGGAAATCTTAAAAATTTCAAGCTCAAGAATAAGACCAGTATACCTCCTATCTCCCATATCAAACTGGAGCAAAACAGAGCTTCAGCAAGTGCAGTGCATTGCATATTTTACAGTGGCATATTAGAGAAGTAGTTTTGTACTACATTTCATAATAGAGTTGAAGAGGGAGTGGGAGGTGACTAGACAGTCAGACTGGATCAGTATGGTACCCAGGAAAGCAATCAGACCTCAGCAGTGAAAACTGTGAGTCCTGTCAAAGGACTGGGCGGTCGTAAGTACAAAGTCATTTCACTGTGGTACATGAGGGACAGAGAGGGATAGCTGTCCCAACCTTTTTATTTGCTCACTTGAAGAGCTAAGTATCTTTAACTTCCTGTGTTTTCTGTTGGGGCAGGTTTGATTTTAAAATAGTGTGTGTCTATGTCTGTCTGTCTAATAATCCTCATTTTTAAGATAATCAAGTATTCTTTTTGTGTTTCTCTGTGTGTGTGGATCAGGTACCCCAGAGGAAAGAGGAATCAAGAAATGGAAGAAGGGTGTGAGCAAAGGGAACAAGTCCCTTGATGGCATGGAGTCCTACAATTTACCATTTGGCATGAACATCATTAAAAAGTACAGATGCTTCAGCTACCTGCCTATTAGCCCAACCTTCGCAGGCTACACCTGGAAAGGCTTTGGGAAGAGTGAGAACAGCCGGAGTTCAGACAAAGACTCCCAGGCCACAGTATAGCCTTTGCTGAGCCCTGTGGCCTGGCCACAGTGAGGCGTGTATCTGTATTCCCTTGCTGAGTAACACGAAGATATATGTTTGTATATCTACATTGGCATCCTGCACCTCAGAGCTAAGACAGGTTGCATATCACTCTTCTGTTGTGGGTGGTGATTGTGTCCAGTACGGTGTCTCACTTGTCTGCTTATTGGTTTCTTACCCCTTTCCTGTCTATTGCTGGCCTTGATTACTGAACTTGAAATCATAGTCCTGCCATTGGAGTGGGTTTTTGGAATCCATAGCAGTCCTGCTTAAGGTCCCTGCTGCGCAGACTTCCAGTGCTTTCTTTTCTGCAAGCCACACCAAGGTCCAGGGGTTTCTGCTTCTTAAACACTACATCCCCCACTCTTTTCCCTGATCTCAATGAGCCCCACGGAGACCTCTTCTGGCCAAGGGGCCTCCAGTGTCTTTACTTTGTCACATCTGCCTGGTCAGAGTGATTATGTTGTCCCCAGTATCCAGAAGCCTATTGACCTGACTGAAATTAGTGATATGGCTTCCCTGTGCCCAGGTGTGAATCATAAAGTCTGTGACTGGGTGGAATTCTGTTTAGGAGCATGACGGAAATAGAAAGGTTCTGAGTCAGTGGGCCAACTACCCTCCTCCCTGCCACCCTGGCCCCATCCAGGTCAGCACAGTTCATGCTCGTCTGTTTTACTGGCTGAGACAACCTATTTGACATTTTCCCTGCTGACTGGTATGACGGGTATAGAGTGCCCACAGATAGGGGCATCTTGGCTCTGCTGTCCTGTACTGTTGTGTGCGTTTTATTCCTATTTAATGTTATGACTCTAGCGGATTTTTGAAATCAGTGTTTTTCTATGTGAACTTGTAACCTTGCATCCTACCCCTTGTCCTTCCTCACTACCCTGTTAAGAACCAGCATCTGTAAAGCTGTGGGTACCATCAGGGAAGCTTCTTGGAACAGCTCTCTAAGACCAGTGACCATTGTTGTGGGTGTGTTTTGTACTGCTCGATACCATGAAAGTGTAAATACTGTAATGTCTAATCTATTTATCACAACTGACTACTGGACCAGAACCCAGAAACCTGGGTCAAGCTACATGTGAATTTGTTTGGTGAAGAAGGGAACCTGGGACAGTAATACGTCATTACCACATGGAATGTGCAATTTCCTTCTGCTGCAGGTCTTGGCCTGTATGTAGATCTGGCTGAATAAGACTTTGTGTGGGTTGAAGTTCATATGTCCACTGGATCTTGATTCTTGCAGAAGGAAAGATTTGATCCTCTAGCCAAATAGCCTATGTAATTTGTTGCGGAAGGTGGTAAGAAAAGCAACTACTAAGTGCCCTCTGAAGTATTCTAACCTCCTAGAACACAAAATCGTGTTGACAAATGACTTGTGTTGAATTTGGCCTTGGTTTTCAAGCTAAAGTAATGAGCTTGCCTCATGAGATTGTACCTCTTACATAGCTATCGACCTGGCTGAAGTGTTTGTGGTACTAGGTGTTCCCGCCTTCCTTAGCACGGTGTGCCTCTCAGTAGCCTTCTGTCCACAGTATGTGCTTCTGTGCCCCAGCCCTTAGGCTAGCTCAGTGTCACTGTGTTGCCAGGGCTTTGTTTTTGTCTCTGCAGCACTCGTGACCCACGAGAGTTTTGGGTTTCGGTAACACCTCACCTCAGAGCCACTGCATTGTTTTGCCAAAATCTTGCTCCAGATTAAGTAAAGAACTTGGTTTCTAATTGCATTTAGCTTTGTGTGTTTTTTAAATGCATACTCAGAGTAACTAGAGTTGGGAGGCCACTGGTGAGTAGCCCCTCTAGTCCCTCCTAGCAAGCCTGTGTGGTGATGGCTCTCCTGCTCTGCCTTCACTGTTGCCTCACTTTGCGTTCTGCTCGGTTTGTCTAGCTTCTGTTTGGAAGCTTCTGGGATGTGCAGTATTGAGGTGCTGCTGTAAGCAGGAGTAGTCCACACAGAAGCCTGAGGACAGCCAGTCATTGGGCTCAGTGTCCCACCTACCACACCTGTACTGCTGAGTGCCACCTCAAGTCTTCCCATTTGGTTATATTTTGCTCTGGTTACTACTAGTCTGGGGCATGGCTCAAAAGTATCTATATGATCAAGGAAGTGCTGTGCCAACATCTCCCCTTAGAAGCAGGGTTCCCCCTTCCTGCTTCTTCAGAGCCAACTTTTGATATTCTTGGAAGAAAGGGTAAGGGGCAGGGGAAAAGAGAGAAGCCTAACCAGGCTCCTCCATGGAGCTGTATACTGTCCACACTATGTTGAATGATTGGCACCTCATAACCACTAGTAAGGTTTGTCCAGCCCTCCAGAACACTTAGGGAATGTGTATTTATGTGCCTGGAGGGCAGTTTTTAAGTGGGCATGATGGCCATGTGTGGTCTGTCTGGTAGACATTGTGGGCTTGGTGGCCTGCACTGCTGGGACTTGCTGCGTTTTGTCTGCCAATGGACAGTTCAAAAGTATTTCAAATGAGAACATCCTTACAGGGCATTCCATCTCTAGTTCTCACAGTGAACACTAGCCTCCTGCCTTCACCTGAGCAAGCATTTGTGTCCTCATAGAAAGCAGAGCATGTGAACAAGGACAGGAAATACTGTCCTGTTCCCTGTTGGGGACCCAGGATGGAAATTAATGGGAAATGGCGCCAATCCTTGTGATTTTTCATCTCATTTATGGGCTA
This sequence comes from Phyllotis vaccarum, assembly GCA_033318265.1. Classification (NCBI taxonomy): domain Eukaryota; kingdom Metazoa; phylum Chordata; class Mammalia; order Rodentia; family Cricetidae; genus Phyllotis; species Phyllotis vaccarum. Next base: position 159,938,915 of record JARWLC010000001.1, on the reverse strand, counting down.
AACATTCATTCATTTGGACATTTATGCTCAGAGTCTTTCTTAAGAGGGTTTCCAGTGTTGCCATTTATTGTGACTGATCCAGGCAAGAGAGTGGCTTTACCAGGCCCACTAGAGTGAAGTGCTGTGGATCCCGCTGGCTTCCCGTCTCCACCATACAAATTCACATGCAAGATTTACTTCATACTGTAGGATACTGACAACTTGTTTTATGCATGAATATCACAGTATTTCCATATATAGTAAAATAACATTTCTGCCCAGGATAATAGTCACAGTTTTCCAGGGAGGGAATGATATAATTTTCATGACAATGTCATGTGCTGATAGAATTTCTCCATTGATGAACCTTTAGTATGTGTGAATACTTTATTTCCCCGTGTGTATATTTTATGGTCATGATCTAAAACTTAATTCTTTCATTCATGTCTCTGCTGAGACACTGATATTAGCAACTTAGACTTAAGGTTGCCAAGTCCAATCATCAGTCATACCAATGCTGCGGAGATGAAGCCTCAGCTTAGAACCCATCTGGTTAGCAAAGAGGCAACATCCTGCAGGTGGCTGTGCTTGGGCTAGACATTCGGCTGCTGGCACCAGGCGTGGCATGACTTGGAGTGAGGGGCCTAATTGCAATTGTTGCTGGACATCAGCTGTGCATACCTAAGCATGTCCACTGCATACTGGGTTAGTGCACAGCTGGGCCTGAGCTTTTCACAGAGAGCTCTGGTCTCCACGAAACTGTCTCTTGGATCAGAGTTTCACATACTGTAGTTTTTTTTTTCTTAGTCCCCTTAAAATTTGGACACAGAATAGGACACTTCACTCTTCCTGCAGTTAGGCCTCTGTAGTGTAAAAAGGTCCCCTATGTGCCAGAATTCAGCTCACCCATGGACCCCAGAACACAGCAGTTCTGGGGATCCTTTCTCGGCAGCCTCACCGAGCTCCCCATCCTTCTAGGATGTTGACTACCTTGTCACCACTCTGGTACCCAGCACTCTCAGGTTGCTGTATGTTTCCTGGTGTTTAGAACACTCATACCAATGTTGATGTCTGACCTCATCTGACAATTCAGTGAGCATCCTTTTCTGTCCGTTCCTAACAACTTTTATTTGACATATTAATACATTTCTGACTGTTCTTAAAACAGTAGAGATGCCTCTATTTTATTTGAGTTTTGTGACTGACTTTACCTATATATCTTTCTGGGGTTTTGTTTGTTTTTAATTTTTATTTTGCATACTGAGGGTATTTGGGGTGGGGTTGTTTTTTGAGATGTGTAATTCTCTTATGGAGTTTTTAAAAAGAATTTTCATATTGTTTTTCTAACATGGCTTCATTAAACGTTTAAGTATTTTAAAAATATGTAATATTTGGACCAGATGTTGTGAATAATAGTAGAGATAAAGCTATTTTATTCTGTATTTTTAAAACTGTTCCGTACAAATAAAAGCTCTCCTGGATGTAGTTCTGTTGTTGTGTGCCTCTTTTATTGGCTGGAATTAATTAAGAGCCATGTGTTTAAGATTCTTAAGGAACAGAACCAATGAGATAAAGAAAAATACTGTGTGTGAATTTATTATATATAATAGTTCATATATGAAATATGTATGTATGGATTTATTAAGTCAGCTTACATTAAAATAATAACATCTGACGCCCACCTGAGAGGTGAGAGCCAGGTAGTTGCGCTGTCATTGAGACTGGGTGCTCAGTAGTTAGAGTCCTGCTGTGGCTGCCTCTCACTGGCCAACAACCTAGCAGTTAATTTGTCCACAAGATGGGCGTCTCAGCAGTCCCAGGCTGGTGCCATAAACCTCGAAGCTTCCATGAAGGATTCTGGTGCTTGGTCCAGGACAGAAGCCTGGGAACACTGGTTCTGACATCAGTGGAGGAATTGGCCACAGCAGCTGAGTCCAGAGAAGGAATAGGCCAGGAACCTTCCTTTTAAGTCTTCTATATGCTTCCCTTCTAAAAACTCCGGACTGTGTCCAGCAAGTCCAATCAAGGCAATAAAAACAGTTCTTCAGGTGAGGTCCCCTGCTTATCTGAGCTGCAATGACATTAAAGCCTTGGTTCTGTCACCTAAATGGACTAGTAAGGAGTTGAACAGCTTCCCAGGAGTGCATGTCCTGAGTTAGAGAGGCGGGCCCGGGGAGGATGTGGGGGGGGCGGGGGACGACAGGCTTCAGTTATAGACAAGATCATGTTGGGCTTGGGCAGTTTGGGGTGCGATTTCAAGCTCATTATAAACAGTATCACACCAAAAGGTCACACTATGAGTGTGAAAAAAAGGCTAAGCACAACTACTGTGTGGCCAGTCCACATTCTGAAGTGGTGTCCTGGGGAGGGAGTCAAGGGTGGATACTGAGGGGCTGGGCATAGTTTTAAAGTTGAAGCAAACAGAATGGCCCAGTCTTCATCCTTGATTCATCCCTGACAGCTTAGGACATAGTGACATTGTAGTTGCTCTGTGGGCCATACAAACTACTGCTGGCATTCTCGATGCTCAAGGCACTCCTTGATATGAGAGTTTCCTCTACCTCTGATCACACAGAATCAATAAAAATCAATCTAGGAGACTCCAGAAAGAATTAGCTGATCGAAAACCTAAGTAGCCAGGACTTCACTCCTCGGTGACGTCTCCCTCACCCTCCCCATCCCTTTCTCTGCCCCCCCCCTTTCTTTTTCCCTCTCTCAGGTTTTAGAGATGCCGTCTCTGTGTAACTCAGAATGGCATTGGACTTAAAATCCTTTGGCTCCATCTCTCAAGTGTGAGGGTGATAAGCATGTACCTCTATGCAGGGAGAAGAAGAGATGTGAACTTAGTTACCAAAGGCTTCCATTTAAATGCTTTGGATAAATATGCAAGAAGAGAAGCAACCTCAGAAGTACTGTATATGATAACTGAGGTAGATTAGCAGTAAGCTCTGCGAATCTCCCCATAAAAAGCAACAATCAAAAGAAGGAGAAAAAATCTCCACAATGATAACCAAATTAAGGCCATATAGATGAAATGGTGGTAGAAAAAAGACTGAAATGTGAGAGAAAGAAATAGACCTACTTACTTAGACTAATAGTTACTGATGAACCAAACTGCCAGTCAGCTAACAAAATCCTAGCACATGCTCCTAAGCACTAGTGTTTAGAAACATCGGCTGTGATTATTAGAGGCTCTAGCATTGTATTTGGGAATTGATAATGTCTTAGGAATCGAGATAAAGAAAAAAAAGACCTAATCACTTTTGTTAGATCTAAAAACAACCGGGCTTATGTGTTACATATGTTTAATTGTGCTGTTTTCTTTATAAAAGGCTGCTGTAGGTTAGGGGATTGAAGGGGAATTGACCAAGCTGAATGGCATCTTCCACCATAGATTCATTGAGAAGTTGCTTCGAGCATGGTGCTGGTTCACAAAAGGATATGCAAGATTATAAGTAAAAACTTAAGGTGAAACATCACCCTGTGCAATTACCAATCACCTATCATATCATGAAAGCTGTCCCCGAAGGGGGGCACCAGCGGGTCACATCTTTCTTCTGGCAGCTAACGTATTTCTTAAGGGCATCTTTCTGACAGCATTTACTGAAGGAGGTCCAAACTTGCTTAGTGGTCAGATTTGCAGCAAATTTGGTTGATAATTCTCCCAAGCTCATCTCACGAGCTGGATATCAACTTTGCTTTTCTATTCTAAGTAATACAGTAAAGCAATCGAAAGTATAAAATTACAAATTCTTGATAGTATCACAAGTTAAGGGAAGAGCCCACACATGCCTTGCATATTACTACATAAAGCCTTATACATCCTCCAATTGTACTTAACAATAAAAGGACAGTTTGTAGCCAAAATCTTTCCTAGCCAAAGTCTAGGTTTAGTGGTACAGGCATGCAACTCCAGATATACAGCAGGCCAAATCAGAAGGACCAAAAATTCAATGCCTATCTGTGCTACAGAGTACTAGAAGGCCAGCTTATGAGATCCTGTCTCAAAACAGTACAGAAAGTTCTGGGGATACAGCTGTGTGATGAGATGTGGGTTTAATCCCAAGTACTGCATATAGAACAACCCAAAGTTACCTCATATGCACTTGCTCCTGCCAGTGGCCATGTCAGAGGAACAGCAAGAGACATTTTGGGGCCTCGGCTCTCAGAGGGGACCTTGCCTATCTGAGATTCACCCATCAGGCTTTGCTTCCTGGTGGGTGGGTCCCCTGAAGTCAATTGCTACCTGTTGCTCCTCTGACATAGTCACCTGTGTGTTTGTTCCTGTATCAGTTACTTCTCGTTACTATTGGAAAACATTTCAGGAAGCCACTTAGGAAGAAGGGATCCCTTCCACCATAGTGGAGAAAGCATTTAGTCTGGAAGTGGATAGTGCACAGAAAGCAGAGCTGGACTAAAACACTCCAGGGCCCACACCAGTGACCCACTTCCTCCAGTGAAACTACATCTCCAAAAGATTCCAAAACTGTCCCAAACATGAGCCCATGGAGGACGTTACACACTCAGGCCACAATGCCCCCCTTTGCCTGATAAATGTCCTTGCTTGATGGATGTGGCCTTCAGGAATATGCCACCCTCATGAGGGAATAAGCAGACTCAAACTGGAGGAATGTCTCTGGTCCTTGGGTTCAGTCATCAGTCCCAAACTTGTTCAGAAGTAGATAGTGACGACCCTTGTGTGCCCCCTCCCACCATATTCCAAGGTGGGCCTTGCCTTAATTTCTGAGGACAACCTCCTAGACAGAGCAAGAAAACTCTTCTATCAAAGCCCACCTCCCAGGCAGCAAGCCTCAAACTCCTGATTTGCTTTATCTGTGAGGAAATGGTGGGAAAGATGCCTACAGGCTGTGTGAACTCCGTGGCTAGATGCACAGGACACCCTTTTCTCAGAGGAAAGCCAACCAGTGTCCTTAGGATCCCTTTCTCTGTTCCTTCATGGTGCTAGAGTTTCAGAATGCAAGGATTCCCAGCCTTGCTTGTGGTTGTGTGGCATGTGACCAGGCTCTGGACATGAAGTCTAAGGAAGCTGAGATGCAGCTTCTGATTCTGTTCTCAATAGCAGATGTTTATCCCAATCTTTGTCTTTGCCCCATTGATGAAAAGCAGAGGGGGTAGCCAACCAGGGGAGCCTATTCAGAGAAGGCCATCAACAGAAGAGAGAGACAGAACATGAAAGACCTTGGTCTTATGCTTCTGGTGATCTTGGCATGAAAGAGAAATCTTAGAAGTAACTGTTGGAACTGTTAGTGCTATGCCCTAAATATAGGGAGTTTTTAAAAGAAAAAGAATCTAAAACTACATTAGCAACTCATAGGGTTCAACAGAACAATTGGGCAGCTAGCTGCTTTGATTATGTTAGCTTGTATCTAGTCCTCTATGTGCCTTCCTTCCAGTGTGGGAATGACACCTGCCTGCAGGAATGACTTGATGGGGTAAGACTGAGTAGATAGATTCAGGACTGGAGAGATGGCTCAGCAGTTAAAAGCATGGCTGCTCTCCCAGAGAACAGGGTTTGTTCCCAGCTCTCACATGGCAGCTTCTGATCATCCGTAACTCCATTCCCCAGGGATCTTAAACCCTTTTCTGGCCTTCTTGGGCAAACAGACAGGCATGTGGTAACACAGATAGACATGTAGATAAAATTCAGACACATAAAAATAAAATTTAAGAAGATTGACTGGATTATATTGGTCTTCAGTACCTTTCTGGGTATGGGAGACACACAGAGATATTTAAATGAATTAGGCAGGTAGAACTCATATATGGGTGTAGCAGTCTAGAATTGTAGGGGCCATTTCTACTTCCTGGCATTTACTAAACCAATCAAATCCTTAATCCAGTGGCCAGAATTGTGAGACAGACACTCAGAATTCGGCCAGCCCTTGGGCTAACTACAACCTTCTCCACAGGTGACTCTTAGATGTCTGCAGACGTGGAAGGGCCACAGTGGGTCAAATAGGGGTCACTCAGTTCCAGATTCACCCAGAAGAACAAAGAGAAAGAAGGAAAGATGCTATTTTGGGATCGATCTTTCCTTATTGATGTTTTGAGACATTTCGTGCAATAGGGGCTTATTGTGATAAATGCATCAATACAAAGACATAAAAAGCGAAAATGATCCCATTCTGCCAGGCAGTGACCTGTTGCTTCTACCCTGTGTGCCCTCTGACAGTGCTCGACACAGAAAGTACAGGATATGTATAGAAATATGAAAGAGTTACCCTTGTGAGCGTGTACTCAGCATCTTGCCCCTTTTCTTGTTATGGTAGTAACACACGCGTCTCACTAGTGGGAAGCTATAGACATCTGTATGTGTGCACTGAGGCACATTGCAAATAAGATGTTACTGATGTTGACTTGATTTGCTGGGGTTTGTTTTGCTTTGTTGTAATGTATTTACTATGTGTATGGGCGTTTTGCCTGCATGTTTCTGTCTGAGAGCACGCGCATGTCAGCTGCCCACAGGCCAGAAGAGGGGGTGTTGGATCTGAAACTGGAGTTATAGATAGTAATGAACTATTGTGTGGGATATGACAATTGGCTGTCTTTTGAAAGAACAGCCAGTGCTCTTAAGAATTGAATCATTTCTCCAGCCTCTTGTTTTGTTTTGAAACAGGGTTCCATGTAGCCTGGGCTGGCCTGGAGCTTGATATGTAGCATCTTCTGATTACTCTGCCTCCATCTTCCTGGACATAGGTCCCAGGTGTATCACTCACACCCAAGCTGCAGTGATTCTTCTTCATGCAACTTTCTCACCATTTTCTCTCTGCATATGATTCTCTCATTCTCTCTCTGCCTTGGGTTCTGATTGCCAACTAATGTGGGATGTCTTTCTGTATATATGTATATGTCTTGTTACCTTTTGTTAATAAAGAGACTGTTTTAGCCTATGGCAAGGCAGCTTGAAGGCAGGTGGGAATTTCAAGCATCCATAAAGGAGAAGAAGGTCAGAGTCAAGGAGACAAGTTGCCGCCCAAGGAAGAAAGATGTAAAAGTACCAGCAAGCCACTAGCCACATGACAAGCCATAGATTAATAAGAATGGGTTGAGTTAAGTTGTAAGAGCTAGTTGATAATAAGCCTATGTGCCATGAGCCAAACAGTTTGTAATTAATATAACATCTGAGTAATTATTTTATAAGCAGCTGCAGGACCACTTGGTAGGAGAGCTTTGTCCAGACCAAGGGGCCCAGATAGGTCAGAAACTTCAGACTACAATAAAGTAATTTATGTTAACAACCTTCTTTGTATCAGTCACACATTTTTTTCCTAAACATCTTGCTAGCTCTGTGACTTGTCTATACACACATACACTGTGCTTATATACCCATATGGTTAGTCATTTTTACAGTGAATGTTATGCACACTTCTGTATCTCACATCGTCTTCTCAGCAACATCTTGTGGAAAGCCCTCATGAAGGTGGCAGCGCTTGAATTCACATGCTCATGGTGGTTTTATAATATTCTTTGCTATAGGTTCACTGTTCTTTATTCAAAGTTGTGTGATATTTGCATCTGGTCTTTGCTCATAACACATAATCACAGTAAGTTCTGTTGAAAAGAAATTTAAACAAATGTTAAAATACATTCCCAGAAATAGGATTGTTGGGCTGACAAGTATGTGCATTTTAAACTTTGAGCTATGTTGCTAGATTGCTTTAAAAAAAAATTAAAGTTTTCATCTGTTGCCTTTGAATTCACTACGTAGCTGGCTTTGAACTCTCTATGTAGCTAGGGTGGCCTCAATCTTGTAACAATTTTCCTGTCTCTCCAGCTCAGTCCCGGGATCCCAGATGCTTCCAATCTGCATCTTGACAGAGAAATAAAACGACAAAGAAATAAACTAGTCTCTATCAAGTTGGTGTGACAGATAATATTGATTGTCAACTTGACTGGGATTAAAGGTTGGCAACACACACCCAGCTCCCTTCTGATTCTTGCGTGGATGTGGTGTGAGCAGCTGCTGCTGGCTCCTGCCACCAGGCTCCCTGTCATGATGGGCTGTACTGTGGAACTCTGGGACGAAACAAATACTTCCTTCTCTCAGCTGTTTTAGCCAGGGCCTTTTACTACATCAGAGAGAACTGTGACTAACACAGTAACCTTAGTCAAACCCAACCTATGTGACCTTGTATTACATCACAGGTTTACAAAAAAGCCTGGGAAGGGTGACTGAGAAACCTGTTCCAAACCCTGACTTTGATCTGTAATGGAACATTGTCCTACTTCTGACTTCATCTCTGAAAGTTTGGTCCTAGGACGGCAAGAACCTGGAAACCCTGAGTACAGGTGAGAACACCACGCCCTTCATCATTACCATCACTGTCCATTTGATTCATGACTTTCACTCACAGTTTAATTATATATTCATGTGACACTTGATTGAGACCTGCTTTCCTACTGGACTTATAAGCTCCGGCCCTAGGTAGGAACCTTACCTGTAAGTAGCAATGAAAAATGTTTGTAGAAACAGAGCCTGGTAGCCCTGACCTGTAGTCCTAGCTACTTCAGAGGCAGAGGCAGGAGTATAGAAAACTCAAGGCCTGCCTGGGCAGCTTGGCCAAGCCATCTTAGAACAAACAGTAATAATAAAGAAGCTTGGTGAGCGCTCCTTATTGCCTAGTATGTATGTGCCAGGCCCTGCCTTCCCAGTATTGCAGAAAATGTTTGTGGAGATGCAAAGACCCTTTGATGGGTCACAGGAAGACAGAGTGGCCCATCGGGCAAAGGTACCAAACCTGATGGTAAAGGTCCCAGACCTAATGATCCAAGGTTGATCTTCAGATCCCACATGGTAGGTGGAGAGAACCCACTCCTCTAAGCTGTCTCTGACTTCCATATGCATGTTATGGGCAGGCAAAGAGAGATTTAACAGTTGCTCTGAGTGATGGTTGCCATGAATTTAATATCTCAAAAAAAAAAAAAAACAAGAACAGAAAAAGACTCGAATATATTAGATAAATATTCCATAATTGACTGTACGTGGAGAGCTGGGACATTTCAGATGCAGATCTAAATTTTCTCGGACTGTATTAGCCCCTGATAGCCAGTTGCTGTGTGTGATGTAGCATCCTTGTGACTCTTAGGTGGTTCCTTTAGGTCTATACTGACTCCTAGCCTTCACTAGCCCAAAGGCTAAGAAGGTCATCAGATAATGTCTAAGGCCTATGCAGACGTATCCAGGCTGGCTCTCACCCTCCTGTCTGAGTTTTCTTTTTGTTGTTGTGATAAACACTATGTCAAAAAGCAACCTGCGAGGAAAGGGTTTATTTTATGCATAGTCCGTCATTAGGGAAGTCAGGGCTTTTAACCACTGAGCAGTCTCTCAAGTTTCCTCGACTCATATGCTTCACCACCAATGTTTATGCTATCTTTTATTTTGCAAGAGATCTTTTATACATTGTATACATTTAAGTTACTCTGTATGCAACCCCCTCACCCCTAATTATGAGTCTATTGCTATTTCTTGCCAAGAAATAACCTACAAAGTAGGTAGTTTCTGGAAAATGTTTGAGAGAGAGAGAGAGTTAAAGACTCCCAATCCACAGAGTTCTCTTAAGCACTCACAAAGCTAACGATGCTGCTGTGTCCACAGCAAGTGAGCTCCCTGTTTTAGTAAAGACCATATGTCCACCCCAGGTTGGATGGGTTCATATATGTCAACTAATAGTCTCAAGGGACACAAAATGTCTCCGTGTCAAATTAAGGAAAAGAAATTGGCTCTTCCCCTTGCAGGAACTTAATCAACAGTAGGCCCAGATTTGAATTCTTTACTCTCTCTGTCTCCGGTCATTTCCTGCCTATCTGTGAGTCCGAATCTGTGGCTGCCTGAGTGCTGTCTTGTGAATCAATCCCTGTGTCTGTGTCTATCTGTTCTATGTGTGTATCTGTCCCTAACAAAGGGCTTTTGCTTTGTTTTGTTTTTGTTTTTTTGTTTTTTTTTTTTGAACAATACAGAAAGCATCACATGGGGGAAGGAATGAGGGATTAAGTCACTGACTCCAACTGACCCAGATAATAAACAAACATACCCTATCAAGCAATATTCATATATTGTCTTCAATATTTATGGCAGATAGTAATTTTGTAAGGTTGCTTTCAATCTATTTGCTGTTTCCAGTACTTATTATGTTTTACACACATTTGCACACATGCATGCACTACTCTGGGTCAAGAGCATGTTAGAGTGTATATCACTTACAATTTCAGATATGCATTAATTTAGGTTGTAAAAGGTGATCACATGGGAAATCCAAAGCAAGTAAGGTTGATTGTCACATTTTTCTCTTAAAGGCAGGTTAAACAAATAGGCTGAGTACACACACAATAGGATAGCAGTCTTAAGTCTTAAGTGACCTGACGGTGTATTATTAACTCTGGCTGTGAGGTCCAGCCACAGTCCCAGTCCCTTAGAATGTCAGAGATATTTGCACCCTCACATGGGTAGTCTAGAACTTCATTCTTGATTTTTATTACGCAATTCATTAAAAATATTGTAGTTTTGTTTTATGTGTACAGGTATTTTGTGCATTTATGTTTGTGTGCCTGGAGCCTAGAAGAGGGAGCAGATCCCCTGGAACTGGTGTTATAGGTAGTTGTGAACTGACGTGTGTGTACAGGAAACTGAGTCTGGGCCCTCTGTAAGAACATTCAGTGCTCCTAACTGCTGAGCCATCTCTCCACCCTGGTATCCACCACTTTAACTAAGAGTAGCTATTGACATTTGATCAGATATTCTTTCAACACTAAGCGTTTTTAATTGTATGGTTTTGAGTTTTAATTTACTGTAATGAATTAAGTACCCTATGCTTGCTTGCTTCTTCCTTCCTTTCTTCCCTCCCTCCCTCCCTCCCTCCCTCCCTCTCTTCCTTCCTTTCTTTCTTTGAGACAGGGTTTCTATATGTAGCCCTGTCATGGAGCTCACTTTATAGACCAGGCTGGCCTTGAACACACAGAGAGCCTGCTGCCTCTTCCTCCTGAGTGCTGGGATTAAAGTTGTGTGTCACCACCACCTGGCTCCAACCAGATTTTTATCATTAAAATACACATTAGTGAACACATTAGTGTCCTGGTCTTAGCATGTGGTTATGTCTATTTGCTAACAGCCAGGAAAGAAATTTACAGTTGTGTTCCTAAATGCACCTGTCTATAATCTCCTGGTTTCACTTTCTGTGTTCAATGTGAGTACTCAGATTAGTTCAGCTAATAAATCAATTAGGAAGCAGTTAGTCACTTACCTACAATCTAAAATCAGTATCAGTCTTTGAGGTTTCTTGGCAGGGGGGTGGGGGGAGATTCCCCAGGCCCCGGGAATGCTAGAATGTTAACTGGCTTGATCTTGTGTAGGCAGCCAGAGCAGCTCTTACGTCATGAGTTCAGTGGTCTTGTCATGTCCAGAAGACATTGCTTAGCTACAACCCTTCATGATTTCTTTCTCTTAAAATCTTTCTACCTGCTCTTCCATGTTCTCTGAAGCTTTGAGGCTCAGCCTTGTAGCTAAACACTATGGCTACTGGTTATGAATCTCTCTATTATATACAGTCCTCTGCACAGAAACAGTTCTCTGACGGGGATTGAGAGCTTCACTAATCTATGGGTATAGAGATATGAATTTAGAAGGCAGGGAAATTCTATGTCATGTAGCAAAATAATAATGACAGATTCACCACTGGAGCCTCTGAGCTTCCCAGACATGGGCTCTTGGGCAGAATTACAGTACCAGACTTGAGTTTCTTCCTGTGAAGTTGGCCTTAAATCCAACCAGAAGTTGTTGGTGATGCCCTGTAATATTCAAAGCACTTTAATGATTCAGGCATTAAAGGATTTAATTATGTAGAGGATTTAAGTATGTAGACCTGTACATGAAAAATAGGCAAATACACTTATTACGTAAAAGAGTCAGTGAAAAGAAATGGAAGCAAAGCCTATGCTATCATTCCTCAGAAGCACTAGGAGGTTTATGTATGAACCTTCATTACAGTAAACACGACCAGAATCAAAGAATGTGCTCAGCTTATACTACACTCAGTTCTCCACTTCCTGCTCTGTGGGAGCTCCTATGCGTCAACCAAAGTAAGCTACACATTTCCCAGAATTCCCTCCCCTCCACAGACTCAGGTTTAGGTTGGTCGTGAAAGAAATGTGTGCATGTTCTAGAAAGAAGGGCAAGGTGGCAGCAGCTGAAGTTGAGTTTGGAAGATGGGTGGCTGTACCCTACCCTGCAGCATGGCATCATTGGTGTGTGGCTAGGCTGCAGTTCGCCCTCCTTTCCCAGATCCCCATGCAAGCTCCAAGGCCTGGCTCTGCTTCTTCTGCAGGTCACCCCCTGACATGAGGGAAGAAGAGTCGGGTGTCAGTGTTTCCTGATGTGACTCTCTGGATTTTCTTCTTATGGGTCCACCTTTTCTAAATGTGTAGGTCTAGCTGCTCTGAGTTACTACTGCACACAGAGGCAACAGGTTTCCTTCCAGAGAGTTCTTCCTCAATTCCTTGCAGGGTTTCCTGAGTTCTCATTGGTCTTCTTAAGACGTTATCTGAGGGCTGGGGATATGGCTTAGTCTTTATAGCAATAAAGACCTAGGTTTGGATCCCCAGTATCCATGAACAGTTGGACACTGCAGCACATACCTGTAATCTCAGTGCTGGAGAAATGCCCTGGGACTTGATGGCTATCCAGTCTAGCTGAAGCAGTGAGGTTTGGAGAAAGACCCTACCTCAAAAAAATAAGATTGAAAGTGAATGAAGAGTGTACCCATGTGCACACATATACATGTATATCTATGCATGTGTATACACATATGTAGACATGTTTATCTAGACACACATCTATGTGCGTGCGCACACACACACACAACTTGTACACACACAAAGGATGGTACCAGACCAGCTTCTACTTCAAGGCTATACAGTCTAGTCTCATAGTAAATTTGAAGGGCATGCCATTCATTGTAAAGGTAATCTCAAACTCCCCTCCATGACCCACAACACAAGAGTGACCTCACTTCTTCCTGTGTCCTTCTCTGATCCTCTCCCTGCACACCTGGACACTGGCTTGCTGTTCCTGCCGTCAGATTGGAACTGGCAATTTCATTTTCTGTGGACAGTCACTTATCTGCTTCAGAAACCTCTGTCCCTGGCAATTGGGGGTCAGGGGAGGAATTGGTTAAGCTTGTTGGAAGGGCTGGACAGCTCAGGTCTGTTCTCAATCAGGGCACAGTAGGAAGGCCTGGGAAGTCTCCATAGCAAAGTGATTAGCATGTGAACGTTGGAGAGAATATGCTGATACTTCATCTCTGTGTACTGAGGAGGGTGGAGGGCCAGGGCGGGAAGGAGGACAGTCAAGGTCTCACAGTGCTGAAATCTTGAGAATTGGCTTCACAGCTGCAGAAAGCAGGCCTGTTCTGGCAAAGGGTCAGCATCCCAGGGCTGGCTGGAAGAGACCCATGGACTATCCTGCTGGCTGTGCTGTCCTACCCACCCCTGTTTGGCTTCTTCATGATGTTTCTTGGCCCACAAAGCATGCCTTTCCTCCAAGCAACTCCCCCCAGCTGGCTCCTCTATAACTCCAGAGAGAGGGAGGTGGCGTCAGCTCCCTGGCCAGCCTGTCTGAAGCACATTTACACATAGGAAAAGACACTCAGGGTTGCTGAAATGCCATGGGAAACAGGCAGCTCACCTCATCTTGGGTTCTGACTCTTGGCCATGTAAGTGGGACATAAAACATCTCTCATTCCCTACAGGCACACAGGGCCAACACACTGCTTTCCCACTGAGCTAGGGTCATCACGGCTTTGGGTTTGCTACTCTTGCCTCAGCCTAGAATGTTTTTCCCAATCTCAGGAACTCTTGCCAACCCTATAGTTGGAACCAGATGTTAGCAATTCCATAGGTTGTCCCTTATACCCCTTGTTTTTCTAGACACTTCCATGTAGTGCTTGGCACTGAAATGGTATAGGTCATCATCGTTAACCTGAAGAATACATGTTCATCTTATGATACTTCAACAGAAACTGCCCTGGTTCTGGGTTTTTTGTTTCTTGTTTACTTGTGAGAGACCCCCTTGTAGTCAGGCTGGCCTTTAACTCACTATGTATCTGAGGCCAACCTTGAACTCCTGATCTTCCTGCCTTGGCCTTGCAAGTGCTGGGATTTTAGGCATATGCCCAGCTGTGGTTCTGAGTTCACATCACAAAGCCCAGGTGATGACTGTTGTTACTTGTTCATGGACTTTAGTTAGGGAAAGAGCTAAAACATCTATGTTGTTCTGTAACTTGAATTTACATGTCAAAAGTTCTGGTGTGCTTCACACAAACTTAAAAATCACAATTTATTCTCTCCTTTGAAACCATGTGCAGCTATTAACCAAAGCCACAATGATGGAATTCAGGTAAACCTGATCATTTAAGTTATTTCTGCCATACCCTAAGGCTCCACCTCTGTTTTAAAGGTAGGGGTGAGCTTATATCAGATTTGGGCCATCAGAAGAAGAGGCTTCTGATCTTGAGTGGATGGCATGTTTGTCCTAGGGACAACATCCTTCCCCCCCAGTTCCTACCAAGACATATAAGTTTCCAAGTGATCCCCAGAATGGTCCAGATATTATCTTTCTATGTTTCTCTTCTCTGGATTGTAGGATACTTGTGGGTTCCCCAGCTTTCTCCCTTCTAGGCTTATCTATGGGATGAGTATGCCTGCCCCTCAAGAGCTTTCTGAAGCTTCAAAGACTATCTGGCTTTACCATGGCTGAGGAAGCCCAAGGCAGCTCCATGCTACAAGTCTCTTCCTACTGATGAGAAGCCTTTCCATTGAGATCCTCACTGGACTAAATATGAGGATCTTATTGTCTACAGACCCCCTTCTGAAATGACCGTATAGAGAAGGTCCCTAGCTTCCTTCTTAGGATCCCCAGGATCCCAACATGCTTCACTCCACTGTGCAATGACCAAATCAGTTTGGTTGCCCTTTCTCTCTCTCTCTCTTTTTCCTCTTCACCTACTTTTGTTTGGATGCTGCTATTATTCATTCTATCGCTTTGTTTCTCTGTAAAGACAGCATGAGAGCTACAAATAAGACAAATCTTTGCCCATGGCTCTTTAGCACACTACTGTTTCCTTTCATAGCTCTGTTGAAGTCCACATAGATAGTGCTGCCGCCCCAGCTGATGCTCCCTAGTGGTCTCGTGTTACCTCAAACAGAAGAATACCAGTTCTAGGAGCAGGGCCATTTACTCAATACAGACCTTTTTACTTCCTTCTTATGCCAAATTCTTCGCTGGCATTTTAGCTTGCTGGTAACACCCATGCTTTGTTCTTGTAACTATAAATCTAAGAGTTATTTAACAGAAGTACAGCAGTGCTCACTGTGGGCTCTGGCTGGCCTCATCATCTCTTTAGCCAGCTTTACCTTTGAATATTGTTTTCTTGCCCCAGGGCATCATGGGAGCCTTGGAGGACCAGGAAAATCTCACTCTTCTCTGAGTGTTTCAATCTCACTAGGTTGATTTTAAAAACTGGACATTTTGACCTCTGTCCTGAGTTACCAAAGAATGTTTGCTCCTAGAGTAACCAAAAGAGGGCCAGCTGCTTAGATTTGATCTGCTCTTTCAGTGCAGCTCAGTCAGTACTTGTTTCTTGAGGCTCCTAGATGTCAGGCACTATTAAAGCATCGGGGACATGGGGAAAATTCAAAAGGACAAAGATCATTGTCCTCAGCTGCTACAGTTTGGATCTGCAGTGTAGCCCAAGGGCCAGTATGTTAAGGACACTATTGGGAGACAGTGGAAATTTACAGAGGTGAGGTCACTGGGAGGAAGCTAGGTCATGGTTGCTGGGCCCCCACAGAGAATGGTGGCACCCATACTCCTTCTGTTCTTGATTTGTGGCTACCATGGTGTAAACAGCCTGTTTCTCCATGCACTCCCTGCCCTGAGGTGCTTGCTACCTGACCACAAACCCAACGTCAAGGGGCCAAGTGGATCCTCCAAGCTACAGCCAAGAAAGCATCTTATAATTCTCATCATTTCTGTCATCGTGACAGAAACTAACAGATATTGTGCTTCCTCAACATATGTTCTGCTGAGAAGCTGAACAGAAAACCCCTATCTGCTTCCTCAGAACGGAGTGTATAATTGAATCTTTAGAGTAGCCTTTCCCTTAGGAAAGTTTTCTTAACTTGATATTTGGATGCCAAAGATGTATTTGCTAGATTTCCTTTGCTTTGCCCTGCACCTGCTTCTTGTCTTCTGTGGCCACTGTTGCTGTCCTGTGCGGCTGGCAGGATTCTGACCCCACTGCTCCCAGAATTGGTGCTCTGAGGCTCACTGCTCATGGTCCTCACTGGATTGTCCTGAGGCTTTGTTCTTTCCCTGACTCCTTAAAGCTTCTATTTCTCTCCTACACTTCCTCCTTGGTGCTGGAAGTTTACAATTCTCTTTCCCTGCATTTATACATTTATAGCATCTCATTGCTTATACATACTACGTGTACATGTAACTTTTATTTGACATATTGGTTATGGTGGAGTTTTGTTTTATTATTTAATTAATTAAAAAAAAACCAAGTCCTTGGTCATCATTTTTTTTCTAGTGAAGACCAAGTTTCTCTCTCTCTCAAACAGGGTTTCTCTGGATAGCTCTGACTATCCTAGAACTCACTTTGTAGATAGAGCAGGCTGGCCTCCAGCTCACAGAGATCTGCCTAACTCTGTCTCCCGAGTGCTGGGAATAAAGGCATGTACCATCACCACTTGGCTGGCCAAGTTATTTTCAAGTGAGCAAGAAACATCTCAATGGTTAGTAGGAAAATGCTGAATAATGTGTGTGGGTGTATGGTTGTGGGGGTGGTATACGCATGTGGGGGGACATGTGCATGGTAGATGGAATGTTTGAGCTTTTCTATATCAAACACAACTGTAGAGCACTGCCCCTCCCCCCAAATCCCATGGCTTCATCCTCCGTACAGTTCTTAAAGTATCACTCATTATTTTATATGGGGCTCAAAAACGTTCTTTTCCTGTAGCCAAGATGCTCAAATATGAATGTCACCTGCTAATCTTTCAGCATATTATCTCACTACAGGAATGTATGCTCACTGTTTGGTTATACTGCAACCACATCACAATGTCATCTCTTGAGCGCTGAGGACAATTTTGCCACGGCACTATCATTTGTTGAGTAAATCAGCGAATCAGATGCTTTCATGTCATAGTCAAACTTCAAAGAGAGTGAAAGCTAGGAGGAAAAGAGAGGAGTGGGCCTGGGGAAGCTGGGTATTTCGCTTTCATCCAGGCCCTAAGACCAAAGAACAGGATACTGCACCCAGCTGACTCCACCAACTCTGGGACATATGCCTTCCTCAACTTCAGCCTCAGCTCAGGTTCATCACCTGGTTTCAGATGTCAGTCCAAGCTAGTGTCTAGGTGAGGGTCAGGGGGCCTCATCTCTCTGCTGGGTCTGGCTGCTCAGGAAGAAGAAAGTAGATGTGCTGGGAGATGATGCTTTTGGCTAGGACATAATCTATATATTGGGACATTATATATATATATATTATACATATATTATACATAATATATATATTATATAATATATATATTATGAAGCATCCTGTCTGTGTGTTTGCCGACACACCAGAAGAGGGTATCAAGGTCTCATTCTCATTCAGTTCCCACATGGTTGCTGGGAATTGAACTCAGGACCTCTGGAAGACCAGTCAATGCTCTTAACCTCTGTGCCATCTCTCCAGCCCCTGGTTGGGATTTTGAATGAGTCACTTACTCGGTGTAGGAATAGACTTTGTGAGGACTGAATGGGCTGCTGCTTGTAGCACTGGGGTCTAAACGGCTATTATACACATGCTGTGCAACCTACAAATTGTCTTCGTGAATACTCATTCCACTCTGGGAATATTTCACATCACCAAATGTATTTTTTCCTTCATTACACGTGTGCTGAGCACTCACGGCCAGGCAGGTATACAAGGCCCAGAACAGCAGATAGCTCTGGTTCTTGGCGTGGCAGGATGCTCCTGGTAGATGCATCTGGAAATGATGCTATAAGGCCACTGAGGAAACAGGGCCAATGGTGGTGGTAGTGTTGTAGAATATTATTTTAAATGTGATACGCCAAGATCCTAACAGCCTTATATGAATGGGGTTGGCCACTTCCCCCTTCAGGAGCCTGGGACCCTGGATAAGCATCATCGGATCTTATCAGCTGACATCTGAATCCCACCACATGGTACATTCATTTATGCTGTGGAATAGTTGTTTAGCAATACAAAGATGCGTTGTATTCTTTTATGTTGCGTTTGTTTAACTCTGTGAAGCTGTCTTACTTTGCCTGAAAACACCTGACTGGTCCAAGAAAGAGCTGAATGGCCAATAGCGAGGCAGAAGAAAGGACAGGTGGGGCTGGTAGGGAGAGAGAATAAATAGGAGGAGAAATCTGGAAAGAGAAGCTAGAGGAGCAAGCAGGGAAGGGGAGGAGGATTCCGGGGTCAGCCACCGAGCAGCACAGCCAGCCACAGAGTGAGAAGAAAAGAAAGGCATACAGACTAGAGAAAGATAGAAGCCCAGAGGCAAAAGGTGGATGGGATAATTTAAATTAAGAAAAGCTGGCTAGAAATAAGCCAAGCTAAGCCGGGAATTTATAAGAAAGACTAAGACTCCGTGTGTTTATTTGGGAGCTGAGTGGTGGGCTCCCAGGAAGCAAAGAGTCAGGAGTAAAAACAACCAGTGACATGGTCACGATTAGGAAAGGTGGCAGATGCGTTCCCCAAGAAGGTGTCACTGGAACCAAGTCCCCTGTGTGTGTAACCCCAGGAGCTGGGGATGTGACTCGAGTTAAGAGCACAGCTGTCTTCCAGAGGACCCAGGTTCAATTCCCAGCACTCACATGGCAGCTCACAACTATCAGTAACTCCAGATTTAGGAAATCTAATGCCCTCTTTTGGCTTCCGTGGGCACTAGGCACACATGTGGTGCACAGATATACATTCAGGGAAAATACTCATACATAAAATTAAAAATGAATAAAAAAATTTAAAAGAAACATGTAAAAATTCTTTAGCTTGTATGTTTAATGTCAGAGGCCAAAGGACAGTAGGCACTTATGGGGGATATACCACTGGGCAAAGTCTTCCCAGGCCACTGTCAACAGTGACATGGGAGAGAATTGTGTAAGGGAATCATATAGGAAGACAGCTCCTGGGAAAACACGTGGAGTATGAGAAAGCATGACTCCAGGAACCCAGCAGCCAGGATCTCCCAAGGATGTTCAAGGAACCAGTTCAGTAGAAAAAGAACCTGGAACCCGCTGCAAACCTGGGTAGAAGGGTCCACATGTGAGAGTTCAGCCAGCCATATGCACACTCAGATACTCTTAAAACCAGGCATAGTAAGAAGCGCATGCCTGTAATCCTAGCACTCAGCAGGATTGGAATTTAAGACCAACCTCTGCTACATTGCGACTTTGAGGCTGGCCTATGATACCTGTGACCCTGTTTCAAAAAGACAAACAGAAAACAAACTTCCCAGAGATTAACAATTATTTCCTTTCTGCTTACCCCTCAGCCTCATGGGAACACTACCTGTCTTGTGTCTAGGGCTCCACCTCTCTGATGGTCACACTGAGCTGACAGTGGACATAGGATTTTTAATTCTACATAGACACTGCAGAAAAGGTTACTATTAGTCATAAACCGGAGCAGAGAGGAGAGAAGGCAATGTAAGAAGCAGGGAAGATGTGAGAGAGGGCCCGGGAGGCAAGGTCCTATAAGAGAGAGTCCTCTGGACCCGTCTCATTCCCTTCACTCAAGAGGCCTTAGTTCTTTGAAATTATTCTTCACTTACGTTGTTTCACATGGCTTTTTTTTTTTTTTTTTTAATAAGCAAATGGCAAGATGACTTGGTTTCTCTAAAGTCTCTGTTCTGTTCCCACTGATACACGATTGTACAAGATGCTTCTTATCTTGGCTCTTGGCTTCACGGCACTTGCTTTTTCTACCTTTCATCTGCCAATATAGTGGCCTGCACATTGCTGATGTCTTACAGATAAACACTGATACAATTGTGAATGCTCCTTTTATTTGTATGGACTCACACCAGAGAATACTGTTCCAAGTAGAAGAGAAGCTTCAATTGGATGCAACCTTGGGTCAAGGAAATTCAAAGTGATTTGTAGACAAATTCTAGGAATATTCTCCCTGCTTCAAAACAGTTGGAGTGTTGTATGTTTGATAAGCATGTGGTTTAGCAGGGTGACTTGTGGGGTTAGTCTTGAGATATCACTTGGAATGAACAATTCCAGGTGATCTACCCATGATCCTTTGCTTTCTTTGCTTCTTACTGGATTCGTTCATGTTTCAAGTGAGGAGGGACTATCTGGTAAGCTAGATCAACTATGTGGAGACTGTGCAAGAGCTCTGAGTTGCTCTGCTCTTGTGTTTCCAAAGATGATTCCAGATACTGCGCCATATAAATATTTTAGATACTGTGGAAACTGCTCACCTGTGGATAAAGTGGACTCTTAATTAAGATAGCTCTTTCCCCGTGAATGCTATACTGGGAGAGTTCCCTGACAAAATCTTTACTTCTCAGATTTCTCTGTGTCTCTCCAGCTTGTGAGAACAAATGGGGTCATGTTAACAGCTGTCAGCCTACATTTTACCAGTGCATTCAGACTTGAGCTATGCGGATGGGGTTCAGGGTGGGCTGGGTAGGAGAGTCCCAAAGGTCCCTTGGACAAGTTCATAAACAGATCCAGGGATCTGAACCAGGCCCTTACACTTGCACAGCCAACATGTTACACAGGAAACCATCCCTACCGGCTGGGTTCACATCTTACCCCAGTTCCTGCTATAATGGAGTTCCTGAGCCTGGAGCACTTGTAAACAAAAAAGATTTCTTTGTCTCATGGTTTGAAGCTGAGTGGCTGCATACATTTGACCAAAAGTGGAAGGGTAACAAGTCGTTCAAAGAAACTACTAAGGCTGCCCTCTGTATTAGTTACTCTCTGTCTCTGTGACCCAAATACCTGGCCCAAGCAGCCTTAGGGAGGAGAGATCTGAAGCAAGAAAACGTGGCAGCAATGATATGTGCCAGAGGAAATTCTGCAGCTCCTCTAAGACAGGAAGCAGATAGAAAAGACGCAGATGGGTCCTTGCAATCTTTAAAATTACTCTCTCAATGGCCTACTTCCTGTGGCTAGTCCCTACCTTAAAACTTCCTCAAAATAGTACCCTCAGCTGGAGACCAAAGGTTCAAAATATGAGCCCATGGGTGGCACTTTAAATTAAATCACCAACTCCTGGTTTGTAAGAAGCACTGTGAAAGTCAGGCTCTCTGAGGACAAGACCTCAGCTGTGAAAGACAGGAGTCCATTTGGGAGGGCCTCCTGGAAGAACTGCAACCAGCTTCAGAGGGCAGAGCATGTCTGCCAGGGGAGCCACTGTGGCCACCTTCCTCTTCCTGGAAAACATCATGGATGGTGGCCTGGTGGCTGGTTGTCCCTTCGGTGTTGCTCAGCAGGGAGTCCACAAAGAAAGGCTCTGCAGGCCTCACCCAGTTCCTTCTGTCCACCAAGCTCTGTTTCTGGGCCTAATTTGTTTGTTCTTGTCAGAACATGAGAATAATCTCCCAGAGGGGCCTGGTTCATCTCTCAAACAGCTTCCAGAACTCAAACAGAGTTCCAGGTGTATCCAGATGTGTTTGGTTCTCAGGGTAGACCTTGTTTAGACTTCCTTATTTCTCTGTAACTCACTGTATCTCCTTTTTGATTTTATTTCCAATATGAGGTGGTGGAGGTGGTAGAGGAGGAGGTGGAGGTGGTAGAGGTGGTGGTGGAGGTGATGGGGATGGAGGAGGTAGTAGTGGTAGAGGTGGAGACAAATGCAGTTTCATGCAGTCCCTTTGGTGTCTGTAGGTTAAAATCCTCTTGGAGTTTTTATTTCCAGCTGTCTTCAATGGGCATGCTAGGTAGACTGTATCTCCTTTTTTTTTGTGGCAGCATGCAGAGCTGAAGGCACCAGAATCTCCCAAAGACCCCAAGACTCCCAGAGACCCTGTTCTGACAGATATCTTGAAAGCAGAATGCCAAGGAATAGTAGACCATCCCTGAGGGGTTAGTTGGCATTTGCTGCTTATGTTTGTAGCTGTGGAGCTTATGGCCTGTGTGCCCCACACCTCTTCAGGACTCAGTTATTACTAACTAGCTCTTGGCTCCTGGTCACCAAGAGACCATTCTGCCTTCCTGCCATCTTTGACAAGTTTCTAAAGCCCACTTGCCCCTCTCTGGGTAGGGTCTTAAAGCAGAACCTGTGTGTTCTATATCACATCTTCCAGGTCCTCAATGTATAACTTGTCCTGGTGGTGTGCTAGGGAAACATGGCCCACCCTGGTTTCTCTGCTCAGGTAAAGTGAGATCTCTGGCTATGTCTTAAAATGGAGTTTCAGAAGGAGTCAGAGGAAGCAAAGTCAGTGAGTTTTTAAGACAGGATAGAATGTGCTTGGGAGTCACACAGGTGTTTGGAGAAGTGTGTCCTTAGGTGCTCCACAGTGGTGTATGTATTACTCTGTGACTTACATTGCATAGCTCCAATAATACGATTTACAATAAGGCTAAAGATTAAGAAAGGCAGTAAGGTATGGTGGCACACGCCTTTAATCCCAGCACTCTGCAAGCAGAGGCAGGAGGATCTTTGTGAATTCAAGGACAGCCTGGTCTATAGAGTGAGTTCCAGAACAGCCAGAACTACACAGAGAAACCCTGTTTCAAAAGACACACACACACACACACACACACACACAGAGAGAGAGAGAGAGAGAGAGAGAGAGAGAGAGAGAGAGAGAGAGAGAGAGAGAGAGAGAGAGGAGAGAGAGAGAGATTTTATCTAAATGAAATTAAAGGTAGTCTTATGAGGTGTGTTGTTTAGACTTAGAGATGACAGACAGACAGAGCCAGCCATGCAAATGATGACAAGCCACGCTGCAGGTACTCTGGCTCTGGCTCTCTCTTGAAATGTCTTTAGGAAGGGAAACTGGGACTCTGAAGCCAGTTTTGATTTTATTAGTTGTGTTGAGAATTCCTGACTCCCTGCCAAGGGAAGAGGCTTCGTCCCCTCCCGAGTCCCCTCTCTATCCTGCCCTGTCATCACAGAAACAGCAACCACAGTTCCTTTATTCTCTCAGATGTTCCCTTGAGGCCAATGACACACAGTTTGGGAGTTCTGAGGAGGTAAGCGAGGCTGGAAGCAATATTCAAATAGTCAGATTCCATCAACTGCTCAGTCCCCCAGCCTCAGAGTGGACAGCTCTGAGGTTATTTACTCTCAGGATTGGGCTCTGGATGCCCACAACAAGAGTAACTTGTCCATTCATGCACCCCTGGCAGTGTCTCCCACTGTCTGTCCCTCCTCACTCTCGCTTTCTGGGTCCGAAGTGACTTGCACCCAAGTTGAGCCTGTGCCTCACAATCTAGCTTTGCTCAAACCTTTGCACATCTGTGGTATCGTGGGGTTTATGGTGACCCAAGTAAACTAAACCCAGACCCTCCCCTGTGTAATCCGGGGGAGCATGTCCTCCTATCCTGGGCACACCACCTGTCCAGATGCTAGAGTGAGAGCCATTGGACACTGGAAAAACTATTTTCTTTCTATGGGTATTCTACATTTCTGCCCAGGTTTTGCCAATGAGATCAGAGGGCCTCCTCCCCCACTACGGAAGCCACCAGCCTTGTGCCATCCTGCTGTGCAGGCTTTTTCTAGTCACATGTAGCTATCAAACTGGCTAAGTTCTCTTTCTTTCTATTTTCTTTTCCTTTTGGAGACAGAGTCTCGCTGTGTAGCCTTGACTAGCTTGGAACTCACTGTGTAGAACAGGCTGGCCTTGAACACCTAATGGACTGCCTCTATGGGATTAAAGAATACAACCAGCTGGCTTATGTTCTCAAGGAATTAAATTTTTATCTACTCAAAATTAAAATTTAAATTTCTATATTGCTTCTCAGTGCAGTAACCAGGTACATTTTAAGTGTATTTGATCCACTTAGATATGTAGGTCTACTTTTTCAATTAGAAATTTTAGAAAACATGAGATTAAAATTTTTTTTGAGATTGTATAATTAAATCATTTTCTCCTTCCCTTTCCACATACAAACTCTCCCATATAATTTTTTACTCTCTTTCAAATTTATAACTTCTTTTAAAGTAATTGTTGCTACATGAATATACACATATATATTCCTAAATACATAAATCAGAATGGTCATTTTTTGTTGGTTTTTTAAGGAGGGCTTCTTTGTGTGGCTCTGGCTGTCCTGAAACTCACTCTGTCCGCCAGTCTGATCTCTAGCTTACAGAGATCTGTCTGCCTCTGTGTCCCAAGTGCTGAGATTAAAGGCATGTACCACCACCACTTCTCAGCAAGAAATTTTTAATGAAAATTTAGCAACTGAATTTTGATGTACTGAAGTATAAACATACTCATTTCATCCTTACTATAAAAATCAAATGTAAGATACTTCATGAATAATTTATGTATTTACAATTTATTTATATTATGTATTATGGCTATGCGAAATTTTAAACTCAAACCATGGCTCACATGGGGAACACAGGAACCAACCCATGATAGGCATGTGCTTTTCTTCTGAGCTACATCTCTAGGATTCGGTACTATTTATTTATTTATTGTTTTTTGGTTCTTAGAGACAGGATTTCTCTGTGTAATAGCCCTGACTGTCTTGGAATTCACTCTATAGACTAGGCTGGCATCAGAGTCACAGAGATCCTCCTGCTTCTGCCTCCAAGTGCTTCGATTAAAGGTGAATGCCAGCATCACCCAGCTTGGTACCAATTTTATTGGGCAGTTTCTTTTAAACAATGCTCTTCTGCTGCTTTCATAGGCAGTGAGCCTCCTGGCTTTGCATGTGGAAATCTGCAGTGTTGAAAGGTAAAACGTAATGGGTGTTTCCTATTGAGAAATACTACCTCCAGCCCAGATGCATCACGTACATCTTCTCTGGAAGGATGAGGGAGGGACCATTCTTCTCTTCAGTGGCTTCAATATGGGGAAAAGAACATTAGAACGGGGGTTTCCAGTGACTCAGATCACCACTCAGCTCTATTTGCTGAGGCGATTTATAAAGGTCTCTCCATGTAGCATAGGATAGTCTCAAACTTGTAGCCTTGTCTCTGTCTCCCAAGCACTGGGACTATAAGTGTATGCCACCAGGCCTGGCAGATTTGGATTTAAACAGGGCCAAGAGTTAACATTCTGGCATTGGGAGTGTACCCCTTACTGGAGGGAAGCCAAATGACAGGTTATAAGATGGCCACTTGACTCAATGGTAAGGCCAGAGCCCTACTGTTAGGAGTCGTGGCTACCCTTTGTCCCGTTTCTGAGGTCATGGAAGGCTGTGTTAGAGAAGAAAGGACCCTCGGAGGCTTCCTGGAGATCTACTCCGTTCTCCCCGTAGTTCTAACCTGAGAAACGTCCATATCCTTTGAGGACTTCCTGAAGTCCTGATCCTGGGAAGGAAAGCAGTTTACCTAATACTCAGTAATGACTCCATAGAGAGAAATTAGTGGAACAGGTTTGTGTTTATAGCTCAAGGGGAACTAGATGAATTTACCCATATTTTTTTCCTCACAGAGAAAGCCTTCCTGTTCAGTACAGTAGGCTGTTTCCACAACCCCACAGCTGCGTTTTGGGTTCAGCAGATTTGTGGCTGGCCTGGGAAAGGATAGCCACTTATAACATTGTTTCTATGGGAGACACATTCCAAGATCCAAACAATGAGTTTAGTAGAGAAAATCTGGCTTCCAGGCAGGATGCGCTAGTCGGCACTTTGGGGGTTTGGCCACCCTTTCTTTAACTGTTAGGTTTTCTTCCCCTTTGGTTTGTGGACAGGCTGCAAGGTCGGGGATCATAGACAGAATTTTGGTGAGAGGTTACAGAAACCTCAACGGGGTGCTTCCTCCTATGCACTAGATCGTGCCCCCCCCCCCCCCCCGCGCGCACACACACACACCACGCACGAGGTCTAAAGATGGAGAAGAGGAGAAGGCGGGGATGGACAAAGAAACTTGACTTCCTTCACATTACTGTCACGTCTGCCACCCTGCGAAGTCAAAGGGGCCCACTTAGCCCTTTCGCGGCTCAAACCCTTTTGGTAACCAGGTCGGGTGTTAGAAAAGAAACTCCACCCCACCTCACTAACTGCACATCCTTTGCTAGGAAATCTGCATTCTCTAGGCGGGTTGCTCCCTGGAACTGAATGTCACTGTGCCAGGCAAACCTAAGGGTCTGGGCCAAATTTCCACGCCACTTGGAGAGAGAGGGCGGGCGCAATGGGGTGAGAGGAACCACCTTATCTTCTTCAACCGCGCTCTCCTCCCCCTCCTCGTCGTCGCCCCCTCCAGCAGGTCCGGAAGAAACGCGGGCAGCCCGCGCGAGCTGGGGGGTGGGGGGGGTAGGAGGGTGGGGGGGGGGGGAACGACGAGAAACCACAGCATTGTCTGTCTTCTTGGGAGGGGAGAAGCTCCGCCCCTTAGAGGGGAGGGAGAGGAGGGAAGAAAGGCGAGAGAAGAGGGGTGGGTAGAGGAAAGCTACAAGGGGTTGGTTAGGGATCGGCAGATAAAGGCAGAGCTCGGGGAGGCGGGGCGGAGGGGCCAGGAGGGCGGGGCGTCCGCCTTCCAGCCGCGCTATCGCCGCCCAGCCCGACCCAAGCGAGCGGGACTCTTGGATCACTGGCCAAGCACGCTGGAGCACACCCCCCACCCCCGCAGCGGCGCCCCCACTTTCCAACCCCTGCGGTGTGCGCGGATGCAGCTGGCCCGGGACGCAGGCAAGACACCAGGCGTGGGGTGCGAGGAACCGAGTACTGGTGCGGGATGCAGACGCAAGGTGCGGACGCTGGCGGTCCTGTCTCCTACCCCACCCCAGCCCAAAGTTTTCCCACAGAGGCCCTTGGCCGGCCCGGCCCGGCCTGTAAGTCTCTTCTGCCCGGGCTCGCCAACCCTCCCCAAGCCACAAGATGGTCCTAGGTATGCGGTCTGTCCCAGAGCAGTATAGGCGGGCGCTCGGCTCACTCGCTTTCCCGGGTAGAAAGTTGTGGCTTGGAGTTCATCCTGCCGCTTTGACCCCTTGAGGTCTTTCCTTCGCTCGACATCAAATGCAGTTCCCCCTCCCCGGAGCAGGGTGTCCCGAACTCCCTGGCGAAGTGGAGTGGGACAGCAGGTGCAGGCCTGGGTAGCTTAGGGAAGGGTCGGACTGTAGTGCGCCCCCTGGTTCCAAGAGCGAGAGCGGTGTCATCGGCCCGGGGCGAGCCCGATCCGCCTAGGCTTTCAGAGTTTCAAGGCCCGCAGTGCTTAGATTCCCGCTCCCGGGTTTTGTGTCCTCTCCAGAGTTGGTATCTGAGGTCGCTGGAGGCCGAGCATGGCAGGTGCTTTCAAAAGGCGGCCCGGCCACTTGTGCATCTAGTGTGCTTACTCGGCACCCGGCTCTACTCCCAGAGCGTCTGGAGACAGCATGGGGGTGGTGTCTGGACAGGATCAAATCTGGACTGACTACAGAATCTCTGTGCTTCAGCGCCAGGCTTCACAAAGCTGCGTGCTTTAGTCCTAAGCGACAGGAAACCAGGGGGTTAGAAACACTTCTTCCTGAAAGCAGAGGCCGGGGTTACGGTTAAGCACCCCCCAAGTGGAGGATTCTTGCATGAGGAAGCAGTGAACAAATGACAACTTGACAGAGCAGGCTCTCTCCCTGAGGTATTGGTAGTAGGGCGGTGGAATCACAGTTCTTATAAACAGCAGTCAGATTCAGCCAGAGGACCTCTTTTGAAAGCATGTGAACAAGGAATCTGAGGTTGACTTGTCATACTTTCAATCCACATTTATTAATCAGAAACTTTTTCTACAAGTGGTCTGAGAGTTAAAGAAGTCTCTGTGGCTAAGCTATACTGAGTTTGAGAAGAGTGCTCCCATTCCCTCCCTTCTTCCCTCCTCCCTTCTTTTCTGTCCTAGGGGACATGTCTTCCTGAGTGGTGCCCATTTGAGCTCAGAGCTAGAGTAGGGTTGTTGAGTGTGGACAGTTTTCTCTTTTGGACAAATGCCTGATTCTAGGCACCTGCTGCAGTCTAGGAGAGATGACCTTAGCCTGCAAAGACAGATGTTTCTTGCACTAGTACAAAGGGAACTGTGTGTAGTCTGCCTGGCCACCTGGGGTGTGTGGACTGGTAGTATTTGGGATTGGCCCTGTGGCTGGGGGTCATGGGAAGCCACACTATTCCTTCATTAACAAATAGAAGAGTGCTGTAGAAACATAACAAAATATGGGAATCAAACACACATGATGAGAGAGTAACCTTGAGAAACCCCACTGGAAGACCCAGGTACCCAAGATCCCCAAGCAGGCATCTGTGGGGTGGGCCAGGTTGGTCAGAGCATCTGTCCTGGTGCCTGTGGTTTCTGCATCCAGCATCATCCTCACTTTGCCCAGGGCAATGTCTCTGAGCCCCTGACCTCCACAGCACATCTCTCTCCATCTCAATGAGGCTTCTGTTTGTATCTGGTTTGTGGTATTTTAGGGGGAAGGCAGTAGAGGACACACCTTGTTTTCAGTTTTCTTTCTCACTGTGACGTCTGGGTCCACCTGCAGCATCTCAGAGGCCCACTGCTTTCACCTTGACTTCTTTTCTGGTGCCTCAGAGCCAGGCTCCTTGTCTGGTCCTGTGTGTAAGTTACTTAGGGATGGCAAAGGATCCTGACTAGCTGTGCCCAGGGCGTCTCTCCCCTACTTCTCATTTGGGCTGGACTCTGAGACTTGCCAGAAAGGAGACTTGCTGTCCAGTCACAAAAGAACCTGAGCTGATTGCTTCTGCCCTTGTTGGGATTCTTAGGCAGGAAGTGTTCCCCCAGTTTGGGAGGAGATGAAGGTGTATAGCGCAGAGTGTGGCGGCTAGAGTCCTCAGGAAGCATGAGAGGGAATGGGGGAGGGGTTGTCCTAAGAACAGCCTTAGAGCCTGCCCAAGCCTCCTCTCTTCTCCCCCACTGAAAAATTGCTCAAGTCTTGTTGTGTGCTTGAAGTAGAAAATGTCCCGTCTGATCTCGTCTCAGCTGCTGAGAGCTGCCCCAGCTGTGTTTATAGTGCCAAGGCAGCGGTTCTGCATGCCGTTCCTCACTACTCCGACACCCTTCACAGTGTTTTCCATTTATTTACCCCAATGACACACTGTCACATTTAAACACCTCCCTGACTCCTAGAAGTTTTTATTTTGTTTGTTTCTCTGCATAGCAATGGCTGTCCTGGAAATTCACTGTGAAGACCAGGGTGGCCTTGGAGTCTCAGAGATCCTCCTGCGTCTATCTCCCGAGTGCCGGGAATAAGGCTAAAGTCACATTGACACCACTGCCCAGCTAATTCCCAGAAGAATATTTTAAAGTCTTTAAGGCAGGGTAAGATCCCCATTTAAGCCTGTGACTGCCAGTTTGCATATCCACAGAGGACATGGCTGTGGGAGTAGCAGATGGCTGTGGTAGGTGCAATAATCATGAACATGCTTAGATGCCAGTGAGAGATGATGAACAGAGGCTCATCATCCCTGGATGAAGACACCAGAGCCTATAAGCACAACTTGGTGTGGTTGTTTGGGTTAGTAGTTTGGGGCTGCTGTGGACTCCGTTCAAGGCAGCTGTGGCTGAACTAGAGAGTGAGAGCCATTTGGCTTACTCTGAAGGCTTCCAAGTCCCCCTCCCCAGATGAACAGCTGACAGAAAGATACCCCGTGCTTTCTTTGGTCATGCCAAGCCAGAGTGTTTGGCAAAGTAGGCATGTGTGGTTTTACCAATGGTTGACACTCAGTGGTACTTGTTTAGTTAACTGTTTCTTTTTATAGGTCTAATGGGTTGGGAGCGTGTCTTCCTTACTATTATTTTCTAGCTGTAAGATATGGGTCATACAGTAGATCTGGTCAGTGTCCTTCTTCTGTGTCCTTGGCGAGAAGTTATATAAATACAGCCCAGTCCCCTCACTCAGCTCTGTGCTGTCTCTAAAGGTCTTTCTTGGGACACTTTTCCAACTGCTCCCAGAATAATTCTTTCTCTTTCTTTTAAAGATTTTTTATTCTATGAGTATAGGTAAATTCCTGCAAGTAGGTATGTGTGCCATGTGAGTGCTTGGTGCCGCACAGGTCAGATTAGGGCATTGGATTTCCTGGAACTGGAGTTACAGATGAACTGCTGTCCAGGAGGTTGGAATCAAACTTGGCCTAGAGAACAGCCAGTTCTTCTAACCACTGAGCCACCCACCCTCCACTTCTCCTTCTAGTCTCATGTTCCCTTTTTCCTTGAACTTGAATTCTTGTCTCCGCCTCTGGGGGAAAATCCACTTGAAATAGACTTTAGATTTTAATTTAAAATTCATTTAAAGCCCTGTGACCCTCAACCATAAGATGAAATTCCAATAGTTACCCCTCGTGTATTCTGAAGACAATGAACTGTCACCTTACTGTCAGAAAAGGGCCTGGCACACAGCAAGCCTGCCGGAAAAACATTTTCTAGTTACTTGATTAATACAAAGGAGGCTGTGATGGATCAGAGAGTGTGTATGGCGGTGGAACATGGAGAATTAGGTTTAGAAAGAGAAGCTGTTGGGTGAGAAAATGGAGGTCAGCAGCTCAGAGATGCATAGCTAGGTCGTTA
This sequence comes from Phyllotis vaccarum, assembly GCA_033318265.1. Lineage (NCBI taxonomy): Eukaryota > Metazoa > Chordata > Mammalia > Rodentia > Cricetidae > Phyllotis > Phyllotis vaccarum. The sequence continues at coordinate 159,908,223 of JARWLC010000001.1, read as the reverse complement.
CCAGTGCATAGCTAAGGTGACCAATTACCATAGCATTGTAATGGCGAAGTTCTCAGAAGCGGGATGTGGGGAAGCCCTGCTTTAGGGTGCTCACCTCTTTCTGTGGTGTAAATATTCCTGTTATGGCTGGTTTTTAGCTATCAGCACGGTGTCACTGAACACTGAGTTGACAAGACATGAGTTGTGTGAACCCTTTGGCTACAGCTGGGATATACCTGAGTGATCTCACTTTCAATTATATGCGCTGAGAGGGGAGGATAATGGTTTTTCTGGGTGTCCAAAATTTTCTCTGACTTGGTTGAATTCACCATGTGAGACAGTTCTGGGGTCCTAAGATGGTTGTTGAGACGTTTATGCTGCGTCTTTCTGGGCCTTACTTCCTCATCTCAGAGGCAGGGATTAGGTTGTTCTGTGTGTCCCTTCTAGCCCTTGGGTTCTTTAGGAAGGATCCATTGCATTTGCAGGAAACATCTACTTACTTAAGACTGAAATCTTGATAACACAAAACTTGCCAAAGGCAAGTGTCCATCCTCACAGACACGCATCCCTGAGGTGCTAGGGTTTCCTGCAGGGTAAGACGTTGAGTGAACATTGACTCAGGATAACCCTGCCTGCCCTTCATGGTCCACGAAAGATGTGAGGCCAGGGAACACCTGGGAGGGGAGGTTAGGAGAGCTTCTTTGGAAGAGAGTCTAACTTCCTGAATTCTGTGCAGATTTGTAGGGACCCCAGAGGAGTTGAAGAAAGATCTATCTGGGGAGCAGAGTTTTTGTAAGACAATTTTCACATCCTTGGAGTAGTTCATGCTCTGCCCGTTGGACAGCCTTCCTGAGGGGGCCCCTGACTGAGCACTCCACTAAGGATATAATTGGACAAGTGCATGGGGACATCCTTTGAGTCATTGTTTACAATGCCTACAATCCTGAGTTAGTTAATTAGGGTATGGAATATCATGTGGCTTTAAAAATAAAGGTTATGGATATGCATCTGCAAACATGGACAGATACTATATAATTCTAAGAAAGGAAGCTACCAGCAGGGTACTACTTTTGTAAAACATGCCATCTATTCAGATTTGAGTCTTCAGGGATGGATGGCAATGTGCTGATGGCGGGTCTCTCTACGTGGCAGAATTTTGGGAGGTTTTGATTTCTAATCATCTTTTTCTAGATTAATAACTTTAAATTTTAATGCCACATTCAAAACCATAAAATTATTACTTTGATGGTTCTTATGTGTACAATTCAGTGTCAGCAAATTCATTTGTAATTGTGTATCATTAAACATTTTCAGAATATTTGTCACTCTAAACAGACACTGTATAACCCTTACACAGTCCTTCTCATTACCTCCTCCCCTCAGCACCTGCTTGTTACTATTCTACATATTATATTTATGAATTTCTCTATTCTAGGTACCCCTGTATAAGTGAGATCATTTAATACTGTACTTTCATTATTATCTATATTTTAAAAGATGACAAGCAAAGTATGTATATTATTTGTATAATAGTAAAGGAAGGCCCTGGGAGAGAGGTTTGTTTTTGTTTTTGTTTGGTGTTTGTGGTTCATTTCTGCAGGGCCTCAGAGCCCTGGCCATTCTCCCTGACCTGGGACAGGTGTCAGGCTTTCACCTCTATCTCAGCCTAGAATGATGGAGGGGATGGTTGCAGCTGAGGTATACAGCCCTGCTGGCTGGGAGCTGGGGATAGCTAGGTTTGGTGGTTTCTAGCTGTTGTGCCTCAGGCCCTTACTGCTGACCCATCTTACCCCAGGATTATATGTGTGGATGGTGAGTTGGAAAAGTGGGTTAGTACATGTCTTCTTGTGAGGGAGATTCAGTGATGAGGCTGTTGAGAACAACATTATTAAATAGAGACTCTCAACTTTTCTATTTTAAACATTTTTTTGTGTGTCCCAAATTCTGGCTCACCTAGGCTTGCTAAATGCCTCTTATGAAGACCATAGGTTGGTCTTTCTTTGATGCTTTCTGTTTATGATCACAGCATGACCTGGGGCACAAGGAGATCTTTAATTGGTGGGGTCCATGAAGCTTCATGTATTCTGAGGGACTAAGTAATAGCTGCAGATAATAGGTACTCTCTTTGTGAAGTTCTATATGGATCACCTTGACCATGGGGGACATTCGGGATGACAATCACTCTGCTGCACATGTGGAGGTACAGCTGTGGAATGGGGGCAGTTCCAGCAAATATGTGTGTACTTGGAAATGGAACTGAGATAAAGATAGTCAGAAGGCTCTGGTGCCCAAGACTGGGAAGCTAGGTCTTGTGGATCTATTCAGGTATTTCAGGGCCACTGAATGGGTCAGGATGCCTTTCTAGGATGCCATGTTAAGATCCTTGCTAAGGGAGGTCTTGTTGGGCCCATGAGCCTTCACTGCCTTGATCAAAGGTAGATCTGTGAAGCCTCTTGGGAAGTCTCTGTACTTGGTTTTGCCTTTTTATCTCCTTAGTGGGAAGCTGCCCTTTAAGTCCCAGGCACTTTAGGGAACTGTGAAGTCAATTCTATAAAAATAGCCGCTGAGGATCTTGAAGACGCTCTGTTTTTCATGGCGCTGATTTTCCTTGTAGGGCTAGTCAGCTGGTGGCTGGGCAAACAGAGCAGGTGTGACTCTGATACTGTGGAGGATTTCCTTTGGAATGAGATGGAAAGTCCAAATGTGCAGTTTCTTTTGGTGCAGGGAGATTGGGTGTAGAAAGCTGAATTTTCCTGTGTTCATGGTTGATCATTAGGTTTGTTAAGAGGTAGATTAAACACTCTGTTATGGCTGCCTTTGTGGAGGCCCTTCCCTCGAATCCACGGAATTGTAGATAAAAAACAGTCAGCCATCCTGACTTTTGACTTTCAACCCTGATTTCAGGTAAGAAGTAGAAGAAACCTCAAGATTCGAGTATAAGAAGCTCAGATTCTTAGCACCAAAAAAGGATGCTATGTGGGGTTCCCTTCAGGAAGGGGATGTGAAGTCAGAGGTCAGTCTCAGTGTGGCCATTGACTTGGGAACCATGCTGTAAACAGGACGTGTGACCCTCACAGAAATCTGTTCTGAAAGGAAACCAGAGGCAGCCCTTCCTTACCTGCTTGGGTCAGCTGGCGGGTCTGCTGAACTAGGAGACAAACACTGGGCCAGGAGGAAGTTCAATTGGCCTTCTAGGGAAGCCTTTTAAACTACCCTACAAATGGCCCTTGTTTTTGAGAAATGTAGGTCAGGATTGTTTCTTCTTATTTACTCTGCTGGGGTCAATGTTGTCTCCCCAGGAGCTCCTAGCCACTTTGAGAGAAACCAGTCCCAGGAAATTTCTATAATGGTTGAGTTTTAGTTCACAAGGGGCCTGAAATACGTACATTGTGGCAGGGCCCCTCTGCATGGTGACAGGGTCTGTATATAATTGGGGGAGGGTGAGGACAAGCATCCTAAGACTCCGCTTTCCTTCAGTTAGTCTGAATTCTCTATCTTATCTTTTAGTGGCTGACACAGCTTCTCCTTATTCCAGAGTGGTCTTGCCCATATGCTGGGAGGATACTGAGCAGAGAGGCCATGATGCACGGGGCCTTGCTTGTCTTCCTCACCCAGGGCTCAGGCACTACTATCTGATACTCTTTTTGTCCAGTCACATTTCAGTACAGCTGTTGGTGCTTTAGGCATACCAATGTATGGAGGTCTCCATGCTCACAGGGATAGGATTTAGAACATTACTGGGGACTTGCACTAGCAGAGGGCATGGAAGCATCCTCAGGTTTCTCTGACCTCTACAACCTCTGGGATACACTTTATAGTCAACCTGCACACGTAAGTACTCCCTCGAGTGCTGTGAGCTGCTTAGCAAAGTAACCAGACAGGAGGGAGGGTTGTGGGATCTTGATTGGTTGCTATCCAATTGCACAGAAGCACAACCTGGGTCTTTTTACTGGCATATGAAGAGAGGGGATGGTCTGGGGCATTGAGTCCCCAACCTGTGAGACCCGATGCTGCCTCCAAGACAGTGTCAGGACTTAACTGGATTAGGGAACACTAGATGGCCAGACCTGATTGCCACTTGCCGGTGGGAGAAATCCCAGTGCTACAAGACATTGACACGTTACCCTGGACCCCCGTATACATTCACCCATGCGCACACAGCTCTCCCACCCTCATTCCAGATCTCATAGCACTCTACACACTGACACCGCCATACCTATCTTTATACAGCCTTCTCCTACACACCTATACCCAGACCTTCATATCCACTCACACACGACACGACTCATATCCACTCACGCACGACCTTTTCTGACTCTTTTTACTTCCTTCTGTGCCTTTTTTTTTTTTAGTATACACCATGGCTCTTGTTTCCTCAAAAGAGATGAAGGGCCTCTGAGTTTCCTTCTATAAACAACCACTGAGAAGGCCAGAAGCTTTCGGATGTCCCTCTATAAACAGTCCGCTCTTCTGGCCAGGCTGAATGTCTAGATGTCTCACGGTGGCCCCAGTCACTGGCTTGGCCAACCTCTGCTGGTGTGGAGCAGGAAGCAGGTGTTTGGGGCGGTTGCCTCAGGTTCACTTCCTGAGATCTACTGTAGTAGCTGTGCTGGGGAATTCAGACCTCACTGTGCCAGGCCTGAGTCAGAGGCGCAGGTGGTGTGGAAGGAGCTGGTCTTTGCAGCCCAACTGCTAGGGAAATCTCAGCCCCACCCCTTGTGGCTGCTCAGTTCTGCATCTGCCCAGGAGCCCATGGGAGTAAGGTGCTTTTGATAGGACCTGCGCCTTTGCTGGTAGTAGAGACTTTTTTTCTGAGGGTAGGGATAGGGTGGGGATGGAGAAAAGTAGTTTATTCTCTTGACAGCTGCTACCATTGAGGTGGATGGCTATGATTGCCAGGCCCAAGGTCCTGGACAAGGATCTTTATGCTCTGCCCTGGGCTTGGCTTTTATGGCTCTGCCTGTCCTACAGTCTGTTTACTAGACCACTCCCTTCCACCTTCCTTTATCCCAAGACTCCCAACCTCTGTGGGCTGGTGCAGGATCCAGCCTGTGCTATCATACTTGCTGCATCTCAGTCAACACTGCACCAGGAACATTGGGCTCTGCAGACCCGAGGCGATCATCTATCCTAGACCTTTCGTTTCTTCTCTGACGCTTCCTTTGTGGGGTGTGGGGTCAACACATTTTCCTCATGGTCAGAATCTCATGTTCTCTTCCAGCTCCCCCTTTCACAATGCTTCCAGTGCTGTCTTCCTCAGGACTGGATGTGACCATAAGATATGCTGTTATTTCCCAATTCACTTCCACCTCAAGGTCCAGTCATGACTGCCAAGGTCTCAAGGAACTCTCTCCTAATAATGTGCGTTCTAAAATATTTAAAGAATAAAGCTTTGTGTGGGATGCCTTTACCACTGCTCAGCTCCAGGACCCCCCCCCCCCCCCAGCCCTCAAGTAGGCCCTTTATTGATCAAGGCATTTAGATGAGGGCAAAGTGTTGAAAAACCAGAATTTGCTCATGCAAAATTGTGAACAGCTATGTGGAATCTCTTGTCATCTGTAGATCTTGGCAGGGACTCAGCCCATAGTGCAAATCTCCTTCCTTGAGTTGTGCGATAGGGCTGGGGCTTCCTGCTTGCCACCAGCCCTTCTTCCTGCCCTGTTGTGAAGGGCCTGAAGCACATAGGGCCTGGCACTGTGGGGATATTTTCAAATATAATAAAAACAGTGGAGATATCAGAGGGATCTACCCACAGTCAGTCTAGGAGGATCAGACAGTGGTAACTCACCCTTTAATCCCAGCACAGGGAATATCCCTGGAGTGGTGACCTACGCCTTTAATCCAATCTGAGTTCTAGGTCATCTTAGTTTACAGAAGGAGTTCCAGGCTCCCAGGCAGGCAGTGCTGGTGCCACACCTTAACTGAGCGAAGAAAGTATTTAAGGCAGATATAAAAAGACAGAGCAGGCAGAAGAAGCCAGGAGGAGCGAAGCCGAGGAAGCTGGAAGACAGCTGGGTGAGATCTGACTGTGGGGTTTACTCTCTCTGATATCTCAGCCTTTCCCTAAGATCTGTCCGAGTTTCCTTTATTTGTACAACATGGCACTGTGTGTTTTCTCTGTTACAGCTCCTCCACAAAGCTAATTCCCTCAGGTGACCTGACTAGCAGTCTTTAGCACTATGATTGCTCTCAGGGAGGGCAGAGGGGGTAAGGTGCAGAACAGGGGTAAAGACTGGCCCCAGAGGGGAAGCTGGGGCCTCTAGCAAGCATTTCCTTTGCATCAAGCCAGAGCCTGGGGCACACTTCCTCCCTTCTAGTTTTCAAGAAGAGGTGTTTGCACCAGCTCTGCCTGCACATCATGATCCTCAGAGATGTTCTATTGTCTCCTTTCTCTTTGGAAGCATAGGTCACAGGGAAGGATGCTGACTACCAACTCAGTTTTAGACAACTCAGTTCTCCCTGCTCCTTCCTTTGAAATACATTTGGTGCTGTCTTTATCAGATTTCACAGTGCCTCTTCCTCGGTCTATGCTGGCCTGACCTGAAGAGGTTTCTAAAGGTGCTACTAATCATTGGTTTTATTGTGGCCTGGACATAATAATTTTTTGAAACAATCCCCTCACTGCCCTGTTCCCTTGCCCATGGACACTGTGCACGGAGTGCTACCTTATTCTATCTCTTCGTGATTGCTGAGGTGGGGATAGGGCAGGGCTTGGTTCCTGCCACACATTCAGGAAGACAGGTTAGGAAAGGAAAATAGCACAGTCACCACAGAGGAGCATCCACCTGGCTCCCTGTGAGCTGTCCCACCAGGGTCCCACCTTTCTGTCCTGTACTTGCTTTTCTTCCCTGGGTCTTTCTAGTGGACAGACAAGAGAGACAGTTTCAGGGATAGAAACCAACCCTGACTGCAGGGAGTAAGGTCACCAGCATTGGAAGAAAACGGGGCTAGGAAGAGACAGTTCTACTGTCTTTGGACGGAGCTGTGACCTTTATCAGCTCGAGGGGGTTTCTGAGGCCTGGCCTTGCTTTTCTCATGGTAGGCTGGACCTGTGAGTTTCTCAGGCTTCAGCAGCTCCTCACTAGTATTAGAGGCTGGAAATGCTTGTGTGCCAGACCTGTGGAAAGAGAGAGGAAAGCTACTTGGAAGGCCAATGATAATGCCATCGCTAGCTGTCTCCATCCTATTACCTGGCCTACCTGGGGTGGGCAGCTCCTTTGCCATGGTCAAGCCAGGAATATTTAATTCTAGATATGGGGTTGGTGTTGTAACCAGAGTTTTAGGGCAAAAACCTGGCTCTGTAGTCATAACTGGCTGGGCTTGGTCACCATCCCACTATGCCACTTAAAGAGACCAGTAATGGCAAACGTCTGCATAATTAAGCAGTCTGTTGTAAGGTTGACCACTATCTGAGTTCTGGCCCTTGTGATGGTCATGACTTGAGGAGATCGGAGTAGTTGCTTTGGGACTCATCTCCCACTGATGGCTGTCACCTTTCCAAAGTGGCCCATTCTGTGAGGCGTTTGCTATTCCTAGAATCCTCAGTGACTGCAGGTTTCAGACAATGACTTATTTCTGTGCCTTCAGCCTAGAAGGGGTGTTCTAAGTAGTCTGATGCTTCCATGAGTGACTAGCAGGCTTGTGCAGAGGAGAGAGTGAGTTTGACTCCAAGAAACACAGTGAAGGCAGAAATGCCGGCTTTTATAGAGTATCTCATTGCTTAATGATCTCAAGCAAAGAGTGCATGCCTTTTAGACAGAGCTATTTCTAAGTGCACGTTGATGTGTGTTGGATATGTTGGCATCACCTGGACCCTCTTTTCTCTTGTACATTGAGTGTATTGCCCATGTATGTCCTAGCTTGCCCAATGCCTGTGAGGTCACACTTCCTCCCCATCAGGGGCAGGGCCTTTTAGGAGTGAAAGCACTGATGTCAGTAGACAATTCCTGCTGTTCTTCACACTGCAGGGCCCTGGGGGAGCAGGTAACTGCTTGCTTCCAAGGGAATCAGCATCACCCTTTAGCTCCCCCCCCCACCATCCCTGTCACATGTTTCTCCAGAAGAAACTCCAGGTTGTTGCAGGGATTGTCCCCTGGCTTGGGCTCTGCTCCTAGGTTCTTCTTCATGGATGTAGGTGAGCCCAGGCTCTCCATTGAAGGACTGATCATTCCTGGGAAGGAGGATAGCAGCTGGGCCTAGGCGGGTAAAGAAGGCCCCAGAAGGTTGTTTCTGTGTCACAGCTATTAAATATTGTAAGGAAAGGCAAGATGAGGGTGCGTGTTCATTCCTCCGGCAATGCCCCGGCCTGAGGTGGCTGGCTTAGTTCAGAAGGGAAGGAAAATTTGGAGGAGGTTTAGAGAACACAGGAGCTTGCCTGAGACTGAGTTGAAGATGAGAAGCAGGTCTAGAAGTTTCTCTGTGGTTGAGAAGTGGTCACGGTCAATGACCAAGGAAATATCTTTTGGAAGGACATTCTCTAGGGTATTAGGGAGGGAAGGATGTGACTTTGATGTATCTTTAAAGTAAGCAGGAAAGAAGTCTTGAGTGGTCTCCATTTGGGAGAAACTAGGCCTCTTTGACATCTGGATGGCTTGTCATACAGGAGTCTGGTAGTGCTAAGGAGAATCCAGAACCGCCTGCTGCCATGTGTAGCGAGTACCAGAGAGAAATCTGACTGACTAGTTGGTGGTCTTATCATGAGTTCAGTATGGGGCCTGGGTGGCCTGTGTTCAACAGTAGTAACATTTCCAAATGTCTTAGCAGACATGCCTGTATTTAGGAAATATTCAGCATTTATCTTAGTTCCTAATGCACCGACTTATAGGTCCTGTGTCGTGATATCCCTGTTCACAGGTCAATAGAGGCAAAGGTTTGGACTGCCAAGGAGCAGCTCCATGTTAGTAATTGTTTGGGTGAATTCTGCCTGTCTTCCTCTCCGTCCCGCCCTCCTCTTGAGACAGGGTTTCTCGATAAAGCCCTGGCTGGCCTTGAACACAGAGATCTTCCTGCCTCTGTCTCCCCTGTGCTGGGATTAAAGGCGTGTGCCTCTACATGCGGCTTGCCCTTTCTTGTCTCTTCTCCCCCACTCTGTCCTTTTTTCTCTCTCTTCCTCCCCTCACTCTCTTTCATCTTTCATCAGTGTGATAAGGCAGAGAGAGTTTCTGCTCTGTGCCTAGGATCCCAGTTGATGTGGCCTCTGGATTCTTTCTTTCTGTCTTTTCTACAAAGACGTGGCAACCTCCAGTTTTATCCCAAGGCACTGTGGGACATGATGCTTGTAAATGATTCCTCCAAGGCATTTGGAGTACAGCAACCTACAAATTCTGGATAATAACAGGGAAGGCAGAAGTATTACAACCAGCAGCTGCCATGTCAAGGGCATAGAAGCTGTGGGTCACCCTTGGAGAAAGTCTATTGAACCCACATTCCACTCCACCAACTTTCTACCCTTTGACCCGCCTCTCGTGGGGAACTTAACTCTAAATTTCCATCCCATAGTTTTGAGGCCTCTGAGGCTTGCCCTGCATTGTGTATGTGAACTTAGCTTCAATTTTCCAGCTGTGGGAGTAATTAGGGACCTGTGGAGATGGCTAGAAATTCTGTGACGAGAGATGCAGATCCTGAGAACATGGGAAGGAGATGGGTGGTCTTGCAGCCACCTACCTGCCAGGTCAGCTCAACAACATGGTTGCCTGTGGAACTATTCTCTTTATGCCCCAACAAGCATAAAAATAAGAAAAAAAATATGAGGAGAAAGCAGGCCAGAGGAAACAGGGTAGCATAATATGACTCTATAGGACATACTTTTTATGCAGCTAGAGTAACAAGAACATTTCTGGCTGTGCCTGTGGTAAGATTGTTCTGTAGCTAGAAAGAGTGTGAGGCCCTGGAAAATCTCTACAGTTGGGGCTACCAGATGACTTGATACAGTTAATCTGGCAAGTAAAAATAGTCTCGAGAGGTGGAAATTTTTTCAAAGATTTACTAATAACTTTATATATTAAGGACATTAGCCCTTTGTCATGTGCATTGTGAATATTTCCACCATTTGCCTTTTGACTTTCTATGGGGTTAAATTTTGTTTTGTAAACAGAAGTTGAAAATATTAATAGTTTTTAAAAAATTATTATGTTTCTGGATTTTGAGTCTTTACTGTTAAATTTTTTCTCACATCTATCTTAAACCACATACACATTAAATTCTTTCGCCATTTTATTTTTTAATATTTAAATTTCATGCATGTGTAATTTTTGGTGGAAGGCATAAAAGAGAATTTCTTTCCCATCTCCGCATCTTCTCTGTCCAAAGGCCCCTCTAGTGACATTTTTAGCTATTATGACTTTTCTCTGTTATTCAGAGATGGTGCTCACATTCTGTGTTTCCAGATATATTTGGGCCTAATTCTGGATGTGTATTGTCTTGTTGATCTGTCTATTTTGCCTCTAGTATCAAGTAGATTTTAATAACTACACTGAAGGCTTCTATTCTCTAATTGGTATTCCCAGTAGGTTTAAGAGGATGTGGTATCAAAGGGAACTGTCTGAAGAGCAGGGTAGATTGCTTTCAGATGCAAAACAAAATTACTAAATTATAGGTTATGTTGGAGGAAATGAACAAAGAGAACTCTGTTGGAAATACATTTGGTGAGTTTGAGAGTAGCTAAATAATTCTGAAGAAAATAAGGGATGGAGATTGCGGGTGAAAATTATGATATGAGGCTTAGAATGTGGATGGATGGATAGATGAATGGATGGATGGATAGATAAGAAGATAGTAGATGAGAAGAGGGATGGATAGATAGTTGAGAAGGTGATGGATGGACAGATGGCAATATGGATGGGAGGAGGTCTGGGGAGGATGGATGGAAAATGATAGGATTAATGGGAGACAGAAAGATGGGTGAGAAGATGATGTATATATGTATAGAAGGATGATAGACAGACAGACAGATAGATGGGCAGGAGGATGGTGGGTGGTTGGGAAGATGAATGAACGGTATTGGATAGAGGGGATAAGGGTTTTCAGAAGAACCAATAATGGAAGGAAGAGAGGAATTAGAAAAAAATATAACAGAACTTCCTGTGTTTGACGTGAGAAAATAGCCAGTGACCAGGCTCATTCTTTACCATTTATTTGCTTTTCACTGGAACCCGTCTATAGAAATGACTCTGACCAAGGTCTCCTACGACTTTCATGTCATTCCAGGCCCTAAGTGTCTGTCCGTTCCCTGGACTTCTCCAGCAGCCCCTGGCTCCACTATCACCTCTGTCTTGGATAGCGTGTTCTAAAGGCTCTCTCTGTCCTCTAGAGCGGCTCCTCTCCCTCTGCCCCATCTCTTGGCTGGGCTACCTGGAGGCTTGCCCTAACTCTCTCCATTCTCATGACATTGTCCTAACTCCAAGGCTCACACTCACATCTTGTATAAAGAGTGTGTGTTGTTGGTTGTTTTACTGCTTGGCTGTTTGGGGGCCTCCACCAGCTCCCAAATAAACACATAGGGATTCTTATTCTTTCTTGTGAGTGCCTGGTCTTAGCTTGAATTATCCTGCCTATCTTTTGCCTCTGGGCTTTTTCTCTTTCTCTATCTCTGTTTATCTTCTCTTTCCTTCTTACTCCATGTCTGGCTGTGTGGCTGAGTGTCTGTCCCCTCCTCCGCATACTCCCCTCTTCTCGATTCTCCGACTCTCCGTCTCTTCCCAGATTTCTCCTATTTATTCCCTCTGCCCGCCAGCCCCACCTGTCCTTTCTCCCGCCTTGCTATTGGCCATTCAGCTCTTTATTAGACCAACCAGGTGTTTCAAAGAAGCAAACTAACACAGCTCCACAGAGTTACACAAATGTAACATAAAAGAATGTGACACATCTTTGCATCATTAAACAAATGTTCCACAGCACAAACGAATGTAACACGTCTTTAACTCATACTCTACAACAAGTGTACTTGTGCTTGCACACGTCTACCCTGTACTGCTGATCTCACTTGCCACTGACACCTTAGTTAGCAGGAGGGATTACTGAATCCAGTTGGCTTCCAGGACCCAACCTAAACTCAGATGTGGTGTCTTTCCTGTGGGCCACCGTGGTCTTGCCCCCCCCCCCTTCATAGAACTCCTCCTGTCTACGCAGCCTGCACATTGAGAGCGGGGAAACTGTTTGCTCTGCACAGCTAGACATGGTGAATGCTTATGGGATGTACAAACCCACACGTGCAGAGGAAGAGGCCTTCTGGGGGTATTTGCTAAATAAGAGTAACTGCCACTTAAAAAGGGAAGAAAAGCTTTGAAGACAGTCGGCCTGCCCTGTGGTCTCTCCTCTTTCTGCACAGTACATACTTACTCTGTCTTTACAGTCAGATTATATTGGGTTTTTGGAAAAACTCAAGTATTTAGAACTTAGACCCCACTGTGTCCTTAGGGTCTCACTGTTGGGTACACAGATGGGCTATGAATCTCACTCTGGCTGAGGAAGACTTTTATTCATTTCCCAAAGTTGCTGGGACAAATCACCTAAATTTGGGGCCTTAAAACAACACAGACTTATTGTCTGATGGGTCTGCAGGTCAGAAGTCTAGCTCAGCTCTTTGGAGTCAAACTCAGGGTATGACCAGAGAGGGCCCCTTCTGTTCCCACAGACACAGTGAATTCAGTTCAATGGTAGACATGCTGAAGTATGTCAGGGCAGGGAGGTTGGTGACTGGCAGGAAGGCAGAACAGGCGCCTGCCAGTGAGAGCATAGAGAGGTAAGGATAGGCAGCAACTGGCCAAGCCTTACTTGCTGTCATGTTTACATTTCATAATTCTTTTTAGTGTGTATTCCCTTTTAGGCATTTATCTTTTTTTTAGCTTATATAAAGCAATTTATTAACAGAAAATAATTTGAGAAGCCCTGTTCACAGACGGCGACCATGATGACCCCCCTTCCTTTGGGTGCTGTCAGAGGGGACGGAGGTGACATCCTCAATCCATTCGGTCTTCATCCCCGAGCGAGCAAGAGCTCTGAGAGCTGACTGGGCTCCAGGTCCAGGGGTCTTGGTCCTGTTTCCTCCTGTGGCACAGAGTTTGATGTGCAGGGCAGTGATGCCCACCCAGCTCCTTGCACCTGTGGGCCACATCCTGAGCAGCCAACATGGCTGCGTATGGAGAGGACTCATCTCTGTCAACCTTTACCGTCTTTCCACCAGTCACATGGCAGATGGTTTCCTTGCCAGGAAGGTCCATAACATGGAAAAAGGTATCATTGAAGGACGCAAAGATATAGCAGACACCAAATACATTCTGCCCCTTAGTCACCTGAGACCCAAGGCTGATGACCTGTTCTTCCTTCTTTTCCTTCCCCTTGCGAGGTGCCATGTCTGAACGACATCTCCAGACTCCTCCACTGGAAAGATGACATTTATCTATTTATTTGATGTGTAGAAGTATTTTGCCTACTTGTGTGTCTGGGCACTAAGTATTGTATTATCCACAGAGGTCAGAAGAGGGCAGTGGATCCCCTGGGACTGGAATTATATTTAGTTGTGAGTTGCTATGTGGGTGCTAGAAATCCAGACTGGGTCCCCTGGAAGAAAGTCAATGATCTTAACTACTGAGACAACTCTGTAGCCCTGGGAATTTTTTAATAAAGTATTCTTGGGGTGTGGGTGGAGGCTGGTGCTGTCACTATTCAAAGAAAGCAGCCTTTTATTCATTTACATGAGTCTATGTAAGGACAGGCTTCCTCATCCAGAGGTAGTTTTGACCCAAGGAACACTAAGTAGTAACTAAAGACTTGAAGCTTCTTTTTTTGTACATATAATCTCACTAGAGTCTAAACTTACCTGGAACTTGCCATGTAGCCTGGGCTGGCCTCAAACTCATGGCCCTCCTCCTTCAGCCTCCCAAGTACTGAGATTGCAGATATATGCCGCCATGCTCAGTGTTAGACACTTTTGTGATAGTCATGGTTGGGGCTGTGCTACTGGTTTTGAGCAGGAAGAGGCCAGGGAGGCTGGCAAGCATCTTCCAATGCAGAAGGCAGACCTACAACAGAGCTCGGTCTAGTTGCACACATCAGTGGGTGAAGGTTGAGGAACCCTGGCATATTATGTAGCAGATCTGAATATATACTTTCATATACTTGGGCTGTTTAGACATATGCACATCTTATTGTGACATGAAATTAAAAAATGGACCAAGTTTCCTAATCCATTATTCGTTTTCCCAAGTAATGAATTGCCTTCGCACACTGCCCTTCACAAAATTATGCTGCATTGCTGGGAGTGACTTTATTTGGACATTTCAGGTGGTTTCCTGTCCTTGGTCAACTTCCATAGACTTTGGGATGTCCCTTCCAGATGAGACTGATCTGTGTGGCAGATGTCCTTTTAGAAAGAAGATGCATTGGCCATCAACTTTGGTTTTTGTATTTCCCTGGGCTGGGGCCGAGGCCATGCTCTTTCCAATGTTTAGGGTGTGAGGCCAGCAGGGGGCAGTATGGCAATCTCATCAGCTCCGCTTATTCTGGGCAACTCTGGCTATGGATGCGGGAGAAGGAGAGCCATTCCTGATGATTTTGTCTCCTCCTGTCTCCCGCTGGATCTAACATGGTCTAAACTCTGGCTTCTCCTTTCAATTACAGGCCTCTTCTGATGAGAAGAGAAGCAAAGGATGGAGTACGCTCACCAAACTGCTCTAGTCCCGTGCGGACAAGATAAATACATGTCCAAGTAAGATGCCTTATAGTAGTGCTCAGCCAATGCTGGGGGAGGAGTCTCATTTGTGTGAGCAGCTAAGCAGCTCAACTTGGGCTAGTGAGAAGAGCAGCAAGATAACCAGCAGCCGTGGATGAAAGCGTGCGTCAGTGAGCCTACTGACCAGTTAAGGGGTGATAGGACATAGGACTTTGGAAACTCAAACAAGGCTTCCAGAAAGAGGAGCTGGCTGGCCGTTACATGCCAGGCTCCGTATGTGTGTACCCCCCAATTCCCTATGAAGTCTAATGCCTTTGGTGATGGGTCTGGATGTGGGCATCTGTAGGGGTGGAACCCTCATCTGTGAAGTGAATGGCCTTAGAAAAGCTGGAGGGTGTTGGCTTATCCTGCCATGTGAGGAAGCAGGGAGGAGACGAGAAGAATCAGCCCTTGCTAAACACCCACTCAGCGGTAGCCTCACCTTGGATTCCTCAGCCTCAGCAGTGAAATGAAATCCTATTGTTTTTAGACTCCCCAGACTATAGTATTTTATCACAGTTGCCATAAACACACACACACACACACACACACACACACACACACACACACACACACACACACACACACACACACACACACACACACACACCACACACACCACACACACCACACACACACACACACCACACACGGCTCATGGTTAGGGTTAGGTGTTGCCTAGGGAAAGACAAGGCTGTGATAGTGTGCCATGGACTGTCATGACTCTGACTGAAATAGCAAAGGTACCCCTTTGAGTAAAAAAGCAGGGTCAGTGGGTCATGGTGACACATGCCTTTCATCCCAGCAACTTGGAAGGCTGAGGCAAGAGGATCTCTGACTCAAAGCTAGCCTGGGCTGTGGAGAGTTCAAAGCCCGTCAGAGTAACTTAGTAAAATCCTCTCTCCAAATTAAAAAGGAGAGGGAACTGGGGATGCAGCTCTTGCTACACTTGCCTAGCACTCCCCAAGGCCCAGTTCATCCATACTGGGAGGGAGGAAGAAGGGGAAGGGACTGGCCATGGCTTCCTGTATGCTAATGTCCCTGGAAAAGGCCTTGTTGAAAGGCTGAGTAGACATTGATTCTGATTCTCTTGAGAACAAACTCAGGGCCTCGTATATAAAAGGTTAACCCTCTACATTAAGCTGTGCCTCCAGCCTGTCCCACTGCAAGTCTGACCATATACATCTTTTGTGCTCAGCACAAGGATTTTTACCTCTTGGATGCTCCCCACTTTTAAAGATTATTTAGCTAATCTGAGATGAAACTGTTTTAGATGCTACACTTGGTCACTTGGTAGATGTCTATTGTATGAGATCCAGAACATTCTCGGATCTTCACCAAAAAGTTTCCCTGGGGACTTCTAGTGAGCAAGAATTTTGAATTGCTCAGTGGGCCTTTGGCTGGGGTTTTGTGGACTCACATTTTTCTCTGATTCAGTCCAACTTGTGTAGAATGAGTCCTTCACTGAGGTTCAAGGACTTTCCAGTGGGTTTGACTTCTACCGGGGTCCACAATCTGTCTATTGGGGTCCAAAATCTTCTTATTGGCCTGCTGGTTTAGAATGGCTGAGCTCTGTCACCGCTTTCCTGGGGGAACAGGCAGCTTCTGAGGCTGTCACCTGGTGTCCCTCATGGAGTGATAAGCAGCAGTCATATGTATCAAAGAGTCTAAATTGCCAAGGTCCTGAAGGCTCCTCCTGTCCACTGCTGTCATTTTACATGAGACATGAGGTTTATTGGTGTAGTATGTGGTGTATTCATTTATTCATTGCTGTGGTACTTCATTGTGATGATAACTTCTTTCATTCATCTAATCCGTTGATAGGAATTTGCTCAACAAAGCCCCAATGTTGGGGACAAACACCTCCCACCCCTTGCAAGCCTCATGGCCTGCAGTGAGACTAGGGGTCATTCATTTTCTTCCGTTGAAAAAATAGGCTCTTGTGATTGACCGTCTTGGTTTCCTTTACAGTAGGAATGAATTCTTTTGGCTGATGAACAGAGCTTAGGGCTAGGGCCTAGAGAAGGATCTGTGGTAAGAATAAGGATCTATTTCTTTGGTGGAGGATGCTAGACCTGGGGCCTCTTTTATAGAGATGTGTTCCATTTACTCCAGGATCATGGTCTAAACAATGCTCAGGATACTGGGGGATTCAGGTGGAGGTAGGCTCCTCATAGAAGAGCAAAGAATCACCACTTTGGCCACTAGGCACCGTTCATTTCCTTTCATTGGAAAAAAATAGGCTCTCGTGATTGACAGCTGGTTTCTCCAGTGCTTTAAGCTGAGACTTTTACAGTCTAAGTCATCCCTGACAACTCCCAATGAGGGCTAGAAGTCTCAGAGCTCTGTGAAAGCCAGGAGCAGTCACCATGTCCTCACTCACAGCATGCACAAGAGAAGAAAGGCCAAAGAGAGGTAGAGGAACCCCTGCTGGCATGGAAAGGACAGTCTCTGAATCTGTGACTTACACCTGCTTGCCTGTGGGCTGGGGCAGAATGCTGGTCTTTGTCTACAATCTGCCATGATGCTCTCAGGCTGCTTCCTAATGTTTATCTTGACCTTGATCATGGAGAAAGGTGTTGGTGGAGTGGAGGGTGCAGAACTTTTCATGCGTGCGTGTGTGTGTGCGTGTGTGTGTGTGTGTGTGTGTGTGTGTGTGTGTGTGTGTGTGTGTGTATTAAAAGGACTTCTGAGGCCAATTAAGAGGTGGGTAACAGAGGAAACAGTTGTCCTGTGATGGCTTCAGTTGGCTATGTCATTCTCCTTCAAGGAATGAACTTCTTCTACATCTGAAGACTTACAATTTGTACTATGAAGGCCAGAACCTACAACTCCGACACCGAGAGGTAAGGTGTCCCCACAGGAGGCCTGGAGGCCCCTGCCCTGGTAGGGCTCAGTCTCTTCCTTGTCCCTCCTGCCATGACAAATGACTCTGGACTTAGGTTGTCAATGGGGGTTCTTTTTCTCCTCTTTACTCGTTCTGTTTCTGTTTCTGTAAACTTACAGAAGCTAGAACAGCTTACACTCCATTGTTCTTGGCTAACTAGAACACATCTTCAAGAGATCAGTACCTAATGATTTAGTTCATAGAAAGAGAAAGCAAGGTGTGAATTTCAGCTAAGGCAAGCTGTTGGGGAACAGAGTGCAATGTGCACTGACCTTTCCCTGGCTCTTAAAGCACTCCACTTAGAGTCCTGTTGTGGGTTAAGTCACTCACACCTTGCTATTGGGTAAAATAAAGGAATGATGCCAGTCCTGGCCAGCTGGGCACCAAATAACCTTTTTCTTTCTGAACACCAAAGGCCCTAACATCATTGTGTTTCTCTCCCATCCTGTTCAGCATCACCCTCCCCATGAGGACAATCCCTTGGCCCAGGTCAGTTGATCACTGAATAGATGTCCTGAAGATGTTCATGGCCTCACACTCACACTCACAGAAGCTTGAGTTCAGAAGGGAGAAAAGAAACCTGACCTTTGTAGGGGATGAACTGGTGGCTGGGTTGTGAGCATGAGCTTTGCATAGGACCTTGCATGGCTGTCCTGCATCTATCCTTGGATTGCTTTGTGCAGTTGTGAATGCACAACCTGGCAACAACTTAAAAAGAAAGAAAGAGGGAAGGTCTGTTTGTGCTCAAGCTTTCAGAAGATTTGGTGGTCACATGGCTTCATGTGCCCAGGTAGAACATGCTGGTGGTGGGAGCATTCAGCAGGAGAATTTCGTCACTTCGTGGCAGATGGGAAGTAGAGACATACAGGAAGTTACTAGAGACCAGATATAACCCTCAGTGACCCATTTCCTCCAGTCAGACCCTCCCTCTCAAGGTTTTCACCAGCAAAGAACCAAACATTTAGTCCATAGCCTACGGGAACATCTGGTAGTTAAACCAGAAAGTCCCTAAAGTTTCTCTCTTACAGTCTAAATAGAATGGGAGGGCCGCATTGAGGGAGGTTTTACATTGACCTTCTTGTTGGTCGACAACCCTTCAGTATAACTGGAATGAATTCCTGAAGAATTTATTCACCTCTTGGGGAGTGTTGTGGTGTGTTAGTTTATGACAAGCACAGGGGAGTTTTGCTTTAAAAACACAATCAGGTCAGCACAGCAGCTGGAGGACACTTGACACCTTTTAAGGCAACAGTTCTGCAAGTAAACTTGGGGAAAGCTTTGAGTCTCCCATTCTCAGTCAGGTCACATTGCTAACTAAGCACATGGAAAACAGCCAGCTCAAGGGATTTCTTCTTGATTTTAATTAGTAAGGCCAGTCTCTGTTATTTTAAGATCCTGATCCTCTCTCCCTCTCTGCTTCCTTCCATTTTTGTTTCTTTCTTCCTCCCTCCTTCGCTCTCTCCCTCCTCACTCCCTCCCTATGTCTTTTTCTAGATAGGTGCTCATTTGTAGCTCTTACTGGCCTGGAACTGATGGCAATCCTTCTGCCTCAGCTTCCTGAGTACTGGTACCAGAGCTGTGAGCCATCAAACCTGGCCATTGCGTTCTGATTTCCTTTAAAGTCATTAGGTTAAAAACAATAAAATGGTTTGATGGATTGCACATGTTGAACTCATGTCCAAAGAAGCAGGATTTGGGGAACATGTTTGCTGGGGAATCTCCCACATGCTGCTGAGAGCCTTCCCTCAGCTCAACTCCTTCACAGAAACTTCTGTGCTTCTGACCTTTGAGGTCAACTGCAGGGCACCTAGGAACTTCATAGCACAGTGAGCCTCAGAACTGGCATTTGCATACCACCCACATCCTAGAGATCCACTCTGAGCTCAGCATCTCAGTTGCTCCATGGCAGGAAGAAGATGAGTTCATTGTGGAGGGGCTGCTGAACATCTCCTGGGGACTGCGCAGGCCCATTCGGCTCCAGATGCAGGATGACCACGAACGCATCCGCCCCCCTCCATCCTCCTCCTCCTGGCACTCTGGCTGTAACCTGGGCGCACAGGGGTGAGTGAAGAGAGATGAGATTGACGATGTCTGGGGCTCCTGGTCCAGTTCCTAGATTCCCCGCTGCTCCCTGCTGTGGATTTGGGATGGGGGAGAACGGGTCTCTGACCTGACTCCATAGGCATAGCGTGGGAAGGAATGGTTGGTTCTGAGTCAGCAAGGGAATGCGCTGAGGAATGGGCGGCAGAGGATCCTCCCTCAGGGAGAGCCCTGGACTTTTCAGGATTCTTGCTTGAAGGTTTCTGACAGGGTGCCAACCCACGCATATCCTCCCAGCTGGAATGAGTCTGCTTCAGGGACAGCTAGGATTTGAACCTGCTGATCAAAGCTCTCACTATCTTGGACCCTAGTGGAAGAAATGTTCTGTCTGAGCCAGCCAAGTGAGCTCATCCAGGGGTCTCCTGTACACTTGGAAGACACACAGTAGTCTAGGAGGTTCCCTATTGGTCCTCGATGCAAGGTCCCTGAAGACTATGTCTGATCCCCCACCGTCGCTGGCCAAATGAACAGCTGGCTGCCAGCACCAGCAGATCTTTGTTCTCTCCAGGACTTCAAGTTTTAAGATCAAGTGACTTAGCTTTGTTCCTCTTGAAACTTGCTGAGGTGGGTGGCATTTGGGCCAGAGCCTGGGTGGAGTGGGATGGCTACTCAGCCAAAACCACAGTGACGTGCTTCTCCTTTAAAGGGGAAGCGAGCCCTCCCTCTCTGTCGGCTGCCTGGAACGCTGTTACATTCCATAGCCAAGTGTATCATGCTCCTTAGTTGAGAAATAACTATATAACAACCAAACCCTCGAACCAACCTTGGCCCTTCCCAAAAGTACTGAAGGAGGGAAGTTGTTGCCCCGCCCACTGGGCGTGGAGAAGCCTGGTCAGGGCTTTTGGGTTTCAGTGGGAGGACCCTCCACACAGGACATTGACCTCTAGATTGTTACACTCTGTTCTTCAAGTGAGATGAGTTGATCCCATTTCCCCTGATGTCGCAGCCCAGGGGTCTTGCAGGGTGGCTCTCGGCTTTTCTCCTTTTCCGTCACAACAAGCTGGTTCTTGAAGCCTGTAAATATTTTAAGGGCTTTCAGAAGTATGTCCCAGACGCCAGCCCGGCTTAAATATTGCATGCAAGACTGTATTTGAAGTGCCAAGGCCAGTTTCTTCTCTGGACCCTGGAGAGGGTGCCACCTGGGCCAAGTGCCTGCCATTTTCTGAGAGGTGCAGACTGAGGCCTAGGCAGCTATGAGGAGAAATTCTTGCAGCTTTTCAATTTCCCAGGAACACAGGCCTTAGAAAGCCCCACTTTGTCAGACGGAACTCTCCTTTCCGGGCAAATCCCCTGTTGGTTTTGGATGGGTTTTTCTGAGCTGCCTCTTCTTCTTGGGGCTCTCCGTCACCCACAGCAAACCCTGGTCTTAGTTCAGGTGACCTGTTGTGGTCCCTTCTCCAGATCGTAACCCTGAGAACATCTATCACTCCCGTGTTGTAGATGCCAGAGACAGTTTCTGAGATAGTCTTCCAAAGAAAGAAAGAAACCCAGCTTGGAATCATGTCCTAAGAAAATGAGCTGCAGACCCCATACATGCTTTGAGACTCAGTACAGGCCACACACAGGCTCTGCTCAGGGTCTGATGGATTGGGGGCTCTGCTGCAGAGGTGGGACAGACATCTTTCTCCCGAGTTTTCCACCCTCATCCAGCACTTAGAATGGGTTGTGGACCAGCCCCCTTGGATGCCTGCCTCTTGCTTGCCTGACCTGTGCTAGCACATTCTTGCCATGGCATGTGCAAAAGCTCTTATTTCAGGAAGGGGGCTGTGAAATTGTCCTCTCGGGGGCTGAACAAGTCTGTCCTGTTTGTTTGTCACGGTCAGCACCACCCTGAAGCCCCTCACCGTGCCCACCGTTCAGATTTCAGAAGTGGATATGCCTGCTGAAAGCAGCGAGACACCTAGCCCCACAGGTACGTGAGCAGTAGAGGAAGGAGCCTCCAGCTAGGGGTTTTCTGAGCGACAAATGCTGTGTTTTAAGTTGGAACTTTGTATAAGTATACAAAACCCACATGGGTCAATATCTCTGAAAAAAAAAGTTAAAAGGAAAGAATTTTAAATTTTAAATCTCCTACCTCCTCCCCTTTAGCTTTCCTCCCTCAAAGCAACCTGCGGCATCCTTCCTGAAGCAATAAGCAAATTCATGCAAATTCATACAGGTCCAAGAGCATGGCTGCCGCCATGTGGAGTGGGAAACGGCTCCTTCTCATCCTCTCTTCAGAGGAGTGCAAATCTCATCAGTAGCCACCCCCTCCTCAGTCTCCTCACAAATAGCAGCCACCATTTGACTTCCTGTCTCTATGACTTAGTCTGCTCTGTGCACCTCCTGTGAGTTGACTCACAAAGTACACATGCCTTTATGACTGGCTTGTTTCAACTCAGCATAAGGTCCTCAAGGTTCTTCCGTGCTGTGCCCTGTGGTAACCTGTTTGCAGCTTCTTGCAAGCCCTTAGGTCATGCTTAGCCTCAGTCAGGTGCTATTCTCAGCCCCGTTATGTGTATTTATGTGTATTAACTTACGCCCTCACTATGATCCCTCAAGGCAAAGGCTCCCTTCAGAAAATGGAGGCTCGAGAGCCAGGTAGCACGGGGTGGGGGGGAAAGCTGGGATCTGAGCCCAGGGAGCTGGCTCTGAGGCCTGTGCTAGGAACCTGTGCACTCTTAACTCCTCAGTAAATTGTGAGGTGTGTCTCCTCTAGTAGGAAGTCATCTTTATTAAAATGTGCTTCTGGGGAGACAGAGGGTGCCATGGTTTCATCCTCAAAGGAAATTGGGCTCCAGCAAGCAACTCCTTCTCCTCTTTCTCCCCAGACTCCAGGGGCCTGAAACCTGTGCAGGAGGACACCCCACAGTTGATGCGCACACGCAGTGATGTCGGGGTGCGTCGCCGAGGCAACGTGAGGACATCCAGTGACCAGAGGCGAATCAGACGCCATCGTTTCTCTATTAACGGCCATTTCTACAACCACAAGGTAGAGGGAAAACCTTGGGGACACCACTACTCTCTGTGCTGTGGCCAGGGCAAGCATGTGGGAAGCCAAGCATTTTTGGTTCAGTCTGAGGGTTGTAAGTGGGATGGTGGCTTTGTTGGCTTCTTGAGAGATTCAGGACTTTGGGTGAGGAATAGTCTCTACCAGGTGCAGGAGATTTCCGTAACTTGTGTGAAGGAGACTTAGCTTTCAGAACTTCATGATCAGTCTCATGAACCCTCCTCCCACTTTGGCAGGTCAGTCTGTGTAGTTAATTGCTGCTCTCACCCAGACCTCAGCACCCAGCACCCAGCACCTGTGCTTTCCTTCTAGTGTGAGAAACAATGATCCTCACTTCATATTAAGAGTACTAGAAAACTCCACAGTGAAGGTACAGGAACTTATTTCATGACTTTGTAAGGTCGGCGGTATCCTAGAGAAAAGGTGGGAAGGCTGGCCGGCCTTTTAGTACAGAACAGGGTTTTTATATTCCTGATTGCATTTAACTGACCCGTAAGTCCTCAGTTGGCTGAGTTCATTACAATGTTTCCTGAGTCCAGTATTGTCCCTCCCCAGACTCCCCATCCTATTGGCTCAAGATTTTCTCATTTCTGTTCTGGCACTTGACTTTGCCTCCTTTCCTGATCCATGGCTCAGTCACGTAGCAGACTGCCTAGGGACCCTGTCAATCAAGTAAGCACTGTGCCAGCTAGAGAAGACGAGGGTTTGGTGCTAGTACCCCTACCCCCCAGTGATTCTCTGACCAGCTGTAAATGCACTTCTTGACAACAGACTGCAAGGATCTACTCCTTTCTTGGAAGCTGCGTAACCCCCTGAGCTGATGACTGTGCCACCTTGGGGACCTCGAACTAGCTAACCTCCCCCCTTCCTTTCTGATGCTTAAATACCACCAGAAGCAAGTACATAGTAGGAAGGTGTCCGGAAACCATGGTGGGAGGCTTGTCTCTCAAAGGAAGAGTCTCTGTGTATGTTTTCCTTATCTGGTCTCACTTCTATCCCTGCTCTTTGGAGCTCAGACATGAACTTCCCAGGGGAGCATAGTCCAAGCTGGGCAAACTGTAAGGGCCACTCTGTCCACATCCATGCCTGATGCTGGCCCGAGTGCCTGGGCTCTCTCCCCTAAGTCAGACCCCTCTGTTGACAGACATCAGTGTTCACACCAGCCTATGGCTCTGTCACCAACGTCCGCATCAACAGCACCATGACAACCCCACAGGTCCTGAAGCTGCTGTTAAACAAGTTTAAGGTAGTTCTCTCCCTTGGCCGTGACCCTCAGGGTTGTCAGAGCTGGGGATGGGGGGGTGGAATGGGGCCTCAGGGCTGTCAGGGTGGGTGATGGGGGGGGGTTGCCAAGTGTTCCCACGCTTTACAACCCCAGATCCATTGCACTGAGAGTGGTCCACCCACAGTGAGCAGATCCCCCACCTGGGTAACATCAAGATGAACTCCCAGAGATCAAGACTCCGGGCTTCCCTCTTTGAGAATCATTTTCCAGTGACTGTAGATTCTGTCAAGATGACAATTAAAACATCAAGTATTGCTTATTTCCCCCCCCCTTTTTTTTCTTTTTGAGATGAGACCTCACTATATTGCCCAGATTGGCTTCGAACACCTGGGCTCAAGAGAGCGTAGGCTTTAGCCTCCTGACTGGCTGGGACTGACTATATGTATAAGCCAAGATAGTATTCTTTTTTTCTTACAATGGTTTTATTTTTATCTATATGTTTGGTTTTTGTGGTGGTAAGACTCAAATCCGAGTCCTGAGCAACAAACACCCTCAGCCCGTGTATTCCTCTGTTTTTAATTTATTATTTGTGTATGCTTGTGCCGTGATGTGTGTGTTCCGATGCATGTGCCACAATGCATTTGCAGAAGTCAGGCGGCAACTTTGTGGAGTTGACTTCCCTCCCTTCACTTTTGAATAGGTTCTAGGGATCAAGATCAGGTTGTCAGGCTTACATAGCAAGCACTCTTGCCCATTAAAGCTGTCTTACTGACTAGCGTATTCTTATTTTTCATGAAAGCCAGTGTAACCTAGGACACAAAGTTCTGAATTTGGGTCCCCATGCACCACCTGCCAGATGCTGAGGGGCCAAGTTGCCTTAACTTCTCTGGGCTCCGGCTTTTTTGTTTGTAGGAGGGTGGTGCCCACAGGTAATTGGGATGTCATAGTATGAGATGAGTGAACACACCTTAAGTGTGTGGGCCTCCCATTCCGGTATGTGTTAACTACTCAGGTCCAAAAGCTTGAAATCTAAAACGCAGCAACGTCAGGAACTTTGTTGTCATTGTCGTGAGCAATGACCTGACTTCTGTTGTCATCTCGGGTCTCTGGTTTTTGTAGAAGGAAGCTAAGCTGGTAAACCTTTTGCCAAAATGCCCAAACATGAAAACTCTGACATCTAAAAGATGTCTTCTCCCAGATTTCGGGTGAAGATGCTCTGCTGCTGTTACCTTATATGACTGATAGTTCCATGCCTGTTGCATGTCCTCCTTGGTTGTAAATAAAAGGCCCTTACTCTGGAAAAGCCTAGAGGTAGAGGGAATAGCCCAAGGCTGGGATGTTTCATTGAATCATTATTATTATTTTTTGCTTTTGATTCAGATTGAGAATTCAGCAGAGGAGTTTGCTTTGTATGTCGTTCACACCAGTGGCGGTGAGTCTGGAGAACATAGTACCCTTCAAATCCTTCAACTAACCCAATATTGTAAATTCAAAACAAAACCCTCTGCTCCACTGTTGATGCTACCTAAAATTCTAAATGCCGTCTGTCTCCAAGTCTGGTAGGCTTGCAGGACAAGCGCCCCAGGGAATGCCACGTGGGCAGTAATACTAAATCCTCAAACTTAACTGCCTATTAGAAAAGGAGTTGGGTTTTCTCTAGAAGCAGATGCCTAATTCCTCCTGAGTGGCATCTTCCAGAGGGTCTGAGGCATGGTAGCATATGGGGGAGGAGGCAGCGTTAGTGTGTGTATGTGTGTGTGTGTGTGTGTGTGTGTGTGTGTGTAGTGAGTGTGTGTGTTGGGGGGCTACTTTTAACAACAAATGTTGCATAGTTCATCCCAACCCAGTCTGACTTGTGTGGCTGTATCTCCTAAGTTGCATGTCCTGTTTGGAGCCCCGAACTGGCTACCATTCCTGGTCTTTGACTGAGCTCTTGATTGTGTTGCTTTCAGAGAAGCAGAAGCTGAAGAACTCGGACTACCCCCTGATTGCCCGCATCCTCCAGGGCCCGTGTGAACAGGTCTCCAAAGTCTTCCTGATGGAGAAGGACCAGGTGGAGGAGGTCACCTATGACGTGAGTCCCTTTTGCTTGGCGGTCTGTTCTCAACAGCAAGGGGTGGGGGGAGGGGAGGAGACTGATTACTGGGTTACAACATGACTTTTTGACCATGGTTTTGGTCCCTTTTAGCTGTCATGCTTTAACATCAGGTTCTTTTGACAGTAGTTGAGGATGGGCCCATGGGGATTGTTAGAAGAATGACTTTCCTGAACCTCCTGAGGGTACTGATGCTCTGAGGACTTTGGAAGCATGCCCCCAACACCAAGAACTCTGTGGGAATTTTTTTTTTTTTGGAGTGTTAGTTGATTCAGTAACAAGCATCCCCAAATCCAAATGCCCCCCCCCCTTTTTTTTTAAATTCCATGCTTTATTTATTGATAAAATTCTTATGATGGGAAAACAACCTGAAGTGTAATCTTCTGAGCATCCAGCCACCTGCAATAAAGGTACTTGCTGTTATGTACATTTCTACATTTTAATTTAAATGGTAATTATTAGAAAGATGGCTCAGCTGTTAAAGGCTAGGCTTACATCCAAATGCCTTATAACATTCACTGTTTTTCTCATGATTCTGCTAGCTGGTACGGACAGTCCTGTGCCAGGCTCTAGGGTGAGTTTGTATCTTATTTAGACCTGACTGAAGGCTGGTGGCTTCCTGGGCTCCCCCCTCCCACACACACAGTAGGTGGTTAGAGCATAAGAAATTAGTACAGGAGCTGGGGAGATGACTCAGTGGGTAAAGAGCTACACATATCTGAGGACCTGAGTTCGAATCCTCTGGACCTAAATATGTCTAGGTGTGGCGGCATGTGTCTATAATTTCAGTGCTCTATAGTGAGGTGTAATGTGGAGTCAGGAGACTCCCCAGTCTTCTCCCATCTTGGGTCACCTTCCTTGTCACATACAGTGGCAAACAGTAAAGAGACTCATTCTCCAACAAGGTAAAAGATAAGGTTTTCCTCTGACTTACACACCATGGTACATACAAGCCTTTTACTTGAGCACCTGTATTCACACACGTGTACATGTATGTACACATTACACACACATGATAAATCTATAAATATTGTTTAAAAGAAAAAAAAAACTAGTCCAAACCCTGGAAGCTCAGATTTAGAGTGTGTCAGGTCTACAGGAATTCCAGTGTCCCCCAAAGTGACCGAGGCACTGGTAGGGTAGAGGAATACCCAGAGGAAAGTTAAGAGTTAGTCAGGGTTGTTTGTTTGTAGTTTTGTTTGTTTTTGAGACAGGATTTCTCTCTGTGGTCCCAGCCATCCTGGAACTCACTTTGTAGGCTAGGCTGGCCTCGAACTCAAAGAGATTTGCCTGCCTCTACTTCCCGAATGCTGGCATTAGAAGCGCAGCTCAGCCCTTCGGTTTGGTTTAGTTTGGCTGGGGAGGAAGAGCTGTTTCTTTAACTCCCTGGAGCCATTCACTTTCGTGAAGCAAGTGTCTCTTTTGATACCCAGTGACTGGAGACACGAACTGGCTGTGATGACTTCTGGCAAAGCAAAGCGGTTTATTAAGGTCTTCTTTGGTCTCTGATTTGTTGTAGTTCTGGGGATAGAACTTTGAGCCCACCTCCTCACTCCCAGCCCCAGGAGAGAACTAGAGCTAGCCCATCACCACCCACAGCCCTCAGCCCTAGGAGCTCTGTCCCGGAATCGCTATATAAAAGGAAGGCACTTTTCTGTTTGAAGTTCCAGAGTTGTGGCTCACAGTAATGAAATGAAAACTGAGAAGTAGCAAGATGGGATCATGTGAATGCAGGCTTCTTCATGCAGACTTGACCAGCCTGGGGGTTGAATGAGGAAATCCCGGGTTAGTGGGAAAACAGATTTCTGCCGGCTTTGTGCCATCAGAAAGGATAGCAAACTTTTTATAACCAAAGGATTTGTTTCACCCCTCCAGGTGGCCCAGTACATCAAGTTTGAGATGCCAGTCCTTAAAAGCTTTATTCAGAAACTCCAGGAGGAAGAGGACCGGGAGGTGGAGAAGCTGATGCACAAGTGAGCATGGCATCTGGCGGGCTGGTTTCAGGGCCCTATGTTCAGCTGCTTTGTGGGGGACCAGAGGGCTGACCACTGACAGACCCAGGTCTCAGACAGGCCATGACTACTGAGTTTCTGTTTCCGGCTTCTGTGTCAGCTGCTTACTTGGATATGAGATAGCTAATATCTTTTCCTTTCCTTTTATGAACAAACTCTGGGAAAGAATGTGTTGGCTTTGAATCTGTTTGGAATCTGGATTTAGAACTAGGGAGGTCCATTTCTCTTGGGTCTTAATCTATTGTCTGCTTCTGTAACCAAACACTCAGGGCTGGATAATTTAAAAAGAAAAGACATGTATTTAGGTCACAGTTCTGGATGTCTAAGATGCACGGCCCACATCTGCTTGGCTTTGGTGAGGGCCTTATGGCAGATGGCATGACGATGATAACTACATATAAGACAGAAAGTAGAGAGGGACATGAGGTGAGCTTTTTATAATAGCTTGTTATTTTAAGAACTAACTGGAGTCTTGTGAGACTATATTAATTTGACTATTACACAACGTCACCATGTGGAGACCAGGTTCCAAACACATGAACCTTTTGGAGGATGGATGTCCAGACGATGGCACGGTGCTATCACAGCTGTGTGACAAGGCTCCCAGAAGGAAGTTGGCGTCCCCTCAGATGAGGCTTAGAGTCTGAGGTTATTTGAGGACAAAGTCTGGAGGTCATTTGAGGGTCAGCACAGGTCCTGGGGCAAGTTCCAAAGAGGTGCAAACAGAGAATGTTAAGACACAAATGTTCTGAGAACCTTTGGAAGGTGGTCTGCACAGCAGAGATGACTTGAGCCGCCCATCCTAAAATCCTACCTGCCCTTACTTCCTTTAGATGTGTTTCTTCTGGAAATTTCATTTGGCTTGAAGAGTTCAGCAAATTCCTTTCTGGGAGGAATCAGTGATTTTAGTCACAGAATAGATTGCCTTCCGTGGATATAATAGAAGACTGATAATCTGGGGGTGCAGATTAAAGCCAAATATTTATTTTCTGTTTTCAATAATTAGTATGACGGCAGCTGGCATTTTATTGAACATCTACTGTGTCCTAGACTTTAATATAGCCTTTGCTGTATAGTACAAACTCCAAGCATGAGGAGTATGCCCCCTGGGCCCTGTACCATGATGCCTACTCCAGAAGTGCTGCAGCACAGCAACATCATGGGAAAACTGAAGCCACCCAGCGGCCATTAAGCTGTATGTTGAGTAGGTGTTGAAGGCCTCCTCTGCAAGAGCAGGTACTGGTCTAGGCAGACCTCTATGAGATTGCCCTTTTGATAAGCTCCCCTAAAAAATGAAATACTGATAATTTTGTATGTTGTAGCCTTGATTAAGGCCCATGAGATACCCTGCATATGGAGTGCTGTGCGCAGTACCTCTAGCATAGTAAGCACTCAGTGGACCCTGGCTCTGTTGCTGTTGATATCTTTGTGTTTCTAGCCACCATTTGTCACACTCTGGAACCAAGTATAATAGTCTAATTTGGAATTGGCCTCTCTCACTGTCATTCCAGTGTGGAAGGATTTGTGAAGAGTGTGGGAGTGGCCAATGATGAGAGCTAAGGAGCAGGATGGTTGGGCTCTGGTATCGCTTGGGTGGCAGTGGAGGCACAAATGGTGTATTGTAGACTGCCATCTACTTCAGGCTGCTTTTACCCCCAGGTACACTGTGCTTCGGCTAATGATTCGACAAAGGCTGGAGGAGATGGCAGAGACCCCTGAGACTATCTGAGCCATGAGAACATGGGGAATCCAGACACTCTGGAGGATGACGCTGACCTGAGAAGACCCATGGGAAGCTAGACACTGTCCTTCCACAGAAATGTTTCCACGCGAACCCCTGCAGTCTTCCTCAAAAGCCAGCTTTGCTCCCAGGAGTAGGGTGCAGAAGCAGCAGGCAGTTCTCCATCTCTGCATCCTCACCCTCTCTTGTTTCATTCTTAAGAGCTTTCATTCTAAGGAGGACCCACAGTGTGTGTTCACATACTCAGTGTTTGTGTGTGTGTGTTTGTGTGTGTGTGCTCACTCAGGTCTGTGTGTGGTGTGTAGTTATGTCCCTATGCGTACTTGATGTTTTCACATGCAGTTAAATTCCCAGCAGTCAGCACAGGTGCCTCGAGGCTGGCAGACATACGGCTCCTTGGCAGGAAGACTAGGGGAACAGCGAAGGCTTTTCTGTCTCTTCTCGTGCCAACGACAGCCACTCTTACCTGCTCTGTTTGAAAGGGAAGAGGATTCCGGAGGCTCACCATTCGGGATGTCTGAAGGTTTGTGGCAGAGATGTGCCCCATTTGCCAAGAAGGATTGGTGACTGTGAGATCCTTGGGAATTGGTGAAATGACAACCCCACTTCCTTGGGGCAAGTCTGGTGAAATGGAACCGTGAGATCACTGCAGGACAGATGTAGTGAGGCTGTGAGATTTTTGCACTGGAAAGGTTATCGTTGGAGAGAGCACAATGCATGTTCTATGTGGACGCCTGGGAAAAAGGGATTCTGCCTCTGTTCTTGACTTTTGGATGCTTCTGGGTATTTCTGCTCTCTCAGTTGCCACTCCAATTCTTGGGGTCCTCTTTGGCTTGAAAAAAAGTCTTCTGCAACAAGTGTCTGGGGTGCATGTAACTCTGACCTGCTCGTGTGTCAGGGCTGAGTGTGCACTAGATAAATGGCCGTCAGAAGTGTCTAAGTACTGGCAGAGCTGAAGGGAAGGATAGAGGCCACTTGCTGAAATGACAGGTGTCTTCAGGCCCTGGCGCATCATCACGTCAGTGGAGTCTTCCCCACATGGAGTTGGGGATGACTGTGTCTTGAAGCTAATATGTCATTCTGTCTGGCCTCTGCATACTTGCAAGCTCCTTCCCCTTCGACATGGAGATGGAATCCAAGAATGAAGACTTGTTCTGTCGTTGATTCAAGGAAGCTCTTTAAGGAGTCCCGTGAAGTATGGACAGAAGGGATAGTGCTAACTGAGCCTCTAAGCAGAGATCCAGCCTCATTGGCAGAATAGGTAGGGATGGCCCTGTACTCCATTTATTAGGGAAACTGTCGTGCAGCTAGCCACCGGTGTGGCTTGTACCATTTGAGGTAGGGCATACAGACGCTAGGAGCTTAGTGCTGGCCTGTGAAACAACCAAGCGAGATGAGCAGGACATAGCTTAGGCATCTCTGAGCCTTGCTGCAACAGAGTACTTGTTCCTACCTGCTCTCAAGACAGCTCTAGAAGTGTAGCAATTGAGGGACTGGGGGCCCCTGACAAGTGTGCCCTTTAAGAAGATAGACCTCTGCAGCAGACCTGTTCCTGTGTAGGCGTGTTGTTCTCTACCTTCCTGAGAAGGTCTCACTGTGGGCTTTCAAATGACGACTTGTGGTCAGCCATTTTGCTGGATACTACTTAGCAACCTAGTTCTTCTGCTGGGGCAGTACCATCCCATCTCATGGGCAGTGTGATGGAAACCCAGTGGGTCTTAGTTTCAATCATACACTCCAGTGGACACCAACAAAGCACAAAGCTGGGGGAGGGATACAGCTTCCCTTATAATCATAAACTTTAGTAAAAAACAGAACTCAGCGGGGAGCTGGGGGTCCTTTATTACAAATGGAGAGAAGCTTTGTGAATATAAATATTTGAGAAAATGATTTGGGTAATTTCCCTTCCAGTTATTTTTATCTTGAATGTTCAGAGCCTATATTGTCCCATAACTATCCTTTGGGAGCTAGGGGGATTTATGGTTTATAAAGATTCTTTGTGATTCCTGTTAATATGTAAGAGTGTTGGGTTGCCAGGCTCTCTAAGAAGGTGTTGCCAAAATGATGTCTTAAAGTGTGGGGTTTCAGAAAGAGAGTTGAGGTACATATTACTAATACATCTTGGCCCCTAGAATAATTTCTCACATCCACATAATTGATCATGAACTTTAGGAACTGGGCTGGGGATGTAACTCAGTGGTAGAGCACTTACTTAGCATGTGAGTCAAGGATTTCAATCTCTAGTGCCAGAGAGAGAGAACAGTTGGGTGTAGCCCAGTGTGGTAGAGGGATCCCTTAGTGTGTTATGGGCTGGTTACCAACTCCAGCACCAAGCACCACCGCACCCCATGAACTTTGTAAACCTTACAGCTACGCAGACCCCTACAATGGCGATTGGATTTTCTCACTGGTATCACATGGCCTTGCAGCTTTGAACTTCAGGATTGATTCGTGTAGGTTTATGCAATTGTGTGCAGTGAACCTTAAAACCTGAGGAATAAAAGACCAATGCTTTGGGGAGAGGGGTTTAATTCAACTTGTGAAAAGCGATTTGGCCGAATCGGAACTCGTCTTTTCCTGCAAAGGCTTATGTTACAAGGTGATCAGGGAAGAGAATACCAGGCTCCATGTGAGTAGGGTGGTTGAATCAAACACAGGCTTTGTGACCATGTGAGTGGGGAGGTGATGGCAGGTGGCAGTGTTAGTTGGAAAGGGGCCTAAAACACAAAACCAGCCTGCCTGTGCTATGGGGCATTCTGCCAGCACTGGACAGACTACAGCCAAGGCTGGGGAGGGAGCCTCCAGAGGGCAGTGCTGTAGCCCAAGGCCAAAATGTTGGTCTGAGACAAGTTGAAGTTTTGGGAAGAAATATTTGTACCTTTCTCCGTTTCTAACTATTTCTAGAAACTTCCAGATAAAGACATTTTATCTGTGGCCTATGATGATCTTCCAAAGTCTGTTGTCCATGAAGAAACATCTTGGTGAGAATCGTGTTTTGTGTGTTTGTTTGGTGCCAGGAGGGTGGATGAGGAAAATGGTCTTTGGCAAGCACGCTCAAGAAACACCAGCTCTTATAAAACGACAAAAACAACAAAACCTCAAAACAAAACCCGAATGTTATATTAAGCTTTGTAACATGGAGAACTTGGAGATCAGGGATCCATTTCCAAGAAAGAAATATAGCCAGGGACTAAAGGCGTTTTAGTGCCCCACAGCAAGACCTGCCCAGGATGAGGGAGGAGACAGGAAGCCACCCTGTCCCACAACACTGCCTGTTTTGAAGCTTTTACTTGGGTCATCTTCTGTAAAGATGAGAATAAAACCCGGTGCAACATCCCTTCTTTCAGACATAATTGAAAGTGTTTAAGCTGTAAACTTTTGGAAAAACCTTAATCTCCAGGCTGCTGGCTTCTGGGGTTATGTTAGTATTCCTTCAGTTTCCTTAATTGTGTGGAGTCTTTTTCTTTGTCATGACTTGACTTTAGGAATGGTACACGACTTGGTTCAACCATTGGTTCAGAACTATTAAACATGTTTGTAGGAATCTTAACATTATTTGATGAAGTCTCAGTGGGGAGTCATGGTTTTGTAACTTTTAATAAAGTTTTTTCTTAATGCACCTGACTTAGATCTTATTTAAATAAAGCAGTTTTAGAAGAAAGTCTCTGTGGATTCGTCTTTGGGTCTTGGGAGGGGAGCTGCATCTAGAGGTTGATTGAAAAGCAAAGGCTCAGCTCAGCCCATAAGCCAATTTCCTTCTCCTGTGTGTATGGCTTGAATATGTCCAGACTCAGCTGCAATGTTTTTAGTCTATTTGATATTGCTATGACTGAATAGCAGAGAACAGGAAAGTTATAGAGAAGGTTTATCCAACTCATAATCTGGGGCCTGTAAAGTCTATAAGCATGGGGTCAGCATCTGGTGGGAGCCTTTGTGATGTATGGTGAGATCAGAGAGGGGACCACATAGCAAGACAGAGAAAACGTGATAGAGAGCTCCATCTTAGATATTTGTGCTGTTCTGTTGGTGCTGGGAGTTGAGCTAGACTTTGTGCTTACTAAGTACAAAGCCATTCACTCTTACAATAACCTGCGGTCCTATAGTCCATGAGCAGATTATTCCACTCACCAGGGCACTACGACCCAGTCACCTCACAGCACTTCTGTCACTGGGGATCAGGGTTCCATTATGCGAATTCTGGGAACACATTGAAGCCACCGACGATTTCCATCAGAAGCAAACCAAGTGTCTCTGTGAGTCTGTTGAGGTCACTTGTGTGGTGGAAGGAGCTGGGACCTGCCATATAATGGGGTTGGGTTTACCCTGAGACCATCTCTGGCCCATTAGGATCCTGAATGAATATGTTCTGCAAACTAGGGTGTGGAGCCCCAACCCTGCTTCATTGGAAGCACCCACTTAGTGGTTCCAAGAACTTGGCTTTCAGACTGCCATCAAGTCCCACTCTGGTGAAGTTGTGAGTGCACAGTGGCTGGTGACAATTGTCAACTTCGTTAGACCACAGTCCAAGATATTTGCTAGATGTTGTGAGTTTTTGTTTGTTTGAGATTTTTTTGTGTTTTGTTTTGTTTTGTTTTGTTTGTTGGTGAGTAGCAATTGGAGGCCTGAAAAAAAAAAAAAGAAAAAGAAAAAAGTCTTCAAAGGAGTAGTTCTGCATCTGACCTGTCCTGTACTTCCAACTTGAACTATAACCTCAACTGCATAAACAAGTGCCTTAAAACATCTCCTTTTCTCCATTTGTGTGTGTGTGTGGTGTGAAAATATAGTCAGATCTCTCTTCCAGTCACATATCATTGGATCCAACTAACTGCGGGTTGAAAATAGGCATCCATCCATCCATCCATCCATCCATCTATCTATCTATCTATCTATCTATCCATCCATCCATCCATCCATCCATCTATCTATCTATCTATTTATCTATCATCCATCCATCTATCATCCATCCATACATACATTTATCCATCCATCCATCCATCCATCCATCCATCCATCCATCCATCCATCTATCTATCTATCTATCTATCTATCCATCCATCCATCCATCCATCCATCCATCCATCCATCCATCCATCCATCTATAATTTCACAATGTTCCCAAAGGCAAACTTGGGTTTGCTGTGTGCTCTGCAGAGTCTGAGTGACTGCAATGATTGCAGGTGGGGCCTACCACAGCGCCTGTGTTTCCTCTGTCCTGTTCCAGTGCTCATCCCAACATTGGTTGGCTTATGTCTTATTCAACTAATTCCTTGTGATTTCTCCACACGCATGCACACCCACACCCACATTTTGTTCTGTTTCTCTATAGAACTCTGACTAATGCAGAAAAGAAGGATGGTTGGTTTATAACACTTAGACATGTGATCAACAGTTGTCTTCCTGGGGAAACCTGGCCAGGAAAGATAAATAATTACCATGGTTTGTTCTCCTGAACAAGAAAACAACCAAGAAAGTATCTTAATGATGTTTCCTCAAAATGCAGCAGACTTATGCTGCATGTCACGGGGGTGTTGGTGACATAGACAAGAAACAGATGGTTTGTTTGGGGTCTCACAAAGGTCCAGGCAGGCAGTAGGCCTAATAAAAGTTAAGAGTGTCTAGATTACTCAACAAATAGCAGCAACCCGAAAGGGAACTGGCGGTTCTTGCTGTGCTTTGTGGAAATGGGTTTGGTTTGGCATCGTGCAGTCTGCTCACATGCTGCATGCAGTTCTTACCCAGTGGGGTTCTCTGTGAGTTCAAGCCTCTACAGGCAGGACTGAGGTGCACCTCAGTAAGTTACCAGGATAGTTAAGTATAAGCAAATAATACCAAAACTGAACTTGGATAAAATCTCCATTGCTATTTTCCTTTTAAAGTGATCCAAAAACCAAAACCATCATCACTTCGGATTCACACACACACACACACACACACACACACACACACACACACAGGAAATTAGGATCCATGCTCATCATCCTAGTCATTATTGAGTGGACAAAACTTTTATTAGTTATACCTCGATAAAATTGATTTGCTATACAGCATATACTGTTGCCACAGTAACATTATTACATCCATTGTCATGTAGTTACCATGTTGAATGTCTTGGGGCTGGGGTTGTAATGTAAGGACACTTTGGCTCTACTTTCCCATCAAATTTCAACACTGTATTAACAACCACACTTTACAATTAACACTGTTTAGTTCTGCAATTCATTGATCTTTTTAAATATATCAATTACTTTTATGTGTATGGGCACTTTCTCTGCATCCCTATATGTGCACCTTGTGCATGCCTGGTGTCTTCAGAGACCAGTAAAGAGTGTTGGGTCACCTGGAAATGGAGTTATAGATGGTTGTGAGCTGCCATGTGGGTCCTGGGAATCCAACCCACATCTTCTGGAAGAGCAGTCAGTGCTCTTAACCACTGAGCCATGTCTCCAGCCATAATTGATCTAAATGATAGTTTCCATCCTGACTTTGGCTAAGACACTGAAAGACACATGCAAAGAAAGCAAATACCCGGAGCTCTGTGTGACTACACGGAGCTGATAGGCTTCCTCACAGCAAAATGAAGCTATCCCACAGGGCGTTGGTAACATTTGCAAAACACACGTATGACAAGAGTTTAGTGTCCTGAGTGCCACTCCACAACTCTGGACTCTGAGTGCCCCCTGCTCATCACTAAGACCCTCTGAGTTGCCCTGGTTCCCTACCCACACCTGTATAACCACTTGGGGTCAGCAGTTCCAAGGCAGAGCACCCCAGGCTTCTGGAAGGGTAACTGATGCCAAGGTTGAGGCAGAAGGAACAGGACAGTGTGGGTGTGCCCAACTAATGGAAGATAATTATGTCTCAGAGATGTCTGGGGTATAATTTTGGGAAGAAACTGTTGAGAACTCCCACGCATACCAAATAAATGTCTGGTACATTCAAAAACCTAGCTTTGATCCAAAAATGATTCTAGGTAAAGATCTAAAGATAAAGACTATATATGAGGAACATAATTTTGGTTAAAGTTCCTTAACCAGATTTTGGCCATCATATAAATTACCACAAAAATCAAGTTCTTTGGCCCAAAGCTCTTGAACAAAAAAAAAAAAATTAGAAGTAGCAAAAACATCTATAACCCATGAAAAGAAACCAGAAAAGAAACCAGAAAGTCTAGGCTGAGTTTAAAATGCTCGCAATAGACTAGAGATGGATCAGAGGAAACATTAAATTTTCAAAGTTGCTAAGCCTGCTTATGGGGAATTCTGGCTAATGTGGATCAGTAGAGCATGAGACTCTTAATCTCAGGGTCATAGGTCCCACATTGGGGGCCATTTGTAGAAGAAAGTTTTTCTGTGCTGCCAGGGCCTACAGTCAGGCCTCCCCTGGCAGCTGAGGCTGTCTGCCCTGACCCTGCCTTTTTTCTTCCTCTCTCTCTCTGCTTGGATTTCTCACCTTGCTGTAAGCTACCTTATCATAGGCCAGAACAGCTTCTTTATTTACCAGTGAAAGCAACATATATTCAGAGCATACAGAGAAACATCCTACATCAATGCCATGTTTATGTTTCTATTACATGGGCTTTTCCATAAAATTTCCTGTTTACTAAGTCCAAATGTATGGATCTCTCTCTCTCTCTCTCTCTCTCTCTCTCTCTCTCTCTCTCTCTCTCTCTCTCTCTCCTCTCTCTCTCTCTCTCTCTCTCTCTCTCACACACACACACACAATCTTTTAAAAATTTAAAAAGAACTAGACACAGAGGTAATGTTCTCCTGACTAACCAAGCCTTCTTGTGGGGAATTCTGACTAATGTAGACCTCACACATAGATCACTCTGTGTTCCCCCATTTGACATGGGCACCTGAGTTCAAGAACTGGGTGAGAGTTGAGAGATGGTGACAGTGATGATTCTTTCTGGACTGGCTCAGATAATTATCAGATAGAATTAATAATTGCCTCAGATGCTTTCTGGTGCCTGCTCAGAATATATACACCAAACAAACAGCACATGGCCTGAGAATTACTCAGTTAACTGGTCTTAAAATACCCTTAGAATTCCCCACCCTCAAAACCTCAAGGATCCTGAAAAACCCGCCTAAATCCTCATGTCAGTGTTTTTGAGTTTCAGTGAGTAACAGAATCAACAGGAACTTGACCCTTAGCCTGCTGGACCTCAGTAGTTCCTCATTCTGCAAAGGGGTGGCTGGAAATTTGCATTTCTTGGAGTGTTCTCACGAGATGTTTAGGTCAGCCCAGTCTTGTGCCTTTTTACAGAAATCTGAGGTACACATTGCCACCACCTGGGCAGTTTCTAAAAATGCTGATGACTGTATTACATACTAAGAAATTCAGATTCCATTTGGGGTATGTGTATGGCTCCTAAGGTTGATTTTATTTTCTTTTTCTTTAATTAAAAAAAAAGTTTGCACGCGTGCGCGTGTGTGTATGTGTGTGTGTGTGTGTGTGTGTGTGTGTGTGTGTGTGGTGTGTTCTGTATGTGGTTTGTGTGTGAAGTCTGTGTATATGGCATAGGCTCATGTGTGCATGCAGGTACATGCCTAATCCCACGTCAAAGGAGGGTGTTCAGGGTCCTTGCAGTAGGCTTTCTAATACAATTTCTAATCTAATTCCTGTTGATTCCTGTCAAGCTTTACTCTTGCCTATATGCCTGCATGCACTAAGCTTAAGAACCACGTCACCAAATAATCTTATAAGTTTTCAAATCCAAATCCAGACAACCCTAAGCAATGATGCATCATCCCATGCAAAACACTGAGACATGAGACAAGATAAACCAAAATAACACTAAGCTGATGACTCCTATTCAACCCTACATGACTCAAAAGATCTGAAATGACCCCTAGTGGCCAAAACTCCTTTAAAAAAGAAAAAGAGACAGGAAGGAAGGAAGAAAGAGAGGGAGAGAAAGAAAGAAAAATTTCAAAATACACAACAATTTATTAATATCCCAAAGAACCTTAGAGACTTACACACAATGTGAGGGTCTAGATGGCACAGCCTGCATCCTGACTACTGCTGAGGTGCTTGATCCCGGGACTTTGGGGCTAACCTGGACAACACAGAAAGACTCTATCCCCCAAATAAGTAAGATTGGGCTATAGGTACAGTTCAGTGTAGGGTGCTTGCATGGGGCTCTGGGTTCAAAACCTCATACTCCAAAGCAGAACAGGATATAACTAGTCACAGAAACATAAAAAGTCAAAATGACACCAACTACTACAGGACCTGAAATGTTCCTAACCATAAAACCTAAAACGTTTAAAACCTAAGTCCTTATCCATAATAACCCTAAATAATCTCAGATGAAGTCCAGAATCCTCTGCTATGGAAACATTCTAAATGTCACCATAACATCCTAAACAGCCTTCGTGGCTCCTAACAACTCCAGAGGTTCCCAAACATTAAGTGAATCCAATGACATTCAAGAAAGAAGGAAGGAAAAAGGAAGGAAGGAAGGAAGGAAGGAAGGAAGGAAGGAAGGAAGGAAGGAAGGAAGGAAGGAAGGAAGGAAGGAAGGAAACCAAGTTTTCTAGTCAGTTCTGATGTGGGATGTTTATATTCTGAGAATAAAGGACTGCTTTGGCCATGGCAGGCACCGTAGAAGTAGGCAGAGGAATTGGAACATAGGTAGGAGAAGGAGGGTGGAGTCAGACAGAGACAGGATTCAGCTGTCCACGGAGCAAGATGTAGCGAGATAGGTAAGCCACGGGCCACGTGGCAGGACAGATTGATGAAAATGGGTTGAATTAAGATAAAAGAGCTAGCTAGCAATATGCCTGAGCCACAGGCCAAGCAGAATGAAATCAATATAAGTGTCTGAGTCATTTTGGGGGGCCCAAACAGCAGTAGGTGGCTAGGCGCTCTGGGACCACAGGTCTGCAGGTCTGTGCGTCAGAAACCACGTTACACAACTCCACCCAAATCTTCCAGCCTTAGGTCCCCTTGGGGTCCTGTTGCTTCCCACCCTCTGGATGGCCACTGTGCCTCCATCTCTCTGGCCTTGCTGTCTCTCAAACATGCCAAACACCTCCTGCTTTCAGGATTGGAACTTGCCACTCCCTCTTTCTGGACAAACTTTCCCAGATGTCTTGTCTCCTTTCTGTCAGAGCTCAACTCTCGCTGGTTATATTCCCGGACTGAGCACGGCATCAACCTCAGTTACTATCTACTTTCATTTTCTTCAAAGCACTTTTCACTGCCTGAATTTGTTGGTGTTTTCACATCCTGCTAAAAATCTAGAACCCATGAGGATGATCCAAACACCTTGAGTAGTACTTGACCTTTGGTAGGCATTGTGATGTTTGCGTAAGGAATAAATATCTAGATGTATCTTAAGCACAAAGACCTTGAAACTACAGGTTTCAATATTCACAAGTCCAGTATCCAACCTAAATTCTCTAGCAGACTTAATACCCTCTAAATGACCTTAGTTGGAAAGATGGCCCAGCAGTAAGAACACTTACTTTTGCATATACTTCTTGCTCTAATGATCTGCTTCATTCCAGGCCTCAGAGCAGTGGAACCAACCAGCCACAGATTGGATCCTCTGAGACCAGGAACCCAAAGAACAACTTCACCTGTTTAGGTTGTTTATCTCAGGGATGTTGTCATAAGGATGTTGAACTTCAAAGACTTGGACACTAATGCCTCAGTAGTTCTCAGCGCCAACAGGCCATGGAGTAGCCATCTTCACAATGGCTCATCCTGACTCCATTACTTACTATGATTGAACATTTTCATGTCTTCAAGCAAAGCTCTGATTATATACTTTGACTTTAATTCTGCTAATGGATCTATTGCCCCTGAAGACCCTGAATTCCCAATGATGATGGATTAATGTATGACTGACCTCAACTCCCCACAATACCAACACATTTGAAGTCTAATTAACCACGAACTAATTACTAAACTCAACACTATAAACCCACATACATCCCACTGAGAGCCCTAACCTACATTGCCCTTCTTAATGACAAATTGCTCCCATAAAGAATTCTAATGACCGAAGAGTCACAGAGTTACCCAAAGCACTCCCAATTCTAAATCTTATCTTGACTCTGATCCCAAGGCCCTAAGTCCTAGTGAGCTTAAAGTTAACTCTAAACATTGTCCAACACTTAACACTTAAAGTAGCATTGGATAGCCCAAGCCCGATGCCCCTGATGAAGACTGCTCTTTTCTACACTATCACTCCTTCGCCTAAGCATGGATGTGAGTGTGGACTGGGTCTGCAGCACGGGCATGTCTGCTTAGAGGAGCAACGTGTTAGTGTTAGAGGTAAACATTTCAGCTCCTCTGCATGGCTGTAAACTTACGTAAGCATCACTTCTTCATCTCAGAATTTCTTATGTGTCCTAAAAAAATAAATGCCCACCTCCACTCCAGGTGACATTCAAAGGCTGTCCTAGAACTCACTCTGTCGACCAGGCTAGCCTTGAGATGAGAGATCTGCCTGCCTCTACCTCCAAGTGCTGGGATTAAAAGCATGCATCACCGGTGCCTGGTTTGACACTCCAGGTGTTTGTTTAGAGTCCTCCTAAATAGTTCTAGATAATTGACCCCTCTCAGCCTCACTTGCGAGACCAGTCTCTTCCTATAGAATTCACAGGTTCCTGGGCTTGAACATGATGCCTTTGGAGATGTTTTTCATCCCACTGTGCTCTGGAAAACACAAAGCGGTTTTGGAAAGGTGAGTTTAGACATAAAGAATGCCCCTGATCAGCTGATCCTCGTTCAGTGAACAAGAAAATGCCCAACATGGGCACATTGGACCATAAACATCCTGGTGCTAACTGCAGCCCCAACTCTTGGCTTCCCTTCTCAGCCAGCTCTCTAATCCATTGTCACCACACAATGCTGGGACATTCCCCAAACAGCTGGGAAGGCTTGACTCGCCCCCCCCCC
The DNA here is from genome assembly GCA_033318265.1 of Phyllotis vaccarum. NCBI lineage: Eukaryota > Metazoa > Chordata > Mammalia > Rodentia > Cricetidae > Phyllotis > Phyllotis vaccarum. Next base: position 159,866,569 of record JARWLC010000001.1, on the reverse strand, counting down.
CAACCCTGGAATTTGACACTAGGAACAATTAAGGTCCTGGACGTGGAGAAAAAAAGAACATTTCAGCATTTTCACCTCTGCAAAGACAGCACATCCCAGAGGAGCCAGATACTGATCTTCGTAAGCACAAAGAACATGTCACAGTCCCCCATTTTCTTGTTCTCACCTAGGTGATTAGCTCTAGCTTGCCTCACCTCCAATGATGTCCTTTCCAGCCCCAGGTTGGCTTTTCTGCCCTGAGGAACTCAGCCATTGGTGCTTGTGGTTGCCTTGGAGCTCAGAGCCTATAGGCACCTGCTAGATAGAAGTAAAAACGGGTATTTTGGGAAGCCCTGGATTCACTTTTTGCTGTGGGGGCCAGTCCAGTGTCTGGGCTCGGGCTCAGCAGGTCTTGCTAGTCCATTCTGTGGATCCCTAAGAGGGAAATTTGCAAAGCACAGACAGTGGCCTGCCAGTGTCCTTCCTTCTCATGGATCGCAACTGTGTCTCCTCCCCGGAACACTTTTTATCAGTACTGTTGGCCATCTTTGGGAGTCTGCATTGATGTCTGCTTACCGAGAGCCTGGCATGTCCTTACTTTCCTAGGTTCTGTCTGGTCCCTCTCATGTTTCCTAACTGTGGCTAAGGTATTGCTTGGTTCCCAAGTACCCATCTACTTTCCAGACGGCTCCTATCTCCAGACCCTTGATGGCTGCTTCCCTGCTCTTCTTCAGTCTCTGCCCGGCTGTGGTCCAGGACTGATCAGAGCAGGAGTCTCTCTACCTTCCCTTCATCTCAAACCTCAGAGGCTTCCCGCTGCACCTAGAATGGACTTAGAACTCCTACATAGTCTCCAATACCATCATCCTAGCCCCCAGCTGACCCTTAGCACATTGTGCTTACCTGTGATCTTGTTTCTCTGTATCCCCACATCCCACTGCAGGAGGAGTTAGCCGACCTCGGCATGGCCAATTTATTTCATGTCATTCTCACTTTTCAGGACTCAGCTCATCTCGACAGATCAGCTAACGCCTCCTGTCCCCCAGGGACTCTTCTCACTGTACATCTGGGCGTGTTGTGATAGGAGTATAGTGAGACGAGGCTAGCCCAAGATGCATCATGAGGCTATCTCAAACAATTATAACAATCAAACACCCAAACATTGCAGTCCCGATCCAGCCTTTTCTCCTTCACATTGCTTTGTTTCATCCATGCATGCAGCTGTAGGCTTTTGCTTACCATCCATTCCTTTCTCTGGAGTGGAAGCTTCCAGAAAGCACAGCATTCTCTATTTTGTTCACTGCTGTATTCCTTCTGTTCAAGACACCTATCTTGTCTGTGCTGAAGGAGTGAGTGGTTTTTCCAATAGAATGAGTGTATGACTGTCAGATTAACTCACCCAAGGATGTATAGAATTAGACACAGGCTTCCCTTGGTGGGATGGGATTCAAGTACATGCACCCCTCGGTGGGGAGACCTCTTCTTTGACTCATGGGTAAGAGATTCTCTTTCTCATCACCCCATCGTACCTGTGCCACCCAGCCATGTCCACTGTACCATCTCAATGCATCAGTGCAGGGTCATTGCTCTATGGTGACATCACAATGTTCCATGTGAATTCACAACATGAACTGTGCCATATCACACTGCTGCATCGTCCCACCCTGACAGCTCAATGCTCAATGGTGACATTACCGTATTTTATTTATTTACCATCACAATGCTCTGCTGTGACATCACAATGTGGCATTGTGTTATTACATTGTCCCTTTGTGCCATCACCATGCTACACTTTAACATTACAGTGAACCAGTGTGTCATTGTGACATCACAGTGCAACAGTGTCCCATCACAATACTGTATTGTGATGTCATCGTGCTAAATTCTGACATCTTGGAGCACCTCCCTCAGAAGGTGGGAATATCTTATTCCATCAGGGATTTGGGGTGATGGATGAGAGTTTGAGGCAGTTTATGTATCTTAGGAGCACCCTTCACATCAATATCCATTCAGGAAGGATCTCCAACTGCTTATGTTCTCGTAGAATTCACTACAGAAGGCCTAAAGAACTCGTCTACAGAGGGCACCTGTGGAAGCAGGACACAAATGGCGCCTCCTGGCCTCACTTCCTGTCCTGGTGATTCTAGGAGAGTTTCAAGGTCGTTGTCTATCCTGAGAAGGACTTGGAGCTGAAGATTGGACTCTCTTTCAGCTTGGCTAGATGATGGCTTATGAAAATGGATTTAAAAAAAGAAAGAAAGAAAAATTCACCCATAAGGCATCTTTCCAGCGGCACATTTACTGTGAAAGCAGCTGGAATTGGGCCCTTGCCCGTCCTGGGTGGTGTTAGGATGCCTCCTAGTGGTTATAATACATCATAACAGCCATTCCCAGCTCAGTCAACGTAGGCCAATTTGGTGGGAAGGGGCATGTGTGTGTAATATTTCTTCATTATGTAGCCCAGATCGGATTCTAGTACTTTTCTCCCCTCTCCCCCAGACAGGGTTTCTCCATGTAGCTCTGGTTGTCTTGAAACTTGATCTATATAAACCAGGCTTGGTATGTCTTTGCCTTTAGTGCTGGCATTAAAGGCGTGCACCACCACCACCTGGCACCCTAGTACTTCTGATTGCAGCCCAAGTTAGCTACAATTTTTTTAAACCTTATTGTCTTTACTTGATTTGTGCATTTGTTCCATACCATCTTGCATAAAGTAAGAGGAAAGATATGATCACTTCCCACCTTGGAGCTATGCTTTTCCAAAGTTAGTGGTTTGGGACAGTTTTTGATCCATTTCTGGTGCATTTTGCACTATAGTATCTTCCCTCCCTCCCTCCCTCCCTCCCTCCCTCCCTCCCTCCCTCCCTCCCTCCCCCTTCTTTCCTTCCTTCCTTCTCTCTCTCCTTCCTTTCTTCCTTTCTAGATTTGAGACAAAGGCCGGTTCAGGTGGTCATGGTACATACCTTTAATCCTAGGACTTGGGAGGCAGAGACAGGTAGATCTCTGTGAGTTTGAGGCCATCCTGATCTTTGGAGTTCCAGAACAGTCAGGAATACACAGAGAAACCCCATCTTAAAAACCAAATAAATAAATAATAAACAAACAAACAAACAAACAAACAAACAAATAAATAAATAAATCCGTGACAAGGTTTCACTAGGTCCCCATTGGATGGCCTGGAACTCACCATGCAGACAAGGTAGTCCCAGACTTACCGAGAGCCACTTGTCTCTGCCTCCAGAGTGCTGGGATTAAATGTGTGCACCACTATTCTCAGGTACAGAGTCCCTCCGTCCTTCATTGTGAGGCTATGCTGTCCACCTCCATTTCGTCAGCCTATTGGGTATAGCATGTGTCTCATGAGGGCTTCGGAGAGACACTTCGTGTTGCTTTCCTTAACTAGAAGCAACTACTCCTGCTGTTGCTGGTTTTACTTAGACTAAAATCCTCACAAAACTCAGACTCCAGAATTATTGCAAAACCCCAGAGGGCTGCGGGGACAGATCAGACGGCCAGACAAGGATGAGGACCTGATGGTGATCACCAAAGCCCATATAAAAAAAAACTGGGCCTGGTGGAAAATGTTTGCAATCTCAGTGCTGGGGAGGCAGAGTCAGGTAGATCTCTGTGGCTTACTGGCCAGGCACTGGAGCCTACTTGGTGAGGTCCAGGCCAGTGAGAGATTCTGTTTCAAACAGGAGAGTGAGTGGTGTCTGAGGAAAGACACTGGAAGTTGCCCTCTGGCCTCCCCATGATACATTAGCATAGGTGAGCATGCATGTGCACATTCAAGCATGTGGGTGCACACACACACAAACACACATTAAAAACACAAGTTAATAATACTCACTTGTCATTTATAAGCAAGCATCAATACCTATGAGGGATGCTTTCAGAGTGGATATTTGCTTTTGAGATGGTTGGGGACAAGCAATCCGCAGCAGGGGGTCTGTCTTGTCTATGTCTGTCTCTTAATTTCCTTGGTTTCAAGAATCAATATTCTTTCTGGGAGGTGCTTTTCAAGACAGGATTTCTCTGTATAACAGCCCGGTTGTCCTGGAATTCACTCTGTAGACCAGGCTGCCCTCAAACTCACAGAGATCCTCCTGCCTCTGCCTCCCGAGTGCAGGGATTAAAGATATCTGTCACCACTGCCCAGCGAGAACATCAGTATTCTTCTGTGTGGGGACACCAAAGCACAGACTTTCCTCCCTTTGAAAGGACACAGATCTGGGCTTATCCTGACAGTTTCATATGACCCTACCTGGGGTGACCTGGCCTCCAAACACTCGTTCAGAGGAGCTAGGAGTACTGAGATGCATAGACACTCGTGGGGGAATGGACACCTCCACATTCCCCTATCAGGGTTTTAGACAATAGTTTTGAACATATATGGAAAAATCCCTACCTGCTGACCTCAATTTCTATCTTCTGAGCCATGCCTAGTGTGGCAGTGATGTCACCTTCAGTATATTCCCAGGCAAACGCTTGTTTTCAGAGTCAGCATCCCCCTGCACCATACAGGAGCTGCTGGTCCAGCTGCAACTTCTCCCTGGGGTCCTCTGGCTTTCCTCTGCCTCTTTGTTCAGTGGGTTTCCTTTCTGGCCAGTCCCTAATCTTGCCAATATCAGGAAACAGTGACAAAAGCCGGAGCCAGGGTGTCCTTCAGCTGGCCCCCACAGTGCCTCCGTATGTTGTAGACTTAAGAACAATGTGCTTGAGAAAGTCTGCCTTCTGTTTCCTCAGGACGGACACCTTCATCTTCACCTCCTGTTTGGACTGAAGCTATTTCGCTTGGTTCTCTGGCAGAGATACCCTCTGGAATTTTTGCCTCGAGGAATGAGGTTTCCCAATATTAAGGTATAGGATAATTATGGGAGAAGAACTCTGTGCCAAGAAGTGGGGAGATAGACTGTGAACTTGAGTTTCTTATTCTTCTGTGGTGATGAATTGTATATTTAATAAAATTCGTCTGGAATATCAGAGGACCAAGCCATTTCCCCAACCTTTTTTGTTTTGTTTTTTGAGACAGGGTTTTCTGTGTCCTGGCTGCCCTGGAACTTGCTTTGTAGACCAGGCTGGCCTCAAACTCACAGAGATCCTTCTGCCTCTGTCTCCCAAGTGGTGGGACTAACACCTTGTGCCATCACTGCCTGGCTGATAGGTCTTGAACTTACAGAGATCCAGACATATCTCTGTCTCCCCAGTGATGAGTCACTGCTCCCTGACCTTCATGGCTTGACTGATATTCCAGACTGATTTTACTAAATATCCAATAAATCCCCACATTCTCCAAAACAAGAGGACAGAGCACAAGGCTTCCCAAGCCCCATGTTTCCTTCTGCATATCTGTAGGGAGTTTTCTAAGATTCCCTATCCATGTGCTCTGTCAGCACTCAGTCCCACCTGGGGACCACAGCACAAGCCTCTCTCTGTCTCTGCTCTGTCTGGAGCCCTGTGAAGCACCCAGACCCACTTTGCCTTGTCCTGGGCTTGCTGGTGGGTTAGGCTCCCTTGCTCCTGGCTGGGCAAAGTCTGAGGTGTGTTCTACCTTCTCTCAAAGGGTCCCCTTGGAGCATGATGCCATCCCTGCCCCTCCTTCCTGTGCTCCCACGTAGAACATTTGCATTTGAACTCTGCCCCAGGCTTGCGGTGAGACAGACCTCAGCTTGTATCATTGCTATCGGTCAGTTTGGGTTTTGAATGTAGTGATAAAGGACAGAAGACGATTCTTTACACGACAAGAATAGATCGAAGAACATGGAGAGTTCCACTAAAGCTGAACAAAGAATAAAGTCATTTGTGGCCCCAAAAGACAGTATTTGGAAGGAATCCTGGCAGCCCTAGCCACATTTTTCATTCAGACCCAGCCATGGCCTTCGACAGAGGTCAGAAGTCATCTTAGCCAACTATTGGGCTTGTCTTGCAGATCTCATGCAATCGGCAGGGCCTCCATGAAAGAGAAGCCCAGAGCTTTTCCTGGGAGGCTGCAGAGCCGATCAACAAGTAGAAGGACCACCCACACTGCACACCCCCCCCCCCCCCCGACAGAGAAGGTCATTGAGGATCCTGCCATCCTCACTGTCCAGCTTTGGGTGGGGGGAGAGCAGGTGCGCAGGCAGAGGGCGGCTTCTGCCCCGCTGCACCTCCGCACCCTTGGTGGGAGATTTCAGCAGATCTTCCAGACTTTCCGGTAAAAAAATAGAAATCAATAAAGTTTATTAAAAGAGTAAACCAGCAGCAAGCAAAATGGTCCCGCCAGTCCTGATGATCTGAGTTAGTGACAGGGAAAGCTAGTATTCTCCAGGCCGGGAGAACATTCGAGAACCTTAGAAGGATTTATGGCCGCTGCTGTTACCTTGGCCTCTAACTGAGGTCTTGCCCTCTATCTCCACCTTACTCCACACTTCCTAAGTGGAGATATGTTGTGCCCCTTCCCCAGGATGAAGAGGTATTTGCATAAACTGCTTGAAATCCCTTTGCCTGGGAGATTTCCCTCTCCTTCCCATTCGCTCATATTACTAGAGGCTCACACGCTTTGGGGCGGGCTTTAACTCAGCACGGCTTTGCTTTGTGGCTCAGGTTGTCCTGGCTTTGGTCATTGATCTCTGGGGACTTTTTCCATAGCTCCTGTGTTTCTTTGACATAGACCTGTGAACGTGGGTGTGTGAGCTTTCTCTTATTGTAACAATATCACCCTGCAATAATTGAATTATAAGACAAGAGAGTTCACTGTGCCTCTCAGTACTTGAAGGTCAGCCCTACTGTTCTGGGGCCCATATGAAGCAGGGTGGGGAGGGGACACAGGGACACGGGGACACAGGAACCGAAGAAGCTGTTCACCTCATGGTAGCTGGTGTGGGGATAGGCAGGCTCCATTATTGCCTTAAAGGACAAATCCCCAGTGACCTACCTTTCTTCTCCTAGGTACCATCTTCTAAAGATTACACTGCCTCTCAATGGCATCATGGGCTGGGGATAAAGCTTTCTTTCTTTTTTATGTATTCTTTGTGCCTTTCACATCATGCATTTCCATTCATTTCCCTGTTGCTTCATATCTGCCCTCTGCCCTTGCAACTGCCTCCTGAAAAATAAAATAAAAACTAAGAGGAAGAAGGAGGAAGAGGAGGAGGAGGAGGAGGAGGAGGAATCAATCTCACCCTGGAAGCAGCTGAGTGACATAGTGAATCAGACAGTCAACCCCTTTATCCACACATCTTTATCTGCAAGTGTCATTGCAAAGAGTCATTGGTCCGGTTTGAGGCCTCTGGCTTCTGCTGCACTATGGATGCTGGGCCCTCCCTGGGATCTTCTTGGATATCCTGTTGTTGCCCTGTGTCATGGAGATTCTGCTGCTTTGGGTCTGCAGGACCAAGGACCAAGCTTTTAACCCATGGGGCTTTGGAGACATAGAAGTTGCAAGCTGTCATAATACATTTGTCTCTGTCTATTAGTTCATGATGCGTCTCTTATTTTCTGGCCCTGTATGGTACTCCAGCATCAAGAGAACAAAATAGAAAAAATATGCACAAGTCTATCCATGTGATCTGGCCACCCCCATACCCAGAATATAAACTCCAGCGTCTGGGTTGTTTGCTGTTAAGAAGTTCCTGTTTGTCCCTCTCTGTTTACCTATCTGTGGCAGATATGCTTGATCACATGTAGGCATGAGGTACATGGTCAGGAAATAAGTCAGGATGTACACTTGCCCCTGATTGGAGCTGATGGGAAATACCATGGCCCCAAGGTTTTACCTTTTGAAGCCTCTGTAAGGCATGACTCATGGCCAATTTCTGGATACCCAGAGATGAAACTAGCCAGAGACTTCATCAACCTGGCCAGTATTTAATTAAAGCTTGCTTCAGATTTGGCTTTAGTGGTAGTGTGGAGGTGATCTTAGTCTCGACCAGTGGGATTAGCAGCATCTTGTACCTTGTACATTCCTCCTGTCATAAAACCCACCATTTCCCTAAGGGTTCTTGGCATTGGAAACCAAATCTTGGTGCCAGGTGTGTTGGTTACTCCTGGATTGTATTCCCTTCAGGTCTTCTTGGCTGATAGAGCAGGAAAATGTACATGTATGTACTAATGATGTACACACAGACTCGCACAGGTTTCTATATGTAACTTTCTGTAGCTGTATTAAACTAACCCTGTTAACAGGGTGTCTCCACCACCACTCAATTACCACATGAATTACTGTAGCCTCCTCTTGCTCTGTAAATCCCCATTACAACACCGAGAAGATGGACTCCCCCCTTTCACCTCCATTTAACTCATTATACATTTTCACTTGCGAGTGTCAGGCTGTTACACTAGACTTCTGTGGGAACGACTTTCATCAGCTAAGTACAGAATACATATGACGAAGGCCTTGGTGGCTGAGCAAGGACGGGGCTAATCCAGAGTTGGTTTGTGGAGAATCTAAACTGAATTCCAGGTATGCCTGGAAGTCTAGTAAAGACGGTGACCAAGGAATGGCTGAAATATGAAGAGCCACTTAGAGATCAGCTATAGCCAGGAGACACTCTTCACTCACTTCATTTCTTTAAAAAAGTGTGGGTTGAGGGTTTGCATTCACTCCTTGGTTTTAGATATGTGATCAATGGATATAAAAAACTGCTTAGTAAGCTTGTGCCTTGGCTCCTCAAGACCAACAACTTATAGTTGTGTCAAGAAGGAAGTGTTCATACGAGAAAGGCATAGTGGTATTCATCTGCAATCCCAACACTTGGGAGGCTGAAGTGGACAGACACAAATTTGAGATCCAGCCTGGGCTACATAGGGAAACTGTGTCTCAATCCCCTAATACCCACCCTGCCCAGTCCCAACAAGAAGAAAAGAAATTCATACACCTTTTTGGACAAAAATGTGTCTTTGTGACTCTAATACTGCATAAAGTATAGGGCTGTGTGTGGAGAGATGGCTCAGGGTTAAGATCACTAGCTTCTCTTCCAAAGGACCCAGGTTCAATTCCCAGTGCCCACATGATAGCACACAACTTTCTGTAACTCCAGTTCCAGAGGATCTGACACCCTCACACAGACATACCCACAGGCAAAACACTAATGCACTTAAAAATAAATACATGTTTAAAAAATAATGAAGTAGAGCAGAGAAAGAGCTTGGAGGACTTTGGCAGTGTGTTGTAAGGTACATGTCAGGTTCTAGTGAGCCTGGAGAGTCAGGAAGGCTTTAGGCTATAGTCTGTACTTACTGAAGGATTCACGGACTGTGCTGTATCCTTAAAAGGATTTTGAATAGATGCAAAACCAATTTTTTCTGTTTTCCTTGCAGACTCTTACATGTTTACAGCATGAATTTTTTTTTCTGATGAAAGGATGTTCTCATAAATATTCATATTTTATTTAAACAATTGTGTTTTTTTAAGGATGCAGTTAAATTCTAGAGTAAGCAGACTTTTGTGTGAGTGAGAAGAGAAAGAAATTTATATCAGACAACCTTGAGCTACTTATATAAATATTGCTATGGCAACGACATACATAATGAGATCTCCTAAGTGGCTGTGGGAGTAACGGGAAGGAGGAATTGTGGCTTCCACAGCACATTCACTCACTGACTCAGTCAGTCGTTCGCTCACAGGCCTGACACACTTAGCTCTGTGACAGGTACTGTGTGATACAAAAGGAGATAGGATCTTGTTCTTGTACTCGAGGACCCAACATCTGCTTGGGAAAAGCAACGAAGCCAGAAGCTAGGACAGTGCAGCATAGCCTACTGGTAAATGTAAGGACGCTGTGACTTCAGAGATGAGCTTTGCTGTTTTTGAAGCAGGTGGGGAGCAGTGGGGGAGAATTCTGGGTGTGGGGTATGGCCAGACCACATGGATAGACTTGTGCAGGAAACTGATAGGATGGGCATGTTTCTCCATGGCAGAGAGCCTGGGCTGTCTCGGGGACTGATTGCACAAGAGGGGCTTCCTGGCTGGCCTGTGCTCACCAGCAAGTTCTCATGCCCTGGTGTGCCTGTTTCTTGTCTAAGATGTATCACATAGACCTGAGCTGTAGCTTGGGAAGTGAGGAACCTGAGGTGCATCTATCTCTTCCTCTGCATGCACATTTCAGTGTGAGCCAAGAAGTAAATCTTTCAAAAGCCTTCTCTATAATTAAAAGTTGGAACTACTCTCATCATATATATGATGCAGATGTATATAGTCTTATGTTAAAAATAACATCTTTTTAAAAAAGCAATTGCCCTAGATTTCAAGCTAAGTACTGAGTCAGATGTTTTCAGCATATGCTGCATAACATCTTTAGGCTGAGCTATGGTGTATATTTTCAGTTAAAAAAAAAACTAATGCTTAAAACATGTTTATTGCCTGCTGTAATTGTTAATATTGATTGTCAATGTGACAGGATGCAGAGCCATCTAGGAGACAAGCGTCTGGGCACACATACGGGGAATTATCTAGATTTGGTTAATCAAGGTGAGAGGGCTCACCTTAATGGCAGCCCCAGTCAGTGGGGTGGCATCTTGGACTAAATAAAAGGAGAATGTAAGCTGTCTTCGTTACTTTTCCATTGCTGTGATAACACACTACGTCCACAGCAACTCATAAAAAAGGTGTTTAGTTTCAACTTACAGTTTCAGGGGGTTAGAGTCCATGATGACAGAGCAAAGGCGTGAGGTGATGTGTATAGCTAAGAGTTCACATCTTGATCTGCAAGGAGGAGGCAGGGAATGGTGGGACACACGCCCTCCAACAAGGACACACCTCCCAATCCTTCCCAAACAGCTCTACTGACAGGGAAACATGAGCCTGTGGGGGACCATTCCAGGAGCACCACATAGCCCTGCTTCCAAACTACAGATGCAAAGTGAGCCTGCCTCAAGCTCCTGCTGCCATACCTTCTAACTGTGAGCCCAAACGAGCCTTTTCTTTCTGATTTTATTGCAGAAACAGAAAGATTAGCTGTGTCACCTCAGGACTGGGAAGGACACTGGTATTCCAGAACTTCAGGGATTGGTTAACCTGCTTCTCAAACTTGGCATTATGGAATCACCTATCCTGTGTCAAAGCAGCTGAAGTAGAAACACGGTAAGGATTGCCAGGGCTGCCAGGAAGGTCAAGGGTCAGGTGGGTCATTTTCTCCCAGACTAAAATCTTTGCCGTTTGGTAATCTGTTTCCGTGATTTCAGCTCTCATCATCAGGTGACGAGACCTGTGTGATCCGAGGTTCTTGGAGCCCAGGCTCACAGCCAGCTGGAGCTAATGGGAATTCAGGCCTCCTGAGCCATGTCCTTAATCAGTGTTTGAAAGATGGGAGATGCTGGTGGAGTGGATGACCCTGAGGCTTATGTCTGCACACACACACACACCACACTCCCAGAGGCCCCATCTGTGCACACTGTGAACATTCAAGCACTTCCTGTACCATGTGCCTTCTCTGACCTTCCCTGCTGTTTTGACCTGCTGCATTCCCCTAGGGACCTACTGTTGGACCTACTGTTGGGGACCCCCATGAACAGGCAGCAAGGGGCAGAAGGAAAAGGGAGACCTCTTGAGACCAGAATAAGCCAAGGGGCAGAAGGAAAAGGGAGACCTCTTGAGACCAGAATAAGCTTGTTTACCGTCTTTCTTACTTAAGACCTTACATTTTTATCTTGACACGGCAGCACAACCCTTAGTTCTGAGCCAACCTCTTGTTAGCTTTCCTTGAGGACTTCCAGAGAGGGCTGTGAGTTGGTTTTGACTGTTCTTGAGCCCCATAAAAACAGAGTTGTGTAATGTATACTTTGTCATCTCTGCTCAGTGATAACTGTGAGATCTGAGAACATCGTTCTTTCTCACTGGTTGGATGAGATTCACTTTTTTTTTTTTTTTTTGCCGCCAAGTAGCTCTGTGTGGAGTTGCTATATTAGGATAATCACTCCCTATAACTGGGCATCTGTATTTTCTGCAGGTTTTGGACTGTTGCAAAAGGCTGCTGCGAACATTTCTCTTGGGTACATGCTTAGGACTGGAGTTGCCAGGCCACATGTTTTAACTCTTAGAAATTGCCACACAGGTTCTCAAGGCAGCTGGGAGTGAGTTTTTAAAGTGTTTTATTCAAATTCAGTCTTTAGTATCAACTCAGACATGACTTCTGTAGGAAGGCCTTCCCTGACCTGCAGACTGTGAAGCCTTCTATTTAATACTAGGAGCCCTTGTAAGTATTGATGGCCCTTATCACACGGAATTAAAGACCCCAGGTCATTGTTCCAGTCTGACCAGATATTGGCTATCTGCTCTCCAGTTCATTTCTCATCATTCTCCAGTCAGTCTATGCTGGACTCACATAAGCAGCGCAGGGTGTACGGAACAAGGTGTTCCCTCGTTGGCCCTCCAGGACATGTTCTTTCCTGCAGGAGAACCACCCTTGTGGTCCAGTTCTTTCCTTTTGTTGGACTGTGCCCAATCTTTTCTCTGATGAGTGGAGGGCCAGCTGAAAGCCCCCATCCTGAGCTACCATGGTCACATGTCAGACCCCTTAAGCCTCTGTTGTTCCTACCTTTGGGACATGGGCTTAAGATCTTTGGGGACTGTAGCACCCTTTCAGCAGAGTTGAGGTGGGAAACAGAAGCTATCCCTGCTAGGTCTCGAGTAGACACCCCTTGGACAGGCATTCTGAAAATGCCCGAAGGAATCCCTATGAAGTGGGACTGGCAGACCCTGAGATGTAAATGCTAGTTGGGGCTGCCTAGGTGATACACTGAGGCCTGCTCAGGGCCCTGGAGCTGGAGGGACCCTGGGCTCCAGCACCCACTTAATAGGAAAAGTAATGACAAGGGAGCTAGACAGAGGCATGATAGAGTACCCCAAATTCAATGTGTTCCCCATTCAGCTGCCTTGTGTCTGCAGTGTGCTGTGGCCAATGCCCACAGTGCCTGGAGTCATCTCCAGAAATGCAAGCCTGGCCATGGCCTCCACTTTCCTAAGGCCTTCCATGCTTCTCATTCACCAACATCCTCGAAGAGTAAGATGTTCATAAAGCAGCTGCTGAAGCATTCAAGGCTTCCTAGAAAACTTAGGCCCTGCCCTTCTTGCATCTCCCCCTCCTCTGCCACCGAGCTACATATGAGGACATCTGGGGTTAGCTAGAACTTTCTCATGTCTCCATCAGATCATGAAGATGGGAAGCTGGTGGTACTAATTCACTCACAGTGATGTCTAAACAGCCCAGTAGGCTATTGGGCATGTCACAGAAAGTTCACAGTCACTGCTAAGCTAGCCTCAACTTCAACAATGGCCTGTACCACATTTCTTCTCTGCTCAGCTCTTCCTGAGCCCACCTCATACTGGATCTCCAGCTGGCTTCGGGGGGGGGGGGGGGCAGCCTTTCATCCATCTAGCTGAACTGCTGTGAGCTCTGACTTGGGGAGGCTGTAGAAATTGTTTATGGGAATTAACTAATATGTGTAAAGGTTATACATTAAACTCAGATTGAAAATTGTGTTGGAGCTAGTCAGACGGACTCTTGGGCTTTACCTCACTTACATTCTACATTTAGTATGTCAAGCTGGTACCTTGAAATTGGCCATGTCACCATCTGTACCATAGAAAGCGACAAATAGTGTATCTCCACCTCCAGACTAACACACCTCTGGTTATCCACAGGTACATATGCAGGGTCAGTGTCTGTGTCCCCCATTACTGTGGTCCAGTACAGCACAGGAGCTCCAGATGTGAGCAGAATTTATAAATATGAAAATGGGATGAAGATGAGGTGAGCTCGAAGGGGGAGACAAAAGTGGACATCATCTACAACGCTGATCCCAAGTGAGGAGTTATGTTGGAGCCCAGAGAGAGATGCATCATCTGCCGAGGCAGAGAGCCGGTGGCCTTGAAATTTGGACATGGGGGCCCCACAGAAAAATGATGGTGGTCAAAGCCTGCCCCAGGTGAGGGCCCAACATCTGGATTCCTGGGAGCATCTGTCTGCATAGGCTAGCATCCTCTCAACAGGAGTGGAGGATGGGAGAGGCCTCTACCCTTTGGTCATTAAGTGGGCCTAAAGGTAAGGAAAATCTACAAATCCTTTGTCTCTTGTTCAAAGGAAAGCGGGGCGGGGGGGGGGGGGGAACATGGTTGTTGTTTTTTAATTTTAATTTTATTTTATGTGTATGGGTGTTTCACATGTATGTATGTTTGTGAACAATGTGCGTGCATGGTACCTGCAGAGGCCAGAAGACTTTAGATCTGCTGGAGCTGGAGTCATAGACAGTTGTGAGTTGCCATGTGCTTGCTGGGAATGGAACTCAGGTCCTCTGGAGATCAGCCAGTGCTGTTAACCACTGTGACGTCTCTCCAGACCCCAAAGACATGTTTTGGTTTATTCAAACTTTCATTTCTTCTACCCCCACCTCTCTTTTGTTCTCTAGGTTGAATCCAGGGCCTTGTGGATACTGGGCAGATAAATGCTCTACCATTAAGGTACACCCCATTCCGTTTTGTTTTTGAGTGGTTGGTAGCACAGAGTGAAAAAAGTAAGGAGGGAAGGAAGGGAGGAAGGGGAGGGAGGGAGGGAGGGAGGGAGGGAGGGAGGGAGGGAGGGAGGGAGGGAGGGAGGGAGGGAGAGAGAGAGAGAGAGAGAGAGAGAGAGAGAGAGAGAGAGAGAGAGAGAAAGAAAGAAAGAAAGAAAGAAAGAAAGAAAGAAAGAAAGAAAGAAAGAAAGAAAGAAAGAAAGAAAGAAAGAAAGAAAGAAAGAAAGAAAGAAAGAAAGAAAGAAAGAAAGAAAGAGAAAGAAGCCAGCTAAAAATGTAGGAAGCTTAATTACAGGCTTGGAAATTCTAGAACCACACACTGATGCAGCTCTTAACTATGTGACCCAATGCTTCCTCTTGAAACCCTTCTCCGAGGTGCTGAACTGGCCCACAGGGGTTTTGTGTGTGTGTGTGTGTGTGTGTGTGTGTGTGTGTGTGTGTGTGTGTGTGTGTGAGAGAGAGAGAGAGAGAGAGAGAGAGAGAGAGAGAGAGAGAGAGAGAGAGAGAGAGATAGCACCCTCCTCTAGGAAATCTTGGTACTCACTTCATCTCTAATGAACAGGAGTGGGGGCCTCTTTCTTGGACACCAATGGGAGCTTTTTCCATGGTTCTTCACCCCCCCCCCCCACTGTCCTCCTTCCCTCCAGGGAGGCCAGCTGTGGTACTTAGTGCCTCTGGTCCTGACCTGCTTGTTTCCAGCTTCCTCTAGTTCCTTTCTGTCTCCTGATAATTTCCTTCCACAGCTTTTTGGCCGAGTCAGTTGGGGGTTAAAACAATCTACATTGTTGCCAAAATAGAATCTGGGAATCCCCAGGTGGGCGGGCCAGTGAAGACCAGTGCACAGGGAAGGCTTCTTGGGGGAAGGTGCTAATGACTGAGTACCAGGAGATACACAGTTGGGAAGGTCACTTTTGTGCCAACCAGAAAGGTCTTTATTGGTGAGGGGTGGTCAGCTCATGTGGCTTATCCTGGTCTGAAGCGTCCAACACAATATCAGAGAAACCAATCCTTCCAGCCATCTCTGTGCTGCTGTGTGACAATTTCTGGGCTTTGGGGTCCAGAGGGTAGAACCTTAGACATCCTTGGTAGAGGTGACATTATCCATGAGCCCCTAAGCCTAAGTAATGATTTCTATTTGTTAAGGGACCAGAGGAGTGTGTTTTCTTGGGACCTTCTCTGGAGAGTTTAGAATGGGCTTAGAGATGTTTTGAAGCACAGTAGCTTACTTCCACTGTTCCAGAGAGGCCTGATTTATTCTCATTGACAAAGTCTCGAACCCTCAGTGGTAGGCTGGTCTGATCCTTTGCCTTCTACATGAAATGTGGGTAACCTAGAAATGGATCTCTGCCCTGGGCTTGTCTGACTCATATCTTGGGGCAGAAAGAGCAAGCATGTGACTGCTGGCCTGGCTAGGCTTGCCAACAGATAGCTTTCTGATAGAGCTGGGTCTAAGCTTCCATTGCGGGATGTGGGGGGGGGGTAGGGGGTGGGAGGGGAGTGGGTGGGCAATGGAACCAGCCAGTGACACATCAGTGGAGATCTTTTTGGTCATTCTGGTAGGTACGTTCTGCTTTGGCCATGCGAGCCATTCTGCTAGTGTTTCAGTACAGACCCTGGTAGACTCCAAAATGTGCCTTATGGGAATACCCAGACACATTGGGGCACCCTTGTCTAGCCTTATATAGTAACAGAGAAAAAGTGCTGGGTAGATGTGTGGGTGTGTCCATACTGCAAATGAAGCATCTCTTGAGGTTTCTGATACAATGTGTCACCACCCAAGCCAGTTTCTGAGAGTCTGGACTAGGGAGTGTCACAATCACTGCTAGACGCGCATGTCATGAGGAAGACAGAGGAGATTCTACAGGCTGACAGCTGCCTCCTGAGCCATGTCAAGCACAGGGGCTTGAGAGAGAGGTTGACTGGTCTTTTGCCTAAACTGAGAGGGGAGGGTGGCTGCTTACAGGGCTCCATTCTGGTCCTATTGAGCCCTATAATCTGGAGTATTCTCACTGGAATGAGGGACTGGAATGGACAATTTTACTGAGTCTATCAAGACGTCAGGGCCAAACTCTGCCCTAGGCGTCCCCTCTTGCTGGGGCATAGAGGCTGCAGACATTGCTCTTTGAGTGCAAGGCCCACAGACCCACTGCCTAATTATTAAGTTTCTTATCCTGTTTTGAGCCAAGGACCAGGTCTGGAGTAGATGATGCTGATGGTTATGTGCTGTTGGAATGGTCCTCCGGGTGCTCAGGAGGCTTTGTGTGTCCTCAACTGAGGTCAGCAGATTCAGAAAGTGTTGGGAAGAGCACTGGCTTCCTACACTCCAAAAGGATCATTCTCAGGCAGCTGGGGCAGAAGGCATCACCAGCTATGTCCCCACACAACAGGGGACAAGTAAAGTTTTGAGTTACAGACCTGCTTTGTTTTAGGGATTCTGTCGGAGTGAATCTTTTCTACAGAAAAAAACCCACCAGGCACTGTGGCTGTCTGTGTAAGAGTGTTTATTGTTTGCCAGATACGAACAATCTGAAGTCCCATCAGCAAGGAAATGATTAATGAAGTCAGTCACAGCTCTTCCACTGTGGACAATTTCGCAGTCACTATAAGGACCTGTTAACTAGTTAGGAAACGATACAGAAGGTTTAATGGCATCCTATTAAGGCAGGAAGGCAAACTGCAGAGAAACATGTATTATTGTAGTATTCTAAGGTTGTAACGAAGCAAAATAAAAACCCTTGCTTATATATTTAAACACAGTAAAGGGGTCCAGGTCTCAAACTGGGGTAGAAGGAGGGAGGGAGGTGGGATGAAGATATAAAATACAAAAGTCATTTGAAAATGGACAGAAAGCACTATATTAAGTAAAGCTTTGAGGTATCCAGGGCTCAGGATTCGGATTGCAGATTCCTACATTTGCATTTGCAAATGAGCAAAGGAGTGAGGGTTTCTGACTCGGTAAGGCACAGGAAAGCAACTGCTGGAAAATCCATCATGTTCCCAAGTGATAATCTAGAAGCTCCTTAAAGGGCCCTGTTCTTAGTGGGCAGCCAGGAAACTCCTGGCCAAGCCAAAGCTAGCCTTGAATGTCCTCCTTCTGATCTGTAAGAGCCAGGACACCTCAGCTAAAAGCATACATAGGCGAACCACACAGGAAGATTCCTTTGCTGTCCCAGTTAAGTTTCCTGGGCGTGACAACCAGTGGTATGGGAAGAACACAGTAATCACGGAGCGTGGAGTACGGCTAGTCCTAGCGTTTTCACGTTTTCACGTCGGAATGAAGCTGGTTGCCAACAGCTTTGCGGGCCCACCCTGGCAATTAAGCTTTGAGCCAGAAGCTGAAACACCAGCACTACTATCTAAGAACTTTTTTTTTTCCCTCCCTGATATTTAAAATGGCATGCAAGGAAGAAACTGTGTGTTTTTCAGGGCTTCTCTTTGCTCTTGGTTTAGGATTAGTAAACAGTGAGAACTGAGGAGTCTTGGCCAAGTGCTACAACCGGCTGCTTTCTCTTCACTGTCTGACCAGTGGAAGGCTATGTGTCCTTGGGCCACCCTCCTCATGGCCCTTTACCATGTGAAGTTTCCCACAGGTGTCCTTGAGAAAAACCGATAACAAAGAGAACTCAGAACATGAGGTTCGGTTATCAGCACTCATGTTCTGAAATGCTGCAGATGAATCCTCTGGCAATACATGCCTGACATCCCCCCACCTCCACTCCCCCTCCCCCTCCCCCCAGCAGATGCTCCTTTTAAAAGAGAATACACCCAGATACAATACTGCTCAGCAGCTCCCCCCGCACCCCCCCCCCCCAAGGGGAGGAAGGCCTGCGGGAAGATCTTTAAAAGGTTAGACTTTAAAAATTTTAAATAATGGTCATATTTTAATATATACTTAAATTCACAAAGGGGTAGAACAGTATATCAGTTTTATGGTGACACATTCTTTATTGAGTCTCTCAAAAGATATCTTTCTCTTAGGCTTTTTGGGCAGTAATTATATTTTCGGAGCATTAAATGATTCACAGAGACTAACCCTTACCAAAGGGAGCACATTTAAAGACGCTCACAGGATAGCTAAGAACACACACAACACTGAGACATCAGACATAAACTCGCATCTGGGCTTGGTGGCATGCCTGCAATCTCACCATTGCGAGGCAGAGGCCTGAAGAGCGTGGATTGGAGGCTAGCCTGGGCTACACAGATTCCCACCTAAAAAAGCAAGACAAAACAAAACAAGGGGAAAAAAAGGGAGGTGAGAGGAAAATTTCCCTACAACCTGATTTCGGAACCTCTACCTAGTGTGGTGTCCTTTAGTTTAACTTCTATGTAATATTTCAATGTCACCATAAGGTCTCAAGATGTGTAGTTGTTACCTAGGAATTCCCACTTATTTCAGAGTGTGACTTTTCACACACAGGCTTGGACTTGAGTCCTGAATTGATTGTGAAGCAGCTCTGGGCTACACAGAACAGAAAACGTCAGGGGAGATACAGACCATTGGCATCCCAGATCTGTTGCTTCTTGTCTGTCCTGGAGGGTGACTTCAGTAATGTACACCTCAGTTTCCTGGCTGCCTCCCTGAGCAAGGGAATCAGGTGCGAAGCACAGCACAGTTTCTGTGTTCTTTCGCTGGTTTATCACCTAGTGTATCTGTAGAAATGAGAACAATCCAGGTCTCACAGAGGTGGGGCATGGGGGCACTGAAACACCTTATTAAACACGTAGTGGGGGAGGGACTTTTGAAGTGCAATGAATCGCCACACGTTGGTACCTTCAGGACACTAGGGGGCTAGAGAGGAAGAACTGGGGTACCTCTGTTCCCCTTTGCCCACCGGCTCACCTCTGTGGCTACCAGCCTCATCGTTGTCTATTTTACAATGAACCAAATGAAACCCAGCAGGCAGACCATTGCTGGTTGGTCCACAGTGATGCGCAGCGCAGCTCCCTTTTCCAGCCAGAAATCGCAGCGCTTGGTGGAACAGATCTCTTTGATCAGCCGCCAGAGGACTCGCTGGTGGAGCTTGCTGTCTTGCTTCTGCAGGGAGAACTCAGCCTGGTTGGTCGCCTGGGTGGTGTTGATGCAGCTGGCCACCAGCATCTCCTTGGTCACATTGGCGTCAGAGCAGCCTTCGTAGTAGATCCCATCCGGGAACTGCCAGTAGTTGGCTGAGTAGTACCTGTTGCCTTCCACTCCGAAGTCGATGTCCAGCTTCCGGCCTTGCTTGATGAAGGCTCCTGGGCGGTTTTCAGCCACACGGGCTTCGGTAATCTGGCTGCTGCTGGGCAAGGCCTTCCGGTTCCACTTGAACCTGTGCTTTATGCCCCTCGCCTTGACCATGGAGAGGTGGCTGGCAAGCAGCATGCAGAGGATGGCCAGCCCCCACGTGCCCAGACGGTTCTTCATGGTATGTGAATCTGCAAGGGAAAGGCTGGGCTGTCACCGTCCTCAAAAGCCTTGGACTCCCATCCTCCAAGAGGTGACAGATTTTAAAGGAAGCCTTAGCTTATAATGATGTATCTTGCATAGGCTGCCTAGGGTCAGCTCACTACCAGCTTTGTTTGTTTTGCTCAGGGATTTCTTCACTTGGTCTGATCTCTGCTGTTTGGGGCAGATGATGTGATTAGAAAGCTATAGATTGACCAGACATAGGAAAACAGAAGCATAACAAAGGCAGCTTTTCCTTGTCTCCCCAGGTCTTTCAAGCCAACAACCCCTGGGAAGTAAGAGTTGGAACCAAGGGGCCCGATCTAGTCTGTATTTTAAGTATTCCCCACTTCCTCTTGCCCTGAGTTGATACTGTCTCTAGTATGTTCCACTGTGCACTCTAAGAAAATGGCTACTGACTCTAAAGAGATTACTGAGAAGAGATGTAAAAAGAGAGTATGGACATGCAGCCAGGAGTCCTGGTCCCCTACATCACCATCAACATGTGCTGTTGGTAAATTTCCCAATTTCATCCAGGCGACAATGTGCCCTCTGCTTATCCAAATAGCTTTAGTCACATACCTATTAAATGTCAGCTACTACATCAAGCCCTTCTGTGATATGATATAATTCTCACAAGGGAAAAAATACTTTAATCCAATTTTTTATAAGAAGTTGTTCTGGGATTCGGAGTTATCAAGTAATTTGTCCAAAGCTGCACTGCAGTGTGTGGCCAACTTGAATTCAATGTTGATTCTGAGAACATACACCATTAACTGTCCTGCTGGCAGTGAGGAAGTCAGGGGCAGGTACTGCTAATGGTTTGTGTTGTTGGGGGCATGATGACTCCTAAGCTAACAGAATCAGGGCCATCGAGGGATTTCAAGAGACATTAGGACAGTGGTTCTCAACCTGTAAGTCTCGAGTCCTTTGGAGTCACATATCAGATATACTGTATATCACTTATTGACATGACATTTTATAACAGCAGAAAAATTAGTTATAAAGTAGCAACAAAATTGTTGGGGGTCACCACAGCACAAGGAACTATATCAAAGGGCCTCAGTATTAGAGAGGTTGAGAATCACTGCCTTAGAGAAAGGGATGTTAGCAAGACTTGGGAGACTGCCAAGAATACCCAGAGTCCAAAGAGTGGCTGATCTCAGGGAATTTCCCTGTCCTTGTCATCACCAGTTTATTTATATCAGCTGTGACATCTTGCTCCTGAAGCTAGCCACTGTGTAAATCTACCCTGAAGGCCAGCACTAGAGTGTTCCAGCACCAAGTTCTTTGTCTCTGTTGACCAAGGACATAGAGAGATTCCCACAGGACAGTGGGTCAGGGCTGTCACCTAGATGAAGATTTCCTATGGGTCTCTGGAGTGCCACAGCAGGCATGCCTCTGCCACTCTGTGCTGCCTATCCAGATAGGCTCGTATCTCCTGATAGAGTGTGTAACTCTGGGGGTATCACTGATGCTTATTTTACAAACAAAACACGGAACAAGACCGAAGCCTATCCCAGCCCTGTCACTCCCAGAGGATGCAGAGGGGCCTCGCTGCCCCATCCTTGTGGGCATTGCCTATCTCAGCTCTTGGGTGGGTAAAGTACCCAACCTCTAGCACCTCCCACCCCAGTCACAATGAACTCAAATGACTTTTTCTCAAAGAGGTCCAAGTATGAAGTAAATATTTATTTGATCTCCTAAATAGGGACCATACCCCCATGTTATCAGACCATATCATATCATGGTAGGAGAAATCTTAAATAAGAGTACTCTCATGGAAGACATCAAGAGTGAGTCTATAATTAAAAAAAAAAACAAAAAACAAAAAAGACAAAACAAAACAAAACAACAACAAAAACGAAGGCACAAATTTCTTGAGAAAGATCTAAGTTTTCACAAATAAGGGCTTAAAAAATTTCCCGCCAGTTAGCCCTGAAGTACCATTTCCCAGTAGCATCAGATAGGAATAGGAATGCAGAGGCAGCTAGGCACGAGGCCTCGCAGCTTTCCTGCCTGGGACCTGCAACAGGAAGGGAAGTCACAAGCCACTACTTGCTCTGGGAAATCCCTGCCACCTACCTTGGTTCTCTGCTACTGTGACCTCTGGAGTCTGGAGCCTGCTGCACTTCTCCGGAACACTTTCTCCAGGCCACCACTCAGCTATATAGGCGCTGCTAGGGGGGTGAGGGTGGAGGGATGTTCTACCGCCCTCCCAACAAGGCAGCCCGTCCCTCCACAGCAGGACCAATCAAGGGCTCCCGGGTCACTCCTCCATCCTGGAAGATTGAAGTTTTTCGTTGCTCTCTTCACTGGAACCACGTGAAGATCTTGAAGTTAAGACCTGAGAACAATATTTCCAACTCCAGCTTGGGAGGCTTTCATTGCCCACAGCAAGGGGGCTCAAGGAAACCTTTCTGGACACATTTGTCGTCCTGCCCCTTAAGACAAGCCTCCAGTAGCAAGCGGCGCGGGGTGGGGGGTGGGCTCTTTCAGGCAGCCTCTAAGGGAAGGGATAATAAAGAATGGGCATTTGCCTGCATTCCCATGTCCTGTAGTGGAGCCCATAAAAACGGAAGAGTTGCTAGGCTTCTCCTGGTAAGATGGGAAAGCAGGAACGAGCAGAGAGATAAACTTCATAGAACTTTGGGTTGTTTGGGGTCCTTGAGGTTACTTAAGGATCAAGGTTAACCCCAAGGCCAGTAGGTTTCAGACCGGTGAGAACCTGGGAGGAAGAGCTAGATGAGCCGAAATCAACCACACACAGGTGTTATAGCACTGAAAGTGATTTCCCTATAGCGTCTCTGCTAAGGCAGATGTTCAGTGCTGTGAGCAGGGGATGCTGGAACCATGCCTCCACCCCACCGCGGGAGGCTCACAGGTATGGGTGACTGTCCCCAGGCTTTAAACACTGGGACTTTATGGAGTGTTCCTGTTTTGGTCACTATGGAAAAGTAAAATTAAAAGTGATTTCTGTAGGTAAGGATAGGTGAGAGATTGCCTGTAGGCATAATACAGTCTTCAGTGTGATCTCATGGTTCACTGCGTCTCCAGTTCTGGGCTCCTTTGCAAATTAAGCTGCCTTTCCTGTATGTCAGCAGATGGCGCCAGAAGAATGCACAAAGATTTTCAGTTTGGAGATGACCTCAAACTGCCCCAACAGAACTATTGTACTTGGGTTAAGGATTTCCAGCTGCGCCCCCATCCCTTGCCTTTGTTTGACTTTTAAAAATCATTTCATTTCCTCTTTTAAAAAATGTTAGCTTTTCTTCGTAGATTTAGAAGCTTTTTGTGAATGTGGACACACATGACACGCACACCTTCACTGCAATCTTTGTGTAGATTATTTGCAAATTACAGAGAAATGTAAGCAAGCAAACAAACAAAAAAAGCAAATACTTCTAATATTTTACTATCGTAAGACGATTATCCCTGAAATTTTGTTGGTTATATACAAGTGTAAGGACATAATTAGGGTTTGATGCAGAAGGACCCAGAACCTCTAATCTATCAACTCTGTACTAGCTGGGTCACAGGGTCAGACAAGACCAAGGCCACTTAGCCTGTGGCACCGCAGTCTGGAACCTCATCCCTTCATACTGAATCTTTGTATTGGCCCCGATACTGCCCATCTCCCCTGCTTTCTATTCCTTTTCTGAGTGGAGCGTTGGCAGAGTATGGTAGAAGGCAACATCCAAACTGAAGAGATTGCAGATTCCTTTTGAAAGTGATAGGGTTGTTCTCAGAGGCACCAAGAAGTGTGGAGGACAGAGCATGCTGGAGAGGAAGAAGGAACTCTGCAAGCAGCCAAAGGCAAGTGTGAGCAGCGGTGGAGCCGGCTCAGGCAGCTCTGCCTCACAGGTGGCCTTCCAATCCTATAGGAGTGAAGCCAGTGAGCAAAAGGAAGGCTTCTTTACTGGAGCAGGAAGACCAGGGTCAAGGGCATTGTCTCCCTACCCTGACAGAGATGGGAAGGTTACTAGGGTGTAATGGACCACCCCTGGGATGTGAGTATTCCCCTGGTATGTGGGTGTTCCAGGACCCCGGGATCTGTGGCACATATCTTGTGAATGTACAAATATCAGAAATGTAAGTGTGCTGAAAAGAAGCCAGAGGGAAAAGGGCGACTCTAGTATGCATGAGTGGGTTTTTTTTTTTTAATGCAATAAATTATTCAATCTGGTTAGCTCTTGGATTGGGTAAGAACACTTAAAAGTAAATATAGTGACACTACCTTAGATGTGAAATAAACTCTAGTTCTAAAGGTTTCTGTGTGAGAAGATCATTCCTCGAATTCACCCCAAGGAAGAGAATAGAATGGGCTAGCCAACCTCTATCACTAATGCAGGCGGAAGGGAGGGAGGGAGAGAGGGAGGGAGGGAAGGAGGGAGGGAGGGAGGGAGGGAGGGAGGGAGGAAGAAATATCCTGCTCCAAGATGAGGTGGGACCCTAAGAGATCATGAAGGAAGACACCCCATGAGTGAAATCAGTGCCCTTGTGGAGAAGCTGAGAAGCCCCTCCTTTGCTTCTGCCAAGGGATAACAAGCAAAAGTTGGTTGTCTATTAATCAGGAGCAGGCACGCTCACCTCCTGGCACCTTCACCTAGAACTTCCTTGTTGTGGTTAATTTTGATTGTCAAATTGATTGGATTGAGAAGTGCTCAAGGGACCAGTGAAGTCACCTCCAGGGTGTCTGTGAGAGTATTTCCAATGCTGGTCAGGACTCTGACCTACTGACTGGACCTAGCCTCTATAATGGTTGACTCACATTATAGAGGAAGAGTCCTGGAGAGCTTCATCTTGCCTTGGCCACTTCCTGCTTGGTCCTTTTCTCTCTTCCTGTCTACAATGTGGTGAGGACTCTTGACTAGAGATTGGAGCTATGGTATAACAACTTCCTCCAAACTGAGGCTTTCCCTCCCAGGAAGAGAATAGGGAAACTGAGTAAGGCACTAATCAAAGCTTACAAGTCTCAGAAAGCTGAAACCTGAAGGATCCACAAGCCCCTCCCCTGCCCCACCCCAAGGATATCTGACTTCTAAGGGACAAGTCACCAGAGGAGCCACAGGCACCAGCTTTAATCTCACAGGGAACTCCAGGGATGCTGCTGCCTGAGCTGTCACCTTTGTCTCTGGATGGGTTCCAGGGCGATGTAGTATTCTTTCAGTCATGTGTGCTCCCTACACTCCTATAAGGAGTCTCAACAAACTCACTGGGGCACTGAGCTAGACTTGAGAGAAGCTGTTTCTTGTGTCTATCATTGCTGACCTCTCTGTTACAGACTTTCATTGGTGCCTCCTCGTGAAAAGTTACACAAAACAGCTGGACCATGAATGGAGACAGACAACCAGAGATGAGTAGAGAAGGTGTAGCTTCTTGAAGCTGAGAAGGGGCCAAAGCATGCCTAAAACTCAGATTTTCTCATCCTGAGAACTGTGGGAATTTGGCTGTTCCCTGGCCTGGCCCAGGAAGACCCCAGCAGATAGACTGACTTAGTGTAGCCTCACCTGGTGCTCATAGCAACCGATAAGCCTGTGAGTCTCCAAGGCTATCGGGACTGGTTGCTTATCTGACTGCCTGGTCAGATAAGAAGTCCTTCTAAGGACTGGACTTATATGGGCTGGAATTCTTTTATGACCTTGTGAAGTTTCTTCTCCTGGCTCCTGTTCTACCTGAGTATGCAAATGAAACATCCTGGATGACAGACACCACATGCATCCAATGGGGTATTCTTCCTAGGGTATAAATGTCCTTGCCCCCTCCAAACATCAGTCTCCTGGGTGTTCTTTCTGGTAGTCATTTGGGATCTGCCTATGGCCCTACCCATGCTAAACCTCCCCAGATTGGGCTAGTGCTCAATAGTCTGACCATGCTAGATGGATGAAGCAGGGGGTGGAGTGGGGGCGAGGTGGGGGAGGTGGCGAGCCAGGCAGCATTTTATTGGGAAAGAATAGCTGTATGGCCTTTGCATTGGGGAGGAGTAGCTGCATGGTCCCTGCACTGGCAAAGAATGGCTGCGTGGTCCTGCTTTGTGTGCTAACATATGCAGCCATAGTCAACCTGTATGAGACGGAGCACCTATGGAGCAGGCAGGGCCCCCTGGCTTTTTGCCCATGTGGTATGAGATGATGTGCCTCCTTGAGGTGGTGGTGGCATGTTCCTTGAGATGAATGATAGGACATGAAATCAAGGCAAAGCTGTCAGAGAATGCGAGTCCTTGGGGGGAGTTTTAGGGGGATCATATTCTATATGATATGCAGTGCTGTGCTTTGTTGATGAGCTACCACGTGACTATGGGGATGCCCCTTGAACCTCTGGTGAACTAGAGACTAGATTATATTCCCTACAGTCTCACACATGAGATTGAAAGCGGGCTGTGACATCAGTTGCATGGCTTGTGTTGTGGGTGATGAGACATGTAAATAAGTCTGAGTTGTTTTCTCAGAAAGAACTTGCCTGGATAAGGGAGGGAAAAGATGTGTGGATGTGTCTGCACACTCACCTCCAGTTTGTCGAGGAAAGCAGAAGAAAGGGGAGAGATGGAGACGTTAGCCTGTGGTTTCTTAAAGCTAGCAGGGCTCAATGGCAGAGGAATGTGAGTGAGATCTATGCTAAAGAGCCTGTCCTGAGATCCAAAGACTTGGAGCCTGGGGGAAGAGCTGGATATTGAAAAGAACAAGGTGGAGATGATAAAAGATACCTTTTGGGACTGACCTTTCATACAAAGGACCTATCCACGGTCCAGCATGAGATGGAGCCTTAATAATGACCCTGTACCAAACACTATGTACTCAGGGAATGATCAGTATCGGAACTGCTTGAGCTGGAAGGACTTTTAAACAACTCTGAAAGCATCACAGCCTGGTCTGCAAGGTCAAAGGATGGGAGTGAATGGGATCCACCGTGTGCCTTGGAAACAGGAAAACTGGCTAATATGACTGTCCAACCCTCCATGGGAGAAAGGCTGCACACCCTGAAGCAATACAGAGGAAACAGGATCCAATGGACTGGCTCCTAGGAGCAATTGGAGACAATTATTGCCTAATGAGGCCCCACAAATGTCAGAGACTGATGCATAATACAAGGAGGGCATTGTTGGGGAGCTGAGTATGAGAGGGTGGTGGCTGATGGTGGTTCCCCAAGGTGGGTAGGGCTGGATTCACAGGAGAGTTAAGGGAGACTGATTCAGCAGGGACCTGGGGAATGGTCTGGGCCTTCCGTGGCTTTACTGAGACCCACGGTGGAGTTTGATCCTTATAAGGCAGAGAAACTTGGTGGACTTGAATGATTTAGAACAGCTTGAAAAGAGATTAATTACCTCAACTCGAGGGGATGGCAGAAGGAGCAAAATAGAAAAGGGGTCTGTTGGGGTCACTCCAAGGCAAATGTGGTGAGATTTGTGTCAAGCTGAAGTTTTTAGGGAGAAAATTAACAGAGAGTCAGTGCTGTGCCAGTCTGGAAGGTTCTAAAGCCTGAGAAGCAATTCACAGAATTGATAAATAATAAAACAACGCAGATGAAAAGGACTGGGGGTGAGTGCCTATCTCCCCCCTGACTATGCAGTGTATGCTTCTCCCCGTTTGTCCAGTGCCATTGCCCAGTTGCCTAGTTGTTGACAGCCCCGTGTGGCCAGTTGAAAAGAAAATGCTATGGCGCTGGCCTGCAGCATGTCAGAACTAAGGATCCAACTCCAGAAGCAGGCATGGTGGCCCGAGCTGGCCTGAGCTCTGCTGAAGCCACCAACCGTGAGGAGAGGGACAGACAGACAGCAGTCCACTGTGGTAGCAGGATCACAGAATGAGAAGCCAGGTGGCTCATGAAAGGCGGCTGATATGGAGAGCTTCAAAGGGTACTGGCTTCCGTCCATGCTGCTGTATGCAACATTGTCCTTTAGACAAAACAGCAGACACGATGAGATCATGTTGTATTGGGCATTTGCCAGCATTGTTTTCTTAGCATTCCCTTAGCTATCCAAGATTATTGGCATACATGATAGTGAGTCTTTACAGATCTTATCTTATCTATCCTCCTTAAGAATATTTCACTGTATAATGCTAAATATTTTATGCCCTACAGTTTTTTTTTCTTTTTTTCTTTTTTTTATATAGGGCCTCATCATGTGGCTTTGGCTGGCCTGGAACACTATGTAGACCAGGTTGGCCTGCCTCCTGAGTGCTGAGGTTAAAGACATGCCATTGTGACTGGTAGTCCTATAGATTTTTAAAAGCACCTGGAAGAACAGTAAATAAAGAAGAAGCAGCTAGAGTTTAAATGAAGACACTGTGTGGGTGGGAAAGACATTGTTTTGAGTTGTTGGCCAGGAAGGCCCTCAAGGTCTCATAAATTATAAAAGCTATTGTCACTGCTGTTGGGTGCATGCCAGAACTAGATGGTAAGCATCTATTGCTAAAGACATTGCACAATTTGGATTCAGGATATGGGAGTGAACTGAAAGTTCCCTCCATGTTGGCTTTGATAGTGCCGGGAAGTCCTATGTGGACTGCTGGGGGAGAATTGTCACCAACTGTCCTGCTTGGCTATATAGACTTTAGGTCTATGATTACCACATGCTAGGCAAGATATGCTCAATGGTACATCGGTGACATGACTGAGTGTAGCCAAGTGCTTTCTGATTGGATTTTAAGGCCCAGTCCACAAGAAGGGCCAGTCTGCTGCCTTAGTGGTCCACACTCCTGTAAGTAACCCCATTACCCACACTGCTCTAACAACCTCAGTCAATTCACTGGTTCACTAAGCTAGAAATACTTTGTTTAGTCTGTCATTGTGGCCTTTTGGGGGGTGAATGGCCATTTGTTCATTTTTTCCCTATGAAAAGTCACATAACCGCAGTCAATAAATAAATCATGAATGGCGTTCTCTCAAACTGTGAGGAATAACTCCTCCTCCTTCTCTTCCCATATCTGTAACTAGGCATTTGGTCATAGTGACAAGAAAGTGACTCATACATCCCCACCCACCAAGACCCTGGTCCTGTGCCTTAGAAGCATTGTGATATACAGCAAGGCATACTAGATAAAGGCTGCTACCCATCTCAGGCAGGAAGGAACTGGTGCTTGTGAGCTAGACTTTGGTTCTAGAGAAAACTGGAGATTAAGAAAGTAGGACCAGAGTGGGCTTTGTGTTTTAAGGTGATCTCTGGGTTGCCCAGAAATGAGCGGGCCAGGAAAGGGTGGAGATTTCCAGTCGGAAGTTGGAAGGCTGGGGGAGGGACAGACAACGCCATGCTCTTCAATCAGTTTAAAGTTCCTTGGTCTATGTTTCTCAATGTCTCTGATCATTTTGAAGGTACAATTAAGTGAAATTGGCCTTGAACTTGAGCTTCTCTTGACTCAGACCTCTTGAGAGTATCAAGTTGATGACCGCTCCTAGGTACGGTTGAAGAGAAGGTTTTTTTTTTTTACTGTAGATGTGAGGAAGAGAACAGCCAGAAGCATTTGGAAGCTGAATGCAGCCCCAAGAATAGACCAGCCATGGGGGTGGGGGCAGAGAGGAAGAAAAGAGAGAGGGAGTCAAGTGAGTGCATCAGGAAAGAGGGAAGAATCAAGGGAATGAGGAAAGAGCCTAAGAGAATGTGTGGCCCAAAAGGCTGGGTTATGTAGAAAGAGAAGCTGGGGGAAGCAAAGGCTGGAGAGGTTTAGGATAGGGGGTGAGTGATACATGCTGCGTGGAACTGGGACTCTGTAACCGGTACTTGTGATACTGAGAGAGTCTGGTGGCCACTGTCATCATTCTGAGTGGTCTTTACTCTCAGAGAGTCCCTCAGGTGCTGGCCATGAGCTCTGTCTATAGCCACTCCAGTTATCACATTAGAAGAGAGTATCTGCCTTTGCTCCCTGAAGAAGAACCTTCTGCCTCACACAAACACTGCTGTGCCTTCTGGGCATCTCTGGGGGAGGCCACAGTTTACAATGACAATTGGTCCCTACATCCATGCAGAAGCACCACAGGTTCCATCCTCAAGGCTGCTACAAAGAAGGCTTATCAAATGCTATTGGGCACATACACTTGGGAGGGCAGAGTTCCATATGCACCCTTCCCCTGAAATAGTATAAAGCATTGCAACTTTGCAATGGCTGCTTTGAACTCACTGGCATGTGTTAGCATGTTGATTGTTGACCTACAAAAGGCACTAATGAAGTACTTACGGCTGTAAAAGCAATTGGCAAAGAATAGAGGTTGGTGCCAGAGATTGGACTGGCGATAACCCTTGGTTTCAAATTAAAGCTCTCTATGCAGGTTCGCTTTGGTGGAGAAGGCAATTACCCAGCTTCAGAGCCAGACAGGAAAATGCCAAGGAGGCACTTCTTGGGACTAGATGTGGCAAGAAATAGGAATTAAGGACTCAATATTTTAAGTGTTCTTATTGAGGTATAACATACAAAAAAAAGTGCACACACACACACATACAAAAATTCAGTCATTTTTTTTTCCAACAAACTCTATACCTCTATCTATGAATGTATCTATGATTATCCCCAGCACTCAGGTCCTCAGTGATACCCAATGTCTTGAATTCTACTACCAGACTGGATTCCCTTGTCTTTTTGTATGGAATAAAGATGAACTCACATGGTGGGACATTCACCAACACTGTCATTTTAGAAACATGGTCTTAGGATTCTCCTTGCTGGTATTTGGTTATATAAACAGACCACAATGTACTTGTCTGTTCGTCTTTTGTGAATGAATCTATTGCTATGAAAATTCTTATGTAGGTCTCCTGGTAAACATAGTTTCTATTTCTGTTAGGCAAATACTTGGGAGTGGATTTCTGACCACTGGTGAGGCATCTGGTATACCCTTATGGGAACACCCACTACCAACTCGGACATCCTCAATTTAAAGGATTGCCTAAATCCCCATTCCACTCTAACTACCACACGAGAAAATGTCCGATTTTGCATCTGGATATGAACCAACAGTCAATGGAAGTGACAAGCAGATGTGAGGGTGCACACAGGGAAGGAGAGCCAGGTATGAAACAAAGTCAATGCAGGAAAGGCCAAATTATCCCAGAGACAATTTAGACAGGGCAACACATTCTTAAGAGAGTCAACAAGGCCCAGAGGAGAGGGAGAAGGTGAAGAAATGCAATGCAGCCTTCTGAGAAGTGAGCCCAAGAGAAACCCCCTCTTGTAATAGCTGGCACCCACATAGCCCTGGCTTGCCAAACATCTTAGTGTGTGATATGGGCACGCCCTTGCCCTTCTGCATAGTTTCCTTGTGAGGTAGAGAAACAACATCTGGACAGAATGAGAAGTCAGAAGGAAGAATACCAAGTTTCCACCAGATGGGAGGGAAATGTGGAAATGGTCTCTTTAAAGGCCACTTAGAGTGAGTGGAGAAGGTAGTGTTGTACTTGTCTGGCGCATGACGTTACCTTCGCACCCCCAGGGCACACAACATTCATTCTTTCACGGCCCAGAGCCTGCCTCCAGCAAATCTCATTGACTCCGAATGAGCTTTTGGTCCGTGCACATTCAATAACCTTGTATTATTTCTACTTTCTTCATTGGCCCTGCTTTCAGTTATGACCCCTCAAAGGGATAATTATTCAGTTTAGTAAGCTGGTATACAGAGGAAGCATCTTCAGACTGGATTGGTGAGAACAGACCAACGCTTGTGGTCTTCCCTTTCATTGAGTTCTTTGGTCCATGAGTTCTCAATGGGACAGGGCAGATGGCACACAGCAGAGAGGGCCTGGAGGCTTAGGAATCTCCCAAGTGCTTTTCCTTCTACACTGAAGTTGGAGCCTTGGAGAAATGAGCTTTATTAGGAAGCTGAATGGGTGACTCTCGCATGTAAGAGCACATCCCTCGCCTGAGTGGTGTCAGTGAACAGGGTGGTAGGCATGCCCACAGGTTGGGCTTTGTATCATGAAGGCAGAAGACCTTGCCAGCTTTCCACAACTCCCACTGAAGTACAGCCAACACTCACCGCTTCATGTTAACTCGTAATTAGTCCAGCTTTGTGCCAGGACTGTTTGTCACATTATCTGTGTGGGAGGAGTACTATCTGGCTTAGAGTTCACAGACATCAGCCAAACTAAACAAATTTGGTCGAACATGAAACTTCACTTGGTGCCAGACACAGTGGTCCAACGTTTGAGCTATAGACAAAGTGGTAACTTTTATGTTTGTTCTGGAGTGGCCACAAGCAGGTGGCACCCTTGAAAATCCTAGAGCAAATGACAAGCAGTGACTTCTATCTGTGCAAGGGCACAGAGTGTACCAGATAGTAGTATCTTCAGTAGAGACTTGGGGGAGAGCCCAAAAAGCCCACACAGTTCTGAGGATGTCTTAGGACTTGTTTAGAATGATGGGCACACTACTAGGATCTTATGAGAGACGGTGTCAACTGAATTGTGTCCTCACAGAACGTAGAGGTTGAGATTCTAATCCCTAGTACCTCAGAATGTGACTGTATTTAGAGATCAGGTTCATCAAGGAGAGAGTGGTTAGTATGAGGTCATATGTGTGAGACATAATTCAAACACAGCCCAAGTCCTTATAAGGGAAGATGACTATGACACAGATACACTCAGAGGGAAGGCTTTGGCAGAGAGAAGGTAACCTCTGTACCAGATTCCTGAACACCACTGTAAACTAATGACAAAGGGTTTCCATAGTATACTTCTAGGGGAAATAATGGTGTGCCTTTGGGGAAGTGACAGATAGCTGTCTTGGGATGTGAGCTTTTTAAATTGGAGACCATTGTGAGGGCCTGATAAAGCCATATGTGGCAAGAACAAGGCAAGGAGACTAGACAGGACCATTGAAGGCAGTGGTCCAGGCTGGTGTGTGCTCTGTGGGGATTATAAATAATAATTGCTAATCTTCCCTCTATAGGACCAAGGTCTGTTCACTGTGAAAAAAAAAAAAAAAGCAAGCAAGCAAGCAAACAAACAAACAAAAAACCAGAGCTCTCCTGAGAAACAGAGCCCAAAGTGTTACAACATACAGAAAAATGTAGGTATGCTATATATAGCATATCACACACACACACACACACACACACACACACACACACACACACACACACACACACACACACACACACACACACACGAGATTCACCCTGAGGATTTGGCTCATATGATGATGGAGGCTAAGAAGTCCCATGATCCCTTCTAGCTAGGGTGTGTTTCTAGGTCAAAGCTCAAGAATCAGCAGCACTGATGTAAACCCTGGTCACAGAGCTAAGCATCTGGACGCTGCAGGTGATGCAGGAAGCAGATTGGGCAAATTCCTCCTCCTTCCCACGTTTTTGCTGTAGTCAGGCCCTCAAGGGATTGAATGCTGACTGCCCCACACAGCGGCAAGAAGACTTCTCTTCACATAGCCATTGATCCAAACAGTAATTCTTTTTGCAAACACTCCCATAGACACTCAGATTAATGATAAATCTGGGAACCCCTTGAGGTATAAAATTAGCCATCACACTATATCTGTTTTGGAAATATGAAAAAGAAAGAAAAATCATTATCTAGAAGTAACTGAAAAATCAGTATCAGATCAGGATGCCCAAGACCAAGCTCTCAGCACAGAGATGCATTTGCCCCAGAGGGACAGAGGCAGGGAATAAGAGACAAAGACAGGAGGTAGAGGACAAAGGAGAAGAGGAAGGGAAGAAGGGAGGGGGCGGGGTGTTTGTCCTGGAGATGGGGAGACAAGGGACCCCTCTGGATAGAGAGGAGACAGCTGAGGCTCATAGGAAAATGGTGGTTTGTAAAGGTAGAGGGGAAGCCCTGTGTTAGGATGAGGTATTAATTGTAACTGAAATGTTAATTAGGTGAGCCAAAGGGGGCTTCGGATTGCTGGACTTCAGCACCTTCATAGCTGGCTCTTGGTAGACAACCTCAGGAGGAGGAAGTGTCAAATAAGGGAATAGACCTTGGTGGCTGGCTTTAGAAATGCAATCCAATGATTTTTAGCAAGGCAGAGGGCATGGGGGAGGGGCAAGGCTGCCAGAGCCATGCTTGCCAGGGCTAGAGTCCCTTCAGTAACCACCACTAACAAAATCACTTTGGTACATTCCCTGTGTATTTCATTTCCTTGTCGTTTCAAGAAACATACCTATATCTAATATTGCATATTTACAGATGTGTGCTTTGATTTTTATAACAACATACAAACTAAAGAAGTTAAAATTTTTTAAGATGAAAATTAAAGTATAAAAACTACCTTATGTATATTGTAGCATGTACAGTTCTTTTTTTGTAGAAAGCAAAATAGTACATTTACTTTCTTTTAAACCCAAAAGCAATACTAAGAAGATGGGGTAAGAAGCTAATATAAACACAAGTTCTACCCTAGCCCTATTTTTATCCAAGCCAGAATCACCAAATGGACTGGAGAGACCATCTGGTCAACAGAGGATCTATCAGCAATGCCTCTGATCTGGACTCCTGTTTCTTCTTCTCCTCTTGCCCTTTGGTAGACCTGGAACAAAGCACCAGATGATACTGAGTGACTATTCCATCCAATCTTGACCATTGAATCCCTCCATGGCAGCCTGAGCCTCTTTGTATATATCACGCTCAACTAGAGTATACTCCTTCAAGTATCCTGTATGCCTGTCCAAATTATGGTGGATAAATTTTATTTCCCCATATCTGACAAATGTGGATATCTTATTCAGTGGCTTCTTCATGGACTCTAGTGATTAAGAGAATCTAACCTTCAACAGAGCCTTGTGGTCCAGGTCCATTGTCATCCTACTTCACACCAATATAATCCTCCCACATCTGTGCTTGGGACCCCTCTTCAGAGCCAAAGCTGCAGCCCTGCCATTTCTTTGCTTTTTCTTTTAGCTTGAGGAGTTTTTAAAGTAACGAGTGTTTTTTAAAGCATAGTTTTTAGTTGCTGTGAAACATTTTATTGCACATGTATTTTAAAACTTATATTGTGCTTTAGTGTTAAAATCAAATTGGCTCTGAGAACCGGGGTTCAGAATCAAGTACTATCAAATTCTCTAGTGGGATCAAGTATTCGATGGCCATCGGATCAATGGGAGACATGTTGTCATGGTTTATATTCTGCTGGTCCTTATCTGGTGGGTGCAATCAATGAGAGATGACTGAGTCATTTCAACACTAACTGCATCAATGGGTTAATCCATCAATAAGGTCACATTGAATGGGCCATTAGGAGCTAGGGCTTCCTTGGAGAAGGCAGGTCCCTGGGGATGCCTTTGCAGGGGCTATTTTATTCCTGGCCCTTTCCTGTCTGTCTCCTTCTCTGCGTTCTGACCATGAGGTGAGCAGCCCACTACACTACACCCTTCCCATTGTAATCTTTGCCATCGGACACCCACCATAATAGTGTCAAACGACCATGAACCAAAATTTCCGAAACTTTGAGTCAAAGGAAATTTTTCCTCAATTAAATTGCCATCAGGTTTTGATGGCAGCAATGGAAAGTATAACTAACCAGCATGGATACCATAAGAAATTTCTGTCGCACTGGTCACCTTTTAAAGCATCACCACGAAAGTCCCTGGGAAGGTAGAGAGTGACTATCTGGAAGTTACCGGTGTGAAAATCTACTAATTTCTTGGTACAAGAAGTGCCTTGAATGGACATAACACAATCAGTTCATCCTAAGGGAAAACTTAAAATTACTTTTATGATTAGGGGTGTTCCTGAGAAGTAATGACGTTATTGTAAATATCCTTCACTTTCTTTCCCATGGACATTTTGGGACAGGATTGCTTGTGGTATTAGCAGGGCTGAAAGAATTTAAAGTAAGGTCCCCAGCCTGTGCCTACCCTTCCTCTCTCTACCTTAATGCACCTTGTAGAGGGCCTGGAGTTCACAGATGTGACCCTCTAGGCTCACCCAAACTTTCAATCTCATCATTCCTTACAGCCACGCTTCGGCTATCTATGGGGCAGAGTCAAACATTCACATGGTGTCATCCACTCAGGAGAGAACAGGGAAGAGGATGGCTGCTGTAAGAGGTGAGGTCTGGACTTAGGGCAGAGATTTCTAACATCCTTAGTACATGGTTATGGTTTTGGAGAAAGATGATAAGATCAGAGGAGAGGCCTTCAGGGGACTCTTTAAGCACCCAATGTGTGACAACTTGGATCTGAGGTCTTTTTGTTTGTTTGTTTGTTTGTTTGTTTGTTTGTTTAGAAGCCAGTGTCTCAGAAGAAGTGTGACCTGGGGCCCTGTGGGACAACAATTGCCCTCTGAGGCCTAATTCCCTGCCCTATTGGGTTGTCAAAGTATCATGAAATGTTGGATTCAGAAAAAACACTTTGAAGGATCAGTCCTGGGCTCTTGGGGTGAAAGGCAGAGGCCTCTTTCTTCCGGATGCTGGTTTTGAGGCAGTTATGCCCAAAAATCCCTACCATCATTCTGAAGAAAATTACTATATATCTCACACATGCCTCTTGAACCCCTGGGGCCTATATACAGCTTAGAGAAAGCATATGTCCCCAAACGCCACCTTCCTCGTTCCCTTGCTGGATCTGTGGACAACTTACACAGAACAAGTGAGTCTTCCGAAGGTCCGAGGAGACTGGGGTCAGATAATGCAGAAGAGAGTCTGGGTCTTAGAAAGAGCTCACTAGGGAAATCAGCTGATGATGTCAGCTCTGAAGTGAGCAACAGGCTCCACTGCCAGTAGGGCATACATTCTGCCTACTAGGAGAGACTCTTTAGAATAAGAGAAGGTACGTTCTCAACTTTTCCATATTCTACTATGAAATTCTTAATCCCCCTGACTGGACCTGCAGGTTGGCAAAAGCAGCTTTTAATGATGCAGTTGCAGAACTAGACACACGGAGTGAAGAAAAACTGTAGGGACTCTGTTCATCATGCAACTGCTATGTGATAACCCAACACTGTGGACCTCGGGCATGCAGGGCGATGGTGAAGGGCAGAATAAGGAAGCCTTGCAGGATGTGGATGATGAAAATCAGTGAGACACATAAAGCCTACAAGAGAGCACATCTCTGACCTCCCTCCCTCCCCACTGCTCCCCTTGGAAGTTCCTCATTGTCACTGAGAACCACCAAATTTGACTTTCACATTTGGTCTCAGAATTTAGGTTCCTGCCTCGTTGGGTTTTTTTTTTTCCCTCTCTCTTATTTTTTCATTTTTTTCTCCCCTCCCCCCTTTTAAAAACAATTTTCAGAAGTTCTTAAAGGCAATAGTGAATTTCTGTGGATTTTACTTGTCCCAGCTTTTAGGTTCTTTACGACACTAACAGGCCTGCAGAGGCCTTTTCAGCATTACCGTATTGTCTCCAGCCACATGTGGCAAGATCATCTTGGAAATGGAAATGACAGGTGAAAGCCAATAGACTTCTAGGTGATGCGTCTAAGAAAGACTAATCACATGATAGGGACGTGTGTGCTGTCATTTTTCCTTTTTAATTGTTTAAATTGAATTTTATACCAATGTTTAAACCTAACTGGGTGTTAGCTTGAGGTGCTTTGGGGAGTCTGTTGTAATGGTTTGGCTGTAAAATGTGTCTGGAACTCTGCTGATGTGTCGCTGAAAAGCATGGCGCTGGTAACAGTTCAACAACCCATGGCTGCTCCTTCTTGCTGACTCCTCCCCCTCTGAAGCAGGTTAGCACTGAAGGTGGTATGGAAGCCTGCATGCCTGTTCAACTCTCTTCCTCCTCCCTTGATCCTCAGGCCCCTTCCCTCTTCCTTGCTCCCTCAACCTCTTCTGTTCAGTATGTGTAACTTGAAGCTGTACTACTCGATATCTGACTAGAGCCACAGATGCAGAATCTGTATTGTTCTTACTGAAACACAGCATGGCATTAACATTAAACTTAAATAAAACAAACCTAAATTTTTTAAAAAAAAAATAAGAGAAAGTAGCTGGGTGTGCTGAGGTAGGTAGATTTCCACAAGTTAGAGGCCAGCCAGGAGACCTGTCATAAATGACCCTAGAAACAAAACAAAGAAACAAAATAACAAAAGAAACCAAAAAGCAAAGACACGTCTGCCATGTCCTGAGCCCTCAATGATCCCACCAAATGTCTGTCCATAGCTAGAGTTAGATCAACTCCAACCTCAGCATCCTTGAACTTCATTCAGATCAGCAGCACAATATGATCTGGGAGCTTGCAGACCCCACAGACTCTGAAACTCTGAGCCTGCCTCCTGCCTGCAGTTTCAGGACCTGCATTTAATTAGCCTTGAGTGACAGAGGGACATGAATGAAGGCCTTCACTGATGGGGTGGCTCCCCATGCTGATTTAGCTAAACATCTCACTAATGGCAACCTCAGGACTGGGGCTGAACTTCATGGCTTTCACACAGAGGGGCTTACCCAATCCCTTTCCACACGCCTTTTGTCATTTGCCCAAGGCTCTCCTTCAAGAGTATTTCTGGTCTCTGCCTTTGTGAATAGGTCAGAGCTAGGCAGCTTTTCATTCCTTGATCTTCCAGAGGGCAGCAGATTTCTCTGCATAATGTCTGCATCAGCAATACCTTATCACCTGGGAACTTTTTTGAAATGTAAATCCCAGGGTCCAACCCTGTTCTCAGGAATGAACAACCTTGCAGATTCAGCTGCCAGTGTGGAAACTCAAAAGGCCTTGTGCTAGAGTGGCTCATGGGTCCAGGAGAGCATCATCTAAGAACTTGTTCTAAGATCCAGGAGTTGGGACTGGCAGATTAATATATATATATATATATATATATATATATATATATATATATATATATATATATATATATTCAAGTTCAAGGAGCCCTGCTCCAAGTCAAGAGGTATCCAACAAAACATGTGGGCCAGGTTTCTAGTTTCCCTGACAAATTGGGCAGGACTCATAGCTGAAGGCAAAGGGTGGAAATAGGTTAGTGTAGCCAAATCCCAGTGTGGGGTAGAGTTCTGCCGGAGCCAGAGAGGTCACCTAGCTTAGGTGAAAAGGAATCAGAATGTTTGGGTCAGCTGGCCAAGTCAGGGAAAGTTGGCTTCTGAATTAAGGCTTCTGTGGAGCAGGCAGTGGTACAGACCCATTTCCCTCTTGAGGCAGAAGACACTTTTAAGTCCTTAAAGGAGAAGGGGACAGGGCATAAAGGCAACACCAGGTGGTTCTCTGGAAGAACAGGTAGGGTTAGACTTAAATAAGAAAATACTACTTATTTTTTTAAAAACATGTTTGGGTGCATGTGGAGGCTGGAGGTCACTCTTGGGTGTCCTCTATGAGCCATTCACTTTACTTTTGTGTCATGTTCTCTCATTGATCTGGAACTCCCCGAGTAGGCTTGCCTGACCAGCCAGCAAGCCCCTTTCCAGTGCAGCATTGCAAGTGAATGGCATCATGCTTGTCTGTTTAATGTGGTTCTGGGCATTGAACTCAGTCCCTCGCATTTGCATAGCAAATCCTGACTGAGCTGGCTCCTTAACAGTAATTTTGAGATAAAAATTCTTTCTGTAGAACTTGCCAAAGGAGTCAGAGCTTGTGATAGGCAGGACCAGGTGGTGACCCATTGCTCACTCCTTACTGTTTAGTGGGCCAGCTGAAGAATCACAATTGTCAGATAATGGAACTTATTTCTAAGTATGTAGGAAAATGCCCCAAATGTAGGGTGAACATGGTTTAATGACTTTAAGGATTGATCTGAGGTGGGTTATTGGTTTTAGATTTGTGATATCTCCAAGTGTTATTCTTTCATTTTATGTACAAAATTAACTCTGATTACTGCAGGAGATGGGTATTAGCACTGGGTTTCACTGATGCCTCAGTATCTTCTACAAACAGGCATATAACCATGTCCAAGGCAACAAATGTACCAGTGTGATAAGACCTGTTCTGGTCAAAGGTACCTTCTTATGCTGTTGACTGTCTATTAGGACCAAACATATCCACAAGTCTCTCACCACCCTACACCTTCTGTGGACTCCTCTCTGGCTTCAAGTTAAAGGTACTTGTTGAGGTCTTTGTCTCTAGGCTTCTCTCCTGCATGATGGAGTCACTCCCAGGGAGCTCTCCTATATGGCCTCTTGGAGTGGGATTTCCCTCAGCAGAGCTGGGTGATCCACAAAGGCCTGCTGGTGGTACTATCACATCAGGAGCATCTGCAGGAGAGATCTCTGTGGTTTCCATCAAGATTTCTTAGGATTTCTTGCCTTTGTACATAACAGCTGCTCAGGAAAATTTCTACCAGGTGAGCAAGCACACGGCTATGCTGATACCTTCCCTTCCAATGGACTTTACAGAATGAATCGCCAAGTGCAGCCTTTTGGGCCAAAAGGTTGAAAGTGAAATTTCAGAACTTGACTTATGGGGGCTTAAAATAGGTACTTTAAAGCTCAAGTTTCACTTTAATCATGATCTATTTCTAAACTGTGCACAGCAGTGCACACTTTTAATCCCAACATTTGGGTGACTGACGTAGGTGGATCTCTGTGAGTTCAAGGCCAGCCTGTTCTATATAGTGAGTTCCAGGATAGCCAGGGCTATGTAGACACCTTGTCTCAGAAGAAAAAGAACCCTATTTTTAGGGACTGGGGTGCAGACCAGTGTTTGAGACCTGGTCTTAGTCGCAGCATGGGAAGAGGTTGGGGTTGGGAAGAAGAGGAAAAAAATAAAGAGAAATTGAATTTGAATTTGGAACAGAAAAACTTTCACTGGGGCGGGAGCAGTAGCTGTTCTTACAGAAGACCTTGGTTTGAGTCCCAGAATCCACAGTGGCTCACAAAAATTTCTATCTTCAGTTCTAGGAATCTGGCCCCCTCTTTTGACTTGAGGGCAATGCATGTGGTACACAGACATACATGAAGAAAAAACACTGATACACATTGAGAGGGAGGGAGGGAGGGAGGGAAGGAAGGGGGAAGGAAGAAAGGAGGGGAGGAGGGAGGGAGGGAGGAAGGGAGGGAGGGAGGGAGGGAGGGAAGGAGGGAGGGAGGGAGGCCCGTACCTCTCACGAGCCCCTACCGACACATAGCCCTCAGAAGTGACTTTGTGGTTTGGCAGAGCTGAGAACACTGAGACACTTAAGGGAAAATGAGAAGGCTGTGGAAACAAACTGGCCCATGACCAGAGGTAAGAACTGAGACCCATCAGGGGCAGGTATGTGAAATTAGCCATCACCTGCCTTGTGTGAGCCCCAAGTCACCCTGGCAACAAACACAGGGCCAGAAACACAGAACAAACCCTGCAGGGGTGCTCATCATAGCTCCTATTTAATGTCAGTCAGATAGCA
Source organism: Phyllotis vaccarum (assembly GCA_033318265.1). NCBI lineage: Eukaryota > Metazoa > Chordata > Mammalia > Rodentia > Cricetidae > Phyllotis > Phyllotis vaccarum. The sequence continues at coordinate 159,825,471 of JARWLC010000001.1, read as the reverse complement.
ACATTTATAAACTTTTTATATAACAAAACAAGTACATGCAAAGTTACAAATATAGAAAATGTGAAGTACATGCAGATTTCAAAGACCAGCAAGGGGTCCACTTTGGATTCATACACAGAACTGAGTGCACGTTGAAAGCCTAAGGGCCAAACAGTAAGCATTTAGTACCGGAAGAAATAGTCAGTGTGTTACATACTTTGGATGCATTAGAACAGAAGGCCTAAGCTTGTAGTTATACTTTATATATTTTACCCAGAACACCCGCAGTGTGGGCCAATGCTACTGCAGAATGGTGTATGTCTGCTCGGGGAAATACAGAACAACGTAAGGAACAAAATTGCCTTAAACAATGAAACAGAATTTCTCTTTCCACTCTGAATGGAGCCTATGTCTCTCATCTGCAATGTGAGAGAGTTTTTAGATTGTCTTTGTCGTGTAACCCAAATGCAAGTGTAGAAACTAAGGGGACGGATGACCTAATTTTGGCTTTTGACAATTATGAGACAGAAATGCACGTGCCCTGACTTTGTGTCCTAAACACTTCTCCCTTCACAGGAGGACCACACTTTTACAGTGTTGGGCTCCTCAGAGTCAAAGACCCCCTGGTTCAATGTAAGCAAAGTTAAAAAGTCGTTCTAGTTCCTAGGAAATGAACAACGGTTTTGAACAAAGGTTTACCCTCAGTGTTAGTAGGGTAATTCCATTTTTCCCCCTCATTGCCTTAATCAGTTAAGAGTTTAGTAAAGAATGCCATGTGTGGATGTATTCAATATCCCAAACGGGAAGCTTTTTCCTAGGGCACCACGCCCAAACAGTGACTTCTTTGGTTGTAGAACCCTTCACCTATTTGAACAGTTATGGGTGTCTGTCACTGTACTCTGGTTAGAAGTCAGAGGGTCACACCCTAAACCAAAACAAAGCCCCGGCTAGCCAGTGATTATCTGCTGTTATATTCTTACTGGCCCCTGATGGACTCATTCAAAAGACTCTGGAGCGAATAGCATCTGGTTTACTGTACATTTCCCAGGGCCCATCAGGGCCAAGGGTATTAGCCTATGGGGACAAAGAGCAGCAAGAATGAGAAGCCACCTCAATGAAAAGAACTACAGGTGGATAACCCCTCCCCCAGCCTAGACCACGAGAACACGAAAGGAAGAGCAGGAAGGCCCCCCTCATCCCACTATCAGGAAGAGGAGGAAGGAAATGAGGAGGATCACGGGAGGCGAGGAGAAGAGCACGGCGCTGGATCTCCTTCCATCGTAGTAGGCCTGGGACTCCTTCTGATACTGGGTGACACACATCTGCTCCACCACGCGCTCCATCATCTTGACGTCGGTCTCGGTGAAGTTCTCCCCCTTGGTGGTGGTGGTGACTGTATGTTGCTTGATGGTGATGTTGACACAATCATGCACAAAGTTGTTCTGATTGTTGTACTGATCCACTGGCCGATAGTACACTTGGTTAGGGTAACGGTACATGTTTTCACGGTAGTAACGGTCCTCCCAGTCATTGCCAAAATGGATCATGGGCCTGCTCATGGCACTCCCCAGCATGTAGCCCCCCAGGCCTCCCACCACTGCCCCAGCTGCAGCAGCACCCGCCACATGCTTCATGTTGGTTTTTGGCTTACTGGGTTTGTTCCACTGATTGTGGGTGCCACCTCCCCAGCCACCACCATGGGGTTGCCCCCAGCCGCCACCATGAGGCTGCCCCCAGCCACCACCATGGGGCTGCCCCCAGCCGCCACCATGGGGCTGCCCCCAGGTGCCACCACCCTGAGGTGGGTAACGGTTGCTTCCAGGGTTGCTCTGCCCAGGGTATCGGCTTCCGCCGGTGTTCCACCCTCCAGGCTTTGGCCGTTTCTTGCATAGGCCAATATCAGTCCATGCAGTCACAAAGAGTACCAGCAGCCAGTAGCCAAGGTTCGCCATGATGGCTGATCTGCAAAATGAAGAACAAGGCATCATTGTCCAGCACTCAGGCTGAAGCTACTTATTTGTTGCAGAACAAATGTATGATAGCCATGGCATCAGCAACTCCGCTCCCCCCACGTGCGCGTGCACGCTTTTCCTTGACAGACTTTAGGAGAAGAATAACTGTAAACTAAAGATATACAACTCAATTCTCATTCTGTCTCCATTCCCTGGAAATAAGAATTACTCCCAACTGGTAAACTACATCCGGCCTGGGAGAAAAAGCATTGCATGGTGGGTATGCTCTGGCTTTGAGCTTCTCTAGATCAGTGGAGTTTGGAACTGGGTATGATTTGGCAGCTGTACTTAGAAGCTGTACTTCTATAACGGACCCTGGGTCCTGTGGGTGTTTGTCTCTACATCGAGGAGGACCTCCATCCACATATGTAGCCCTCATCCCCCAGAGTTCAAAAAGCAACCTGTGAGTACAGCCGCCCTGAGGTAACCTAACACCGGAAGGCCTGAGGTAGGGTCCAGTCAGGAGGACTGCGTGGCTCAGCAGAGGCAAAGACACTGAAGGTGACCTACTCCGTGTTTCCTCTGCAGTGAGGAGGTAAGGAGCCAGCCTCTCAAAAGCCAAGCATGGGGTGTGGTGCATGCGTACCTGTGACCCCAGCACTTGGGAGGAGGAGGTTGGAACCAGAGGACTGTGAGTTCTAGACAAGTCTGGGCTTTATAGCTCATGTCTCAAAAAACTAAACCAAGGGTCTCTCGTGTGCTGCCATTTCCTCTGGGCCATGGCAGTGCCTGGTATAGAACAGGACACCAGATAGCTGTCAAGTGAAGGAATTAACATCCTCTGAGCATATGCCAAAAATCTCCTCAAAGGAATTCTCAACCCTAGTTATTAGAGACAGGAAACATCTAGGATTTAGCAGGCACTCTTGAGAATTCCTTATTCTCTCCAAGAGAGACAGATGAGCTGGGCTGCAGAGAGAGGGAAAGCACCTAGCTGCCTCCTTCACAAGTGCAGCAGTCTCACACCTCATTAGTAAGTTTAAGTTCAGTATGAATGACTATTTTTTTTGGAGATAGGGTCTCACTCTAAAGCACGAGTTTGCCTTGAACTCACGGCAATCCTCCTGCCTCAGCCTCTTCAGTACTGGGATCACAGACATCTACCATTACACCTAGCTTAGTATTAATGAGGGGTTTGCTTTCTCCTGATTTTTGGTACAGAAGGGCTAGTAAAGTTTAGAAAATGGAAAGCATGTCCAACAGCCCTGATCACAATTTACCAACCTCCACAGAATGCACTGTCATCAAATATCAGCCAAGATGAGGTCCAAGAACAGAGGCTGAAGGCAAAAAGATTACCAAACTGTATTGCCACATCCTAGGCCAAACCCTGTGCCCTGAAATGCCAGTAAAGTCACAAAGCCTAAGTCCATGAACAGTTACACTCTTGTGAGTCCACCACTGATCTTCTCACTACACTGCAATATTAGAAAATTAGTAGTCAATTAAATTGCGTAATGTATATGAGTAAAACCAGGACACAAATGAGCTAACATTCTGTCCATATTTCTACTAAAATGACTGAACTGGGAAGTGCTGTTCTCATGGTCATAAGTAATCAAAATACACTGAGAAAATACCAATCAGATTAAGTGGCTGAGGTTGTACCAAGTGGGATTTCTGGAAGTTTCTTCTTGTGAGGGTCAGAGGGCAGGGCACACTCGCACACCTGCAACCCCAGCCTTTCACCTCGGCTCCCTGGTCTGTCACATTCTCTCAGTACTGCTCATGTTTAGGGGACCTAACTTGGGTCTGTCCCTTCACCTTAGGTCTCAGTCTATCCTGGACTTGGGTGATAAATCTTTCAATCAGTCAAGCAGTCAGTCAATCAATCTCTTAGTCCAAAGGGTTTTTATGTTCCACTTCTTCATGCTGAAGCAAGCTTAGCCCTAAGTTCTTGAATTTCCTGTCACAGCACACATACCATTCTATGGGCAATCCATTTTAGCTCTATCTTTACAATGGCTCCTAAGTCCTTTAGCTTTTCCCATTTTTCAACACTGTCTTAGATGACCCCTTCATCACTGCTCATCTGGGTCCTTCCAGAGCTGCCCTTCTCTAGCATTCTCATTTTTTGTTTTCCATTTACTATGTGACCACATTGTACTGGTTCCCCAAGAGGCATTCTTCTATATGCAGGCTAAAACACAAAGCCTGGCCACAGCTGGCTGGGAATCACTTCCTCCCCACCCTTCCCATCCTACTTACTCCTGTTAGAAACAAAGAATATTCTGAGAAGTACACACAGAAACATACACACAAAGTGAAAGCGTGGCAAGGCAATTTCTTTTAGAAAAAATGAGCGTGCCAGAACCAAAAGGGAGCCACAGCAAGCACAGGCAGCAAGAAGTTGGCGTGGTTTTTATCCTGAGGCAAGTGATGATTGTTCCTCCCTGGATGGGGTCCTACCTCATAGACAGGCTGGGCTTTTTTTTTTTTTTTTTTTTTTAAATGTGCTTTGGTGTTTGTTTCACATGCATGTATATCTGTGGGAGAGTGTCAGGTACCCTGCTACTGGAGTTACAGACAGTTGTGAGTTGCCACGTTCATATTTGGAATCAAACCCAGGTCCTCTGGAAGAACAGCTGCTTCTCAATGTCTCCAGGCCACAGACAGGCTAGTTTTAAAAGAATCAGCACAAAGAAAATGAAAGAAAGTGAGAAAGAACTGGCTGTCAGTAGACATCAAGGTCTGGAAATGTGGCATTTGTAGGAGGCAGGGCTTTGTGTAAACAAAGTCTTTGCCAGGTGGAGGAGATTAAAAGATCTATAAAAATGTTTTACAAGGTGCATGCGGGGTGATTTATGGAATCTTGCCTCTATAGGAAGCAAACATTTCTCACAAGCCCCAAAAGTGGGTCCCATCTCTGGGTCTCTTCATTTTCTGCCTCCTGGGCCTAGGTAGCTCTCCTCCTCCAGCTACTCACGTGGCTCTCAGATGTCAGGGGAGGGCCTTCATTATAGCCCAGAGCACCTCTCTCCTCTCAGCTTTTCCAGCTTCATTTCTTTCCAGAGTAAGTAATATACTTGACCTATTAGTTATTGTGGACCTACTGCCCATTTTCTCTACCATGGGGCAGGTTCTTACAGGACGAGTCTTAGGTCTGTTTACAGCAATATCCCCAGTCACAGTGACTGATTAATAAACATGCACAGCAAATGCTAGGGGTTGACTACAAAGACATCCGTACTGAGCCGTAACTGACAAGCAACTAGAAATAGGTGGCAATCGATGTGGAAGCATTGCATTTAGAAATTTACACAACATCTTTCCTGTACCGGCCACCTAATAATTTCACTGAACTAAGCACACATTTATTTCATACGCCAATCACAGTGGTAGGCTCAGGCTGGCTGAAGATACAGTATTATAGGATACAGATGGAGTGGGAGCCAGAGAAGGCTGATTGGAATCAAGGAGAGTTGGGCTTTGCATATGCTTCCTTAAGGCTGCATGGGAGCCAACTGGGGGTGTGGCTCAGTGGAAGGGCATTGGCCTACCCGTTCCCTAGTAGCTATCTACTGCAATGCACAGAAAAGATAGGTCACAGTTCTGTGATCGGGAGAGACCCGGGAATGGGAACTGAGAGCACACGGGTAAGGACACAGAGGAGAGGAACTGATGTAGAAGGTGGTGTAGATGGGAGAGACAGCAGCTAGAGTGGAGGGGGAGGGGCTGAAGGGACACTGGCAGCAGATAGAGGACACCTGAGCCTGGAGCTGTAGTGTACAGGGCAGGCAGGGTTCAGGTGACAGAGTCATCCATGCAAAACGAGCAGTCCTCTGGGACAGACTACACCCACCATTCTTGGTCTAACATTACTATATCTCTTTTAGCCTCAAGACCACCTGTCTTAAAAAGACAACAAAAGGCAGTGTCCTAGCAACTTACCCCTCCTATCTGGATGCTGCTTCTATGGTAACTCTAATGATAAGGCCTGTGAAAGGCCTGACCTGAGTCTGGAGGTATCATGAATTACTAAAGAGTTGGGGTTCTTTTTTAGAAAGAATATTCATGAAGCAGAGACTGTTTACACTTGCATGCAGGTCTTCCACGTATGTGTAAACAGCAGGGAGGCTGTCTTAGACCAGTGCAGGAAGCTGAGGTGGATGGAAAGCCATGTGATTCAGTGCCTGCCTGGGGCGGGGGGGGGGGGGGGGGGGCAGTTTTGGGCATAAATGTCAAGAGATTGAAAAAAAATCTATGTGGGAGCCCACCTTCTGCACTAGGGAGCTACATGGACAGACATAAAATGTGCATGCAACCTGGCGGGAGGTGAATAAAGGGTTTGTTTTTGTCAAGCAACATGTGGGTCAAGAGCTTCAAGTGTCTGGGGATAAGGAACAACCACCTGGAAGCTGTCAGGACACCGAAGCCATGGACACAGGCAGCTTACAAGTACTGAAACTGACGTTGGAGAATTAGAAAATATATCGAGACTGGCTCTTTTCAAAATTGGTTGAGAACAAGAAAAATCAACATTTAATCACGAAATCCCTTTACAGAATTATTTCTAAAGAGGGACTCAAACCTTACACAAGTCCTAGAGGGTAGAAGGTTTAGGATTTACTATCTACAGACAGGGTCACCCAAGTGCATAGCTCCTGGGCTGTGACACAGGGAGTGGGAACATTTGCCTAGGTTCTAGCTCCAACACTACAGAAGACTGTTGGTCTGTAGGTTGCTGGGAATAGAGATGTGGTTTCTGAGTTCACAGCTGGTTGTGATGCCATCTAAGGTATTTTGGTAAGTGCCTAATAAAGGTCATTTTCATTAAGAACAATAGCAATAGGAGTTTCCTTCACTTGATAAACATTACAATAAAACATACATTCCTTTTAGGATCAGAAGAGATTAAAAAAAGAGAGAGAGAAAAAACCAAATTTCTATTATTCATAGGACTCAAGGTGTGGCCAGCGCTGTGTGTAAAGGTGAAGAAATAGCAGGTACAAGACCCACAAGGAAGGAAGTCAGGCTGACGTCAGCAATGAACAGGATCACAATGGAAAACAGCAGAGGTAGATAAGGGTAGGGTAAGAGAAGGGGATACAAGCTTTTAGTTACAGCACTCAGGAAACAGGCAGGTGACTCTCTGAGTTCGAGGCCAGTCTGGTCTGCAGAATGAGTTCCAGGACAGCCAGGGCTACACAGAGAAACTCTGTCTCAAAAACTAAACCAAACCAAGTCGACAAACAAAACCCCCAAAATACTGGAATTTAGCAAGTCTGCAGGATACAGGAAGCATAGCTTTCTTTTCTATTGCTGTGATAAAACACTATGCCCAGGGCAACTTATAGAAAGAAGGAAGGGTTTATTTGGTGCTAACACTTCCAGAGGGGCAAAGTCTATCACTGTAAGGCGGTTAGGGCAGCAGGCAGGAAGGTACAGGAGCTACAGCAGCGGAGTGCTCATACCCTGAGCCACAAGAGAAAGAGAGGGAGGGAAAGGGAAGGAGGGAGGGAATGAATTTGAAATGGCAGGAGTCTTTGGAAACCACACAGCAGAGACATACTTCTCCAGCAAGGCCACACCTCCCAGTTCTTCCCAAATGGCTAAGCACCAATTTGGGACCAAATACTCAAATGCCTGGGACTTTTCATTCAGGCCACCACAATGAGCAAGTATAAAGGAACCAACATCATTTCTATACCAAAAAGGTCTCCACACACAAGCAAGCTATAAAACATCTAGAAATGATAAAACTAAATAAAAAAAGGTTTTATATGTCAGAAATTCAAAACTTTAATTCCAGGCCATTTTTTTTTTTTTTTTTTTTTTTTTTTTTTTTTTTTTTTTGCAGAGCTTTAAAAACTCACATGGAAAAAAGACATGTCTATTAGTCCCAAAGCCAAGCTTAAAGAACTGAGGGAAGAATGTGACACACTAAGAATGTGACTTAAACCATACTATAAAGCCACTAAAAAAAGAAAGCAATTAGAATTCAGAAACAGACCAATAGGTTAAAGTTTAAATATGGAAGCATGACACATTCTGTACCAATGGGTAGGTACCACAAACCAATAAAGAAGAAAGGCTTGATGCTTCTGGGAAACTGAAGAAAAATAAAAATGGATCCCTGAGCCCATGTGCAAAGTAGACTCTAGATAGACCAGAGATCTACATGTGAGTGAGGCAGAGTGTGCACCACTGTAATTCAGCTCCCTGGGACTTACACAAGACTGCCAAGTGTCAGGCCAGTCTGAGGTGGTGAGCCCATCTTTACAAAGTGAAACAATAGCCATTAAGTGATTAGTATTCCAAAATACAAATGTCTGAAAAAAAATGTTCAATATCACTGGCTGTCAGAGAAATGCAAATTAAAATCAAGATTCCATTTTACCGAAGTCAGAATGTCTATCATTAAGAGAACAAATAACCTGGGCTGTAGAGATGGCTCTTCTGTTAAGAGCATTGACTACTTTTCCAAAGGACCCAGGTTCAATTTCTAGCACTTACAGGGCAGCTCACAACTCTCTATAATTCCAGTCCCAGGGATCCAGCACCCTCCTCCTCTCATCTCCGCAGGCATCAGATATACAAGTGGTACACAGACAGACATACAGGCAGGCAAAACATCATACACATAAAATAATTCTGCTGGGTGGTGGCGGTAAATGCCTCTAACCCCAGCACTCTTGCACCCATATATTTTACAGAAATAAGGTTAAGTAAGTTGATGAGAAATTAAAACCATCCAGGCCTGGTTTTGCAAGCCTTTAATCCTAGCACTTGGGAGGCAGAGGGCAGATGGATCTCTGTAAGTTCAAGGCCAGCCTGCTCTACAGAGCAAATTCCAGAACAGCCAAGCTGTTACACAATGAAACCTGTCGGGGGGGGGGGGGGGGGGGGATAAATACCAAATGTTGGTAAGGACAAGGAGAAAAGGGAATTCTTACACATTGCTGGTAGGACTATTAACTAGACCTCACTATGGAAATTGATATGGAGCTTTTGTTCTTTTGGGTAGGCTGCCACCCAGCTCCCAAAAAAAATCACACATAGAGGCTTATTCTTAATTTTAAATGCCTGGCCTTAGCTTCGCTTAGTTTCTTGCTGGCTTTTCTTAACTAATTATCCCACCTACCTTTTTTAGGCCTTTATCTTTCTCTTACTTCTGCGATCTTACACTCTTACCCTGCGGCTGGCTGGGTGGCTGGGTGGCTGGGTGGCTGGGTGGCTGGGTGGGTGGGTGGCTGGGTGGCTAGGTGGCTGGGTGGGTGGGTGGCTGGCTGGGTGGGTGGGTGGCTGGCTGGGTGGGTAGGTGGCTGGGTGTCTGGGTGGCTGGGTGGCTGGGTGGGTAGGTGGCTGGGTGGGTGGTGGCTGGGTGGCTGGGTGGGTGGTGGCTGGGTGGCTGGGTGGGTGGTGGCTGGGTGGCTGGGTGGCTGGGTGGCTGGTGGCTGGGTGGCTGGGTGGCTGGTGGCTGGGTGGCTGGTGGGTGGTGGGTGGGTGGGTGGGTGGCTGGTGGCTGGGTGGCTGGTGGGTGGGTGGCTGGTGGCTGGTGGGTGGGTAGCTGGTGGCTGGTGGCTGGTGGCTGGGTGGCTGGGTGGCTGGTGGCTGGGTGGCTGGTGGCTGGGTGGCTGGTGGCTGGTGGCCCTTTAATCCTCCTCTTGTTCCTTGATCTCTTCTCCTACCAGCTTCCTCTTCCTATTCTCTTCCCCGCCAACCCCTCACTATCCTTTCCTATCTCGCTATTGGCCCTTCAGCGCTTTATTAGACCATCAGGTGTTTTAGACAGGCAAAGTAACAAACCTTCACAGAGTTAAACAGATGCAAATAAACAAAAGTAACAAACCTTAAAATAATATTCTACTACAGTGGAGGTCCAATAGAAAACTAAAGCTAGATCTATCATATTGACCTAGCTAAACCACTGCTGGGTATTTATGCAAGGGATTCAAAGTCAGCATGTCAGAGACACTTGCACATTGATGTTTACTACAGCACAATCTACTAACGCTAAGTTATAAAACCAACCAGGGTGTCTATCAACAGAGAACGGGAGAAAGAAAACGGGACTTTATTCACCCATAGTGAAAAGAAAAATCATGCCATTTGGAGGACAATAGATATAATCAGAGATCATTTTAAGTGAATTAAGTCAGACAAATGTTGCATGTTTTCTCCCACAAACAATTTCTAGATTTTACATAGATGACAACTATGTAATGTTTGTCTAACATGAAAGGATAAGGGAACCTGTCTAGGGGCCAATGAGAGGCAGGAAGAAGAGAAAAGGAAAAGACAGGGGCGTGGTTTAAGTACATTATATATTTGTATGAAAATGTCCTTCTATAACTCAATACTATGTGTGAAAACTATATACCAAATAAAAATACTGTGTGTCCTACTGTTGCCCCATATTGTATATGTACAAGGTGTGTGCACATGTGCATGCAGGTGAGTGTGTGTGCACACGTGTGCCTGTGCGTGTTGTGCATGTGGAAGATTGACATGGCTCCTGGGTGGCTTCCTTCGCTGTTTTCCACCTTATTTTTTTGAAGCTCACTAATTCAGCTAAACTGGCTGGCCTGTGAGCTCGTCTCTGCCTCCTGGTGCTGGATTATAAGATTGTGTGGTTGTGCCAGGCTTTTTATGTGGGCGCCGGGACCTGAACTCGGGTCCTCATGCTTGTGTGGCAGGCACTAACATGGAACCATCTTACCAGGTCCATTACGGTCCCTTGTGAGAGGTTTTACTGGCAAGAGAAAACAGCTACATATTTCTCTGATCTTAATTCACTGTAAAGATCATATTTGAGAATAATAAAAGAGCTTAGAAGAATGGAAATAACTTAGTTGTAAACAATGTGAAATGTATTAAGTTTCTGGCCCAGCCTTTCTAGCCTAGCCCTGAGGTTCTGTCCTGCTGTCCCACTGTCCTGTAGTCCCACAGAAACACACAGATGCTTGTATTAATTTTATGCTGACTGGCCTAGGGCCCAGACATATAATTTGCTAACTCTTTGCTCTTAAACTAACTCATGATTCTTATCCTGTTGAGCCATGTGGCTCTGTACCTTTTCTCAGAGTAGCATAACTGTCTTCTGGCCTCTGTGTGGCATCTCTGTTGCCAGTTTTCTCAGCCTGGTAGCCCCGCCCACACTTCCTGTCTGCTTTAAGCCAATCAGCATTTTTACTAAACTAGTAGGCGGGACAATTATTTACAATGTAACATAATTCTACTACAATGAAATGTAACAGTGTATGTGAGCCAGGGGGAGGAAGGCTTTCTAGACAAGGAGATACAAAAGCGGGAGAGCCGGGTGGGTATGGATGGCAGCATATTACAAGTCCTTATGAACCAGATGAGACTAGAAATGAAAGAGAAGTTGGATGATGTCAAGAGAGTAGAACCATGGGGTACAGGAACCCACACAGCCACCAGGAGAACATGGGCGGTATAAATAAATAGAGAAAAAAAAAAACATATTAAATGACTTCTCAACCCCCAAAAGGAGAATATGAAGAGATTTCAAAACGAACTGTTGTATTTGTAAGAAATAAGAGATAAAAGAACTCACTAAGTACATCTAGAACACATGGATTTTCTAAATAAAATTATGACAGTATAGATATACCCATATCACTAAAAACATAGCAACAAAGTGGAGTTCTAGGTCAGTGGTAAAGCACTCAACTAGGATGTGCAAAGCTTTGGGTACAACTACCAGCATCAACCAATTAATCAATCAATCAAACCACCCTCAAATATGGCAGCTATAGGCTGGACACAAGAAAGGGAAATAGCCTCAGAAACAGTTACTCTCAATCTCCCGAATGCTGTGACTCTTTAATTCCTCATGTTATAGTGAGGCTCAACCAGAAAATTATTTTTCATGGCTACTTTATAATTGTAATTTTGCTAGTGCTACGAATCATAATATCTGATATGTAGGATGGTCTTAGGCACCCCATAAAGGAGTCCTTTGACATTCAAATGGGTCTGTGACCCACAGGTTGAGAACCACTGGTTTTGAGGGACACTAACCATATACTCTATTTGTTTTGTAAATTAGAAATCTTTGTTAAATGTGCACCCTTTTCGTTAATGTAGAAATTACCAAAATGACTTTAGAATGAATCCATTAACACATCTTTATTGACTAACTAGTATATGCATTTTAAAAAGTAGAGCCAGGTGTAGTGGCACATGCTTATAATCCTAGTATAGGAAAGGACTTCCATTAATGTGATGAAAACACTGTCTATACCATTCTTAGTGTCCTGGGAGCTTACAGGGTTGTGATTTTCTGTGTGAAAACTATAAAAAATTACCTAGAAAGGCCTTTGGCCAGGGGTGGGGTGAGGATAAGAGCTCACTGGTATGACAGTGTCTGAAGTCTGCTGCATCTAAAGACACAGTGGGGTTCCATTCACAATGACATCAAGAAACTCAACATATCTAAGGTTCATCTGCAAAATAAACAGCAGGAAAATAAACTGAGGAAAGCTATGCAATTTTGCTGAGATATTAAAAAGACTAGAAAAAGCAAAAAGACATGTATTAATGGATGTTAGAAATCCATATAAAAAGATTCCAATTATATCCAAATAACTCAGAGTCAACACTCTTTTATTTAACTCAGAGGGTTTATAAAGCAGGGCGGAGGGCCGTTAGGGCACAGAGTCCCATGAAAGTAATCCCAGCAGCTGGGAGGTGGAGGCAGAAGGATCAGGAATTTAAGACCAGCTTTGCTTACAGAGTTAGTTGGAGGCTAGACTAGGCTACATGAGACAGGCTCAGCTTTCCCTGCCCACCTGTCTCAAAAGGACTGGATGGAGGATGCAGCTCACTGCCAAAGCACTTGCCTGGTACATGTATGACTCTCAATTTGGCCCCCAGCAGGGAACAAAAACAAAAATAAAGAGCCCTTAAAACTGAAGAAATGTTTGTGTGGGAGGAGAATTCAGAGCACACTTGGCCGGCTCTGTCTTCGAATGCAAACTGCAAAGGCATTGTAAGAACAACATGTGCAGCTACAGAATGAGGGAGGGCGTACCAGGGCCCACAATCCCCCGTTAGCTACTCTATTCCCGCTACACATGCCATTGAGGGGCAGAGCTACTAAGAACGTGTCCCAATGTTGCATCAGTTCAAGATACTGCTGCTAAGATCAACATTTACTGACGAGTTTCTGCAGTCCACTAAAGTGCTTCCAGATTCAGAACACAGATAACCTTAAGTTTAATCAGTTAAACTAGGAAGAACATATACACAAATACATACACACAGACACAACACATGGACACACACACACACTGGTGTTCTACTCCCCTCCATCCTTCTCATCATTTGAGGTCACTAGCTCTTAAGGAACTGGACCAAGCTATGTAAGATGACAGAAAACATTTTAGTGGTTTTTAACTGGTATCCTAAGACTCATCTCTGGATCAAATAGGGTAAAGGGTCCCTAAGGTTGCTCATCATCAGAACTACTTTAAGAACTTTTGGGAAAAAACAAAACAAAACAAAACAAAAAAACCCCACCAGAAATCTTCCCCCAGACAGTCTGGAAGTGTTTAATGATGGGATCCGAGAGGTTGGAATAGTCTACCATCGAGCCTACCACCCACCTGACCTCCTTGCCTTGCCAAGCCACGGCACCAGGAACCCAACATTTACACTTTTTCTGCTTTCTGTTAAGAGGGTGTAGCTCCCTCCACACAATGAGCAGAATATCCTCCAGTTAAAAGGACTGCTTAACACACCAGGCCATAAACTCTCTGAGGTCTAAGAGCTAGTGTGCACACTATCCATTTATATGTTATTTCATAATACATGTAGCCATTTCTGCATTAACTCTGATGCATTTTAAAGCATTTATTATGCAGCAGCTCACAGATTCCTTGAGAGAATGGAATGGGAAAGTTAAAACTATCATTCAGTGTTGGAGGCCACTGGCCCCAGCCCCTCTAGGTGGCGCTATTACCTGGTGCTGGCCAACCCGCCTGAGTCGTTAGAGAGCGCATGCGCTTGGTAATCTCGCGAGACTGGTCTGGTTTCTCCGCCTTTCCCGTGGCGTCATATGGGATTCTGAACTGCGACCAATAGGGAAATGTTTCGTCTAAAGCAAGAGCCGTTTGGTCGTCTTAAAACCGGGTGCTTCCTGCCTCGTGCTCTCTTCCTTCTCTTCCTCTCTCTCTCTCTGCACGGACGCGGGCCCGGCTCCCGGGCGGGGGCTCTAGGCCACGTGGCAGATGGCCCGGCCCGGACCACGCCGGGGCCTAGCCTAGCTCCCTCTCCCTCACCCTCTCTCTTTCCCTGCCGGCCCTCTGCCAGCTCTCTCTCCCCCCTCTCCATTTTCCGTAAGCTAAATGCTCTCCCCTAAGATACATTAAAGTTATACTGCAGAAGGATCCTAAGTGTGTACCGTGCCTTTTCTTGCGGGCGAGAAATAGGCGTGGAACAATTCAGAAAACCCAGCTGGGTGTGGTGGCTGGTGCCTGGCTCTGAAGTCCCAACAGGAGTGCAAGGTTATATATAGGGAGTTCCAGATCAGCCCAGGCATATGAAACCCTGCCTCAAAGCAAGCAAGACCCCCCCCCCCCAAACAAAACAAAACAAACAAACAAATAGACAAACCAACCCTCACCCCCCAAAAGACCCAAACCAAGAATAAACAAAGAAAAAACAAAAACAGAAAAAAACTTCACTCATCTTTCTTATTTGGTTGAGATTCGACAGAGAAATGTTTCTCTGTAATTATTTAAAATGCTCGCACTGTGCCCAGCACAGTCCTAGAAAAAGCTGTGGCCTTTGTCCTGTGGAAACAAGCTGACTTCACAAGAGATCAGCAGCACACAGTGAGGCATTAAGTCCCAAGTTACTAAGTGGCTCAGTCTTCCCTGGCCCCCACCCCAGACAGTTGGTGATCTCTGAGCGCTTCCCAAGATCACTAAGCTTCACAAGGCACTTACAATCTGCTGTGCTCTCCTAAACTGGAGTGCTGCCACTAGGAAGGCAGAGTGCTTCAGCTCAGTAGAAATTGTTTGCTTTTGAAATATATTGAGGAGTCCTTCAGAACATGAAAAAGAAAAAAAAATAGAACTGATAAATACATTTAAGAGCTGAAATACAATCTAATCTAGTATACAAATTACCAAACCACTAATAAATAGTCATATAAAATGGAGCAGTATTTGAAGATGGAAAGAAGATCAGCTCAAATAGATTCCAAAGAAGCAAACACGGCATGGTCTGCATTATTTCAGAAACTAAAACACTATCCCTGGGTTCAATTCCTGGTATTTCAAGAAAAGTAACCTATGAACATTTCCTCCCCCTCCCCAAATAAGCTAGCGCAAACAGTGTATCCACAAACATGAAAGTTAAGATCAGATGTATTTCTGAGTCTTTTTATTCCTGATTTTCTGAGGGTTTCACACATATAGGACGTGAGTCCAGGAGAAGCTTGGTCTCCTAGCCTGTGCTTTGTCTTTAAGTTTTTGTCAGAGATACATGGAGTCCAAAATGAAGACTGTTCAGGATCCCTAAAGTTCCTTTCCTGAACCTGCCATATTTTCCTAGTGCTCAGCTGTTGAATACTTAGACTGATTCTCAGCCTGGTCTAATTTTAAGTCAATGCTTGGCATATGGCTCCCATAGCCCTTTGTTCTATTGCAGGTAAACTGCCAGAAGTAGGGTTTCTGGGTCACAGCTCGAAACTAATAATACCTCACCAGATTGTTCCGCTGCGGGGCACAATGGCTCATGCCTGTTACCCAGCATTCTGGGGCATAGCAGGGGTGATAGCCACAAATTTGGGGCCTGCTTGGTCCACATAGCAAATCCAGGCCATCCAAAGCTACATATTGAAAGCCTATTAGGAACTCCCAGATGCAATCACTCTAAACTAACCAATGAAGCAAACAAAAAAGTCTCCACTGATTTACAATATCCTCAGTTAAATGTGAATGGGAAATAAAGTATTCATTCAACATCGTTTCACACAGACCATTAATCTTTGCAATACATGCCAGGCATAGGCAGCATTTTCTCCTTTCTAAGAATGAACGAAGGGGGCTGGAGAGATGGCTCAGCAGTTAAGAGCACTGGTTGCTTTTCCAGGGGATCTGGATTTGGTTTCAAGCCCACGTGGTACTGGCTCATGACCATCGTAACTCCAGTTTCTGGGCATCCAACACTCTCTTAAGACCTCCACAGGATCGGGGACATGCATGCATATGTGGATGCAAAACACTCATACACATAAAATAAATACTTAAGTCTTAAAAAAAATTAACAAAAGGAACCTCAGGAAATGTCAAGTTATAAAGTTGGTTGTAACACCATCTTTCTGGCCCTTAAGTAGGGCCACCAGTCCCTAAACCTGAATATGGTGGTTTCAGAGAACCTCTCGGGGTTGCTGTTGCTGCTGTTCTGATCTATTTAATAGATGTAAAAACAATAAAAACAAACTTGCTTTGATTTGCATCTTATTCAGAGAAATGACTCATCATTTAGTCCCTGTTATAAATAATATGGAAAGCTTGTGCCAGATACAAATAAAACACAAATCACCCCAGCTTTCTACTTCCTTCCCCTCTGTAAAGCTCTGAGGTATGTGTGTATGTAGGTAAAGTAGTTCCTTTTCTTCATTGAATAGTTAATTTTTCCAGATGTCTGATATTTGAATTCAAATTTTGGCTCTTGTTATATAATTAGATTTGCACAAGTCTTTAATCCTACCCTACCAGGAATTTCTCTTAGTGAAATGGGGAATTCAGCACATGGCAACGGCTATTAAAGAACGATATTCAAAGTACAAGTAAGTAAGACAAGCCAGAGAAACGCCAAAGACCGGCTGCGTGGGGTATAGGACCGAGAGATGCTGAGGACGGACGACACCACGGTGGAACCACCGGGTAAAATTATGTTCTCTGTAGCTATTACAAAGAGAGAAAAAACAGCAAACGACAGTCAAAAGATGCCACCCCATCCCCCACCCACCAGCGATGCTGACAGTGAACGCGGCTCGGGAGGAAGGGCGGGTTCGTGGCCTCTCCTGGGGTTCGGTCCCTCCAGGAGACGCGCAGCATCGGGTGCTAGGCCACCTCCCCGGCAGGCTCAGCCTCAGCCCCGCGGCCTTAGAGCTCCGGGAGCAAGCCGGGCTTAGCTCTGGGGAGGCCGAGGGCTCGCCGAGGCCTGGCTCCAGCACTCCGTCCCAAGCCCCGGCTTGCTTACCTGCCACCAAGGAGACGTGCGGACTCCGTCTGCTGCTCCCAGGCCGCGGGGGAGTGGGGTGGGGCCAGGAGTCGGGGAGGGGCCGGGAGTCAGGGCGGGGCCGGGAGGGGGCGGGGCTTGACTGGCAGTCCCTACGAGTTCGCCAATGGCCGCGTCACTTCTCGCTTGGAGAATGAGTCACCGTTCGGGACTGGCTTAAATGCTTGTATCTGTTTAAACCGCCCCCAGGTGTCATCGCTCCCTGACGTTGCTCACGGACCATAAAAATCATCTTTAATGGAAGACTGGTCCAGAACCTAATGATCCCGTTACATAATGGGGAAGGTGAGAAAATGAAAGGTTACCTAACGGAGCGAGAAAGCAATCGCTAGAACTTTAGTAGCAAGAAATTGCTAAAGAGGAAGATTTTCGAACTCGATATTTGGGCATTTTCTCATTAACTATAAAAGTTGGAGGCCTAGAAAGTGCATTGGTCACTGCCTGTTGGTTTATTCCCTGTTCTTTCCTTCTTTCCTTTCGTTTTCTTCTCTCTCCCTCCTTTTGAATTTGTCTTTGGAGACAGTCTCTGTAGTCCAAGTTGACTCGGACTGCCCCATAA
The DNA here is from genome assembly GCA_033318265.1 of Phyllotis vaccarum. Taxonomy (NCBI): domain Eukaryota; kingdom Metazoa; phylum Chordata; class Mammalia; order Rodentia; family Cricetidae; genus Phyllotis; species Phyllotis vaccarum. The sequence continues at coordinate 159,807,699 of JARWLC010000001.1, read as the reverse complement.
TTAGTTCAAGCTGACCTCAAGCTCAACATTCCCGCCCCAGCCTCCCGAGTACTAGGATTATAGGCGTGCACCACTGTGCTCAGATCATCTGTTTACTTGCTGCTTTTTAAATTGTCCAAAGAGAAAAATTTAGCAGCTCCTTCTGTACGTGTCCTGAAGCAGCTTAGAGGAAACAGTTCTTGTTCAAGATGCCTGCTGAATTGGGCAGCTGAAGCCTGTAAATCTAGCCATTCAGGATTTCAAGGCTGAGCTGGGCCTTACGATACCTTGTCTAAAAGGAGGCATGGATAGGAAGCTTGGGAATTGGCTCAGTTCCCAAGCATGAGAACCTGAGTTTGGAATCCAAGAACTTCTGGAGAGTCACTGGGGAAGACATCTGACTTTGACCTCTGATCTCCACACACAAGTTCACAGGCACCTTCCTGTACATGTGTACACAACCCCATTCACATGTAACACACTCCCATGGCATGTACATGAATTGCTGCTAATACTGGTATAGAAGAGGCCATAGACTCTAGGGGAAACAGCACTCTGCCCCCTTGGTGAGGGAGAGATGCTGAAGACCATTGACAAACACAAAATAGGACTTGGATTAAATATTTCTGTCCAGTATCAGGATCCAGGAGGGCATGGTGGTAAAGGCATGTAAGAGCCAGAAGAATTATAACAGTTATAAAATCGTGGTGTGAGTGCCCCCCCCCCATTTTATGTGTGTGTCTGTGTGTGTGTGTGTGTGTGTGTGTGTGTGTGTGTGTGTTTGAATGTGGGTGGGCTCTTGACAGCTAAAGAAAATGAGAGTTGCTGGAAAACATAGCCTTTGGCTGAGATGATTCAATTACAGTGAAACTAGATTTCAGAAACAGGCAGCGCTGATGACTGTGTGGTATTGACTATCTCTCAAGACCTTGCCTTCTTAACTCAGGGAGTGCTCACTGTGAAGACACCTGCTTGCCTGTTCTGGATCAGGGTGAACACATCTTTGAATTTCTCAAAGGCCTTCCATAGTCTCTGAATAGTCTCTGAAAGGCTCGGTTAGAAGACATCAAACCCAGCTTTTCTTCTAATGAATCAGTCTACTGCCTAATGGCTCTCAATCCATCAGGAAGTGTCCTGAAAGGCTCTTTGGATGGGGGATTAAAAACAAAAGAGCACAGGCAGCCTGCCTGGTTATTATTGCTATGCAGACCTGAGCATGGGGCTGTAATCCTCTCAACCTGCCATTTGAGCAAGGACATATTTTAAATCAGCATGTGGCTGGCCATGCAAGCCTACGGGACACAAGTCGGACATCTTTCTGCTGTTTGGTTCTGGGTTACAGTGCAGTGCCTGGGTTTGTTGTTCGCTTGTTGATTTGAATGGCAGAATGAAAATGTGAACATGAGAATGGTTGGAGGTTATACCCAAAGCTGATTTGCAATAGTGGTTTATTTTTCTTTCATTAAATAAGGAAAATGAGACAATCTAGGCTTGATAAATGTGGTCAGTGGAGGCAATCACAAAGCTTCCTCTGAAAACTCTGGCTTCCTCTGGTCAATGCTTGTTGCTTCTGTTTTTTTCTGTTAAGGAGAAGCAGTTTGAGACAGAGAGGTAAAGAGTGAGCACATGGCGGAGGGATACCTCAAGCCTCCCCTAAGGCAGAAGACTACATCAGTGCTAAACACATTCCAGGCACCAGACCTGTTGGGATTGAATCTTGGGGAAGGAACAATTTGCCTAAAAGTGTGTTGGCACACCCATGGCACCAACCATGCATTTGAAACCTTCTCCCTTCTTAGAAAGCAAGCTGGCACTATTTGACCCTAATGTACAGATGGCATAAGATGGTGTTACAGTTTGAATGTGTCCCCTTCGAATGTCACCAGTGGGGTATTATTAGGTGGTGAAGCCCTTACGTGGAGTCTACTTCCCCTCACCAACCCCCTCTTTCCCCTTGGAAAAGAAGTTTCACTGGTAGCATTATGGTTTGGTTGTAAAAATGCTCCACAAGCTCTTGTTTCCAGGAGAAAGTGCCGTTCTAGGGGTTCTAGAGCCTTTGGGATGTGATCTCCAATTGGTGGATGTAGGTCACTTGAGTAGACCTGGAAGACTTCTCTGATGCTGGTCTGAGTTCTCTGCTTCCTGTTCCATTGCACATGTCTTGCTCATATGAGCCAGCCATGGTCATGCCTTCTCGCTATGACAATGACCTGAGAACTCCCTGCAACCTGAGCTTTCTTCTTTAAGTGTATCTGGCAGGAACTGCATCAGGATAATATCTAACACATGTGGCTTGTTCTATGGTCTGTCTTGGTGTGGGACCCACTGCTCTTGCCACCCCCAGATGACATAGCAGTAAAGTACCACCTTGAAAAGAGATGACATCAGGTGTCAGTGGACACCAACCCTGCTGGTATATTGACCTTGGGCCCTCTGTGTCCATAGCTGTGAAAAAAAAAATGTCTGCTTGTTATAAATTACCAAGCACATGATGTTCTGCTATAGTATCAAAAGTGGACCAAGACAGATAGTTTTGGTGTTATTTCCACTAAGTCTGAAACCTTTGGATAGTGGAGGTAGAGAAGTGATACAGTATGTGGTTTAATTCTTTGATTAGGGTGTCGAGACGGTCTGAATTTGGGGGTTAGAGAACACTGATGGCAAACTACAGAAACCCCCAGCCCAGTGCAAAGAAAACACAACTTATTATGAAGTGCTAGGTGATAACTGGCACAGGGGACAGCTGAGCCTTCCGGGCAGCATTTGAACAGCTGCCCCTCACCTCCTTTCTTCAGTCATTTGTTATGTAAAACGAAAGTTATGCATGTCGGATACAGACATTAGAAAATAGAAATGGGAATAAAGAAAAAACATTTATGGTGGGAATAGAGATGGCTCAGGGTTAACAGCCCTGGCTGCTGCTCTTTCAGATGTCCTGGGTTCCATTCCCAGCATCCATGTGGTAGCTCCGAAACTCCAGTTCTAGGGGATCTGATGCTCTCCTTTGGCCCCTGTAGGAACCAGGCACATATATGGCACACAGACATACTTTCAGGTAAACATCCACACACATGAAATCAATAAAAATATTTTAAAAACATTTCTGATTTTATTCCTTTCATGTTTTCTGCATTTAATCGGGTATAGGCTGAGTTTTGAACCAGTCTCTCCCCGGATAACTGTATCTTCAGTGATGCTGCTTTAATGGTTTCAATGCATTCCAGTAGGTGCCCGGAACATGTATCCCTTCCAACCCTAGAGAGGCTGGAAGAGTTTCTTGGCTTTGAGATCAGGAAGCCAACATGGACCAATCAGTAAATGTTTCTACAGAAAGGCCCTCGGAGTCTCTTGCTGTAGGCTCACAGCTGTTTTCCACTGTCAATTTGATATAGAAAGGTGGTGTTTGTTCAGTGAATGCTTGAAGGTCTTTCCAATGGTGTAACATTAATTGTGAAATCCTGATACTTTCAAAGAACCTTCAAGAGGTAGGATGTGGAGATTGTTTACCAATCTTCCAGTAATTCTTGGTCTCAGTTTCCTGTGTCTTTTCTCTTTCTTACTTGGATACTCATCTACGTTACTGTCAGGGTTGAGTTTATACACTATGTTTCAGGAGTGCTGCCATATCTATTGCAAAAAAGCTGGAGGGTATGTGGAATTCTCTCCTTTTTGCTCTCTCTCTCTCTCTCTCTCTCTCTCTCTCTCTCTCTCTCTCACACACACACACACACACACATATACTCTCTCTCTCTGTGCATGCATGCACATGTGGAGGCTAGAAGTTGGCAGTGGGAGGTCTTTCTCAATCACTTCTCACCTTATTTTTTGAGACAGGGTCTCTCACTGAACCCGAGTCCATCAATGCAGCTAGGCTTGCTAGCCAGTGAGCCTCAGGACTCAGGACCCAGTGCAAGGGTCACAGCGCAGATAAAGATGTCTGGTTCTCATGTGGGTGCTGGGGACCTGAACTCCAGCCACTGCAAGAGTACAATGACTTTACCCACTGAGAAGTCTCTCCAGCTCTAATATGTGGAATTTTGATAGGAAAGTAGAAAAAGTGGAAATTTTGTTTCTGAGTAAAGTCTATGAGAAATTATGGTTCCCGTTCCTTATTATACAGTTTCCCAATTTCCCCAATTCTGAGTGTGCTTTATTTCTCCTTCACGACTTTTTTTTTTCCCCTGTGGAAACAGTATGTTAATTACAGCAATCCTTATGGACAGTTTTTAAAAATTCCTCCTCTGTTTCCTTCTTTCCTTCTTTCCTTCTCTCTCCCTCCCTCTCTCTCTTTAAAAAGTCCTACTTGGTAATCCAGGCCCCAGACTAGTCAAAACTCACTAGCATAGGCTGGCCTTGGGACTTGGGCAGACTTCTTGCTTCAGCCTCTGGAGTGCTGAGATAAGAGGTGTGAGTCACCAGGCCTGGTCTCCTCCCCAAGATCAGTTAGAAATTAGGGAGGAAATAGCTTTTTACTGTATTGACGTTTGTTAACTTTATTCTGAGTCAAAAATCAATGATAATCCTCGGGAACATCAGACCAGGTTGTTCTGAATAGCATGTTCTGTCATGACCGAGGTTCCACGGATGTTTGCTTGTCCTGGCTCTCTCACTCTGTGGTGTTGAGATGGAATCAGATGAGGTGAGATCATGTGCTAGGCCCTCAGTGCTTTTTACTTTCCATTTGGGATACAGTCTCACTAAATGTGATCCGAAGCAGTAGGGACCCCAGACTGAGACTGCTGCTAATACACCAGGCCCTACATCAATTCTTTGACAATGCCTAGGCAAGCTGAAGTAAGGTGGGGTGTCTCAGCGTCTCTATTGCTGGGAAGAGACACCATGACTGTGGCAACTCTTACAAAGGAGAACAGTTAATTCGGTATTACAGTTCCAGAGTCCATTATCTTCATGGCAGCGTGCAGGCAGACACGGTGCTAGAGAAAGAGCTGAGAGTCCTACATCTTGATCTGAGGGCAGCAGAAGCAACTGAATGTCACACTGAGCATGGCTTGAGCATAGGAGACTTCCAAGCCTACTCCCAAGGTGACAAACTTCTCCAACAAGGCCTTCACCTACTCCAATAAAGCCACACCTTCTAATAGTGCCACTTCCTTTGGAGGCCATTTTCTTTCAAGCCACCACATGGGGATATCTACAGAATTTCCATGTGTTCTTGTTATGATCTTAACTTTAGAGTTCAGAGAAGATAAATGAATTACTCCTGTAACACACACACACACACACACACACACACACACACACACACACCCTTCTGAACTCCTTCCATAATCCAGTGAAGATAGATTGTAATTTTATGTAGATCTAGCCTTCCAATTGGCATGGTCTGAAAATGCTACCCTTAACTGTGCCATGCAGGAGATTATGATTTAGTTCCCTTCTTACACAACTTTTTTGTTTTCCTGGAGTTAATAGTTACTGGGTTCTTTTTTTTTTTTTCTATTTGGTTGCTTAAAATATTTTTTATACTTAATTTATTTAAGTTTTACATATGTGTTTATGTGTATCTACCATGCCTGTGCAGGAGCCTTTAGAGATCAGAAGATGTGTGTTGGATCTTCTTGAGCTACAAGTAGTTGTGAGCTACCAAGAGGGCGCTGGGATCTGAATCAAGATCCTCCGGAAGAGCTCTTGACCACTGCACCATCTCTCCAGCCCGGTTTGTGATTTTGAGAGTTATACTACTTTGTCCAGCTGGTGTCAAACTTGTAGATTCAGCAATTCTTTCCTCCAGCCTCCCAAGTAGCTAAAAGTTCAGGCACAAGACGATGATCTTACTTAGATTATTATTATTCTTTTACATTATTATGAATTCAGGTGTATTAGGAACTGTTGCCTCATCTGCTTCAAGACTTCAGAATGCTTCTCTGACTGCCTCAGTCTCTTATTCTGGAATTTGCCCTTGATCACCATCCTGGGTGGCTGTTGCCTTTCTCAGGTGGCGTCTCCTGTTTTTGATACCCTCCACTCTTCATTCCCTTCCCCCTTTTCTTTTTTCACTGCTGGGCATCAAACACAAGGCCCTGTCCAGCTGAGACGAACATTCTAACACCTAGCCACACCCTCCCCCCTCAGTTCATCCTAATCTCTTGGTTCCCTCTGCTTGTGGAAGAGCATCCTATCAGAGCCAGTACAATCAATAGAAGAAGTGAGCTCCTCCTTTCAACGACCAGGAAAGAGACCCACCCCTCCCTTCCCTTTTCTTAGAATTTTGCTTGAATGCTTTTTGAAGCAGAGTCTTTTGGTGGTACTCTAGATGGCCTTGAATGTTCTATATAACCCAGGCCACCACCCAATTCAAAATTCTCCTGCCTTCGCTTCCTGAGTGCTGGAATTCTAAGCAATGAGTTCCATATTTGACCTTTTCTTAGTTTTTTGGCTTTATGATATCTGTAATTTTTTTCTGTCTCTGTTATGGTTCGACTGTGCACCCCACTGCCCCCTGCAGGGGTTCATTTTCTAAGAGCTCATCCTCTGTTGGCAGTGCCATATTGAGAGGCTGTAGGGTCAGTAGTAAAAAGCAGTCAGGTGGGGTTCTGAGGGTCATACCCAGCTCTGGCTCCTATTCTTCCTGTTTGTCCTGCCACATGTGTCATATACCCTGGCCACCTCAATAATCCACAGTGAACTGAAAACTATGAGCCCAAGGAAACCCTCCCTAAGTCAGGCCTTCTGTCACAGCATAAGTAACGAGTACAATCTTTTTGAAATGCTATTTAAACTTCTTAAAAAGCTAAATAAATCTCACTGTAGCTTTGCAACTTAGAAATATCTTCTCAAGAACCTGAAAAGGCTGGGTGGAGTGGCTCACACCTGTAATCCTAGCACTCAGGATCACCATGAGTTTGAGACCTGCTCAGGCTTTACAGAGAGTCCGGGCCAGTCTGGGTTGGAGTAAGAAAACCAAAAACCAATTCAAACCAAACCAAGAAGCCTGGGAGCCATCTCTGAAACATAAACCCAAGGGAGAGATGGCTTCCCGGCCCCAGTGTCTGTGGGAGGCTGAAGCATGGCTTCGATGGACTCTGTTCTCTCAGGAGCCTCCTGTCCTGAGCATAGGTGAAGCTTGTCTTCGTTTTGGATAAAGCTAATCAGGAAGTATGGGACAGCCCCATTTGCCAGATGAATTTAGGTTAAATGATGTGATAAATGGTGCTGTTAAGTTGAAGACTAATTACTAAAAACATACACAATATCCAGCATCTTCAGGACTATAAAAAGGTGATGTTCCTGTCCACTCCCTCAGCAGATTGCCTGATTGAAGGCTTGCTCAGTAAGAAAGCTCTTCTCTTCCCTACTCTCTTTGTGAGGAATTTTTTTTTCTAAAACCATTTATTTTTCATCCGTCTTTCTTGTTTTCATTTTGCTGAAGTATCTACTGAAGAACACCTTAGGGCCTCAGTCATTGTTTTGACCCATCCAGTATCCTGAGAAGTGAGAATTGGCAAAGCAGCCCTCCATGGCTGCCTGGGTATTTCTGTTTCCAGTAGGAACCTTCTGGACAGGCACTGAGTGTACCCACATGCCCTCAGACCAGTTTGCCACCTCAGGCTGGGCAGCAGTGAAGAGCTGGCATTGTCCATTTGCCCAACAGTCCTCCTCGGCCAAGCCTTTTCCTCTGAGCTTGCTCTCACTCTCTCTCTGTATAGCTCTCGACAGGAATAGGGTAAGCTTGACCTCTCACAGGTCCTCATGGGTGATGATACCACAAATGTTCAGGACTTTCTTATCCAGCATCCACTGCATCAGATGTACCAGGTGAGCTCCCTATCTGTTGCATGGGATGGCAATATCCACACAGCACAGAGGAGAGTCTGCATTATACAGCACATGGTAGGTATGTTGGCATAAGATGCCTCTGTCAGGACCTAGCTACCAGCCCTAGGATAAGTCACCACCAGAAAACATGGCTTTCTGAATGCTACTTGGATCTGGATAGTGAAGGTTCTGGATATGATATAACCAGCAACCAGTGACTTCAATAGCAGCAGCAACTTGGCCCTCTGGCTGGAGTTCCTGGGGGAGATGATGCTGACATTGGCAGGATTGCAGTTACCAGCTGCAGATTTGCCTGGGTTCTTTTAAGATTTATCATGTAGGCACCATGGCTTTTCCCTTTGTAGAGATGCTGTTCCATCTAGAAGTCAAGGTTGGTGCCACCAAAGTGGGTCACTGCTGCAAGGAATTTGAGAACATGCTCCTCCATTGGCAGGGCATCCAGGCCTCAGGACCTTGTGTGAGCTCCCCCCTCAAGAGAATCAACAACAATGCTGCATGGACCCCTCTCTTGGAGCACAGGAAGGTTGGAAGATTTTCTAGATTGGGAGAAGGTTGTACTTTTAATTGCCTTCCCAGCAACATCCACTAGTGGCTTCCTGGGCTTTTTTTTTTTTTTTTTTTTTTTTTTTTTTTTTTTTTTTTTTTTTTTTTTAACATTTTGTATATCATTTTGTGGGTGAAGGGCAGCATAACATCTAAGGCCTATAGCATGCTAGGCAAACACTCCAGCACATTCTTCGATCACCCTCTTCCTCCCCTCCCCTATTAGATAGGAACCAGGCTGGCCCTGAACTCACCACAATCCTGCTGACTTAGCTGCTCCTGTATTATTAGATTAGGGGTGTGTGTCACCACACCCTGGTGAATAGAACCTTGATTTCATACAGTGTTAGCCTGACACATAGTTGTGACAGAGGCACTAAGGACAGAGACTGTGAAGGGACAGAATACTTTTGTAGAAGCAAATCCCTTCTATAGGGATTGTGTTTTGCCTTTTAACGTACAAGGCTTTGCTGAATGGGTACCTGTGAAACTCTAGGGAAGGGGATCCAGAAAGGGCAGAGGAAATGGATTAAACACTATATATTTTCCTCTGACGTGTGAGTGCTCATAAAAGTACTGGCAAATGAAAGGTTTTGAAAACAGCCTCGTTCTCCACCCTCCAGGCAGCTGTGATTCAGTCGATAGTCAAGACACACTGGCCAACCAGGGAGACACATGCCAGGCCTCACCCTGGAAACTACAGCCTGAGGGGAGGGGAATCTTAGGGCTCCTGGCTTCCATTCCTATGAGGCAACCTCAATGGTGACAAAGTGTTCAGAAATAGCAGCAACCCTCTCGAGCCTGCTGTCCTTCTGGATTCCAGCAGCCTTCAATCTCCCTTCTCTCGGCCACGAGTCTGAAGGATGTGAGGGATTTGTCTCTTTATCTGAGGGTTTCCCTGGGTTGTCTTTCTTTTTCCCCTAGGCCCCTTGGCAAAAGTCTTTCACTTCCACAATTTCTTCCTTCCTAAGCATACTGGGAGGGAAGCCATCTGCCATGAAGAGAGCAAGAGAGGACTTGCTCACATTCCTGACATTCGTATCCACTAGTGCTGACACAAAAGTCTTGGAATTGTTTGTACATTTGTCAAGGAAATCCTACAGAGCCCGGATGTACTGTAAATGACCAAAGGCTGAGAGAGAGGGAGGAAGAAGAGGGAGAAGAGATGGGGAAGCAGGGACACAGCACGGTCTGGCTGAAGAAAGAATCTGTCAAGTGTGAATTGCAGCCCGAGACATTTGCCACCAAAACATCAAGATTCTGTGGTCTGAGCTGAGGAGTTAGAGGGGAATCATTCCTGACTTGTAGAGCAGGAGACAAGTTGGTGAAAACAGTGGGTGGAAGTGTATTCAAGGTCAATGCTAGGAGTATGACAAAGCCTCGGGGCCTCTGTAGTAACTGGATCAAGAGTGATACAAATTTCATGGAGAAACTGTGTCTGCAAATAGCCAGACCAAAGGCAGTATATATTACAGGGCAGATAGTGTCACTATAAGGAAATGCCAGAGGCTGGGTTACTTTGGCCACTTTACAAAGAAAAATTGCCTATTTTGATTTACAGTCCCCCCGCCCTTTTTTTTTTTTTTAAAAAGTTTTGTTTACCTGTCTCTTTTGTTTGTTTTATTACAGGTCTAAAGGGGAAAGGACATGAACTGGCTTCTCATTCCCGAGGAAGATGTCTTGGTGGTAGGGATGTGTGCCAAAGGAGAGATCTCTCAGTAAGACTAGAAGCTAGAAGAAGTACCTCAGGGTTGGCTTCACTCTTGTTCCCCTGAGAACTCTGAGGCTCATACAGTTCTTGGAGAAGGACCTTAAACCCCTTCCAAGGACAGAACTCCTAATGACCTAGCTGTCAGGCCCCTCTTAAAGGTCCATACCACCTGCTAAGATTGCTACCTTATGGAGTAAGTTCCCAATGTGTGTGTGTGTGGGGGGGGGTCGGGGAGGGGGAGACAGAACACATCTAAACTATGGAAAGTTGAGAAGTAGAGTATCTTATGGCCTTATTCCTCAACATTACTTGTAGTATCAGTACCTCTAGGGGCTAGTAAATGCAGAAGTCACCCAAAATCAGCATTTCACACAACCCTCAGGTGTGCATGTTCAAGTTTGAGAAACTGTCTAATGTTCCAGATGAAGGGCTCTTGAGAGTGAGTGTCTGATGTTTACACACACTTTTGGACATTCTACCCAGGGCTTGAGTGTTTGCTATGCAGTAATTGACTTTGGAGACCTAAGGGTGTCTGGGTGCTTCACTGAGTACCCCTGTGCTTAGATGATGTATTCCCCAGTTTTCTCACCCAAACCAAAAGTTTGTGTTCCTATAGAATAGCCCTCCTTGCTCACATATATTTTCCCCCTGTTTAAACTGTTGTCAGCAGATTAATAACTATAAGTGAGTTCATAACATCTCGATGTTGTGAAATTACCTAGCAAAAAGTATATCCATTTGCATTTCTGCTAACGGGGTTGGGAACAAGTATTTTTCACACTTTTGCCATTACTTCTTAGTTTTCAATTTTTTCACATTTGAACATACACAAAATTACATTTAATAATTAAAATTAACACCTTGAAAGGTTGTCCTGGGTACAGTGGCTTAGACCTTTAATTCTAGCACCTAGAAGGCCTCAACCTGATGAAGATTGATGCAGCTTAGAGACCAACATGAGCTATGTAGTAATTTATACTATACAAAAACTTGATCCCATTTGAAAAAACATTACAAAAATTAAAGTTGGATTTTTCATGTTTGGAACCATTTGTTATTTTTCCCATAATTAATCGTATACTTTACTGTCTCAACAAGATAGTTGTCTTAGTTAGGGTTTTTAATTTATAAAACACTGTGACCAGAAGTGACTTGAGGAAGAAAGATTTATTTCAGTCTCTAGCATATAGCCTGTCCATCATCCAGGGAAGTCAGGGCAGGAACCTGGAGGCAGAAATGCAAGCAGAGGCCACAGAGGAGTGCTGCTTACTGGCTTGCTACCCATGGCTTTCTCAGCCTGCCTTCTTACACCATCCAGCACCACTTGCCCAGGGGTGACCCTGCCCACAGTCAATCACTAATCAAGAAAATGCACCGCAGGATTTCCCACAGACATTTTCTCAAGTAAGATTCTTCCCAGATGATTCTAACTTATGTCAAGTTAACATAAAAAAACTAGCCAGCAAAATTGACCTCTTGTTACCTTGACACATAAACACAACACTTATTAAGCCACAATGCTTCCTTTTATTCTTGTCCCCAAGATTTCATGTTAATACTACTATGACAATATAAAATGTCAACTTCTAAACGTCCCATAGTCTTTAGAAATTTAACTACTTTAAAAATCCAGTCTTTAAAAAACTCCCACAGTTTTGAAAGTATCCACAATTTCTCTAAAACTACAAAATCTTCCCAGATCTCTACTGATGTGAAAATGTCTTTCTGTATGCTGTGAATATCAATCTTTAAATAAAGGAGCTGTTTTGGCCCATGACAGGCACCATAGAAAAAGTAGGAAGGGAAATCAGAACATAGGTAGGAGAAGCAGGGTGGAGTCAAGACAGACTGAGCCGCCAAAGAAGAAACATGTGAGGAACACAGGTGAGCCATGGGCCACATGGCAAACAGATTAATGAGAATGGGTTGATTTAAGATGTAAGAGCTAGATAGGGATGTGTCTAAGCCATAGGCCAAACAGCATGAAGGTAATAAAAGTGTTTGAATCATGTTGGGGGCCATGAGCAGCTGCAGGCGGCTAAAGGATCTGGGACTACAGGTCTGGGGTCTGGATCTCTAGCTGTCTGGGGCCAAGAAACATCATTGTAATATGACAACATAAAATGTCAACTTTTAAAGTCCCACATTCTTTAAAAATTTAAATACTATAACAATCCAGTCTTTAAAAAACTCCCACAGTCTTGAAAGTATCCATAATTTCTCTAAAACTCCAAAATCTTCCCAGATCTATGAAATCTCTTTCTAATTTCAGTCTCTCAACTGTGGGCTTCTATGGAATCAAAAATAACTTACATACGTTCTTTTTCCAAGAGGGAAGAACTAGAGTATTGGGAAAACCAAGGTCCAATAGTGTCAGACTTCTGGAACTAATAATCTTCTGGGCTCCAAGGCCACAGCAGCAGCTCTTCAGTGGCTCTGTCTGCTGCCACAAACACAGCATGTCTTCTGGACCATGGCAGGCTCCACCACACAGATACTTCTGTTCTTGGTGGCTGTCTCACCATATTGGCATCTCCAAAATGCTGGAGTCTTTGTTGCAACTGGACTACACCTTTCCCAGTAGCCTCCAAGACTACAAGCCACATGGTGCCAAGCCTCGGTTTCTCTCCACAATCCCTTTAATCCTAAGTTTTTCAGGGATGCTGAGGCTGTATCTTCACAATGGTCTCTTTTAGCCTCTTACAGTGCCCAGCATCAGCTACTCTCCATGACCCCATCAAGCCTTCAAAACCAGTATCACCTGGGAAACTCTTACACATTATCATGTCACTGCCAGCATAATGTATAACCTCAGCCCCCTCTAGACAACTTCTGTGTATGGACACCGAAGAAGTACTCCATATTTATGCTCTTCAGTGATGCTGGTCTCTTCTTAGTCATTATTAATTTCTCTGCTCCAACTAACCAGTGTTAATTGTACTAGTAAAACTAAGTTTCACTTTAGTGGCTCTGGTTTCTTGTTAATCACAATCAACTCTTAAGCCCTCACCGACCAATATCACAGATTCTTAGAACTCAAAATAGTAGATGGCTCCATAGAGTCTTTAAGCGACTCTCAAATTTCCCTCTGAAATGTCACAAACCAGGCCTCCATAGTTTACATGGCTCTTAACATTCTTACCTGTCCCACAGAACAGCCCGCTGAGTTGCTGAGTTCTGAGAGCCCAATGGTGTTTCCTGTTCAAAGTTCTAAAATGCTGCCACAATCCTCCCCGAAACACATGGTCGGGCCTGGCAGTGTAATACCTTACTACCTTGTACGAATTTCTGTCATAGTCTCTATTGCTTTGATACAATATCATAGCCATAAGTTAGGGAAGAAGGGCTCATTTCACCTTTCAGTCTGTAGTCCATCATGTAGGGAAGTCAGAACAGGAACTCAAGGCAGGAACCTGGGGTGGAGAGGGGCAGGAAGTGATATAAAGGCTGTGGAGGAGCACTACCTGGGCTTGCTTAGTCTTCCTTATATCATCCAAGACCACCTACCTACTCATGGGATGGTCCCATTCATGTGAACCATAGATTAAAAAAATGTACCATAGAAATATTTTCAGGCTAATCTGGTGGGGGCATTTTCTAGATTAAGATTAAGGCTTCTTCCTAGATAGCCCTATCTTGTGTCAAGTTGACACCAAAACTAGCCAACACATTTTTTTTTTAATAGTAGGAAATCAATTTTTGTCTCTTGCATGTATCATAAATGTTTTACCTTAATTTCCTTTGAGACACAGACTCCCATACTTAGACATACCTGTATAGTGTAGAAAATACAAAGTAAAAATACAAAGTGAGGTAGCGCCTTAGCCCTTTCTGTGCTACAGAATACCTGGGAGTTTGTAATTTATAAACAATGGGGATTTATATCTTACAGTTTTGGAGGTTGGAAGGCCAAAGCCAAGAGGTCTGCACCTGGGCAAGCACTTCCTTGCTGTGTCATCCCAGAGCTTAAGAAAGGCCTGGAGTGCGCAGCTGGGAAGTAGAGGACAGAGTAGATCCATCCTTCCCTGGGAGCCTATCCTGCAGCAACTTAACTCCCACTGTGATAATGATATCAAAACACTCCTCAGAATGGAGCCCTGGAGACCTGATCACCTCTAAAAGATTAACAGCTGGACACTGTCACACCTGAGCTGTGCGACACCTGAGTCAGAGTGGGCATCACCCTGATTTTTCAGACCTCTTGCAGCTTCTAGTTTTCATGTTCCCCCCTTTAAGAAATTCACTGCGAAGGCAGTATTTTAATTTGCATTCAAAAATTAAATCTTTGTTTCACGAAGGATGACAAATGTGGAGAGAAGAAGCCACACTGCTTGTTTCCCCAAGTGGTTGACAGATCGTCCCTACAGATGGCCACATCTGACACAGATTTTTCTCTACTGCTTTGAAATGTCACCTTTAAAATAATGTATGGAATAATCATATGCACTTGAATCTATTATGTATTTTAATTTCTTTTGTCTCTGCCAATGTTCATGTTTTCTTTTAAATTATTATTGTAGTTTCACCTGTCATTTTAGTGTTTCTGAGTCTTAGCTACGCTGTTTTTCTCTTCTAGAAATTTCTTTGCCTCTTTGCATATATTCTTTTAGGAAATAAAAATAGCAACGGTAACACTCATGACCATGCTCTATGCCAGGCACCGTCAGAAACACTTCCATGTGTTAATTAATTCAGTCTTTTATTACCAGGGCTTTTATTAATTCTGCTAGACATCTGAGGGAATTGGTAGTGATGGTTGCAGGGCTGATGAAAAAGACAGACATAATGTGCTGGAGAGATAGATGGCTTAGCAGTTAGAGGACCAGCACCCACCGGGCAGCCACAGCCATCTGTAACTCCAGTTCCAAAGGATCCAGTTCTTTTCATCTCTGGGCACACACACAAGCTGTACAGACATACATGCAGGCAAAATACCCATGTACATGAAATAAAATAGAAATTAAAATGCAATAAAATATAGACAGACAAGGGAGACAGCAACTCAGAGAGAGCACAGGCTTCATTGTGAAGAGGCCTGCTGAGGGCCAGCTGAGGGCCAGTTGAGTCGTCAATTATAGGATGTCAGGACCCATAAAATCTCATTACCAGGAGGGAAGATTCTAGAAAAACAAGTTACTGTAGTCGTAGGAACCAATTACTTCAGTGCAAGAAATTGTCATTGCAAAATGGAGGAGCTTTGCACAGTGTGTGTCCGTGGTTCCCAAGGGCAAAGCAGTTACCTGAGTTTGTCCAGTGGAACTCAGACCTGCTTTCTTATTTTGTTTTTCTCTCTCAGCAATACTAGAGATCGAACCTATGATCAGCGTGAGAAGTGAGGGCTGTGCTACTAAGCTGTGGCTTTATCCCTCTCTTTCTATTTTGAGTAGTACCATACTTTTGGGTGCTTGGGAAACGAACCTTGGTCCTATCTCTGCAAGAGTAGCGCCTGCTCTAAACCACCACACCATCTTTCTAGCTGTTATTCAACTCTTTATATCTCTTATAGTTTCCTTTTGGTTTCTTTGCATTATTGTGAGATAATCTTGTCATTGTCCTCTAGGCTTTTAAATGGATCATGTACATGTCATATCAAGAACATTCCCACTCCCATTACATTGGTTTTTATTTCTATTGTGGATAAAATATTTTATTTCATCATATTTTTTTAACCATAGTTTCTTTTTAATTAGAGAAAAACCTCATTTTTGCTAATTTAACATTCTTCTACCTCACTGAGGTCTTAAATTGGTTCCAAGACATTTGTGATTCATCCTTTCCAGTTCCAGGAGCATGCTCACAGTAGCCACAAAGCATGATGACCAGGCCTCCTTTTGCTGAGTTTGCTGTTCTGTCCTTTCCTTTGCTTGGACTAGGGGGAGTATTTAGAACTGTGGTGGATTGCCTGGTAGTAATGGCCGCTCTTGCTTGGTCCTTTCCATAAAGACAGTGCCATTCAGCATGATACCGTGGGTGACAGTGAGGAAATACCTTATTTACCATCTTACTAAACGTTAAACCCAGGAATGGGTTTTGCTAAATAACATTTTCTCATTTACCCCTTTAAACATATGAATTACAATACATTCCTAATATTGAACCACTTAGCTAACAACACGATTTTAATGAAGATTAGGCCTATTCTAATAGCTAACTTAGAAATGTGTTTTGATACTCTGAAGAGTGGCTGAGTTGCAGAATGTTTTCCCCTCTGCCTTATTAGCAGTTTCAGAACAGAGACTTTGCCAAGAGACTCATTAGTATGAGGCAGTGAGTCGTTCATTCTGGCAATGGACAGAGCGCCTTTGACAGTGTCCAGAGCTTCTTGAAGCTGCAGAGATCCAGCACAGTAAAAGCACCAACAGGGTGGAAAATGACCTATGGGAGAAAGAATTAAAAAGAGTACACCAGCCCAGGGGCTAATATCCAGGACATTTTAATAATCCAACTCAATGGTAAAAACCCAAATAAGCTGAATTTAAAATGTTTTTAGCTCTGACTAAATCCTTTATAAAATCAACTAAAAGAAGGGAAGGCTTAGTAAGCTCTTGGCTTCAGATGCTCAGCGTGTTTCATGCTGGCCTAGGAGAACAAGGGCTCCTCAGTTAGCTCTCTCTGTTTTCCTCTCTTTTTCTGGCTGGTCCCTGTAGCTAGTCTTTCTCTATCCCACCAGCCAGCTCCCAAATCACAACACAGAGACTTATTACTAGCTATACAAGCTTGGCCGATAGCTTAGGCTTGTTCTTAACTACCTCTTACAACTTAAATTAACCCATGTCTTTTAAGGTACATTATTTTACCTGGCTTGGTTACCATTACTTTGTAAGGCCCATGCTGCTTGCTCTGTGTCCCTGGCTTTTCCACCCTTCTGCTTCCCAGAATCCTCTGTGCTTGGAAATCCTGCCTAGCTATTGGCCATTCAGCTTTTTTATTAAACCAATCAGAGTGATATATCTTTACACAGCATAATCAAATATCTTGAAACAGCATTCTGAGCCAATGGGACGGTGCTGCGCACATCAGAATGTGTCTTTCCCCACCCCTCAGTTAATTCTATCTGAAAACACCCCCAGACACACCTCATATGCCTCACCAATTTCCTAGGTCATTTAAAATCTAGTCAAGCTAGCAATAAAAAAGCTTAATAAACATTTCCCCAAAGAAGACACACAGTAGCCAAAGGGCATATGAAACAGTGCGAGCATCATTAATCATTCAGCTTCTATTTTTAGAAGCTAAAACATGGCAGAATGGGTATTATAAGGAAATCTCTGAAGATAAATGTTGATGAGGATATTAAGAAAAGGAAACTTGAAAACTTTGTTGATAGGAATATAAACTAGTATAGCTGCTGAGGAAAAAGATGAAGGTTCCCCAAACTAGACTCTGATCAGCAAGCCCAGCACTATGTATACGTCCTAAGCCAGTGAGAACAGCAGCCCAAGAAATTTCTGATTTCCCATGAAATGTCATTCACAGTAGCCAAGCCACAGCACACTTGAGTGTCTATCTGTGAACAGGGGAGAAAGTGAGTATGGTATACATCTACAATGAGATACTTTTCAGCCAAAGAATGAAACCCTGCTACTTGTTGTGACATGAGTGAACCTGAAAGATACTCTATTAATTAAAATAAGCCAGACACAGAAATTTAAAAAAGAAATGCTCTCACTCATAGAATCAATAATCTTAAACTGTAAGCAAAGCAGAAAATGCAGGTTTCTAGAGGCTGAGATCTTGGGGGAGAGGAGAAAGATGCGATGTTGGCTGGAGACACACATAGGAGGAACGAACTTCAAGGGATGGACTATTATACTGCAGGGTGACCACAGTTAATGACACCACACTTCAAAATGTACTCCAGGGTGACCATAGTTAATGAAACCACATGGTAGTCTTGAAAAATGTAAGAGTGGATGCTATTTGCTTTGCCAACAAAACAAAAACTACATAATGCATTTGTTAGCAACATTACCATCCCATGGCAGACTTCCCACAATGGACCCCCACCCTTGTGAACTTGACCTAACTCTGTACTCAGCTCCAGGCTGCCACTGTTTGCTTCCCTTCCCTTCCTAGATTTTTAAATAATTGATGTGTACACTTTGTAACACTTACTTCCCAGGCCGTGTTTCAGAGATTTATCCATATTGCTATGTTCTATTTCATACTTTCGTTAAGTTGCATAGGAAACTTTAAGAGGTTTGGCAGTTCACCGAGGTTCGAGAGTAAAAAGAGATCTAGTAGGAAGCTCATGAGGTTAGTAATTCCCATCTCCCCAGAAAGCCTTGTTTCTAATCTGTGACTCGGTGCTCCTCAGAGAATGCCTGCTTTTCGGGGATCCAAGAAAACAATGAGCCTTGCTTGGGCATGGGTGTGGGGAGGCGCAGCCGCAGCCCCCCTCCCCCCTAGGCAACGACCTGGCTCCTTTCTCCAGTCTCTGCACCCTCCCCAGGCTCTGTGCTTTCTCTCTCTCTCTGTCCTCATCCTTCTTTAGTGAGTCTGGCTTACAGAAGTCTGGTTTTGGCTCTGCTGATGGGGGCTTGTAGTTCTTAATATCTGAAGACTCATTTTCTCAGGTTTAGAGCCAAAAGTGTACAGTGATACTCTGAATAATAAACAATGGCATGAACAGTTGCTGTACCCTTTCACAAGTTCATTTTGTTCTCACCTCTTCTTCCTTTAGCTGATGAACTGCCGGAGTTTGGCAAGGAACTGTTGTTTTGTGCAGAATGGTCTACAACAGCCATACTTTCAGTTCTGAATTAGTGAGTATATGGCAAACCAAAGTAAGAGAGTCAACGACTTCTTGTGTGACATTTTTAAAAAGTGTGACATTTGCTTTATTTTTCAGAGAAAACCAAGAGACTTTTTATAAGCTTTTATGCTTAATGACCAAGATTTCTCCACATTCAATCTACCATCTTGTCTTTCTGGATCAAAAGGAAGGCCTTGCCATTCCCATGGGTCTGAGGCATTGGCATCCTTCATGTGGATACTCATGTCAACAATACACATTCACTCAGGAGTTCAGGGGCCCACAGTCTGTTTATTCTTCTTCATGTCAACAATACACATTCACTCAGGATTTCAGGGGCCCACAGTCTGTTTATTCTTGTCCATGTCAACAATACACATTCACTCAGGAGTTCAGGGGCCCACAGTCTGTTTATTCTTGTCCATGTCAACAATACACATTCACTCAGGATTCAGTTTGTTTATTCTTTATTCCTTGAATAATATATTAATAACTTTTGCAGTAGTGGGGATTGAACCTGTGGCCTTGAGCACGGCAGGTAAAACCTTCACCACTGAGCTAGCTCAGTCCTCAGTTTACTTTTTATTTTGAAACAAGCTGGCATTGGCCTCACTCTGAAGCTCACATAGGGCTTGAACTAAAGATCCTTTGCCTCACTCTCCAGAATGTAGACCCAGAGGTGTGTGTGTGTGTGTGTGTGCGTGTGTGTGTGTGTGTGTGTGTGTGTGTGTGTGACTGTACACGCACATGCTACATGATATGTATGTTACACGGGGGTCAAGGAATGATTTTCAGAAGGAAGTTACTTCTCACTTTCTACTTTTTAAAGGGGGGGGGTCTCTTACTGTGTGTGCTGCATTATTGTGTAGTCTAACCTCGCTGGCCTCTTGCTTCTGGGCCAGTCTCCTGTTTCTGCTTTCCATCTTGCCATAGATGTTGCTGGGATCACAAATGTGTGGCCAGGCCACCATCTGTGACTTACAAGCCATCGAAACCAGGTTACTGGGTTTGTGTAATTAGCACCTCTACCTGCTGCAGCCTTCAATTTTTTTTTCTTTAGAAAAAAGTAGATTTCGAATAAAGTAGAATTCTTGCAAGATGTCTTTTCTCCCCCACCCCTTATGTTCTTTTTGAGGCAGAATTTTCCTATGTTTCCCCATGTAGTAGGAGGTTTCTGGTCCGGACTTTTGGGCCTAGCCTCCAGATTTAAAACCCACAGTCCCGCAGACCCACTGAGACACACAGATGCTTTCAATAGTTTTTGGCTGATCAGCCTCAGGCCCAAGCATATAACTTGCTAGCTCTCTACCCTTCATCTAACCCATGATTTCTTCCTGTTCAGCCATGTGGCTCGGTACCTTTCTTTAGAGCAGCATGGTTGTCCTCGGCTTCCTCTGCCTTCTCTCTGGCATTCTGCTCTGTGCTTCCTGTTCTCAGAGTTTTTCTTAGTCTGGTAGCTCCGCCCACACTTCCTGCCTGCCTTTGGCCAATCAGTGCTTTTTATTAAACCAGTGGGTGGGACAATTATTTACCATGAAACAATACAATCTCCTACAGCCCCAGAAAGCCTAAGTCCCCGGATTATAACTATGCACCATAACACTCAGCTATAACTTTTAAAAATACAACTTTGAAATGTACAGTTAGTGTCCTATTTTGGCACAGATTTTTTTATGTCATACCTTTGATCATGGGTTCCAATCTGGCTCTTTCTCAAGAGAACCTTGCTCTCCAGCTTTCAATGATTTTTTTTTTTTTTAATCTCTTGTATATCCTTTCTCATGGGTTTATCTCTATTCTTTTCTTTGTATCTGAGAAGCAAGGTGTGAATGTGACCCAGTGTCAGGGCATGAAATAAGTGAGGACTTTGGTGACATTTCAGATTCTGATGGGTCTCTCGGACAACAGCCTGAGCTAGAACCACAAGTCTGACCTGTCAGGGTGACATATGAGACAGGTGTAAACAAGTGCCCTTCCTTATGCAAGGCTCCAGGACTTCCTGGAGGAGTCCACCTACCTTCTCCACAGGAAGAAAATCTCAGAGGTCAAATTTGCTGGACCAGTGCGGACACACATACGTGTTTCATATCAACCTCTAGCTTCTCTGCTCTCCCACTGACTTCTCTGAGGCCACATCATCTGCTTCTTCATTCTTGTTGCCCGTTCTCCTGGCTGTTGAAAATCCCACTGTCCTTTTGTCATATCCCTTTCAGAATGGAGTCTCATTAGAGCCAAGATGCCACTTGTCGGATTTGCTCAGCCAGCTTCCTTGGAGCGCATGCAGCTAGCTGTCTATTACTATGAAAAGCACCATGACTACGTCAGCTCTTATATAGAAAACATTTAACTGTAGTGGCTCGCTTACAGTTTCAGGGGTTCATTCTATTATCATCATGACCGGGAGTATGGTGGCGTGCAGGCAGGCATGGTGCTGGAGTTGAAAGTGCTCTTGTAGGCAACAGGAAGTTCACTGACAGTCATGCTGAGGATATCTTGAACAAAAGAAACCTCAAAGCTTGTGACACACTTCCTCTAAGAAGGCCACACCTCCTAATAGTGCCACTCCCTTTGGGGGCCATTTCCTTTCAAACCACCACATCCGGCTTAGAGAGCGTAACTGTGAGAGACTTCCCAGGCATGTGCGCCCCTTTGGGGCTGGAGTTGTCTCACACTGATAAAAGACACTCTAACATATACAGGCCTTTCTGCTTAGTCTATTCTGGTCTTGCCAGACATCTTTGATGAACAGTCACAAGACCCATGTAGGTCTTCCCGGTCTTCCTTCTCCTTGGTGCAACTGAACTCCAAGCTTAGGCCCTAGACGGGATTTCTTCACTCTCTCCAGATGGAGGGAGCTACAAGCTCTCCACATACAATGTGGCCATAGAAATGTCTGCTTTGCAGGTGGTTTAGCTCTTCAAAAAGGAGCTGTTCTACTGAGGAATATTATACATTATAAAGTTTGATTAATTTGCTTTATTATTTCCCAAAGGCTTTGGCAACCTGTATTCCTAAGAATGTATGGCTTGTGCCTTTGACATTATATCTAAAAAAAATCATCATCAGACCCAAGGTTACACAATCTTTTGTTTGTTTTCATTTTCCTCAAAAATATTAAAAAATTTGAGAGGATTTTAAATTTTAATTATTTGCTTCTCTTTACATGTGGATTTCCTTGGAGGCCAGAAGAGGGTGTCACATACCCCAAGGCTGGAGTTACAGGCAGTTGTGAGCCACTAGATGTGGGATCTGGGAACCCAGGTCCTCTGAGGAGCAGCAAATGCTCTTAGCCACTAGATGTGGGATCTGGGAACCCAGGTCCTCTGAGGAGCAGCAAATGCTCTTAGCCAGTCATTTTTCTAGCCCTCCTGTTAAATCTTTGGTTTTATATTTAGTTAATTTTGGAGCTAACTTTTGTGTACAGTGGACATCTGGGCCACATTCATTTTTTATGTGTGAAAGATAAGCTGTTTTCCTGCCTGTCTTTCCACCTTTGTCAAATGTCAGGACACTGTGGTGATCTCCTCTCTCCACGCTGTCTGTTTCTCAGTGTATCCAATCTTCTTCTAACACAGGTTACATGGGACAGCCCACCAGCTCCAGAGATTTTCCTGTTAGGATGTCCTATTCGAGTGTAGGAACACGGGGGTTATATACTCATGGACTACCTTATCTGGCTTTCCATGGGTTCTGGGGATTTGAACTCAGGTCTTCATGTTTGCCTAGCCTCTGTTTCCTAGGCTTCCATTATAAAGGAATTAAAAATTGTTGAATGCTCTCTGCTTTTATAGGAAAAAGATCATGAAGATTTCCCTATCTACTTGGTAGTGTAATAAATAGCATGATTTGCAAATATCGTGTAATAGGCAGGCGTCCCTAGAGCACCCCTAGGGCACCCCAAGACACCCCAAGACCATGGCTAATGACCACTGTTAACATTAAAGAAAAAGAGAGTTTAATGAATATGAATACCGGTACACACATGTGTGGGCTCCAGGCACTGTATAGAAGCCTAGAGCCCCGAATATTTTCAGGGCAGAATTCTTATACCCCACTCTGGGTAGGGGAGGGAGTATGGGCAGGCTCAGCACGATAACAGGGCAGGGCCAATGGTCAGCTTAGGACAGAGTTTAGGAATGCAGACAGGCAAGCTGAATAAGAACCACATGAAGACATTCATTTCCTGGAGCAGGACACATTGTGCAAGCTTCAAACAGTTAACAGTTAATAATTCTCATGGTAGGACTTTCCTGGGTGACCTCACCTAGGTTGCTAGATCAGGAATGTGGTCTCAGAGCCTTATCTTGGAAGGTCAAGCTGATCACCAGGTGGGTCTCAGGAATTCAGGAAGTATCAGGCTCAGGCTGCTGGGTGTGTCCCAAGCAGGCATCTCAACCTTGGCTAGTTTCAGAGACCTCAAGAAGGGGTCGAGAGTTACAGGATTTTTCTATTTTCACAATTGAATCAATCTTATATTACTAGGAAAAAATCCTTTGACTATTGTAGTACTTATATTTTTAGATTTATTTTTATTATTTTAATTATGTGTGTGTGTGTGGGGGGTATACACACATGAATGTAAGAGCCCAGAGGTCAGAGGTATCAGATCCCTCTGGAGCTGGAGTTGCAGACAGTTGTTAGCTGCCTGATGTGGGTGCTTGGAACTGAACTCATGCTCTCTGGAAGAGCAGTATGTGCTCTTAACCACTGAGCCATCTCCCCAATCCTCAGCTATGGAGTATTTGTAGTCCCAGCTTGCACCTGTGTCTTGATCTATATCTGTATTTATGTGCATTAATTTTTTTTTTTTTTGAAACAGGCCTTACTGTGTAGTAAGACTGCCTAGAACATACTACATAGCTCAGGCTGACATTGGTCCTTTTCTCGAATACTTGACCATACACAATTTATTGTTAATGTTTATTTGGTGTGAGAGGGAAGTCAGAGAACAGCTCAGTAGGTTGGTGGGGTCTGTGGTGTGTTACACAAGCTTGGCCCCTTCCTTCATAGCTGTGGCTCTTACAGGCAGAATGAGGGCAAGTCCTTCACACCCTAGTTTGTATTCAGACTTCTGCAATTTACCAGAACAACAATGTAAGTACTCTTGCTGGCAAATTGATCCTAATGGTTTGCCTTCCAGCTAAGAAAATCTTGAGAGCTACATCTCTGAGGCCATGGTGTCTTTCCAAAAGAAAGATCAGGAAAGTGTTTATCCCATGACCTCAGGTGTCTGGTGGTTCTGAGAAAGCAATTGTCTTCGATTTGCACAATCCTTTCCTTCAATCACGTTTTTTTTTTTTTTTTTTTTGTTTGTTTGTTTGTTTGTTTGTTTGTTTTTTCACTGAAGCTCCTGGTACTTGGAGTTCTTAAGAAATTGCTGGAATGGATGAAAAGCTGTTCGCCATCAGACCAGAAAACTTGGATACATGTTTCTTGGTTGAACTCCAGCCATGGTGAGAAAGCTAAGCACATTCCTTAGCCACAGAGCAGTGGGCTCTCTATTCCACCTCCTCTTAAAAGCACTAAAGCTTTAATCAACAAGTGAGTGCTGAATTAGGGCAGGGACAAAGGTGTGTGAATGACAGTAATTATGATGGTGAATACATTAAACAAAAGAAGACACCCAAGCTCAGTGGGTGGGAGGAAAGCCAGATGTGGCCTGGCCTGGAATCTCAGTATGGTTGCTGTGAGCTATGAGTTTGAGGCTAGCCTAGGTTAAATAGTGAGTGTCAATCCAGGGCTCCATGATGGGAGACCTCCTTCTCATGCCCTACCCCCAGCCAAAAAAAAAAAAAAAAAAAAAAAAAGCTTGTGATTCTAGTTACTAAGGATGCTGAGGTAGGTGGGCCATGAGTTCAAGGCCAGCCTGGGCTACACAATGAGTTTTTGGATAGCAAGAGAAACTTAGTAAGATCTTGTCTCAAAATAACAAGTAAAAGGGCTTTGGGAATATAGTTCAGCAGCAGAGGGCTTTCCTGGCATGCACAAGGTCCCAGGTTCCAGAAACAAAACCAAACCAAACAAGCCTTTCTGGTACCACAGAACCACATAATGGGCACATGCTCGTGTACTCCCCCCTCCCCCACTCATACCCACACATTAACTTGTATTGTACTGAACATTCAGACCTTTCTCCTTGCTAGTATAACAACTATTTTCATTGTATTAGTTATTAAATAATCTAGTGGTGATTTGAACTGTACAGGAGGTTGTACACTACTTCATATAAACACTATACCATTTATATAAGGGACTTGAGCGCAGGTGGTCTTGATGTCTGTGTGGGAGCCTGAAATGAAGCTCCCCAGGGATGAGTGTACTCTCCTGCAAAAGCCCTGACTTTGACATAAATCCCCCCTCCGGCTGATGTCCTAAAGTTTCCACAATGAGACTGGGATCCTGTTCTGTTGTATGTTTATTTTGTGTTTTAAAATGGTTTCTCTATGTAGTTCTGGGGGCCCAGAGCACATGCTATAGAGTCCTTGTTTCTGTTCTTACATCTCCCACACCCCCAGACAAACCCAGTGTGAATCCATCACCCTCCCACAGCCTGCCTTCCCCTTTTCCCTCTTGACACTCTGTGTCTGGAGACCCTGGAATACTTACCTGTGTGACTGACCTCCTCCAGCTAGACTGACCCTGAGGCCTGAGCCCATGTGATGAATACTCAGTCGAATATTGAAGGCAGGGAATCCAAGTCCCTTTTTGGCATCTTTAACAGGACATGATCCCTCTCAACAACACACATAGCATCCACCACATAGAAATCATTATGCCACCCCTTCCAGCTGACAGCAGGGACATTTCCTGCCTGCCTGTCTGCTGCAATGTGCCTGGTGTGACATACAGCAACCAGCAAAGTCGATGAGGAGCAAGATGAAATGATTAAAATAAACCTTGGGTTTTCTGGTTGTCATGGACACCAAATTTTCTATTGTTAGTAACACTGGTCTCTATGGTGAGCTCACACTTAGAGGGAGAATCTTAGAAAGGCAAGAAAGAATTGCATGTTGAATGGGGGGGGGTAAGGCAGATTTGGGGAGGAAAGGCAGATGGGAGAAGGCTGAAAGTAAGACATTCCAATACCCCTCCCCCAGTAAACATTATATTTCAAATTAGTTTGAATCTTGTTTTAGAACTATTCCATCTGTTTCTGTTGAGGCTGTAAGATCATTTCTGCCAACATCTGACTCTCTGTTCACTGCCTCATAGTCCATGGTATCTTTACGAATGACCATGTAAAGTGTTAAAGGTGAGGAGAGAAGTCTCAGTAAGAAGCTTGTATTGGAAATGGCAAAAGATGTGCTAACTGCAGGGATCCAGGACATGCCTTGAGTCCTGTGAGTGGGTGAGACTCACCAGTGGGGTCCTCTAATTCAATTAATGAATGGTAAGGTGTAGGTGGAACATGGGGAACTTGGTCTGCCCTTTGTCTGGCTTCTGCAGGGCTGTCCTTTGCGATATGATGCAGTAGGTTTAGGAAAGGAGTGGTATATGGCTGGAACTTGCAATAACCAACCACCTGGGCTTAGCTGACTGTGATGTTTGAGGGCACAGTTTCCATACAAAAACCACACCTAATGCCAATTTTAAGCTTAGGGGATCTTCCAGAAAACTGTAAGTTTGAATAAGCCATTAAAGCCTTAGAGGACTCACTGGAAACTATTGAATTCATTCAAAGGAGGAGATATATAGGGCAGATATGGCAGAGTTCCAAATGTGAAGCTCCACGGTTCTTTCCCAGGGAGTAAGGGTGTGCCACACTTCTAGCCCTAACACAAGACTGTTTGCTGAGTTTTGCTAACCAGAGAAGCTCACCAGAGTGTCAGGGCCTAAATAGTCATCACTTTTTATTATGTCTGTGTGGACTGACTATTTTCCTAGAAGCTTGAGCCCAGTCTCCAGGTCAGCTGACATGCCACCAACATCCTTACCATCTCCTGACACCACATAGTTGGTCTTCCTGATATGGCTGCATGGCTGCCCAGAAGACTTAACCTAGTGTAGTCAGCCACATCTTAGACAAATAAATAAATAAATAAATAAATAAATAAATAAATAAATAAATAAATAAATAAATAAATAAATAAATAAATAAAATAGAAAATAAAATAAAATAAAATAATTATCACTGGATTTGGCATAGATTGCCTCTCTGAAGTGAACACAAAGGCCAGACTTTCTTTAATGCAAGACCAAATGTAGTGATATATTATATATTTATTAAAAGCAGTTTGGAATATCAGAGATCCACCAACAGTCAATCCAGGAGGATCAGAGAGTGGTAACTCACACCTTTAATCTGGACATAGGGAAGGACGGGAGTGGTGACCTACGCCCTTAATCCCAGCAGATCTGAGTTTGAGGTCTGCTTGGTTTACAGAGGGAGTTCCAGGCTACCAGGCAGGCAGTGGTGGTGCCAGTCCTTTAATCCTATAACTCCAGAGACAGAGGAGATCTTTCTGTGTTTCTGTGAGTTCAAGGCTAACTATTAAATAGTAGTAGCCCACACCTTTAATCTTAACCTGGATGTGAAACAACTGGGTGAAGAGGGTATTTAAGGCAGGCCTGGGAAGACAGATGAGGCAGTAGAAGCCATGAGGAGCGAGGCTGAGTTAGCTGGGAGATAGCTGGGTGAGATATGACTGTGGTGTTTCCTCTCTTTGATATTTCAGCCTTTCCCTGAGATCTGGCTTTGAGTTTCCTTTATTACAACCAGAATTCGTGCTACAGCCAAACTTACTATGGTAGTCACAGTAGTCACAGCAAACTAGAAACAAAAAGCTAATTCACTGAGGGAAGAAGAATGGTCCCTTGTCAGGAAGAACATGTGACCCTTATTTCTTCCTCTCCCTTGCCTGGTGGATCAGTCAAGTTTCTATCAACTGGCCCTCAAGCCTAGGGACTGAGATCCAGATATACATGGCTGAGAGTCTCACTGTAAGGAACCGTTCCTTACCTACAATCTAAACAGCAGGGTTAGCTGGACCTTTTTGTGTAAAAATTAATAGAGCAAAAATGAAGAAGAATAAGAAGCCAGGTGTGGTGGCTAATAACTAATACCAGCTCTTAGAAGGCTGATACAGGGGTCTTGTTGTGAGTTTGAAGCCAGTTTTGGTAACATACCACAAGCATATGAAATATAACTTAGCTTCAATAAATTAAAAGAATAAAAGCTTTGGCTTAAATTATCATTAAAAACTATTTTAATTGGTTATGACATCTTCTCTCTGCTGACTATATTCTTTTCTTTTTGATTTGTTTTATTTTTTTTTGTTTGTTTGCTTTTTCAAGACAGAGCTTCTAGCTCTTGGTGTCTGAAAACTTACTCTGTAGACTAGGCTGGTCTCAAACTCAGAACTACGGCCATCTCAGAGATTAAAGTTATGTATCACAATATATGCTGCTAATTATTTCCTAACAACACTTCCTTAAGTCTCCATGACAAACCTCACTTTTTGATTGCTTTGTGCTGTATTGTTTTCTCACATCTTAAAGACATAGGCCCATAAGTGCACAGAGTCCACTCAACTGCATTATGTCTATGAAAATTGTTTTCATATGTTGT
Source organism: Phyllotis vaccarum (assembly GCA_033318265.1). Taxonomy (NCBI): domain Eukaryota; kingdom Metazoa; phylum Chordata; class Mammalia; order Rodentia; family Cricetidae; genus Phyllotis; species Phyllotis vaccarum. The sequence goes on along the minus strand of JARWLC010000001.1, from coordinate 159,779,346 downwards.
TTGGCAGAGAGACCAAATTCCAAGTGGCTGAGTCATATGCAGCAATTTTGGTTTTTTCCAATCATTTTTTATTGTGTGTTTAAAATTATTTTTCTAATTATTTTTTTACATACCCAATTAAAATACATATGTGTATATTTATAAATGTGAGTATTTGGGTGATGTACTAAAGGCTTGATAAATGTATACTGCCTTATAAGTACTCAGAGCTTTTTAAAACCTAGTAAAGTGTTAGCCAGACAGTAGTGGTGCATGCCTTTAATCCCAGCACTCAGAAGGTAGAGGCAGGAAGATCTCTGTGAGTTCTAAGGCCAGCCTGGTTTACAGAGAAACACAGGTAGGGATACACAGAGAAACCCTGCCTCAAAATACAAAACAAAAATAGTAAAGTGTTATCTTGTTTCTATTCTGCATTTCTTAAAATCTTAAATGCTAATTTTTTATATTATACAACATTCATTAGTCATAAGATAAAGATTTCATTTAACCTATAATTTAGTGTCATATTCATACATTTTGATAAGAATTTTCTTCTAGAGTAGGTTCTAAATTTAAAAAATTAATTTAAAGTATATTTCATTTGTATAATAGTCATAGGTAATGTAAAAAATCATGCATTTTTTCCCCAAAATACGCTTAATGTAAAAATGTAAGGTTTTTATTATGGCTGGGCTTCATGTCAAATAATGGATATGCATGCTTGCTAGAGATCTTCATGTTTCTTCTTTCTGCAGTGAGAATTATAGGAAACAGAATCCTAACAAATAACAACATTCAAAATGTTGGCTTAAAATCTATCTTTATGTATGATTGTGTGTGTGTACACTGTAAGTGCTGATGTTTAAAGCTTCATTTACTTGGTACAAAATTGACTTGTAAGTATGTGCTCGTATAAACTAGCAGCTTCCTTTTGGCTCAGAATAAAGGTAAGCTTCTAAGGGAGAGAGTCTTAGTTCTGCTGAGCGTTGCCTCGTGTCCCAGGGCCGGCTGAAAGGGAAGAACTAGAGCAAAGAAGAGGTGGCTGATCTAGATCTTTCTTTGCAGGAAGTAACATGTGTTTTGAAATTTTAATTTAAGGGATATTTTGAAAAGACAGGGTATACATAATGACACAGTTCTGATCAAGGCGGTATCTTCTTGATCCTTGTCTTGATTGTGGGTCTACAGCACAGTCCTGGTGGCTTGAGGGGAAAGATTAATTTTAAGAGATGATTGCCCCTGCTCCAGGTGCAGTTTTCCCTATTGGATAATTGTCCCCCTCTGAGATGCTTAGCTCTTCATTCTGAGGATTAAGAGGATTGTGTCTCTGTGCTTTTAGATATGTTTTGTATATATGTCTATGTGTATATAATTATAAGCAATTTAAGCATTTAATTTTTTTTCCAACTACAGTCTCTACTGTTGGCTCTCTCCTTCTATCTTCCGGGACCTGGAGCTTCAACTCAGGTCATTAGGCTTGGTGACAATGTCTTTACACACTGACCCATCTCATCAGTTCTGTATTAGTCAGGGTTCTTTAGCTCCACTGGACTTACAGGCTGTAGTCCTGCTAATTCAATGAGGGCTGCCTGTGAACCAACAGTCTAAGAATCTAGAAGTTTCTCAGTCCCTCAAGGCTGGATGTCTCAGCTAGTCTTCTGTATATGATGGAATCCTGCAGATGTAGGCCGCAGTGCTAGTGAAGGATCGAATGGATGTGCTAGCAAGGCAAGAGCAAGTAAGGGGGGGGGGAGGGAGGGAGGGGGAGAGAGAGAGAGAGAGAGAGAGAGAGAGAGAGAGAGAGAGAGATTGATTGAGAGAGATTCTTCTACTATGCCCTTTACAGACTTCCAGCAGAAGGTATGGCCCACATTAATGGTATGTCTTCCCACTTCAAGATTTGGATTAAAGGTATGCATTTTCCCACCTCAAGGTGGGATTTAAAGGCTGGTGTCTTCTATCCTTAAGATCCAGATCAAAGGTATATATCTTCCTACCTCAAAAGTCCAGACTAAAAGTGGATTCTCCCACTTCAAATCAAGCAGAAAATCTCTCACAGGTGTGACCTCCCCTTGTGGATTTTAGTTTACTCCAGATACAGTCGAGGTGACAACCAAGAACAGCCACTGCAAGCCCCAAGTACTGACATTTATTAAGTTAATATTTAAGGTGCTCCGTAGTAAATTACCTGTGCTTAAAGAATTAATTAAATAATATTTTTATCTTGCTATAAGAAGGAAGAGGATACTACAGTGACTTCTAGAATCCATTTTCATTTATAACCATTAAAGTAAAAAGATTTGATTGTGCTTATAGCCCATAAAGTTCTGATTTCTAATCAGTCTAACTGTGTTTTAATCACCATTATTAAGATTTGGCATATAAAAAGACAGTCTTACTAAAAGAAAGTTTAAAGGAATACTATATTGTTATCTATTTATCTACTTTTTCCTCTAATCTGACTTTTCCTCTCCCTTTTTGTAGGGAGGAGAGGAAGCCCGGAGTGAATGAAATCCTGGGTGAATAAGTACTTTGACATAAGCATTGCCCATGGATGACTCTTCGACAGACTGGCCCACGGCGAAGTCCTTACACATTATGGGCCAGGCTCAAGAGTATCAGTGAGTGTGAAATCATGTGTGCAAAGACTCACAACTCAGGCTCCCACCTCCCAGATGTTTACAGCTGAGACTACTCATCTACGGAGACCTCCTACCAAGACTAGCCAACCCCTTCCCCTGTACACAATAAACCTGCTGATGGTCGGGTCACAGCAGGTGGAGAACCCCATCTAATCTCAACCTCACTGTCTGTTGGTCCTGTCTTCATTCTCTTGTCATCCCTGGCTAGGGCCCTTGGACTCAAGCCTTGAGGTTGTGGCTCATTTCCAAACTAAGATCTGGTATAATACCAATATAATACATCTGATCAAGTCAGTATCCATATATAAGAGGTATGGCAATTTAGATACTGAAAGCCAATTGTTCCTAGACTTAGAGTCAGATATGCCAAATGAGGTTATGGCAATGGAATCAAACCAATAAGAATAAAACCCACTAAAATTAAAAATAATAGATTTATTTAATATACCACACATAAAAGATTATCCATACAAATTACTGCAAATATAGGGGAAAAGGTATATTCAATCTAAGTTTTTTTAATGTGTAAATTTTGCCTATTTAAAAATGCCTGTTTCTTTTGTATGTTACCTTTTCTCTATGGATCCATACAATGTTTTTGAGTATTTTAATTTTTGATATTAAAAATTCTTAATATATGTCACATGTTATGCCAAAGACAGAATTAAAGCATCAGATCTTGATCAAAATGTCTATTAGAGTTTAGTGCTATGACCCAGGAGTGTTTGCCTTTATGGCTTTATTAACTATTCCTCTTTCCTAAAGACTGCTGTCTGCCTACTACTTGGCCTTATCTACCTCACATCCTAGGAATGAGCCTTCCTTGTACAATTGACCTTATACTAACGTGTGGCTCCTACGTGCACAGAATGTGACTCTTGGCCAACTGGAAGAACTGCGCAAGGTCTCAGAAAGAAGCTGACTGTTCTGCAGGGCTGACTGGAGTTTGAGTGCTGTGGAGACATTGGAATGTTGCAGGCCCAGATTCAATTATAATTTATCTTGGCCCCTAATTAGCCACATTTTACCACCTCTTCATTGGACCTAACATCAAGGGGCTAACAGATGAAAACCTTTTGGAACATATTAACAGGACCACAGTTTCTACCAACCAAAAGGCTAAGGTGTCATCTGAGGCCACAGCTGAGAATCTCCTCTATGCTATAACTACCTGCTTAATGGTTCCACCAATGGTTTTGAAAAGTGCCTTGATGTATGACTTTCTTTGTTCTGGTACTTCATGAGGCTACTTTTACATTGGAACATGAAATTGCGGGTTACCTAAACCTGTGTTCCATTTGGTTCCAAGTAAATCCTCTTGTTATGGGATATTTTAAGATTTGTTATGTTTGTTTGTGCTGTGAAACATTTCTTTTAATGATGCAAAGATGTGTTGTGTTCTTTTATGCGGCATTTGTTTAATTTTGTGAAGCTGTGTTACTTTGCCTGTCTAAAATACCTGCTTGATCTAATAAAGATCTGAACAGCTGCTAGCTGGGCAGAGAAAAGAGAGACGGGGCCGGCAGACAGAAAGAATAAATAGAAGGAGAAATTTGGGAGGAGAGGATCAAGGAATGAGAAAAGGTCTCCATGGCCAGCCACAAAGAAGAAAAGAAAGGGATACAGACTAGAGAAAGAAAAGCCCAGAGGCAAAAGGTAGGAGGGATAATTTAAGAAAAGCTGGCTAGAAACAAGCCAAGCAAAAACCAGGCATTTGTAAGTATGAAAAAGCCTCTGTGTATTTATTTGAGAGCTGGGTGGCAGACCCCCAAAAGAGTCAGAGTAAAAGTCTCATGCCCTTTGAGATGAGAGCTGAATTTGTTCATCACCAACACAAACCTGGAATTACTAGAAGACAGGACCAGAAGTCTCCCCAACTTTCTGTGTTCTGGAAAACAAAGGGGGTTACTGTAAGGCTCTTTCTTACTCCTGTGATTTAGTGAAGACCTATGGACATGTCTTTGCTTTTCTAAGCTAGGCCAGAAAGTTCCTACAGGTTTTCATCCTTTGCTTAGTTCACTAAACTGTCTTCTGACCTCTGACCTGTACCCAGCCTGAGTGAGCATGTAAGAATCCTCCCTGTCCCTTCTCAGAACAGGCTGTGTCCTCTCTAACTGTGAGGCCGTTGTTCATTCTAACTTTTAGCCTCACTTACTTCTCCTTATTCAAACAACAAAAATAAAAAAGCAAAGTCCTCCCTAAACTCTTAAGACACTTTTCTGCTAAGTTGCCCAGAGGCCTTGAACTCGGGTCCTCCTCCGCTTCAGTTGCTGCAATCAAGGGTTGTATCACACTCTGCTTGACTTTCAGAACTTACAGCCAGAATTCACACAATACAGCCAGTCACTCCACCTTTGCAACAATCCTTTGACTTCAGGGACTTGGAACTCAGTTTTATTCTATCTGTCTGTCTGTCTGTCTGTCTGTCTACATCTATCACCTATCTATCTATCATCTATCTATCTGTCTGTCTTCTATCACCTATCTATCTATCTGTCTGTCTTCTATCTATCACCTGTTTATCCATCTATGTTGTATGTATGTATGTATGTATGTATGTATCTATCTATCTATCTATCTATCTATCTAATCTATTTATCTTTGAGGCCACATAGATAATGAAACACAGGAAGCAAAAGCTGAAGCCCCCACCCCACTCTATTCCCAGGGCACCACTTAGCTGAATGTAAGGCACATCAGTGGAGGGATGTGCCCAGCAGCAAAGACCCAGGAAGGAGGAGATGCTGGACTTGTGGAATGAGTGACATATTAGGCTAACAACAGGCTGCCGTCGAAGGAAACTCAACAGCCACCAGAAAGGAAGACTATAAGGAACAGAGGTTGGAGCAGGCCTGTTCCAAAGCCACTTAGCTAAGAATGATGTTTTTATCGATTTCAAGCTGATGGATAGAGGAAATGGTGTGTTAGATCATTGGCTTCCAGTTTTCAAAACTCATGTAGGTTTTCTTTGTGTTGTCAGTTTTTTGTGAGAGAGGATCCTCTGATGTATGCACTTTTCTTTCAAGCTTGAGTTATTCAGGGACCTGGAGAGGCTCTGGTATTGTCCAGCACTCCATGGAGAGCTAGGTTCTGGCTGTCTGAAAAGCCTACTGGGCTGCCTGAAGGGGTGCTATTAAAATGCATAACACTTTCTACCCATCAAGTAAAAACAAGGCTGAGAGTTATACTTATTAAGGATAATTGCATCATTTTTACTTAAGGGCATAAATTGGTCAAATAGGTAATTTAACTTGGCAGACATAAAAATTGCATTTAAATATCAGGGTGATGGTTGAATGGGCTCAAAGATGTTCTGAGCTTCTCTGTAAGGCTTGGAAATGGTTCCTGTCATTTCTTAATCCTCCCCTGCTGTGTTTCAGGTTAATTTGAAAACATGGGCCTTTGAGAGAGCAAGGACTTTGTTTCCACTCAGGTTTAGTTACAGACATGGTTTTTTGGTCTTGTCTGGTACCCATTATGTTGTCTGCTGTTTCTGCTGGGGAAGTTTCCTAGCAATTTGGGTTGAAGCAAAGTTAAGAATTAAAGTTCTTGTGGCTGAAAGATGTCAAAATTGAGGGAGAAAGCCAAGGCTTGTATGCTTCACTAGCTTCAACATTTTGGGGGGTGTCCATTTGACGAATCAGGCTTCACTAAACTTGGAAGAGGAAAGTTGGGTAGGGTATGAGCAAAGAAGAAGATACAGTGTTAGCATAGTGTGGGGCTTGGGCCAGAAGTGCCTGCTCACAAGAGCCTTGTAAGCCATTTGTTAAAATTGCAAGAATTGTGTGAGACAGTTAATATATTGGCATCTTGAAATTGGCCCTGGTGGGAATATTTATAGTGAAGAGATGTGCACATGTTAAAATTCTCCTTGTAAATCAGGTTTTTAAAAACAGTTTGGTCATTTGTTGGCTTGCTACTTCCTGCCTGGAGTACAGTGTTTAGCCACATCAACTGTGGTGAGTTGGGCGGGGGCTCTTGGCACGTCATCTCCTTGGTTTTCACCTGCTCAGGCTGTCATCATGTAGGTTTAGCTGTACTTTTCAGAAGTTTGATCTGGAAAATGTGGCAGATGGGTAGGATTTGTAGGTAGCCTGACTTTCCGGGCAGAGAAGAGGGAGGGGAAAGAGACCCCTCCCACTGCCCACATGACTGGGGCATCTGAAGGACTGGAATAAACTTTCCTGATGTTCCCAGGACTCAGAGACAAGGGAGAAGACTGCTATGAGTTCCTCACTTCTGAGTGTGTCTCTCTTGATTGAATGGGCTCCAACAAACCCAGGCTACTCTGTCACTAACCAGGCAAGTCACACCAAACTTGGAAATAAGCAGGAGGCGTTAACCTCTGATGCTAAATTCAATTTAGTTTCAGGACATGGACCTAAGTTGTGTCTCATTTTACTCAAATTTAGGATTAGACTTTAGTTTCTGGTCTATGCTAGGGTCCTAGCCAGCTTTAATTGTTAACTCATCACAGCCTAGAGTTCCCTCAGAAGGGAGTCTCAGTTGAGGAGTTTAGAAAATTAGATTGGCCTGTGGCAATGACTATGGGGAATTGTAATGGTTAAATTGATATGGGAAGGCTCAGCCCACTGTGGGTGACACCATTACCTAGGCAGGTGGTCTTAGGTTGTATAAGAAAGTTAAGGATGAACCTGTGAGGCAGTAAACAGCATTCCCCATGGTTTCTGCCTTGAGTTCCTGCCCTGACTTCTTGCATCATGGAAAGTAGCCTATGAGCTGAAATAAACCCTTTCTCTCCTTAAGTTCCTTTTGATCAGAGCGTTTTATCATGACAACAGAATGAAGCCAGACACGTTAGGGTTAGGGAGGCACGGGTCATGAAGATGAACCGCTCTTGAATCATCTTACCAGACATCCTTAGTTGTAAGAAGGCGGACTTCACCTACACCTGCCACAACAAAGATAACGACAATTAACATTCAAGTACTTGCTGTGAGACGGGCACTGTGCATTTATTTCCTAAGCCATAAAGTGTCTCCTAACAAGAATGCCAAACTGATGAGCAGCAAAGGCATGTGGGGAGGGTACAAGACTTACCGGAAGTCACAGCTGGCAAGTGGGATGTAAATCCTAAGCTAGATGTTTCTAACTCCCTGACAGTTAACCACAGACATACAAGATGCCTTTGGAAATTCATTAGGTACAGCACCAATAGTCAGAAAACCTTCTGTTTCATGGTTTGGATTTGAGCTCTTTATAATGTATTTGTAATCGAATTTATTAGACAGAGAAAGGTAAGTACATACAGAGAGCCCCCCATAAAAACTGTCACTTCCTCTATCCTACTCACATAAACTGAGGCTGGGCACCAGCACCCTCATATGAAAGTGTGAAACAGAATTTGGAACCTTTCAGCCACTTGCCCAAAGTCATTCAGCCATTTGGGGTAGCAGAAGAGGGCCCTTTCACGGTGTCACTTAATGTTCATTGCCAACTGTATCTGCAGACTCACTTGAGGAAAGCTAGGTGATGGTGTTTCCTTTTAACTCACTCTGGCATATGTTGGCACCAGTCACTCCAGAAGAAATACCATCTCCCCCCAGGGAACAGCTGTTCCATTGTATACGGAGAAGAGTGGAGCAGGCCTTTGCAGCTGCTGTTTTTTATCTACCCCTGTGTATAGCCTTATCACAAACACCACGCTATCGGCTCCACCTTGCAAGTTGAAGCAAGCACTTTTTTGTTGTTGTTAAAGATAGTGTTACCCTCATATTTGACAAGCAGTCACAATTCATCTTATTGTTTTTCCCATCTGTATGAGCAAATGGATTACTTCTAAACATGCAGAAGAAAGGAGAGCTGGGAACGTAATGTCAGATCTGTTATAAGTGAAGTCAGTGAGGATGTATGGCCTCCCAGTGCTTGGAGTCACTCTTGCTATGATGAAATATCATGACCAAAGCAAGCTGGGGAGGAAAGGGTCTATTTGGCTTATGTCTTAACATCTTCATCATCATCAAAGGAAGTCAGGATAGAAACTCAAACAGGGCAGGATCTTGAAGGCAGGAGCTCATGCAGAGACCATGGAGGGGTGCTGCTTATTGGCTGGCTCAGCCTGCTTTCTGTAAAACCCAGGACCACCAGTCCAGGGTTGGTACCACCCACAATGGGCTGAACCCTCCCCCATCAATCACTATTTAAGCAAGTGCCCTCCATCCAGGCTTGCCTACAACAGGATCTTTTGGACGCATTTTCTTAATTGAGGTCTCCCCTCCCCCTCAGATGAAGCTCACCAAGCACAGATGGTGCATCAGATCTTGGGGTTGTGAGAGGGCCCAGGAAAGCAGAGAGATAAGAGGCAAGGTCCCAGAACTAATAGGGACAGGCTTATCTGCACAATTTACATAACTTTCCAATGTTGTTTATGTAAAAACTGGGACCACATTCTTTTTATTTATTTTTTTATCATTCCACCACCGATTTCCTTCTCTTTCCCCTCCTCCCAGTCCTCCCCCAGTTGCTCCCCACCTCATCCCCACTTCCATTCCTCAGAGAGGGTATGGACTCCCAGGGTGAGTCCATTCGGTCTGGCACATCCAGAAGAGTTAGGACCACGCCCCTCCCCCCAGTATCCAGCTAAGCAAGACATTTTTCTGTAGGGAGTAAGCACCAAGAAGCCAGCACCAGGAATACACTCTGGATGGGACCACATTCTGTCATGCTGTCCCTAAGAGGTTCTCAGGGGCAGTTTTGTCTGGGTCTTTGCTTCTCTACCCTTTGGAAGAACCACATAGTTGGCTGAATGACTCTTGTTGGCACTGGTTGCTTTGGGGCATCTTCCGATAAGAACAGCTGGATGGTAGTAGTGGGGTGGTTGTCGGAATCAACTCACGAACTAAGCAGACACAAAGGCGTTATAACATCTGGCAAAGTCTTGGAGAAAAGGCTGATATGGGGCTGCAGAGATGGCTCTTCAGTTGAGATCACTGGCTGCTTTTGAGGAGGACCTGGCTTCAGTTCCCAGCTCACAACCATCTGTGGCTTCACTTCCAGGGAGTTCAAGGCCTTCTTCCAGCATCTGTGGGCACCAGACATGCGCATAGTGCACATACACACTCAGGGAGAAATACTCATGCAATAAGATAAAGTTAATAATTGAAAATAAAAATAATAAAAGGATGACACAGGTATCTTATCAGTTGGAAATCCCATGTTTTGTATGTTTTGAAACCAAATATTGTAATTCCTCCAGCTTTGATCATTTTGTACAGGATCACATTGACTCTTGGGTTCTTTGTCATTCCAAATACATACATATGTAATTATATATATATACTGCTTTCTGTAAGCATGACTGATTCCAGAAGCCCCAGGGGAATTCTGATTAAGATAGAGGTGGTGGCTGCCTTCCTCTACCCACTTCTGGTCCAATGGCCCCAACCGTGTGCTGGATAGAGTGGGGATCACCCACACCCACTGCATCCCAGGGTTCCACATTGTTAAAGCAGCTTTGCTACAGAAGGATCTGGTAATTAATCTGTCACTGTGTCACCATGGCAACATATTTATATATCTCAAATGCCATGAGCCCACGGAGGCCAGGATTTAAAAACTGCTTTACTCAGTGCCCTAGCTAGAGATTAACAACAGATTATGTTGTAGAACAGAGGGCATTGCTTGGGTCCCAGGCAAAAAAAGCTTTAGGAAGCTAATGCCTGCTTCTCCTTTAGAAGGGGCTGAGATCTTAGTGAGGGGTTGAGGACCAGCGGAGTCCCTGTTGGTGCTCCTTAGGCCTGTTATGACCTCTGAGAAACACCAGAAGAAAATCCTCGAGCTACTCTCCTCCTTTGCATTCCCCTGGGAGAGCATGAAGGGCAGTGTGATATCCACCCATATGACTACCAGTGACTCTCTCCCTCTCGTACTGCACTTGGGATGCTTTTATGCTGGAGCTGGGCTGGGAATTCATGTCCAGCATTGCCAGAATGACATGGGAAAAGGGAGGGGGGGGAGATAGGAAGGGGGAAAGAGAGACAGAGAGACAGAGAGAGAGAGAGAGAGAGAGAGAGAGAGAGAGAGAGAGAGAGAGAGAGAGAGAGAGAGAACTATAGAACAACAGGCCAGGAAATTGTCAGAAAAAGAATCAAGAGAGGAAGAGGACACAAAAACGTGGTCGCTGAAAACACCACAGAGGAAGCTTACAGAGAGGAATGTGTTCAACCACAATGAATGTGTGGGGCGTGGTAGGACATGTTGACTAGCAGGGAAGGGGTACAGGGCACTGCTAAATCTCTCTACGTGTGTGTGTGTGTGTGTGTGTGTGTGTGTGTGTGTGTGTGTTGTGTGTGATGGGCAGCCCCTGGGACTTGTGATCAAAGATAGCATTGTTTTAGGATGGGGGAGAAGTTTGGGTGCTGAGACAGTGCTTGTTGATAGGAAGAGGTTGTGGAAGGAGGAAATGAGTCTGCTGCTGAGGTGGCAGATGGTGCAGGCTCAAGGTAGACTTCCATCTTCAGTATTTGGCCAATGTTGGCCGGGTATACAACAGGTGAAAAGCAGAGGCTGAAGCTTCTGGCCTGTCCTTCCTGTCTGGCTCTGAGCAGGTCCCATCACATCTTAGGGGTCTGTCTTCACCTTCTGTACCACGGTCCCCCAGAGACAGCCTCTGATGCTGCCCTCAGAAGGATCTTTTCTCCTTGTCACATCAGTCACAGCTCCTTCTCTCCTGTCCCAAAAGTGCAAATCTTGACATGGTAAAGATACTTTATTTGAAAGAGATGTCAGAATTGAGGCCAGAAGAACAGTTCAGAGATTAGGCAATTTTCTTTTTTTTTAAACAGGGACAAGCAAACCAGTATTGCTAGGAAGAACAGAGAGGAAGGGGTGGTGGTGAAGAAGGCCCTTGTTGGGTTCTTGGGGGGTATTTCTCTTGGGCTCTTAATTTCATTAATAATAGAATTTAGAAACAGGAAATTAAGAGAAGAATAGCACAGGCAAGCCCTAAGTTTCAGGAATTGTTAAGGGGGAATGTGATATAAAGTGGCCAGATTGGATAATGGAAGGGGGGGGGGAAGGAGCAGCTACAGGGCACAAAGGGGAGGGAGGCTTTGAGAAACAGGGGAGGAAGCCCCCAGTGTTTGGGAAAGCATGCTCAGGCTTCAGCTAGTGTCTTAATGGAAAAGAGAAAAATTAAAAAAGAGTAAATGGCAGACTTTCAGGTTGAGCGCCAGCTGTGGAAGCTCTGGGAAGGACTGCATGGAGGTGGGGCTTTTGGAAAGGGTAAGGACATCATCTCATTAAGGGGATCATTATTCCTCCCTCTCCTTGGCACGGTTTTCAATTAATCACTTCTCTAGGGTTGGTCTCTTACCCAAGTGATTGATTGACAAGCCCAGATAGATCAACTCTTCAGGGAGAAGACAATAGAAATAATGTTCTAATTTCTGGAGCAGATCAGAATGTCAAGTCTCTGCTCATCCCAGGTCCAGAGACAGGCTCCATTATATAGGGGAGAAGTAACTTTCCTTTAATGGGTCTCTATGGAGCCCTGGTATTCTCAATATCTTCTAAGACTATTGTAACATCCCCCCCTCATGAATTAATACTCTAAAATCATCCAGGAGATGGGATGAAACTGGGCAATAGGAAATAGATATAATCCACTCCCATTGTGAAAACTCAAAGGACCAATTCCAAAGATGTCTCAGAAGGTCTAAGTGTCTCAACTGGAGTTTGGGCCATACTGTGTATTCAGCCTCTAGGCAGGCTAGCCAACTTATGGGAAACCAGTAAGGAATATGAGCTCTCTGCCCACTTGCCTGGCTTTTAGCCAGGACAAAACCAAGGACATCACAGAAATTAAAACTTTCCTTGTTCCGAGTCCTTGCCCCTAAGCCTTCATAACCAGTTCCTACCTCCGGTTCTCATCAGCATGATCTGTCAGTGTCCAAGGATGCTGTATCTTAGGGTACCCTTCATCAGGAGGACTGTGTGCTTCTCCTGTTGAAGGCAGACCACATTTCTGAGACCTGTTGGGGAGATGAGAACCTTAAGTCTAGCTAGCAAGAATTGTGTTCTGAACAGTCAGAAGAAGCAAACAGTTTAAGAAGTTATTTATTTTGACACCTCCCCTCTAGACAATTTTGCTATGTAGCTCAGGTTAAATTTGAATTCATAATTCTCCTGGCTCAGACTCTGGAGTACAGGGATTTCAGGTGTGAAGCGCAATGCCTGGGTTAGTAAATCATTGATGAGGCTAACAATGGGGGCTTGATGGTCCTTTTGGCCTTGTTTGAATGACAAGAGGACAGCTGGAATCTTATCCAAGTCACAGGAACAGAGAAGTCCTTTGTCGGAAGTCATTTCTTGAGCACAAAGGGGCAGAGTGGGAATGTGGTTTCTTAACCACTGCTATCGTCAAGGCCACAAGGCACAGGTAAGATTTAGCATACCACCCACCAATTTCATAGTCCCTTCTATCACCACAGCAGCAGAGCCTAGTATTTCCAGGAATAACTTTGAGATCCAGGAGCTACCACCTTTAACAAACCTCACTATGCTACATGAGGTGCTAGCGTTTTGATGGTCAGCATTATGTTTAAAATTCAGGAACCACGATGCAATTGCTCTGGCTTGTAAACTTTTTGTAAACAGTATCCTGTCCGCTAACTTGCCCAAGATGGATGACGTCTTGAAATGTTTGGGCTAGTCTTAAACTCCCTAGTCTTGTAAAAATGTTTAACTGCTTCTGCTGATCTTACAAGATAATGGGTCACAGGCTAACTGCTGGTTCTGCTTCTGTGTGAAAACGCTTGCTTGCTCAAGATAACTGAGGCATCTGTAAGGTACCTGTTATAAAAATTAAGCTCTGCCTGCACGTAGCCAGGATGTGTGCTAACTCGACCCTAATACTGTAGCCTTGTGACTCTTTTCCTTTATAAGCCCTAGACTAGCAACAGCTGGGGACACGCTTTGAGAATCCCAAGTCTCAGGTGTGGTTCTGGCTGGTAGCTAATAAAGCCTCTGTTAAAATTCATTCTTTGTCAGATTGGTGAGTCTCTGAACGACCCAGACTCACTGAGCTTGAGTGTTCAGCTTGGTTTACCTTTTTCTGACCAGCCTTGAGTCCTGGGGGCTCCTGCTGGATTGGGAGCCAGGACTTTGTATAGGGCTAGTATCTGAAGGGAGTCAACAAGCCTCAGTGATTAGATCTCACTGAGGCATCTTGGGACCCTGAGGGTCTCTGGCAGACTGGGAGCTGAGAAATTCCGATAAACCCGGACTTCGGAAGAGGCGATTGACAGGTTCTCAATACCTGGAATGTGGAAAGGCATCTGAAGACCTCTCAAAGGTAAATATCTGTTTGTAGCATGTGTCTGACTGTGAGACTCATGGGAAAGCTAATTGCAACATTAATTCCCGAGCTGGATGGATCACTGGGACACCGCTGGCCCTTGCTGTTTGGTTCTGGAGGAGGAAAAGTTGGCCAGAAGCAGGGGTTGGCCACCAAGTTGGAGAACATTGTCTGTTCAGTGTTGTGTGGATTGTTTTTTGTGTCATTTCTTGTTTTTGAAGAAATTGGAAAGATGGGGCAAAAATATTCCACCCAGAAACCCCCCCATAGAGCTGACAAAGCTCATTTTAAAGACTTCTAGAGAAAAGCCAAGGAGTCTGGAGAGCAGGTCTATGTAGGAAAACTAGGTGCCTTTTGTTCCCTTGACTGGCCATTATTTCAGGTGGGCTGGCCAGGCAAAGGCTCCTTCAAATCTTCTCTTATTTACAGAGTGCAACATGTGGTCTTGAGTAAACGAGGACACCCAGCCAACTCCCCTACATTCTTGTCTGGAGGTTCCTGGTAGAAGAATTTCCATCCTGAATGAGAAAGTACCAGCCAAATCCTTCCCCTAACACAACTATTTCTGTTTCAGAAGAAATTAATACGACTAAGGGGTAGACACATTTCAGCCTTCAGTCCTACCAGCCCCACCAGAGGAAAAGATGTCCCCCCCCACACACCCACCTGGGGCATTAGGCAGGGAGAGGAATCTGTGACCAGAGGCACTCATGAGTCCTGCTCACACCTGGAGTGATCCTCTTACCACCTCTCCTATCTTGAGGGATAATTTTATTATAAGTTGACCATGAGTTTAACATCTGCTTTATAAAAGATGAGTGCATGCCATATGAGACTATTGCTTTCTTGAATATTCTCAAACCTAACATTTGCACAGAAGTCCATTCAACTCTTACACAGTCTGGGGTGAGGTATGTGTTATTTGGCAATTCCTTTAAGGTTACTAGGTAAATTAAGGTAGGCTGTTTGAGAGCCTTGGGCTGCTTCTCTGTAACCTTATAATGCAATGCTAATATTGGTTTTCCTTTAAATTCCTCTATCTGGGTCTGAATTTCTCTATGACCTGTTTAAACAAGTTTTTCTAAATCTCTTATCTTGACACTCATATCAGACAACTTGGCACTTACATAAACCAACTTTTTAATGGATAAAACAAAAATGATCAAACAAATATTTATAACAGATATGTGTAAATCACATCTACATTAGTTATCCTCTCATTTAATGTTTCTATTTCCAAACTGTTTGGAATATTATCAAACAGAGACCTAACTCCTTCCATTGTAATAGTGTTTTTCATTTTTTTTTTAAATGTGAGGAAAAGACATTTGTCTTAACTAATTGCTCCTTTTAAGAAATGCAAATTGACCCACCAAATCTGCAGATAATGACAATTCAGATGACTGTTAATAAGGTGGCTATCTAGTGTGGAAGCAGCCTGAGAAGGGGGTCTAGTAAAAATGACAACTAACTGGGAGAGGAAGCCTTTTGTCTGAAAAATTCACCCAGGGAGTAGTGGGGAAGAAACACATGTGGCAGAACTGCCTAAAAGGCAGAGCTGGCTGGTGGGGAGAGGCTCACTCTGAAAGGAAAACCTAGCCAGTGGGGGTAGTGACTCTGGTTGAGTGTAGCTCCAATCTGTGCCAGTGGCTGAAAAACCACAGGCATTGTTTTTTTCCTGAATTTGTATCCCAAAGGTTGTATGCCAGATGTTGTACAAATCCTAATTGTTGCACCAATTCTGGTTGTATTAAATGAAACTCAGAGCCAGCTATTGGGGAAAAGCTGGGAATATCAGAGAGAGGAAACAGACCACAGTCAAATCTCACCAAGGTATCTTCCAGCTTCCTCAGCCTTGCTCCTCATGGCTTCTACTGCCTGCTCTGTCTTTCTATGCCTGCCTTAAATACCTTCTTCATCCAGTTGTTTCACATCCAGGTTAAGATTAAAGGCATGGACTACTACTATTTGGTAGTTAGTCTCGAACTCATAGAAACACAGAAAGAGCTCTGTCTCTGGAGTTATGGATTTAAAGGCACGGGCCACCACTCCTGGTCTTTCCCTGTGCTGGGATTAAAGGTGTGAGTTACCACTCTCTGACCCTCCTGAGTTGACTGTGGGTGGATCTATTCTCTGATATTCCAGACTGGTTTTTTAAATATATAACATATCACCACA
Organism: Phyllotis vaccarum; assembly: GCA_033318265.1. Classification (NCBI taxonomy): domain Eukaryota; kingdom Metazoa; phylum Chordata; class Mammalia; order Rodentia; family Cricetidae; genus Phyllotis; species Phyllotis vaccarum. Next base: position 159,763,230 of record JARWLC010000001.1, on the reverse strand, counting down.
GTCTTATAATAAAAACCCAGAGCTATATATTGTGGTAAAGCTGAAAGATCAAGAGAGGCAGAGGACCAAGCCATGGCCACTTTTCGTCTTGCCAAGTCCTCAGCCAAAAGGGGTAAGATGACGTCTCCATGAATCCTTAGACTGAATGCCTCTGAGTCCTCAGCTGAAAGGGATGGCACAGGCAGGGTCAAACTCTGTCCCCTCTGCCTTATATTCCTTCTGTTCCCAGCCATATCACACCCTGTCTTAACCTTCCTAGTGTTAGGATTAAAGGTGTGTGCCACCACTCCTGACCTCGATGGCTAACTCTGTGGCTGGCTCCATAGCTCATCTTCAGGCAAGCTCTGTTTCTTAGATCACAAACAATACATCACCACACATGCTGTCTCTGACCTCCAGTCCTCCTCTGACTGCTTCATCTCTGCCTACTCTCACTGAAGCTGTCATAGAGTCCCCATTTTCATCCCTCTCAGGGACGAATCCTGTAGCTCCTAGGTCACTCTCTACAGGACATTTCACTACTTAGGCTGCTCCCTGATACACTTCCCCCAGATCTCTACCTCTAGCTGCTCTCCCCTTCAGAGAGAACATGGGGAACCGTGGAGGATGAGGAAGGTGTGAAGGGCCAGTTCCAGTTTGTGTTCTCTTTTCTACTAGTGGTCTGTATCACTGGCAGATCCAACTTCTCTCCTTCTCAGAAAAACCTCAAAACTAAATCTCCCTGCTAGAAATGGTGTTTTCCACACACCAGCAGACTTGGGCAAACTGTCAGTAGCTACTTCAAACCCTCTTCACCTCAGAGAGGAAGTCTGATGAGAAGCTCAGAAGTAGGTCTTTGGAAATGATGGGAGACTGACGATTGATCTAATGACAATTGAGTAAATTTTTCCTTCCTGAAAGCAGATTGGGTTCTGAATTCCCTCAAAGATAGGAAGTCTATTAACCTCTTTTGCCAGACTTTGTTGAGAGGGGGGTGGTCCTGGGCTTCAGCTAATTGCCCTACAAATTTGTCTAAGGCAGGTCAGATAACTCAGGGCTCAGATGATTTGATTTGCTATCTGTTTCTCTGGAATGCCTCCTAGATGTTTACTGATTGACCAGGAGGCCCCAGAAAACCAGAAGGTTATCAATGTAGCTTCTGTTTCTCAATCAGCACTAGACATTAGGAGAAAGATTTTAAAAATAGAACTTTGGAGGAACGGTACTGTCAGAGCTGTCGAGATTACCTCCCGGTCATACAACAGGGAGACACCCCGGAGGATTTCAGAGTAAAAAATTAGCTAAGATTATGGTGGCAGTTTACCAGGAGGAAGGACTTCAGCATCCAGGATTTTTGAAAGAAGGCCAAAGGCCAAGGGAAACGTGCTGGGAGGAAATGAGCCCGTGGAAAGTCAAGTGCCCCCAAAGGAATGGATGCCCTCCCTTACGGTAAAGAAACCAACCACTGGGGAAGTGAATGTCCAAACTGAAAGCAAAGGTCTGCATTTATGCTCCAGCAAGATACAGACTGATAAGGCTCAGCCATTCCTTTCCCAGAGCTCAGGGTTACCCTGAAAGTGTGTGCTGGGGAGGGGCAGACTCCCATCAATTTCCTTGTGGATCTGAGAGCCACCGACTCAGTTTTAAAGCAGGCAGGTAGACCAATGTGTAGGAAACACTGTCATATAGGAGTTACGGTTCACATGTCTGTTCTTGAACCACCAAAGGACTGTGGGCCTGGGAGAGGGGACTGTAACCCACTCTTTCCTAGCCATGCCTGAGTGCCTGTACCCTCTGTTGGGATGTGACCTCTCTGCAAACTAAGGGCAGAAATACATTTTGAAAAGGATGAGATAATACCTAAGTTTAAACTGCTGTTCAAGGTCAGACAATGGACTTGCCTTTGTATCTGGGGTTTCTGAGAGCATTTTTATTCTTCTGGAAACAGTTGGAAATCACATTGTGCATACCATCTGCAACATTCAGGACAAACAGAGAGGCTAAATCAGACCTTGACTAAATTAACTTTGGAGACCATTAAAAGAGGGATGGGGTCCTTTCTCTTTGCCGTTCTTAGGGCTCCATGTATCCTCATGTAAAAGATTTAACTGTTTGAAATCCTCTTTAGGAGACCTCCCATCCCCCCTCAAAGGGATCTAGCTACCAAAATCACTAACCATCCACTGTTTCAATCTGTACAGGTTCTGCAGCTGACTCAGTACACTGTGACTACATTGTCTGAGGCTGTTTTCTAAAGTTCACAACCTCAGCCACACCCCTTCCAGCCAGGAGATAAGGATCCAGAGACACTGAGCTGAGATACCCGGGCAGTGCTGGAAGGAACCACATCTCGTCACCCTCAGCACCTTCATTACTGTCAAGGTAGACAGTGTCCAGAGCTCATACCTGGACACATCACTCTTCAGGTCAAGAGTGTCACTTGGGACGTCGACCTAGCTAAAGAAACGAGGACTGTTGTCAAGACCTGCAAAGATCCTCTAAATATAAGTGTGACATGGGTTTTAACACATGGGTGTTGTTTTATCTGGCTATCTTTCCTTCTGTTCTTTCCTCGAACTCAAATTTGAAACGGCCATCTCCCCAGGCATGGAAGTTCCATGTAATTGCCTTGGACAATCACAATAAGACCATAGCCTCTACCTTTTGTCCGATCACAGGATGTGCAAGTGCCATACGCCTCACTTTTGATATAAGGAATACCTGCCGAGGGAGATGTATAAATTACATCTACAATGCTATGTCTTCCCCTACATATATATATGCCTGTTTTGTATATGAGCAAACTCGCCCAGACTGTCAGGACCCATATTATGGAGGATGTCCACATTGGGGCTGCAAATATCACAGCATTTGGCCCAGATGGGGAGGAGAAAGTCCATCCAGACTCATCTCGGTTGATTGGCATTCTAAGGTCAGCTACTTAATCCCGGACCCCTGGAATGACAGATGGAGAACAGGGGTTGTGGGTTGTGTCTATAGACATAATGAGAACTATCCCATCTATAATGGGAGGAATCACATATTTGTCTTTAGAAAGTTAGAAAATATCAGACCTTAAAATTCCTTTATTTGAATGCTATAACCAAGCCAGCTACTATACCTGCCCTGGCCCTATTGGTGGGGTTCGCAGCTGACATCACCTTACATCACCACCACCTTTATCTCTCTTCTCCCACTAACCCTACCCCTCCTCTGGTCTCCCTCGAATCACCACCGACTGTCTCAATACCATATACTTGCTCACGAATGTATTAACTCAAATGTTAAGTCTGATAGTTGCTTCTGTATCCTTTAAAGCTCCACACTTTGTAGGACTCCCCCTCTTTGTCAAATGTCCATGGGGGGGGTCTTTCCACTTGAGCATCAGATTCCTTTTTTTAAAATTTATTTTTATGTATGGGTGTTCCATCTGCATGTACAATTTTATGTCAAAAGAGGGCATTAGATCCCACCATTGATTGTTGTGAGCTGCTCTGTGGTTGCTGTTAACTGCTGAGCCATCTCTCCAAGTCTAACCATCAAATATCTTAATCCAGACCAAACTCAAGGTGAGGAGACCTGTTTTTACTTAAAGAGCTATATGTCTAAATCCCCCTTTAAGAATAAATGCACATTCACTATAAATGTTTCTCAGCTTTTGGAAGATACTGTTTGGACCACCTGTACTGATGGATTACACCCATGCATGCTTGTCTATCTGGCATCGGCATCAAGCCCCAAAATTCTGTATCTTGGTACCTCTGTTCCCACGAATGTATATAAAGAATGATCCAGCAGAGAGAGAGAGCACTTATATTCACAGACTCTTTCAGTCCCTGGTGCAGGAAAACACAAACAAACAAACAAACAAACAAACAAACAAACAAACAAAAAACAATGTGTGATTCCTCTCCTTATACTTCTCAAAAAGCATAGATACAGAAGAAGCTGCTCCAGGTGCCATAGGAAGAGCAATGGCTGTCATTAACTTCAAAAACATAGGGCATCAAATAACTCAAGATCAATTCCTATTAGAAAAGGAAAATTACTGCCAAGCTAGCAAAACAGGTAGATTCATTAGCTAAGGTGGTTCTACAGCATGGGACCTACTCTGTGCAGAGCAAGGAAGCGTTATTGCATGGTTTTAGGGGAGAATTGCTCCTAGCAAACCATTTGGGAATCATTAGAAATAACCTGGCTGTGCTCTAAAAAAACCTCACAGAAAGGGAGACAGTCTTAAGTGGAGGAGACAAGTGCTTCTATTCTCATTCCCAGGCTTCTCCTGGCTAGAAACTCCAGAGTCAGGTGTTGCAGGGCCCTCAGCTGACCTGCTCTTGCTGTTTGTGGTTGGCCCCTGAACAGCAATGCCCTAACCAGAAACATAGACTCACATGTGGGTGCTACATGCTCATGGCTATTAGGTCCCAGTATAAACAGGCACCCACCACAGTCAAGGATTTGACCCAGAACACAGCTCAATGGGAGAATGTGATGATTAACATTGTGTTCAAAATTCAGGAACCACGATGCAATTGCTCTGGCTTGTAAACTTTTTGTAAACAGTATCCTGTCCGCTAACTTGCCCAAGATGGACGTCTTGAAATGTTTGGGCTAGTCTTAAACTCCCTAGTCTTGTAAAAATGTTTAACTGCCTCTGCTGATCTTACAAGATAATGGGTCACAGGCTAACTGCTGGTTCTGCTTCTGTGTGAAAACGCTTGCTTGCTCAAGATAACTGAGGCATCTGTAAGGTACCTGTTATAAAAATTAAGCTCTGCCTGCACGTAGCCAGGATGTGTGCTAACTCGACCCCAATACTGTAGCCTTGTGACTCTTTTCCTTTATAAGCCCTAGACTAGCAACAGCTGGGGACACGCTTTGAGAATCCCAAGTCTCAGGTGTGGTTCTGGCTAGTAGCTAATAAAGCCTCTGTTAAAATTCATTCTTTGTCAGATTGGTGAGTCTCTGAACAGTCTCAGACCCATAACAGCGGTAGCCACAGCCACCATCACAGCAACAGATCTCCTGGGATCTTATTAAAAGTCTCAGATCCCTGGTCATAATGAATTATCAAGGGGTTTGGAGGGTGACTATGAAAATACACTTCACATCTACAGGCACCTGCTGGCCACCCCTTCTGCTCTTCTTGGGGTGAGGGGCTGGTATCTGGATAAACAGACCTATTCTTCCCATGTCTCTCTACTGTGTCGATGAATTGGACATGACACGGTTCATTTATCAGTTGTGTCTGGGCCTCATGACAGTCACCTGCACTGAGATATGTATGGACAGGACTGAATCTCTCTTCCTTCATGTTCATTCTGGCACAAAGCATGGCTCCAGGCCGGGTCTCAGACATCAATATTTTTTAAAGCTTTCCAGGTGAGTCCATGGGTATGACTCACTGTTCTCAATGTCCTTAGAATTGGGCTTCTTATCAGGGCACGGTCAGAAGAGAATCAGAAATTCAGGTCATCCTTAGCTACATACTGAGTTTCAGGACAGCCAGGCCAATATGAGATACTGTCTGAAGGAGACAAGACCAAAGCAAACCAACTAATAACCAACCAACCAATCAAAACTTGCACTTCTTAGACGTAGCTCATTGAAGGAAGTCTGAACAAATCTGGATTCCTGTCTGTAGGACAGGGCAGGGCCAGGCCAGGGATTCTGTATTTCTATCTAGTGTCAGGGGACATGCTGCCACCGGTGTGCCATGACTGAAGAATTAAAGCAGCCATGGTTCTATTAAAGGGCAGATACCAAAATCTCCAGGGAACTCTGAAAACCAGAAGTGTGTGGGCCCATCCCTAGAGACTCTGATGTAATTGTGTTCAGGGAAGCAGGGAACTCAATTGTGAAGATTCCTAGATCAGCTATTCTCAACCTGTGGGTCACGACCCCTTTTGGGGGTGGGTCTAATGACCCTTTCACAGGGGTTGCCTATGACCATCAGAAAACGCAAATATTTACTTTACAATTCATAATAGTACCAAAATAACAGTTATGAAGTAGCAATGAAAAAAATTTATGGTGGGGGAGGTCCCCAAAACATGAGGAATTAGGTTGCAGCATTAGGAAGATTGAGAAACATTGATGGAGATAGTTGGAGTGTGCAGCTGGTTGGGACATGTAGATGTAAGGGGATGGGATTGAACAGACTGAAGTATTCTGACGGTGTAGATGCCACTCCATGCCTTACCTCCCTCCACGTCACCTTTTTCTCTATATAGCTCTTGATAACCTATTCCAAGTTTGAGAACAATCCATGGAATCGAGGTGTCTTTAAACCAACATTTCTTGGGCCTCTGCTACCTAGAAATTTTCATTAAGTCTCTCCTGGTTGATATAGACTGAGAGGGGCCAACACATTCTCCGAGCTAAACATTCTTGAGTGGAAGCTTCCCACTTGATAGGTTTGGGTGGAAGAGAACCCGGGCCTTGCCCACTTGTCTTTTCCACTGTGGGTTGTGGTTCATCCTGGGGTGTTTGTCTCACTTCCTCCACACACTCAGAGCAGGGGCCTGTCTAGTTCTTTCTGCTCTACTCTGAGGCCAGAAGTCCTGTCTTCAAGCCTGTGCCTAGCAGCTGAACCAAACCCACAGGTTGATTGGCACTGCCCAGACTTCTGTGGTCCACATGTCCACTCCCTGACACGGCGTCTGTTTTCCTGCTGGTGTAACTCTGAGCTTGTTTCTATCAGCAGCTCCAGAGCCAGTGTGAGCCTCAGGGTAATCTTCTCTACAGGCTGCGGAGTTTCTCCTCTTCTCTGCTACTGACAAGGAGGCCTCAGCAGTTCCTTAGGGTACTGCAGCCTCTGCTTTACCACAGTCCTGCTGACGGTCAGCCTCATGCTGCCGTGATGTCCACAGCCCCCAGTTATCTTTAAAGCTGTCTTGACAAGTAAACGATTTGATTTAGTTCATGAAAGCACTCTAAGCATTTCTAGGGATGGAGAATGCAATAGAGCACGTGGCTCTTGAAAACGGGTATCTTTGCTGACGGCGTTGGCGTTAGCGCCACTAAGGCTTATTAAAGGCAATCGTAGGCTGAACGGCTCACATACCACTTCAGATGAGCTGGAACCTCTAACTGCTGGGAATGTGGGAACAGAGGCTGGAGAGACTTGTTGAAACACACTCATTCCCAGATCCAGGATGGGAGACGCCTTTGAAGCTCTATCAGGTTTGATCCTCTGAGGCCCAGAGATAAAGATGAATAAGATGTTATTAGCATCATTATTTATACTTAGTGGGGTTTACATCTGGGACCTACTTTGTGAAGTGCCTCTGGCACCACTGATTTAAATGAATTTCATTTCTCCGGACATCACTACTGGGCAGAGGATAAAGGCTTGGTGTAGTTCTGGAAATAGTCACATTTCCTTTCTTTTAGAGTGTTCGTTAGGCAGACCTAATGGGAACACACATGCCTTCGGAGTTTTGTCTTTATGGGAAATTATACCTTTTACAGACACTTGTGTGACTCTGACGTGGGACAGTGGGCTTTGGAGGATTTCTATGTTCTTCCCTATTGAAAGTTTGTTTGTGGCAAGAATATATTAATGTGAGTCATAGCCAGCTTGGAGAAGAGCCCTGATGAGGAGCTAGGACCATGCTTTACTGGAGGCTCTTCCAGAGGGGTGGTATAAAGTACAAAATGAAGTCTCAGTGTCACTGGGGCCGGTGGATTACCATGGGAACAGTCGCTGCTCAGCTGAGTGGGCATCAGGATCCCCTGGAGGACTTGCTGAGCCCAAGAGGGTTGCGCTTGGTGCTGGGTCTCATACTCAGTGTCTGGGAATGAGAATTTGCATTTTCTTAAATTTTTAGGTGATGCTATAGTGCAGGAAATATTTATCTTTGGGTTCATCCTTTGAGATATGCTGAAGTAGTATGCTGAATCTCTAAGATGTAGGATTCTGAACACCTTGAGACTGTAGGATTTCCTGACCAGCAGGCTTCTCTCAATTGTGTGCAAAGTCTCTTCCTGAGGACTGGTTTGCGCTGGGCAGTCTGCATCTCTATCAGGTACACTTGATGGTGTGCTGGCTTTAGTCCAGGAACTCTGACTGGGTGCAGTGCCTTTAATGGTATAAAAGTCCAGCTATTCATGCACTTATTTGAATGTACAGATATTTACAGTTCTGTGAAAATACCTACGTGCTTTGGGTGCAGCCCCAGGAGACTTAGCAGTCGCACCACCACAAGACTCCTCATGTAACTTGCTCCCTATAAATGTCCCTTCCCTGGTTTCCATTCCAACCTAACCCTTGGCAACCCTCAATCTGCTCTGTATCTCTATAATTATGTTATTTCCTAAGTGTGGCATTGGTGGAATTACGTAGCATACAAAATTTGTTATTTTCTTTCTTCATTTCAGTATAGATTTCTTGAGATTAGTCCAAATTATTTTTTTCTGAACAATTTAAGTAATTTAACTAAGATCTAATTGCATCATTTCATTCCTCTTCTCTTTCCTGCCCCCTACCCCTGCTTCTTTACCCATTGTTGTCTCATATGCATTTAAGGGAATAATCATATAAGTACTACCTGTTGAGTCTATACAGTGTCGCCTGTACCTATGTGTATGTTTCTAGGGCAAATCTCTCAGTGTTGGAAACCAATCAGGGCATTTATCCCTGTGGAAGACTAGTTCTCCCTCTCTCCATAGTTATAATTACTTACGTTCTTCATCAGGTATGAGCCTCATGAGATTTCTCCCATTAATGACATGATGTCAGTTGTTACAATTGTCCAGGTCTTGTTTGGGCAGCCAGGTTGTTGAGATTTCATGGTTTAACTTTCCTATCATAGTCAGAAGGTAAACCCAAAACAGACTTCCTGGTTGTCTGGTTCTTGCAATCTTTCTGTCTCCTCTCCTGAAACAAGCAGGGCACTTTTGGAGGGACTGTCTTATCCTGTCCAGGCAGGTTTCGTCAGTCTCCATCTGTCATCTTGTTCATCCAGCTTGGACATCATGTGTGTACTGTCAGCAATCAAGGTAAGGGCAGTTCCTTACCCAACCGGCCATTCTCTGGCAAAAGGACAAACTCCAAAGGAGCGTCCTTGATGCTCAACACCATCTGGGGAAAGGAACAGTGACACCAGGAGTTGTCACATCTCTCACTGCCGAATTCGGAATAATAAATGTTAAATGCCATATTCTCTGGGTCTATGAGATGGTTGAAGACTCCTGTCTATCTATGATATTCTATCCTGTATCTGAGATGACTGTGACATGGCAACTTAAGTAATGTTGTCGCAGTTTTTATCATCCTAAGGATTAAAACCTGTACTATAAAATTAGGTTACCTATAAAGGGGTGTCTCCTGAGCCTTGGATGCAGAAGTTGTATTGTAGATGTATCAATTGGGGATGAACACCCCAGGGTCAATTGCTTTCTATATTTTGACTAATTGTATTTTGTTGTTGTTTTGTAATGGTCTTGTCTTAGTTAGGGTTTCAATTGCTATGAAGAGACACCATGACCACGGAAGGAAGATACTTAATTATGGTGACTCGCTTACAGTTCAGAGATTTAGTCCATTGTTATCATGGTGGGAAGCAAGACAGTGTGCAGGCAGATGTGGTGATAGAACAGAAGCTGAGAGTTTTTACATCCTGACTCACAGGCAACAGGAAGTGGTCTGTCTCAGTGGGCATGGCTTGAGCATATACGAGACCTCAAAGCCGCCTCCACAGTGACACACTTCCTCCAATAAGACCATGCCTACTCTGACAAGGCCACATCTCTTAATGGTGCTACTTCCTTTGGGGGGGGGCATTTTCTTTCAAACCACCAGTATCCAACTGCTGCAAAAGAAAGTTTCTTGGGTGAGGGGTGAGAGCTACATTTACCAGGCTAGGTTGGAGCACAGGATATCCAGACCAAATTCTTATGTGTATCTGCAATTTAATTTTTCTTATTGTTAAACATACCAAAGTGTGCTGGCCATTTAATATTTCATTGTTGTTTTGTGTTGTTGGAGAACTGGCAATTAAACCCAGGACTTTGCACATGGAAGGCAAATGCTCTACCTACATTGAGATATATTCTGGGCCCCCTTTTAAGGTTTGAGACAGGTCTCACAAAGTTGCCAGGGCAGGCTTTGAGCCACGTTGGAAACAGGCAGCCTTGAACTTGCTCTCTTCCTATTTCAGACTCTCAGCTGTCACCACGTTCAATGACCATACTCTTTGAAGAACATTTATGTTATTTTTAGTCTTGAAATATCACAGTGAGAACTGCCTCAAATGTTCATATAAATAGATGTTATTTTATTTGGGATATGTTTGACAGCACATTGCTCGGGTTTTTAACTTTGCTTTTGTTTCTATTGATTGTTTATTCTTAGATACATATTTTAAGGTTTTTTTTTTTTTTTTTTACTATTTGGCTGTAGTAAAGAATCATGTTTAAAAAGTGATTTTGTGTTTTACTTTTTCATATTTCTAATAAATGCTTTAGGAAATGAATGAAGCCTCAAACACAGGAAAAATACAAATGGTAACAGCTTCAAAGCAGAAGGAGTGAGTAACAGAAGACTCCAAAGTTGGCGTGTCAGACATAATAACACACCCTGATGAAGGCAACTTAGAGAAGAAACGATTGATTGTCCATGCTGATGGGACAAAGGCTCAACAGCAGGACAGGCGAAGAGCTTACATTTTCATCCACAACCGGGAAGCAGAGTGCACACTGGGAATAGGGTGAGTCTTTTAAAACTACTACAAAGCCCACCCCCAGTGACACACCTTCTCCAACAAGGCCACACCTTCCAATCCTTCCAAACAGTTCCCTCAGCTGGGGACCAAACACTGAAACATATGAGTCCTTGGGGGGGGGGTCATTTCATCCAAACCAACAGAGTCAGTAATTGTCAAAACTTTGAAATCATCCGAACTATGCTCATGCTCAACACACATCAATGTCGTAGATCATACTGTTAAAGTCACTCCACGTTGCAGCCACCGAAGTTGCCCAAGATTTGGCTCAAAGCAACGTCCAACTTTTACAAGATGAAATTTGCAACCAACTCAAAAGGGAAATCTGCTTTGTTTCAGCACAGCAGTGCTCTGGAGTCTACACGGTTCCTGAGAAACCACCGAGGACTCAGCCAGCCGTGGCAGTGCATAGCAGTGTCCCTGGCCACCTGGAGGTAGCGTTGGTGATCTTCTGGCAGATCTGTGTAGGTGAGGCTTGTGCTCCACTGAGGTCACCCACTTTGTCACAGGCAGCAAACAAGTAAAGTGACCACTAGGTAAATTTGGGAGCTGCTCCCCATGTGACCTACAGGGTCACACTCTCTTTCTATGTGAATGCCAACATGAGGAGGCAGATCTTCCATGGCAACAAAATGCTGTTCATCAAGAATGGCATCATCTTCGTGTAAGTGAAAAAGGTCTCTCAGAGCTGGCAACAGAGTCCAGCGCCTGCCGTGTTCAGTGTCTGGGGGAACTTGTGAGCAGTTTGGTTATGCCAGCTGTACAGATCTTTTAAAGATATTTTTAGATACTTTCTGAATTTCTGGGATAAATGACCCACATACATAACCATTCCAAATATTTTTGATTGTACGTGATCAAATATTTCTTGTAACCCTTTATGGAATACAAATTAATAAATATTTGATCAACTTTATGGTGTTGGAACTCTGAAGTCTCTAGAACAGTAGAAAGATTTGTTTCCTGAGTTGGACGGCAGATTCAGGAGGCATGCACTCTTTTAGACCATTGAGAAGATGAAACCAATCAGCTTCTGGAAGATTCCCAGCATCCCGGAATTCCGTCAGCAGTGTGCCACTTGCTTTAGTGTTTAAGCAGAGGTCTCGCCTTTTCTTCCCAAAGCACTGGGGAAAGGATGTGAGAAAATAAGGCCACATATAAAGACCGGATGTCATGCCTGCGTGTTTCTGGAAACAAAGACATCACTTGGAAGGTATGTGAAATAAATTCTTTCATGTCTTTGTGTAATTTTCATGGGACGATAAAAGCAAAGCCTTCTCAAAATTTACAACAGCAGTGAGGTTAGCTTCCTGGGTATTTTTATAGACGGTATATTGATTTAAAGATGTAATGAGTGATAAAAGGAAGGTTGCTTGGGTTCTTGAGCTAACAGCTTCTGTGTAAGCTGAGAGGTGAAGTGTTGGTTCAGAGGGGTACAGACTTCATATAGGTGGCAGAAGCTTCTTGTGATGGCTTTCAGGACATCAACTTTCTGAAGATCCAGGAAGCATGAGAGCGCTGTAAGCTTTGTTAACAGAAAGTTGACAATAGTGTTATTTCTGCAGTTGCAAAGGCTGCATTGTCTGGCCCTCTCACAGTGAATAGCCTTTTGAAAGTGCGTGCTGTGAAAGCTTGAACAACCACACTCTAAGCCTGAAACTGGCTTATCTGGTAAGTTCCCATCCTGCAGGCATGAGGAGCTGAGTTTAGGTCCCTAGCAATCACACAGGATGCTAGGGCAGTGCCTATAACCTCAGTCGGTGGGGGTGGAATTGTGGAGGTGGGTGGTTGGAGACAGACAATCTCTGGAGCTCATTGGCCAGCAAACTTAGTGAAACCTACGTCCTTCAGGTTCAGCGAGAGACCTTGTTCTGAATGGAGAATGATCTACAACAGCTGTACTTTGCTTTTCAACAGATAAGTTTATTAAATGTATAGTAGGCAAAAATGAAGGCACAAACAGCGAGTAGCAGACAGTAAAACATCATCATATCAGGTGATTACAACAACTGAGAGTTTACAACATCTAGTAGAAATGACTGGGGAAGTGTTGCTAAATAACCATGCTGGACATCACGCAAGCAGACTCAGACTCTCCTGGCCTGAGCTGCAGCCTCCACTTCCTGACAAGGGGACATTTTATACAACGAGACAAACAGTCCCCTCAATGGAGATGGTTTGCCTTCTAGCACTGCTGTTTTCTTATCTCCTGATTACAGAGCCAGGGGCTGGGCTGCCCCAGGACAAGGAGTCCTGAAGGACACTTGAAATAGACATGGCTGCTTGTTCTCAGAGCCAGCTCTCAGCAAGCACAGATGGCACATGACAATTTATGGATATAATTTATAATACAGACCTTGTCTCAATGGAGGAAGACATGCAACTTCATCTGGCTTCCGCCCAAATGCAGGTGTGTGCACACACACAGATACACACACGCAGACACACCCACACCCCACTATTTTAAAAAAAGAAGTAGAAAATTGTGAAAATGAACCAAACAAAATTTGCAAGCTCACCAGGTATCTATTAAAGCTCACACAGTGTTTAAGGATGAGAAGCCCAGAGAATACTCAAAAGCAGTTCAGAGATGCTATTAGCATTTCTGGCTGAGAAGAGTTACCTCAGAAATGGCCTGACCTGTTAACAGAAATGGTGACTCACTTTCAGGATGGAAATTTCCATGACATCAACAAATTCCTTCATATATCACATTCATTATTGCTTGTGGCTAATCTTCTATTTGTCAAATGATCAGGAATCTGTGCTCAGCATTGCGATTAGGGCTCATGGAGTAGAATAATTAATATTGTGGAAATGGCCATAAGACTCAAAGCAATCTAAAAATTAGTACAATCCTCAAAATTTCTTCAAAGAAATAGAGCAAACAATCTTAAAATTCATACAGAAAGACCAAAGACCCCAGATAGACAAAGTAACCTTGGGCAAAGAGAACAAGATTGAAGGGGTCACCATAGCTGATATCAGGGTAGACACAGAGCCACATTTTTGTGCCACATGAAGTACCTCAGGGCAGGGTCAGCCTGAATACAGCAGCTGCACATGACCTAGCTCACCCACTCCTGAGTCAACACAGCCCAGAAATATTTGTTCACCACAGTGCTGTTCACAATTCCTAGGTAACCTAGGTTATGAAACTAACCTAAGTGCTCAGCAGCAGACAGACAGACAAGAAAAATCACACACACACACACACACACACACACAACTTCTTTTGTCATAATGAACTTTAGTCTTTTGCAAGGAGATACATGAAAAATTATTTTTACTCTTATCTGTGGTTCCTAGGTTTCAAACAGATACATGCAATCATGTGTGTAGAAACTTACATGAAAACACAGATCTGTCTAGATGAGAAAATGGGGCTGAAACAGGGGAGGGGGGGTTGATAGCTCAGTCAGGAAAGGGCCTACCATGATAGCACAAAGACCTGGGCTCGTATGCCCTGAATCCGCATGAAAATCCAGGCGCAATGGCATCTGTCTGCAAGTTCAGGGCTGCCAGTGTAAGAGACTGACAGGTCCCTGAAGCAAACTGGCAAGGTAGCCTGGCAGATTCAATCAGCATCAGACTCAGGGAGAGATTTTCTTTCAAAAACTGAACACAAGAGCAATTGAGGACAGGTACCTGAAGTCAACATCCGGCCTCCACAGGCATGCCCACGTGTGTACATACCTGCACCTATTCATGGACATTAACAAGTGTACACACACACACACACACACACACACCCCATACCACATCACACAAATACAAGAAATGATAAAATTATGTGTATCCTGGAGAATTTGTTTAATGTTTTTTTTATCAACAAATATTTGATTTATAAATGTATTTTATATACTTACATACGTGGGGTCAGATAAAAATTTCCTGGGTGGCTAGGGGTCCCCAGGAGAGAATTTAAGAAGTCCATATTTAAGTCCAGTGAGTCCTATTGACTTGTGCTTTTACCTTTGTTATCCTTGCTTTCCCGTGGGGCCTTCTAGTAAGTTTTAACATTGCTTATTTCATTTCTAAGTTCTATATTTCTATTGTCTTCTACTCCCTTGCCAAGATTTTCCATTTTCACTTATTTCAAAGTTGTTCTCATGAAACACATGAACAGACATCTTGGTTTCTGCTCAGTTTCTGGTTTGCAGTTCCTCCCTCCCAGGGCTACTGTGAGATAGATACCCAGCTGTTAAGAGAACAGGGCTGGGAAGTACCACGGTGGGAAAGATAAACTCATGTCTTTTGATATTAATAGATGTTGTATGTGGTTTCTGGCCCGGACCCACAGACCCACAGTCCTATAGCCCCACTGAAACACACAGACACTTATATTAATTGTATACCGATTGACCTGGGGCCACTCTTAATCTAACCCATGACTCTTATCCTGTTCAGCCATGCAGCTCGGTACCTTTTCTCAGAGCAGCATAGTTGTCCTCTGCTTCTTCTGGTTTCTTTGTGGCGTTTCTGCCATCTCTGCTCTGTTCTTCCAGTTCCCAGTGTTTTCTTAGTCTGGTAGCCCTGCCCATACTTCCTGTTTACCTTTAGCCAATCAACACTTTTTATTAAACCAGTGGGTGGGACAATTATTTACAATGGAACAACATAATTCCACTACAAATAGAAAAACTCTTTCCACAGTGCATGAGTTTATATTAGTGAGAAAAGTTCTAAAGAGTTTCTAAGTAATCACTGACTGGAAAGCTGATTGCTAGGGACACTAACCAGGAAATTAGGGACTTGAAACTCAAAGCCTCACCCCCTGCCCCTAGGAGGAAGAAAGGGCTGCAAAGTTCAGCTGATCCTCAAAGGCCAGTCATCTCACTGGCCTATGTAACGCAGCCCCATAAAAGGGAGGAGGCTAGGAGGCGCTTTCAGAGAGCTAATATCTGGATATTCCTGGACAGTGTATTAAAAATAGTAATCTCAGTATCATATAAAGGAACACACAAAGCAAAAGTATCTTTGCAAAGCAAGTCCCTTTTTGCAACCTGGCTAGCAGCACAGTGAGGTCAACATGGTTCCTGCCTTTTATCCCCAGTGTAGGTGATGACTGCATGTCAGCTCACTGGCAGGCGCTCAACTTCACATTCTGTTGTGATTGGCTAACTGGAACAAAGGGGGAGGGAGGAGGCTCAGGAAATTGAGATCCTGGCTAGGTTAATTACTCTTGATTGAACAGCAACAACAAAACACCCATTTCTCACTAGTGGGGTATTGAGAATATATCAGTGCTTCATGTTTTCATCTCTTTCATTGGCTCATCATCTGTATCCTTTGTATAACTTTCTTAATAAGTGATAAATATAGGTAAAGTATTATCTTTAATATTCTTAATATTAATTATTCTAATAAAGTAATTGATCCCAACATAAGTTCACATTAATCCCCAATTTATTGCCAGTCAAAGATGGAGGTGACAATCTACTATTTGTGATTGGAGTCTGGAGGGGGAGCACTTTCTCAGGACTGAACCTAGAGATGGAGTTTTTAGGGCAAACCCAAAGGCTGGCAGCCTCAGCAGGCTATGATTGGCCATCCCTACGATGTATTAGATAAAGATACAAAAAATGATGAAAACCAGATTTGCTCAATGTGGTCAGAGAAAAAAACAGAAATAGACAAATGGGCCCAG
Organism: Phyllotis vaccarum; assembly: GCA_033318265.1. Taxonomy (NCBI): domain Eukaryota; kingdom Metazoa; phylum Chordata; class Mammalia; order Rodentia; family Cricetidae; genus Phyllotis; species Phyllotis vaccarum. The sequence continues at coordinate 159,746,874 of JARWLC010000001.1, read as the reverse complement.
TGTTTCTGTGTCCACTTTCAGGAGTTTTGACACTGCCTTTAGATTTAAACGGAGGAAGAGTTGGGACAGAGAATAGGAGGTATGCATGCTTGAGCAGCCCTGGCCAACGGTGATCCTGCCCATCCTTGTCTTAGCTCTGGTTCTACAGAGTGGTCCAAAGAGGAGGGGGTAAGGTGGCTCTTAGGAGGGGTTACTTCTGCTTCGGGGTGCAGCCTTTCCATCTGGGCAGGGGATTTGTTCTGGGAGGCTTGGCAGTTCTGGGAACTGAGGGAGTTTAAGAGAAAAGGTTAAGAATGAATTACAGTTGTGCTATAATCAGAGTGTAGGCGATGTTACTGTAATTGTTCTGTCGGAGTTCGGTCCTTGGAACACCTAACAAGATAAGTTCAGTCACTCAGTAAAGACAAAGACAGAAGTAGCAGTGACATTGCTATTGGCCCTGTCCTGCTGGGAGTTACTGCGCATTATATAAAACAATGCTTCCCCCCTTTCCAGACTATGGCTTGCTTGGGAGAACCCATTTTACAGGCAGATTTTTACTCTGTTTTCAGGGAGAATGATGCTCTTTGGTTGACCCGCAAACCTTATAACTGTCTGGCATCACCCATGTAGCACAGATGATAATGATTTTTCACAGGGATTAGAAAGAGAACCAAATCATATTAAAATCATATCAGAGAAACCAGGCCCAAGGGATTGCAGATTGAGGAAGGAGTAACTTTCTCAGTTTGACCTCATAAGTGATGGACGTTGAACACCGTGGTGGCAATGGCCTAACATCTACTTATCTTCTCATTCTGTTACTGGAGATTTTGAAGAATCCTTTCATGACCACCAGATGATATTGAGAAAAACCAAGGTTCTTTTGTGGGGTTCTTAGTCTCATTAATAAATTAATTTCAAAATAGACTCAGGGGAGCAAGAGAGATGGCTCAGCAGCTACGAGCATGTACTGCTCTTCCAGAGGACCTGGGTTTGATTTTTAGCACCTGCATTGAGTGGCTTACAACTGCCTATAACTCCAGGTACAGGATATCCAATGCCTCTTACTTCCGTGGGTACCTGTACCCATGCACACACACACACACAAACCACACACACACATATGCGTATACACATTAAAAAAATAAATATACATAAAAGAGAATGGATTCAAAAGGATGTAGAAATAATTTATTACACTTTAAGAGACCCCTACACACACATACACATGCGTGCACAAGCACACACACACACACACAAACACACACACACACACACACACACACACACACACACACCCACCAAAAACTATAAATCTCAGCATCTACTTGGAGGCAAAAAGGGGAAAAGCTAAGCTATTGAGTTCAGCAGACAAGCGGTCACGTGATAGGGATGGAGACTGTAGAGAAAATCAAGGGAGCTCAGAATATCAGAAAAATCATTTTTAGGTTCCAGCAGCACCGGAAAGAAAAAGGCAGAAAGAGGTAAGGGGGGGAGAATGATCTCTGAGTCATAAGATCAGGACTTAAGTCCTGAGTCAGATTGGCAGACCCCAGGGATCTCATGGCAGCCTTTAGGGAGTGTTAGAGGACAGGCTTCTGGAAAGGAAACATAGAGTATCTTACTAAGCTAATCCTCCAGCTATCTTTCCAGTGTGGCTAGAGGTGAACTTGCCTTCCCTCCCTAGGGAAGGGTGGTCTCTTGGCTAGGTGATTGACACTGCCCAGCTGGAATGCTGAGTCTCTACGCAGGCCAGATATTCTAACAATACCTGGTGTGTGTGTCAAGGAGCTTCACTTCACTTTGATGTAGCCTACTGGACAGCCTGCCTATCTGCTTCTTTACCTCTCTGGACCTGTACTTGAACCTATCATTTCCAGCTCTTGGACCCTGGTTTGACCTTTCAGCTTCATCTGGACACTGCAGCTTTGAATTCTGACCCTGGCCACTTCAGTGGCAGCTTCCTACTGGCTCTACTGTGGTTCATTGTATTATTAACATAGATTTTCAGTCTACTTCAGAAACTTCTGATCTTTGCTACAGACTTAACTTTTAATCATTCTATAAGCTACATACACGCCATGTATATGTAGACATGCTTCCTGTGTGCTGTATGATGTGAGAGTTAACATTAGCAATCAAGGTTGGCATTAAGTAACCTGCATTTGCCTTGGTAAGATTACCAAGGTAGGTGGGGGTATCTGGCAACTTGTTGCTACTGAAACCACAGGATCTTGTGAATTTATTGTTTTGGTGACTTTTTTTTTTTTTTTTTGACATTGTAGAAAGATACAAATGTGTTCGTCTGTGCTTCTGGAAACTTTGGGGTTTTTTGGTGTTCTCTGTCCCAACAGTGTGGTAGCCAAAGGGAAGGGTACAATGGATTAAATTATTTTAATTCCTTCTGGGAAGGCCAAAGGGGTAAGACAGAGAACACTGAGACAGATACTGCTTCATGAGGCCATACAGTTTATTTACTGGCAGAGAGCGTGGTGAGTCTGCAGGAAAAGGAGGAATTTCAGAGCACCCAGAAAGACATGGAAGCCTACTCAAGATGTTTAGGGAAGGGAGAAGGGGCGTGTGTGGCTTGTCACTGTGGGGAACTGAGGAAAAAAATCTGGAAGAAATGGGAAGGGTGAACTTGAAAGTCACCTTAAGTGTGTTCACATGTGTGCCTGTGTGTGTGTGCATTTGTGTGTGTGTTTCTATGTGTCTTAGCCCTTTGCTCTCCGAGGTCTCCGTGTTCCTAGGATCTTATCATTTTCCTGGAATCCAGACGCCCAGGGAGCTTGCTTTGCAAACAGTAATAGGAAGTGAGATAGAGCTGTTGGAACCTAGCAAAGGTTACAGAGATAGACACAACATGGAGGCAGAGATGAAAGGCTCTTAACCTGCTTGTAAAGGCCTTGAAGACCCAAGTGAGAAGCCAGTGCCTTTCAGCAAAAGCAGCTTCTAAGTGCCTGTTTCAAACCCTTAATCTGTGTGGTCTCAAGCAGTCTTCAGGCTGAGAGCATCAGATCTAAATGGGAGGTAGCCCATTTGCCGCCTCCTGAGCTGTTATGTGGTATGTGTGGGAGAGCCCTCCACACATCTGGTGTTAAACACATTGCACTAGTGATATTATAACCATCCTGATAAGAATGTAGATACCTTGTTATTGGAACAGATTATTCCTCTGAGATCTTGGGAGGCCCAATTCTGTAGTCATTGCAATTCTAAATTTCTAGGATTCATAACTGTGAATCTTGAAGCTTTTGTTGATTTAGCCCAAGATCAGCTTGTGGACTTGTATTGACCCTAGAGAATTAGTTAAGTTGGGAACTGGTGGTCTAGATGTGAGGGATTTAAGGATAAGGAAACATGGATTCTGTGTATCATGAGGTCAAATCGGCTTCCACTGTGTAGGCTCATGGTCATATAGGAGCAGGAGAAACAGAAAGGAAAATCCACCTGGATCTGGGACGGAAAGGAATCCCTGGCTCCAGAGTCTGGGTGAAGATTCTCACCAACTAAGAATTCCAACACAACTAAGAAAAATTGTTTAAAGCCTTTTTCCCTCCCCTGGTATACACTTATAATTTTCTAGGAACCTAGCCAGAAAGCCCATTTATACTAAAAGACCTGTTTTAACCTCCTCACACAACCCCAGTGGCTCCTGGTTTTACTGTATGTCATTATAATTCTATCTGAGGCACTTCTGGAGCCATCCCATAAACTCACTTATCAAAGAGCAGGGGCTTCTTATAAACCCTTAATGATGCAACTTGAAAGCCCTCAAGATGGTATATGGCCAACGTTAAGACACTAACTAGGAGTCTCCCTTGAGAAGTGCATACCCACACTTATCCTTTCCCTGTCTCTCTTAATGCCCCAATTGCAATGTATGTTAAAGTGTTTTTTTAATAAATGGTGACAAGTCTTTGAGAAGTGCACACCCATGTTCTCAAGAGTCTTAAGTTACTTTTCTATTGCTGTGAAGAGACACTATGATCAAGACAACTTACACAAGAAAGCATTTAACTAGGGGCTTGCTTACAGAGTCAGAGGGTTAGTGCATGACCGTTATGCTGGGGAGCCTGGCATGGTGCTGGAGCAGAAGCTTGCAGCTTATATTTTTTCTTCATGTTGGGGGACAGAAGGAGGAGAGACTTGGTCTGTTGTGGGCTTTTGGAACCTCAAAGCCCACCCCTAGTGACACGCCTCATCCAACAAGGCCACCCCTTCTAACCCTTCCCATAACAGTTCAACCGTTAAGGGACCAAGCATTCAAACACGTAAACCTCTGAAGGTCATTCTCCTTCAAACACTGAAATTAGGTGTGGTTTTACAGTTCCTCATAAACCCTAATGTTTTTTTCAAACTGCTAATACTGAAGTTCTTTTCTGCATCAAAGATAAGGATCTGATTTTACCTGAGATAAAGTCTCTAAAATATTAAAGGAATATATAATCTTTGTTTCTTTGCTTCCGTTTTCTGGGTAGAAACCCATTTAATGTTCAATGAGGGGCTACTGACATAAAGATATAAATCACTTAGAGTCAACCATATTGCATTCCCGGGTCAGATAAACAAATACATGGCTTGTCCAGGGGTCACAACCATAAGACTGACCCATTGCTGTTCTTCTAAGACAGCCACTCTGAGACACTGTCAAGGTGAACAAACTCTGTCGTGACATCTGGATGAGCTAACCTCACTAAGGAGCACATCTGGATTCAGAACATATTGGGATTAACTGCTTCCATATATTTTCCTGGTCCTAAAATATTAAATGCGCTTCTTGTTCTCCGCTAATCCACATCCCGGAGGAGCATGTACTACTGTGTCTACCTTAGCAGCTCCATGTAAGGCTAACAGTTCTTGGCAAAGAGCAGTGTTCCTCAGTGTTGTTCTACCGGTTTGTCTTGACAACGCTTCAGGAGAGGCTACTCTGTCTTTAATTCTGGATTCTCCTAGATGGTGTTTTTACCAAAGGAGCATCCATAATCATCACAACCGAAACAGCTGAATATAGACCCCACTTATTTTTATTTCATGAAAGGTTAGGAACACAGCTGCTCAGTATATCTATGTTCTACCTGTAAAGAGACATGCTAAGCACACCCCAGTCTTGAGGAATCCACTGGCGATACGGAGATATTCTCTTATGAGCACAGTTTAGCAGTGTCTAGGAAATTTCTATAGGAAATAAGGGCGAAACTGGAGAGAACTGAAGAGCGCCAGGAGAATCCCAAGTCTACACTGAACTTGTTTCTTCTCTTTACTTTAAAACTTTTCAAAATAGACTTTGTATTTTATTTTGTTTGTGTGAATATTTTTCCCACATGTATGCATGTGTACCATGTGCATACCTGTGCTTTTGGAGGTCAGAAGAGGGAGTCAGATGCCAAGAACCTGTCCCTGTATTGACTGCTTGACAGTATGCTGATTTTTGCGTAACAGTCCTTGTCCCGCGCCCACTTCTCGCCCGCAAGAAAAGGCACGACACACGTAGGATCCTTCTGCAGCAAAGCTTTAATGCTCCATGAGGGAGAGCATAAGCTTACATAAAATGGAGAGACCACGAGGTAGGAAAGCCCAACTTTTATATAGACCAAAGGCCTCTGCCTTGGACGTGTCACCTTTCTATAGGCTGCAGCTCATTATCCCACATGACGCCACGGGAGAGGCGGAGAGACCAGTCTCGGTGAGAGTACCAAACGCATGCGCTCTTGCTTTGTTTACTGACTCAGGCGGGTTGGCCAGCACCGGATATCGGCGCCACCTTGAGGAGCTGGGGCCAGCGGCTCCCAACAACCCCCCCTTTTTTCTTTTCTAAGCAATGAGGGAATCCTGTAAGAGGGTGGAGGCAGTGGTTATCCCCCAGAAAACATTGTGGACTTGCGTGGGCGTCATCTCTAATCCCTCGACAGATCGAGATGCCCCCAGCCTGTCCTCTGCCTTTTGTTGGGAAGGGAATTAAGGCAGACACCCTTATGCAGGACAACATACCTCCCAGGACATAGCTATGTCCTGTGTGATGCCCTTGGCTCAACATTCCTCTCAGGAAAGGGGCCGAACACTCCACCCAGTGCAATAGACAGAACTGTCTTAGGTGTGCAGGAGCTGTTCGAGCCAAAACATCCCTATTGCTTTAGTATAGGTAGCCATACATCTACCGAGGCTCCTGAGTCTAGAGCCATTAAGGCTTGAGCCAAAACTGTTTTGTCTCTCGGACTTTGGATTCTGAGCCTGCAAACCATCTAGAGAAGAATGACCAGTCCTCCGCAAAAGGCTAGGCCAAACATACCCACCCCCACCCATTCCTTGAAGTAGGAGAAGGCTGAGGAAATCCACGGAGAAAACTCTCTGGTCAGCGACAGGTCTAGCCGAGTGGAATTGACCTGGATGATCGCCACCTGCAGGTCACGAAGGGTCTGCTCAAATTCAGACGACCAATTCTGTAACAAAAATTGAGAAAGGCTTCTCGAAAGATTAGCTGTCTTTGTAAAATTTTTATATTGAATAGAGGTTATGCATAAGCCAGCAAGTTTTTGCTCACACCCCAACTGTGCCATTTATTGAGGCAGACAAATCATTAACCGCCTGCGCAGTCTGCACTGTTTCTGAAAGTGCAAGAGCTGAGGCAGTCATCGAGGCCCCCATGGCAGCTGTGGCAACAATCTCTATAATAACAGCAGAGATTCTAAAATCTCTTTTTTGTCTAAATAGCTGCAAGCTACTGGGGGTCTCTACTGGTATGGGCACAAATCGTGGCATGTGGGCCACTACTGTAAAGAAATAAAGCTGAGCATCTCAGCATAAGGCATAAAAGCAATTATCAAATTTGCATCTCAATTTATCTATAATTTCTGAAGCATTGCTAACAATCTAAATAAATGATGGCCAAATTGGGAGGAAATGAAAATATTTTAGGCATGGCCCAACCTATATTCCTGGATTGGCAACTGTTACATGGTAAAATTGAATCTTTATCCGGCCTGCCTGAGCAAAAGGGAGCCAATTTTGGTTTTATTAAACTCTGTTTCTTTTTGTCAGGTTGCCGAGAAATTTTTTAGTAATATACATGAACTATTTTCCACTAAAACATAAACTTCCCTTTAACCTCAAACTTCTATTTTCTTTAAAGCTAGGCCTAAATCCTTATCAGTGGTATTATACATCACCGGCATTGGCAGAGGGAAGGTGGACATTATCCCCCACCGCTGTTCTCCCCGGGTGTGATATGTTAGTAACATCTAACGCGTCAACTGGAGAAGGCGAGGGCTTCTTGTAATATCTTCCTGGTGAGGCGCTCTGGGACCCAAACCGGATTTTTTTCATCCTGTGGAAAAACACAGACACCTCCCCGGGATCTTATTAAAATAGGATCCGGGCCTTTCCATTTATTTTCCAAAATATGTTTCCATTTTACTAGCTCTTTTGGCCATTGTGGTTCTGAGCAATGTCGCTCAGCAGCATTTTGATATTTATCATCAATATTTAAAAAATTTATGGTAAGCAATGCCAGGGCAATTGACACTCTTGGTGTTGGGGGCAACATGGCGAGTCCCCGCTGAACGGGCCCAAAAAGATGTATCTGTACATTAATAGCTCTTAAGTCGTGTAACAGACGCCACCTTCCGGATTTCTTTTTAATCACAAAAAAACCCAGGCCTTGTCTTTGTTTAGGAATCTTGGGCGTGGTTCGTCCTTGCCCCAACCGCCCCAGGCCCTGTCTTTCCTCATACCACGAGGAGCCAAACTTTAAATTTAAATTTTCAAGTTCCCGTACAGGGTACAAAGTGGGGGGACCAGGCTTTAGTTTCTGGTTCCCCAGCTCCCCCATATTTTTTATCGTACCGGGGGGTCCTTTTTCCTTATTGAGTAGTTTCTGGTTTCTTAACTCCCCCATATTTCCGGGGGGTCCTTTTTCTTTATCGAGTATTGTTACTTTATGGCGTGCGCCTACCCTCACATGGCGCTCGGTTTCTGACATGCTGTCCTGAACTTCTCCCATCACACCTCGCCCTTTAGCTATCAGATCTTTACAGGCCTTATCTTCTACAAAGTTCTTTAGGGTACGCTGTGCCATCTTAATATTAATATCACACTGCTTAAGCAAGGAGTCTAGTGCTGTTACGATAGACTGGGAGGATCCCACAGACCAGTAGAAGCAAAAGGCAACCACGAACAACAGCACTGCTAAGACAAGCATCAAGGCCTCAAAAAATCCTTTCCAGGGTGGCAAAAGCCCCAAACCAAAGTCTAGTTCAGACATATCTCTCCGAGCAGCCTACCTGCAGTTCTGAATCCACCTCGTCTCCGAGGGCTCTCCGACGGTGCAAATGGTGTTCAGTTCCCGGGTTTCGGCACCAGTTGTCCCGCGCCCACTTCTCGCCCGCAAGAAAAGGCACGACACACGTAGAATCCTTCTGCAGCAAAGCTTTAATGCATCTTGAGGGAGAGCATTAGCTTACGGAAAATGGAGAGACCACGAGGTAGGAAAGCCCAACTTTTATATAGACCAAAGGCTTCTGCCTTGGACGTGTCACCTTTCTATAGGCTGCAGCTCATTATCCCACATGACGCCACGGGAGAGGCGGAGAGACCAGTCTCGGTGAGAGTACCAAACGCATGCGCTCTTGCTTTGTTTACTGACTCAGGCGGGTTGGCCAGCACCGGATATCGGCGCCACCTTGAGGAGCTGGGGCCAGCGGCTCCCAACAAGTCCTGGCTGTCCTGGAACTTGCTTTGAGGACCAAGCTGGCTTTGAACTCAGAGAAATTCTCTTGCCTCTGCTTCCCAAGTGCTGGGACTAACAGTGTGAGCCATGGCTTCTTCTGCCTTCTCTGTCTTTCTGTGCCTGCCTTAAATACTTTCTTTGCTCAGTTAAGACATGGCACCACCACTGCCTGCCTGGGAGCCTGGAACTCCTTCTGTAAACTAAGATGACCTGTATTCAGGTTGGATTAAGGTCGTAGGTCACCACTCCCAAAATATTCTCTGTGCTGGGATTAAAGGTGTGAGTTACCACTGTCTGATCCTCCTAGACTGACTGTAGGTAGATCCCTCTGATATCTCCAACTGTTTTTATTATATTTGAAAATATCCCCTTTTGTGTCAAATTACAAAAAGGTTATAGCTAACATAAGAAAAACCATATACAATAGATACAATAATTATATACAATATATACAAACAATAAATGAATAATGTCTAGTCCATTAGCAATTGACAATTCAAAGAAAATATTGCATTAATTATCCTATTTTGATGAGTCCAAAGGATTATACCTAATTCACTTTCTTTCTAACTTGTATTACTAACTAAAAACTATTATTTTGATGCCTCTTAAACTTATACACTTTAACTTCAAAGTTTCTTTTCTAAAACTGTCACTAGAAAACAATAACTATTTCATCTTCAACTACCTCAGAGACTCACGATGGTAATAATATTTACCCAAGTAAACAGGAAGTGCAAGCAAATCCAAAATCTAGAAATGACAGAGATGACATCTGTCTGCTTGGACAGTCACCTAAAGTTCCTTTATAAAGTTGGGGCATCCATCTTAAGCCTACAAGCCCAGAGTCTCTTTTCATTTCAGTGAAGCAGGAAATCTGCTCTGCCCATTCTGGTGTAGTTCAGTTGCTTCTCCTTGTGTCCTGAAGAATATCTGACAGTTTTCTCTGAAAAGCAGGAACCTGAAGGACCATTTCAGCTTGCTCTGTCAAAGTTTAGAGGTCACTTTCCTAGGGAACCTGCATATCCAGCTTAAACAGCTACTATCAAGCAGTCAATACAGGGACAGGTTCTTATCCAATGGCTGACCATTGCCACAAAGAAAGTAGACTCCATATGGAGTTTCTCCAATGCCCTTTTTTCTCTTGAAGTAGATTGATGCTGCCAGGAGCAGACCTGTCTCATTGTCTAGAAAAGTCTAAGTTCTTAAAGTATTTTAAATGCCATATTCTATGGCTCTCTGAAGTGTTTGAAGAAGACCTGTTCATCTAAAATATATTTGTTTGATCTTGAAAACATATTTAAAGCTAGTAAATCCTTTTAAAAGAAGATTCAATAATCTATCCTTATATCCTATATATCTACACATACTTCTTGTCTTCTATTTTAATTGTCTCTATTTATATTTAAAGCTCATGTCAGTACCTCAAATACAGATCTGAGGCCATAGCACACCTCTGTTTGTTACATTAACTAAACCTCTGTCCGTTATCATTATTTTGTTTCTTTAACTGATATATTGAGACAGATGCCAACTTGAGCCTGTTGGGGCTATTGGAGGTAGAGCTTTTTCCTTAAAATATCAGTTACACCATGAACTAAAAGAGATCTAATCTAACAACATGAAAATTTAATACCACGTAAACAACATAAAAATATTAATACATGTAAATTATATACACACATGTATGATATTCTACTTGGCTTTTGTCAACTTAACACAAATATAAACACATCTGGGAAGAGGAATCGCAATGAGAAGTTGTCTCTAACAAACTGTATGTATATGTAGGTGATTCTGCAGGGGCATTTTCTTGATTAATGATTGATATGGGATGGCACAGTTCACAGTGGGCAGTGTTACCCCGGCGCAAATAGTCCTGCTCATATAAGAAAGTAGGTTGAGCAAGTTAAAAGGAGCAAGCCAGTAAGCACAATTCTTCAAGAGCCTCAGTTCCTGTCTCCAGATCCCTACCTTGAGTTTCTGTCCTGACTTCCATCAGTGATGAAGTGTGACCTGAAAGGAAATAAACCTCCCTCCCAAGCTGCTTCTGCTAGTGGTATTTATTACAGAAACAGAAAATCAAGACAGATTGATGCTGGAAGTGGGGTATTGCTGTGGCAAACCTGACAAGGACACACAGTCATACACAAAGATAAACTGTGGATAAACCAAATATTTCCCAGCTTTAATTTGCATTTCTCATCTGATAGTTTTATGTTAGACTGTTGATAAGATTATTTTTTCATGCTACAAAGCAATCATTACTCTTAAGTCCATACTGCTGAAATTACCACTTTTTCTTAAAAAAGATGGGGTAACCTTAATCTTAAAAGCTCAGAGAAGGATCTAAAAAGCAAAATTATTTAAATATAAGGTTAGTTATGCAGATTTAGCTAATATCTTCTTCTGTTTTAGGAGTTAAACAGCAAGGGGAGAGGTGTCCTTAGGGGTGACAGTTTCTTTCTCATCATTGTTAGCCAGTCTGCTTTTTTTTCTTTTAATTTTAAAATTTATAGTAGGGGGAACATGTACATTCTGTGCTTGCCTATGAATCTATAAGAGAAAGGTCTTTTCTTTGGGGCTGGAGAGGTGGCTTTGCTGTGACGAACACTTGTTGCTCTTGCAAAGGGCCCAGGCTTGATTTAAATTTGTTAGTAAGAAAAAAATATGCTCCCAGGACTAGCAACTTATTTTCACTTACAGCTTCTTGTGTTTTCAAACAAGATAGGCTTTAAAAATAAATAAATAAATAAATAAATAAATAAATAAATAAATAAATAAATAAATAAAAGTGTCTTCTAAAGTTTGTAAGGAAATAATAAAGCAGCAAGGAATGGGTGTTGGCTAGTTTTTACACCAACTTGAAATAAATCTAAAGCCATTTTGGAAGAGAGAACTTCATTTGAGACGTAGCTGCTGCACCCAGATTGGTCTATAGGTGAGTCTGTGGAGTCTGTGGTGCGTTTTCTTGCTTGATGGTTGGTGAGGACTCAGATCACTGTGGGCAGTGCCACCCCTGTGCAGATGGTCCCACGTTGATTGGAAAGCAGTTTGAAGCACACACAGGGCCTGCATGGGTCTGCACCAGATCCTCTGTGCATATACTATGCTAACAGCTTAGTGTTCTATGGGATTCCTGAGTGTGTGAAGGAGAGGGTCTCTGATTCTTGTACCTTCTCTTGGGCTCCTTTCTCTTCTTTTTTCTTTGTCTTGTCCAACTTCGACGTGTAATTTTTATTTTATCTTATTATATTTTATTTTGTTATATCAAATGAATAATGAATATATAAAATGAATGAATGAATGAATGAATGAATGAATACCTAGCCATTAGGGTAAAAGTTAACAACTGAACTGTCATTTATACCTGCTGGGAGAGGGAAAATCAGTTTTCTCCAGTCAAGTGACACTACGTCAATCACTTCAGGGCAGGCCTCATGTTCAGGAATAGGAATAATGGACTCCACATTATTTTGAATGCTTTGATTTGGTTACAGTTTTGTGAGGTTTGGGGTTTTTTTTTTATTAATTTATTTTTTTGGTTTAGTGGGTTTTGTTGGATTGGATTTTAGTTTTTTGAGAAAGAACTTACAGTTGAGTGAGAATGGAGGGGGATTAGGAAGGGCCTGGGGGAAGGAAGAACATAATCAAAGCATACTTAAGGTTAAAAATTGTTTTAATTATTAGAAACAATAACAAAGAGTAGAAAAGAGAGGAGAGAAGGAAAGAAAGCGGGCTTAGCAAGCAGATTTCCTCAGTGGTCGGTGCATCATTCCTGCGTCCTGATTCTCGCCCCGGCTTCCTCAGTGACAGGCTGCTAGCTGGAAATGTGTTATGAAATAGCCCCTTTCCTCACCAGGCTGCTTTTGGTCATGGTGTCTTACCAGAGCAATCAAAGCTCTGAGACAGAAATTATTAAGTAAGAAAAGCCATAAAAATTATAGTTAAAAATATATTTTTGGTAAGAAGAGTAAAAGGAAGAGGAAATGCTTTCAGGTAAGAAACGATTGTAGAGGGAAGTTCTGTCCTTAACTAAAATAAAACTTCAAAATGAAAGGAGGAAAGAGGTGGAGGCAAAAGCCAAAGCTTAAATGTTTCCCTAGAGTCAAGACTTTGTGAACGATGGTCTCCATGACTATTTTACTGTGGCTTCAGGTTATTTTTCTTATGGCCATATTACTGATAATTCCCATTATGTTGCTCAATCTGCTCTATATATGAGGCAGAAACTGCAAAGGTAGCACTGAGTCACCAAACACCCCAAAATAATGTGGCTTCTGGGGTTCTTACCAGCAGAAATAAAAGAGAAACAGCCTAAATGGCCCAGGGGAAAAGATTAGAGCAGTTAATGTAATAGCTGTAGCCTTGGGGAAGGGCACTTTTTCTGGGGCAGACAGTCTGCTGCCCAGAGTAACCCCGAGCAGAAGGGAGGCTTTTAAAGGTACAGTGATTTCCCGCAATTCTTGGAAAACCAGGACACCGGAAAATGACTACCATGGGTGGGGTTCTAAGAGCAAAAACCTAGGGCTGTGTCCCTCTGCAGAGAGAGAATCCGCTGTGAGGGATGATGTCCTATCTTCCAAATGGAATAGAGGCCTTCAGCTCCCCTGATTGCTGTCCTTTAGGGGAGCGTCTAAGGTTCCCTGGAGGGCTGGAGGCTGGCTCGGCAGTTAAGAACACTTGTTATTTTTGAAGAATGTCTAGGTTCAATCCCCAGAGCGCACATGATGCCTCACAACCAATTCCTTAATCCCAGTTCTAGAGCATTCAACTGGTATGCATCTAGTATACATACATGCATACCAGTAAAACATTTATACACATAAATTAAAATAAATAAACTAAGAAAAAAATTAGTAGAGTGACTCAACCATGAGGTGTCATGGGTAATTTTTGATGTGTCAGGTAAAACTGTTAATTTTTTGATTTGGGGTTTTGTTCTCTGCCTTAATTGATAACCCAAGCCAGTTCTAAACAAGGTTATAAATAGTGTTGATAGGAATGCCCTGAAGTCCAAGGAACTTTTATTGTCAGGTCCAGCCTTGAAAATCACTTTATGTGACAGAGAGGCAGGCATCCTAACGCTGGGGATCCTCATCTGAAGGTCCCAGGCAGACTGTTGTAGCCATGGTGGCCAGCCTTGGAAATTGCTCTATGTGACAGAGAGGCAGGCATCCTGATGCTGGGGATGCTTCATTGAAGGCTCTAGCCAGACGCTGTCAGCAAGGTAGCCAGGATGCTTACAAACTGTGGCAGCCTATGAGAAAGTTTTGAAGCTGCAGACATGGCTCTGAGATTTCTTTGTGCAAATCAAGTGCAAGCCTAACTCAGGCAGAAACAGGGTTGATATTCTTTGTCTTAAATGTAAAACAATTGAGGCAGCTCATGACTCATGCTAGCTTCGAAGACAGATAGTTACTACTCCGGTCACTTGTGCCTTTGGGGAGAAAGGATGACGTCCACAGCCCCCAAAGTTTTAAGGGCCTGTCTGCTTTGCCTCTGAAATAAAAGGAGGAGAAACTGAGTCACCATCTTTCCTAACCTGCTATGAAGGACAGCCATACTTTAAGAAAAAATAATTTTAAATTAGATTTTACATTAATGTTTATACTGAGTACTGTCAGTGAAGAAACTTTATACTAACTTTCCCTGACAAATATTCTGATGTTTGCTCCTTCCTCTTGAAGGCTGTGTAACCATCCAGAGCCAATCTGCTGACAGACAGGGACATCACATGGCCATTTTACTCAATGCCATTTAAAGATCCATTTGAATTAATTATAAAAATTCCCAAGCCGGGCAGTAATGAAGCATGCCTTTAGTCCCAGCACCCTGGGAAGCAGAGGCAGGCAGATCTCTGTGAGTTTGAGACTAGCCTGGTCTATAGAACAAGTTCCAGGACATCCAGGGCTACACATAAATCCCATAGTCTAGGACCCAGTCCCTACTTTGAAGTAACTTAGAGCCAGGTCTGTGCCATCATGAGGGCAAATAGGAAAAGTGGCTTTTCTTGGGATGAGTGCCTACTGTGTGTGTTTTGGGAATCATGCTTGCACCCTGTGCTGCAGTGCTGCGGCAGAGGGAGGCTGGGAATGTGATTAGAACCCAGAGCCCACTCCTTCCAGCACGAATGAATGGGAACGAACGGAAGAACTCATTTCTTTGGGAGTACAGAAGCTCTGGCAAGCTTCTAAGTAGGAGTAAAACCCTGGTGCTGGTTGGACCTTACATCCTATGTAATGGTTTCCTTGAGTCTGTCTGTCCACAGCAGCCAAGGTTCCACAAAGGCCTGCTCAGAGGACAGAGTGCCATTGTATTCAGCACCACGCTCCCCTGCCAAAACTGTATCTCCACAGGCTGCATTTTGAACGATCCCCCTTTCCAACCCTACCACAGACAGTTTGAAGGTACTTGAAGGGTGGAGGAGAGAGGTACCTTCCTAAGCTTCCTGGTCCCCTGAGGACCCATGGAAACTAGTCTGCCTTGGATAACCAGAGACTAAATTTTGTTCTGCATCATGATTAAGCAAAGCCATGACCTTCCCACTGCTTCGCCTTACAGGAGCAGGTACTTTGAATGACCCCGAATAATCACATATCCTCCCCCCCCCCCCCCCCCCCCCCCCCCCGGTGTGGTAGCTTGAAAATTAGGGCAAAACTTCCTGTGGGAGAATGAGATCATCTCAGAGAAACTGCTCAGCAAGTGCCCCCTGGCGGTTGTTTTTTTAAATTTTATTCTCAATTGACAATGGTCTGTATATGTGTCTGACGGTCGTTATGCTAATGAGATACGCTTTCTGCCTGAAAGGAGGCTCAGCTGTGCTCACATAAGCTACTGTTTACATGTCCCCAAAGAGTCACCCTTTTCCCCACTGGAAAATGGGACATGGAAGATGAGAACAGCTGCCTCTCTTGGCCATGTTCCTTCCTTCCTCGATTGTCAAACCGCCCCCCCCCCCCCGTTTGTGTTAGTGTAAGATTTGGGGGTGTTAGATGTACTATCCACTACACGTTCAATCCCACACCCATCCTTTAAAGCAGAATCAACATGCCACTCATCCAATACCTCCCAAGCTGCCCTGTTTCCCGAATATAAAAACGCTAACCCAAACCTTTACCGTTGTCTTTCTCACTGAACCTTTGTTTGAAACTTTGTATTGTTTGCTCTGAAGTTCGATGAGACATGTTGATTGGCATATGTCTAGGCACTGTCTACACTCTTGTTCCCTAGAGGCCTCTGAGCCTTGGTCTCCTCCCATTAACACTGGTGATTGTTGTCTGTCCATCCACCCAGCTATGCTTCCTTGCAGGTTTCTTGCCCACTATTCTCTGCTGGGGAGCAGCGTCAGCAGCCTTGCTGGCTCCTGTTTACCTGCCTTGGGATTTATGATGATCATAGGCTTTAAGCTACCGCTCCAGACTCTGTGTTGGTGCCAGGCATTTGCAATCAGAACTTAACAAACAGAGCCTTATTTGATTGTCATAATTGCCTTGTGTGGGAGGCTCTATCGCCACCCTCACTTTACAGCTTAAGGAACTGAAGCTCAGAGAGCCTCAGCAACCTACCCAGTATCACACAGCTAAGTTGGTAGCAGAGCAGGCTTTGAACTTGGGTCTGATATATTGCTAATTGTTAATCACTGCCCTGGAATCTGTTATCACATTCTTCTATCCCTCCTCACCGTCTCTGTTTGCCACCCCCTCTCCCTTTGGTTTTAGAGTTTTGTTTTTCCACCCTGTCTGAGGATCCCTCCTCAAAGCTCAGGCTGCAGTATGACCTCATTTTGTATTCTGAATGCCCCAACCCCACAGTGTAGCCTTCCCAGCCATCTTCTCCTTGATAAGCTCAGCAGGTTCCTAGTGAGCCTCTTCTATCCTGCTCAAGGTCCTAGGTTACTCAGCTGTCACCCCTCTTCTCCTCACTTGGCTGTGGACCTCTCTCCCCCTTGTCTCCTCTGCCCAGCCCACACATGCATCTGACCCCCTCAGTGACTTTGCTGACTATACCTGGCATGGTCACCGCTGTTTACTAATCTCCAGGGGCCCCTGGTTTCAGAACCTATTTTCCTAACCATTATCAATCTCCCCACAGTGATGGGGAGCACTTGCTCATGAGCCAGGGTTAAAATAAAACAGATGAAGATTAACTCTACCCTAAATCTGCAGGGCTTTTCCCTCTCAGGTCTTATAGCTCCCTTAGCCAGGTAGCTACTCTTATTTTCCCCATTTTGCAGATGGGAAACTGAGTCTCAGTGATAACTTGCCACTTACAGTTAGTAGGCAGAAGCCCTGGTATTTGAATTCAGGCTGTCCATTTCCAGAATGCGTGGATATAACCACTGCTCTATACTGTCTCATGTGACGCTCCAGCTTAACACCATTTGGTAGCTATTGCCTAGCACAACTGCCTCAAAAGCCCCCTAGAATCCTGTGCCAACTTATACACCAAACATTAGCCTCTGCCACGGTCCTGTCTGCTTTTACGTTTCTAGTGAAAGGCCCTCTCTGCTGCCCAGAACACACCTTCTGTAGAGCCCAGCTTTGGTATTTGCTAATTCTGCCTCTGTGCCGAGGATGCCCATCCCCTCACCACTACAGGTGAGGCCTGTCTCAAGTATCACAGGCTCAGTGGAAATGTCTAATTTCTTTCATAGCCAGCCGGGGCTGTTCCTGCCTTTTTGAATTCTCCCAAGCTCCCTATGGCTTTAGTTATAGTTCCACCAAAATGCTTCCTTCCAGGCTTGAGTTCTGTTGTAGCTGCCAACAGGCACCTAAGCAACTTCCCTGCATCTACCCCAGCTGTCTGCACTCCAGGAGCCCAAACAGACCTACCCAATGAGCATGGTGGTGCACGCCTTTAATCCCAGCACTCCGGAGACAGAAGCAAGGGCTCTCTGAGTTAGAGACAACATTCCTAGCACCAACTCTGACGGCCTTTTGTCTGCTCAACCTGTTTATTACAGGGTTCAACAGGGAGGTGAGGCTGTTGCATACTGATAAATAAGAAGGCAGGGTTATTATATAGGCAATATATCATACTGTATATTATATATAGACAGCTAATCAAGGAGGCAAGTTTGGTTGTGTATGAGGGTGGGGGTGTTGGGAGGGAGAAAGCAATGGTGAGTGTTTTCTGTAAACATATCAACAACTCATGGCCCTGAGGAAAGCTTTGCCATCCTCTGATCCTCACCTGGGGAAGGCTTGGCTAGGCCACTTCATCTAAGGCATTGGGGCCCTTGACACAGCTGCTCCTGCGTCAAGCGTTACACACTCAGGACCTGGATCACTCCCTACAATGGTGCTCAGGGCCTGGGAGTAGAGTCTGCTCAGGCCCTGCTGACTCAGGGATGGAGATGAAGCCCGGGGCTGTGTGTTTATGGGGAGCCTTCTGCTGAATCATGAGGAGCTCTGAGGTACTAGTATGAATCCAGGTGTTCCAACATCTGGTTAAGGTCTATGAGATGAGCTCTCAGCTCAGGGAGGCACAGACCCCACTGTAAACCTTGTGATTTTTTAGTCATGTGGCAGGCAGCTCCTTTGAGAAGGGTGTGTCCCAGTAGAGCTCTGAATTGATGGCCCAGCAGGGAGGTTCATGGGATCTAGCAAGCAGTGAAATGATTTGATTGTCTCTCTTGGGGGACTGTTCCCAAGAGGGGTGGGTGGCAAGGGAGGCAGAGAAATAGAGATAAGGCGTCCATTCCACATTTATCTCAGGGAAGGAGAGTTGAGATATGGTCTCCTTGTATGCTGGAAAGGACAGAAAGAGCAACATGGCAACAATGAACACTGGCCACAGCTTGGGAAGATGTCACAAGACCTTATGTTTTCAGAGGGTGTACCCCTGGAGCATCCTGTCCTTGGACCTCCCTCACGTAAGGGTGTTGACCTGGAGGGACATCAGGGTCCCGTGACAAAGCCATCAGTTCTATGCCCCTGAGTCTCCAGACCAAGCCTGTTGCAGCTGCTCTTTTTGGGGGCTTGGGATGCTGAGAAGGCAGCTGATGATCTGGAATAGGACACATGGGTCCTTCTTGCTTCAGATAAGTGGTGCACAGTCTACCCATGAAATGCCAGGGGCAGAAAGATTGCTTTTAAAGGAAGGGAGACTGTCCCTCAGGATTGGAGGTCTCCTGGGAAAGGTCTAGGATGTTTTACAAAACCGTCCCAGATGTGAGTGTCTACTGTCAAAAGAACATACTGTCATGGATCAGTCACAGGCAGAATTCACTCATGGCCATTATTACTGCTGCTCTGTGATCTTAGGACAAGGAATTTACCTTTATGCCCTTTGGCAGTAATGGAGACCTTCAGTATGGAGGCCACATAAAGAATGGGCTGAAGGAACAGTGTATGTGAGGGACCTAGAAGACATCATTAGTTGCATATGGCCGTGGGAGGGTAGGAAGGCTTCTGAAGCCTTACACATTTATTTTAATTGAGTTGAAATTCACATAAAACTAAGTATTCTTTTAAAAAAATATTTAATCTTATTGTATGTGTGTTTGTATGTGTGCCTGAGTGTATGTATACATAGAGCATGTGTTCAGGAGTCCAAGGGTGTTAGAAGAGGGTGTCAAATCCCCTGGAACTGGAGTTACAAGCGGTGGGAGTGGTCGTGTGGGTTCTGGGAACTGAATCCAGATCTTCTGCAAGGTGCCTCTAAGCCATCTCTGCAGCCCCTAACCTAACAGGAGATTTTCCATGGATCTTAGCACAACCGCACTGCTGTCAGACATCCCTGTGACAGTGGTTGTGAATCCTGCTGAGGAGTCAGGGCCAGCTGCCCGAGGAGGAAGGGAGTGAGGCTTTTAGCAGGTGCTAGGGCTCTGAGGTATGCCTCGGGGATCTGGTAGAAGAGTTAGAATGGAGACCAACCGGGAGAGAAATACAGATGTGGGGCTCGCTCAGGGAACACGAGGTGAAGGCCAGGAGCCATAAACTTCTGCAGAGGTCTGGAGGAGGAGGAGGAGGAGGAGGAGGAGGAGGAGGAGGAGGAGGAGGAGGAGGAGGAGGAGGAGGAGGAGGCTGGAGCTTTCATGTAAGGCCAAAGGAGGGCCTCTTTAGGGCCAGACCCTCCATTTGGCACTGGAGGACAGGGACTGTGAGCGCATGGATGTGATCTTAGACTTTAATGAAGCTTAGTTACTTCCCACCAATGGCCTTTTCTTTTCCATCTGCCTAGATGTATTGAGATGACATTATTATTCAAGTTTTCTCTGAACAGAGGTGCACTCTGGGAACCCAACAGAACAGCTATAGTCCCAGTGACCCAGGTATCCAGAAGAAGAAGGTGCCTGGCCTGGGCCAGGGCTTCTGAGGCCCTTCTGGCCCTCCACTAATCATAGCATCTACAGAAGAGAGGCACACTGGTCAGGAGACATCTGCACTTTATCTTCTTGTCCCAAACTCAGGGTCTCTGGGTCCTACCTCTGCTGAACCCTAGGCCTGACTCTTCCATGTCTCCCGGGTCTGTACTTTTAGCATAATACCCTTGAGCCCTGCCTTTGTGTTGAATGGACCAGGGGCAGCTTACCTGGGGTGTGTAGGCAGAGATCACATGCGCAATCTAGATGACTGTTACATTGAAGGTCCTCCCTATTGGGAGGGGAGCAGGCAGGCTTCTGTCACTGTCTGACAGGTGTTTTAGGAGTCCAGCCAGCTCTGCAGCTCATAATGAGAGCATATTTGTTAATAGAAGTCTTTTTTTTTTTTTTTAAAAACTGATTCATTTGGCTTTTAGTTAGCATACAAAGTAATGGGTGTGTTGTGGTATTTTCATAATACTTTGTTTTTGTTGACCCTTCTCCTGTATAGCTGCTGCTTCCTCTCTCTGGTTGTCAATCACCCTCGGAAAGTTCAGTACGCTTAAAAGTAGTTCCTCCATTTTGGGCCTGAGAGATGATGGTTCATTGGTTAAAAACCATCGCTTCTCTTCCAGAAGGTCACAGTTATAGCCATCTGCAGCTCCCACCTCTGGGGGAGGCAATGCACTCTCCTGGTCTCCACAGGCAGCAGCCCCCCATCTGTCTCTTACCCTCTCCATCTCTCCCCAACCCCTACACAGAAGAATAAATATTAAAAAAGAATAGTACTTTTTAAAGCAAAAAAAAAAAATCCCAAGTCAGTTTATATTCTTTGAAATTTTCATAGTTACATGATGTATTTTGATCATACTCATCCATCATTTTCTCCTTCTAGCTCCCCCTGCTGGCTCAGTTTATTACAGCAAGCAGCTCCTCCCTGACTCTGAGCGTATGACTTGCCTCCACCTCTTCACTCAGTCACATATTGGACTGATCCATAGCTTTGAATATATGTTCTTCTGTTTGTAGCCTCAACCATGACAAGTTGACCATGGCTTCCAGCTTCTCCACCACTCACATGGCGGGGACAGGAGTGTGAGATCCCTCCCCCCAGTATGTTCATATATGTATACATGTATGTGTATACACGTGCCCAATCTACCCTTTTATCTGAGGAATTGATTGCCAAAGCCACATTCCGACAAACTCTCTCAGAGGTTGAGATCTCTGGAACTTTCTAGAAATCATCTGGTCTCATCTTCCCAGAGTATCCTGGTCAACTATAACATGATAAACACCGTGACAATTGCGAGCATCAGCCGCTGTTAGTGGCACTGCCCCACTGCGGGTACATCACTCATTGCCACCACCACCGCCACACCCACCTTCCCCTTTGCCTTTGTCATTACGAACCCCCTTCATCAGCACCACCCCATATAATCGTTTACTCAGCAAACACATACCACACATCTGTTGGGCCGGACACTGATTATCTTGGATACCTGGTATACATGAAAAAGAAACAGTCTCCCGAGAGTGTACACCTAAGGTACTAAGGAGTAAATTATCAAGAACACTAGCATTTGATATGTGCCAGGTAAAGGAAGCAGAGAGTTGGTAAAGGCTGGAGGGTGGAGCCAGTGGGCAGGCTACAGTTCATATAGCATGGTCTGGGCAAAGACTAAGTGAAACAGAAAGCTGAGGGAGTGGACTGTGTTTTCATCATACCGAATGCTTATTGTTATGTGTTTTTCATATGCACGAAACACTTGCTAAAGACAACTCTGGAAGAGTCTGAAATGTCAAGGGCAGACCTTATTCAATAGTGTTTTCATCTAGGCTCTAATCCGATGAATATTTATTTCATGATGCTTTGGAAGAACCTTGCTGGGTTTCTTTTACAATGCTGACCCCTAGTGTTAAATGGGAACAGTGCAGGATCAGGAATTCAAGCGCTCACCTAGATATTAGCATATTTTATTGGACATTCCCAAATATAGAAAAATATTACAAATGTTTTAAATTTGAAAAACAAGCATGTGAAGTTATGGGTAAATTAAGTAGATTTGATCATCCTACAGTATATACAGGGGTGAGCCGTGGTGGCTCATGCCAATAATGCCAGTCATTGAAGGCTGGAGCAGGAAGATTATATGAGTTCAAGGCTAGAGCAAGCAACATAGAGAGACTGTCTTAAAACAAAATCAAGAACACATTGCAGCCCACAAATATACTCAATTATTAGTGCTCAACTAAAAAGGAATAGCTAGGAAGTTTCTGCTTGGAAGATTAGCGAGAGAGACTAACTCTACCAAGTAGTAAAATATATCGTGAGATTATAAGGATGGAAGAAAATTAGAAAGATTGATGGGAGATATTTGAAAGGGGAGCCAAGGCTCATGTACATAGATTTTTCCTAAATTATTATTACCATTTTAAGATGTATTTATTTCATGTGTATTAGTGTTTGCCTGCGTATATGTGTATATATTTATGTATATATTTATTATGTATATATTTATATTTATGTATGTATATATGTACATGTATGTTTTTTATACACACACACACACACACACACACACACACACACACACACACATAATGCATACCTGATGCTGTGGAGACCAGAAAAGGGCACCGGAGCCCTTGGATCTGGAGTTACAGATGGTTGTTAACAACTGTGTGGATGCTGGGGACTGAACCAGAGTCCTCTGCAAGAACAGTCAGTGCTCTTAGCTGCTGAGCCATCTCTCCAGCTCTGATATTTCCTATATTTTGAAGATGGAGTTTTGAATCACTGGGGAAGATGAAGCCAAACAAATAATGAGATTGGGGAAATCCATGAAATGCAGCTGTACCCCTTATTTCGACCAACACACACTGTGGGTGCAGGGTTGGGAGTCTAAATAGTCACCCTGTAAATATCCTAGAAGCAAGAGATAATCCATTATTAACCACAGAGGGACAAAGGTTTACAAAGTATGCCACGAATACAGGAGGTACCCCCCCAAACCACAAAACTAAAAACAGGCCTGACACACTGGAGCACAACAGTGTCCCCTTTTAATCTCAGCACTGGGGGGGTGGAGGCAGAAAGGTTAGTGAGTTTGAGACCAGCTTGATCTACAGAGAAAGACTTATCTAAAGAATTCCAATCACCAACAATAAATGAGGAAAAAGATGGGCAAATTAAAGTGTGAGCAAAATCTAGAGGACAATAGCATTGGGATTTGGAGTGTTACGGTTCCATATTGTGCAAGGCCGAAAGTGTTGAGGACCATCTCAATCTCTCTTACAAAAAAAGAGTCAAGAGAAATGAACTAAACCCAAGATAATGAGAGTCCATTGTCACGAGCACAGAAAATCCATGAGGGGCGAAATGTTGACACGAAGAAGGGATAATAGAGGGCAAAGGTCCGCATGGAACGTAACTAGCACATGTGCCTTTACGAACTGCAGTAAGATGGACTGTAATACTGGAACACACTGGGTAATCAGAATAATAAACTGAAAGTGGATGACCAAGAAACCAAAAATGGCTGGACTTTAATTACATTAGAAATGAGGTACCTTGCTGCCTGAACCAGGAGCATATGGGTCTGTCTTGTGGAGAGAGGCAGCCTGAGGGGCAGAAGCAATGGATGGAACTGGGATATGTGCATACTTCCCCTCTCTTTCTCTCTGGCAGGTATTTTTATATAGTCCAAGCTGGCCTTAAACTCAAGATTCTCCTGCATCGGCATCCCTAGTGCTGGGATTCAGGCTGTATCACCACACCAAAATCTCTTGCCTTCCTTGAAGCTTGTTGTTTCAGTGAACAAGGCTTCTTTTTTGATTGTTGAATAATGCATCTGTTTTTGAGAACCAAAGAATCTTTTTACAAATTTAAAAATGTCTTGAGATTAAAATGTAATTGCATCATTTCCCCTTCCTCTTCCTCCCTCCCAAGCCTTCTATATAGCACCCCCCCATTTCTCTCTTTAAAATTCATAGCCTCTGTGGTAGTTTGGATGTAATTGGCCTCCATAAACTCAAAGTGAGTGGCACTATTGGGAAGGATGCCTTTGCTGGAGTGGGTGTGGCCTTGTTGGAGGAAGTGTGGCTTAGAGGTCTCCTGTGCTCAAGATACCATGCAGTGTCTCAGTTAACTTCCTGTTGCCTCTGGGTCAAGATGTAAAACTCTCAGCTCCTTCTCCAGCACCATGTCTGCCTGTATGCAGCCATGTTCTACCATGATGATAATGGACTGAACCTCTGAACTGTAAGTCACTCCAATGAAATGTTTTCCATTATAAGAATTGCCATGGTCATGGTGTCCCTTCACAACAATAGAAACCCTGACTAAGTGTCTCCTTTCTATATGTATGCTAGAAATGCACACACACACACACACACACACACACACACACACACACACACACACACACACACCCTGCTCAGTCTGTACAATGCTACTTGCATGTATGTTTTTAGGGCTGATCATTTGGTGTGGTGATGTATTCTATATTTAATAAAAACAGCCAGAAATATCAGAGGGCAGAGATACCTACAGAGTCAAACCATGAAGGTCAGGGAATGGTGACTCATACCCTTCCCAGAACTTGGGAGTCACAGATCCTCTGGATCTCTGTGAGCTCAAGGTCAGACAGAGCCAGACAGTGGTGGCACACACCTTTAATCCTAGCACTAGGAAAGTTGAACCAGGAAGTGAGTTCCTTTTCAGCTGAGGACTCAGAGGCTTGAGGCTGAGGACTCCTGGAGACAGAATCTACCCTTTTTGGCTTGAGGAGTTGACTAGGAGAGAACTGGCCGTGGCTTGTTCTGTCTCTGATATTTCAACTTTCCCCCAATATCTAGCCCTGGGTTTTTATTAATAATACCAAGTAGAATTCATGCAATAATTTGGTATTGGATAATCAGTTGAGATGCTCTTCCCTGGGGAAGACTAAATGTCCTGTTCTCAACATCCTTGTTCAGACTGATGTTTAGGCAGCCATGTTAGTGAGACATTAGTTTCTGAAATCCCTAAGAGACACACCCTCACAGCAAACTCCAGATTCCTCAGTCTGTTACAATCTTTCTGTCCCCTTTTCCACAATGATCTCTGAGCCTTAGGTATAGAAGTGTGTTACAGATGTAACAAATACGACTGGGCTCTGCAACTCTGCACTTTGATTGCTCGTGGATTTCTGTAATGGTCTCAGTCTATTGCAAAGAAAGGTTTCCTTTAAGAGGAGCAAGGACTTCACCAGTCTGTGAGTTAAATGACAAGTATATAAAGAGTACTCAGGGCTTATGCCAGTTTAGCAAAGAAACAGCTGTACTGTGGGTTCTTCTCCAAGGCCCATGACTCACACTCTCTCTTATACATCCAAGGCCAAGCTGCCCAGCCAAGAAGATGCTCTACAGACATGTCTATAGGCCAATTTGATGGAGGCAACTCCCAGCTGAGGCTCCCACAGATAACTAAGTTATGGGGAGGAGGGGAAGAAAGAGGGAGGGAGGCTTGTTCTTCATAGAGAGCACATTTTCCCAAACCTACTTTCTCCATAACTGACCACATACACATTTCTGTGACCTTATTGATTATACCTGGCCACTGTTACATTTGTTATATGTTATTAGAGAATAAAACACACAATACAAACCTTATTTAAAAGTCTTACAGGTCTCAAATCTACCCTTGATGCCCAGGACTTGCTCTTAGCTGACTCTTGAACTTGAAACTGTAGAGTGAGATTGATGGCTGGCCCCGGCATATATAATAAACCGGGCTTAGTTCTTCATTTGTGTAGGCTGTTTACTGGGTAAATGGGAAAAATCAGCTGGCTATCTTATGAAACCATATGCAAAGGTGTTACCTGGAAAATTTTTTTGTCTGAGAAAAAAATCTGATTAGGCAAAACAAAATATGACATTTTATATTCATTTCGGCTTCTCTTCTAGAGATTCAACCCACAAAATTCTGGTAGAAGTAACTATAGTTAGCCTGTGTCTATATCACATTGAGTTCACTAACCCTTTATTTAAACAGCATTCATTTAAAGCATTGGACATTAGGTAGATTTTGGTCAGTGTCACAGCCGAGTTCTGGAGAAGCTGCGCAGAAATGGGATGTCTGTAAGGTTAGGGACTTCCCGATGGATTTACCTTATAATCTCAGCTCCTTAGTTTCCCAATGGAAGCCTTTTAGTGTAGGGTGAGAGAGTCAATAGCATTCCAGCTACAGAAATCTTGTGAAATGGCTAATAAAAGCTTTTCAATTGCTCTAGGCTCATTTGTTAATGGAATTGTTCATAATGTATTTATAATGTATATATGTATTTATAGCTCCCATTCTCTAAGACCCAGCCACCAAACCCTTCCATGTACATGTGATTATCTATCTAATTACTGTCACAGTGTTGTTATCAGCCAGGTTCAGCCGTGCTATGCACAATGAAGGGCATGTAAAGGCATGGTGATGAGTCAAGTGTTTCGGCAGCCTAGGGGATGGGCAGAAGATGGTGTGACTTCCCTTTGCCATAGAAACACCTTGCTTCTGTTTGGTGGTGCATTTGGAGATTTCCCTTGTCAACCTCTAATCTTTGTAATGATACTTATGCCTAGAATTTCAGGGAAGGAAATGGTGGGCTATTTTGGCAAAAGGAATGTTTCTTGTCAGTTAGGGCCACTGGAAAATGGATTCCTGCGTGGCAGGTAACAAGAGATCTTGAGTTGTGAGTTTAGGCAAGGGAGGAGTGCCAGGCCTAAAGAGATGGCGAGATGCTTTCTGTTCAGGGACAGGCCCTTGGGAAGGAGGTTCAGAGGAGAAGCTTGGTGCTCTGTGGACAAGGTGTTCAAACACTTTAAATAACCAAGCATGATGTTCATAGCATCTTAGATATACTGCCAAGTGTCCAATCTTTTGTCTTGGTCTGGACTTCTCTTGCAAGTTCCTCTATCTGCTTCTCATAGCTTAAACCCAGGGTGTGGTGGTGAGGGTTCACTACATGCCAACTTGATGGGGGGTGGAGGGGGGGGGAACAGGCATTTGGTTTCACATTATTTTAGATGTTTCTGTGATGGTGATGAGATTAACATTTAAACTGACAGATCAAATAAATCTAGTCGTCCTTCCTAATGGGGGTGGACCCCATCAAATTAGCGAAGTTGTGAACAGAACCTTGAAAGGGGCCTGAGGTAAGAGGAAAGCCCTACTGCTTATCTTGCCTTTAGACTTCGCGGGAAACACTTGCTCTTCTGGGTAAGCCTCCTAACCTTGGGACGGGAACTGCCCTTTGGTCTTTAGTTTGTGTTGGAAAGAACACGAGAATTTGTCCTGTTACAGATATAGAGGAAAGAAATCAGTTACACTCCACAGGGCAGAATTAGAGTGAGAAAAAGCAAAGGAGCTTAGTGGTTGGGAAGAAGAGGACACAAGCGGAGCCCAGTCGAGCTGGCTAGGTGTTCTTCTGCATTGTGTACGGCTGAGGCCAACCTCAGCCTAGTCTCTCACACTCCAGCTGCACTGTGGTAGCAGGGGCCTGATGAGCCCAGAGTGAGCCAAAGACTGGTCCAGGATGCTGGCTGGCATTTCGCGGGAGGAGCACCAGATACTGCCGCTAGGGGGCGCGCCAACCACGGGTACCAACTGCAAAGTGCAAAATGTTCCCAAAGTTCTGGAACTTCCAGCTGTCATAGAGCGGGCAGGAGGCGGTCCTCCAAAGTGTCAGCTCAGCTTGTTTCCAACCCACTCTTCCCCTGTGCTTCCTGCCTAAATGAAGGTCTGATGGTGGGGTTTAGATCGCTTGGAACCCTAGGAAAGAACGTACTTTTCCCTGCCTTACTTATGGCCTCCATGTTCCAGTGCAAAACCTGGCTGCGGGATTGACCTTGTTGGATCCTGAGAGCTAGCAAATACAGACAAGTAAAATCCTTGGTGTGGGATATACCCTTTCCTCAGGCCCACCCTGATAGTGGCCCCAGAAAGGACCATCTGTACAAGTAGACCCTCTGTACCTCTGCAGGGATAGGTCCATCTGTGCTGGGAATACACCCAGAAGGGGACACAAACCCTGCCCCCCTGCAGAATGATGGTTGTCCCTCCTCTGCAGAACTTGAGTCCACAAGCACACAAGAAAGGCAATAACGGAATTCCTAGAGCCATACCCCCACTTATATTCAGGCCCTAGCGGGCTTTAGGGGTCTGTAATGCTGAGTGGTGAGTGGGGCTTCAAACTGCCCAGGTGGAGGAGGGAAAGGGGAGGACAGCTAATGTTCTACCAGACACTTCCTGGGTTCTGGAATGACTGTTACACTCCTGTGGGGGAAGTGGAGCCCAAAGAGAAAATCATCCTAGCTAGGATCGCTGAAGTGATGAACTGTAATACAGACACAGTCAAATGGACTGAGTCCAAAGAATCAGCCAAATGGTAATTTTGGATAGCTTGCTTGAACAGTAAAGGGCACCAATTTGTCTCCTTCTAAACTGTCTAGTTATGGAGTGTATGGTGTAATCTGGAGGGCAAAGAGCAGTAACTGGAAGGTAAAGACCTGCCCTTACCAATAAAATACACACAGGATGGTTACCCTCCTTAACCCCGGGCAGTTGCTCCCGTCAGAGAGCGTCTAGATCGGGAAGGAGTAGAAACAGGAAATGCACGGTCAACTGGGTAGCGCCTGAAAAGAGTCAATTGCAATCGAGTTATGGGTAGATAAAAAGAAAGAAAAATCTTCCCAGGACATAGCAACACCTCTCAAAGCATGCATTTGTCCTGTGCCCCAACAGTGTCCACCGATGCCGAGCTTTACATTTAAACAAGAAAGGCAGTGTTTGGTGCATTCAGACTGCTATAAGGAAAAACCACAGTTGGGTAGCTTATAAACAAGGGTTCTGGAATCCGGGAAGTCCAAGATGGAGGAAGACGGATTCCGCGTCCGGTTTGGAGTGCTGGCTTGCCGGTATGTGGCCCGGACCTTCTCAGGTTGTGCTCACACAATGGAAGGGGCTGAATCCACAATGGGCTTCCCATTACTACAGCCTTAATTCCACTCTGGAGGTCTAATACCTTCCAAGTCCCCCCAGGGTTAGAATTTAACACAAGAATTTAGATGCGTACGTGTGTGTGTGTGTGTGTGTGTGTGTGTGTGTGTGTGTGTGTGTGTGTGTGTGCGCGTGCGCACAAACGTTTATGGCACAGCATTCTCATTAGAATAGTCAAAACCTTGAGCCCAAAGTCCTGTTATTTTTGCTTGAAAAATGTAAGATTCTGTGTATTTTTGTGAGCATAGCAGTTATGCTATACATATTTCTTTATAACACATAGCTCCCCAAACCAAGCTAAAGATGAACTAAATATTATTTTGCACAAGTTAAATGTGCGAATATAATTTATTGAAACAGTAGGCTGCAGCAAAGGCCATTCATAGACTGGAATTTGCAACAGTACATGTGTCTATTAGAGAAGTTGAGACTCCTATCAGGATGGGAACCTTGAGGAAGAAGAGAAATTTACACCTAAAGCAAGCCAAAAATGAATTCAAGACAAACACCAAGCCAAGAAAACAACAAAACCGAAGACCAGCTGTAGAAAAAAATTACAATTCATAAATATATAGCCTGCTAACTATGTAAAAAACACCCCAAATTGACATTATTAGAAATAAAAGAGGGGTTATCATTAATGATGCATGGATGCTGTGCAAACCATAAGGACCACTGTGAAAACCATCATGACAAACCTGAAAACTTGGATAAATGGACCATGTACTTGAAAGACAGTATAAAAACGCACCCAAGACAAAATGAAAAACTTAATAGACCCGTTTCTTTTAAAGAGATTGAATCTAAATTTTATACATTTAAATAAATATCTTATTTAGTTAGTATTAGATAAAATCTCAGAGCAAGCTGGCTACTTGAAGCGGCTGAACTTGACTTTGATCCTTTTGTTTCTACATCTCCACCACAGGGCCACTAAACCTGATGAATAATTTAGAAATCTGATTTTTTTCATAAATCCAGAAAGGTACTAGATGTGGCAGCTCATCACACCTCTTTATTCCCAGCACCCTATAGGCAGAGGCAAATTGATCTCTATGAGTTCAAGGATAGCCTGGTCTACAGATGAGTTCTGGGCCAGTCAGTACTACACAGTGTGGCCCTGTCTCAAAACCAAACAGACAAGGCCTGAGAAAGGAGAGCAGGTCTTTAAGAGGCAGATTTCTTTTAATATTTCTATTTGAAAATGTCATGACTTGATACTAAGAACTAAAAACAGCGAGAAATGTTTCAGTGTATTTACTATGTGCAAATGGAAAAACAGCAAGCTGTGAACCAAGAAAAACTTTCCCATCAAACACTTGGGAGAGCTCATGATTTTTCCTTAACATACCGCCTGGGTGTAAACCCCGGCTGTGCCATCTGTTGGCAAAATCATCTCTCCTCTCCAGGCCTCAATTTTCTCTTTTGTAAATTGACAGCATCAATGCATTTGCCCTGAAGAAAATGAGATAATCTGCATTATATGTTAGATCAGACTCTATGAAATCGATGTTCCCATAGGTCAAAGCTGATGAACTATTGTCAATTTCATGAGTCACTAACGAGTGTTGGTGCCATTCCCAAAGTTGCACTACTCTGTCAGCCTTGAGCTGATGAAATGTGAATGCTTTAGTACACAGAGTAGCAAATACAGTGATTAAGGAGTTACAAAAGAGGAGCACACAACTGATAAACAGTTTAGAAGCTGAGCAACACTGTCCCTCAAAAAAATGAATATAACCGGAAGCCAGGAATGGTGACGCATGCCTTTAATCTTAGCATCTGGAGGCAGGGGCAGAAGAATCTCTGAGTTCGAGGCCAGCCTGGTCTATAAGTCAAGTTCCAGGACAGCTAGGGCTGCACAGAGAGACCCTGTTTTCAAACACAAAACAAATAAACAAAAGCCTGGAGACGATTTTGTCTTTAAAATTAACAAAACTTATTAATTAATTAATTAATTAATTTTAACATAATTAATTAATTATGTACACAGTGTTCTGCTTGCACACCAGAAGAGGGCACCAGATCTCAGTATACATGGTTGCGAGCCACCATGTGGTTGTTGGGAATTGAACTCAGGACCTCTGGAAGAGCAGCCAGTGCTCTTAACCTCTGAGCCATCTCTCCCAAAACTTTCCTTAATTCTTGCAGAGCTTTATACAATGTGCTTGGCCATACTCACTCCCTTCCCAACTCTTCTTGGCTCCTCCTCCCTTCCCAACTTTGTGTCCTGTTGTCTTTTAATCCTTCAAGACCTGTAGAGAGCCGCATGGCCGCACCTTAAAGATGGTGCTGGCTTCCGCCTTCCACCTTCCCGATGGTGGGAGCTCTCTGAGATAAACAACTCCTTATTTGGATAAGGCTAAGCTCGTGGCTTGCTTCCAGGTGTGGCTTGCTTCCATGCACCTGGATCTATTGGCATGGTCCACGTGGCGCCCCGTGACTAGCAGTCCAGAGGGTATATAGCTGGGAGCGGGTTTTCTCCAGTAGGAGAGGCAGTAGCAGAGGCAGAGCAGAGGCAGAAGAAGTTTCAAGGTCCTGAATAAACCACTGAAAGAAGGGCCTGGTGTCGCATCGTCCTTGCTAGCGAGGTTGCGTGCGACAAAGACCAACTTATGGTCCCCAAATATCTTAGATATATTGTCTCCCACTGAAGAGTTGTCCACTCTCCAAGGTCTACACTCTTAAAACGGTCTCCCTCTTCCCTATAGTTAGCAGTTACCCATAGCTCCACAGCTAGGGGTAGAATTGTGTACCCAACTCCCCTGTCCATGCTGGGACTTGGTCTGGCTTGGGCCCATACAGTTTCATGCATGCTGATGATGATTAGCTGTACTAATGACCACTGTGAGTCATTAGTACAGCTGCCCCTTGGTGTTCAGAAGATACAGTTGCCTTGTGATCCTTCACTGCTTCTACACTCTTTCTATCCGTCTTCTGCAAGGATGACTGAGCCTTGTGGGATAGGGGTGGGGTGGGATGGTAGATATTTATGTTCCCTTTAGGGCTGAGCATTCTGCAGTCTCTTATTCTCTGTTCTGTGGCCAATTGTAGGTCACTGTGTTAATCACCATCAAATTGGAGTTTCTCAGATGAGGTTTGGGGTGTGTGTTCATCTGAAGGGGTTGTGACCAGGGCATGCAAAGTCAGAAGAAACATGTGTTCCTTCTGATGTTTCCATGTTAGCAAACAATTCTGTTGCTCATGAGAAGAATGAGAGGCGCTTTCATTTCCCGCTGGGGATCTAGAATCCACATCATCCATCCTTTTAGTATACAAATGGACAATGGAGACCAATCACGCTTGTCCACTCTTTACCTGTGTTTTAAGGAATTTATTTTAATAGCATAAGTCATTTTTTGTCAGAGAGATATGTATGGTAAAGTTTGGCACAGCAGTTTTTCATTTATTTTTATTGTTATTCTGAGCCTCAAACGCAGAGTGTGTTGGGCGAGTTATACCATTCTGAGCCATATCACAGCCCACACAAGCCCACAGAAATGTTAATGTCCAACAGGGAGACAATGTTTTACTGCAACCTTATTTGACATACATGCAGTCAGATTGATTTTAAATACAATTTAACAATATAGGAAATTATCTTAAGAAGAAAACAGTCTACCAAACCACATGTACTCTGCTCCAGATCTTTGGATATCTATGGCATTTATAATTACTGAATATGTTATAATCTCAGAGAACATATATTCTTTACACTTACTTATGATGTTTCCTGTATACACCGAAAAAGAAAAGTCCCAAATATACATATGTAAATGAGTATATGTTTAAAATTATGTTTGTAAATGAAAATAAGAAGATGGAGTCACATCAAATTGGAGGCACGTGAATATATGAGGAAGGATGGAAAGGGAGAGAGGCAGGCATAGAAGACGACTGCCTTCAGCTGCACTGTCCCTTCTCCTGAGGGTTGGGCAGAGAGGCCTGGGGTGCCACTCAGCTCTGGCTCTGCTGTTTTTCTGAGGGGTTGGAGGGACAGAGGGAGGGATAAGGTCCACACATGAGAGTCTTAGCTTTGGACCCTTGCTTCACTCTGTAGTCTGATGGTTACTCTAATGCAGCCTCCTCAGAAACCTTCCATTTAAAGAACAAAATACTTGAAATGACAAACAAAATCATACATATCAAAATACCCTCACCAAACAACCTTACAAAACCCAAATTGGTGACATAGGAATAACTGTGTATTTTTTTGAAAGCACCATATAACCAAATCCAGTTCGGTAACTACACTTCTGAAAAAGAATATTCTGAATGTCAATGATAGCTACCACATGGGCTGGAAAGGACAGTGCAGAAGCGAGTCCTGTTCTGCCCTCAGAGTTTGTAGACACTAGGTTCTGCCTGTGGGCTCTGAGTTAAGCTCCCTAGCTGTTGAGGCCCAAACCCCAGCTTTATATTTCAGCCCCTCCAGTGCTTTGGGAAACAGAATTTGATCTGCATGTGTCCATGAGAAACTGTGTAGCCTGTATGTCTGTGATGCCTGGATTTAAAAAGCAGTTAAGATGAGCTGGGCTTTCTGGACTCTGACTTTGTCCTTGACTGGCCCAACCAGAATGAGAGAAGCTCCAGAATGCAGAGGAAGGATGGAAAATTTCAACACATGGATATGGATGTACATACATGTCAAAATTCCAATTCCTTACTACCATTCCAGGTATATGGTCAGCATCTCCCTTTGACACTTGTAAGCACTTCCTATTCCCTTGATTGTCTTAGTCTGTTGCTATAAAAGAATCCCATAGCCTTGGTAATTTATAAAGAACAGCGGTCCTCTTTACTCATAGCTTGGGAAAGTATCAAGTTGCTTGCATAAGCCAGCATCTGGTAGAGGCTCCTTCTGTATTATAACATGGCAGAGGGTGTCACGAGGCAAGACAGAGCAACTGTGCTGACCCAGATCTCTCTTCTTACCAAATCACTAACCCTATCCCCGAGGTCTTATTTCAGGATCTCACCTAATCCTGATCACAGAGACTTCACCTCTGAATACCACATGCATATGAACTTGAGTATTAAGTTCACAGCCTATGAACCTTCAGGGGAGTGTTCCAACCATAGTAGGGACTATGGAGCATTTAGTTTCCAGGCCACCATAGCACAGATCTGGACCGGCACTGATCCTGTGCTCTTCTGTCTCCACCAATCAAAGATTGCTTCTCTCACGTATCCTATTTGAGTCCACGCTTTACTGAGCTCCTGAAATCTACTTATTATTTTGTCTGCCACCTTTGGTGACTCCACAGCAAGCCATGCTTTCAAAGGTATCACAGTGATCAAGTGGGCGCCTTTCCCCGGGGATCAAGTAGGTTAGGTGTTTGTTGGGGCCCCATGGATGAGTTACATCTGTACTGGAGATTAAACTTCATTGTAGAATGAAGCTTTGTTCTGTCAGTGCCTTAAATTCTGTGCAATCTGAAATATGTATATGTTAATCTTGGCTCTTTTTGTATTTGCTTGATAAATCTCAGTTCGCTCAGTTTTTTTTTTTTAACATTTATTTTTAACCGTTCGATATCATTTTGTTTTAGGTTTCTTGGAAGCACCATATAATTTAAGTTTCTATTTTAACCTATAATTTGAGTCCTTCTTTAAAGATATTTTTCCTACTGCTTTTGTGGCAGCACATGTGACGGTTCTGCATTGATGGCACAGATAATCAAGGAGAGGGGCCAAAGTCATGCTGTCATCTCTCCTCAGGCATAGGTACAGTTTTCTGGATGAGGCTTTGTAGTGTTCTGGTTCTGTTAACTGTCTTATGACTTTCCAGGCCATCCCTCTTCTTCCTCAACCACAGACAGTTTGCAGAGCATGTCCTTCCAGCTCCCAGGCTCGGGAAAGTTTGGAAGGGTGTTTGGAGTCTTCCACCCCAAGCTCGGGCGTAACTACTCTGTTCACCTATTTCTCAGGGGTCATGTTTTTCACTGAATTGGAAAGAGTGTCAGAGCCCAATGCTAAGTGGAGACACAGAAGGACAAATGGGTAGGCAACTGTGGTGAGTTCAGGCCACTTCAGGAGGACATGGTCATCACTCTCTGTCAGTGTTCTCTGGTGATTTGCATGACAATGGCGTCCATAGGCTCAGAGGCAGTGACACTACTTGGAAGTATGGCCCTGTTGGAGTGTGTCATGAGGGGTGGGCTTTGAGGTTTCAAATGCCCAAGCCAGGCCCAGTGTCTTAGTTCACTTCCCACTGCCTGTGAATCAAGATGTAGGATTTATGGTTCCTTCTCTGGCACCATGTCTGCCTGTACACCACCATACTTCCTGCCATAAACCTATGGAACTGTAAGCCAGCCCCAATTAAATGCTTTTCTTTATAAGAGTTGCTGTGCTCATGGTGTCTCTTCACAGCAATAGAAACCCTAAGGCATGTTCTAAAGCCAGAGACTAATGCTTTATCTCTTCACTTCAGCTCACTTTTAGAGGTGTCTGCAGCAAGGCTTAGTGTGTGAAGAGGGCTGGTCTTCCAGTGCCTTCGAGGATCTGAGCAGAGGCTAAGCACCATTGTTTCTGGGTGTGTCTCCAGTAATTAAAGCACAGTGCAGGTGGCCCTGTTGCCTCCTCCAGGGCTGGCACTCTCTTCCAAGGAAAGACTATCGTTTCCTGGAACTTGACTCTATTTCTTCTCTGGTTTGTGTCTCACAGATTCCATCTACGAGTGAACTTGTCTGTTTTCTTTTTATTCCTTTTTTTTTTAATTAAGAATTTTTACTTTTTAAATTTAAAAGTTCTTAAAATTTTTTACATGCCAGCCACAGTTCTCCCTGCCCCTCATCTTCCCCCATCCACTCCTTAGAAAGGGTAAGGCCTCCATGGGGAATCAACAAAGTCTAGCATATCAAGTTGAGGCAAGCCTAGCACACCTCCATCAAGGCTGCACAAGGTATCTCTCCATAGGAAATGGACTCTGAAAAGCCAGTTCATGCACTAGGGATAAATCCTGGCCCCACCAACTGCCAAAGCCATGCAACTGTCACCCACATTCAGAGGCCTAGTTTAGTCCCATGCAGGTTCCTCAGCTGTCAGTTCAGACTCAGTGAGCTCCCAGTAGCTCAGGTCAGCTGTCTCTGTGGGTTTCCACATCATGATCTTGACCTCTTTGCTCATATAATCCCTCCTCCCTCTCTTTGACTGGACTGGGAGACTGACCCAGTGCTTAGCTGTGGATCTCTTTATCTGCTTCCATCCGTTGTTGGATGAAGGTTTGATGATGATGATTAGGGTGGTCACCAATCTGATTACAGGGGAAGGCCAGTTCAATCATCCTCTCCATTATTTCTTGGAGTCCTTTGCTTGGGTCATACTTGTAGATTACTGAAAATTTCCACAGCATCAGATTTCTCCCTAACCCCCAAATCTCTTTCTATTAAGATATCTATTTAATTGTTCCCCCTCTGTCTCTCTCCCAACTCATCCTTCCTCGTCCTTCATGTCCTCTTCCCACCTCTCCTTACCCCACCACACTCCCAGTTTACCCAGGAGATCTTATCTATTTCGCCATTCCCAGGGGAATACATGGGTATCTCTTAGAGTCCTCCTTGTTACCTAGCTTCTCTGGGGTTGTGGATTGTAGCCTGGTTATCCTTATAAGCGAGTACATACTGTGTCTTTCTCTTGGGATGATCATTTGTACCTAGGATTTCCATTTTTTAAAAATGTGTATAAATTGATGTTATTATTTTAAGAAATCTCTCTCTGTCTCTCTCCCTTCCCCCCTCTCTCGGAATCTCAATAAAATACTTGCAGATTGGCCTTATAGTCTGGATATTCCAGTCTTCCCTTCCCAAGTGCTGGGATTATAGGCATATGTCACAAACCCTACTCTAATCTATTGTTTTACAATTAAAAATATTTGTTTTATGCATAAAAAGGGTTTTTTGCCTGCATGAATGTATGTTCACCATATGTGTGCCTGTGGAAGAAGACATAGGATCTTTTGGAACTGCAGTTACAGATGGATGTGAGTTGTCATGCAGTTGCTGGGTACCAAACTTGGGTCCTCTGCAAGAACAGTATGTGCACTTAACTGTTGAGTTATCTCTGCAACTTTCAGAACTTACTATCTTTAATAAATCTTCTTTTCAAATTCCCTTTATCCAGTCTTCCCAATATAGTTGTGAAAATGATTCAAGTTGCATGTTGACAGGGTATTTGATCTATTCACTGAACAATGAGTTTTAACGGTATCTCATCTCTCATGTGATTAAATTTTCTGGTGGCTTGAGGCTGTAAATCAGCAATGGGGTATAGTATGTGTAAGGCCCTGGGTTCAATTTTCAGCTCTTCAATACCAGTGTTTTTAAAATTCTCTTCTGAGATTATGCCATTTTAAAGTTTATTTAATTTTCTCTATGACTGATAAGTATTCCTCACTTCCATCTATTACTTTTTAACATTAAATATCTATTAAGTAGCAGGAAGGAATGGATGCCATATCTTGAAGGTCATCTGAAGAATGGTTTTTTACAAAAAGACATCCAATGTGTTTCATGCAAGCCAAGTGAGCCGAGGCCAATAGCTTTGGTAACGTCAAAGTCACTGGTGACCTTAACAAGATTTGGGCTGTGGGAACAAATGTCTTATTGGAAGGGATTCAAATGAGCATGGAAGACAGGAAATCATAGACCGTGACACATAAAAAATGTTTAAAAACATGAGGTTTTCTCTAGAGAGACCAGAGAAATGTGGAGAAGAATGCAGGTCAGAAGAAGGAATTTGAGTGGTCAGTGTCCAGAGTGGACCCAAGGAGCCATTCACCTCTTGGGGGCCATGGTTTTGTACAGTCTTCTTTCTTGTTATGGCTGGGTTAGTGTGTTTGACCTCAAGCATATTTCAGTAACATGTGAGGAAACTTTAAAAAAGTGCAGGTCCCAGTTTGGATGCTCTTTTGTATCCCCCACCATGCTTCATTTCTTGAGAAGCAATAAGCTATGTTGTGTGTGGCCGCATGGATAGTTTCACCTGACAAAGTGTTGCACAAAAAAGGAAACTCAGGACCAGATCTCTGGGAAAGTCGGAGATATTAGAGAGAGTAAACACCACAGTCAGATCTTACCCAGCTGTCTTCCAGCTTCCTCAGCCTGGCTCCTCCTGGCTTCTTCAGGCTCTCTGTCTTTCTATGTCTGCCTTAAATACTCTCTTTGCTCAGTTAAGGCTTGGCCCAACCACTGCCTGCCTGGGAGCCTGGAACTCCTTCAGTAAACTAAGATGACCTCCAACTCAGATTGGATTAAGGGCGTAGGTCACCACTCCTGGATATTCCTAGTGCTGGGATTAAAGGTGTGAGTTACCACTGTCTGATCCTCCTAGACTG
Source organism: Phyllotis vaccarum (assembly GCA_033318265.1). Lineage (NCBI taxonomy): Eukaryota > Metazoa > Chordata > Mammalia > Rodentia > Cricetidae > Phyllotis > Phyllotis vaccarum. The sequence goes on along the minus strand of JARWLC010000001.1, from coordinate 159,708,494 downwards.
ACTGTGGGTAGATTCCTCTGATATCTCCGAATGCTTTTATTATATTACAAAATTTCCCCATAACAAAAGACTGGTGTGTCAGCTGATGAGCAATGAGACTGAAGCTCGTCAGGAACCCTGTAGATGAGCCAGCCTGTAGCTGAGCTGCCACCCCCATTTGAAGACCCGTTACTGACGGCTCATCTGGTCATAACCGACAAGGTAAGTCGCTCTCCGTTCTCTGTGAGAGAATAAGCATGCTCCAAGCTGCTGATTTGGGATAACGTATAATACAGGCTGGTGTGGGCTTCATAAAACCGAGGCAGAGAATAGCACAGTGTGGGCTGATGGGAAGAACTGAGCAGAAGAGAGAATTACAGGAGAGAGAAATGTTTTGTGCAGATCGGACAAAGTGGGTCCCTTTCTTTGTCCCTCCCTCTGTTTCTTCTCTGTCCTCCAGTACTTTGGATATTTTTCTTCTGCCACTTGGTTCTCACCTCTCTCCCACAAACATAGCGACGTAGGTTGAGCAACACCTTGATAATTCCTAGACGGATGAAACCAAGGGAGGCACCAAGGATGCACAGTGAAGGTGGAGGTGGCAGGCTATCAGTGTGGAGCCCCAGGAAGCCCACCATGAGCCCATCGCTACAGAGCCAGTCTGCCTTGTATCCTAGAAACTGGTTTGTAGCTGCTTCAGCTTCTGAAGAATTTATACATCTCTGGATAGGATGTTGAAAGATTTCCAGGGCTTCAGCCTTTCGTTAAGGTATTATATCTTCCCCTGGGATTCTGCCATAGAAGTTTGTAAAAGCAAACAGAGGTAAGAAAAAAAATGCTCAAATGTACATATTCCTGCTTGGCATAGTAATACTGTCCATGACAGGGGTCTTTTTGGCTCTTGTAAGGGTCAGAACCATGTATGTGTCAGACAGTGGGGATATCCATAGTATTGGAAACAAATCATTTGGATAAAATTAATTTTAAATCAAGCAGAAGTTTTCTATGTTCATTTTTTTCATGTCATTAATGAGTGTCAACTGTACAGTTAGGTCGCCTTCCCTGGGGACATTTATGTATAGTCCTTTATACTGTGGTATTCTAAGGACATTCCAAGATGTTCTCCCAAAGCCAAAGACTCACACATTATTAGGTTGGTAAGACATATGGTTATTATAACTACATCCCTGTCCATCTTGTCCACTGTAACCCATGAGGTACTTTGTTACGGGTAGAGAGGAGTTACAGATTAGATCTAAAAATGGGGAGACAGTTTCCTATTGTCCAAGTTGGCCCAATGTCATTATATAAGCTCTTAAAAGCTGAAGAGAGTCTGAAGAAAGACACGAGAGTCTTTAAGCCCAAGAAGAGCTTGGCTAGACTTCAACGGTTGGAGGAGGAGACCATGGCCAAGGGATGTGGCTGATTCTAGCTGCTGAGAGCACTCCTCAGCCAACAGACAGCAAGGAAATAGTCTCCTGGTACCAGAAAACATGATTTGATCAGGAACTTCTAGGAGCAAAGAGATAGATTCTGCCCTAGTATCGCCAAAGGAACATGGTTCTTTTGAATTTGAGCATCTGACCCTTCCTCGCTTTGTACTCTGCTTCCTGTCAGCTACCATGTGAGCAGCCTTTGCCACAGGCATCTACTACCCTAACATACTGCCTCTCCAGAGCCAGAGGAACACAGGCAAGTGAGTGTGGACTGAAACCTCTGAGGTATATTTTTTGTGTTGGTAAGCATTTCAGTTGCTACAGTATTTTGACTACTGTCAGTATTGATGCAGTAAAATGAGATAGTGATTTCTCTGGTTTTGTTTTGTTTTAAGTCTTTTTTCTATTTACTTTTAGTTTTATTTAAAATTTTTCCATACCCACTATTGCTCCCTGTCCTGGTCATTCTCCCAGTCCTCTCCCAGACACCCTCAACCCCCAGAGAAGGCAAGGATCCCAAGGTGCTTCACTTCAGTCTGGTATATTCAGTAGAGGTAGGAATGAGTCCCTCCCCAAGTATCAAGGCTGTGTAAGGTGTTTTTCTGGTAGGCATGGGCTTTGAGAAGCCAGTTCATGGACCCAGGACAGACTCTGGTCCAAGTGCAGGCTCCAGAAACTGCCCACACCTTTGACTGTCATCTATATTCAGAGGGTCCAGAGGTTCCATGAAGGTTCGTCAGCCATTATTTCAGAGTCTGTGAGCTCTCTGTAGCACGGGACAGTCTACTCTGTGGATCTCCCTATCTTGATCCCAATCCCCCTCAACCCACCCCTGCTCATGCAATCTCTCTTCCCTGTCTTCTGCTGGACCAGTAGCTCAGCCTGGTGTTTAGCTATGGATCTCTGCATCTGCCTCCATCAGCTGCTGGATGAAGGTTCTATAATGACAATTAGGGAGGTCATTCCTATGATAACAGTGAAAGGCCAGTTTAGGTGCCCTCTCCACTATTGCTTGGCATCTTAGCTGGGCTCATCTTGTGGGTTCCTGGATATTTCCTAGCAACATGTTTCTCTCTAACCCCACAATGGCTCCCTCTATGAGGTTGTCCACTTCTTTGCTCTCCCTCTCTGTTGTCCCCCCCCCACCATCCCATTCTCTCATGTTCTCTTCTCACTTCCCCTTACTCCCCCCGCCCCCCCCCCCCCGCCAGACCAGGATCAATTTTCTGAAGAGATCTTCTCTATTTCTTCTTCCCAAGGGAATCTATGGATGCCTCTCTTAACTTTCTCCTGTTACCTAGCTGCTAGGGTGTGTGTGTGTGTGTGTGTGTGTGTGTGTGTGTGTGTGTGTGTGTGTGTGTGTGTGTGTGTGTGTGTGTGTGCATTATAGCCTTGTTATCCTGTGCTTTACATCTAAAATTCATTTATAAGTGAGAGTACATACCATGTCAGTCTTTCTGGATCTGTGTTAACTCACTCAGGATAATGCTCTCCAGATGCAATCATTTGCCTGCAAATTTCAGGATGTCTTTTTTTTTCCTTCTGCTAAGTAGTACTCCATTGTGTAAATGCACCACAATTATTTAATCCATTCTTCAGTTTGAGAGGCATCTAGGTTGTTTCTGGGTTCTGGCTATTATGAATAATGCTGCTATGAACATAGTTGAGCTAATGCCCTTGGGGTAAGAATATGCATCCCTTGAGTATATGCCCCAAAGTGATATTGATGTATCATTTGATAGATTGATTCCGAGTTTACTGAGGAACTGCCATACTTTATTTCCAAAGTGGCAATGGGGGAGTGTTCCCCTTGCTCCACATCCCCTCCAGCACAGGCTGTCATCTGTGTTTTGGATCTTAGCCATTCTGACAGATGTAAGATGGGATCTCAGAGTTATTTTGATTTGCATTTCTCTGATGGCTAAGGATGTAGAGCAATTCTTTAAGTGTCTTTCTGCCATTTGAAATTATTTTGTTGAGAATTACTATTTAGCTCTGAACCCCATTTTCCAATTGGGTTCTTTGGGTTTTTTTGACCTCTAGATTCTTGATTTCCCTATATGCTTTAGAGACCAGTCCTCTGTCCAATGTAGGGTTGGTGAAGATTTTTCCCCTGTTGTTTTGTCTTATTGACCATGTCCTTTGAGTTAGAGAAGCTCTTCAGTTTCAGAAGATCCCATTTATTAATTATTGCACTCATTGTCTGTGTAACTGGTGCTATATTTAGGAAGTGGTCTCCTGTGCTAGTGCGTTCGAGGGTATTTCCCACTTTTTTCCTATCAGGTTCAGGTAACTGTTTATGTTCATGTCTTTGATCACTTGGATTTGAGTTTTGTGCAGGGTAACAGATATGAATCTACTTGCATTTTTCTATATACCATCATCCAGTTATGCCAGCACCATTTGTAGGAGATGCTATCTTTTATTTACATTGTATATTTTTGGCCTCTTTGTCAATAACGAGGTGTTCATAGGTGTATAGATTAGTGTCAGGGTCTTCAATTCAATTCCATTGATCCACAAGTCCATTTCTATGCCAGTACCAGGCTGTTTTCATTACTGTAGCTCTATAGTAGAGCCTGAAGTCAGGAATGGTGATATCTTCTGAAGTTCTATTATTGAGCAGGATTGTTTTGGCAATTCTTGGTTTTTTTTGTTATTATGTATGAAGTTGAATATTGTTCTTTCAAGGTCTGTGAAGAATTGTGTTGGGATTTTGATGGGGATTGCATTGAATCTGTAGATTGCTTTTGGTAAAATTGCCATCTTTACTATGTTGATCCTACCTATCCAGGAGCATGGGAGATCTTTCCATTTTCCGATATCTTCTTCAATTTCTTTCCTCAGTGGCTTAAAGTTCTTGTCATTCAGGTCTGTCACTTCTTTGGTTAGAATTACCCCAAAATGTTCAATGCTATTTATAGCTATTGTAAATGGTAATGTTTTTCTGATTTCTTTTTCAGCCCTTTTATCATTTGTGTATAGGAGGGTTATTGATTTTATTTGGGTTAATCTTGTATCCTGTTATATCATCGAAGGTGTTTATCATCTGTAAGAGTTCTCTGGTAGGATTGGGGGTCACTTATGTATACGATCATACCATCTGCAAATAGAGATAGTGTCAGTTCTTCCTTTCCAGTTGGTATCCCCTTGATCTTCTTGTTGTCTTACTGCTTTAGCTAGAACTTTGAGTGCTGTGTTGAATAAATATGGGGAGAGTGGACAGCCTTGTCTTGTTCCTGATTTTAGTGGGATTGCTTCAAGTTTCTCTTTATTTAGTTTGATGTTGACTGTCAACTTGCTGTATATTGCTTTTATTATGTTTAGGTATTTTCTCTGTATTCCTGATTTCTCTAGGACTTTTTATCATGAAGGACTGTTGGATTTCGTCAAAGGCTTCTTCAGCACCTAATGAGATGATTATGTGTTTTTTTTTCTTTCAGGTTGTTCATATAATGGATGACATTGACATTTTTGTATGATGAACAATCCCTGCATCTCTGAGATGAAGTCTACTTGATCATAATGGATGATTTTTTAAAAAATATGTTCTTGAATTTAGTTTGCCAGTATTTTATTGAGAATTTTCACATCAATGTTTATGAGGGTTATTGGTCTATAATTCTCTTGGTTGTATTTTTGGTGACTTGTGTATCACGGTGACTGTAGCCTCATAAAAAGAGTGGGCAATGTTCCTTTTGTTTCTATTGTATAGAACAATTTGAGGAGTATTGGTGTTTGTCATTCTTTGAAAATCTAGTAGAATTCTGTGCTGAAACCATCTGGCCCTGGGCTGCTGTTTTTTTTTTTTTTTTTGTTGTTGTTGTTGTTTTGTTTTTTTTGTTTGGTTTTTTTTTTTTTTTTTGCTTGGGAGACTTTTAATAACAGCTTCTATTTCCTTGGAAGTTATAGGTTTATTTAGGTCACTTATCTATCTGGTCTTTATTTTAATTTTGTAAGGGGTATCTGTCCAGAAAACTGTCGGTTTCCTCTGGGTTTTCCAACTTAGTGGAGTACAGGTTTTTGAAGTATGACCTAATGACTCTATGGATTTCCTGAGTGTCTGTTGTTATGTCCCCCTTTTCATTTCTGATTCTGCGAATTTGGATATACTCTGCCTGCCTTTTGGTTAGTTTGGATAAGGGTTTGTCTATCTTGTTGATTTTCTCAAAGAACCAACTCTTTGATTCGTTGATTCTTTGTATTGTTCTCTTTGTTTCAATTTTATAGATTTCAGCCCTGAGTTTGATTATTTCCTGCCGTCTACTCCTAGGTGAGTTTGCCCCTAATTGTTCTGAGGACTTCAGCTGTGCTGTTAGGTCTCTTGTGTGAGATTTCTCCAAGTCTTTTTTTTTTTTATGTAGGCAGATAGTGTTATGAATTTTCCTCATAGCACTGCTTTTATTGTGTCCCATGAGTTTGGGTGTGTTGTGGATTCATTTTCATTGAATTCTAGAAAGTCTTTAATTTCTTTCTTTGCTTCTTCCTTGACCCAAAGGTCTTTCAATTGAGAGATGTTCAGTTTCCATGAGTTTGTAGGCTTTCTGTGGTTTGTGTTGTTGTTGAACTCTGACTTTAGTACATGGTGATCTGATAAGATACAAGGGGTTATTCAGATTTGTGTAACTACTCATGTTTGCTTTATGATCAAGTATGTGGCTAATTTCAGAGGAAGTTCCATGGGATGCTGAGAAGAAGATATACTCCTTTGTGCTTGGGTGAAAAGTTCTGTATATACCTATTAAGTCCATTTGAGTCACAATATCTGTTAGATCCCTATTTTTTTGTTGAGTTTCTGTCTGGTTGACCTATCCAAGGGTGAAAGTGGGGTATTGAAGTCTCCCACTATTAGTATCTGGGGTTTGATGTGAGGTTTAAGCTTTAGTAGTGTTTCTTTTACAAATGTAGGTGCCCTTGTGTTGGGGGCATAAATATTCATGATTAAGACTTCATCTTGGTGGATTTTTCTTGAGATAAATAAGTAATGTCCATCCTGATCTCCTTTGATTGATTTTAGTGTGAAATCTATTTTGTTAGATATTAGGATGGCTACACCAGCTTGTTTCTTGAGTCTATTTGATTGGGAAGTCTTTTCCCAACCCTTTACTCTGAGGCGGTGTCTGTCTTTGAAGTTAAGGTGTGTCTCTTGTATGCAGCAGAAGGATGGCTTCTGATTTTGTATCTATTGTATTAGCCTGTGTTTTGTTTTGTTTTTTTATAGGTGAATTGAGTTCATTGATACTAAGGGGTATTAATAACCAGTGATTGTTAATTCCTGATATTTTTTATGGTTGTGTGTGTGTGTGTCTCCCTTTTTTAGGTTTTCCTTCTGTGGGATTATCTATTGCTTGTGACTTGTGGGTTTATCTAGATTCATTAGGTTGGAGTTAGTGAAATTATTATCAAGACTGCACAATGCCTCCACATTCTTGCCAGTGCTTGCTATCTTTTGATTTGTAAAACCAGCCCTCTTACAAGGTGTGAAATTCTAGCTCCTGGTATGGGAAGGAGTGGGGAAGATGCTGGTACATATGTAGATGGCGACCAGAGGTCGGAGTGACCAGGGTGCATATCTTTCTCTATTGCTTTCCCATTATTTGTTGAACAGAGTCTCTCATTGAACCTGAAGCTTGCTTATTTGGTCAGACTGAGCAGCCAGTGAAACATAGGGATCCTCCTGTTTCTGCCTCCCTTGCACTGAGGTTTCAGGTGCACCCTACTGTGTCCAGGGTTCTATGTGGGTATCAGGATCCAATTCAAATCTTCCCTGCTCATGAGGGGAAGCAAGTACTTTACTTACCAAGCTTTACTTTCCAGATCTGAAAGTGCCTTATGCTGTTTTTGACTTGCAATTTACTGTTTGCCTGTGGTGTTGCACAATCTTTACACACCTGTTGCTTGTTTGTACATTTTCTTCAGATAAGTAAAGTTTAGAGATCTGCCCTGCGATGTTGCCCTTACAGTAATCAATATGATATTGTACATCTAAAATCCATTGAGCAAACAAACACCATGTTGGGTTCTTACCACAATAAAACCAGACTTTGTTATTTCAAAATTCAAATCAGATGATCACAAGGCTTGAAAGTTATGAAAATCTATGTCTCAAAAGTCTCCTCATCTGTGGGCCAGTGAAGCTAAACACACCTCATCTGTCCCTAGCCTCAGTACAATGCTGAATGTAACATGGGAAAACAATTACAGAATGCTGGCACACAGGTGCTGCTGTGGGTGGAGAATGGGAAGAAAAAATGAGATGATTAGTGGAGAACAGCTTTGAGAGTCAGTAGGTAAATCTCAGTCAGTGATTTCAAGCCTGCACATACCTGTGGCTCCTGGCTCTACCATACATTACTTGGTCGGCCCTAGGAGTCATTCATCTTTAGAAATATCATACTAATAATCTGGAGAATTTGGAAATATTTTACTTTTCTCTCTTTATTTCAATTCAAAAGTGACATTTCTGCTAAGATTTCTCAGAAATCTTAGGTTCTAAGTCAAATTCACAGGTTATAAGTCAAATTCACATTTAAAAAAATTTATTTAATTATATTGTTACATGCATTGTTGGGAGGGTGTCTGGTCCCCCGAAGCTGGAGTTACAGACAGCTGTGAGCCACTACATGGGTGCTGGGAATTGAACCCAGGTCCTCTGAAAGAGCAACCAGTGCTCTTAACCACTGAGCTATCTGTTCAGCCCTGAAATACACATATTTTCAAGATAATATTTCTACCACAGCTATTGCTGAAACATTTGAAAGATAATGTGTTTAGCTTTCTAGAATCCTCCTTTATGGCAGACACCTTGATCCCTGGTAGAGTTTGTGTACAGTTGAGTACACCTGCCTTGAAGTGAAGATGAGAGCTGAGCTTTTGGCAGGGTGCACAGCCCTAGGCTCAAGATCCTTCCATTTTTACCCTGTGAACTGCCATCTTGAATGTCTAGCCTCTTTTGACATCATGAAGAACTAAGAAGTGCCCAGATCATGCTGATTCAATCTTCTAATTTTTCTTTCTTCTGCATTTTGCATTTTACTGTAAATACCATGAAGAAATCAGGCGCCAACTTCAAACTCATGGCTCAAGAATCTTCTCAACTAAATAAATCAAGTTTATTTCACAACCAACTTATGCTTTGCACATGACTGCCAGGCACAGTATTATTTGCATAGTTTAATTAGAGAAGATAGACTTCACTATGACATTTTCGTACTATAGAGTGTATGATATATCTTATCCACTCCTTTCCCCTCTTTTGTCTCCTCACACCTGCCAAATCCTTTCTCTAACTAGTCTCCTACCATCACGGAGGACTGGGTGTTGAATGCTCAGGCATAAATGGGTATCCTCTCCAAGACTACAAAGCATTTTTTCCGAATCCACCATCTCCATTCTAATACACATTCCTCATGTTCTTCTCAGATGTCATCATCAGCTTTAAAAAAATGAGTTTGAAAATCTCAGCATACAAAGTAATGGGTTTCATCATTATGGTATTTTAATACAAACTTTTTACAAACTACCCTCCCTGAACGCTGGCCCCTCCTCAACCCTATGTAGTTCCTATTGGCTTCCATGTCCCAAGTGTCCTATTTCCTGGTTCCCTCTTACATTAAAACTGGTTTTCCCCTATCATATGCCCTTTTGCAGTTTCATGACCTATATTGTATATGTGTATATGTATACACACATGTCAGGAAATCAGTAGTCTTTAAACATTATTTTTTGTGCGTGTTTATATGTGTTCAGGTACAAATGTGTGAAGGTGCATGTGCACATTTGTACGCATGCATGTGGAGGCTAGAAGAGGGTGTTGGATGATCTGGGATGGAGTCACAGATAGCTGTGGCTAACATTTGGGTTCTGGGAATTGGAACCAGGTCTTCTGGAAGAGCAGCCACGCCTCTTAACTGATGAGATATCTTTCCAGCCTAGTCTGTCTTGGTTTTTTGAAACAAGATCTCTCACTGGCATCTGAGCCTTGCTAATTAGCTTACTGGCTGGCTGGCCAGCATGCCTAGGAAGCCAGCTGTTTCCACCTCCCAACATTGGGATTACAGAAACATGCCACCACCCCTGGCTATTTACATAAGTTCTGGGGATTGAATTTAGGTTCCCATGCTCACATGACCATTTCTTTATCAACTATCTCCCTAGCTCCCTCAATATTCTTTAGGTAAAAGTTTCTAATAACTACTTATTTGCCATGTTCACACTTCCTCTAAACATGTTTATAATGTTTTTAGAAATTGTAGTTACCTCTTGTGAATAAGTCGGTGTTAGGCCTGCAGAGACAGACAAGTTATTTAACAAAAACTACTCTTGACTATTGAGCACAGAGAAACCCACCAGTTGACCATAGAGGCCTGAACAAGTCCAGTCAAGATTAAATAAACTCGGCAGAGAAAAAAAGCACATGAGGTGGCCAACAAACTTTTGAGCAAATCCCATACATGCATTCGTCAACTCAATAAATGCCTCTAATAGATACTCATGAATATCTAATAAATAACTATTGGAGTTTTATGGTAACTTGCTATGAAATATTTTTTTCAATATATATACCTAGTGCATGTTTAGTTCCTTGGGTTTTTGTACCTTTGACCTTCTTTTGGAGTGGATGGAATGTAGTCCAGATCAAAGCCTCTATATTTTAGCCTTGCCTAATTCTGGAGTCCTCGGTCCTGTACAACATACCACTGTTCTTCACAGCCACAGGAATCCATGTGAGTTTTCTAATTGGTCACAATGAAGATCTCATTAGGCTGGAAGAAGAGAGAATTCATCTTTGCCAATTCTCCTTGTGGGAAGGTAAGAGTCTGCTCCAGCGCTCTAGCTATCCAGTGCCCTTCCACTTGTTCCAGTGAAGAAGGGGTTTTAACAGAACCTTTGAGAATTCATATGGTTTGACAACTCACTTTACAATGGGTTGTGATACCTTTCTTTGAAACTTCCACCTCCTTACCTAAGTATACTTAATTTGATTGGCATCTGTGCCCTCCACCTGAGTCAGTCCCATGAGGTTCCTCTTGCTCAAGCTTCAAACATGACCACCAAGGACAGTGTGAGACCCACACCACGAGCCACAAACACTTAATGCACTAATAAATTACATAGAACTAAAGCATTTTGGGTCATGAATACCATGTATGAATTTCTTTTATTTCTCTTTTACAGAGGTTAGGTGGGGTCATTTTCAACAAACTCTTTAAGAAAAGCCATATTAAATGTCCCTTTTCAGAAATGTTCAGATAGGTGGAATCCCAACTAATTTCACACTTGTTGCCTGGGAGAGAACACAATTAAGGTCATTTTCACACAGGAATAAAGCTTCCATAATAAAAATTATCCCCAAATCCTTCAAGTTCAAAATAAAAGAACACCACCAGAATGCTACAACATGAACACTTTCTCTACCCACTGTATCTGTGAAAAGCCATCCCTGGTTCCTCTAGCTAGAACATCCATCATGAGGCTACACAGAGGAGCAGGAATGAATCTCTTCCTGTTCTAATTTTAAGGAAGTGAAATTAAAGTATCTGACTCATCCAAGGCGTTCGTGGAGAGCACTCACGTGTTCATAAATTATGGAATGTGCTGAAAGAGTCTGAATACTCTGGCAGCTCTTTTAGCTTCTTTCTGGATAAGAAATGAAGCAAGATCCTCTATCTGTTCAATTACCGTTACTCATTATTACCCATATTAAATAGCATGATTCATGTCTGGCTATCAAGAGAACGGAAGGATTTTAAGGGCAAACTATGAAAATAGAAGGAAAGGAAGGAAAGGGGAATGGATGGCAGTGACTAAAAGTTGGGGATCACAGGATTCTTTCTTCTAATGCCTCTTTTATTTGGAGGAAAATTAAGAGGCAAAATTATTTAGAAACACTTACTTTAGAAATTAATAACATTTATTGTGAAGCTTTGGTAATCAAAACCCGACCCGTTTTGATATAACCAAAACCCCAAAGCAATAAGATAATATTCTATGGTGGATATTTAAGATATAACAACCTTGGAGTGACATTCATTAGGATGGAAACAGTGTCCTTAAGGCACAACAGGGCTGATGCATGTATGAACTCATAGATACTCTGGAAGTTTGCAAAGGCCTGCACAAGTTCAGGTCAGACAGGGACCCAGCACTGACACAGGGAAGAAGACACAGGGTCCCACCCTTAACCAAGAAGCCATCTGCAATTGATACCCATAGGCAAAGGAAAATCAGTTTTCTTTTTGTGGGTTTTTTGTTTGTTGAGAGAGAGAGAGAGAGAGAGAGAGAGAGAGAGAGAGAGAGAGAGAGAGAGAGAGAGAGAGAGAGAGAGAGAGAGAGAGAGAGAGAGAGAGATCACAAAGTTGGATGGGTAGGAAAGTGGGAAGGACCTTGGAGGAGTTGGAGGAAGGAAAACCATGATTGAGCTTTACATGAAGAATATTAATCAAAATAAGAGGTATGAACAACCAGTGGCTGAGGCAGAATGGGTGGTCAGGATGTTCAGGACTCATCTTCAGTAGGCAAAGCTGACCACAATGGTGAAGAAAGGTCACAAAGGACTAGGTATCTTTTCATACAATAGTCCAGATAATCATTCAAAAATATTTGTACCTCAATTCTGGATAGAGTCCGCCTTTCCATCCCCACTCACGTTAAGTTTGGCTAGATAATGTGCCTGGTCCTGTAGATGTTTGTCAGTGTTGCTGAAAGAAGCTGGACCTGCCCTTGCACACCTCTCTTCTACTATAGCCACACAATGCACGTACCCTGGTCCATTGGCTCATGCACTGGAGATGAGAAACACATTGAGCTGGCGTAGACCCTAGCACAGCTTGATGGCTCATTTGGCTAAGCACAGTGTTAAATAGCTAAAATATATATAGATGGGCAGAGATTGCTGATTCCCCAAGGTGTGGCTCATCTGAACCTACCTTGTGGTGTCCTTTCTAGACTCCCACTTTGAGTTTATGGGCTTCTCTTGGGGTTCTGATTGCTTCTTGGCAAGGATTCTCTTCATTCGTGCATGCCATTCTCATACTGAACTTGACCTCAAGGTCTGTATTTTTATTATCCTTGACTATTCTGTATTATGCTTAGGGTGCCTCCTAACATTTTTCTGTTGCTGTCCTAAACCGATTAATGACTCCTTCAAAGTGACTAAAACTCATTCATTCATTCATAATTCATTAATTTAATTAAAGTTATTCTCTATATGTCAGAAATGAGAAGTCTGATCTAAAGGAGCTTCTATTATGGCCATAGAGATATCTAATAAACTAATAATAAATGTCTTAGTCTTTGAAATAGTGTCAAGTGCCCTGTGGGCTAGTTTTTTTAAAAAAGATAAACAAAATAGAAATGATATGTGTATTGGCCAGTTTTATGTCAACTTGATACAGGTTAAGAGTTACTTGAAAGAAGGGAACCTCAGTCGAGAAAATGCCTCCATGACATCTGGCTATAAGGTATTTTCTTAGTCACCAATTGATGGTAAAGGGCTCAGCCCATTGTGGGTGGTGCCACTGATGGACTGGTATTCCTGGGTTCTATAAGGAAGTAGCCTGAGAAAAGCCATGGAAGAAGCCAGTAAGCAGCACCCCTCCATGGCCTCTGTATCAGCTCCTGCCTCCAGGTTCCTGCCCTGTCCTTTGATGATGAACAGTGATGTGGAAGTATAAGCTAAATAAACTCTTTCTTTCCAACTTGCTTTGGTCATGGTATTTGATCACAGCATTAGTAACCCTAACTAAGACACAGTTATAATGTATTATAAATATTGAATTGAGATTTCAAATGACACCAGTTTAATTGTTCTTTAAAAAATATTCAATCTAGTTACCACAGCAATTTATTACATGCATTCACCTAACTGTAGAAATATGCACATGGTTTTTAATAGGTATAGATTTTATGATGTTTACATTTGATCTTTGACTTTAAATTTTTATATTTCACTTCACATCTACTTTAAATTATATATAAAGGTATTTATGCTTAAATATCTTTTATTATTCTCATATCCTTCTTTGCCAAATAATAAGTTTATAAAATGAAACAGTATTGAGCATTTTCAGTGACTATAAAATTCCTCAAAATTTAGAATATCTTTATGAATCACTGTTATTATAGTTATCAGTATATATAATAAAAGATAAATGTCATACTTTAAACAGGCAATTATCAAACACAGAAGTCAGATGCCACTGGGAACATTTCTTTCATTGAGATGGATAAAACCAGTTTTTCCCCACTTAGTGTATATCTACATGAGAGACATTACTTTTTGAGAACAAGATGGTCTCAGCACAAACTGTAGCTCTGATTTTTTTTTTTTTTTACTCTAAATATGACTACTTAAAAAAACCCATTTACAAAGATAGGTAGTGGGAAATGGGAGGAATTTAAAATAGCAATATCATCCAATTCTTTAAGTTTTCTTCTTAGAAGCTGTTAAAATTATTTCAATGATATTTAGAGAGGTGTAATGAGCCTCCTTCAACTTAAAGAAACAAGAACAATAAAAAAGAAGCTTCCTAAGTTACAAAAAATTAAAGTGAGAAAATTTGCTTAGTTATTAAACTCATCCAGTTTTTCAGTTTCTGGGAAATGTACCAAAATTGCTTAGTCAAGACTTAGCAGTGACTATTAATTATTCCTATTTATCTTTCACTTAAAGAAATTGTATTTAGATTACATCAAAATGGTCATTCTTTATGCCCAAGGTGGCTGCATTCCAGGGATGCAGGAGTGAGTCAACACAGGCAAAACAACACATTTAATAATTACATAAGTGGACTTAGAGACAGAGATCACACGATTATCTGAAGAGATGCAGAAAAGGCCTTCCCAAATAATCCAACATTCTTTCACGATCAAATACATGGAGAGGCTAGAAACAAGGAAGATGCAGGGAACCGACCTTGCTTACAATAAAATAAGATATTCAGGATATATAGGAATATACTCTGAGAAAACAGAAGACCCCTACAATGAAGACTTTATGAGACTGAAGAAACTGAGGAAAACACGAGTGGGTGGGAAGAATTGATGCTGTGAAAATGGCTGTTAAAATAGTCTACATATCAAATGCAATCCAAATCAAAATTCCAAGACCATTCTTCACAGATATAGAAAAAAAAATCAAAATTTATATGGGGCACAAAAGGCCAAATAATTAAAACAACCTACACAGGAATACTGCAGGAGACACTGCCATACTTGACTTCCAATTATAACATAGAATCACAGTAATAAAAACAGCATAGTTTGGGCACAAAACAGAATAGAGATTGATGGAATGGAACAGAGGACCCAGATATCAGTCCACATAACAAAAGATTTCTGACTTTAGACGCCAGAAAATATACACTGGGAAAAGAACAATTGTAGTGGGATTGTATTTTGTTACATTGTAAATATTTGTCCCTCCTATTGGTTTAATAAAAAACTGATTGGCCAGAAAGCAGACAGGAAGTGTGGGTGGGGCTACTAGACTAAGAAAACTCTGGGAACAGGAAGAGCAGAGCAGAGACACCAGAGAGTTGCCACCATAGACATCTGCAGATGCAGAGGAAAGAAAACAACCATGCTGCTCTGAGAAAAGGTATCAATCCACTAATACTAAGCTAAATTGATTAATGGAGATAGATTGAGTTAAGATGAAAGAGCTAGCAAGCTATATGCCTGGGCTCCAGGTCAATCAGCATGAAATTAGTAGAAGTCTTTGTGTGGTTGTTTGAGGCTGAGTCACAGTGGGGCTGAGAGTGGGTCTGAACCTCTGGGCTAAGCCAGAAAGGTCGGCCAGAAACTTCATATTACTGAAAATGTGCTTGGAAATCTGGATATCAACATGCAGAAGAGTGAACCTGGACCCCTACACCTCACAGTGCTCAACTCCAAATGAGTTCAAGTCCTCAACTGAGACCCGACACTAAACCTCTAAAGGAAAGAGTAGGGAGTGAACTGCACAGATAGGTTTAGGTGGAAACTTTCTAACAAAGGCTCTGGTAGCATAGACGTCCACCAATAGATAATGGGACCTCATGAAACAAAACGTGTTTGCACAGCAAAGGAAACTGCCAATCACGTGAAAAAACAGCTCACAGAACAGGAGAAAAATCTTCATCAATTATACATTTGGCAGAGGATTATTGCCTAGAAGGTTCAAAGAAGTAAAAGAAAATAAAACAAGCAAACCACTTAAAAACTGGCTATCCAACTAAGCAAAGAGTTCTCAAAAGAAGAAATAAGATGGTTAGAAACACTCAGTGTTCAACATCTTTAGCCACCAGAGAAATGCAGATTAAAGCTCCGAGACTCCGTATCACTCCAGTCAGAATGTTATCATCTATACTAACGGTAATAGATGCTGAGGAGGAGAAGGGGAAAGGAAACCATTATACATGACTGGTAGGAGTGTAAGTGACATAACCACTTTGAAAATCAGTCTACAGTTTTCTCAAAAAACAAAACAAAATTACCTTAGAAATAGTACTGCCATATGACCCACCATACCACTTCTGAGCATGTACCAAGCTATATGCTTGCAATTTCATGCTCAGCGTGATTCTATTGGAATAGTTAGAAAATAGAACCAGCCTAGTGGACATAGCAGCTGTGTGTACCTGTGAGGGACCTTTCTTGTTCAAGTCATTCCATTTCTTCTTAAAAGCTGTTAAAATTATTTTAATGATATTTAGAGAGATGTAATAACCCTCCTTCAACTTAGAAAGAAAGAACAATAAAAATAGAAGCTTCCTAAATTATAAAAAATAGCAATGCAAGATCTGCCTTTAATCTGCGCCACACCTTTGGCTGGACACGGAAGAGGAAGTTTTTTCTCCTTGCCTCCTTTCTCTCAGCCTCGCTGGTAAGTCCAATTCTTCTTCTTTGAGCCTCCCACGTGTACTGAGGATTCTTGGACTTTCCATGTCAGAGTTCTCCAACTGGATCCGAAGACAGCAGGGAGAGAGAAAGCCTGGCTCCAGCATTCCAAACCCCAAAGTCCACTCCCAGCAACACACTTCCTTCAACAAGTTCAAGCATACTCCAACAAGACCACACCTACTGATCTCTTTCAAGTAGCACCTCCCTATAACAAACAATCATTCAAATATTTGGGGTTCTAGGACATCCAGGACCTGTCTCAAAAAACCCTAAAAACCCTGTCTTGAAAAAAAACAAAATAAAAGGAAACAAAAAACCCAAAAAAGGCTGGAGAGATGGCTCTGTCCTCTGACATTCCAGACTATTTTTATTAAATACATAGCACCACACCAGTCCTATTCAACATAACCCACACATACAGACACAGACACATACAGACATGCACACGCGTGCACGCGCACACACACAGAGACACACACCATGAATATATCTCTATCTATTCATTCTATAAGCTTTATTCTTCTAGAGAACCCTGACTAATAAACCCATGTTTTTATTTATGTTCTCAGTGTACATGGTGCACGAAGCCTTTCTTTACTAAGCGTTACATGAACTCCACCTCTTGAGCACATCAGTCTATTCTACAATATGAAAGGATCCGAATGATGTCTAGCTACTAACTGTGGTGTGGCTACTTTTAATACACTGATTTTGTTCAGCTTGTAATTTTACATTTTCTGACAGCCTTATGCAGGTAAAATGAAGTCCGGTGAAACTTGCAGATTGAACTATTACCAACCTAGCAATGGATAGGTCTTAACCAAAAGCAAGAAATTAATTGTCATAGCTGAGTCATTACCAAACTGAATGAATGAGATTTATAAAAGTTACTATCAACTAGAATTCATTTTTAAAATTCTTTTTTGGCCTTCATCTCTGATACACGAGCCAACTATAAATGGCTTCAGAAGAATTAGTGCCAGCCCTTGTCCAAGTAAAATCTCAACCTCTATTTAGGTAAGTAATGAAGGCTACTATAGCATGTTGGTTTAGACATTTTTTTTTTTTTATCATCAGTTGCTTTTTTGGATTCAAACTTATACTCCTGTGACAGGTGTGGTGACACATACCTTTAATCCCAGCACTCAGGAGGCAGAGGTGTGTAGGCAATCTCTGAGTTTGAGGCCAGCCTAGTCTACAGGGTGAGTTCTCGAACAACCAGGACTACACAAGACAAACCCTGGGGTGGGGGTGGGGGAAATACAGACACAGACACACAAGCACACAGACACTGGCTCCTGAGCTTAGACTTGCAGTCATAACTTTCCACAGACATGCTTTCTGTTTGTAAAACTTTAGTTGTTTGAACTTGACAAGAAACAGTATATCAAGCAAGACAGGGACACTGAGGTGAGGTGGCCAAGGAAGGAAGATGGGCAATAGGTTCAGCAGAACCATGATGCAGTCACCAGTGACCTGATTTCTGTGTGTACTTGTGTGCACCTTATCATGTGGCCAAGCTTGCTCTTCAGATGAGGTAAACTCTCATAGTGGGTCTATGTCTTTTCAAGACCCTTTATCATTTCAAGAACTTAAATTGTACAAAATACTCATTGAGGTATTTTTCAAAAATTTATTCTACTGAATGTATATAGGGACCTAGATCTGAGTTTTTAGCAGTCGTTAGGTAATTATGGTGCAGGTACTCCATGGGCCACTCTTTGAAGACATCATCCTAGGCAGAGATTTCAGGGTCTATGCAGATTCAACAAGCAAGAAGAAGGTTCCACCCCTGTTTTCGAGGTCTCTCTAACAACCGCAGTGATGTGCTATACCCAGCAGCCTTCAGCTTCAACAGCTTCATGATTCACTGGTGCTTGAGTTTAAATGCAACAAATCAATGAGTGAATTACTTTATGTCCCAAAAGTTTAAAACTGAATAGGCTGAGCAGAAGCGGTTTTTATGTTTTAATTTTAATTTGATTTAATAAAAGATAAATGTTTTGACACTTGGATTTTTCTGATAAAGTTTCTCATCTAAGGTATAACCAATTCCTAAAGACAGTAAAATGATGAATCTACAAATGTTTCTTTGTTATGAAAAAAGCTAGTCCAAAGCACCACACCTTACTCTCACCTCTTCTAAAAGTCCCTCTTTGAGTTTTTATTTGTCATGATACAATTTCCCCACTCTAATTAAGGCCAATTATCAGATTAGCAGGAACATCTTCTTAAAATGACCAGGAGCATCCTCTAACCATGACCAGGAACATTCTCTCTGCTTGACCAGGGGCATACTTTTGCCTTTCAGCCTGCCACAATTCTTCAAACTAGTTAACTCTAAAGCACCTGTGAAGACCCCATGAGGGCTTTTGTTTGCATCTGACTAACCCTGGAGCCTTTCGTATAGCCCACTGTGTGGGCTGTTTTTGGCCCCAGGAGCTATAAACACAAATTTGATCTTTGTGACAGCCAGTTATGTGTCTAGTGTTAAAACAAACCCTGTCTACATTTTATAATACATGAAAGAGATACTTCTTAAATGCCCACCTTCAACATTCTGGGGGAAACACTCAGAAAATGAGCAAAAAATTATCAGATCTGAACCACATTATAGACAAAATGGGCTTAATGTACAAATAACAGAATATTCTTTTAAAACGGTTTATTTGGAGTCTAGAGAGATGATTCAGCAGTTAAGAGAACTAGCTGCTCTTCCATAGAAACTACCCAGCAACCATCTGGAATTCCATTTGCTGGAGACCTGATACTCTCTTCTGGTCTCCACAGTCATGTAGTGCAGACAAAACACACACACATACAATAAAACTAAATAAATCTTTCAGGTTTTAAAAGATTCATTAAAAATTTGTGTGTGTGTGTGTGTGTGTGTGTGTGTGTGTGTGTGTGTGTGTGTGTGTGTATGTACATATGTATACGTTCATGGACACTTGTGATCACATGAAAATATAGGTGCCTATGGAGGCCATAATAGAGTGTCATCCCCTGTAGCTAGAGTTCCAAGCACTTGTGAGCCACCTAATATGAACTCAAATCTTCTGGAAGAACAGTAAAACAATTTTAACCACCCAACCATCTCTCCAATCCCAAATGCAGACTCCTCTATCCAACATCAGATGAATACATAATCTCCTTAAACATGGAACTTCTCTAGGATAGAGCACATATAAGAAGTCCTCACAAATTTTAGAATATTTAAAACATATCCTTGACCACAAAGGGATAAATTATAAATTAATAATATGAGAGTGTTTCACAAAATGTAGAAATTAGATAACACGTTCTAGAACATCAATAGATATATCTTAGTTAGGGTATAATGAAACGCCATAACCAAAAATCAGACTGGGGAGGGGAGGGTTTTTTGGTTTTCACTTTACACCATAGTCCATCATTTAAGGAAGTCAGGTCAGGAACTTAAACAGGGCAGGAACCTGGAGGCAGGAGTACCTTAAGACTCAGGAAGTAAACAAAACCAACAAGGCTCAGGAAATAAATAAAACCTACAAGTTTCAGGAAAGAAAGAAAGCCTACAAGGCTTAAGAAGGAAACAACTCAGAAGTGTCAGAAAGTCTTTCAGGGAGCTATGAGGAGCAAATTCTGTGAGGCATCCTCAGTGCTAGGGCTGGCTTTTTTATGGCACAACTTTGAGTCATCCATGCCCTTGTAAGTTACTCCTCACCCATCCTTCTGAAAGCAACCCCAACAAACTGGCTCTCAAAGCTAAACTCGGGTAGAATCATCTCCTTGTTCTGTCACCAGTGCATGATGTGGGACGAAAAACATTTATTCCTCTCTTCCCAGGAAAAGTCACAGACCAGACTGAAACTATGTGACAGTAAGAATAAAATCAATCATTCTCTTGTAAACTATTCTGTCAGACATTATACACAACAAGGCAGAAGCAACTTCGTGACTCTGCTACCCAAAGCAATGCACAGATACAGCATTTTTATTTTAAAAATGCCAGTACACCCCTCATAAAATGGATGAAACAATCCTAACAGTCACACAATACAGAGAAAGATGCAGAATTGGCGAAGAGATCTTGAGAAGGAACAAGATGAAAGCACCACACTTACTGATTTCTGAATCTGTTATGAAACCACAGTAATTAAAGTAAGATGATATTGACATACAGCCAGATGTACAGGGCAGCAGGGAAATGTAGAGAGCCTAGGAATAAGTCAACACACACTCACTGACCTCTGAGACCAGTGTCAGGAGTAACCAATGACTGAAGTATAGTTTCTCCACATAATGGGAAAACTGGATGTGCCCTGAAAAGGAAAAAACTTGGATCTATCTCTAACTTGCACACATGAAAGTCCAAAATGGCTGAAAGTATGGGGAAAAGCTGAATGGAATTGACAGCAAAATCTTAAGCAAGGAAGGAAACACAGACAGTGGAATTACAGCCCGCAGCACTTCCACAGAGCGAAAGGACAAGCCACAGAGTAGAAACATTCAAGTTATACATTTAAATTTTGTTTATTTATTTACTTTATGTTTATGGATGTTTTGTTGGCATGTGTGTCTGTGCATCACTTGCATGGCTGGTGTCTGCAGAGTCCAGAAGAGAGCATCAGATCCCCTGGAACTGCAGTTACAGAAGGTTGAGAGTCACCAGGTGGATGCTGGGAACTGAACCCTGGTCCTCTGCAAAAGCAATGAGGTGATGCTTAACTTCTGAACCATCTCTCCAGCCTTCACAGATCATGCTTTTGAGACAGTGAATTTCTAAAATAAGAGACTCCTGCAAGCCAGCAGAGAACGTGAGAAGACATAGGTGGTCAGAAAATATATGTTCAACATTAATGTAGGGAAACATATAACAAAACCACGGTAAGATATCATCTCACACATATTAGTGCAACTATGGTAAGTAAGAAAAGGTGTGTGCTGGCAAGGGTGCAAAACACTCATAGCCTGTTGGTAAAGAAACGTGAAATTATGTAGTTGCTATGAAAAATGAAGAGTTTAAACTTTTCCACTTTTACATCTAAATTAGGTTTCAGTTCTCTAAGAGGAGCAAACAGGTGCCTCTCCCAACAAAGGGCCATTTATCAACAAATTACATTCAGGGAGAGAACACAAGTAAGGCCCGAGTCAGCCCCACAGTGTCTCAAGGACAGTTCCTACAACCCCTGTGAATTTTACCCAAGTATGTCCAAAGATAAAACCTCAGGCAATTAAAAATATACTAATATAACTGCTGCTTGCTAATCCAATTATGTTTGAAATGACCTAACAGCTCTGTAAATTTCCCTAGCTTTTTTTCAAAGGAGCCTGCACATTCCTCTCAGAGACAATGCCATGTTGTACAGGTGAACAACCCTTGCATACGCTGTTAAATAAACTCTTTGTTCTTGCATTCTATTTGAACGTGGGCTCCTCCTTCAGCATTTTTTGGACCCCGACAAAAACATCACAGAGTTTCCTCAAAGCATTATAAACAGAATGAGGACGTGATCAGTAATTCTGCTCCAGGTATATATCAAAAAATAACTGAAGCTAAGAACTAAAGACACATTGGCATTCCTATGGTCACAGAGAAGCATCATTCATAACAGACAAGACATGTAAACAATTGCAATGTTTATTAGTAGAGAAATGAATAAAGTTTCTCTCTCTCTCTCTTCACACACACACACACACACACACACACACACACACACACACACACACACACACACACGCACGCACACACACACACACACCATTAATCATTAAAACTAAGAAATGAAGGAAATTCAGAAGACATGCTAAGTGAAATGAGCCAGTCACGGAGGATAAGAATGCACGAGAAGTGTTTAGAGAGTAGCAGGAAGACTGGGATGTGGAATGTTTGCTCAGTGCACACTCAGTAGCCGCTGAGAGAAACAAGTTCTGTTCTATTTCACAGTGGGGTAATTATGAGTAAAAATATACTGCACATTTCTAGAAAAGTTATAGCAAGAGATAAGTGAATATTTTCATCATAAACAACTGATAACTGTTTGAGAAGACAGATGTTTATGCTGATTTAAACATTCCATAATAAATAGTTGAGTTGAAGTATTGCACAGTACCTCGTAAATATGTATGACATCTGTGTTAATGAAAAGTAAGTATAAGAGAGAAGATTCTCTAAATGCTCTTTTCTTTTCTTGCTATTCATCACTTCCACTTTAAGGTTTTAACGTGAGTTGATGTATTTTGCCTGATTCCATCATTATTATGATGACTGAGGGGGAAAGATGGTGGTTAAGTTTGTTTTCATCATTGCTGATGCTTGAAGCCATGCCGGACCAATGGAGTTGTGTGGTATCTTTTGTACACATCACCGACTCCTTGACTTTATTTATCATCAGTCTTGATTTACTGTTTTTGCAGACAGGTAAATTTCCAGAAAGACTGAAACAGATGTGACAGGTTGATGATTTCAAACACAACTAGATTTGTCAGTTATGGTTCAGACAAAAGTCTGTAAATGTAGGCAAAATCTATGTCCATCCCTACTATTCTACCTTCAGAGAAATAACAACTTCTGGTGAAATGGGTGCCTTTGTATGCACCTTCTAAACATTGGACGTCCTTTAAGGGATTTGTCTTCTTTGTTTGGAGGTCTCATCTTTTTCTGGGGGTGTGGAGTCCAAATCTGGAAACTCAGTTTTGACTGCTGACTCGTGAATGGCCATTTCTTTAGCAGGTTGCTCTCTGGAATCACCTCCGGGGAAGCATTGCTCACACATACTTTGATGTGAGTGTGCAACCGAGGGGAGCTCCGGTGTCTGACACCCTCTGGCTTCTTTTTACAAACAGTTTTGAAGGTGAGCTTGTGTATAGCCCTGGTCTAATCCTAAAACTTCATTAAATTCTAGCCTTTTCTGAGAATGATAGAGAACCCTTCAATTCGGAAACCAAATCTGATTCAGAGCTCAGTGTTGTTTCCTAAGGTGCGCTCCATTTTGGTTGGTAGCATGTGCTGCTAAGTAGAGCTCTATCAGCCTGTTACAGATAGGGTCATTTAGGAAGAAGGAACTTCAACTGAGTAGAGGCCCTGACCGAACTGGCTTTTGAACAAGTCTGTAGGGCATTTTCTTAAGTAGTCATTGGTGTTAGCAGGCCCAGTTCACAGGACCACCTGCCCATGGTGGTCCTGGGTTGTATAGGAAAGCAGGATGAGCAAGCCATGAGGAGCAGGCTAGTAAGTACTGCTGCTCCCTGGCCTTACTCCCTGCCTCTAGATCCCTGCTTTAAGTTCCTGCCCTGATTTCCCTGGATAAAGGATTACAACCCTCCCCCCTTCAAGTTGTTTTTGGTCATAGTGTTTTGTCACATCAGTAGACACTTTAACAGAGACATAAATTGGTCGCAGGATCATGAGGTATTGCTGTGACAGAACCTGGCCGTGTGTTTTGGAACTTAGGGCTAGAAAAGCCACTGGGTGCTGTGTTCAGAGCTTAATGGTCTGTTGGGAAAACTTGGAAAATAATGCTCAGAACAGCGGAGCTTTTGAAGTCTCAGAGGGAAACAAAGATACTTTGACTTAAAAACAACTAAAGTGAGACTTTCCCTTTGTTGGGTCGATTGGCACAGGTCAGCTGGGGCTGAAGAATCAGCTGCACTTAAGAGATCAGTATCACCTGGGAAGTATTTCTTCAGGGTCGGCACACAGAAATTGTGGTCCAGAGGGGGCCGAGGGTGAATCTTATTATGGCATCCAAACTTGGTAATATGAATCACCCAGGAGGTGAAGGAATGAAGAGGTGATGGTGAGCAGCTGATACTTGGCACCGTGAAATGCCAGGAGAAGCCACTGGTGAAGGCAAAGCCCCAGTTGTAATAGAGGCCGCAGGATTTAGGAGTCATGGGGAGAAGTTGAGGCTTGGCCCCGTATGGTGGGGTCTAGGTCTATGAAGAAAGCCCAGAGGAAGCACTGATGAAGGTGCTCTGTAGTTGTGGCAGGGGTCCCAGCGTTTTAGAGACACCAGTACCATAGAATGTCTGTTAAGGATGGCAGCAGATGTGAAGTTGATCTGGTCTCAGTCTTCAAGACAAGCCATCTGTACTGTGGGTGGGTTGCACAAGTCCTTTGGAGCCTAGAAGACCATGAATGGATCCCAGTTGTCAGACATTACACTTGTTACATTGTCAGACCTTGATTTCGGTTTGATTTGACTGTTACTATGTCCTGATTCTTCTTCCCTCTTGGAATAAAATAGTAAAGTTGAGGACACTCTTGCGTCTGTTTTTTGGAAGAGCCTAAGAAGACTTGGCATTGTCTCATTTTTCTAATGCTTAGTGAAATTAACCCATAAAACTCTGAACCTAGGCTTCTTGTTGGACACAAAACTTGGCATTATGTGAGTTATAGGGTTTCTTAGTAATGTTTTCTTTAAACATTATTTTTAAGTTCGTATACAGAATGGTGGGTTTCATTACAGCATTCTCCCAGTGTCATACATTTATATTATTGTGGTTGCTCCCACCACACTCCTCTTTCTCTTTGGCCCCTCCTTTCTCTCAAGTATTCCTCCTCTGCTTTCATGTTAACATACATCATATATTTAAATAGAGTCTTGAATGTAAGCACACTTAAATCAGGATTGCACATTTCAGTGAAAGCTTGTAATGTTTGTATTTCTTTTCTCTCTATTACCCCTTTGCTCTCTTTAACAAACCCTTTGGGCTCTCTTCTCCTCAAGATCATCCATTTTATACGCGCGCGCGCGCACACACACACACACACACACACACACACACACACACACACACACTTTTTTCTTGCATGTGAATGAAAATATGTCCTTCTGAATTTAGCTTATTTAAGTTAATATGATAATCTCAGCTGAAGCTACTTCCTTGAAAATTACATTATTAGTATTAAGCTGAATAAAACTTCACTACGTTTGTATATCACATTTCCTTTACCCTTGGCCTACTGATGGACATGTAGGTTGCTTTCCTACCTCTGTTCTTGTAAAGAGCCCCCAGTAACTTCACACGTGCAAGAGTCTCTCTGATATGCTGGTTTAGACTCCTTGAACATACATCTATATGTGGTATATCTGTATTACACAGAAGTTCTATGCCTAAGTTTTGAGGACTCTCCATACTGATTTCCATAGGGGATGCATTAGTTTACATTCTCAGTGTAGTCTATAAGGGTTACCTTTTCCCTATGACATGCTTTAAGTTTAGTTTCCCATATCTTTTCTTGTTTTTCAATAAATCTAGCCTGTCATTTTTGACCAAGGAAGGGGTCATGTGAGTAAACACAGCACACAATCTTGATCTAGCTTTGTCTTTGCTTCCATTGCTGTTCCATCTATCTATCTGTCTGTCTGTCTGTCTGTCTCCCTGTCTATCTATCTGTCATATATTCATCCATCTATCTATTTATTTATTTTATACAGAATTTCACTATGTAACTCTGGCTGGGCTAGAGCTTGATATGGACCAGGCTGGCTTTGCCTCCTGCCCCTGCCTCCCAAGTGCCAGGATTAAAGGTGTTTGCCACAACCACAGGCTTGATCTGCCTCCACAAGCGGCTTGCTGTCTGTGCAGCCCACATCTCTTCTTTGCTTTTCTTTGCCATCCGATGCAGTTCTCTCTCCTCCACCAGGCTTTGTGTTACTGTGACAGAATATCCTGTATAATCAAGTGGTGAGAAGGAAGGCTTTGGCTGAGTTAGAGGTCCTAGGCCATGGTCAGCTGACCATGCCGATTTAAGGCTAACTGCCTCAGACATCAAGGCATCGAAGAAACACATATACCATTCACCTTGACCTACATATGCCATAAGTAAAAATAATACAAGAAAGTGAAGGGTCAGTTTACACTTTTCAAGGTCAGATCCCCACACTCTCCTAACTTCCTGGGTTCCAATACCTTCCAACAGTGCGACAACCTAGGTACCAACTCTTTTAGGATATGCCAATCCAAACAAAAGCCCCCACCCCACCCTCGTGCCTCCTCATAGACTGGCGCTTGAGAGACTTGAATGTAAATATTAGTCCTACCAGGTCTGAGATAGTCAGTTACAAAAATCTTTATGGAGATACCAGTCAGAAGCCACAAAAATTTCCACTGTAAATTACATAACTTAAAGGGATTTTTAGTATATTTTTCAGAGTGATGCAATGCAACCTTTTCAACAATTTTAGAACTTGTTTAACATTACAAAAGAAACTTACCCCCCCAGCAGTAATCCCCCTCCCCCGCATGCCTCCCCCGAGGTCCAGCATCTTCTTACTCTATGGATTTTCCTATAGGATGGAAGAAAACGCTTTCACATGACGGGGGATTTTATCCAAAAATGATAAAGAATGTTAAGCTTGACAATAAAAAAAACCAGCCCACTCAACTTAAAAATGGGCCTGACATACTGCTAGTGGGGCTGAAGGAGGCACAGCAACTTTGAAAAAGAGTTTAAAAGTTTCTCATAATGTTAAAACACAAATGTTAAACATAGAAGTACCATGTGACCCAGTCATTTTAATCTCAGAGATAGGCTCAAAGGAAGTAGAAAATCGTATGCCCCATCCACATAAAACTGTATATGAGCGATCGTGCAGAATTACTCAAGACAAGCTGAGAAGTGGAAAAACACCCAAGTTTTCATCAACTGATGAGCGGGCGTTAAAAATCAGCTCTATCCCTACAATAAGATCCTTCTTGTCAGCAGTGAGGGATGAAAGACTTCAGTAGCTGACTAACACCTGCTGTGCCCTGAAAGGTGATGGTGTTGAGGTAAAGATCATTACAGTATGAACAAAATGTGACCAAAAACCCAGCAGAATGCTAATGTGGGGAAGCACAGTGCCAATGCCATCAACAGCACCCTCTGACACAGGACTAGCTGGACCAGATACTTGGAAAAAACATCTTGACAGTTTGAATTTCAACTCCAAGGAACTGCCCAGTTGGCTAAAATTCTGAGACATATCTGATCCCAAACTGTGAATCTTGTTGCTGATGACTGGGTGGAGAAATGTTTCTAATTTTGTGACCCAAGTCCCTGCTTCAGGTGTGATAAAATGCCACACATCCTTCCTGTGGAGCATGCCAGTAGCTACCAATCTGATTTGTAGAGTCGAGCAGTAACCTGATATCCTAAGGAGACTTAAGTCTGACCTCTGGAAGACCTAGTTTTGAGACTTCCTCCACTTGATGTCTTGGTCTATGGGACCATTTACCCCTCACCTGCAACTCAGTGGCACACACTTATGGAGAAATTGATTGGTGGAAAAGCTCAGAGGAAACTTCGCTAGCCAAGGCAGTAGAGTCCTGCTTGCCATAACAACAAGACAATGCCCTCGGAAGATGGTACAGGGTTGGCAAGATGGCTCAGCTGGTAAAGTCACTTGCCACCAAGCCTGATGACCTGCATTTGCTCCCCAGAATCTACATAGTGGATGGAAAGTACCAGGTCCTATATTTGTAACATGCGGACTTCATTTCCTTTAAATAAATACCCAGGAGAGATATAGATATTTGACATAGTGTGTTGGTTAGTTTTTGTTGTTGTTGTGTTATTTGACAACTAGACACAAGCCCGCATCATCTGGGGAAAGTGAACTCCAATTAAGAAAATGCTTCCATCAGAATGGCCTGTAGGCAGGTCTGTGGGGCATCTTATTGGCTGATGACTGAGGTGGAAGGGCCCAGCCCATTGTGGGTGATGCCACTCCTGGGCAGGTAGTCCTGGGTTCTATAAGAAAGCAGGCTGAGCAAGCCCCAAGAAGCAAGCCAGTAAGCAGCATCCTCCATGGCCCCTGTATCAGCTTCTGACTCCAGTTCTTGCTTGAATTCCTGCTCTGACTATCAAAATGGACACGATGTGGAAGACCAACATAATGACATCCCCCACATAACAAACACATATGTACACGGTCGTGATCACTGTTTTATCACAGCGACAGAGAAGCAAACTAACGCAATATTGGTCACATCAAAATTTTTCCCCTCCTCCTCTTCCTCCTTCTAAGATGGGGATTTACATGTACTCTAAGATGGCTTCAGGTTCCACATTCTGAGAGGACAGACACCTCCCACTGTTCGGCTCAGTGGCTCCAGTCTTCAGGTTTTGTGGTTTTGTTTTTAGTAACCTCCGCAGTGTCCTAAAATGGCTGGGCTGATTTACATTCCCACCAACAGTGTGTAATGGTTTCTCTCTCCCACACTCTGGCCAGCATTTCTTAGTCCTTCTTTTATTGCACAGTAGTTACGACTGCGATGACATTGAACCCAGCGTAGTTTTGATTGACATTTTCCTGGATGGCTAAGGGATTTGGGGCATTTAAAAAGTATTTACAGGCTGTATTTTTGTCTCTGAGAATTGTATTTGCCCATTTTTAAGAACAGCATTACTTATTCACTGAAGAGTTTTTTAGTTGTTACTTCCTTTATCCATCTATCTGCTTGTTGTTTTAAGTAATATTTTTATTAATTCTTTGAGAATTTCATACAACGTGTTTGGTCATATTCACCCCACTCCCCAACTCCTCCTATATTGACTTCTCACCTCTCTATACACCCAACTTTGTGCTCTTTCTCTCTCCCCTTTTATTCTGTGAAATTGCAGGTAAATGGATGGAACTGGAAAACCATAAATAGTGCATGAGGGAATACAAAAAGATGAAGGCTGCGTGTTCTCATTTGTGGATCCTAGCTCCAAATCTTCAGATGAGCCTGTATCACCAGGAATAGCAGCAGATACCAGGAAAGTAAAAGGGAACCCTGTGGAGGGAGAGGAGACCAGTGGGACACAGGATGATAAGGGAAGTGAGAAAATGGGGGAGGGGAGCTAACAGGGAAGGGGAGGAGGGGGGCTATACAGAGACAGAGGGAAGGGGGAGGGGGAGGGTAAACAGTGCTAAGGATGATTGAAAGGACATAGGGGATCATATTTTACGTTTACCTAAACTTACATTTTGCACCCATGCCTGTGTGTGAGCACAGACACACAGTTCAAGTGAAGTTACGTTAGTTGGGGTGAGAATGCATCCCCTAAGAGCCATAGGCTAACAAAGCCCCAGGCGAGAGGAGTCCAAGAGATTCCCCCTCTCAAAACAATATTGCTGTTACCCTCATTTGCCTCCCACACTTTGAAGACAGATTTAGAGGGATGTATCTGGAACTGACCCAGAAACCTCCTCCTGGGAGGGGGGGGGTGGCTTGCACAGTACTGAAAGGTTCTGTGCAAACTCCCAAGGGAGAGGACCAGGTAGGGTGGTAGTACTGGTGTGAGATCCATAATATTGCAAAAGCTGCATTTGTATCTTGGGGCAACCAAGAGCGGACTAATTGGACTTAAGACCAACTCAACAGGAGGGAATTCATGTCTGTAAACCTAGCCAACTACCCATGGCCACAGAGATCCTAGACCCAAGACGAGAGCCTGTGACCGGCATTTTCCTAAATCAGTACAATTTCTAACTGTGTTCAAAACACCTGTGCTCTTGCTCATCATTAATGAAACATAAGCAAAGAAAACAGTATAAATAATTAGTGAGTTCAGGAACTGAACTTTTGAAAATATAAACAAGATCAACAGACCCTTAGTCCCATTTACTACAGAAAAGAGACTCAACATAATCAGAAATGACCAGGGAAATATTACAACAGATAGCAAGGGAATTCAGAACACTACAAGGGATTACTTTAAAATCTATACCCACTAACTTAAAACATATGAAAGAAATAGATGAATTAGTAGATTCAACCAAATCACAAAAATTAAACTAAGAAGAGATTTAAAAAAAAAAAAAAAAAACACTTAAACTAACCAATAACAAAAAAACAAGATCAAAATAGAAAAAAAAAAAAAAGCCTTCAACAAAATCTAAGCCAAGCCCAGGCGAGTTCACAGCAGAACAATACCAGGCTTTCAGAGAACTACAACCAATACTTATTATTATTAGTTTTATTAATTATTAAAAATTAATATTATTAACTTTTTAAAAAGTGGAAAAAGAACAAGTACTCCCAAACTTCTATGAAACTAGTATCATTACCAAAACAAAAAAGAAAACCATAAGCCAGTATCCCTGATGAACAAACACATATGTAGCAATTCTCAGTAAAATAGTTACAATACCGGGTGGCACACAGGGCCTTAGCTAGGTTGTTTCCTAGTGGTTCCAGCATTTCAGGTTGGATACTGAGGTCTTCGCTCCACTTGGAGCTAATTTCTGTGTGGGGTGTCAGATACAAGCCAGGTTCCTCTCGAGGCTCAGCTTCCTCCTGCTGTATTTGAGGAACTGTAGTCAATGGCTTCAATTGTCTGGGTCCTGTCGGTTTCATTGTCCTTTGCTCCATTGATCTGTCTTAGGGTTTCTATTACTGTGAGGAGATACTGTGACAAAGACAACTCTTTCTTTAAAAAATAAAATTTATTGAGTCTATATGTTTCTCACATCATGTATCTTGATCCCATTCATTTCCCGTCCTGATTCCACTCATTTCCCAGACCTTCAAATCTGCCTTCCTTCCCTGCACCATCCCTCCCCTAATAAAACAAAATTCAAGAGGAAAAAAAAGAAAGTAACATTAAAAAGGGAAGGGGGTTAAAAATTTTGTAATGAAAGTATGACCAAAAAAGTCACGCCATATATCTCCTTGTCTGTGAATCTCTACCTGAAGTATTCATCACGAAGAGTCATGGGTCTTGTTCGAGCCCCCAGGTCTCCACTACACATTCGATGCCGGACCCCCACTAGGACTCTTGTGTTTTGGAGATCCCTGTATCTTTGGGTCTGTGAGTCAGGTCCCTTCCAGTGCTCCGGCAGATCATACATGGGGTGGACGTTGGGGCAGGCCAAGTCATAATCTTGGGTCTGGGCCTGGGCAGCTGTAGGACTGGTCCACCTGACGGGAAAGGGACAGCTCTCCCATGACCAAGACAACTCTTATAAAGGCAAACATTTAGTTGAAGTGGCAGCTTACAGTTCAGCGATTCAGTTCATTATCATCATGGTGGGACATGGCAGCATGCAGGCAGACATGGTGCTGGAGGCAGCTGAGAGCCCTACATCTTCAGGTAACAGGAAGTAGACTGATATTGAACAAACTTGAGCGAAAGAGATCTCAAAGCCCACCCCCACAATGACACACTTCCTCCAACAAGGCCACACCTCCTATTAGTTTCACTATGGGGGCCATTTTCTTTCAAATCACTAAAATCTACACATATGTTTTCATGCCAGTGCTTTGCTATTTTTATTACTATAATATAAATAATTAATTTATCTCAAATGGTTTTTTATTGGTGCCACTAAGACCCAAACAGGTCTCATGACGATCTTTCACTTTAATTCAGTAGTTCTATTTCCGAAAGTGTGTGTCTGAGCATTACACAGGTTCATATAGTGACACAGTTCCTGCCACTTCCTGAGGGGGATGCTCCACCTCCCCACCCCTATTTTTACTGGCCGAGGGAGCCTATGAGCTACTTGTTAAATTATTGACATGAATTAAGTTCTTGTTGCCTCTTAGGCTCGCTGATTTTCCAGTGGGTGCTTCTAGGTGTTTCCCCAAATTTCCTACGACACAAGCCCTGCCCACCTCAATGACCACCAAAGCTGGGGTCTAGGAAAAACCTAGAGGAAATGTGGGAAGCAGTAGCTTCCTTTTTGGCAGTACATCTCTGATACCTGTAGAGGGCACTGTTGGTCCCGGTTGCAGACTCATGAATGGCACCAAATCCTTGTGCACCCCTTCGAACATCCTAGTGCCAAGACTGCCCTAGATGCCAACAATACACAGCCACTCTGCAGTCGGCCATCTTGCATTGTCGGATCATAGAAGCACTTCATCCTTACATGCAATGAAGGAAAATAAGTGTGGGAACCGCAACACAAGAGTGATGAGTCATGCTGATGTGAATTATTTCTTCTGGTCCTTCCCACCAGAAGGTCAAATCCCAGTGTGCTGAGCTGTGTGCACCACTCCGGTAGTTGTATGTATGTAAGGGGTATGTTCTTTGGCCTTTTGAGGTCCACAGTGAAGGCCCACTAGGCAGTTGGCTGGGTGGCCTTTCCCCTGTGCCCCTAACCTGTAAGCTGAGGCTAATGAAAGTACATGTTCCGCAGTGTCTTCGGATCGCATTAGAAGTAACATGCTTTCTTCTTTTTGACCCATGAGGCATTATGAGTGACCAAAGGCAATTTTTCAGGAGTCCGCATGAGCATAATGACAAAAACACCAGTTTTGGAAGCAAAGGAGATCGTTAGAACCCATGGACATCCTCAAGATGCAGGACAGAGGCAGCTCCTGATCTGCACCCGATTTCTTTCAGTCGACTACTGTTACTGTGTGAGGCATTTCCTCCTTTCCTAACATTCACAGAGGCAGAAGGCCCTAGGGGAGCTTTGTGAGGCCTTGAAACAGGACTTGGGAACTGGATGGACTTATGAAATTATACCTTCATTTTCATGAACTTGTGATTGAAATTTGGTTCCGTTATCAAAGTATCAGTCAAGAACCAGTTGTAGTGGTAGATGCTTGTACATGGAGTCTTAGAAAGGAGGGTCACAAGTTCAAGGCCAACCTGAGGTATATACAGATTATCTTTCCAACAATGGATGGTGTTGTTATGAGGTTTGCTATGGCTGGGACTTGGTCATCCGTGGAAGCCATGTCTCATGCCAGTCATCAGTTATGCTCACCATGATATCAGAGTCATAGAATTCAGACCAACCAGTGGGTTTCATAGTTTCATAGTTTATAAAGGGTCGCGAAGAGGGTGGCTCATCGACTGGCACTCAGCTGTGAGTTAACACAGGTTGAGCCGGGTAGGTACAGACACTGAAAATGTCTTAAGACTTAAGAGAACAATTTGACACATTTTGGATGACTTAAGAGAACAATTTGACACATTTTGGATGAGATAATAAACTAGTACTGTGTTTCATTTCTTTTTTTTAATGTTTTTATCTTATGAAAGATGTCAGGCTGAGGTGAATGAGAAAAAATGAATCGGACCTTCCCCCAAACTGAAAAACACCCCCTTAATGAGGTGAACAAGAAGCAAACATTTTAAAAAACATTCGATGACTTGTATTAACACCTCATTTCCTGTCACAGAGGCAGTCGGCTTCCCCAGACTCCAGAACCCACAGTGTAAAGAGGTCAGTATTAACTCCAGCAGTGCTCCCTGTGCATTACCTGGTGAGTCCCAAATCACATCCCAGAGATAGTGGCTGTTTTCATAATTCTTGGAATCAAGATTATTATTTCTCTTTAACTTACAGAACACTTCTATTGGGGACACCAGCCTTCCTTCGCAAGTGCTTGGACCCAGACGTTCGCTTCAGAGTCACAATGCTCACTAGTTACACAGTCCCCAATGCTGTTGACATTGTCTTGGTAAACTCCTGATCCTTAGCCCCCAGACAGCGGGGCATTTTTTCATGTCACTCATAATTCCTGCCGTCAAATCTTGAGGTTCCGGATTGTTTTCTCATCTGTGCTGAGTGCACCTACGAAGCAAAGGGTCCCTGGTCTTTGTTCCCGGGGTTTTGTAACAAGTGTTTTAATTTGTTTTCTAATTTGTTTTCTCTTCCTGGTTCCATCTGGCTGGAAAGTTCCTATCTGATCTTGCTTGTAATCCAACTTTTCCATTAGAGGCCTTAATGGACAAACTACGCATCAGATTCTATCCCACAGCTTTGATATTTGTGTCATGTCTAATCATGTTTCTCGGCAGTGTATTTTTTTTTCTTTTTGCCTTTTATATGCATCATAACTTTTTAAAATGTGCATATTTGTAAGCGATATTGTTAAGGTAAAAGATTACACAGCTGAGAAAATAAATAAAGGTTGGCCTTGTCTGCTCAGGAGTTCTGGGGCTCCCCAGTACACCTGCTCCTAAATGTCCCACCTGAGTCTTGGACCTGAGTGCACAGGCTTCTTCTACATCCTCTGGCTGTGATGAAGAGCCAGTCCATCCAGGGACAGACCTCACCTTAATTCTGTTACTGTAATAAGTCAGTCCAACCAAAAGCAATTGGGGAGGAAAGGGTTTACTTCATCTTATATCTCCGGGTCATAGCCCATCACCGGAGGGAAGTTAGGAGGAACCTGAAAGCAGGATTATTTGCTATTCCACCCAACATGACCTCTGACTAGAGAACTCACAGCCAGGAAGGAGCCATGGAAGATGCTGCTTGCTAGCTGTGCTTAGCGCCAACCCCACCCCCCTCCACCCACCCCATAACCTTGGTCCAGTTACTTTAACTATGCTTGGGGCTGTTTGTCTGTGAAATTGCAGCTATATAGTTCCCACCACCCAGGGTTCAATGAAGAGTAAATGATTTAATGTTGATAATGTGGGTAAATAGAGCCTAGTTACTATGTAAATGCTCGCTAAATAAAAATCTCCATTTTATAGTCAAGAAATTAGAGGTAGGTAAGATGTGAATGTGGTGAAGGAGAGAGGTCTCCTCATGCTTTTATCCCTTTGGTTTGCCCACTCCTGACTAGTTTGTCTGTTATCAAAGGCAGAGCTACCTTCCTTCCTGACAGCTCAGGCTGGAATCCCTGGCATTCAAGGTCTCCTTTTCTGGCTCTCTCTCTCTGATTATGTAATGTGCCCCTTCCTCTAGTTATCTCAGATCATGTGAGAATATTGATCTTTGCTCTTGGCTTACACTTGCTTTCTCCATACATCTTTGAAGGCCTTGGGGAATTGGTATTCAGTCACCTTGCCTGTCACTAATATTTGCTACCTCCTACTAAGGAAAGGGCTTATCACACTTGATTGGCTGGCTTTTGGCAGCTAGATTGGGTTTCCCTAAACTCTAGCTTCTTTTTCCTCCAAGAGAGGTCTCAACAATGGGTATAAGCTCCTTGTACACCATAATATTTGAGTTCCACAGTGTGGACAGTAGACCTCAGAACTACCTGGGATAAAGATCTGATTAGGGACAAGACCCGTTATTAGTACCTGACCTGCCTCCAACATCTCTCATCTTCCTCTGATGCTGACACACCACCCTCTGACAAGATCAGCCTGACAAAGTATCTCTGTCCTCTTGGAAACAAGGTGAGCAATGTGATATTGCAAAATCTAAAAATAAATGCTTCTTTAAATTCTACATGAATGAAGATGTTCTCAAACTACAAACTACTCTCCAGTCACCAATTGTCTCATGGTTAACATAAACAACTAAGGCAGGTTTATTTGGGTGCTCAGTTCCAAGGTATAGGCTACCAGGGTAGAGAAGCCATGGCAGTTGGAATAGTAGGCAGCTGAACACATTGCATCTGAAGTCAGAAAGAGGGAGAATACCCACTCTTAGTTTCTTTTTGATGTAGCCCCAGACCCCAGCCCATTGGACGCTGCTGCCCATGTTAGTGTGGTTCTTCCCATCTCATTGGACAGAACCTAGAAAACTGTTCACAGACTTTTGTGGCCATTTCCTCCCATTGTGATTCTAAGTCTTGTCAAGTTAACAACCAAGATTAACTACAATGCCTCCCAACTCTGCTCCTTCCCACTGGGATAAGGACTCCTGGAACACTGTTCACACAATAACAGAGTGCTGGAGATCAGGATGGAAAGAGGCAGACAGAGGAAACACAGATGTGTGGGGATGTAATTTATATTTAAAAAAATCAGCCTGCAATATCAGAGAACAGAATCACCCACAGTTAAGCCATGAGAGTCAGAGAGTAGTGACTCACACCTTCAATCCCATCATTCAGAAGACAAAGATCTTTCTATATTTCTGTGAGTTCAAGGCTTAACAACCAAACGGTAGTAGCTCACACCTTTAATCCTAACTCTAGGATTATGATGTGGAGTTGAACCAGGAAGAAAAGCAACTGGGCAGGGAAGATATTTAATGCAGGAGGAGCATTCAGTAGGAGTGACCAGCCAGATGAGACTCTCGAAGATAGTATTTACCCTGTTCAACCTGAGAAGTTGGCTGGGTGAGAATTGACTGTGATCTGTTTCCTTTCTCAGATATTCCAACATTTCCCTGATATCTGGCTCAGGGTTTTCATTATGTGCTAACTAGAAGTCATGTAATACAGATGTGCCCCAGCTTCTCTCTCTCTGACCTCTCACATTTCCAGCACCATCAATCCATTATAATTTCTCATACCCTTTACATGTTGCAGGTGCTGCACCTAAATTATGTCATTTAACGCTGTCAATATCCCTATAAGACACAGGCAATCTGTACTGTGACTTTCTGTATTTGCTGGGGGAGGTTGTCAGCATGAAGATTAACTCGGTTTTAGAGTCAGAAGACTTGGGTCAAACCTCACTCCAATATCTGTCTCTGAAACCAGTTATTTAGACACTGTGCACCTTAATTCCTTTATAAAAGTAGTGTTGTGCCTTCTGAGTGCCCAGGATTCAGTGGAAAGTAGAAAGGAGGAGGGAAATAGAAACGATTAGAGTTATAGAAAGCCATACTTTTTAAACAAGTAATTAGTCTAATTTGGCTCTAAGTTGCTGAGAAATCAATATATAAGTATGTGATTATAAAAGGGTCAGTTAAATCAGAAAAAATGAACCTTTGCTCCAGAGGCCATGATTTCCAGTCTCCTCTGTTTCAGATACTAGAACTCTGTGTTCTGAAATGACCACATGCTATAAGAAGAAATCAGTTTTTGTGGGGGAGGTTTACAGTGTAAGAAGTTCCTGCCTGTGATCACAAGTTGGTCCTCACTGCTTTGGGTCCTGATGAGACATCCATATCACAGGAGGCACGTGTGTCTGAGAAAAGCCTCTTACCTCATGTCCAAGACACAAAGAAGAGGGAGGGGAGTCTTTATTGCCCACCATCTTCTTCAAGAGCTTGCCCTGATGTCCTTAAGACTACCTGCTTGGCTCTTGTTTGTTGAGAGAATGTTGTACATTTCTCAACAGCCCCATGCTTGGGACCAATCAGCATTAGAGTGTAGTAATAAGTTTTTGGTTTGACCTTCCCAGCCAAGCCCTGAGGTTCTGACCTGCTGATCCACAGAAGCATACAGATGCTTGTATTAATTTTATGCCAATCAACCTATGGCTCTGGAATATTGCTAGTTAGCTCTTGTTCTTAAACTAACCCATGACTCTTATCCTGTTCAGCCATGTAGTTCAGTATCTTTTCTCAGAACAGCATAGTTGTCCTCTGCATCTGCTGGCTTCTCTGGCCATCTCTGTGACATCTCTGCCCTATTCTTCCTGTTCCCAGAGTTTTCTTAGTCTGGTAGTCCGGCCTACACTTTCTGTCTGCCTTCGGCCAATCAGCATTTTTATTAAACCAGTAAGTGAGACAATTATGTACAATGGAGCAACATAATCCCACTACATTTCCCCCTTTTTTCTTTTTTAAGCAAGAAAAACCCAAAATCTAATATTTTTCCCCATTATCTATAATAACTTATAACCAACACTGTAAACAAACACAAACATCCATAATCCATTTTGTGGGGAATGTGTAGTTCTCTAGACTACTTCCTGTTGAATGGGGGCACTGTCAACCCCATGGAAACCCAAAGAAAAATTAGGATTATGGAAAAATCTTTAGTGGAGTAGTCTGTAAGGCTGGGTCAGCTCAGCCAGTCTCCCCAAAGTTGTTCTGGATATAGAGCTCCAAAAGAAACTGCAACAAAGCTGCCCTGAAATGCTGAATCATCTGGGCTATCCATTTCCATTGGAGACTTTTGGGGAGTCTTCCTTGATCAAACTGTATTTTCTTTAACCTGGAATAAATTCACATCCTCTCATTTTCTGTGGAAATAAGATGAAAATTTCTTCTTCAAAGTAGCATATCTTTTGATTTCAACTTTAAGGTCAACTCATTTACAAAATATATAGGTTGAATTAATCCAGAAGCATTTATAATCAAATGTCTTTTAGCAATTTTTACTACTTCATTTGCAGTAAAAAAATGTTTAAAGAAAAGACAATAACATACAGCATCCAGACATTCTTTGTATTTTCCATCTTTATGTGGCTTACTATTCTTTTACTCTATTTCTTTTTAAAGGATGTTCTTTATCCTTTTCCCCTTTTCTTTTCTCTATCAAGCCTACATATATATATATATATATATATATATACATATATATACATATATATATACATATGTATATATATATATATGGATAACAGAAAGTAACCATCTCTTTCAGTTCATTCTCTCTTATTACACACATATACCCAGTATGGGGGAATAACTAGACTGCTTATGGCTCCATCTATAATGACTGTACAAGCATGAGGACCTGTATTCAGATCCCCAGAACCACAGAAAAAGCTAAGCATGACACACATAAAGGATTTGCCATGTATGGAAGGTATGATGCTCATTCTCTACCCAGTTCATATATATGCCTGTGCATGAAGACTGAAAACCTTGCATACAGTGTACCTCAAGCTTACGTCAAACTGACGGTGTTCCCATATTAGGCTCCCCAGTGCTGCAATCAGAGTATGTCTTCAAATTCAGGTTAGTAATAACATCCCTGACCCTCTCATATGTAAGTGTGTATACATGTGTCTGTAGGTGTGACATCTTGGACATATGCATGTATGTAAAGTTGACTTTAGATGTTATCTCCTATCACTTTTCATCTCAGTTTTGGAGACAGGGTTTGTCCTTTGGAGTCTGCCATTTGGTTTAGGCCACCTGAAGAGTAAGGATCTGCTTGTCTTTGATACCTCAGAGCTGAGGTTACAGATGGGCTGTTGCATATGGCTGCTAGGGATCTGGTCAGAGATTCATAGTTTCACAGCAAGTACTATACTCAGAGAACAGCCTTCCCAGGTTCCAATAGTCACAGTTCTTTGTGCATGTGTGAATGTGTGTGTGTATGATGTGTAGGTGTGTGAACATGTGTGTGTGGGTCAGAGGACAACTTTCAGGAGTTGGTTCTCACCTTCCACCTTGTTTCAAGCAAGGTCTCATGTTTCTACCACTCCTCTGTATGCTGCAGGCTAGCTGGCCACTTGATGCAAGAATGCTAGGGTTCTAGATATGTGATAACTGCATTCGACTTCTTATGTGGGTTCTGAGGGTCAAAGTGAAGTCACCAGGCTTTCACAGCAAGCTCTTTTATCTTTTGAGTCATCTCTTTGGTCCCCAGTAGTGACCTTCTTCATGCTATTGTGCCCCCATAAAATCACCTTGTATGGCTGAAATGCATATTCACAGCAAAATGTCATTATCTTTTTTCAATATTCATGAATAGAGTACCAAATGATAATGTTGAATATGATCAAAGTTATTTTTGTTTTGTCTTGAATGTTGACAGTTGATAACAGGAAGACTTTTTGGAGGAGGAAAAGCGTCAAATAACAGTTTTATGGGTTTTGGACACAAGTAGGCAGCATTAAAGATTTCTGTTTCCTTGAAGTTCAGCCCAAGCATTGCTCATCTCACCTTGGCCAGGGCCGGTTTTGGCTTCCACTGAAACTGCAGAGAGTGGGGGAGGATGCGGGGGAGGGGGGAGATGAGGAGGTATGTTCACAACGGATCCCTGCCTTATCTGGAGTAAAAGACAGTGGCCACAGGTAAATGATAAATGACAGAAAAGAAATTAATCAGAAATAAGTATTAAGACAGGGAAATAACACTGTCTCAGCTTCCTTCTTGGATGCTGCCTAGATCAGGGGAGGTAAGGGACGGAGTGAGAGAGATTTCAGACTGGCCATTGAATCAAAATTAAATTTTGCATAACAAGTCTTTGGAGAGACAATATCTCTGACTGTGGAGTCCTTGCTTTTTCC
Organism: Phyllotis vaccarum; assembly: GCA_033318265.1. NCBI lineage: Eukaryota > Metazoa > Chordata > Mammalia > Rodentia > Cricetidae > Phyllotis > Phyllotis vaccarum. Next base: position 159,668,453 of record JARWLC010000001.1, on the reverse strand, counting down.
GTATCTATAATAAGCACTCATCAGATGTTTACAAAATTAATAGGTTTGTGTGTGTGTGTGATCTCATTCTGTTACCATTCTCCACTGTGCAGAGTTTGACATTCACATTGCCAGAAAATGAGATTTCTAAATCCAAGTTGCATCCTGTCATCCTCCAACTGGGTCAATGTGTTCCATGCCTTCAATCATGTATATGAATGCCCTTTTCCCTAGGCATCTTCAATAGTCCAGATCCACCCCAAGCTCCACCTCTAATTGAATTATGAGTCCTGACACAATTGAAAATCCTTATTAAATGCATAGTGAGTCTTTACTGCTGTAGCAAGGAAGAAAAAGAGAATTTTGTTAATGAAACTATTTCTTTCAGCTAGACATAACAGTTCAATAGAAATAGTTATCAGATGAGTCATTCTTGAGTCATCATCTATGAGGAGAAAATTAATCTGGGTAATAAATTTTCCAGCCTTTGTTCTCAAGTCTGGGATGTTTCAATGGATAGGTTTATTACCCAGGAAATCAAGATTACAATAGTTTTGGTCTTGATAATAGAAGTGCCTTTCAAGGTGAGGAGATACAGCGTGTGCTTGATTATGTAGTATACTGGAGTCAGTCAGATATGTAAAAAATTCCCAGTAAATTATTTGTTGAATGACATAATTTCTGAACGAATAGATTGTAGAGAAAGAGAGAGAGCCAAGTATTCCTTTTAAATTTCCTGTCATAGGAACAGTGCTGGCTTGTGACTGTTGAAAGACGCAAGATTAGGGCTTGTAGGTTTCCTTGTGGTTCAGTGCATACAGTCAGCTCAGTTCTGAGTAAGCTGAGATGCAGATACATTGGATGCTGTGGGGAGTGTGCCTATTATAGAAAAAGCTTGCTTCTGTGAAGGGAACCAAGCTTGTTAGAATTAAGTTTCCTCCCTTCCTTCTACTTGTCTAATTTTCTTTCTTACAAGTTTTTTTGTTTTTCTCTCATAAACATTTCTGGGTCATTGCTTTTAGTGGAACTGTGCTTATGGGCCCATGTGTGTGCGTGTGTGTGTGTGTGTGTGTGTGTGTGTGTGTGTGTGTGTGTGTGTGTGTGTATGTGTGTGTTATCAAAAACGAATGCCAAGTGGCTTCCTCTATTGATCTCACCTTATCCTGTGAGACAAGGTCTTTCATGTAATTTACTAATTGGACAGCCTGGCTGGACAACGCTCTAGGGATCTACTTCCCCCCACTCCCTGCCCCTTCAGCTGCTGCATGTGGCTTTTACAGGGGTGCTGAGGATTGGAATGCAGGTCCTCTGGCTTAGCAGCTGAGCCATCTCTCTAGGCCATCATTTCTAGAACGTTCTGCTAGACACCAAATTTCATGAGAGGAATAGTTCTCGTTCATTGACTGGGTATCATCACCTTGGTCCCGACTGCACAGCAGGTGCTGCTGTCTCATTATCTCACACATTGACAGAGGTGCATGAGTTTGTATCCTGTCATTTAAATGAATTAAGGTTCTTTGGAAGGGATCGTAATTCATTTAAACGACAGGATGCAAACTCGTGCAATAATCAGACAACTGCTAAAAAACCAGATTTTGTCTCTAGTGCAAGTCAATTTTGATATAAAATATTATTTAAAAATCAAATATGTGGTTTATTAAAATAAGACCTTTCTCTTCAGCAAGAATCAATTGAGACATTCAATCCCGTCCTTCTTGCTGCAGTGACCCTTCTAAGCATATGTACTTCGTGTATACAGAGAACAAATTTAACCACACGGGGAAAAAAAGCCTTCAGGTTTCTAAATGTCTGTATTGCAGGAAGAAACAGAAGGCTTTGGAAGGGCCCTTTGGTAATGAGAATGCAAACATCTACTGGTGTCCATTACTGTAACTGCTGCTTTCTCAAGGTGATGTATGATCTCATTTTATCTATCAAGCATTGCTCTACAAATGCAAATTTCCAAAACGACTCTGCTGCTCTGCTTTTAATTCTAATTCTGTCATAACTGAGTGAATGTTTCTTAAAATCTTACAGAGAAACAAAATCAGAATTATAATACACAGTCAAAGGAATATAGAATAATTAAAATAAAAAGTGGATAACATCAAAGGTTGGCAAAGATGTACAGCTATTACGAATCAAAATTAGTGCAAATATTTAAAAAATTATAAAGTTAAACACTACATTCTGATTCATGGCTACATAGTGACAGGAAATGTATGTTCATTTTCTGTAAAAATAGCTGACAAAATCCCTCTGACAGCATGGTATATAATACTTCAGGCTGGGAACTATATAACTATTGGTCAATAATAAAACGATAATCTTATTGGCAAATATATGTATTTCTACATGCTACAATTTGAAAATGAAAACATAGCACACTATTGCCCCATACAGCAGCATAGAAGGTGCTTAGCAAAAGAAGCCCCACCCAAAAATACATGCTTCATGAGCTCAGCCACTGATCTCTTAGGCTTTGGAGAGGATAAAATGAGAAAGCTGATGGGAAAAAAACAGGCATAAAGTTAAGCATTTTATCAACTGAAAAAAGGTAAATGATTGGGACAGATGTTTCAGAAGGAACATGGATGGGTTCCCAACAGCTGAAAGACACAGGGATACATCTTCCACAAGACGCAAATTAATGCCAATGATATCTCACATTGGCCTAAAGATGAGTGTTGGTAATTCCAAGTGTTGGCTAGAAGGCAGCTCAACCAGAGCTCCCATGTATTTCTGGTGTGACCATTAGAGATCTGTTGGTTTGACACATGTAACTCAGAAATTAAATTCTTAGGTGTCTGTATATGTATGTGTGTGTGTGTACCCAATAACCATGTCCATAAAAACACATGTCCATAAATTTTTATAGAAGCTTTTCTCCCAGATAATAGTCCTAGTAACACTCTGAGTGCTCACTCTACAGTGGAATATTTTACAACAATAAAGAGAAATTATCTTGAGATGACATGGACAAGTTTATGTTTCTTTTCGGTTTTATTAATTTTTCAAGTTGTATAGAAAGTAATGGTACCCACTTCTGCTTTCCTGTCACATTCCTCACTATGTCATGTCCACCTTCACTTACAATATCCCCCATGGTCTCCTTCTACCTTCATCCCCCAGACTTCATTCTCTCATATAAGACAAAGCATGTGGCATTGTCTTTCTGAATCTAGTGTACTTTGCTTTGCTCGAACATAATATTCATGGATTCATCCATTTTTCTATAAATGTCTTAATTTTATTATTATTATTTTTTACTGCTAAATAAAGCTCCATTGTGTACATGTATCACATGTATTTCTTTTTAAATTTTTATTGATTCTTTGTGGCTTTCACATCAAGCATTTGGATCCCTCTCATCTCTCTGCCCTCACACATCTACCCTCTGCCCTTGCAACCTCCTTCCTAAACAAAATCAAAATAAATAAAAGAAACCAAGCAAAACAAAGAAAGAAAAGAATCTTGTAGAAGCTGTAGTGTGTTTACCCTTTAGCTCACACATCTTTTCTTGCAGGTGTTCACTGCCACAAGTCACTGGACTGACTTGAGGCCTCTGGTGTCTGCTACACCACTGATAATGGGCTCTCCCTGGGATCCTCTTAGATATCCTGTTGTCTTGTGTAGTGGAGATCCTGCTGCTTTGGCTCTGCAGGTCTGGCCCTTTCTCCTGCTCCAACAGTTCATAGATAAGGTGGGTGCTGCGGGTGGGCCAGTCACAGCCCTGGTTCTGGGCCTGTAGCTGGGTTGGTCAGCCCACTAGCTTTCCCTCATCATCATTACTGGACAAGCTCTCCAACACTGCCTTGGCTAGTTCAGTCAATGCAGCCAGAAGCAAGGAATGGGGTTAATTCTCCTGCTCAGTTCCAGGTCACCCACACACCACCAGGGCCAGCTCTACTGCTTTGTTCAGTAGAGGTACAGGGTTCTTTCTCTAGATGGCTGTGGGGAAATATGAGGGTAGTGGGGGTCAGCTCTCCTGTTCTCATGCCTTCAGGGCTGGCTCACCTATGCACCCAAGAGCAAGGTCAGCTCTACTGTCCTGTCAGGTGAGGTGCAGAAACCTCTCACTTGTGTGCTGCAGGTAGTGAGGAGCAGGGCTATTCTCTTACTTTCATGACCCTCAGGGATAGCTCCCTTGCCTGCTTCAGGTAGCAAGGGGCTGAGTGGGGAGGCCATGTCACAGCTCGGCAGATGAGTTAGAGTGTGGTCAACTCTATTGCTCTCATGCCTTTAGGGCTGGCTCACTTATGTCCACAACCACAGTGTGTGAGGTGCACACCTGTGGTGAGAGGTGGAGCCATCTTTCTCAGAGTAAGTGTGTGAGTCAGTTTTCCCCTGAGGTGTAAGAACAGTTCTCCTGCTGCATTATTCATTTAGGGGGAGGGCCAGCTATCTGAGGGCCTGTAAAGAGTGAGGCTGACTCAGCAAAACATGGTTCCAATGACTTCTTGTGCTAACACAGCCATGAACATCATCACAGATCCCAGTTGTAGTATGACCATGGGCCCAGACATCTCCATGACCCTGTGGCAGTACCAACTACCCAAATCAGTATGGCCCAGGCAACAATATGATCCTCAGACATCAACATGGTCTTAGATGGTTGACCAGACCCCAGTCACCCACATGGCCCTCAGTGGTAATAGGAACACAGGCCTTTGCAAGGCCACAGACCTGGAAATGGCCCTAGGCAGTGGCCCAGGCTTGGACAACACCACAGCCCCTTGTGACAGTGAAGGCCACTCAGATCAGCATAGCCATGACAGTGGCATGGCTCTAGGTCCTCCTCAAGACCACAGGTTGCAGCCCAGAAATTCAAAAGCTTGTGAGATTTAAGTGGGTACCCAGAGAGTCTGAGGATGGAAGCAGGTCACAGAACAGGGAACAAGTGATTAAAGGGTTAGGATCTTCAGTTACTTGGTTCTGTGGCTGGAATGTTGAATTTCCCTGTAGAATCTTATGTTTGAATAGTTGGACCCTTGCTGGTGGCATCCTTTGGGGAGGTTGCAGAATCTTTTGACAAGGGATCTAGCTAGTGGGAATATTGTGTAGGAGTGAAAGCTTCAGCTTTACCCACTGCCTCCAGGTCTGCTAAGGCTTGAAGAGATTCATCAATATTCTCCCAGGCCGTCCCCACCAAGGTGGACTGCACCCTCCCAAGCCATGAGCCAAACAAATCCTTCCTCTCTCCAGCTGTCTTAGCTAGGAATATTTTCACAATAAAGAAAAAAAAGTAACACCCAAGCATCCCGAGGGAAGAGACTGGAAATTGAGGTCAATTTCTGGGCTAGTCATTTAATAGATTGTGGCTTCATATGAAACCTCAATGAAAACTCTAGACATTGGAGCTCAGTGCAGCTCCTTCTTGGCTGCTGATCACACTGGTGTGCAGCATGAGTGATGTTCCTGACTGTAGAGAGACGGAATGTGCTCCAGAGTCCTTACAAATCATGCCCTTTGTGTTAGCCTTCATGGTAAAACTGCAGCTAAGCACAGTGCCTTGGTGAGTCTTTCTGTGAATTATTAAACCTCAGAAGTTCTGGGATCCCGTGCATTATAGTCAGAAGTTTCTGGCCCAACCTAGTGCTGAGGTCCAGACCCACAGTCCTTCATCCCTTAGTTCCAAATAAACATACAGAGGCTTATTATATTAATTACAAGCTGATTGGCCTTTGGCTCAGGCTTATTACTTGCTAACTCTTATATTTTTAATTAACTCCTATTTCTTATTGAGGTTTAGCCACATGGCTTGGTGCAGCCTTCTCATTTCTCTTCCTCTATATCTCTCTAGCATCTGCTCCTCTGTCCTTTCACTTCCTAATCTATCTTCATCTGGTAGCCCACCTATGCTTCCTGCCTGCCTTCTGGCCAATCAGCACTTTATCGAATCAATAGTTACAATCACAAATATGAACAGCGCACAAAATTTCTCCCTTTTTTTCTTTTAAAAACAAGAACCCCAAATCTAATCTCCTTTGTATAGCTTTTTCCCCCTCACCATTATCTATAACAACTTGTAACCAACACTGTAAGCAAAGACAAACATTCATAATCCATTTTATGGGAATGTGGGTGTAGTTCTCTAGACTATTTCCTACTGATTGGGAGATCTGGTAATCTTATGGGGATCCTGAGAAAATTCAGGATTATGGTCAAGATCTGACTAGAGTATTCTATGAAGCTGGGTCACCTCAACTGTCTCCTTGAAGCTGTTCTGGATGCAGAGCTCAGGGGAAACCGCAGCAGAGGTGCTCTGAAATGTTGCCTCATTGGGGCCATCCTATCCCATTGGAGATTTTTCAGGTGCTCTTCCTCAATCAAATCTTATTCTCTTTAACGCTGAATGAATCTACAACCTCTTATTTTCTGTGAGAATAATAATAACAAAACTTCTTCTTCAAAGTAATATATTTTTTTGTCCCAATTTTGAAGTCAAGGCATTTACAAAATGCATAGGTTGAATTAATCCAGCAGCATGTATAACCAAGTATTTCTTAATATCTCTTATTCCTTCCTCAGCAGTCAAATAATTCAAAGACAACATAACATACAGTATTTAGACTCTGTATATTTTCTATCTTGATGTGGGAATGTCTTTCTGTATGCAGTGAAATAAAGGACTGTTTTGGCCATGGCAGGCACTGAGGAAGCAGGCAGAGGAATCGGGGCATAGGTAGGAGGAGGGCAGAGTTAAGGGAGACACAATCCAGCTGCTCAAGATTCAACATGCAAGCTAACACAGGTGAGCCACAGGCCACGTGGCAGGACAGATTAATAGAACTGGGTTGAATAAAGATGAAAGAGTTAGCTAGCAATATGTCAGAGACATAGGCCAAATAGCATGAAATTAATATAAGTGTCAGTGTGTTTCATTGGGACTTTGGGATTGCATAAGAGAGACAGTGGGCAGACCATAGGGCTAGTCAAGGCCAGAAATCTCTGTTACATACATATTTATATATTTTACTTTATTTCATTTTAAAAGCACTTTTCTATCCATTTTCCGTTTTCTTTTCTCTCCCAAGCCTATGTATATTTTTAAACACACTGTAAACCATTTAGAGGGTTTTTTCTTTTTTAATTTTTTTTTGTCTGAATATGTCTTTACTGTTTATCTCTTTCTCTGACCACACCATTAATCTGCTAAGGCATGGATAGGATAAAATGCTCAGTTATGGCGCTATGGCGGCTTGCTCCACATTTACCACCCAAACTCTGGGGAATTTTAGGGTTCACATTGCCACCAGAGTACCACCACTTACTGCTTATGAGCCTGACTTAAGTGTTTGACAGCAGGGTCTCTTAAAAGAGGCTTGTGGTTTTTTGCTGCTAAAGCTGACTCAGAATGCCTCTTTTAAAGAAGCAGCGTTTCTGCTTGCTGCCAGAAAACAGAGCCCATGTAAAAAATGCTGCTATCAAGAAGCTGTGCTTGACCATGTTCCCTTTTTGTCTGTAAGGCAAAAGTATATAGCTCGTGCTTATACTGAGGCTTCTGTGAGGCTTTGGAAAGTAGCTTTGTTGTAGCTTAAGCTGCACACTCAAAACCCATCATGTTGTAACTCAAGTCTGAATGCCACTCTATGTCATGGCCCACTTGAGAGACACAACCAGGAAGCTGTTTTTGTCTCTGTTTCTAAAACTCTTTTTAAGCTTTCTCAGGCTTTATGTGGGTGAATGTGCCTCATGTTAGGTGCCATATTTAACCTGGTTAGATTAGTCAGTAGAGCATGAGACTTTTAACTTCAGGGTCACGGGTTTGTGCCCCACATTGGGTGCCATTTGTAATCAGAAGTTTCTGGCCAGGCCTGGCCCTAAGGTCCAGACCCACAGTCCTGCAACTTCTTAGTCTCAAATAAACATAGAGGCTTATTATATTAATTACAAGCTGATTAGTCTATGGTTCAGGCTTATTACTTGCTAACTCTTATACTTTAAGTTATGTTTATTTCTATTATGTTTAACCATGTAGCTTGGTGCCTTTTGGCCCAGCACAGCATTCTCATCCCCTTCCTCTGTATCTCTGGCATCTGCTCCTCTGCCCTTCTGCTTCCCAACATTCCCTTCATCTGGTAGCCACCTATGTTTCCTGCTTGCCTTCTGGCCTGTCAGCACTTTATTAAATCAATAGTTACAGTCACAAATATTAACAGTGTACAAAAGCATGGTTCCACAGTATTGTACTTATACCCAGTTGCTCTAAAGTGGGCTTGGGACCCTAAAGTGCAGTTTGTTTCAGGAGATATTGCAATCTTATTGAGGAAATTGGCCATCATACATGTGCAAATTCCTGAAGAGGAGCTGGAAAAGAAAAGCACAGTATTTCACTAATTTCCTGAAACCCTAGTGTGGGTGGACAAGTCACAGCTGGAAGGGGCAGTGGAACTGCCTAAGCAGGGCTGCAGAGGGAGGGCCAGTCAATGGAAAATTTCTACCTCAGCTGTGCTTTCCTGAAAGATTGCAGCCAAGAGTTGGAAGGAGGTCTGATTTGACCAGCAAGGCCAGAATTGAGAAGAGCTGGATTCAGAGTAGGGGAAGTAGGGACAAGGAAGAGCCACTACTATACACTTGCCTTTGCAGCTCCCTGTGACCATGATGACTTCCATGATGACTTCATTTAGTCAGCCTTTTTATAATATACAATGTTCTTTTTCGGAAACTTAAACCTAGAATCACACAGAGAAGGGGATTCTGGGAAGCAACTGCAGAGTAGCCAAGTAGACACACTATAAAAAGTACTATATGTACATAAAGGGTATTTGTGACTGGCTTTGGGTTGTTGTGTATTTACATTCACAATACACATATGCTACCCAAAACAAATTTAAATAAATGAGAAAAGAAATTTAAAATTAAAATAAATTAAAAAAATGAGAAAAGAAATGCCACAGGAAGATTAATAGTTACCTGTCTATTTAGAGTATGTATTAGTTACTTTTCTGCTACTGTGGCAACAGAATGGACATTAAAACCATGGCAATTATAGAAGAAAGAGTTTATTTGGACTTACAGTTCCAGAGAGTTGGAATCCATGATGGTGAAGTTAAGGCAGCAGGCAGCTGGAGCAAAATCTGAGGGGGCTCACACCATGTACATAAGCAAGAGGCAGAGAGAGGGAACTGGACATTTTCAAAGTCTAGCCCAGTGACGTACTTCCTATAACCAAGCCCATACCTCCTCCACACAAAAGTGCCACCAACTGGAGGCAAGCTATCCAAATAATAAATCCGATGGGAGACAATTTTATTCAAGCCACTATGGAGTAACACCATGAAGGTCTTTGTTTTTTTTTTTTATATTTATGTATATATATTTATATACATGTATGTGCAAATGTGTGTATATATAATATCTTTGAACACTCATTATTACAGTGTATAGATGATAAATTTACATATTTTATATGTATAAATGAAACTATAAATATTCCTTTATAGCTTCCTCATTTGGTGATAGCTTTATTATTCCTGTTCACCTCAGTTGTCTAGACTATATCACAAATTCTAGTTTATGTGGTTGGAAATTGACAATGCTGTTTCTTGACTTAATTGCAAACAGTGCTGTACCACACACACATTTCTATGAACCATATTTCTAGCAGTAAAATGCCATTTTAAACCTTACGTTTTAATGAGTTCAAATAAACTGTCTCCCAAAGTTTGTGCTAATTTACATGTTTATCCACAGTGTATAATTTTCCTTTTCTGCAAATTTCCTTGTGGAGTAGGTTTATCTTTCCAGTATATTGATTTTTTTTTTTTTTTTACTTAAACATCATGTGCATATATTCTATAATTTTAATTTCTTTTTCATTTTGTTAGTAGTCTTTTGAGTTCAGGAGTTCCTTATATGATGTATTTAATCTTTCCCCTTGTAACTATATTGATTAATTAACTAATATGATATTTAATTATATCCTTAACAGTATGGCTGGATTGGATTTCTGCACTGTAAGGTGAAAAACTTTCACTTAATGTTATAAACATGTTTTATACTTATGTTTTCAAACCACATTTGATGTCAGGAATATAGTGCATTGTGACTCCACAGGGAGAGGGCCAGAGAGGCTTCAGGTTTGCTACTTCCCACATTCTACCCAGTAAGCATCTTCTGGCTGATTTTTATGTTTCTTTGCTAATGAATCACAGTCATAAATGTAACAGCTTCCGGTGAGGTCTATGGTTCTTCTAAGGGCAGTTTTGGGAACCATACAGACAGCAGCTGCTGTCACTGAATCCTTGTCGTGAAAGAAGGTATGAGTCCAATATTTTTCTCTCTTCCCAGCTGCACAGCCAATGTCGCCAGCACCACCCCTCCCCCCAGCCTTCCCCCAAGCCCCACCCCAACTTGGAAGGAGAGCTTGGTCATGCACTAAGGTTCGAAAGTTGTTTAGAAATAAAATATTCTAAAAAAGAGACCCAACTGCCTGAAGAATTTTGAGACTGGTTGAAATACAGAGGATGAGGATTGGGGTGCTTCTTGAAGCCCCATTGACAAGTCAGTATTGTTCTGAAGGAATAAGTAAGGATCTATGAGTGTTGCCACATCCGTGTCTCCCTCAGTCTGTCTCCACAGCTATGCGGTCCAGGCCTCCCCGCCCCCACCCTACAAGGCTACCAGCTTTGCGCTCTCAAATAGGACACAGATTAGATTCCTATGGATGACCCTGAAGCTATCACAAGATAGGGGCTTGTCTGGGAGTTTTGCTTTATTTCCCTGTCTTATTTTCTTTTCCCAGGCCCCGTTCTGAATGCCCTCTTGTTATTTATTGCATAACAGGAATGTTTTTCTTCATAGCCTCCATGTATATAGGCCCAAGAACTCTGTACTTCACCTCAGGCTGCATGAGGTTTTCCTGACAGCTTCACTGCCTTGTTTTGATACTTAATCAAAAGCTCACCATGCGTATTTATGTAAGTACCATCTAGAAGCTAGGAGGTCATGTCTTCCAGAAAGTCATGGGACAGAGCAGCTTTTTTGACCCATTCTGTCAGGGTTGGGAAGGCCTGGCTCAGCTTCTTTAATTGCCACTCTCTCTTCCTTTCCCCCTTCCTTCTCTTCAAGCTGTGAGGACAACACATTTCCTCAGAAGGCCAACACATTTTTTTTTCCTGTCTGCAAAGGACACATTCCAAAGAGGGCAGATTCTAAAAGTCTAGAAATTTCTTTTTAGCTTCTCTTTTCTTTCTGCTCCAGGAGTCCCACCTACCTTGGCCTTCATGCACCCACATGCTTGTTCCCAAATTTTCCCAGGCTGAGGTTTGGCCCCTCTGTCTCCAAAGTGACAACTATTCCATCAACCCTGCATTCCAAAACCCCTGCCACAGGGGATGGAGAACGGCCAAACGCTCCAAGCAGCTTAAACTGAAGAAATGCTCGTGAACCCAAGGACAAACTCCAGCTAAGTGGAGAAAGCTCAACTCCAGCCACAAATGGCTACTCAAGTTTGATTCAGTTGAGATCTTTACAGAGCTGACAGCATAGTTCCTAGGTTGTGCTAGCCACATTTCAAGTGTTCAACTGGACAGTGCAGGACCCAAACATTCCCACCACATAGAAAACCCATAGACCGTGACAGTCTATAATAATCCTTCTTCACTGAAACTGGGTTCTTAAGAGTCTAGTTCTGAGCTGTCTTGGGAAGCCTGGCTCTCTTTGTGACTAACAGGGTTCCTACGGCTCTGCCTTCTCTATGGTAATGAGAATTTGCTTTCACCTATTTGGTCCATATTCTGATACAGAATTTTATTCTCAGATTCTTGATGGAAATCTGCATTGTGGGTCTTAACAGAATTGCTAAAGTGAGAATGGGTGCCATCCTCTGCCAGTGCTGACAATCCAGTAGATTTAAATTTAAAAAAAAATGCATATGACTGTGCAGCAGAAAGTCTAGGGATCTTAAAGGAACAGCCTTATTTTCATATTCAGTAAATGACCATGTGCACAAGGCTTAGCGGAGCAGTGTTGTAGTGCCAAGTCTGTTTATGAACAAGGGCTCTGTGCATGTCTTATGTCTCAAAGTTATCCCGGGAGGAACATCCGTGGGAGGTAACAGCAGGCCATGACTAACCTCCACCAGTGATGCTCAAGTCAGCTCCCTGCATCCTGCCTTCTGCACTCTGCTCCCTTTTATAGGCCATCCATACAGTGTGGTGACATTTTTATTTTGCTGCCCAGTGATTTCTAGATTTGCTCCATCCTGAGTTCCTCCCCTGGGGTGATGCTCCACAGCTCCGATAGCTTGAGCAGGAAGTGCAATGGCATTTCCTGGCATCTCTCCTCAATTGCTCTCCAGCTCTTTGCTTCTCTTTTGGCTCTAGATTTTGCAGTGTTCCTGAGAGCTCTTGGAGCAGTCAACAATTGCCTGAACACCTGGCAGAAGACACAGAGTGAAATGACTGCCCCCTGAAGACAAAGGGTGTCTTCTGTCGTGGATTTACTCAACTTTCAAGGCTCCCTCCTCAGCTTCTGGGTACCAGCTGTGGCAGGTTCTGTGAGTGCCTGCTGTCCAACCAGAGAGGGATGGAGGTCACTGCTTCCTGCAAATGGCCTGGCTGGACTTTTGAGGATCACACATTGCCTTGGAGTGATGGGCTGGCCAAGGATGCCACAGGGATAGCCTGTCAGATTAGAGCTGAAGGGACTGAACAAGGTTCCCAAAACACAGCCTCACTTAGGAGCTTCCTTTCTGCCCAGGGAACCAAGGTAGTGCCGGAGCCTCTCCCAGCCTGGGGAGGAAGTGAAGGTCTTCCAGAGAAGCTGGAATGTGGTGCTCTGACTGTGGTGACGAATTGCTCAGATTGGAGGTGACTGGTGTTGGCTGCGTGCTGAAGACCATCTTCCCCCTATTATTACCACACTCGGTGGAATGACTTTCCCAGTTGCTTACTGCATAGTTGCCGTGATCCAGCTCTGCATTCTTTTTATATTTTTGTAATATTAAAAGAAGATTTTCCCAACATAATATTTTTTATTGATTATTTTGGAATTTCATATCATGCATCCTGATCACATTCACTTCCTAGTCTCCCCAGGTGAACTTCTCCTCCAAGAAGACAAAGAAGGAAGAGGAGGAGGAGGAGGAGGAGGAGGAGGAGGAGAGAGAAGATACCATAAGCCTAATTCGTGTTGTCCATATACTCACTGGAGCATGGTCGAAAACTGATTCCTTCCCCCGCAACCCCTGCAGAAGCCCCCAGTTGTGGAGAGCTACATTTCAGCATCCTTATCACAATTTTAAAAAGCTCCCTTTAGTGGTTTGCTGTCTAGGATGTTAATTTAGGGAGTGGGGGCGTGGGCATAGCGGTTGCCACAGAAGCCTTCTGTGTCCGTCTTTCTCAACTGTGAGGCTGCAGTTATTGATACCACAAAGTAGTTTTCATGCCTTTTATACAGCAGGAGAACATTTCATGGACTTCCACAACGTCTCTGATATCAGAACATGCCATTGATCTCAGCGTGGTCTCCGGTGGCAGTACAGACCATGGACCTGAACAGGGGGCCCTCTGTCATAGCACAGGCCATTGGCACCATCCTAGACCTGGGCGCAGACCAAGGACAGCAACATGGCCTCTGGAGTAACACTGGCCATGGACACCAATATGGTCTCTGGTGACAGGCTGGCCCACAGAAATCAACATGGCCCTCAGTAGTAGCATGGACCACAGACACCATCATGATCATCGCCAGCATCATATGTCGTGGACATCAACATGGCTTCTGACAGTAGCCCAGACATGGACATCTGCCTGACCTTCAGTAGTAACATGGGCCACAGACGTCAACACAACCCCCAGCTGCGGCAAGATGGGCCCCAACACAGCTTCAGGCAACAGCACAGATGACAGACATCCCTGTGACCATCAGTGCTAACATGGGCCGTGTGTGTGTGTGTGTGTGTGTGTGTGTGTGTGTGTGTGTGTGTGTGTGAGAGAGAGAGAGAGAGAGAGAGAGAGAGAGAGAGAGAGAGAGAGAGAAGAGAGAGAGAGAGAGAGAGAGAGAGAGAGAGCATACCTATATATGTGCACATATGTACAGATGCTCATGGAGGCCAAAAGAGGGTGCTGGATCCCCCGAGACCAGAGTTACAGGCAGTCATAAGCCACCTGATGTGGGTGCTGTGATTCTGACTCTGGTCTTCTGCAAAAACAGTGAATGCTCAGTGATCCAAAAGATCAGCCGCAAGGTACCCTGCAGCAGATTCTCCTACCCCATCTTCCTGTGTGTGTATCTGAGCCTTGTTTTGCTTGCTGGTTTACACAATTCTGACCACCACCCTCTTCGATTCCACCTTCTCCCCTATCTTTGTCTCACTGGAGACCTTTGACCGATCTGTTTTCTGAAGTGGTGGCATTGAATCACTGCCATTACCAACAATACATGTCGAGAATTTAAGTTTCAAAGCAAAGGCAAGCAAACCAAAGACAAGGGAACAGAAAAAATCTAAACTGTTCACTTGTCACGGTGTCACCATTACCAAACCAGGTCCTTACACTTACAGCTCAGCCTGCCAGCCGCTGGAGTAAGCTCTGTGAGAGAGTTTACTCATGAAGTGGCTAAGCTATAGGCACAGGAGGAGGGCAGGAGTTCAGCAAGGGTTCAGAGCTGTCCGTGGATTGGAGCAGGGTGAGTGGGGCATGAGGAAGGCAGGAGAGGGGAGGCAGTTAGAGTTGGCACATGTATAGTCAGTCTTCCCAGCCTCCCAGAAGTCATGTGATTAGACAATGGTGGTGCTTCTCACACTAAAGAAATTGCCCTTTGGATATTTGTACCGGTCTGAGTGAAGAGGCGATGGCATCAAGAAAAGCAACCTTCAGGTCTCTGGAAAGCAACATACCTGATTCTCACTGAGATACACATGTCAGGGGTGTCACCTGCAGCAAAGCCAGTGCGAGGCTTATAAAAGATTGCTTAGCTATACGACCTCTAAAGTTAGTGGTTAAAAAAATGTCAAGTGTGAACAAGTGTCCCAAAGCAAAGTCTAGGCGGTTCTTTCAGGTTTTCATGTAGTTTGATTAGGCCCTGGCTGGTGAAGGCAAGGATTCTAAGGCTTTTGACCTCAGGGCCATATTTATACAAAACCACACAAAGGTGGCACTCAGCCAGGAATAGATATATAGAACATTATTCCACTACTTACTTTGGGTTTCTTGACATCTGGTGAGAGATATTTTGTGCTGATTCATAACACACACACACACACACACACACACACACACACACACACACACACACACACACACACACACCTTCCCTGGAAGTCCAGCATTAATCACCTGGCCCATGTTGGATATCCATATCAACACTGTGCTGTCCTAACCTAAACTGGCCCTTGTGACTCTGTGTTTCCTACAGTTGTCTGTTTGCCTTCTATTCTTGACTGTCTTACCTGCTAAGTCAATCTCTAATCATTGTTGATTGCTCCCTTTTCACCATGTTCTTGGAGCCTGATCTGCCTTCCATAACTGGTTTTCCATTTAAGGTCTTTGCTTTGTCATCGGGATGAACTTCATGGCAGAAAGAGGAAAACCCTGTGCCTGGCTGCTGGAGACAGACTGGAGGAAGGGAAGATGCTCACTGTCAGTTCAGTGGCTACTTCTGATAAATACTGGTTCACAGCAGACGGTGGAGTCTCCTGGTTTCATCCCAGCTCAGAAAACCAACTAGAGAATGATTCCATTTAATAATTCTCAGCAGAATGGGCAGAACTCAGGGTAGAGCTCCCATTTATAATGTTGTGGACATCAGGTGTTACAAAGTATGAGGGATAGTCCCATGGTCAAATACAGGGCATGCTGGGCCAGCAGTTAGTCACACTTCTGTTGCAGCTTTCAGAGATTGTTTGTCCTAGTGCCATTGATTAAAACCTTGACATTTTAATGCTCTACATGCCAACCTCCCCGGACCTTTTTGTAAGTGATTAGTTTCCATTTCCCAAAGTGAGAATTCTATAGTGCATTTATCTCTGGGGTCCTCATCACAACATCTCTCTCTCTCTCTCTCTCTCTCTTTCTCTCTCTCTCTCCTTGAAACAGTTTTCTCTGTGTAGCTCTGGCTGTCCTGGAACTCACTCTGTAGACCAGGCTGGCCTTGAACTCAGAGATCTGCCTGCCTCTGCCTCCTGAGTGCTGGTATTAAATGTGTCTGCCACCATCCCCTCCCTGGCCATTATAGCATCTCTTCAGGGACATTGTGAAATTCTAATGGATAGAAGATGGGTGAGAATTGGTGCCTTGGCAAGAGCAAGGAGGGCCTACATCAATTTGCATAGAGCAGGGTATCCTAGGAGATAGGCTGGCCTCTCCAGGGCCAACATGCAGTTCAATTCATAGGCCTTGGGAACAAGGATATCTTCCTAAGTCAGGGCTGGGGGCAGCACAGTGTCCTTGGAGGTGAATCACAGTCATGGGACAATTTCAGGAAGACTGAGATATTCACTTGTTTGGACAGTGGATTCTACCCGGTTCTCTCTCAAGACAGATGCAAACATGTGTGTGTGTGTGTGTGTGTGTGTGTTTGTGTGTGTGTGTGTGTGTGTGTGTGTGTGTATGTGTGTGTGTGTAATAACGCTGAAAAAGTTGAGTCACAGCAGAGGCCTTGCTTCCCATGTTCCTTCCATTCCCAGGAAGCCTTAAAAACCCTCACTAGCTGTTATGATCTTAAAGCCAGGGTAAAAATTCAGTGCTATTTATACTTTGAAGTTGCAGAGTCGAGTCCAGGTCAATTTTTAAAATTTGTTTTTCCATACAATACATTTTCATCATGTTTTTACTCTCTTCCAACTGCTCCAAGATTCCCCACCTCCCTACCCACTCAGCTTTATGTTCTTTCTTTTTCTTTTTCAAAAAAAGAAACAAAAACAAAAAAGGAACAAAAACAAACCCCACAAAGCAGTAAAAGACCAATAAGACACACACACATACACATACATATGCATAAACACACATATACCCATACACTCACACACATACACACACACATACACACACACATACACACATGCGCACACACATACACACAAACATATACACGTGCACACACACATACTCACATATGCACAGACACACATGCACACACACATATATACACACATACACACATATATACATGCACATACACTTGCACTCACACATACAAACATGTGCACAGACACACACATACATGTGTTCACACATACACACATGCATACACATGTGCACACATATACACGCATGCACACCCACACATACACACATGTACAAACACACACATACACACATATATACACACATACATACACACATATATACACACATGCACCCACACATACACACGTACACACACACACATACACACACATGCACAGACACACACACATACACAAGTATACACACACACACACATGCCTAAACCAAGCAAAAATAAAACACGTGAATGTGGTTAATATACCCATCCAGAGCTCCTCCAATGAAGACAACTGATTTGTCCTTTGCTAGCTGGTATCAACTGCAGACACTTCTTGTTAGGAGTGGGGCTTTGTGTCTCTTCCTACTTCTCAGTGCTGGGACCTGGTCTGACTTGAACCTGTGGAGGACTTGTGCATGCTGCCATAGTCTCTATGAGTTCGGCATCAGTCCTGTTGCGTCTAGAACACACTCTTTTTTTTTGATTCATTAATCATCTCTGGCTCTTACAATTGTGCCTTTCTTTCCATAAAGATCCCTCAGCTTTGAAGGGGCTGGTCCTGATGAATACATCCTATTATGAACGAGTGCTCCAAAGTCTCTCACTCTCCACGTTATTCAGTGGTGGGTCTTTGTATCATTCTCTGATGTGGCCTGAAGGAGGCCCTGACCTATGGTGTAGCAGATGTTCTTAGGGATCATTCATTGCAATGGCAGTAGCTGGAGCAAGGTCATTAGGTTCCTAGAATTAAAGCAACTTCTTTTCTAAATGTTTTTTCTTCCCAGTAAAGGCAGCACACAGGAACTTTATCTATTACCTGCCATTTCTTTAGCCACCATTTACCTTGTTTACCCAGCTACCCCTGGCAATGGCTAACTACCGTCCAAAAAGGGAGATTTTCAGCCTGGATTTCCCTTTTCTTCATCTGCTCTATAAGTGACCAGCACCAGGCTTTGTGTTTCTTGAATAAGTCTCTGCGGTCATCAACCCCCTCAATACACTGTAGGTTCCTTTCACCAGCTTTACAGGGAGCATTGGCAGTAACACTCTGAAGCAAGAGACTAGAACCAGAACTTTGCTGGACTTACCACAGTGAGTGGTCATTTGGTTCACAGGTGTGTAAAAATCTGAGCAGAGGACTTCTGGTACCAGATGTTGGACATTTGTGTATCTGTGAGATGAGCACCCAGAGAGAGCAAGTTGGTTGTTGGCATGAATGGACGTTGGCAATAATATCTAATGTCACAGATCCTAGAAAAGGAAGTGGCTCAAACAGATGTCACTAGTTAAGTCTAGAAAGGCTGAATGGGTGGGGGTGGGTGGTGAGGCATTGGAAATTGTATTAAAATTACAATAAAAGACTGTGCTTGTGAAAGGATTAGGAAAAGTTAATTGCTGAATTAGTCTCAAGTCAAAACACAGCCTCTTCTAAAGCTGGTGGGCCAAGGCTGTTTTAAACCAGGCAGGGTTCTAGCCTCTGCCACATTAGGTCACTGTGGTCACCTACCTTGGCTAGAGCACTCAGGGATGCACAAAGATCTTCAGAGTGCTCTCTGGGAGTCTGTTATGGTTTTGCATTATTCAAATAAATCCCACTTTTCTATGACATTATATCAGGAAGTGAGAGGTATTCAGATTTGCCCATTATAGTTTATAGAATGACCATTATCCATAAAGCATATGAACAATGTGCAGTCGGGGTCAAGACAGAGGATGGAAGGTGCTCTAAGTAGAAGAAATGCTGTGAGATGGTCTTTCTATACACTATGAATATGTGTTGCTATGATTGGTTAATAAAGAAGCTGTTTTGGCCAATGACAAGACAGGTTAGAGGCAGGTGGGGAATCCAAGAAGAGATGCAGGAGAAGAAAGGTGGAGTTGAGGTTGTTACTGTGAGCCATTGCCTGGGAAGCAAGATGTAATGGAACAGGTAAAGCTGTGAAGTCACTCAGAAAGACATAGATTAATAAAAATGGGGTGAGTTAAATTGTAAGAGCTAATTGGGAATAAACTTGAGCCGTAGGTCAAACAGTTTGTGATTAATATATGCCTCTGAGTAATTATTTTAAAAGTGGCTGTGGGACTGCACGTGGAAGAGATTTATCTGGACTCCAGGGTTAGGTGGGACCCAGAAACTTCTGGCTACAAAGAAATTTAACACCCATTTAATCAAAGTCATTGGCTACATATTTTTAAAGATGTGTGTTTTTCCTCCTACTTCATGTTGTTACTATTAAGTGTAGGATATAGTAATGCCGCAAAATCCTGTTATACATACTTTTAAGTCCCCATTTTGCAAATGAAAATGGAGGTTTGAAGAGCACATGTGACTTGTCTAATGTAAAAACAAACAAACAAACAAACAAACAAACAGAATTAGTGAACAGGTTTAATAGCTGAAACTTTTCTTTTCCAGCCCCAGGCTTTCCTTATGTCCTCCAAAATTCTATGTTAACCTTCCCAGGACTGTGTGACATAGAACATCTGGTTAGCACTTCCCACCTTTAAAATGTATTCTCTGAGATTCTTTTTATTATTGAAATATATTCATTTATTTTATATACAAACAATCGTTTCCTCTGCTTCCTCCCCTCCTATCTCCTCGTCACCACCTCTTTGCCCCCGCAACCCACCCTCCTCTGTTTCTGTTCAGAAAGAGGTAGGCCTCCTACAAAGCATGACATATCAAGTTGATATGACCAAGCTCTTCCCCTTGTACTGAGGGGAACAAGCCAACCCAACATGAGGAATAGGTTTCCAAAAGCCAGTCAAAGTGTTAGAAACAGGCTCTGCTCCCACCGCCTAGAGTCCCACAGATAGACCAAGATACACAACTATCACACATATGCAGAGGGCTTAGAACAGTTCCAGACAGGCTCCCGAGCTGTCAGTCTGTGATTCCTATGAGCTCCTGTTAGTTGTTTGTGTCTTCCCTTGTGATAACCTTGACCCCTGTACAATCCCTCCTCCCTTTACTCAACAAGATTTCCCAAGCTCTGCCTAATGCCTGCCTGTGGATCTCTGCATCTGGTTCCATCAATTACTAGAAGAAGGCTCTCTCATGACAACTGGGGCAGCCACCAATCTGATCACAGGAGTTGGCCAGTCCAGGCTACCCACTCACCATTGTTAGAAGTCTTATCTGGGGTCATCATAGTGATTTATGGGAGTTTTTCCTGCATCAAGCCTCTGTGCAACCCTGAAATGTTCCACTATCAAGATATCTCTTTCATTACTCCTCCCCCATTCATGCCCAACCTGATCCCTCATGTTCCCATTCCTACCTGTCCTCATTACCCAGGAGATCTCTTCTATTTCCCTTATACACATATGTGCATACACTACCTACATCCCTCTCCATATGGTTCTTGATTATTTGAGTTTGGAAAATGATAAGATTTCTAACAGAAAATAATAAGATGGCATGAACGTGGGACTTGGGACAGTGATAGATCACATGTACCTGTAGCCCAACAGATCAATTTTACAATTTCTCTCCATGCAGATTTTCAGTAATAATCACAAACTAATCAATAATAATTGTTGTTTTCTTCATGCATCCTTTAATTTAAAAATACTTCAAATCACCCATTTCAGTTTAAAAGAGTGATGCATATTTGATAAAAATATGTTTAAGGTGTGAATTGCAATTTGCATATACAAACAAAACCATTACACTTTGAAATATCCATGCTACTTAGCTGCTTTACAATTTAAACACAACTTTTCATCAGAGCGCTTACATGTAACCTTAGCACGGAGGAGACAGAGGCCAGAGGACAGGGAGTTCAAGGACAGCCTGAGCTACACAGCAAAATCCTGTTTCAGAATTCAAGAGGACAAGGGATGTAGTTCAAGAGCAAGACTTGAAGAATAAGACTTGCACCAGGTGGTGGTGGTACACGCCTTTAATCCCAGCATCCAGGAGGCAGAGGCAGGCGGATCTCTGTGAGTTCAAAGCCAGCCTGGTCTATAGAACAAATTCCAGGACATGCTCCAAAGCTACACAGAGAAACCCTATCTCAGAAAACAAAAATTAACATAAATTAAACAACAACAAAAGCATAAGACTTGTTTAGAACATGGACAAAAACTTGTTAGATTATTAAATAATAAGAGTTTTAGAAATTAAACACAAATTCAGCTCCTGGTAGCTACAGAAACAGCAGCTGAAACAACTAGTCTGGTTTCTCCCTACAGACTTCCTGTTCTTTGAGTCTGCTGGGTAAAGGCAGACATGGGTAGCTGCACAGGATGCTGGGTAAAGGCAGACATGGGTAGCTGCACAGGATGCTGGGTAAAGGCAGACATGTGTAGCTGCACAGGATGCTGGGTAAAGGCAGACATGGGTAGCTGCACAGGATGCTGAGTAAAGGCAGACATGTGTAGCAACACGGGATTGGAATGAAGAACAGCCTGCTAGTGCAAAGGATCAGGAAGGGCTATGTAACAAAAGAGGCAGGGCAGGTGTGTGTCAGGACTAAGATAACAAGAGGTACTTCATGTGTTCTGTGTTCATGAAGGATAAGTCTCAAAGTTGTATTGCTAGGCAGCTTACTTGCACATTACTAGGCTTTAAGAGCAGCCATCACACAGCTTAGGAAGCAATCTAGTGAAAAGGTTTAAGAGAGAGAATATTTTTTAACACAGACATTGCTTAGAATTGCTGGTACCTATGATGATAAGTAGATACTTTTTCAGTATTGACTTTTTTAAACAATAATTATTTCAGTCACTTATATTTATATGGTAAAGTGTGATGATTTGATATTTGTGTATAATTTGTGTATAATCTAATTAGGATAGTATTTACCTTAAAGATTAAATTTCCGTCTCTGTGCTATTACTTTATGTATGGTGATTTCCAGTTACTCCCAGTTTTAATGAGATATGTAACAGATTGTTGTGAATCATAGCTGTGAACACTGGAACTTAGTGGTTCCATTTAACCTTGGTTATGGATTTTTTGTAGTTTGCTTCTGTGTTTGGGGTTTATGGGTGGATTATTGTTATTGGTGTTTATTTGGTAAGGTTTTGGGGTGTGTGTGTGTGTGTGTGTGTGTGTGTGTGTGCGCGCGCGCGCGGCGCGCTATGTATCAAACAGGATAGCTTCAGATATCCCACATACCTGCCTCAGCTTCTCAAGTGTTAGGATTACAGACCTCTGACACACAAACCCAGCTTAACTTTATAATATATAAATTTAACCATGTTTTAATCCTTTATAATCTATAGATTTCTCTCTGAAGACTACTCCTGTTGTTAGCTTTTGGTTTCAAACTGCCTTGAGGAACCCCACATTGTTTGGGGGTGTCTATTGCACAAACTCTATTTGGTATTATAGTAAAAACCTGGAGCCAGATATTGGGAAAAAGCTGAAATATCAGAGAGACAGAGAAACAAGCCACAGCCACTTCTCACCAAACCGACATCTCAGGCCAAAAGGGATAGATAGGCTCTGTCTCCAAGAATCCTCAGACTCAGTGAATTGAGTCCTTGGCTGAAAAGGTGTGTGCTACCTCTGCCTGGCTCTGTTTGTCCTTGAACTCACAGAGATCCTTTGGATCTCTGCCGCCTCAGTGCTGGGATTGAATACATGGATCCCCATTCCCTGATCTTTATGGCTTGGCTCTGTGGGTGGCTCTGTCCTCTGATATTCCAGACTACTTTTATTAAATATACAATATATCACCATAAGTGTCCACTGTCACCATTTAGGAAATGCCCATACTGTTAGGAAGTGTCCTCGTTTTAAGAGAGAGCTAGGTTTTGGGGGGACAATTCTTAGTTTTGGAGTAAAGTGGTTCATGTCTTTGCAGAAGTATGAGGTGGGAAAGCAAAATTGCTCTCACAAATGCAAGTCTGATTTGAATTGCAAAACAGGAGTGGGCACCCCCAGCAGGTGTTTGTGTTTTGTGGCAGGCACATTCCTTGAGGGTCATTCCTGGATCAGCTCTAGGAGCCTCTGGGAACCAGAGGGCAGCAGTGAAAGATGAAGGACTCATCACACAGTGGTGCTTTACCAGCCTGTCAGAGATGAGTGGGATGGATGTGGTGGGTACATAAGGAACATCATGTTGGCATCAGCTGTCACATTGTCCTCTGAGCCTGCCAGGGATGACAGCAAGGAACAGTTCCATAACTGCACAAATTATAGGAAGAGACAGCTTGTGAACACTTACATGAAATTTGGAAAGACTGGGGGATGTATTGTTCTTACTCATAAACTGCTTTCTTAAGTTAATGTCCAAGGAACTGGTGCCAAGTAAAGATCTTGCCAGATGTACTTTATCGAATGGGAAAGATAATATGTGGTTATATTTTATGACTGTATTCAACAGGCCACAGGTGTTTTAGAGAGTTTTCTTTTACAATGTTATCTTTCTGATTAGATATAATAAAATCATTATAGAAATCATAGAAAAATATAAAGAAATAGCAATTACTCACAATTTATTTCTCAGAATTAGTAGCGATTAACACTGTAGTGTAAAAAGCTGTAGGCTTAAACATGTCAACCTGTTGCTAATTATTCTGTGTAAACCCTTTTAATTCACACATGTTATTTCCTTGGGTAATTATCATTTATTCATGCTGTGCCATCTATATCACTGGGCTTTTATACTTTTAATTTTATGAAGCAACAGCTAACACCGTGACTAACCCCACGGTAGGTAAGTCCCTCTGTTTCTGAATGCTTCCTCAGCACAGTTCAGATCATAGGGTTCTCGGGGTCTGTCATAAACCTTTGGGACTTTCATTTTATGTTTCCTGCTTGCTCCCATGACAGAGATTTCAGCTAACTTATCTCCCATCATAGTACAAAACAAAGCTCTCCTCCCTCCATCCCTGCAGTTTTCCAAGCCTTCCCATTTCTAATGGAACAAGACTCCACTTGAGAATTGCTGAGGGAAACAGTTTCCAGCCTCACTGAATCAGAACCTGCACTGTCACAAATGTCTCCAGTGGTTCTTGGGTGCATCAAGCTTTGAGAAACATTGAATCAACCCCCCCATCCCATGATAAGATATGAAATATCAACAGAAATAGCCATCTATATGTGACTAAAAAAAATAAAGAACAATGTTTCCCCCTTAGAGGATTTAAAAAAAAAAGAAAGTTTATTTTTTCCTGATAATTATAAGCAGGTTGTATTCATTTGAACCAAATATGGGACTTTTGGGAGCTATTTCCACATATGGTGGGGTTGTGGTTGGGATAAGGCAAGCAATAACTCTTGTCCACCCTATCATAGTTTACTGCTTTGAGGGATACTGTTTTCATGTCTCCATCAGTCAGTTCAGAAAATTGTACATATGTGATGTACCAGATCAGGAGAGTTGAGATAATAATTTCACTTAGGGTTGTCAGGGGAGACCACTGAATTTCTACAGGTTCATGGTGGGGGTCTTGAGTATAAAGAGCAAAAAAAGCAAAGGAATGTGACACACACATACACAAAAACACTTATGCACAGCACACACACATAAACACACACACACACACATATGTTTGCATGCATGTTTTCATACACACAGGCTCATAAACACATATACACCACACACATACACATTAAGACACACACATTTCCTTTTGGAATGGTAGAAAGTAAAATAATGGCATAAACATCCTAGAAAGTCAGATTGCTGGGAATGTAAGATGTGTTGTAATTTTTCAGCATATTGTTTAGAATCAACAGGAAAGGATCCCAGACAGAGAGGGTCAGAGGGGAAAAAGGCTTGACAGTACCCTTAGCTCCAGGGGGCCTTGGTCAGGGTGGCTGACAGCAGGAAGGCTTTGGTGGGAAAAGCCTGGGGCTCAAGTGGGGTGGCAATGAGGAGTGTCAGGAGCAGAGGGTGGGGGAGAAAGCTGGTGCTTCTCAGTTGTGAGAAGAAAAAAAGCAGAGGAGCTGCTTAGAGTGAGTAGAAGCCTTAGCAAGCTATGAGGGGAAAGAGAATGCAGGTCTAGGCGGAGCTAGCTGGAGGAACTTGGAAAGAAGAAATAGGTGCTTCTGGGGGAGTAAAAACCAAGTGGATTCAGGGAGAGTCTGGGCAGGAACTGAAGAAGTGTAGGCTGAAGCAAGTGATCTACGTAGAAACGTGTTTGTTTTTACAGTTAATTAGTTAATATTGTTCTCAAGATAAATAATTTTAAGTTTGTGAAGAAGGCAACCGAGAAGTGTTTGGGTGAGCAAGACTGAATTGAGAAGCCCTCCTCAGAGGGTCTGGTGAGCCCACCAGATCAGGGAGTGAAGGAAGTTGAGTCACACGCCTTCCTCCCCTAGGTTCCTTTTGGGAATTGTGGCGGGCTACGGTGGTAGACTGAGGCCATGCTTTTGTTGCAGAACCGAGATGGTCTGGGGAAAGCCTGGAAGAGCTTTTGACCTAGAGCTAAGGATTGTGGTTTTCGGTCAGCAGGACCGGCAGGAGTCCCGGTGGGAGACTCACCAAATGAAAACAGAGGTCCAGTGTTGAACAAAATTCCAGTGCTGGATAACAGCAAAAGCCCCAGTGCTGAAGGGCAAGACCCTTGCAGAAGGGAAAGGCCTGGTCATGATGGAAGGTAAGGGTCCTGGTAATGGTAATGGATGTAGAGGGCATGGCAGTAAAGGAAGAGAATCCTCCCACATCAGGACCATTCTCAATGATCTCTCAGTCCTGGGTTTTAATACCAGGTGTGACAGTGTATGTCTAGACAGAAGAGGTATGAGAGAGGTGTTGAGTCAGCTCAACCTTCAGACAAGAGGTTTGTTACTGATACAGCCAGCTCCTGAGACAAAGCAAAGTATGTTCTTTGGTAGAGAGAGGAGGCAGAGAGAGTCTGGTTATGTGACATGTGTATGTGACAGAGGTAAGGGCAAGGAGCATACATTACTACTTGGTGTCACAGGAACCACTCTTTGTCTGGGTGTGGGAGTGAGGATTGGTTAATGTGTGATCATCTTGCACAGGGGTCTCTCACCCCTCCTGCAGTGAACTGGCCATTTAGGGTCTAGGTATCTGTAAAGCCCCAGACTTCCCTGCTTATGGAGCATGACATTTACACCAGGTAAAGCCCTTTGGAATATAAAGTAGACTCCCAGCTTCTACCAAACTAAGGATGTCATAGACAGCATCCGAAATAGTAGCCAAGATCTCCCTGCTTGTCGTGAGGATCTTTTGTTCCAAACAATATCTTACGAAGTGTCTTGATTTATGATGTTTGCATTGCCATCTTTTACAGTTTCCTTTTCACTTTTCACACACACACACAGACCCACACACACATACACACATACATACACACACGCATACCCACACACATACACACATATATGCACACACACATATACACATACATACACACACGCATACACACATACACACATACACACACATATACACATACATACACACATACGCACACACACACATACACACATATACACACATACACACATGCACACACACATACAGACACACAGACCCCCCCCACACATATACACACATACACACATATACACACATACACACATATACGCACACACACATATGCACTTACATACACACACACGGACACACATGCACACATAAACACACATACACACATGTACACACATACACACACATACCCACACATACATACACACACATATACATACATACACACATATATGCACACACACATATACACACACATACACACACATAAACACACATACACACATATACACACATACACACATGCACACACACGCACACATACACACACACAGACACCCCACTCTAGAGTCTGCTTACAAGAGAAAACTCATTATTGGTCTTCCTAGTCTGAGTTATTTAATACAACACAATGATCTCCATTTCTTTTCATTTTCCTGAAATGTCATGATTTCATTTTTCTTTGCCACTGCATAGAATTCCATTGTGTGCAGGTGTCACATTCTATTTATTAACTTTTCTATTGATAAACACTTAGGCTGGTTCCATTTGTTAGATCTTATCTCAGCAGGAAGCACGGATGTAGAAATATCTCTGTGATATACTGACCTGGGGTCAGTTGAGCATATACCCAAGTGAAGTATGGCTGGGTCATATGTTTAGTGTTTAGGGCGGCTACACATTGACTTTCAGAGGCTGATCAGCTTCCATTCTTACCAACATCATATAGGATTTGTCTTTCCTCCACATTTTACAGCTACTTTATTCTATTTCTGTGAAGAACATATTTGTAGTTTTGATGTAGCCTGGACTGAATTTATTATGTGGCTTTTGATAATAAGTCAGTATTGTTATAACACTGACTCTGCCAACCCACAAGTATAAAAAGGTTGCTATCTTCTTAAATTTCTTTCTATAGTATCATAGATTTTTCATTGTCAAGCTTTTCACATCCTTGGTTGGCTTTATTCCTAGGTATTTTTATTTATTGTTGTTTGAAGTGATTTTTGAATGGGGTTTCCACCCTCCAGCCCAGTTTCTTTCTCGGCAGTTTGGTGTTGGTTTACAGGGAGGCTACTCAGTTCTGCCAAGTAGTTTTGCATCCTGCTACTTTTTCGGGCATGATTTTCAGATCGGAGAATTTTCTAGTGGAGTCCGTGGAACTGTAAGTGTTCACGGCATCTGAAGATCAGGCTTTTGGAAACTAAGTCATGTTGGATACTTCACTTGCAATGGTTTTTCCCATTCCACAGGTACATTTTGTAGATTATTTGCTTGGCTACGTAGAGCTTTTTAGTTTGATATATTCCCACTTTTATTGCTTCTTTTGTTGTCTGTCCTTTGGGATTATACTAAAGACGTGTTGTCAGAATCTTTGTTTCTTTTGGTTTGGGGTGACAGGTTCTCAGCACATAGTTCACGCTGACTTCAGCCTCATCCTCCTGGCTCAGTCGCTCACCTAAAAGAGTTACAGTTGTGCCCGACATACTCATCATCCGATTTCAAGGAGCTTTGCTTCTGTATTTTCTAGTAAGAATTTTATAGGCTCTTAAATGTAAGTCTTTAGTTCATTTTGGGTTAATTTTTATAACAGGTACAAAATGTTGAGCTAATTTTATTCATTTATATTTGTAAGTTGAGTATTCAGTGTGCCTAGAAATATTTATTAAATAGAATATTCTTTCTGGAACTTCAGTTCTGACCCATTAGTCTGTGTCTCTTTTTATATCCAAACTATACTGTTTTGGCTGTTATGGCCTGTGACATAGTTAAATCAAGAATTATAGTTTTTATTTCTTTGTTCTTTCTCAGAATTTCTGTATTGTTTAGGATCCTCTCTGACTCTTTATGAAGTTATGGGTCCCCTATTTCTCTGTAAATGATCCTGAAAAATTTACAAGAATGATATTAAGTCTATACAATAAATGGGTCAAATTCATCCAACCATTGATCAAAATATTGGGGGGGGAAGTGTCAGCTAAATATGCATGTTTTCCCTTGCCGTTATCCCCAAATCAATACAGAGCAGATAGCATCTATCTACAGCATATGACATGCTGTAACAAGGCTAGTGATTTAAAGCGTATGGAGAATGTTTGTTACGTTTACACACTATAGATGACTTGTGTACCTACAGACATCCTGGAACCAGTCCCTGTTAGACAACTAAAGGATAGCTTGACATCTCTGGGTAACATGTTAATTTAAACACAGACTCTTCCATTTGGCCTAATTCTGCCAACTTTAAGAAAAGCAGGCATTGGGAGGAGGTATGTGGGAGTGACAAGGGGTCCTCATAGAAGCTGCCCTGGGATTTGAATCTTCCTGGTCATGGCATCCAGACAGTAAGTTGCAGAGGCATTAGCTGAATGCTGCTGAGCTGGCACACTGAAGGATGACATATTAGTCCCATCATCAGATCCACAGGTGGACTCTGGTGCACTCTCACAGCTGAGACAGGTCTCAGAGGAACCCCACTCTTCCCTTTGAACACAGTTGTCATTCTGCTCTACAACCTCAAAGTTGTCACCAGCAGAAACTGAGCTTGAATTAGCATTGACTTTGGAACCTGAGCTTGGTGCCAAGTGTTGTTGACAGCGTCAGTGACATTGCTCTAGCAGTCAGCTTCTATGTTTGGGTTGGCTCTGAAGTCCATTCTCCTTGGAGCCTCCACCTGGGGGTTCTTTTCTCCTCTTCCCAACTCTTGCCAGCCATCAATTTGGCCTCACATAGCAATGCTGTGTTTCCTTCTTCTGACTCTGGCCCAAAGTCAGCTTCGCCTCCACAGTGCTCCCTTGGCATGAATTTGGCGTCAGTCCCTCGGTCTGGCAGTCACTCCCACATTCTGCAGAACATTCATCTGTGATCTGCAGAACCCCTTGCTTCTCCATGACTGCAGTAACCTCTCCCTGTATCAAGGCTATGATATCCCTACCCACTCAATTTTAATTGGCCAAACACATCTGCCTGCCTTGAAGAAAAGTGGTGATTTGGGCCACTTTCACTATACATAGAGGAACAACTACATAAAGCAGGGGGGAAATCTCACATAGATCCATGAACATAAAGTGGAAAAATGTGGCCTTTGTGCTCATCAGAGGATGAAACCTGGGGTGGGGGTGGAGAAAGACCAAATGCTACCTTTTAGCCTTCCTTTTCTAGGCAGTGAGAACTGGGTTTGAGGTGCCCTTTTAGGGAAAAAAGTAATAGAATTCTTGGTGACATTCCCAGATTTTTAAAAACAAAACAATCTAATAATAAACAAAATGTAACCCCAGTCAAAAATCACATTATCTCTCTACCCCACCCTCCCCATCCCCCATCTGAATCCCACCAACCCTCTCCCCCTTTCCTCTTGCCTTCTATTTCTACAGACATGAATTACTAGCTTCCTCCAGGGTGGAGTGAGAACTTGGCTTCCACTTCCCTTTTTCTGAGGCAAAGAACGACCAAAATGAATTGGCAGAACAAGTTCTTTGCCTCAGAAGAAGCAAATGGGAGCTCACTGGTAGAGGAAATGCTTGGAAAACAAACCATGGGTGTTGAGAAAGGAAAAGTTAGTAACAGTTCTGGTGGTCTCCGTAGGGATCTGAAAGGCTTGACATGGGCTCCAGACAAACAGTCAATTTGGGCGAAGACTCAAAGCAATCATCTCACGTAAGGCTGTCCTAAGAACACTTTACATGGTCCATTTTACTACTTCCTTTATTAGGTGTGGCTTACCTCTGCCCATAGCTTTTGTGTGCAGGTCTGAAGACCTAGACATTGGCTTAGTCTCATCCTTACCTTCTGCTGTTAGATGGCAGCCTTCCTAATTCATTAAGCATAAACTTAGCTTACTAGTCAGAACAATTGGAATGACAGCAATCTGTGGATAAAGTGAGCTGCTGAGGGCTCAAGGAGCAGGAGAACAGTCTGCACTGCTTCTGAGTCCTGTGCTTCCTGCAAATCCTAGCTCTTTCTGGCCTTTCTAGGGCTCATGTGGCCCTCCTAGTCACCACTGATGTCTGAATGATGATGCTGACCGACTGACTAACTGACTGACTGACCTGAGAGAACACATTCACCTCTGAAACCTGTGTTTTAGACTGACTATGGCTGATGACAGTAAGGTCGTTTCCAACATTATGTAGTTAATGAGAACATATGCTTTGAAGCATAGTGGAAGAACCAAAAGGAACCAAAGCAGGTACTGGATCTAAGAGTGTTCAGAATATCTTCCCTAGTGGCCAGACTGATTTGATAACAGACAGAGACGAAGTAAAACACCTCAGGGAAGGTTGTACTCACCAGCTGGACCAGCAGAGAAAGAGGAACACTGTGGTATGGGAATACATGAAAAGACCAACATTATGTACTGTCAAAAGACTTTTCTAGAGGGTGCCATGTGATTGAGACTTGGCAGTTGAGGGAAGCTACGCAGACAGGTAAAATGAGGCAGGAAGTGCACTCCATAACACTTCATATAGCAGAGAAGGTTGACAAGTTCAAGGACATACAAACAACTGGAGTATCAAAAACAATAGAGCAGAGTTAAGTGCAGACTGAGTGTTATACAACCACTTGTCTCCCCACCCACCTTCCCCAGAAGCACAAGAAGGACACCCTTTAAGATCCTTGTAGAGAGAAGACCATTGACAAGTGAGCAGAAAATACAGCTTGAGCCCATTTGGAATCTTCACAAGTGTGGCCAAATTGTAGCACTGATGTGGCATAGATGGTGTGGGTGAGCATAGCTGCCTTCCCACCAGGAGCCATGGGATGCAGCTCACACAGAGATGTAGCCCAGCATAGAACCTTGATCAACTAGTATTGCACGACCCGGATTTGCATGGCCCCTATTTGCATGGCAGATATTGCACACCTGGTTATGTACATACAACAGCTCATGCTAACATCCCCAAAATGTACACAAGCCAACTGGGCTGTACTCTCTTTGACTTTGTTACTACCAGATTAGTAACTGTGGACTTGTCTCTCTTCTTAGATATTCCACATATACTGTGTGTTTGTTTTAAATCCTGGTCTAAAGAATCACTGCCCATGGATTAAAATACACATGGTTGCAGGCCTCTAGTGCATATAGAGTTTAAACTGTGGAAAGTCGAGTTAGCAAAGGGGAATTGAAGGAATAAGAAATTACAGAAGGAGAGGAGAAAGGAATGTTATGACGAGAAAAGAGGCGTCTCAGGTAACACCACTGGTGTTATTTCCACAGGCCTTACATAATAGTGCTGAGGAAGGCAGGGACTGGAAGGTTTGAGTTGAGACAGGACTTTCTGAGAAGATCGCTTGAGGGAGACCTCTGTTCCCCTTGTGCTGGTTCTGGCTTGAGGCTGGGATTCTGGTTAGGAAGACCACAAGCCCTAGTTTTACAGCCTCATTAAGAGCTTATTTCTTCGGGATGAGATTGGAGGCTGGTTAATTGTCGCTTAGCATAGTTCACATCAACTCAGTATTTTATCTTGTCCTAACTATACTCGTTTTAGAATTAAGAGAAAAGTGCTTCATTAAAATATTTTGAGAAATTATCCGAAACTTAGAAATAAGGCGAAAGAATGACTTGTCCTTTTAGGGCTCTGCCAGAGCTTCATCCGACTGGATGTGCCAAGGGCTTATGTGTGGCAATGAAGTGTTATTTGACTTGGTGCTTATTATGGTGCATGACCCAGCCTCTACCAAGAACATGTTGTCCTGTCTACATGAGCACACAGTTATGTGTCTGCTTTGCATACTTCTCAGTGTAGTGCTTCACAGCCATCAAATATCATAAACCCTGTGAATTTTTACCTCCTGGTGGACCTCTCTAAGGGACCTTCCCTTTTATTTTAGGCTCTGTTTCTAAATGAGGACTTGATGTCAACTTTAATTATTATTTGGACAAGTTACTTAGCTGAAAGAACCTATTTCTTGTCCAACAGTAATTTGGGAATGAAATCATCCCAAAGACATATTATTTACTTGAATCTCTTTATAGTCCTGTCACAGGGACATAGGACAGGGACAAATGTCTTTTTACATGCCAAAAAAGAGTTGAAATGCAATATATCTCTCTACCTTCCCATTCGCCTGCAAACTAGATTGTTCCAAATCATGTATCTGAAGCATTCATTTGAAAAGAACAATAACTTCTCTCAGGTACAAGCAGGAATCAGAAGTGAATTTTAATTTGCATCTGCTTACTCTCAGCACACTGACTGATTGGGAGAATGAATTGTGAGAACTGGCCATTGGCTTAGGGCTTCTGAATACAGCCTGCACCCTAAACTAAAACCACACAAATATGCAAAATCGAGCTTGTCGCCCACACAGTCTGGTGTTGGGGGGGGGGGCTTACCTGGGCCATTGCTAATTTTAGAGGTTTTTTTTGTTTGTTTGTTTGTTGTTTTTTGGTTTTTTTTTTTTTTTTTTTTTGTACCATGCCCATGTTGACCAAAATGACAATTTTAGTTTCCCTATCATTGAACTGACCAGATATTTATTTGAATGTGGTGGGACCAAATTTCAGCATGGCTAATTTATCCAGGTGTAGATTCTCCATTATAAACTGGGAGCAAGGTTAGTACTGTACATTGTGTTCCTCTCAAAATTCTTATGTTGAAACCCAGTCCTCAGGGTGATGATACCAGAAGGTGGAGCTGAAGTTCTGGGTGGGTGATTGGATCTGAGTGGAGTTGATGCTTATCAGAGAGTATTCCCCACCTTTTGCCATGTGAGGACACAGTAAGGTGCCCTCCATGAACCCGACACACACTTCATGTGCCCAATTTCTGACTTCCCAGCCTACGGAACTGTGAAAATAATTTTCTCTTTTATATAGTCACCCAGTCTATGGTATTTTGTTATAGCCCAAGACAGTTACCCATTTTACTCCCCTCCAATGAGACTCATGAAGAAGAATAAAAGTCAACACTGCACAATTGAACTGGAAAACCCTACAAAAGTTCCCATGTACAGAGAAAAAAGAGAGAGCATTCAGTAGTCACTGACTCACAGCAGTGACAAGTCCTGCGAGGCAGTCGTTAGGCTCTGCCTTGATGCTTCTGGGAGCCATTCCCTTGGCCATCTGAAGCGGGAGTTAGGAATACACCATTCTTTGAGACAGTAGAACTTTCACAGAGCTTCCATTTACTTCCATGTACCAGAAACAATGTCCTCTATATTCCTTCACAGATGTATTCTTTGCTTCCCAATCTCTCTATTGTTGTAGGATAGTAGTTTAAGGTGTGTAATATTTATTTATGCTGCGGAATATTTGTTAAATGATGCAAAGATGTGTCGCGTTCTTTTATGTTACATTTGTTTAACTCTGTGAAGCTGTGTTGCTTTGCCTACCTAACACACCCAATTGGTCTAATAAAGAGCTGAAGGGCCAGTATCTAGGAAAAGAGAGAAATAGGTGGAGTTGCCAGGCAGAAAGAATAAATAGAAGGAAAGATCTAGGTAGAAGAGCAAGGAGTGAGAAAAGGAGGCGAGGAGGACACCAGGGTCCAGCCAACCAGGAAAGAAAGGTGTATACAATAAAGAAAATAAAACGCCCAGAGGAAAAATGTAGTTAAAAAAATAGGACCATTTAAATTAGAAAATCTGGCTAGAAACAAGCAAAGCTAAGGCATTCATAAGTAAGAATGAGTCTTCATGTATTTATTCGTGAGCTGGGTGGTACAAAATAGTATCTCTCTCTCTCTCTCTCTCTCTCTCTCTCTCTCTCTCTCTCTCTCTCTCTCTCCACACACACACACACATAGTATATATAATATGTCTCTCTCTATATATACACATACATACATATACACACATACACACACATACAGTATGTATAGTATGTCTATATATATGTACACACACACACACACACACACACACACACACACACTCCACTCACTGGGCCTGGGCATGCTGTGATCAGTTGTTCTCTGTATTCTGGCCAGCTGTACTCTTCTGAGATGGTTGTCATCTCAGTAAAGAGGAACTTTGCTGAGAGGAGAGAGTTACACTTACTGTGGGTATAAGAACAAGTATTTAGAATAAAGTTGGGAATTGTGCTGGTCCAGTAAAGTGGTGATAGTAAGCTTTCCTCTAAGATCCATGACCTCACTAGCTCCAGGTACTTGGCTAGGTTCTTGTGCTAGGCATTATTTCCCGGCTGTTGACCGGGCCAATGAGATAGCTGTTGGTTACCACTAAGCTATGAGTGCCACCATTACACTTTAGGAGTATCTTATGGGAATGGCCATTGTTGTTGTTCTTACTGATTGCTTTTCTCCTTTGGAAGCTTTCATATCACCATCTGATGTTATGAAAGACAGTACTCAAGAATGAGGCTTTCAGGTATTCCTCTCTAACGTTGGGGCATCCATCTTCAGCCTATAGGCCTAGAATATCTGACAGACCTATCTGTGAAGCAGGGATTTTGAAGGACTGTCCTACCTTGTCTTGGCAAAGTTCAGCAGTCACTTTCTTTTGCTTCCTGCTTGTCTGGTTTAGAGAGCATATTTCAGCAGTCAAGGCAAGGGCAGTGTCTTGTCCAGTGGATAGCTTTGCCACTTAGAAAGAAAACTCCATATAGAGGTCCATATAGATGCCCATCATTTATTTTAAGTAAATTGGTGCTGCCAGAAGCAGACCTGTCTCATTGTCATGAAAAACCTTATGTTATCAAAACATTTAAAATGCCACATTCTGTAGGTCTTTGAAGTGTTTGAAGGGTACCTATCTATCTTAGATATATTTTTATATGACCTTGAAAACATACCTAACATGACTACAAGTTTGATGATAATAATAGATGACTAGCTACTAACTAGCATTTCTTAATTATTCTCAATTATTCTAAAAAAGAGTAGAAACATAGATATTGTATAACAAAAACAACCTTAAATTTCTATCAATATATGAAAAGATCTTAAGAGTAGAAGCCTAAGTAGAATAAGTTCTAAAAAGTGACCTTAAATTTGCATCAATATACAAAAAATTTATATCAGTGTAAAATATTTGAGATTAATAGTTGTTTTTTAGTTTAAAATAGATTCAATAATCTATCCTTTAATTCTATAATTTCCATATTGCCCTTTACTTTTTAGAAAGAGATCCCTGGATCATACTTCCCTTGTTTAGTTTCCTCTCTTACTATGACCAGTAACAGCTTGGAAACAATCCCCCTAAACAATGACAGATATCTATAACCCACAGAATGACCAAAGCCACCCACCCCAGCTCTTAGGAATATGGTTGTCATATTTTAAAATTACTTCTTATTGTCTTGGGGTGACATCACCTTTAGGGGACCTTGAGAAAGTTGAGATAATGCTCATATCCTGAGAGAGCTAGTTGAATTATTATTATTATTGTTATTTTGTTTAGTCTATGTGTGATGGGAAAGTGTAGAGTTTATCTAAAGTCTTGGCTGGATAGTCTGTGAGGCTGGAGCATCTCAGCTACATATTTGACATTGTAGAGACATTCTGAGAGGCTGGATTCCCATGGGATAGTTGTCTTTATTATTTGAGTCTGGTCCTTTTTTTTCTGAAAACACATAAACTTTTAGAGGAAACATATATATCTGTATTGACACAAGTATGGAATGTATGGTGTATACAAATCAGATAAAAATTTTTCTTTTATGTTTGAAGGGTAAAAGTCATCTGTCAATGTCATAAGTCCATTTGGACTGCATAACCAAATCTCTGTCCATGCCATGTTAAAGGATAACATGTAACAATAAATCACGAGGACTCTGTAGCCAATAAGACTTACCACGTCTCTTCTAGTCTCAGAGGGATCCGTATATACATTACTTGCCCTGTAGTCTTTCTTGGTTTCTTTTTTCATATTTGTAGTCAAGATTTTCAGGAGGTCCCCCTTGATAAAATCTGACCTCTAGCAGCCTTGAATGAATCCACAGTCTTCCATTTTTTGTGGAAAGAAAACATAAACTCTCCTTTAATGCAGCATATTTTCTGACTTCCATTTTAAAGTTAAGACATCTAAAATTATATATAATCTATATAATATATATATAATCTATAATATATATATATATATATATATATATATATATATATATAGAGAGAGAGAGAGAGAGAGAGAGAGAGAGGTTGGTTTAATTTAACAGTTTCCATAATCCAATGTCTCTTAGTAGCTATTTTTTTACACATTAACATAAAATTCAAAGTCAACAAAGCACTATATAGGATTCAGATGCTTTGTGTATTTTCCATCTTTATGTGGCTTATTTCTTTACTTTCTTTAAAGACTTTATTATTTTTAAAGTATTTTTCTATGACTGTCCATCCCTATTTTATTTTATCATCACTTAAGTACATTTTTAAACATTCTGTACCTTTTAAGAGATGTGTGTGTGTGTGTGTGTGTGTGTGTGTGTGTGTGTGTGTGTGTGTGTGTGTGTGTGTGTGTATCTGGCTTTTTAATGTGTCTTCAGTCCTTTGACTGTCAAAGACAAATCTTAAACTGCTAGGCTACCTTAATGGAGTGTCACTGGCTTGCTCTAACCCACTTGATTCTGTGAGAGCCAAGTTGAAGCAGCATTTACTATCTCAGCTCTGGGAAGTTACTGGCTCCTCAAGTGTTCAGCTATACAGCAGGGCCTCTTAAAAGAGCCACCTGCCCAAGAGAACATTTTCTCAGGTCCTAGGTGGATATTTGAGCCCCATATTGGATGCCATATATAATGATTTTTTTCTTTTCTGCAAGATAGCTCCTAAATAGTGACTCAGATACTTCTTATTAATTATGAAAGCTTGGCCTATAGTTTAGGCTTGTTTCTAACAAGCTCTTATAACTTAAACCAACCCATTTATATTAATCTACATTCTATCTGTGGCATCACCTATCTTCCATTTTTCTTGCTTCCTCTCTGTGTCTCCTCCTGTGCACCTAGATTCACCTCTTCCTTTCTCTCCTGGAAATCCTGCTTAGCTATTGGATGTTCAGATTTTTATTACACCAGTCATAGCAACATACTTTTACACAGTGTATAAATATCCCACAACAAAATCCATGTCTGAAGTACATGGTGTCTTCAACAGTAGGAGGTAACCAGTGGCAACAGCATCAGAAACTGTTTGGGGACTCTCTTGGATTCTCTGACCAACAACTCAGAAAAAGGTTTCTCATGCCTGGCTCTAGGCTTCATGTTGGATGGCTTATGACTTTTTCTGGAAGCACTATCAGCCCAAGTGGCATGTGCTGTAACTTCATTTAGTATATGTATTCACACACACACATATATAAGTACTATATGTAATACTAAGTAAATATAAGATAGTGCTTCTTTAAAGCTTTCTCGAATATCCTTGGTGCTATTTATTTCTCCTCTCTCCTTGTCCATCTGTATTGATCTTCCTCCTCATTTCCTAGTTAAGGCTCCCTTCATGGTTTTCACATTTCCTGCCCCCATCATTAGCATCCTACTGTTCTCCTCATTTTTTTTACACAATTTTAGCTTTAAAATATGACCACATACCATTTCTGGTACAATCTTTTATACTACTTCAGCTAGTATAGACTGTAGGAACAAAAAGACTCAAATATGTAATAAATCAACTCTCGGGCATTTATATCCCAGTGCCTGAGCAGTCCAAGGATATTTCAGATCATCAGGGAGGGGTATAGGAGTGTGTGTGTGTGTGTGTGTGTGTGTGTGTGTGTGTGTGTGTGTGTGTGTGTGTGTGTACACACATACACACTTGCTTTTCACAGTCCTTTCAGAGAACAGTGTTTTGCATGTGATCACTGTGTTCATCTGGCTGCATAGGACATTATTGTTCTCAGCTCAGTCAGAAAAAGGGTCACATGTAGGAGGTTTTGGTGGGACAGGTCTGAAGGTGACACATAGCAATGTTATTTAAGAAACAGCAATGTTAATTAAGAAATGCATCTTCCATTAGCTGGATTTAGTTAATGTTGTAAAACCAGCAAGGGAAATCTGGAAGCATAGTCTACCTGTATACCCGAGAAGAAGTGAACTGTTGAAGAACTATGTGCTGTGTGCCTATTTCTGAGATATCTCAGACTGACATGTGGGAATCTTGGCTACACAAGTGTGTGTAGAGGAGAAAGTGAGACTGAGTTAGAGGGAAACACTTAAAACAGATATGTACCCTGAAGGTCAGTGTATCGTAACATAGTTGAACAGGGAAACTCTTTACATGGACCATGTAACTATTCCTCTGCTCTAGATTGTTCCTTTGTGGGAACAAGTGCTTTACCATCATCAGAAATAACACCCAGACATATGTTTACACACATCCAGGCACACTTTATACCTATAAGAACATTTCCTGCTGCCATAAGAAAGTGAGGTTTATACTGACATTGAGAGAGAATGTGGTAGTCTTTTGTAAGACAGTTTTGACAATAATGTGATGGCTAAGTCATTGCCAGATACTCTGTCTACCATAAAAAATATGAACAAGGAAAATGAGCTGCATGTCCACGTCTATCTTGTGTCTCTTAATAGAGAGCCTTGTGATAGAATCCAACCCCATGGGGAGCTGGTTTCAGTGAATTCTGGGGAGAGTGTAACCCAATGCTCTACAGTTTCAAGATGGATCCAGGAATAGAGAAGGAG
This sequence comes from Phyllotis vaccarum, assembly GCA_033318265.1. NCBI lineage: Eukaryota > Metazoa > Chordata > Mammalia > Rodentia > Cricetidae > Phyllotis > Phyllotis vaccarum. The sequence continues at coordinate 159,629,291 of JARWLC010000001.1, read as the reverse complement.
GAGTGTCTTCTACTATATTTTTTGAGGTTAAAAAATGTGTCTAAGTTGTGGCTTCTATTGCTATGATAAAACACTATTACCACAGCAACTTGGAGAGGAAAGGATTCATTTCTCTCACAGCTCCATATAACAGTTCATCATCAAAGGCAGTGAGGACAGGAACTCACATAGGGCAGGAACCTAAAGGCAGGAGCTGATGCAGAGGCAGTGGAGAACGCTGCTGACTGGCATTATCCTCATGGTTTGCTTAGCTTGCTGTCATATAGAACCTAGGACCACCAGTCCAAGGATATAACCACCCACAGTGAGCTTGGCATTCCCCCATAAATCACTAATTAAGAAATCTCCTACAGCAGATCTTATGAAGACATCTTCTCAATGATGGTCCCCCTTTCAGATAATAAAACTAGACAGCAAAGGAGATAAGCCTGGTCTTTGAAGATTCTTCAGGAGTTGGTACATTAGTGATGTAAAGATGAAGTTTATTGGGAGAAAATATGCTTCTATGTCCTCTTTTTCTGGTGTATAATGATTTAATTTTTGATAAAATCTCCTTATTTGAAGGATAAAAAGAGACTTGATGGCATGCAAAGTCATGTAAAGTGTGAACCTTATTTCATTTCTGAAATTATGAGACAAAACTTTCACATAGTCATCTGGCTATTCTTGGTTATAGCAATACAAAAACCTTTGGATATTCTCCAAGATCAAAATAATGTGTGTGCATTTGTTTATGTGTGTATATGTACATATGCATGTGCAAGTGAATTTGTGTGTTTATATAAGTGCACATGCATGCATGTGCATTTGTGAATGTATGTACACACATGTGTCTCTTTGTGTGTGTGTGTGTGTGTGTGTGTGTGTGTGCACTCTAAATATTCTAATAGTCTAAAGGTCAAGGCCCTTAGCTGGCATTTAGTCTTTTCCCTGAGATCATTCTGGGGTACAAGAGAATAATACTCATCTTCAGCTGATTCTCTCTCCCCTCCCCTTCTCTCCCCTCCCCTTCTCTCCCCTCCCCTTCTCTCCCCTCCCCTTCCCTCTCCTTACCACTCCAAAGTCTTGCTAGCTTCAAACTTGTCACAGCTTGTCATCCTTCTGCCTCAGTGACCCCTATATTGTCTATGCTGGGATTAAAGGCATTGATTTTTGCTTAGATCTTTTGTGTTAATTTTTTTCTTTAAAAATTGTTTGTGTGTGTGTGTGTGTGTGTGTGTGAGAGAGAGAGAGAGAGAGAGAGAGAGAGAGAGAGAGAGAGAGAGAGAGAGAGAGAGAGAGAGAAAGAGAGAGGCAGAGACAGGGAATTTGTATAGGGTTTTAAAACGTGGGCTTCCTGGCACAGTTGTATAGACTGATGATAAGCCTTTCCCTGGGAATGATGGTCCTCTGGCTTTCATAAGATTCTAAAAAGGATCATAATCCTAGATGCTCAGACCCATGATTTATGTCCGTGTCCACTGAAAATGGACAAAGTCCACCTTTGGTTATTCTACTGTTTTTCTCCACTTAAAAAAGAACCAACCTTCTGCTTCCTCAGTGTCCTCTCCAGGAACTCCCGATAAGCCTTCCGGGTGGCCAGCAGCAGCCCATCTCGCTCTGCCTTCTTTTTCCTCCTCTTTCCCTCATCTCTCCCTCAGTTCCCCACTGTGGCCAGGGATACAAAACTGTGGGAAACAAACCAACTGATTTCATTGTTTAGCTTGCCGCCATGACACTTCATCTTCTCCTTGGATAAAATACTGACCCATTGGGCCATGCTAGAGTTCATGTGACTCCAAGCCTTCTACATGCCTTGTCAGCAACATCCCAGCAGCATTTTTATAATCTTCCTCATCCCATCATCACAAACAATCAGCGTTAGTAATTCTAACTCGTGCTAAACACAGCACTTTGCTTCCATGTTTTTCCTGAAGCATTGTCTGAGGCAAGCAGGAGAGGTCCTTTCAGAGATGACACCGTAGAACAGAACCCGAAGAGTTAAGTGCCTGGCACACAGACCCAAGTAAGTCAGAGGCACAGCCAAGAATAGAACAGGGGCTTGAACATTCCTGCTGCTTCCTGCCACACTATACCTGTGTGTACATTTTTCGATGAAGAGTCAGATGTTATTTTAAGGCTCTCGAGGCCCTTAACTGGCATTAGTTTTAATTATGCCACTGGCAAACTAGAGCTATTTGAGACTGGACCACTTAAGTTATCATGGAGAAAAGTTCTGGAATGGAGTTTTTAATTAGATTGACTAAAGATCAATCAGACATAACTACGTGTGAGCTTTAAAAGTTCTATTTTGTAAGCAAATAGAGCTATTTCTTACCACTCTACATTGTAGTTACCAATCATCTTCTAGTCTCAACTTTCTTTTTATTTTGCTGATCTGCTTAGCCAGGCAGTCAATGATTAATGGAGCAGATACTTGGATTATTGCATCGGTTTTATTGTGCAATAAATCTAGCACCAAGAGCAAGGGTACCTTTGTTTCCCACTCCATGCTTGGCCAAGCCAAACCTCTAACACTAGGATGAGCCTAAGATAGTATGGAATTCAATTTAAGAGCTCTGAGCCCAGCAAAGGAAGAAAAATAAACCCTAACATTGAGATGCTCACAGTGTGCGAAGTCCCTGGGCTGGTGAAAGTTGCCTGTTTCTTTTCTTGCTGGTATGATAAGATGACATGACAAACACAACTTAAGGGGGGAGGGATTTATTTTATCTTGGAGTCGTAGGCTACAGGGCATCATAGCAGGGAGGTCACAGTAGCAAGAACTGGTCACATCACATCCATAATCAGGACCAGAGAGCAACAAATGCATGTATATGTGCTGTTAGCTGACTCTCTCCTTTTTATACAGTCCAGGATCCCAGCAGGAAAGGGTACCTCCCAAAATGGGCAGGTCTTGCTATTCAGTTAACATAATCAAGATAAGCACCCACAGATTCTCAGAGGCCCATCTCTCAGGTGTCAAGTTAACAACACAACCCTAGAGGTGAACAAAGGCCCCACACTCAAATATCACCTGTGTGATCACTATCTGCTGGTGCCATGTCACCCATTATATAAAATCAAGCAGAAATCACAAGGTGGATAATTGGACAGTCAGTACACAGTTCCATTACAGTATCAAATGTTCTATTGCCTGTGGTAGTCTTCATTATTAAATTTAGCATCATCTAGGACGCATACCTGTGGGTCTCTGGGGATGTTTCTGGAGAGTTTTAACTGAGAGGCAAGACTCACCCTGATTTGGGGGAGCACCGTTTCATGAGGGAGCACCACTCCATGAAAGAGCATCATCACAAGTGCTGAACTAAATAAAAAGGAGGAAATGAAGTGAGTGCAGCTTTCATCTTTCTTTCTTTTTCTTTTCTTTTCTTTTTTTTTTTTTTTTTTTTTGGCAGTGCTGACGCCAAGCAGGTGATCTTGGGCTGCCTACAAAAACAAGCCAGTAAGCACCACCCCTCTGTAGTCTCTGTTTTAGTTCCTGTCCTGTCTTTCATTAAAGACAGACTATGATGTGGAAGTGTAAGATTAAATAAACCCTTTCTACCCCAAGTTGCTTTAGCTAATGGTTTTCATTACAGAATTCCTGCCCTGACCCCCCTTCATGATGAACTGTAAATTGTAGGATGAAACAAATCCGTTCCTCCCCATGTTCCTTTTGTTCAAGGTGTTTATCATAGCAACAGAAAGCACGCATTTAGAGTTGTGGGTTAGAGAAGCCCAAAACGCTTACTCTGAGAATTTTTCCTGGGGAGATGTTAAAAACAAAAGTCTGTCTAACTCAGATGACACTCTGACAACAGACACACAGGTGATTCTGCCAAAACACAGCTTGATAAACCAAGGAGTTTACTTGGATTGCTTACAACGAATGAGTAAAAGATCACTGGAAAGGAGCATGAGTGACTCTAAAGTAGCCCCTCCCACCCAAATCGCTCATGCTGGCATGGCTATACTTCTCATAACCGCATAAATGGAGTCAGTGTTCCCATAACATCAAGTCCACCCTTCTATGCTCCAGTTCCGTCTGAGACCAAGAGGCCAGGAGGCTCAGAACTGCGGATAGCTGGCGGGGGGAATATTTGGTTGAGGTAAGGTGAGGATCTGATGACCTTCCTCACTTCTGTCTTCTATGAGAATGACAACAGACCCAAACTTTGGGATACTTTACGAGTGTTTAGAGTTGCTCTGAAGATGGCAATGCCTGCTCAGCTCAGAGGACAGAATTCCAGCAACAGTGCTACAGGCAAAGCCTTATTGGCTAGTCACAATACCAAAAGAAGTGTGGATAGTGGGGGTGCGGGTCAAGCTAATGGCTTCCAAGGAGAACAAAAACTGGCTATAAGCCACTTATGTTACATGTATGCAAAAAACATGAGGCTTTTTTTCTGACTGTGTTCTGGGAAATTAAAAAAAAGAACTAGTTTCTTTAGCAAAGAAAATGTCAAGACAGAATAGCATCCAGGCTGTGGCATGGCTACTGTTCTTTTGCCCAGAACCTTGCTGACTTAAGAAGAAAAGATGTGAAGAGTCATGTCACAGAAGGTGTGTGTAAACTTGATGACCTGCTCTTTATTCTACTGGAAGATATTTCAAAATGTCTCTAAAACTCAAGTAGCAGTTGGCTCATAAAATATATATTATCAGCCCATTTGTATGCTAAATAACAGAAAGGTGAAGCAAAGCAGAAGCACATGATAATGACATGTGTCATGACACAGGGTCACAAAGCTCCAGCAGTGAGGGTAACAAGAGGCTAAAATGTCACCAAAACACCATTCACCAGGCAGAAAAGCTGGGTGTCTTCTGAAAGCAGCAAAATCTCATTTATTAGACCCCAAGGCAAGTATAAATGGTGGGATGCTGAGGACTACATTAAAATAGCTTTTCTTTTTCTTCTGTGAGTTGCCTGCTGGTGCTGTGACAGTCTGCCAGCTGCCCTGGCATTCATTTCCTCCCACAAGGGTGGACTTCATTCCCTTAAAGTGTAAGCCAAAATAAATTTTCCTAGTCCATGCCATGTGACATTCACAGATTTCAAATCTTAATAATTTGACCTTGTTTTTAGTTATTAAGTACAAAGAAGATTTTTTTTTGTGTGTTTCACATACCTGTCAGTTTTGTTCAGGGTTCTCGTCTGCCTGGGATGAATCCTTCTGTATTTACCAAACCGTGTGCTAAATCACAGCACTGATAGGTATAACCAAACTGATGTGGGATATCTTTCTGCATACTGTGAAATAACATTGGATAATAAAGAAATTGTTTTGGACTATGGCAAGCTAGCTTATAGGCAGGAAGGAAATCCAAGCATAAATAAAGGGGAAGAAGGGTGGAGTCAGAGATGAGCTGTTGTCCAAGACAGTAAGATGCAATGGGACACAGGTAAAGCCACTAGCCATGGTGTAAGACACAGATTAATAGAAATGGGTTAAGCTCTAAGAGCTAGCTGATAATGAGCCTAAGCCATAAGCCAAACATAATATAAGCGTCTGTGGGTTTCTTTGAGACTTTGGGACTGCTAGTCCAGACCTCAGGACTAGGCAGAGCTAAGCAGCTGCAGGCAGGCCCAGACTTTGGGGGCTAGGCTGGGCCAGAAACTTCTTATTACAACAATATGTCCAGGAAAGACTTGTATAACAGAGAAAACATTCCTTATTATTTTATGGGTTAAGAACCATGTTGCGAGAAAGATACATCAGAGTGGAATCAGAAAGGTCCGATGAGGGTATCAAGTAAATCTTCCTGAAAAGAATCAAAGATCTTCTACAGCACGTCATAACATTGGCAGTCAACATTGTTCCATTTGTAAATCTAGTAATCTCTCTCTGAAAAGAGCCTTGACCATGACTCCAACAACTTGCCTATGTTGATGCTGCCCTTCCCACAGCCTTTTTTTTTTTTTAACCTAGTTATCACAAGCTGGTTCTCCAAATTGGCCCTGAAGGAAGAGCTGTACCTCAGTATTATGCACAGAGATAAATGGCGGAACATTGCTCCTTGGCTTCACTGCAGTAACTGGCCAGAGTCAGAGCATGTGAACTGGGCTCCAAGGATTTGCTGAAGCGGATTGTTGTGGCCTTATTAAGCATGTATGATAAATGACTATAGGACTGCTTCAGGTACTCTGGAACCAGTCTTGCCTGAAGTCTTCATCAATACATTTCTCACCTTCTTTTCCCAGTAATGTTTGTTGACAAAGATTTATGGAGCTAAAACAAATAATAAAAATTATTTGTCTTAATTAGACTTTTCACTTGAGACAAGATTTCAAGTGAAGGCAGTAAAGGGCCAAGGACACATCAGGGGGTATGAAGCAGGACGGAGACAGAACAGGAGCCAACAGATAGGACAGTATTAGGATAGTATCACACCGATGGGAGACTGATTTCAAGTATACAGCACATGCCTGGAGTTGTCTGTACTGCTAATCCTGTGCATTCCACAGACTGCAGAAATTGTCAAGAGAAGGCTTATTGTCAGTTCTGGAAGGTCAAGGTTGAAAACATGATGTCTCTTTGAATATATTCTTTTTTTTTTTTTTTTGCCAGACTAATTATACAATCTCCCACTTCCACCCTCTCTCCTGGCCAAAGCACGGGCATACTTTCCTGCACACACTTTTCCATTCTTTCTAAAGCTCCTTCCCAGTCCTTCCCACCGTGGGACTGCTCGCCCTTACCAACACCACGGCCTTTTCTCTTCCAGTTTTCCACCTCCCCTTCTCCGTTGCTTCTGAGGTTTAAAACTTGCCTACCCCATTGTTTTTCTCTTAAATTCTAATAAAATTGTCCTCAAGCTCCCTTCTGACTCTACATTATTTTATTAATGGGGCCGAGAACTCTCAATTTTCTCAGTGACATGGCCACGGTGGATAAATTTCTTTTTTTTTTCTACTCTTTTATGATGTATTTAATTGGACAAAATTGGGCTGTTGGGGTTTACTGAAGTTATGAATCTAATAATTTCAGTAACGGACATAAGACCTGGAGGTAGGACAAGACATCACCCCTATCCCTTAGGGCTCCTTAGATAGACGTTCCCTTCTAATAGCACACGGTGCCTCTCAATAGCCAGCTTTGGTGTTCCCTGTGACTTGCTGATTTTTGTCTTTGGCTTAGTGGTATGGCAGAGGCACCAGAGCCATGCTTATTTTTTAATTTTGGGAATTAATATTTAAATATTGTGGAGCCATTTATCACCTTGACTCTGGGGAATCTCCGGGCCTACACTATCATTAATTAGAGCACTGTGAGTGCCTGCTGTTTATTTTATTTAAGTGTTTGGCAGCAGGGCCTTTTGAAGGGCCACATAATTTTTGCCAATAATGCTGAGTCAGGAAACCTCTCTTAAAAATCAGGAAACCTCTCTTAAAATCTGTTTACTGCTAGCAAACAGAGCGGTCTCAGAAAATGCTGTTATTGAGAAACTATCTTTGACTCTGTACTTCTTGTTTAATATAAACAGAAACTCTAAAGTTATCACATGCAGCTGGTTGTTTATATTAAGTCTTTTGTGAGACTTTTGGAACCAGCCTTGTTGCAACCTAAGCTGCCTGTGGCAAGTCTGTTGTTACTTCGTAGCTCAAGCCCACATGCCACTCTGTATTATAATTTATTCCAGAGGTACAACTCACAAGCTGCCTTTGGCTCAGTTTTTTTTGGTTTAGAGCTTTTTAAAAGCTTTTTTAGGCGTTATGTAGGTGTTTGTGCCCCTTGTTGAGCGCCATGTGTAGTAATAAGCTTTTGGCCCATCTGGCCTGTGGTCTAGACTTGTAGACCTTTAGTCTTATAGAAATATACAGATGCTTATATTAATTTTATGTTGATCAAACTATGGCTCAGGCATATACCTTGTTAACTATTTTTAAATTAACTTATGTTTATTTTGTTTAGTTATGTGGCTTGGTATTTTTTTTAAGAGTAGTATGGTTGTCTGTATCTGTTGGTGTTTCTCTGACAACTTTGTTTTTTTGTTCAGAGTTGTTTTATTTTGGTAGCCCTGCCCACACTTCCTGTCTGCCTCTGGCCAATTAGTTTTTTATTAAACCAGTAATTTTCATTTTTCTTGACAGTGGAATAATATTCCACTCTATAACTGTACTATATATTCATGATCCATTTATTAGTGAATAGACATCTAGGCTGTTTTTGATGTGTGAGTATTTCAAATAGAGCAGCTATATTGCCTTTCTCAGGATCTATTGCAACAGGATTCCTGGTTTCTCGAGGAGGAATATTGTCTCAGTTGTTCGTGTTTGTGTTTTTACACTGGGATACAGGCATTTGTGGTGTTTCTTGATGCAAATAGCTGATCTTGCCTTTGTTGGGTGGGTGTTCAGTTCTTTGGCTGCTGCTGTACCAATCTGACAGGTTGTATGCCAGAAGACTGGTGCTGGGTTTTCAGTCTTTGATTCCAAGCAGTCTAGATTGGTGCAATGGGTAGGGTAGCTGGTATGCTAGCAGGAAGAGGAAGAGGAAGAGGAAGAGTAGCTCTGGAGGTCTCCTAAGCAGGACTTGGGGTCCAGCTCCATGGAGGGTGGCTGAGGTAGAACTAGTGGTACTTGACTTTGGTCATGGATGATAGTGAGTCCAAAAGATGGAGATGGCGAGGAGGAGCTGATGTGGGCAGGCAGCAGGTATAAAAGTACTCTGGAGAGACCAGAGTGGAGGAGGGGAAGGAAGACATGGTAGCCCGCCTGGATCCCGGCCAAATGTGACTGGTAGAGAGCAATTCTGCGTCATCAGGGAGTCACACAAAAATAAAGATGAGTTAGGAGGGATGGCTGAAAAGGTCAGTGAGAAAGAACTAGGGGAACCTTGCAGCCATACCATGAGGTCAAGTTCCTAGAAGATGGATGTGAACTGGGAGGAGGGGCTCAGGCAAGCAGGCAATGAAAAATCCAAGAGTATTTTGTAGAGTCCAGAATGGAACATGGGAAAGGGGGCATAGGTAGCGTACCTGGGTCCCACTCAGCCAAGTGTGGGAGCTGTGGCTTCCAAGTAGAGAATGGTTTTACAATTCTGTGGGAAGTCACAAGGGAATGGAGATGGGCTAGAAGAAATCACATTGTATCTTTTAATTTATTGCTTCTGTGCTACATGAAAGCTTCATATTTATACAGAATATTTTTGGTAGCCCTAATACTTATCACAATAACTTTCTATTTATAAATTTTTTTGTTAGTTTCCTAGTATATCCAGGTCAATCTGTGTTATACACAAAGAATAATCATTTAACCTTCCTCCCCATGTATACTTCAAGTCCCATTATTTGGTTCAGCAGGATTGAACCATTTTTAGTATAATGCTGAATGGAAGACACAATGATGAGTGCACCTGAACACAATGAGCTCTGGCAGAATGGAAGTAGATGAAGGTTATCCATTCATCATTCTCCAAAGAGCCTGGACTTTTAAATTCCTCCCAAATGGTGACTTTGAAACTGAATCCTCATTTTCTCAATCTCCGACTTTTATTAATTTGTCTCATCCACTAATTTCTGTCTCCCAGGCTTCTGTTAGAGGCAAGTGGTAACAAAACATTTCTGGAAAGACTGAAGATATCTTAGAGTCAGACATTTGTACTCATCCCTTTGGCTTTCATATAGTTGCCTGAATATACGGGCCCTAAGCATACTGGAAGAGGGAAGGGTTGAAATCTGGTTCCCACCGGAAAGAGAGCTGCCTGCTAGAAAGAGAAGTCATACAGTGACTGCTGGGTGCTGGCATAGCCAGACCCATACATTCTGTGTCAGGCTAGAAAAGCCCGGGCAAGGTCAGTGCCCTTCTGTTTACTTCCCTTGTGTGCATCAACACCCTGTTTTGCAATCAGTGGTTTTCCTGTTATGATGAGGAGTCTTGCACCCCTTGCCAGAGAACACACTGACAGGCACAGGAACCCAGGGCAGGGGAACTTAAGGGGTATATAAGCTTGCTAAATAAAGGCTGAGGGAGCAGGAGCAGCTGATCTCCCTGGATGATGGAACCGACTGTCTCTTGAGTGCTGATTTAATCCTGACGACCCTCTCCAGGCTCGGCTACACTAGGCCGGACGCGGCAAGTGACAGCTTGCAGGACTGACTGGGAGCAGGATCAGACACAATGATGAGTTAGTGATGTGTGGGTACATGCCGTGACAAGGACTGCACCATTATGCATGCCTCTGTACCCTAAGGTGATGTGGGAATGTTTTTCTGTATGCTGTTAATATCAATCTTTAAATAAAGGAACTGTTTTGGCCCATGACAGGCACCATAGAAAAAGTAGGAGGGTAATCAGAATAGGAAAGGAAGGGCAGAGTCAGACAGATCAATCCAGCCACCCAAGAAGAAACATGTAAGGAGCACAGGTGAGCCACGGGCTATGTGGCAGGACAGATTAATGAAAATTGGTTGAGTTAAGATGAAATAGCTAGCTAGCAATGTGCCTGAGCCATAGACCAAACAGCATGAAGTTAATATAAGCACCTGAGTCATTTTGGGGGCCTGAGCAGTGGTGGGCAGCTAAGGGGTCTGGGACTGACTGTAGGTCTGTGGGTCTGGGACCACTGGCCACCCAGGGCCAAGAAACCTTATTGTAACATGTCAGTTCCCCTAGGACAGACTCAGGGAGCTCACTAGACTTCTCTACTATTCTTTACAATGGGCCCATACTGAGCAAGTCTCTATTCTGTACTTTTTACATTCACCTCTCTCTTAATTGTTCTATTGAGGTGGGTGTCTGATCCCAGGTTGCCAGGGCCCAGAGTTTGACTCTAAAAACTACAGTAAGAATTTTGCCACTGCTAGCCAGGATAGAGAGCTTTGCCTGGGATTAATCGCTCACATCAAATTGACTCCTATTGGAGAAGAGATGGAATGGTCTTTGAGGTGATTTGAATAAGAATGGCTCCAGAGGATCCTATCTTAGTCACTAGGGAACAGCACTGCTTGAGAGGGATTGTTGGGGTAGGTGTGGCCTTGTTGGGGTAGTTGTGGCCTTGTTGGAGGAAGTGTATCACTTTGGGGGTGGGCTTTGGGGTTTCAACTGTTCAAGACAGGCCCAGTGTCACCCTCTCTTCCTGCTCCCTGAGGATCTGGATGTAGAACTCTCAGCTCCTTCTCCAGCACCATGCCTAGCTGCATGTTGCCATACTTCCCACCATGATGATAATGAACCAACCCTCTGAAACTGTAACATGCCCCAGTTAAATGTTTTCTTTTATAAGAGTTGCTATGGTCATGGTGCCCCTTCACAGCAATAGAAACTTTAACTATGACAGCTCTACATGGCTGCTGTGACTTCAGGAATGTTTTCTTAATTTCTAAACTTCCACATAAGCTGATTTCTACTTGCTTGCTGAGGTAAACCAGTGAGTGCTGGGGTCCTACGGGCTCTGAAGTCTGGCCTTTAGAAAGCATCTTCTTGATTGCTACGTGTGTTGGTTACTTTTCTCGTTGCTGAGACAAAATGCCTGACAGCAGTGGAATGGATGGAAAGGGGAGGGTGTTGTTGACTATGGGAGATTTTTTTTTCCCACAGGTGAGAGTAACGCAGGAGTCTATAGTCACAGAAAACCAATGGTCATTAGACCAGTGGCTTCCAGGTTTTCTATGAACTCAAAGAATGGATTGCATGGCATCAGACTTAAAAAATGATTTCAGTTATAGAAAAGAGTCTAAGAGAAAGAAAGAAAGCACAACCCCATGCATTAGGAGTGGCCCTCAATTAAAAATTGTCACGGAGGGTCTTCAGGGCTAACAAGGCCTTACTGGACTGAAGCATGTTGGTCCACCCACGAAGTGCTCATGTTCCTCTCTGTAGTGTTTTGGATAAGAATGGCCTCCACAGGCTCATGTTCTTGATCTTCAGTGGGTGGAACTGTTTGGGAAGGATTAGGAGGTGTGGCCGAGTTGAAGGAGGTGTGTCACTGGGGATGGGTTTTGACGTTTCAAAAGCTCACTCTATTTCTGGTTAGCTCTCTGTACCTTCTGTTTGTGGATCAAGACATAAATTTTCAGCTACTTCTCCAGCATGATTCCTGCCTGCCTCCTGTCATGCTCCCCCATGATGGCCATAACTATAACTCTCTGAAACCTTACACATCAATAAACATGTTCTTCTATTAGTTGTATTGGCTGTGGTTTCTTACCACAGAAATAGAAAAATCCCTAAGAAATGCTCTATCCCCAGTGACTAAACTGGAGTTTCACTCACATATTTAAGAGCCCATGAAGTATACGGTCATGTAAAGCTTATAAGTAGCTGTTCTCATTAGGTGGCTATGTAAAAGGAGAGGGAAGAAGAAGAAACCAGATGAATCCATGGCCCTAAATATTTTTAGCATTTCTGGTCTCCGGCCAAAACAGAAGTGCTACTGTGATAAGAACTGAGCGGCTATTACCCGGCTTCTAGGTGAGACAGAGTGGGCTGTCAAGAAGACAGGCTCATTTTGAGATCCCTACCCTTGATTGCCCGTCAGTTTCTTTCTGCTGTTCTCATCAAAAGCAACTGAAAGGAGGAGGGATTTACTTTTTTCCTCACAGGGTGTAGGCCATGACAGGCAAAGAAAGGTGGCAGTTACCATTGATGAAAATAATATGGGGCTGTAGAGATAACTCAGTCTTTCAGAGGCCCCAAGTTTAATTCTAAGCCCCTGTATCAGGTAGCTCAAGACTGTTTGTAAGTCCAGTTCCAAAATATTCAACCCCCTCTTCTAATTCCTATGGACATCATCTTCACATGCTCTGCCCCACCACCATTCAACACACACACAATTTAAACATAAACATTTTATGGCAATTTTTCTTTTATGCATCCTGGAATAGTGAAAATAAACTTTGTGATGACCAGTTCTTTAGAAATTTTCTTAATATTCCTTCTGTACATTTTCTGTATTGACAGAAGATTATTCAGTAAAAACATTGTTTGATACAGAGAGCCATACATTTGTATAGTGTTTTAGTCTCTTCATTCCCAATCCCTGACCTTCTCCTATGGGAACATCTCTTCACAAGTCTTTCCAGCACACACACTTTTATGTCTTCTGTCTGTGTGCAGCCCACTAAGTGTAATGAGTGTTTCTTGCCTGAGTATAGATAAGGGGTTATTTACTGGTGCAGGGGCAATATATTAGTAGCTTTGCCACTGAAGAAGACATTCAATTTCCTAACAAGTGTCATGTGCCGTGATACCTTTTCCCTCCCTCCCTTCCTCCTTCCCTCCCTCCCTCCCTTCTTCCCTCCCTCCCTCTCTTCCCCTCCCTTCCCCTCCCTTTCTTCCTTCCTTTCTTTTTTTTTTGTGAGACAGGGTCTCTCTACATAGCTCTGTCTATCCTGGAACCTGCTATATAGACTGGGCTGGCCTCAGATTCACAGATATGTGCCTGCTTCCGCCTACCAGGCACAGGAATGGAAGGCATGTGTGCCATGCCCAGCTCAGAGGCACCACTTTCCTGTATATCTCCCTGCGTCTGGCTCTTACGTTCTTTCCTCTCCCTCTTCTGTGTTGTTTTGTTCCACTTAAGGACAAGCATTACACTGTCACTTGTTCTCAGCACTTTGGCCAGTTAATAGCCACCTACTGCAGTAAGAAAGCTTCTCTGATAAAGGCTATGTTCAGGGTAAATCTACGGATTTAAGTATGACTATTTAGAAGATAGTATAATGAGATGACAATGTAACAAAATACTATCAGTAGGTTTCCCCTAGGACCTACGGCTTCCTTAACCACAGGCTCTTGAGTGATGTGGGGATGGATGTCTTTCTGTATGCTATGAATACAGAAACGGTCTTGGCCTTGGCAGGCATCTTAGAAGTAGGTGGGGAAATCAGAGCATAGATAGGGGGAAGGAGGGCAGAGTCAGGGAAAACACAATCCAGCTGCCCAAGAAGCAAAATGTAACAAAATAGGTAAGCCAAGGGCCATATGTCAGGACAGATTAATAGAAATGGGTTGAATTAAGATGAAAGAGCTAACTAGAAATATGTCTGAACCGTAGGCCAACAACATGAAATTAATATAAGTATCTGTGTGTTTCTTTGGGACTTTGGGATTGTTGGTCCAGATAAGCAGCAGCGGCAGGTCCAAACTGTGAGGCTAATCTGGGCCAGAAACCTCTTCTACACTTGACCAAGTTTGGGAAGCTGGATAAAAGTTCTTTCCTGTGGAACAGGCCTTAAATCCAATCAGAAAACAGCTGGTTAGTCCTTCTACAGTCATACCACTGTTATACTAGAGCAAACATCTTGCCTGGCAGGTCACTGTAGTAGCTTACAGAATTCATAGCTAAGTAGGATTTGCAAGGTTTCAGGGTTTGGGCAGTTTCAAGAAGGACACTGAGATTATTGGGGAATAAGGGCAGGAATTTATTAGAAACATTATTAATGTAATAATAGAACCAACAGCATGGCAGGGGCTCCTAGGAGAGTTTGGGCCCTAGAACCTGTCACAGACAGCCTGACGAGGTTACCTGAAGAAAGAAATCAACTTACCTGGTAAAAGCAGGGTTTCAATTTTATACCCCTCTAGGTATGGAGGGGTCAGTCAGATTGTCTGATTCCCAAGTAGGAGGCAGGAAGCAGGATATGGCACCAAAACCCCTTTTGATGTTAACTCAATTCCCAGGTGAGAAATCCTGGCACCAGGAAGTCTATTACCCAGGACTCTTAGACTATCTCACTAGGGTGCCTATCAGTATTTGTGAAAGGGTAAGTGTAGTCAGAAGTTTCTGGCCCAGCCTAGTCCTGAGGTCCAGCTGCTTAGTCCCAATAATCACACAAAGGCTTATAGTAATCACAAACTATTTAGTCTATGGCTGAGGCTCAGTGCTAGCTAGCTCTTGCATCTTAACTCATTTCTATTACTCTATGTCTTGCCACATTTCTTGTGGCTTACCTGTGCATTTACATCTTGCTCTCTCAGTGGCAATGAGAGACTCCGCCATTCTTTCCCTTTATCTATGCTTGGATTTCCCTCCTGTCTATCCAATTGTAATTCACAACATGCAGAAAGACATTCCCACATCACTTGCCCTTTTCTGTCTAATCAAAAAGGAAGATTTCACTTTCAACATAGCAAAGTTACATATAACAAAACAGCTATTAAACAAGAATTAAAGTTACAATATTATTTTATTTATATTTATATAAATATATTTATATTTATATAAAATTAAAGAAAATTTTCTATTGTCTATCTTATCCTTGTGAGTCCAAAGTTTCATGTCCAATTTACCTTTTATTAAAACTAAAGAAAACTATGATTATAACTAAAGGGTGTAATATTATCTGAGTAAGCAGGAATCACACTGCAAGCAACCCCTAAATTCTAGAAATGATAAAGACATCTGGCTATCTGGACAGTCACCCAAAGTTCATTTGTAAAGCTGGGGCATCCATCTTCAGCCTACAGGCTCAGACTCTCTGGCAGACTCTTTAGTGAAACAAGAAATTTGAAGGACTGTTCTGTCCATTTTGGCAAGGTCCATCGCTTCTCCCTGTGTCCTGAAGAATATCTGGCAGTCTCTGTGAAGCAAAAACATGAAGGAGCATCTCAGCTTATTCTGGCAAAGTTCCAAAGGTCACTTTCCTATGACTCCTGCATGTCTGGTTGATACAGCATATTGTCAAGCAGACAAGGCAAGAACAATCTCTTGCCCAGTGTCAACCTTTGCCACAAAGAAAGCAAACTCATATGGCATTTCTTCAATGCTCATCATCCTCTTGAAGTAAATTGGTGCTGTCAGAAGTGAACATGTCACATTGTCCAGGAAAGTCCAAGTTCTTAAAACATTTTAAATGTCATATTCTGTAGGTCTTTGAAGTGTTTGAAGATTACTTATCTTATTGAAATATATCTTTGTATGTCTAAAAAAAAATCTAACTAACATGACTATAAGTTTGATTTTCATAGATAACTATTAATCTGTATTTCTTAATTATACATTACAATTTTAAATGAGTTACATAAACATATATAAATAGATATAAATATTACTTTATTTTTAAAGACTTTCTCTATCCTTTTCCCTTTTTATTTTTTCTCCTAAGCCTACATGTATTTTTAAACACATTACAAATCTTTTAGAGATATTTTGTTTTGGTCAAAATCATCTTCACTGTATATCTGATTTTTTTCTGACCATACCTTTCATCTGCTGAACCTGGCTAGGATTTAGGGCTTGGGTAGAGCAGCTGACCAGTTTCACCTGCTCCTTAGTCTAGCTTCATAGAGAGTTTAGATTCATAGCAGAGGTACTGGCAGGAGCCACATTTACCATCCCAACTCTGAGGAATTTTAGGGTTTACATTGTCACCAGCTAGAGTACTTCCATCCACTCACAAATCCCATATAAGTATTTGGCAGCAGGGTCTCTTAAAGAGCCACACAGTTTTTGGCAGTAAGGCTGAATCAGGAAGCCTTACTTAAAGGAAAGGAGCCTATGCTCCCTGCCAGCACACAGCACTGACCCATGAAAACCCTGCTACTAAGAAGCTGTCTTGGACTCTGTTCCCTTTTCGTTTGTATGAACAGAAGCCTTAAATCCATCATATGCAGCTTGTCACTTACATCAAGGCTCCTGTGAGACTTCATGAAGCAGCCCTGTTGCAGTTTAATGCTGCACTACTCCACAAGCCCAAATGCCTCTCTGTACCAAGACCCACGTAAAAGATAAAACTAGGAAGCTGCCCTTTTAAAGCTTTCTTGGGCTCTATGTGGGTGTACATGTTCCACATTGGGTTCCAGATATAGTGGGTATTAATCACTAGCAACTAATTATATAAATAGGTTAATATTTATTAAGGAGTTTATATGAAACAGTCACTGATACAAGAGATTGAGCAGTTGTGTGGTCCTGATTCAATTACAAATCAAGCTGGCATTGGAGTTGGAGTAAATAGCTTTCTCCTTCTCTAAGCCCAAGCGTGTTGATAAAGGAAAATTTAAAGAGAATCTGTTTCATATCAGAAAAGCCACCTGGTGTGGGACAGAAGACAGGTACTATTTATAGGGGCTATTGTTATTATAATTTTATTTCTGATTCTATTTTTCTCTGTACTTATCCTTGACCTTTTGAAAAGTTTCTTTGTATAAAATTTCTCCATAAATTCAAATTTTCCATGTTGAGATCAATAATGTTTAAGTTTTCCACAATAAATGACAAACTCTCCTAACAGTGATCTCTAAAGAATCCAGAAAGAAGATGGGGCCATACCACAATGATTCTACCTGGTTTGTTATGGCATTTTTTAAAGTTTGTATACACTACTCAATGATTGGTTCTAAACTACAAACTGTTCAGGACAGTTGCAAGATGGCTTACTATGATTATCCAGTACATTATAGCTCTAAACAGAATTTTGAACACCAAGTACTCTGAGATTGGCTACAGATGTTACAGTCAGTTCATTTAGATGTAACCACTTTTTTAGTTTTTTACAGGACCCCACAGAAATGCCATCACTCCAAGACAACAGGAAGCAATTCTAAGAAAAACTAATCCTCCCTCTCCCGAGAAGTTTTGTCTTCTAAGGGTTATGGATGATTATAATTCACTACGATGGTTATATTTGGGTTAAGGGTAAAATAATACTCAGAAATCCCTTTTGAAAAGAAAAAGGGGGAGCAGATAGGACAGATATAGGTATGTTACTGTACCTATAAACAGTAGATAGGACAGATATAAGTGGATTACTGTATCTACCTATAAACAGCAAATAGGACAGATATAGGTAGATTACCTATAAACAATTTAGCCAACTATTAGCCACAGACAATTTGCACTGGCATGGATTTTTGTATGTTGGTACAAATGTAAAATTTTATCAATTTTTATATGTCTGTTTAAGATAATTGTTATATGGATACAAATTCAAATATGAAATTATTTTATATGTCTGTTTAAGATAATTTGTATACTGATAGAAATTTAAATCTACATCTTATATTGCACACATGCTTCTACCTCTGTTTAAAATATTTTATACATTATTGCATATTAAGAATATTATCGTTATTTGTACTATACAAATTCTACATCTGTTTAATTATATTTGCCATACTATATATATTTTTTCTACTTTTTGTTGCACAAATAATGAAACTCAGAGCCAGATCTGTGGGAAAGGCAGAAATATCATAGAGAGTAAACCCCACAGTCAGATCTCACCCAGCTGTCTTCCAGCTTCCTCAGCCTCGCTCCTCCTGGCTTCTTCTGCCTGCTCTGTCTTTCTATGCCTGCCTTAAATACTTTCTTCACTTAGTTAAGGCGTGGTACCTCTATTGCCTGCTTTGGAGCCTGGAACTCCTTCTGTAAACTAAGATGACCTCAAACTCAGATTGGATTAAGGGCGTAGGTCACCATTCCTGGGATATTCCCTGTGCTGGGATTAAAGGTGTGAGTTACCACTATCTGATCCTCCTAGACTGACTGTGGGTAGATTCCTCTGAGATCTCCAACTGTTTTTATTATATTTGAAAATATCCCCCACAAATTCTATTTAAGATATTTTATATATTGGTACATATTAAGGATACTTCTGTCATTTTGCACTATACATGTCTATCTCTGCTTAAGATGTTTGCATGATTGTCATACTTGAAGTCTTTATCCCTAAACTGTGTGTCTGTGTATAGATTGTCTACCTTCATAAAATAAGCCTTAGTCTTTAGGTTATCTATATTGGTAAGAATTACAGGTCATTCATAGTTACCTATGTTTGTCATGTAAGAGTCATGTTAATTAGGTCTTCTAGATATATAGTAGAATATGTCGAATGGATAGGCACTCTTCAAACACTTCATAGACCTAGAGAATATAGCATTTAATGTTTTGTTATTCAGAATTTGGCTACAAGAGACATGATAGCTCCTGGCAGCACTGTTTCTTCTCTGAGATGACGCTGGGCATCAAAGACTCCTCATATGGAGCTTGACTTTCTAGCCAAATTGACCTGTTGGGCAAAGGACTACCCTTGCCCTCGACTATGACAGTTAGCATGCTGTCCAGTCCAAAGGAAAGATAGAGATTGATAAAACCTGCCAAGACAGGATAAGACAGTTTCTCAAAATACCATGCTTCTGAAGAGATCTGTCAGATATCCCATGCCTGTAGCCAAAGATTTTGGATGCTTCAACTTTGCAGAAAAGCTGTGGGTGACTGTCCAGGTAGCGGGCTGTCACTGTCTTCTCTTACTAAATTTTGAAAGTTGCTTGCTTGCATTTTAGCTTACTCAGGTTATATATTTTCCTTCTCTGGTCCTCGATGGGGTTGAAAATTATATAGTCAAGGTTATGACCATCTCATATCTTAACTAAGCGCAGTTAGGTACTAGATTCATATTATCCAAGATAAACAGCTTTGGAGTAATCTCTGTATATTGCCACATTTAATATACATTTCTTGTTTGTTGTAATTTGACCCTGTTTATATTATTTGCCCTTTACCGTCTCCTGGACATTTCCTTATAATTGTTTCTATTGTATATAGTTCTATATTTAGGTTTAGAACTTTCTTATCTAGACAAAAGGTGGGGGATATAGTAGGAATCAGGCAATATCACCTTGACCTAGAGGTGTGGCCTTTGGCCTTGAGGACCCGTGTACAGGGCATGGCCAGGCCAGTTTAAGACCGAGTATATGCCAGCTCTCTTCCTGTTTGCTTCCTCACACTCTTGGAGAAAGGACTAGAGCTGCTTCCACTGTGTGTACCAGTCCAGCCTTCCAGGAATTGTTCAACTGTTCAATCTCTTGTATCAGTGAGCGTTCCATATAAACTCTTAATAAATACTAACCTTTTTATATAATCAATTGCTAGTGATTAATAGCAGCTATAGGTGAGAGCAGCTGCAGAGCACTGTGGTCTGAGCCGTGGCTAGACTCCAACATTTCCTTCTTACAAGATTGTTGATGCCTTCCTCCCTCAGCAGCCTACACAGCACACTGGCCCTCTCTCATATTTGATATGAGAATTTGAAAACAGACTTCAAGATTCCTGGGAAATCAGCATGTGGTATATTTGTATCTTTGGTATCAGTCAACATAAATGTGCTCCCTTCAGTTTTCATTTTGTTCATGTCTCTTTGCTAGGCCCTGTCTCCTCAGAAACAAACAGCCCTCACTTTGCAATCATGTCACCACTTTTTTTTGGTGAGCAACTTCTTTGTAAGAATGAACTGAAGTGCACGGAATGAAATTAAACCCACCATGTCCAATGAGGATCGAGCATCAGGAGAACCCACTGAGAACTGTAACTATTCACCCAGCCAGGTTTTGATAAATTTGTCACAGATATAATGTCAAATATCAAAACAAAACTAGCTTCATTTCCCCTCTTTTCTTTCACTTTTTTATTGCTTAGATATGCTCATTTTCTTATTTAGGGATTGTAAATGTATAACTTGATCAAAAAGTCTGCTCCCTGAACAGATCATGGACTCATTAAAATTGTTATGTATAGACCTTTGTTTATCTGTGGTGGTAGAGATCATAAAAATTAATACGCAGACATTTTTCCCATTGGATTTTGTTGTGTTTGAGTGTTCAGCGAAGGCCCAGAAGCCACAGCCCTAGTTTCCGTAACTTATGTTTTTCCTGGAATTCATTTCAGTGAATTATAAATTTCCAAAAAATGATTTGTTTCATCCAACATTTAAGTCTTTATTTACATTTGCATATTTTAAACGTGGGAAAATAGTCTTATTCACAAAGTGATTTACCTCTGCGGCTGAGGGCATCTTCCTTCTGCTCTGTGATGAAAAATATTTTTTCTTTGCTTTCAATTTTATCATTTCTCCCTTCTTATTTGTTTTATTAAATGTGCATCAGTCTGTCTTATTCATATATTTTATTAAGAGAGAGATTTGAACTCGTTAAATTCTTTCTTCTAGCTCATTAACTTGTTTTATTTTATTGAAATCTACCTTTTAGTTTATTCTGTGTGTTCCTAATATTTTGAGTTGAATACTCTACTAATTACTTTTCTTAATGTGGCCAAATGCCTAACCGAATCATCTTAAGTGAGAAGGGTGTTTGACACCTGATTTCAGAGAGTCCAGGTGGCCTTCGTGGGGAAAGTATGGCAGCTGGAGCAACCGCAGATGTGGCAGTGGACACATTTTGGCTTGTACACATTTGCTGACCAGGAAGGAGAGAACTCAACCAGAACCAGAGGCAAATACAACCTTTAAGGCCACTTCTCAATGACTCTCCTCTGCTAGTGAAGTAGCAAGTTCTAAAGGTTCCAAAGTCTTCATAAACAGTGCCACCTGGGCACCAAGAGGCTGCCAGGAACACTTCACATCCAAACTATAACAGACACTTACAATTTAATTTATATAAATTTTTACAGCCTTTGCCTTGTTTCTGTTCTGTTCATCACTCCTAGTCCTGATACATATTTGAATACAGTTGCTCTCTGGACACAATGGGTAAACACAAAGACTTTTGCATACTTGGGTATCTTGCAAAATGCAGGTGGCAACTCAGTAGACCTGGGCCCTTAAGTTTCTGCATGTTAACGTGCTCACGAGAGATGTAGAAGGAGCTCCAGAGAGGGCAGGTTGGTCACAAGGATTAAATAAAGCACTTGTTTTTATGTCTGGTTTCATTCTAATGTTATTCATTTCAAGACTTTCTGCAGCATGACGAGAGGATGTTTCATATTTCTGCTTCTTGGCTTCATTGAACTTTTCCAGTGACTAATAAGGCCTCTGTTATCACCAATGATCAAATACTCAATGATTTTAGGATAGAGTTCCACCTACAACTACCTTATTTATTTATTTACACACTCAGTTACTTTTTGCCCACCTGATCTATCTTGGATCAAGAACATTGGGTTAAATCTCTTGCCACTGTAGTTCTGCTTTCTTTTGCTGTTCAATACTGAAGATCAAGCCAAGGACTTCTGACATGCTGGTGCGTGCTGGACCATAAGCTCCATCCCCAGCCCAGGCTTTACTAAGTTGCCCAAGATGGCCTCAAGCTGTCACTTCTCCTGTCTCAATTTCTGAGTGATGGGATACAGGCATGCAACTTCCTGAGTGGTGAGATACAGGCATGCACTGTCACATCTAGCTTATATGTTTCTTTACTTATTCTTTACAATGATTACACTTATAATTTGGATCGGTCACAGAGCTCTTGTCTCTACATGCATGAGGCTCTAAATTCAATCCCCAGTACTACCAAAATTGTACATAGGTACATAGGTATTCAAGTTTTATATGCTTGGATGACGTTAACTTCTTAAAAATAACACATCTATGTAGGAATAATATCTAATTAATTTTCTCCCCAAATCAATTTACAAACTTACCAATTCTAATAATAGTTAACAGGATTTTCTTTCCATGAAGCTAGATAAGCGAGTTATAAAGTTCCCTTGTTAACGTAAATGCAGGGGAATAGTGACAAGCTTTTTAAGGGTCCTGCTCATCTAGCAATTTGAAGTATGACAAAGCCAGAATAACATGCAGCAGTTTGATGTTGGGAGTATTTACTTACAGAACACAAAGGGCAGCCTGAAAACAACAGGTGATGCGGGAACTTGATAGTCAATCACATGGCACTTCAAGTACATACTTGTTTTGAAGATGTTCTGGGAATCATTTGGAGATAGAGTTGTATTTTGCACCATACACACAAAAACAAAACATCAGGATGGTTGAGGTGGGGAAGGGAAAGAGTGGTAAAGCAATGAAAGAGATGTCTTGATAGAGGGAGACATTATGGGGTTAGGGAGAAAGCTGGTGCTAGGGAAATTCCCAGGAATCTACAAGGATGATCCCAGCTTGGACCACTAGCAATAGTGGGGAGGGTGCCTGAACTGGCCTACTCTGGTAATCAGATTGGTAAATACCCTGTCATCATAGAGCCTTCATCCAGTGAACAATGGAAGCAGATGCAGAGATCTACAGCCAAATACCAGGCTGAACAAGGGAGTCCAATCAAAGAGAAGGAAGAGGAATTATATGAGCATGTGTACGGAGAGGGGTCAAATCTTGATGAGGAAATCTACAGGCACAGCTGAACCAAGCTAGTGAGAACTCACAAAGTTTAGACTGTGGAGCATGCATGGGACTGGACCCTCTGCATAAGGGAGACAGTTGTGTAGCTTAATTTGTTTAAGGTTTCCCTGGCAGTGGGATCAGGATCTATCCCTGGTGCATGAGCAGGCTTTTGGAGCCCACTACCTGGGGTGGGACTCCTTGCTCAACCTTGATGCAGGGGGAAGAACTTGGACCTGCCTCAACCAGGCTTTGCTGACTTCCCATAGGAGGACTTACCCTTTTGAGGAGGGTTGGGGGTGGGTACAAGGGAAGCAGGGTGGTGGAGGGTGGGAAGGGTGGAGCAGGAAGAGAAATGAGTGGGGGAACTGTGGTTTATATGTAAAATGAATAAAAATTTATTAAATAAACCAAAAAATGTAAGATAAGAGACCATAAAAGAACAAGGGAAATAAATGGACAATTAGTTTATAATCTTAGAATTGGGAAAGATTTCTGAAAATAGTGTAAAATTTAAAAATGGTAAAATTTTGAGAAATGATGCTTGCTGGGCTAATAATTATGCTAAATTACTACATGGTCAAAACACCACAAAAAAGGGCAAAATACAACTGAAAAAGTATCTATGAATTGCAACTCATAGACAAACATTAGTCTTTCTATTATGGAAAAAGCTACTGGAAATCGAGAAAGAAAATTTCAGCCAATAAAAATTGATCAAAATAGGGGCTAGAGAGGAATCATCAGTTAACAGCACTTGCTGCTCTTCCAGTAGGCCTGGATTATATTTCCAGCACTCATGTCAGGTGCTTCACAATCACCTGTAACTCTAGCTCCAGGAAGTCTGACGCCCTCTGCTGGCCTTCATGGGTACTATACTCACATGCACACACACACACACACACACACACACACACACTATTAAAAATAAAATAAATTTTAAAGAAACCAATATAAAGATAATTTATTATGAGATAAATGGTCCTTAAAATATGGAAAGACACACAAGTTTACTCACAATACAAAAATCCACATTAGAACTAACTGGAAGTAATTTTGATGTCACCCTCCCTCTCTCCATCCCTTATTCAACCCATGTGTTATTATTTTGGTTAAGTATTACCCTGAATTAACATCACTATGTTATACAGATATTATTTACAGTTGAGTGCAGTGTCATATTGCTGTGATATTTATTTTACTTTTTGTTTTTCTTCAAAGTTAATAATTGCCTTATTTTATTATTGGAATTTTTATTAACTTTTAACTTTTTGATAACTTTCCCCATAGTTTCCAATAGCCTTTCAGTATAACTTTTCCACAAGG
Organism: Phyllotis vaccarum; assembly: GCA_033318265.1. NCBI lineage: Eukaryota > Metazoa > Chordata > Mammalia > Rodentia > Cricetidae > Phyllotis > Phyllotis vaccarum. Next base: position 159,604,976 of record JARWLC010000001.1, on the reverse strand, counting down.
TCGATAACATGAAATAACTGATTATATCAACCTTTCCTTAGAGAAATGCTTTCTGGAAATCTTTCTTTTTTCAGAATTAATGGTATATTAGGCTTGATAAGTAACCATATTCCAAGGTTCTTTTTATTATCATTTCCAAACTCCATCTACTGTTTCCTAAGTTGAATTATGTGTCACTGGGATTTAGTGTTTTGTGGGAGAGGAGGCGCTTGATCAAGAGGACAGGATCTAGCTCCTGAAGCTTGTGAGCTTGCCTGGGCACCATACACATGAGGTAGCATTACTGTTCCACAGCAGTAAATAACACTTCCTCACAAGGAAGAAAATACGCTGAGCAGAGTATTTGGAATGGGTAGTTTGAAAAGGCAAAAGTGTTTGGGAAAGTATAATGTGCTCATAAATGGTGTTGCCACCTCCAGAGAGTCAACTCTGTCACCTTTAGTGTGTTTAGTACCACGTGTATGACAGTCAATGCTGGGTGATCGCAGCTGTAGGAGTCTCAGGATAAAGAGGCTGTGGAGGGAACGAGGGATGATGGTATAACTAGGGTGGCTCTTTGCACTGCTACTGGGACCCTCATAGGTAGGAAGACAGCTTTGTTGCCTTTAAAAGTTAACAAAGGCACAGATATTTTCCTCCCTTGACACTGAGTTCCAGACTTCTCTAAGCTACCCCCCCCCCAGACAGCTGCTTTGACATTTAATTTGAACTTCCAATATTATTCTCAGATTTAAAAAAAAAAAACAAAAAAACAATCACTATTCCAAGAGAGTTGATTCAACTTTTGAATCCAGCTTGAACAAACCAGGGCCCAAAAGGGAAATGTCAGTGTGAAGGAAACAAAGAAAGTATAAGAAACAAACTACTTGGAGGCCAGATGGAAGAAAGCATGGAGATTCTGGGTACTATTCAGGGGTTGTTCCAACTGGCCAGCATTAGAGCCTTCTGCAGTAAACACTCACTCATGTTGAAATGAAATGTAGGCTGGTCCTACCCTCTGGAATGGCCATGAAATGTGGGGTGAGTTGACCCTGTTAACAGGCATTCAGATTGAATGTGACCCATGACATTTGTTCTACAAGTATTCACTGGTGGAGCAGGAGGTTAAAGGACATATTTTCTTCTCCCAAAGAATCTACAGTTTAGGAGATAACAGATAAGTTAACATAAAATCGGATGGAAGCAGGATTGCATAAGAGAATCCAGAGAAATGCCTTCTAACTGGGAAATGGAGAAGGATTCTCAACAGACTTGGTATCTGATATTAGGTATCTCAGAAGTGTGTCCCAAAAGCTCATGTGCTAAAGTGTTCTGTGTCACCAGGACAACTACCTTCGGGAGGTAGGGTCCAAGGGAGACTGGGACCCTAATCTCTCTCTTTCCTGTGGCCCCACCCCATGCTTGTCCACCTCTCTCCTCTAGGTTATTTTGCTGGGGAGGTCTCACTGCTGTACTTTGTCTCTGTATAGCTCTCAAAATTGAGCAACTTGGCTAAATAAAAAATCCCAACCTCTGTGAACTTCCAACCCTTGGTGCTGGAAATCAGTTATAATGCAAACTGGCATTTGCTTTCGGGTGTGAAGTCTAAAATTTAGGTCCAGAGACCAGTGTGACTTTTTCTCCGAGAGTTAGAAGTTTTGGCCAAGAAATCTTCACTTGGAAATATTTTTCTTTAGTGAGCCATTTCAGTTCGATGACCTTCCCACTGAGCTATTGTGGTCTGGTGGCACAAGTGAGTCTTCTCAAAATCTAAATCTGGAGTCATACTTTTTGGAGAAGTTTTCTACTAGCTAACATTGACTTGACACTAACAGGGCATCGATTTTAAAAGTGTACTATTGACTGTGGGTGGGGGGATGACTGACATATTTTTAAGGTATAAAACACGTCTTAATTGCACCAAGATCAACACAGAAAAAGAAGTGTACATGTAGGAACATAAGACACAGTTTGACTCCATTGTTTGGTTCTTGCCTTGGCTCTTCTGGTGTGCAGATTGCTCTCCCTCTCTCTGTTTCTGTCAGTTTTATATTTTTTCCCTTTTCTGCATTCTCAGAGTCTCATGGTGTGTGGTTTATGCTTTATTAATTTTAGGTGTGATTTTTTTAACCTGGGAATTTGTAGAATAATTTCTTTTTAGATCCTTCCTGAATTTGTCCACTCATAACTTTTGAATAACTACCTGCAATCTTCATGTGACTTTTGTCTCTGGCTGTTCTTCAAGCTGCTGGGAATACCAGGGCCTCATTGTCAGTATTACGCTGGTGATCATTCTCCCTTGAATCTTCTGGATAGACTGTCTTCATGGTCAGGTCACAGTCCCTTTTATACAGAGCTCATCCCCTTTCCCTTCCCTCTCCACCCTTCTTGGTAGCTTCACTCAGAAGTGGCCAGAATGTTTCCTGCTGCTCACCTCCACAGTTGAAGCCACTGCTCAGAGCCATAATCTCCAGAGACATGCCTCCCAACCTTGTCAGCTAAAACCTGAATTCCACCACGTAGGTGAAGTGTCTGTGTTTCATATTGCCTTAGCTGCTTCGTGGCTAAGCACCTCCCCTTCCTTCTCCCCCTCTTCTGTCTTCCTTCAGACTAACCAAGGCTTGTTTGCCTTCCTCTGTATCCTATCAGTCAAAGTAAGTCACGAAGCTGAGCTTTATTCAGAACAATTAAGGACTCAAGTCTATGGGGCAGAGAGCATGGCCATAAAGGCCCCTGACTAAAGCTAAGATGGTGTTCTTGAACTTCTCTGTATCCCAATGTTACCTGCAAGACAGAAAAAAAAAAACTCTATCTTACCAAGACAGAAAAAAAAAACCTCTATCTTATCAAGTTTTTCCAGGCTGGAATGAGTTGCTACATGCATGATATTAAGACTGATGCCCAGCATCTAGTTATTTTATAAGTGCTTAGTTATTTCTGGGATCAGTTGATTTCAAGTTAACGAATTTCTTCGGTACTATTTTATACTTTCCTCAATTTTATTTAACTAACTGATATTTTATGGATTGCTTGTTATCTATGTGTTAGTTAATTTTCTCATTGCTGTAATCAAATCAGAAGCAGTTTAAAACAGGAGGGTGTTGTTCTGGCTCCTAGTTCAAAGGAACACAGTCCACCATGGCCAGGAATGCATGGTGGCAGAAGCAGCCTGGAGTATGGTGCCCAAAAGGAAGCTGAGAGGGAACTTGTGAGATATTTTGTTTGTGTTCTGACAAAGAAAGCTTGACTGGAGACCAGAGGGTGGTGCTAACCACTAGTTAATCATGGAAGCCAGGCAGTGGTGGCTCATGCCTTTAATCCTAGCACTTGGGAAGTGGAGACTGGAATATAAGGCCAGAGGAGATGGGATATAAGGTCTGAGGATTCGTAGAGGAATCACTAGTGCTTCTCTGGTATTTCTGATTTCACCCTAATTATCTGACCCAAGGTTCTTATTTAATAAGACTAATTAATTAGAATCAAACTTTAGGGACTTCCATTGCTAAGCTACCCTTTTCTGTTTTCCCTTTGGTCAGGAATATCAGGCCATGGGTACTACTGCTAGTGACAGGTAGGTCTCTTAGGTAACATCCTCACAGACACTCAAAGGTGTGCTTCATCCAGGCCCAAGATACTCCTTAATCCATCAAGTTCACATTAGAAATCAACTTCCCAGACAGGTAAAGAACAGTGACACAGGTTCATTCACTGTCGCTTTGGCCTATTTCCAGCTAACAGATCTTAAGACATCTTTATGGTTCATCTTGATTGTCAATGCGATGGACTCTAGAATCACCTCTGGGGCTATCCAAGCCACTTTTAGAGGAATAACCGAACAAGAATGCCTGTCCTCAGTTAGAGAGTACCGTCTGAAGGGCAGTGCAGATCACAGCCTAAGGAGAGAGCAGTTACTGGCCCTCCTTTGCTTCTGTCACTGATATTGTTGTCATATTTGATTGCACCAGAAACAGCTTCTTGCTCTTTCCAGCATGAATTAGAAGCAGTGACTCTCAAGGAAACTTCCAGGTTGTCGAGTGCCACACCAGGGCTTCTTAGCTACCCAGCTTTGAGGAACAAATAGCTAGTTGGTTTTTAGTCTCTCCAGGATGCTGGCTGCTGTTGTTTGGGTGCCTACTCTTATTATGTAAGCCAATCAACATGATAAATCCCCAAAATTCCCTCAAATTCTCTGTCTGTCTCTCTGTTCTGTTTCTTTAGAGCAATGGTTCTCAACTGTGACCCTCTAATACAGTTCCTCATGTGACCACTGTGAAAGGGGCATTCAACCCCAATGGGGTCACCATCGACAGTTTGAGAACTGCTGCTCTAGAAAACCTTATATAATAAATTTACACATGTATTTTCTTATTGTTAAAGCAAATATATACCTGGGTGTAGTGGTTTATACCTATGAACACAGACTACTTGGGAGATTGAGGCAGGAATTCAAACCCAGTCTGACCTATAGAAAAGACCTAACTCAGAGAGAGAGAGAGAGAGAGAGAGAGAGAGAGAGAGAGAGAGAGAGAGAGAGAGAGAGAGAGAGAGAGAGAGATTAGTTATCTTTTCTGTGGTAAGATACCCTGACAAAAATAAATTTAGGGGAGAAAATGTTTATTTTGGCTCATAGCTTCTGTGGGACAGAGTCCATCATGGGGAAAAGCATTGTGGCAGAGATAGGAAGCAAGCTAATCACACTTTCACCCACTCCAGGAAGCAAAGTGAGTGAGTAGGAAGTAAAATAAGGCTATGAGCCCTCAAACAAACTGCTAGTGATATATTTTTTCTCCAACAAGTTTCTGTTTTCTAAAGGTTTCCAGACAATGTCACCAACTGAGGACCATTGTTCAAAAACATGAGTCTATGGGGATATTTCTCATTAAAACTGCTACATGAAGGGATGGATGAATTGTTGGATGCAGAGAAGGAGGGAGGGAAAAGAAAGCCCATGTAATTTCCCCTGAACTTATTGCTTAGTATTCCATTATTAAATGTATTTCCTCTGAAATTCTTAGAGTACTTTACATCTCCCCCCCCCCACACACACCCAAGTAGTGATCAGGAGGAAGGATTTGGGCTCCCAGTTCTGGCTTAGTCTCTGGTGTCATGGTGGAGCTCTTTGCAGCAGAAACAAGTTATCCTGGCAAATCGGGGAGAAAAGCTTTCAGACAATACACGATACACGTCCCTGGAGAAGCTCAAATTTGTTTGCTCACTCTTCAGGTCTGTCAGTTCTCTTCTTTGGTCTTAGTTGGCAAATGAGATCAGGGGAACTCTGGCTGTGCCATCTAGTCGTGTGCCAACTTGACAGAAACTAGAGTTGTTTGGGAAGACAGAGCCTCAGCTGAGAGAAAGCCCACACTAGATTGGCCTATGAGAAACCCTGTGGTTCATTTTCTTAATTAGTGATTGAAGTGGCAGGGCCACCATTGGGGAGGTGCTCCTAGGTTCTATAAGAAGCACGCTGAGCAAGCCAGTGAGCAGCACTTCCTCCACAGCTTTTGCTTCAGTTTCTGTCTTCAGATTCCTTCCTGGCTTCCTGCCTCGATTTGCCTGGATGACTGAATGTAAACTGTAAACTGAAATAAACTATGTCTTCTCCATGTTGTTTTGGCTTGGCATTTATCACAGCAACAGAAATTCTAACAAAAACACTGGCCAAGGACCACATGGATTGCACTCCCTAGTTTTTCACAGCACACAACTTATGTGACTAGGCAAAGCAGTCTTGAAACTGTCAATCCGTCCCAGTGAACTTCAATCAAAAAGAGTTGGAGACGCACTTAGGAAGAGTATCTTTTAGACAATGCTCACTCTATATTCCTAAGGAGTTTACTTCATAGCTTGCTTTGTTACTTTATTTTTAAAAGTAAAATATAAACACATTATTTTCCCTCAGCTTTTCTTCCTCCCTTTAGTGCTTTCATGTACCCACTCCAGTAGTTCAGAAAAAAATGTCTCCCACTAGGGAATGGCACTACTAGGAGGTGTGGCTTTGTTGGAGGAACTGTGTCACTGTGGTGGGTGGGTGTTAAGGTCTCCTATGCCAAATTACACTCAGTATGACACACAGTTGCCTCTGTTGCATGAGGATCAAGATGTAGAACTCTCAGCTCCTTCTCCAGCACCATGTCTGCTTGTATGCCACCATGGGAATAATGGACTAAACCTCAGAAACTGTAAGCAAGCTCTAGTTTTCTTTTACAGCAATAGAAACCCTAAGATGCTGTCCCTTCCTCTCTCTCAAATTAGTTACTCCCCTTTTTCTTTACCCGAACACATGCACACACAGACATAGAGAGATGATATAGATATATAGATATTCAGATAGGTACAGATATAGATGAAGCAAAGCCTAGTCCACTGTGTGTTATTAGGCATGTGGTTGGTGTTGTAGAAGAAAACAAGATGAGCAAGCCATGGAAAGCAAACTGGTAACCAGCATTCCTCCTGGGTTTTGCATCAGTTCCTGCCTGAAAGTCTATCTTAGTTTCCTGTCAGGATGAACTATCAACTATAAAATGAAATAAAATCTTCCTTCTTAACTCCTTAAGTTGTTTTTTATTGTGGTACTTATCACAGCAACAGATAAGCAAATTAATGTAGATAGGTTGTGTTTTTATTTTTATTGAATTCATTTCATTCTCATTGAGTGTCAGGAATTTTTAAATTTCTCAAGTTCTTCAGTGCTCTATCGATCTTTCAATAGTGAACAATTCAATCTCCATGAGTCTGTATATGCTGCATATTTTTTCTTGCTATTGATTTATAGTTTGCTTCATTATGGTTTTATAGAACAGAAATTATTTCAATTCTCCCATATTGTTTAAAATTTTCTGTGTGTTTTGTTATATGATCTGTTTAGAGGAAATTTCATGGGTGATGAGAATAAAGTGTATTTTGCAGAGTTCAGATGAAGTCATTGGTAGAGTTCATCTATAATGTCATTTCACTCAGATGTTTCTCTGCTTATGGTTTTTGTGTGGATGACTTGTTATTGGTCAGCATTGAATCTTGGATTCACCCACTATTACTATGTTGTTGTTGTTCTGTGCCTTTATATTCAATAGTATTTGTTTTATGACATTTGTTGGACTATGTGCAGTCAGTATGTCAATTGTAACATCTATTATTTAACATATATTTTTCCCCCAAACTTTCAGTTGATATCAGAAGTAAAGGGTGAATTGTCTTAGTTATGGTTTTATTGCTGTGATTAGATGCCATGACCACATCAACTCTTATAAAGTAAACATTTAATTAGGGCTAGCTTACAGCTCAGAGCTTTATTCTGTTATCATGGTGGGAAGCATGGCGGCATGCAGGCAGACATGATGCTAGAGAAGTGGATGAGAGTTCTACTTTCATATCTGAAGGCAGCAGGTAAAGAGAGGGACAAGGAGCCTAGCATGAGTGTCTGAAACACAAAAGCCTGACCCAGCGATATACTCCAGAAAGTCCATACCTTCTAATAGTGCCATCTCATATGGGCCTATGGGGGGCATTTTCATTCAACCATCCACAGGGGTCTTATGGATTGTGCTCCTTCTATCTGTGCTCTTGGATAACTTTCATAATTTTATGAAAAAAAGAAAATTGATGAAAGTGGCATTCTGCCTGACTTTGAAGAGCATGTTCCTACCCACTATGCCTTAATATTCAACAGAAGGGAATTATGCAGTTATGTATGTAATTGATAATTATGTAGTTATGTATGTAACATGATGGTTTCAGAGCTGGCACCAACAATTAATGTCCATTTTCCAACCCTTAGTTTTGACAACAAGGGCTCTGCCATTCTTTCATGAATTTGTTCACACCACAGGTTTTTAATACAGTCCCATGTCCTGCACCTACTGTCTGGCGAAAAAAAATGGATTCCACTGCAGGGAACTTAGACTTCACATGGATTCTGTCTCTTGAGACTGGATATCTTTTAAAAATATTCTTTAAAATGGTTCATGTAACAAAGAAAAATTTGAATGGATTTATCATGTAATAATTAAAATAATAATAAAATTGATATATTCCATATGTATACAGATAATGTTTGTGTATAGAATGTGGCTTAGTTGTAGATCTACATGCAAACACTAGGACAACTATTGAAAAAAATTTTTAAAAGAATTGATATTCCAAGAAAAGAAAGAAAAATAATATAAAATGTTTAATTAAAACTATAAAATAAATAAAAACATCATAAACAGAAAAAGATAATAATAACCATTACAAAATAGTGATATGACAGATGTCAACCTTTTGTATCAATAATCATCTTACTATGAAGTCTTTGTTATACCAGTGCTATGTTGTTAAGGTCACATGCTAAGAGCTGTTATGTACTCTGATAATTATCATCATGTAATGCTCCTGGTCCTACTCAGTATTCTATTACTGTGAAGACACACAACAAACATAGCAACTCTTATAAAAGAAAGCATTTAATTGGGGCTGGCTTACAGTTTCAGAGGTTTTGCCCACTATCAACATGGCAGGAAGCATGAGGACACACAGGCAGACATGGTGTGTAGTTGAGAGTTCTGCATCCTGATCCACAGGCAGCAGAAAAGAGAAACACTGAGCCCAGCTTGAGCATTTGAAACCCCAAAGCCCACCTCCAGTTACACATTTCCTCTAACAAGATTAAACCTGCTCCAACACATTCTAATCCCTCTCAAGTACTGCTATTCTCTGATGACCAAGCATTCAAATTATGAACCTATAAGGGCCTTTCTTATTCAAACCACCATACTCCTCTTTAATTCCTTATAACTTTTCACTGTGTAATTAATACAGCTTATCCCATTTTTATTGGTATCCTTGTAGTATATATTAGCCCATCCTTTTACTTATAATCTATATGTGTTTATATTTAAAATGTGTTTCTTATATAGCTGGATCTTGTGTTTTTAATTATCCTTATAATTTCTGTCTTTTAATTGATAGATTTATATAATTTTCTAAACACAAATGAATGACCAAGACATGAAAAGAAAAACTTTAAATGTATTTACTTTAATGAAAGACATAGACCTAAAATGGCCACTTAATGTGTACTTACAACTACATGGCATTCTGGAAAGGAAAAATCACTAAGATAGTAAAAAAGATCAGTAGATGCTGGGGAGGGGAAATCAAGGTGAAGCATAAAGAGCTTTTAGGACAGAAAAGCTACTATATATGAACATTAGTATGGGGCACATGCCTTGCATATCTGCCCAAACTCACATAATATGTAACCCTGATTTAAACTAAAGACTCTGGGCAATTATGATATGACATTTGTCTTAACTAGGGTTTCTATTGCTGAGACAAAAATACCATGACCAAAAACAAATTGGGGAGGAAAGAGTTTCTTCAGCTTACACTTCCACATCGCCGTTCATTACCAAAAGAAGTTAGGATCAGAACTCAATAGGGCAGGAACCTGGAGGCAGGAGCTTATACAGAAACAATGAAAGTGTGCTGCTTCCTGGCTTGCTCAGCCTGCTTTCTTATAGCACTCAGGACCACTAGCCAAGAGATGACATCACCCACAATGGGCTGGGCCCTCCCCTTTGATCACTAATTGAGAAAGTGTCTTACAGCTAGATCTCGTGGAGTCCTTTCCTCAACTGAGCCTCCTTCTTCTCTGATGACTCTAGCTTGTGTCAAAGCCAACTAGTACACTGATGAATGTTAATTAACTGTAACAAATACACCTCTCTAGTGTGGAGTTTGGATAGTGTAGGAGAGATGGATATGCTGGAGTAGAGAATTTGTAAAAACTGCCTTACCTTCCAATTCAATTTTTCTGTGAACCTAACATTATGTTTAAAATATGGTTTATTAGGAGTATGTTCATTCAAACACATGTGCATACATGCACTCATGCATGTTCATGCACACATGCATGCACGCGTGCATACATACAGACCACCACCATCACCACCACAATCACCACCAACAACTTGCCTGAGAGCACCTCATAGTCCCTGGGATGAAAAGGCCCCTAGCAACCGTCTTCACATGATGTTTACTTCATGAACAAATGTCTTAGAGCCTCTCATCACAAGAAGAAGCAAGATGGAAAAAAAACAAAGACAACCTAATCAGAAAGGGTCATTACCCATCTGGTGAGTCCCTGGCTAATCAAGGCTTGTCCCAGGTCTCCACTCATCACTGCTTTAAATCTAACACTGCGTCTCAGGGTCCTGGATATTCTAGTTCAAAGAGGCTTTCTATGGAAATGCTTTATTCTTATCAGGAAACCGTAGGCTGCATGCTGACCAGAGAGCAGACGTCTTTTTCGAATGTTGAAGCCACACTCCATAATGGATGCTTGCTTTGCCCGCATGTAGCTGGTTCCAAATACTGATTCCACCCACTGCTCCCTGGCTTCTCGATCACAGAATAGAGGGACAGGTCAGGAATTGAGGACACAAAGGAAAAAACAAGGAAACAGAAACGGGTCTTTCACGTTGTGGATATGATTGGAAAAGAAATGAGGACTGAATGCAAAACCCCATGGAGGTCATCAGACACCATTCAGATGGGACCCACTGCCACCTCTCCCCATGCTCCTCCCTTCCTTGGCCCCGGAGGCTTGTTTGCTCTGGCTTAGATTCCCCATTCTATTTTGTCCGCTGCCCGAAAGTATGAACTTGCATAGCAGAGCTTGGGCACGAATCCTATCTTTGGAAGTTCTTCCTCTCTCAACCACTGAACATAACCCACTGTGGCTGTCTAATATAATGTGTGACAGACCCTCCCAGTGACCCACCCCTACAATCAGTACAGCTGAGGGAAACAGAGGTGATCTATTGAGAGTGGCATTGTTCGGCCAACCACTGCCTGATTCTCTTGCTACCACAACCAACTTCTCTGTGAAGACAACTTGGAGTCATTAGGTTTTTAAGTCGGGTGTGGTTGGTATCTCCTAGGTTTATATAAGAATGCTCAAGATTGAGATAATTTATTATTGTCATAAGTGTGTTTCTTACACTTCTGACGGCTGAGAAATTAAAGATAAAGATGGTACATCTGGTCGGGGCCTTCTTGCTATACCATCACATGGCAGAAGAACATGGGCAAGGACAAAAGGGTCTGACTCGGTTTGTCAGAATACTAGTATTGTTGCCATGAGGGTGGAATCCTGACAGCTTAATTATCTCTGAAATGTTGCACCTAATAGTGCTGTTATAAATACTTTGACAATTAAATTCCTTGAGTTCCATTGCTATTGTCTGGGATTTGTGGTTCAGACTTAATTCAGAGAGGAATACAAAATCTAGAACTGTTAGTAAATAAATATCAAGATAGCTTTTTTGTTGACACCAAAGGCCATTATCAAAGGAACATAAAACAGCGCACAATGACCTTGAACTGTACTCACACACTGTGCTTCTCCTCTGGTCAGTCATTCTGAGAAAGAAGCAATTGAGTATATATGATTCATTTTTGCACATTGTTCTAACCTAGGCTTTTAATTTTAGATCAGGGATCCAAGCTAAATATTTCATGTGAACAGACCAAGAATAGAAAATGAGGAATAAAGAAAAATAGAGAAGCCACCATTGCCCAAATTACAACACTCATGGAGCAGCAGTGATAAACCAGGCATCATGCAGCAGATGTCTTCATGAAGTGATAGCCCCAGCCTACCACCAGTGTTCTGCTTCCTCCACAAAAAAACTACTGGCAAATATGCTCTCAAAATTGTCCTGAGTGAGTTACAGCTATTAGAAGGCTATTCGACCTTACCATAGCTAAATCCTCCCTCCCCTCCCACACCAAAAAGAAAATGCACTTCTTAGAGTGATGGAGTCCTCTGAGATCTGTATGAGTGCAACATCCAGGGCTTCCATTTTCATGTGGCTAGTTTCAAGCTCTGCCTCGAAAGAATAGGGTGGTCAGCTTTATCCCATCTATTTCCCTTGGGATTTGTCTAAAATCATCAGTGTGATCTGTGATCTGCAAGAATTCTACCTTCTGGCCCCTCTGTCTGTGAACAAATTAATAGGTCATTCTTCCTCCCAGTCTTGGCTCAAATAACAGCCCACAGTATGATTAAAGTAGGCTCCCAGTCTTGGCTCAAATAAGAGACCATAGTATGATTAAAGTAGCTGTGGGCAGGTCACAGAGTGGACTATCATTGCCTTTCTCCAGATTTCGTCTTGTGATTTGAATGTGTGCGTTGAAAACCATCACCAACATAGGTATTGTCTGTGACTCCAAGAAAACACAGATAAGAATAAGTCATAGCCCCTCCATCTCATCCCACACACATGCGTGCATGTGCAAGTGTACATGTGCACATGTATGTGCATGTGTGTTTGTGTGTGCATACACACACGTGTGTATGTGTATGTGTGCACTAGTGTGCATGTGTGTGTTTGTGCTTGTGTATATATGTGCACATACGCAAACACGTGTGAGCATGTGTGCTGTGTGTGTATGTGTGTGTGTACATGTGCATGGGCATGCATGTGTGTATGTGCATGTGTGTGCATGTGTATATGTGTATGTGCACACATGCACATGTGTGCGTCTATGTGAGCATGCGTGCATTGTGTATGTGTTTGTGTGTGTGCACGTATGCATGCATATATGTGTGCGTGTGTGTGCATATGTGTGTGTGCGCACTTATTTTATTGTCTGGTTGAGTCCATTTGCTTGCATTATTTTTACTTTTTTCTTTTTGAAACAAGTATCACCATATAGCTCTGGCTGGTCTGAAACTCACTGTATAGACTAGGCTAGCATCAAATTTCTGATTGTCCTGCTTCTGCCTCCCAAGTACTCAAATTGCAGTAGTACATCAACCATGCCTGGCTTTTCTAAAATTTTCACTCTCATAAAAAATGCATAAAATGAAACAAACTATCTTAGGATTTTCAAGTACAGCATACATTTGTGTTAACTACATTCACATTGCTAGACTCAAGTCACTTCAATTATCTAAGTATAGAATTATTTATCTTTCCTTTGTAAAAAAAAAATAGATAAGTAACAGCATATAAGCTCTGAAGCAGTATTGCTACCTAAATCACATGTGATAGTTATGTAGGTGTTGCCCTGAGAATGCACCATTAATTATCTGGCAACACCAGCTCCTAAAACTCAAGGCAGAACTGTCAAATCACAATAACCAGAAGCTATGTGGGCAAGAATCCTCTTTGACCTTAAACTATTATTAAAGATGTTATTCATCAGTTAATCTCTATCCCTAAAAATGAAGGTTTTCAAATATCCGGGTTTCCTCATGTCCTATGTCTTCCATGACCATTTAATGAACACTCATTAGGGACCAGACCAAAGAACGTGATGTCAGAATAAAAAATGAGTATGAGTTGCCTACGTACAGACTGGAGAGAAGGGCATGGAGAGAAAAGGAAGCCTCTTTGAGGTTGCAAACAACAGGAGGAGGCACACAGAAAGCCATGCACAACTTTAGTAGTGATTGTGTAAGAAATGGGTAGATGGAAGCTAAGAGAGATTATGTGGTATGGAATAAACAGGGTCATATTTTAAGAAATATTTTTTTAAAGAAAAATCATCACCAAAGTGTCACAGAAGATGGGACCTGGAAGAAATGCTTAGGACCCGAGGATTGGAATTCATGTCCTCAGTTCCTCTCACTTGTCATGTAAAGGGACAAGTGCTCATCCCTGGGAGGATGTAGGAGCAAGGATCCTGGAAGAAGGGGCAGCTAGCTGTCATGGACACTGTTCATTTGGGTCGTCTTCACCTCCAGAATCATGAGAAGAAGCCTTTATTTATCAGTTATCTGGCCCAAGGTGTCCCGCGTGGTATCAAGGATGGATTAAGACATCTTATATTTTTGTTACTCTACAGAAATGATAATTTCCCTCAGTTTTTCTATATTGAGAAGAGGAGGCCTAGGGTCCAGGAATCCTAGTGCCAACTTTTTTAATGAACAAGTGTAGGGGGATTATGTTGTTCCATTGTAAATAATTGTCCCTGCCTATGAGTTTAATAAAAAGTGCTGATTGACCAAAGGCAGACAGAAAGTGTGGACAGGGCTACCAGACTAGGATGACTCTAGGAACAGGCAGAACAGAGCAGAATGCCAGAGAGAAGCCAGAAGATGAAGAGGACAACTATGCTGCTCTGAGAAAAGGTACCAAGCTGCATGGCTGAACTGGATAAGAGTCATGGGTTAGACTAAAGGTAAAGAGTTAGCAAGTTATATGCCTGGGCCTTAGGCCAATCAGCCTAAAACTATCTGCGGGTCTGTGGGTCTGCAGGTCTAAACCTTGAGGTTAGGTCCGAAAGTCCGGGACAGAAACCTCTTATTACAAACAAGTTCCATGTTCTACTCACAAGATTTAATTTTTTGAAGTAGACTTTCCTGTACCTCAGTTACATTTTGTTTATTCCAAAGTTTCAGTTTCAGAGATCATTGGCTTCTCTATGACATGAAAACCTCACACTTTTTTCACCTGCCCAGGCTAAGAAAATCTGATTACTAAAGAATGCCATTCCTACCCCTGGCTCTTGACTGATATCAGTCTCAGACCAGACTCTAGGGAAATGCTAAACAAGGCTCCAACACACTGATTAATGATTCGTAGGCCAGACAGGTTCCTTGATTATTTTTATTTACTCACTCACTTGGGATTTTAGACAAAATTCTATGGTAAGGCCAGCCCTATTACAGTCTACCACCACAGTTTATAAATCCCACCACTGAAATGTATATTCTATTTATATTTAGTATGAGCTAAATCCTGTAGCATACAATTATTCATCAAGCCCCATGTGGCTCTCTCCCTGTGCCCTGAGTGAGGCCAGTGAGCAGAAAACATGAGTGACAGAAATAGCTTAGTTCAGTAGCCTCAGCTGCAGAGACTTCCTACCACACAGTCTTCCAGGTCAGAGATGGGGAATGAAGCTTTTGGATAATAACCCAAGACAAGATCCTGTAGCTGTTCAAGGCTTCACAGACAGGCTATAATTAGATAACAAGGGAAGGACATAAGGGGAAAGAATTCTTATAGTGTTCTGGAAATTATAAAGGCTCAATTTTATACTTAGAAGCAAGTTTGTGTTATACGCACAAGAAAACTGAGTACCAAAGAGTCAAGAATATGCTTACGAAGCTGAGCATGGCAGTGCACACCTTTAATCCCAGCACTTGAGAGGCAGAGGCAGGTGAGTTCAAAGCTAGCCTGATCTACATAGCAAGTTCCAGGACAGCCTACATAATAGAGAAACTGTCTCAATTTTTTTCTCATAGTAAGTAGTAGAGGCAAAGTTTAAGGCAGAAGATCTGATCCCCCCTGCCCCCCACCGCCATGTATCTATGTCTGGGATAAATGAGATCACGGTCAAGTTTCAGCAAGACTGTGGATTAGTCTCCTGGGCCCTGAAACTCTTTCCTTACCTTGGGCACCAACTGCTGTTGAGTTTCACACCTAATGGGTATTACCCCGAATGACTTAAGCCAATGGGCACTTGTGAGTATCCTCTGAGATATGCATGTGGGAGAGCATTTCAAATCCACACATGAGTGGAAACAGAACCTCCACTCTACTTCACAGTCTTGGAGTTTAATAATCCATCCACCCTTAGTTCACCAACAACTAGAACCAAACTGCCTTTGCTGGAGCCCAGGCTTGTATTTCTCAATCCCGCATCTTCTCCTTGTAAACTTGGGGTCCAGAGACAGACAACTCTTCCTCGGATCACAGTAGGTTCCTTCACACTCTGCAGACCTTACTGCTACTCATTTCCTGGATCCTCTCAATAGGACCTCTCTAGAACCTGTCCTTCTGCCTCGCCTTTCATGCAAGATACTCATCTAGGGTCAATATGCCAAACTTCTCTCTCTGCTTCTAAAGCCAGAGGTTACTGGAAACACCCAGAGCATTACAAATATAAATGGACTCAACATAGCCAGATCCCTGGTACCTCCATTAAGAAATTCTGCTATTACCTCTTCAGTGTTTTGGGGGAGGAAATATCATGCTACCTCGCATTGCCATTGTCCTATCACTGTGACAAAAAAAAAAAAAAAATTTGACCAAAGAAACTTAAAGGAAGAAAGGGTTTATTAGATTTACACTTTCCATCATTAGGGCAAGAACTTGAGATACTGTTTGTATTGTTTGAGAACTTCAT
This sequence comes from Phyllotis vaccarum, assembly GCA_033318265.1. NCBI lineage: Eukaryota > Metazoa > Chordata > Mammalia > Rodentia > Cricetidae > Phyllotis > Phyllotis vaccarum. Next base: position 159,588,872 of record JARWLC010000001.1, on the reverse strand, counting down.
ACATTCATCTAATGTGCTTCTTATCAAACCTATGCCCATTCCCTTCCCTCTAACTCTCCTCATACCTTTTACCACTTTGCCCTTCCAACTTCACATGCTCTCTTTTAAACATCCCACTGAGCCCACTTAACCTGTATATGCATGGGTGTAGGATCATTTACTGAGCCGGGATAGCCTCTCCAGGGTAACATCCCCAAAGAACTCTCTGCGAAGCTATCAGTTGTCAATGGCTCTTCGGATGGCTAGGACTTGATGGGCTGGGATTTGGCATGGCTCAGACCTGTGCAGATCTTGTCACGGCTGCCATTGGTTCCTGTGTGCAGTGGCCCTGTCATGTGGGAAAATGTTTCCCTGCAGTCATTCATGACTTTTGGCTCATGTAATCTTTCTGCTCTGTCTTCCATGATGGTTCCTAAGCTCTGGGTGGAGGTGGTATAACATGGCTGACTAATTTAGAGCTGAGCATGCCACAGGCTCCTCTTTTCTGCATATTGACCAAAGATAGTCTCTGTATAAGTCTATCTCTTGCAAAAAAAGATGCTTCGCTGATGAGGGCTGAGAAATGCACTAAGCTATGGCTGTAAAGACAACTTAAGGGATAATTTATTACTAAGTCCATTGAGCAAAATAATAGTATTTGGTTCTCTCCTAGGGCTGATGACCTAGCCAGCCACAGGTTTTAGGCCCAGCGGGCTTTAAATATAATCAGAAAGTGGTTGGTTTCTTCTACTGTAGGGTGGTCCTTCTGTACGCTGTACTCATTGGTTAATAATAATATATCATTTGACTTATAGAAAAGTGGGATAAAGTTAGGTAGGACAATCAATCTGAGGACTCGGATGAAGAAGAGTGGAGTTCAGAGATACAGCAAGGGAACCACCCAAAGAAGATGCCAAAGGACTGGTAAAGCCATGGACCATTGGGCAATACATAGATGAACAGAAATGGGCTAATCTAAAAGTAAGAGCTAGTTAATAATAACCCTGAGCTATTGGCTGATCATTTTATAATTAGTATAAGCTTTTATGTATTTATTTGGCAGAAAACCTCTGCTCCCGCTTACATTCTCCCATAACATTGACTCCATTATTATACTAGTGGCCACAGGAACTTGAAACAGAAACCATGGGAAAATGATACTTGCTGGTGTGCCCTCAGACCAGCTCACAGGTTCCTGATTAGCATTCTTACATAGCCCAGGGTGACCTGCCTGGAAAACAGTGCTGTCCACAATGGGCTGGATCCCCTGCATTGGTTAAGCTAATCAAGACAAACCTAATCATGACAAACATGATTACTCAATTTAGACTGTTTTCCCCCATGATTCTAGGCCATGTCAAGCTGACAGTGAATGCTTAATGTCTAGCACAGCCATCAAAACCATTCTAGAACCCATGTCCACTCTTGTACAGGCTCCTTAGTCAGCAGGTGGCTTCCTTCCACTTTATAAGAAAAACTAAGTTCTTGGGAGCACCAGCTTCCCGTCCTTACACAGTTATCTATGGTCAATAATCCCTACTTTTTTCTAGTCATTTTCTACCAGCAACTTCCTCTTGGGCTCGGAACAGCTGGCTGGCATCCTAAGCATCCTATGCATTTCAGGTTGCCCCTTTTCTGCTCTGTCTCCTTCCTGTCTGACTCACCTGCCTCCCAGAAGTCTTGCTCTTGCTCTAACTTGTGAAGTCACACCTTGCCTCAGCCAGCTTACTCTCATTCCTTCTCACAGAAGGCATATGTTACCTCTATCTTCAGCCCCCGACTTGCTGGATTTCTTTGTATCAGTGTTTGAAAATGCCAGATTGTGTATCTTCAATAAATAGGAATTTATCTTTTATAGCAGCAGAAGCTTGGAAGTTTTCAGATCTAGATATCAGCCATTTGGAGTTTAAGATTTTAATAAATGAGTTTTGGAAGACATCCCCCAGGTGTAATATGTTCCTTGTCCTTTGAAAAACCCCGTTCCCATATATTTGACTGTCTCTTCTCAGGGAGCTAAATGGTCCCTTTTTTCTCTGTAGGTCACTATGCCTTTGACTGGTGTGGTGTGTGTGTGTGTGTGTGTGTGTGTGTGTGTGTGTGTGTGCGTGCGTGCGCGCACATGGAGGTTCAGTTGAGAGTAGATGCCAGAAGAGGACAATGGGGTCCTGCTACTCTGCCTTAGAGACAGAGTCTGTCATTGAAACTGGAACCAAGCTGACAGGAGGGAAACCTTCCTCTACACTCCCCTACTATAGTGCTGGGGTGACAGGCACATGGGATACTGGGATCCAAACTCAGGCCCTCTTTCTTGCACAGCATTGCACCCACTGAGCCATCTCTCTAGCCTGCGCTCCCCACCACTGCTCATTGTCTTTTCTCTCTCTAGGTTTCTCTCTTACCAGATGACCCACTACATAACAGCCCAGAAAGTAGAAGGGTCATGGCCACCCAGAGGCTTTACTCTTCTCTACACTGCATTTATTTGCTGAATTCAACCAATGTGGCCACCTCAAAAGCATTGCTAAGCAGTGGCATGGGACAGTGAGCATTTGTGGTATTTTAAAATTATGAGAGCCTCCTTAATGAACTCAACGAGTCTCATGTCTACAGCTAATTTTAATTTTCTTTTATTCTGGTCTGAATTTTAATTTCTATATTTGTTCTTACTAGTTTTTTAAGCTAGCATACAAAATGGGTTTTATTGAGGCATTTTCATAAATGTATTCTTATTGGTCCCCAAAGTCTGTACTCCCCTCCACCTCCTCTACTCCCTCTCTTTCCACCCCACAGTCTCTCCTTCTGCTTTTACACCACATACACTCCTGTACCCTCTTTCAGATCACTTCCTCCCATTTATAATTCTATTTCCATATCCAGCACACATACATACTTATACACATAAACTCATGCGCACACATAAACTCATGCACAAGCACACACACATATACGTGTACACACATGCTTACATACACCCAGACAAATATACACACATACACACGCAAATACACATAAATTTAAGTCTAGATTTTATGTGAGAGAAAATACATATTTTCCTGCTTTTAACAGCTTTCCTTAAATTTTCCTAAAAATATGATTATAGCAAGGAAACCAAACCTATAGTTGCAATATTTAAAGATGAATCCTTAATACAAAAAAAAATTAGTACAATGCCAAGAAACTAACCTTTGCAGAAATGTTCAGACAGGGAATAGAATGAGGCGTGATCACTGTGGAGATGTGGGAGCATTGCCTGGCACTTGTTCTGTTGGCTGCAGAACCAATGGGGCTGTGATGTAGACAGAATAAGCCAAGTGTGCCTCAAAAGGTGTGGGCATACAAAGAATGACCGTGAACATCAATTCACACAAGGACAGTTGGCTCTGACTGCTCTTTAACACTAAAAAGTGGTGCATTAGGATCCTCTGCTCTACATTCCAAGGGTCCCCAACCAGAGCTCTGTCGTTGCTTTCATCACACCGAGTCGCAACATTATGCACCTGCTTTTTCCATAGATGGTAAGCTCTTGGATACCAAGTTCAGTGCCTGGAATTCGAAGGTTCTCCATTTATAACTGCTGAAGGAGTGAACAAGTGAACTAATCAGGATGCAAGGAACTGACAGTGAGGTGGGACTACTTCTTCAGAGGTAAAGGAGAGGCATTTTACATGCCTCACTGTGTCACGTGCTATGTCCTCTTTTTTAAAAAGTCCAAATAGGAAAGCCCTAGAGGAGAGCTGATAATCAGAGTAGATAGACTCTGGCTTGGGCACAAATAATCCACAGGAAATCTCTTGGGTGGGCAGCCCCCTTCTTTAATAAGGCAGTGGTAAAAAGAAAAGACTGACTGTAGTATGAGGTTTCTGGCCCGGACTTTCGGGCCTACCCTCAAGGTTTAGGCCCAAAGACCCATAGACCCACAGACTCGCAGACTCACAGAGACAGAGACACACAGATGCATATGATAGTTTTAGGCTGATCAGCCTCAGGCCCAAGCATATCACTTGCTAGCTCTCTACCCTTCATCTAACCCACGTCTCTTATCTTGTTCAGCCATGTGGCTCAGTACCTTTCTTTAGAGCAGCATAGTTGTCCTCTGCTTCTTCTGGCTTCTCTCTGGCATTCTGCTCTGTGCTTCCTGTTCCCAGAGTTTTCTTAGTCTGGTAGCCCAGCCCACACTTCTTGCATGCCTTTGGCCAATCAGCACTTTTTAGTAAACCAGTGGGTGGGACAATTATTTACAATGGAACAACATAATCTCCCACAACAGATCCCTAGTCATTCTCTCTTTAACCCCTTCTCTCCCTCCCAGCCTCCCTCCCTTGTCCCACTCTGTTTCTGAGAAACTCTTCATCCAAAGGGGAAGAAATGAAGTACATCTGCAGCATCACTGCCAACAGTCACAAATACTGCAATTCTACCCTGACCCTCTGAATAGCACACTGACTCTCTCCCCAGGAGATTCGCTCTTCCCTTCCATCACCATTCACTTTCACATTAACCAGTGCCAGACCCATCACAGACATTCAGTGACAGGCACTGGTCAAGTTGGGCTAGAACACTGTTTTACCCCTTTGTTATTGTTCAGGAAATAATGTTAATTGTTTCATATGTGTCAAGTCTTTCTCTAGAGAACTGCACTGAATGGGAATTTTCTTGTTTGCTCAGTTTGCACAGAGGAGGCAGGTGTCCTAGGTAAATTCTCCAGATTCTTTCTCTGGAACAGTAATACAAGAGCACTGTTGTATCAGGGATGCTGACCTGCAAAAGAGGAAAGCAGAAGTGGAAGGCACCACTCAAGGATGCTGTCTCTGGGGAGTGCCAGCCTGGGTGTGGTCTGGACTGCAGATTGCACTTCAGAGCAAAAAGCTTCCAGCTATCAGGCCCCATCAGTCATTGGCTACAGGGAGGTGTGTATTCCCCAACACTTCCAGTTCTCACCAAGCTTAGGTAAACTGGCCCCAAGGGTTGGTTCAGCCCTCTGACAAGGTCCAGACCACTATAAGCGAGGCATACATGAGCTAAGCTACAGAACACTAACGTGTAAATAGATCCACCGAGGAGGCTTGATTGGAACAATGACAGCATCCATTGGGATAGGATACATACAGCATAGCCATGTATTAACTGCATATCACTTAGCCATTAAATTTCATTGGGAGATTTACAAATGGTTAATTAGTTCTCAATAAGCATGGTTTAGCCTTTGTAGACAATGTCTGCCCCCAGGGTTTCTTTAGGGTTGAGTCGATAGCAGAAGGTCCTGTGGAAATGGAATGATATTCTTTTGGTTTAAGCAGTCCCGAAGTTCTCTGAGCTTCTCTATCAGTTCAGTGTCAGGTCTGACAATCCAAACATGGCCCAAGAAGTCACTCATGTCCTACAGACTGCTTTGGGCTGTCAGCCAGCTCATATCTTGAAAGAACTTGGAAGGAAATACAAAATGTGGTAGATATGAGTATAATTCTACCTCCCATCCAACTGGAACTGGTAGGATTCCTGATTCAGAAAGAATGTTCTTATTGGATCTGCAAGAACTCAGCACACCAGGACTGATAGAGGTATCCCCAGCTTCTGTGTAAAGCTATACCCGTGATATAGATTGGTCTCTCAGTAATGAGCTCCATGCCCCACTGCCCCCTGCTACTGCCTGTCCCTGATGGCCAGCATCATTGTGAATGCCAGGAAGATCCACAAGCCTCTGTCATGGTAACACATATTTCCATCTTCTCCAACATGATCAATTTCATTTTCTCAAAAATTACACTGCTTCGTAGAGTCAGAAATGGAGACAGAGAGAGAGAGAGAGAGAGAGAGAGAGAGAGAGAGAGAGAGAGAGAGAGAGAGAGAACAGCTGTGATCTGAGAAGAACACGGAATAGCTGAGTTCAATAGCTTGTCAAATGCCTATAACTGCAAATACTTTGTTTTAAATGATGAGCTTGAAAAATCCCTATTTGCTTTTTGCCTCCCGTCTCTGACTTACTCCTTTTAGAAACTCCATCTGGCTTTTAAGGGAAATATAATCCATATGTTTGAATTCCTATTAATCTAACTCATCTTCATCACATTTACAGGAGAGATTTACTGCCTATGAACACTTTAACCTCTTGGATAAGACTGCTATTCTCCACTCTGTTCTCTGTTCCTTTGAGCATCTTTTTCTTCCTTATTTGTCTCTCCTTTCTGTTCTTTTTGCTTTATTGCTCCATGACTCATTCTCTCTCTCATTTTTAATTTGAAAACAAAACTTTTCAATGACATAGTATCATAGGTATTTCATACGTATAAGCAATGCTTTGAAGTAGCTATACATTGTGGGATGGTTAAGTCTATAGCTGTATATTCTTTGACCATCTGTCCCTATCACTCCTACCAAACTAACCACACCCGCCTATGGCAAGGACTCTCTGTTCTTTGTTGCTCTAAGATAGCCCCCCCCCCCAAGCCCACATTTGAGTGAGATCATACAGCATTTCTTTCTGTGATAATGCTCCCCACAAGAGCCATAGACTATTTAACAGAAACCCAGGTACCAAGTGTAGGAAAACTCCCTTTGAGTTTTTGGTCAAGGGAGTCCAAAAGACTCCCAAAATGATGTAGGCTATTGCTAGTGCCCTTTGTTGCCTCCCAGAAGTTGAAAGTAAATCTCTATTGCTGAAATCACTACACATTTTGGATATAAGACCCAGAAGTCTTCTTCATATAACTAGCTCTCATAGTATGTGAGGGACTATGTAAACTGCTAAGGGAAAAAGTCAGCCTAAAGTCCCACCAGATGTAAAGTCTATAAATCACAACAACAGCAAAGCAAGATATACTCAAGGGTACAATAATGACATTATATCTTGGGGATAATCAACAGCTACCTGGTTGGATTTAAGGCCAACTCTGAGGGAATTCATGCTTGGTGCAGTAAACCTAGCCAAACAACCATGGCTGGTGAGGTCATGAACCACAGAGGAGAACCTACCACTGCCATAATCCTAAACCATTATAACCTCAGCTGCATTCTAAATGCCTATTTTTATCTCAACACATAACTGTATCTCTCACCCATTATCAAAGAAACTTCTTTTTACAATAGATAGAGATTATCACAAAAATTCACAACTAGTCAAAATGCAAAGAATAAGTAGCTGTAGAAATCCCAACCCAAACTGATACATCTATAGTACAACCTCTACAGGGGACATGGTAGAGGATTGTAAGAGCCAGAGAACCAGGACAACTGTTGGGAATTAGTGTCTTCTCCATATGACAAGGAAGCCACATCTATTAAATATCAACAGCATGGTCGCCTAAAACAGACCTATACCATGAAAACCTGATATGACTGTGGGGTGATCTCACAAGGTCTAATCCGTAGAAGAGCCACAGGCAAATAATAGCTGCTGAAAGAAAGAGGATCAGATTTCCTCAGGGACAAACTCCATGATAGCTTGTCCAACCCCAATTTCCATCTCTAAATAAATACACATATGAATAACACTAAATGGACTGAGCAGGATCTATCTATCTATCTATCTATCTATCTATCTATCTATCTATCTATCTATCTATCTATCTATCTATCATCTATCTATCTATCTATCTATCTATCTATCATCTATCTATCTATCTATCTATCTATCATCTCTCTATCTATCTATCTATCTATCTATCCATCTATCTATCTATTATCTATTATCTATCTATATCTATCTACCTATCTATCATCTATCCATCCATCCACCTACCTATCTATCTCCCTATCTATTTATCTAACTACCTAATTGCAGCAATAATAACCAAAGAAGAGGTCATGAAATTGAGAGTGATTAGGAGGGATAGGGGAGGAGCGGGTAGGGGAAAGTGTGTGTAGAGATGATATAAATGTATTTCATGTATGAAATCTCCAAAATAGCAACAAATTAAATGCTAAAAAATTGCAATGATTTGTATTTCCATAAAAAGAATATGTAAACATGTCCATTCCCTCATAACCCCAGGTGAAATCGATTTTAAATGGCTCTCCAATCTGATTGCTGATGGAACACGTTTCATGTGCTAATATGGATGTTCTTCACTATGGGAGAGGTTGCAGTCTTAAAGAGGCTGGATTGAGATAAGAGGCACAGGGTCTTGTCTCATCTTAGTTTTCTGTCATGGAAGAGAAAGTAAAGGTGTGATAGGCATCAGGACTTAGGATGACCCAGAGGCTAGAGACAGAAGAGAGAGGTGACTGATGGGAAGTGATGATTCACACCTGGAGAGGGACTTGTCAGCCCCAAAGGAGAAAGCCAGGGCGCCAGGGCAGGAGGACAGCTGCTGTTTTGAAGATGGCTCTTCAAAGCTTCTGACCACAACTCAGGTCAGTTTCCTAAGCTTTAATGAACCTTCTCTACTAAGACCATATATTGCTACAAATTGAAATGAAAATAACTGAGCATCTGATGGTTGCCGCTCTGAACTTTTTCATTCATTCATGTGTGTGTGTGTGTGTGTGTGTGTGTGTGTGTGTGTGTGTGTGTGTGTGTGTGTGTGTGCAGTGTATTTTTACCATTTCATCACCAATTACCCAATAAGGAAATTTTAAGCGACCTATGTCTCAAGGAGAGTGGGTAGAGAAAAGGTTTGGGGATTTACTTTCTTAGTCCACAGATGTTGGCTCTATGGATTTATTTTTAACTGTTCTAATACTGCTTCTCCAAACCAGCCAGCCCTGTCTTTGCTAACCTTGGAGATGTATCTTATTTACGAACTTATCTACTCCCAAGACTGGCTACTTTCTGCTAAAGTCCTCACTTGTTGTGTGCTTATTGTGAGTGGAGACTATCCTGAAAAAAACAGCAGTTGACCCTTGTTTGAATAGGAATGGTCCCCATAGATTCATGTGCTTGAATGCTTGGTCCATAGGGAGCAGCATTACTAGGAGGTGTGGCCTTGTTGGAGGGGGTGTGTCACAGTAGGAGTGGGCTTTGAGGTCTCAGGAGCTCAAGCTACACCTAGAATGGCAGTCTTTTCCTCCTGCCTGTGAAATCAAGATGCAGAACTCTCAGCTCCTCCTCCAGCACCAAGTCTGCCTGCACACTATGATAATGGACTAAACCTTTGAACTATTAGCCAGCTCTAATTAAAATGTTTCCTTTTTAAGAGTTGCCGTGGTCATGGTGACACGTCACAGCAATAGAAACCCTAACTAAGACAACCATCAGCAGAACGAACCTCATGTACATTATCAGACTAGATGTCTAGTGGTTCTTTGTATAAGAAGCTGTGTTTCCATTTCTAACCCACAAAGAGCAGACTCCCAGACATGGCTATGATATCAACACCAAGGCTCCCTATCTAACCATCCAGCCAAAACAACCTTTAATGCACCATGCCTATATCCCAGTCTTCCTTGGTGAGGTATCCTGGTTCCATATGGGAAGCCATGCTCTTCGGCATACCAAAGCAGCATTTATCTGGGACACACTGACTAAACTTGGTCTGTGGCCACTCAGGCCTAGGGTGAGCTGGAGATGAGTCTTTAGTAAGTCAGAACAAATACACTACCATGTCAACCCTGACAAAACTCTGTTCCTGCTGTGTGGCCTGGGGTCTCTCCCACTGTCCCCCAAAGGCTGTTGATAGGCTGAGCTGTGCTTTCTCCTCCTCCTTCTTCCCCCATATAGTCTGTTGTGCTCTCCCCAGATTGGCTGCAGGGTCTGGAGAGAACTGCTGTCCCCATCCTCATGGCTTCAGAGGAGAATGTGGGTTGCTTTATTCTGGACCTTGAGCATTTTGCCTGGGATGCATCATTTTCTCCATCCCTTGTGTCCAAAAAGAACCTGAGAGGTCATGTCGTGGACCTGCTCCCTTATTTATAAATAATAGACTTTTGGGAGAGGCCACTTCTAAATGGGATAAGGTCACTGCACTGGGGGAGAGTGCTAGAGATTGAACACGACGCCTGATACATGCTGGGAAGGATACATTTTTGTCCAGTTTAAAGAATGAACTATTAACCTTGAGAAAAATTTCACAATAACAACCGAGACACTTAAATAAACTCTTGGATCATATCAAGGGCAGGAAAGGCTGAGCTGAAGGAGGTCTGTGCTGAACATTCAGGAAACATGGAGAACGGGATTTTATATTTTGGTGAAGTATTTTTCCTGAAGATATAGGTTTTAGACTTTGTGTTAATGACTCACTATTAACTAACTGTTGACCACCTGCTCTCCACAATCCATGGGTTGCATGTTATTACAGTTTGAATGTAAAATTTCTTTCGTGGGCTGATGTGTTGCAAACCAGTTCCTCAGCTGGTGAAGTTCTTTAGGAAGGCTTGTAAAATGCTTAGGAGGTGGAGCCTCACTGGAGGTGAGACTTGAGATCTTATAGCTTCCAGGCAGCCACTATTGATGCAGTATGATGGATGGATTTCCTGCCCCTTCCATGATGGAGGATCTTAAGCTGTAAGCCAGAATAAACCTTCCTTGGTCTCTTCTTGTGAGGTACTGGGTTACAGCTATGAGAAAAACAACTAATAAACAAACATACTGACATATTCAAGAAACCACATATTGAGAATATTAGAAAATAAAATTCTAGAACTTCCCCCTTGCCAAATGCTCTGCTGAATCACAAGGGTGAAGTGATACATAGGCACAATCTGCCCCAGCCCCCAGCCACCTCACAGCACATTTGCCTTTTTCCAGTGCTCTCTGGAGTGTGGCCCACCTTGAGTATTTTCAGAGACTATGTAGTTAGGCTTCCAATGCTTGTATCCATACAGAAGACTTGCGGACATTTTCTTGTCCTTTTCTAACACTATAAGTATATGTGGAGTATATATATGTGTGTGTGTAACTATATATGTGTGTGTGTGTATGTAACTATATATGTAATATATGTGTGTGTGTAACTATATATGGAATATATGTGTGTGTAACTATATATATGTATGTAACTATATATGGAATATATGTGTGTGTAACTATATATATGTATGTAAATATATATGGAATATATATATGTGTGTAACTATATATATGTATGTAACTATATATGGAATATATGTGTGTGTAACTATATATATGTATGTAACTATATATGGAATATATGTGTGTGTGACTATATATGGAGTATTTACATTGTCCTAGAGACATGATCATTCCAAATATGCAGATACATGTGCCTAAGTTACAGGCAAATACTGACATTGTACATAATGGACTAGACCACCTGAGGGCTCACAGGTCCACTGGAGATTAGGAACCAATCCACTTGCGCATGCTGAAGGAACACATTGTATGAGGTAGGAACTGGGGTCTCTTCTTTCCAAGCACATATACAGTTGTTTTAGGACTATTTATTGACAAGACCTTCTGTTCACCACAGAAACGAAGTTGGTTCCATGAGTGAAACTGTTTCTGAGATTTGCATTCTATTCCATGAGTCTCTTTGTCTAACTTTGTCACATTCTGGTCTTGATACTGTAGCTTAATAGCGTTGAAGAAGTCACATAATGTAAAGTCTCCACTTTGTTCTCTTCCAAGATTGCTCCAGATATTCTAGGCTCTTTTGTTTCTATGTACGCTTTAAAACCAACTTGACAATTTCTGGAAAAACAAAAAATTAAGAGAAGTCCTGTTGGGATTTTAACTAATGATACACTCTCCAAGTTTCAACACTTATGTTTCAGATCTTCAGCTGTGTTTTTAGTAACAAGTGAACTCAGCACTGAAGGAATTGTGAGGCTTTACTGAAGCCATGCGGTATGCACTACCCCGACTCCAGTTCTGCAGGTGGGCTCAGCAGTTGTATCTCCTTATCTCACAGCCGGACCAACGTCCAGGGGACCTCGGGCTGCAGCTATCACAGCAACCTTTTCTACTCACCAAATGGCTTTCCTATAGGGAAAAGTTAGTGTTCACACTACAAATGTGTATCTTTGTTGTCATGGAAACGCATCTTCAGACATTTTGACTGGTCTCTTTCTTGAGATAGCGTTACGTCTAAAATTCCCAGGCCTGGCTGTGCAGCCTGGAGTCCACTGGGGGAGGCCAGAATATGAAGCAAAGGCTTCACACAGGAAGCAGAAATCCCAGAAACTCCAAGGGGGCTCTGAGGACCAGGTGTTAGATTCTGAGGACTTCATGGGTATATACATTGGTTCCAATTAATAATTCTTGCCCCACATTCTTCTCTATTTATTATTTTATTTCTTTATGACTCTAGTACTTAGGTCTTAAGAGAGACAAATTATCCTCTGAAGAACCTAGACATTTTAGGACCTTTGACATTCTTATGATTCCCTCAATGAGGGCAGATCACGTAAAAATTTCAAAACATGCTTGTATGCAGAACTTGATCTAGAGCTGCTATTATCTGGGTCCTTTTTCATCTACATCCTACACTCCACATCCCTGAGTGACACAGGTGATTTCTTTTTCATATAGTTTATAGGTGCAATGTAAACAACTTTTTTGTATTTATAAAGTATCCTTTATTAGAAATATTTGTTGTGTGAGCTGAGGCGATATAGCCCAGAGGGTAAAGGTACTTACCTTCAGGCCTGACGACCTCAGTTTGATCCCCAAGATCCACATGGTGGCAGCAGAGAAATAACTCATCAGCATTGTCTTCTGACACACACCCCCCCCCCCCGCGCACACACACACACACACACACACACACACACACACACACACACACAGGCATGCACACATGCATGCACATGCACAAACACACACACAGACACACACACACACAGGCATGCACACACACACAGGCATGCACACACACAGACACACACACAGACACACATACTCACCATGGCATATGCACCCCCCTCACATACTTAAATGTAATAAGAATATTTGTTTATTTTTTTTATACTTGTTTGTGAACGGTTCATTTGTGTTAAGAAACTATTCCCTTTTAATGCCCCCTCCAGGAACAACTCACAAAGTTTGGTGCCCTTAATATTACCCCAAGGCTCATAGCGATCCTTACTTGGACAGTGTAGATTTAAAAGGTATTGTCTCAACGTTTTCCTGCAAATCCGACAGCTTGTGCTCTATCACTGGGACCCATGCAGTGCAAAGAGAAAACTGACTTGAAAGTTGTTCTCTGACCTCCACACGTAGGCTGTAGCGTGTGCATGGCCCCCTCACACATGAATCAATGCATAAACACAAAAATAAGACTTACAACAAAGAGATGTCAAGGATTTTTGTGACACATGCTCAAGCTGGGTCAAGACGAATAGAAGCCTTATCTAAAGCCCCATAGAAACAGTGTTGGGAGTTAGGCAGAGTCTCTGTCAAGGAGATATGCATCAGCCTCAGGGCTGACCCAGCACATTTCCTGTACTGTGTGGTCTCGTGGCTGGATTTTTACATGTCTCTAAAGTTGGCTCTGTAGCCTTCCTTGACTGTCCCCAGTGCAGTTGGACCCCAGTTGAGCAAGAGATAGAACAATATTTCTTTAGCAAGTGTAACTAGCTGATCCACTTTGAATTTTTAATTGAGGTCCAAATAAAATAAAAAGCAAACACATTTAGTTAGAAACATCCCCAGAGGCACCTGTATCTGTTTAACCAGCAGCCTACTGACCTGCTCCTTAAGCCCTGATCCTTCAGCCCTTCTGTCTATCGCTTGAAATTCCTCTAGTGCCAGAACATTCTCTATATGTGGTCATTCTAGGGAGGAACAGGCTGAACTCAAAGTCACTAATTCCATCTGACAACCAGTCAGGGTTTGCAGGTCTTTATTTGGAAACTACCCCAGTCCAAAAATGTGCCAAGATCTGTTCATTCTCCCTCGGGCCATGATACCCAATCTGGGCTTCTCTACCCTGGGAAATTTTCATGACAGGAAAGAAGCTTATACTGTATATAGGCTGATCATTTAGCATTTAACCACACGTGCTGAGGGCCCTATGCCAACCCGACTCCCATCAGTGGGAAAATCAGTTTTATGTCTCTGTGGCCATCACAGAGGCTGAGAATACCCTATGTTGAGGGTACCCCATCCAGATCCCTCTCTGACTACCTCAGCTTCATAAAGCATTCTCACATGTCTTGGGAAATGATTAAGCTATTGTAGGACTGGTCCTTGAGTCAGTATGCTCCACCCATAACACAGATATAAGCAAAAGCAAACAGTTCCCTGTAGACCAGGAGTGAGTTGTACACATATCCTACCTCCCAGCTCTGTGGTCTTGCTTCTGTCTGATGAAGGACAGAAGTAACTGTGTAAGAAGAGAGAGCCCTGATGTGGTCTCAGAGTCTTCTCTCATAGGAAGTGCTAAGATCTGGAGCCCAAGGCAAAGCTCATCTCCATGACTGTCCTAAAGATCTGAGTACGCTATTATGGATGCCTCCCACAGGGAGTGGAGTGATAATTCAGTGGTTAAACGAGCATGCCTCTTCCCCTAGAGGACCCAGGTTCAATTCTCAGCAGCTCCCTAGGATGGACCTACTCAGTGGTTCACAACCATTCACAACTCCAGTTCAGGAGGATCTGGAAAAATTAAAAATTAAAAAAAATAAAGTCCCATGTAGGCTAGCAGAATGGTTCAGAAGGACAAAAATACCACACAAACACAGACTTGCCAATTTGTATTGGATTCTCAGAACCTCCAATGGAAGGAGAGAACTAATTCCCAATGTTTCCTCTGATTTCCACATGTACTGTACTGTGATATGTTTATTCCATCAAATGCGCACATGTCCCTGTGCTGGCACACACTCAGACAGACACACACACACACAGAGGCACACACATACAGACACACACACACACAAATAATCAAAAGGGTGTTCCAGGGTATGAGAGGAACAGGGCAATGGCTCAGTGAAGAAAATGATTGTAGTGATTCTCGGTGTAGAAAATGTTTATAAAGCCTGAGTTATACCCAGTTATAAAGCTGGGCATACCTGGGGCTTGAGGCTGAGGAAAGAGAATCTTGATTATGAGGTCTCCTTATCATTCCCACTACCCCACTTCCTGAAAAAAAAAAAAAAAAGAGCCTAGTGAAAGCTGGTGCAATGAAGCAATGCTCTCAAGAGCATAGTTCATGGACCACCTGGGAATTGTCTGAATAAATCCAGTGGAACCAGACGCTCCATGGATAAACCCCACAGTGGCTTTCTGGTTCCCTTCCAGCTGACTGTGGTACAAGAAGTTAGCCCTCCCCCCACCCCAGGTACATGGCTACCAAATGGTAATCAATGTTACTACAGCAAAGATCCTGACAGTGTGTCTCTTCAACATCCCATGCTAGGCCCAGCCTTTCCCCCACCTCTAAGCATCTCTTGGTTCACCTCATTCCTTCCATGTCCACACCACTAGGAATCCAAATGAGCTTTGTTCTCCATACCTCTCATGTCCTCAAACCCCAGCAATGCATTAGTCTGTGTCTTCACAGCCCCTTCAGCTGTGAATTAGAGGTAATACCTCATAGGGTTGAGGTGGGGAAAGTTCATATAAAGTACTTGAATCAGTGTCTCTGGCTCAGTAAACACCATGGTCATACAGATTCATTGTTGCAATTAGTCCTGTTACTTGCCTGTGACAGTCTCTGATCCTGCAGACTCTCCTTCCTACTCCTGTCTAAAGCCTGACCCACTAGACATCCTGAAACACCTTCATGTTAAATTAGTCGTTCCTCATCTCCATGGGTCCTCAATGTGTCCATGGTCATTATTACTTTAAACACTATTCTTCTCTCCCCATCTCCTTTTAAACAGATGAGGGGGATCTGCTTAGGGGTCAAATCAGGGTTGGTGGTTGGTTTTGCACATGAAATCAGACGCACACTACCAGATGCCACACTAGAGTTTATTCAGGGTAGTTGCTAAGTGGGTACGAGGGAGAGAAGCAGGAGAGAGAGAGAGAGAGAGAGAGAGAGAGAGAGAGAGAGAGAGAGAGAGAGAGAGAGAGAGAGAGAGAGAGGCATCTCCTTTTAAGAGAGAGGGTGGACACAGATTTACATAGCCATGCCTAGGGACATGCCCTCCTTACATGGCAGTGTTCTGCCGGTGCCATGTTGGGTTTACCCCATTGCTGCTATGTTCCAGGAATCCTTACAGTGGTGGTAAGCCCTTTCAGCCACTGCCTAGGATCCCAAGATTCTCTTTTATGTCTCTTGGAGCCAAAAATCCAGTGTGAACTGTGGCTTGTGAGGTTCAAACAGCTTCAAATGAGCCTGTCAAGATGCTCATTTGCTTAAAGGTCATAGTTTCTGTGAAGCAAATTGTCTCCACTGTTGGAGCTGCTTTGAGAAGGTCCTTATCCTTGGTCTGAATGTCCCACCTAACTGTCAGCTGCCAGTCATTCAAGTTAGGCAGCCCCGTGAGATCACTTCTTCCTTGCAATCCCGATTCTCCTTATATTTGTTCAGCATCCTTCCCCAAAGGCAAGGAACAGACTCTAGGGAGCCCTGTGAACAGAGACACCCAGGAGAACTATTTCCAACTGAGAGTGTCTTGGCCAGCTGCCCAGGCTTTGTTGCTCTTTGTGATGTTATATAGAATCTTCTCATCACATTGCTAAGAAAAACACAATGAACTCCCCATCCCCCTTCTGTTTTTGTAATAACTTTTGTTCTATTTTCTGATTATAAAATGTCTGACAATATGTGGGAAGATCTATGTCAAACACAGACATTAAACAACATAATAAGCTACAAAGTCACCAAACAGAGATGAGCATTCTAACTCTTCAGTGGATTTCTTTTGAGTGTTTTTGCATGAATATACCCATATTCAGCCACACAATTTGGGTCATGATTATAGAACACTAAGAAACCTTAAGAATTAAAACTTTTCTTAATAGAATACTGCTTGTTCCATTGGTAGTTCTTATTCAGTAAGCAATAACTAACATTTATTAAGCGCTTGGTTTGTGCAGGTCTTGAGATTGGTATTGATTTGTACAGTAATCAGCAAATAGGAATTCAGCCTCTCAAGAACAATAGCAGTAACCCGGCAGCAGTCAACAGTAGCAAGGTTACTTTCAACAGGAAGACAAAGCTTCAAAATACCCGGAGTGTGGGGAGGGGCGGGAGAGCACGTGACTCTGTGGCTTTACTATGAAAAGCCTCCCACCAGGCTCATGTGTTGTTGGCTTGAAATGACACCAGTTGGTGCTGGTTCACTGCTTGGAGTGGTGATGGATGCTTAGAAGGGGGGGGGGGGGGGAATAACAGAATTAAGTCCTTTGAAGAGCATATCCTGCCTCCAGTTGCATATCCATTTTCTGCTTCTTGTTGCCGCGAAGTAAGCTGTTTTGCTCTGCCTGATGCTCCCCGCCATGATGTCCGCCCTCATTCCAGGCCCACAACAATGGGGCTAGCGGCTGAATCAATACTGGAATTCCAGAATTCATGAGAAATAATAATTATAAACCTTGGAAGCAACACGTCCTTCTCTTGGGTTGATTTTCTCAAGTGTTGGTCCAGAAGCAACTGTGAAGCAGCCGAGTCCAGATAGAAAGTGAAGTAGGGGTCTGAGGACCCAAGAGCAAGCCCCGTAAGAAAGTGTCCCTTTTTTTGCCAGACCCAAGGGCTGGGTAGGTGGCAATAAGAGAAAGAGGAAAGGAGACTATCTCAGATCTGTTAGGCTTTGCTGCACTGATACTGCAGAAACAGCACAAGCAAACACTGCCCAGCAGTGTGCCTGGCTGCTCTCCTGCACAGGTCTGCAGCATGGCTTGGGTGACTTTGTCTCAGCTCAGTGAGGATCAACCCTAAGCTCCAGGTTGCTTTGAGATCTGCTTCAAGGGTCCCATGCAGAGCTAAATGGCTCTAGAGATATGTTCTCTCGTGGTGGATGACAGAATGGGAAAGGCCAAAACAAACTTACCATGACCATTTCAAGCCTGGCTGTCATCATCTGTTAACATTCATCAGCCAACACGCAAGGAATTTAGCCAGAAAACACATCCAATCTCCTTCAGAGAAGCTTCGGAAACTTCATTACAGGAAGAGTGGAGAACTGGAAACAATGATACAATCTAGCCCCTAGAGCAAAGATAAAGCATGAGAGAAGATCCCCAAGTCAGGAGGGATCAGGGTAAAGGCCACCATGATGACAGGGACAATGAGGATCTTGCAGATAAGTGAGAAAATCTTATTTTTACTCTTGCTGCATTGAACTATCAAACCGAAATTCTCAACAAGACATGAAGAAAAGAGGTGATATAAGAAACCTCCAGGAGCTACCCTTCCAACACCACTTTCTCTTTCTTTTATCTAATAAAATACCCCTTTGGGGGGAGGGGAGGGGTAGATGGGGAGGGGCAAGGCTGAGGGCTGGCTGGGAGGGATTGGGAGGGGGTACATTGCTGGAGATGATATTTTTTTAAATGAAAATTAAAAAAAAAAATACTGACTTTCCAGGACTCCCTTGCAGTTAAGAATTGTCATGAGATACATTTTGGCAAATGAGATAAAAGCTTATGTCTAGTTTCTAAAGGTTTTTTGGACTATGTAATAGAAAGGAAATAGAGTTCGAATTTTCTGTATTTATGTTCTTACTAAACCTCCATCCTGAATACAAATGTGATGCCTGTAAGCACAGTATCTATGATATAAGCATGAGAGTAAAGGGTATATTTTATAGCAGTAGAAATATCAAAAGTGATGGGATTCATAATAACATTTTAAATATATGTTTACAGTATAGACTATGCTGGGAATATTCCCAATATTGTAAGTTGGATTTTCTTTTTCTTGTCCTTACATTTGTCTATACAAAGAATGTGGTCCAATTTATGTTTTAATGACTTGAATATTACTTCATAAGAATGACTTTTGGAAGGTACAAGAGAAAGGAGAAATATGAGATTACCCATGAGCTAAGTAGTAACCGAAATGGGAGGCAAAGAAGTCTTGGCTACAGTGGTGACTGAGATATTAGATATTGGACAGTACTTTAAAATAAAGAGTTGATTTAGGGTAGAGCTGGGGAGGTAGTTTAGGGGATTAAATGCTCACCACACAAGCATGAAGACACCAGTTAGGATGCTCAGTGCCCATGTACAAAGCTGGGCATCATGATATGCACCTGTAACCCAGCACTGAGGGGACAGGGACATGCAGACTTCAGCAATTCCTAGCCAGTCGAGAGAGAGAGAGAGAGAGAGAGAGAGAGAGAGAGAGAGAGAGAGAGAGAGAGAGAGAGAGAGAGAGAGATGCAGAAGGGGCAGAAGGGGCATGGAGGAAGTTTCAGTCACTGCTGTCTGTCTGACCACTCCATATCCTGCATTACATTCTTCATTTAGAATGTAAATGAATACATAAAAGTTCCCATCAGCAAACCACATCTCCTCTAGATAGTCCAAGGACTGGTCACGTCAGTCAGCCCAGCTAGCACATGTTGAGGAGATGGTCTCAATATACAGTGTGCCAGAGCAAAATTCTCTTAAGCATAAGTGAGGTAGGGTTTATGGTGCCAAAAATTTTGATAGCCATCTTCCCTGAGTAGTTTTCGGTCAACTTAACATAATATAGAGTCATCTAAAAGGAGGGGACTTCAATTGAGAAAATGTCTCCATAAGATCCAGCTATCAGGCATTTTCATAATTAGTTAGAATTAGTAATTAGTGACCCATCCCACTATGGGCACCACCATCCCTGGGTTCTGCAAGAAAGCAAGCCAAGAAAACCATTATGAGCAGCCAGTAAGCAGCACTTCCCCATGGTCTCTGCATCAGCTCCTGCCTCGGGTTCCTGCCCTGTCCTGACTTCCTTCCATGATGAACATCCATTTGGAAGCATAGCTTTCCTTCCCAGCTTACTTTGGCCACGGTGTTAATGCTAACTAGGACACTATCACTGGCTGTTAATGAGAATTGCCTGATATTTTGGTATTCTGTCCCCAGTTAATCACTCACACCTTTTCTATTCTGGGACAACCTTTACTTGATATGGTGTGAAAGTTTCTGATGGGCATGTCAGTTAGAAACTTTTTCAGCTAGTAGTGTTTTGACTCCATTGTTTTTAGACAAAGGACTGTAGTGGGATCATGTTACATTGTAAATAATTGTCCTGCCTACTGTTTTAATAAAATGCTGATTGGCTGAAGGCAGACAGGACGTGTGGGTGGGGCTACCAGACTAAGAAACCTCTGGAAGCAGGAAGAGCAGAGCAGAGATGCCAGAGAAATACCAGCAGAGACAGATGCCAATAGATGCAGAGGAAAGAAGTTGAAATGCTGCTCTAAAAAAAGATACCAAGCCACATGGCTGAACAAGGTAAGAATCATGTGTTAATTAAGAGCAAGAGCTAGCAATATGCCAGACCTATAGGCTGATCAGCATAGATGCTGTAAGCATCAGTGTGTTTCTGCAGGACTGTGGGTCTATGGATCAGAACCTCAGGGCTAGGCTAGAAAGGCTGACCAGAAACTTACTACTACAGGGGATCTACTCTGATGCTAATTTATTTGAAAAATACACCTCAGGCCTCACTTCAATCTATAGACATTGAGTCAACACCCTGATGCTAAGATCTTATTTTTTTATGTCAAATAACACAAAAGGCTTTTGAGGATCAGGCATGCCTAAGTTGGAGCTTCGTGAGACCCTGTTTTATCTAACTAAAGGGTTGTTCCAATTTATCATCTCAGTTAAGGAACTCAGAATCTGGGCCCTTGATAGCCTCATACAGAGATTTTGGAAGTCCATATTTTACAGAATCTAGCCATTCCTCAAGGATTAACATCGTCTCTGTCTATAGTGGAAGTGGTTCCGTTTAGCTTGAACTCTATATGGGGATAATTGTCAAGCTCCAGAATATATCCCAGATTCTGCTTGTTCTAACCTCTTCTTCTGGGAGACGCAGTGGCCCTGAGAGGCTAAGGATATTTAGGATTCTGATGATATTTAAACTTTCCTTGATGAGAGCTACATATCAAAATGTCACCTACACATTTGTAGAATGTCTTCTGATAAGACTAAGCCCTCATGAAAAGATTGGCTATCCCGAACCTTTAAAGGAGTGCAGAGTAAGCATGCTGTTGACACACAGTAATCACTGGATGCTCCGATTCAAAGCAGGTAGGTACCAAGAGTCAGAATGCAAAGAATATAAAATAGCATCTTTTAAGTGTGACAGACACTGGGTACCACTTAATAGGCTTGAGGGCCTGAGAAAAAAGGATATAGAGATTAGCCACCAGCTGATGCCAGTGGGATTATTATCTCTTTGAAAACCTATGGTTTATACCATGAGGAATTCCCCCATTTGGATTACTTGAAAGATTTATATATTACATGTAGATTGACAAGGTACCAGTAGATCATATTTTAGAGAATTTTCCATGGTCGGTTGTGGTCTTATTCTAATACCTCTTCTTAATGAAAACTGTTCTCTACCTGGGATAACTTACCCCAGGCTCTAACTGGATTTTGTCTGGGCAAGCACGTGACATCTCTGTGTCCCAGACAGTTGAGTCTAGCTTTGCTAGAATTTCTCAGGGCACTACTGAGGCTGGGTCTACCATAACTCTAAGGATTTTTCAGAATTGCTGAATGGCCCCTTAGCTTTAAGAGGTGACCAGGAACATGTTTTAAAACCTGTTCTTCAAATTTTTACTGATCTAGGGGCATAAAATATTGAAATTATAGAATTCCTTTTTCTTTACTATCTCTATACATTGGGAGGAAAGATTTCTGAAAGAAAAAGAGGCAAGGAATAAATAATTGGCCCTGGTATTAAAAAGTAGTTGCCTTGGGTAGGGCAACTCAAGGCCCACCAGCAGAGACTGAGATGTCTAGAACCAGAGCCAATCTGTTCTCAGGCACCTTTGCTCCTATAAGGAGGCTATGATGTTGTGGATTTGCCCCCTCTCTTCTCTGAGGACAGGAACATTGAAGGCTAGGCCCTGAGGTCCTTACATGTTACACATGGCTGCAGGATGATCCAGTATAGTAGCAAGTCCAATGGTCCAAGCCTCTATGCTGGAAGCAGACCTGGGCCTCATTTTGCTTTTAGAGACCTCTTTTGGGAATTCCTCAGAGAACAGATCTGTCCAAGAGGGTCTTCAAGTGCCAGCACAATAATGTGGTCCCCTTTCTTCTCTTTTCTCTCTTCCTAATGCCCTTCCTGCAGATCCTAGTCCTGGAACACCAAGAAAGCAGTATCTAGTAGCTGAGCCCGAGAAGTTTGAGGTCCCATCTGGAGTTTAAGTTTTCTACTGATGTCAAGGTCTGGGCACTAATAAAATTCTGGTTGTAAAGAGCCTGTCCTTTAGGAAGTGAGAAACTGAGTTGGAAATTTCCTCAAAGATTAAATGAGCCTGTTAAAAAGTAAGGCAGGATTTTCTTTTCCTTTCTTGAGTGAGCTCCATGATCTGGCCATCCCTTCAGTACAGTAGTCTATCATCATCCTATGGCTAGAGTCCCTGCTAGAACTCCAATTAGTGAGTTCTGGACCTGGGGTGACCTGCACACTGGACTGTGGCTCGTCTGCATCATCTTTGTTGTCCTGCAGGAGGACAGCAGGTAGACTAGTACAGTAGTCTATAAACATAGGCCTCTCCATAGGTCTGGAAATGACTGGTGAATCCAGATGGGTCCTCAGAGAAGCTCCCAAGCCCCCTGCATTTTTGGAGATCTGTGACTGAAAAAAAAGACCCAGACTTGGATTGCCCCTCTGTAGAACCAGAAGCATCTCTTAAGAGAAGGGTCCTAGTCACATGGTTGACAGGAGGCTTTACTCCTAGGACTTGCATGTGGCTGGGGGTAAGCGGAAGAATGTGGCTGGTAGGGCAGGGTGGATAGGGCTTTGAGAGTCAGAGGAGATGCTCCCTCACTGCCTTTTGCTTGTCATCACTTTCTGAAAAAGTAAAGTTTGGACAAAGACAGGGTTCATCTTAGATATTATACATTTCTTCTTTTGGCTTCTGTTTACATAGCTCCCTTTCCTGGTAGAGAGCTATGACGGTCTGAACATAAGGCACCTTAAGCCATTTCCCCTGTTTTCCTCAAGATGTATGCTGTGGAGGATGACATTTTAATGTAAGCATCGTCCTTTGGCCAGACCCCCCCGCCCACTGTCCAGCTTATAATAAGGCCATTCTAAAGTAAAACGTTCACTCTTTTTTTTCAGGTTCTCAATATCAAGCTTATCCTAGCTCTTGAGGATTTGCTGTAGTAGGAAATCCAAGAAAACTAAAGGTGAATTTCCCATGGTGGTGATTCTAAGCAGGAGAAGGGGAGAGAGGTACTAAGGACTTCCTCAGACTTCTCTCAGTCCCTCCTAAGAGACAGCATCACCTCTCAGCAATGACCAATGTGAAGCCAAGACTACTCTCCTCACCTCACCCTCTTGAGACATCATGGCCTGTCAGCAGTGACCATGCATGTCTGGTTTTCACTGCACTTCTGCTTTGGGTGCTGCCTTTCAGATTATCCCTGAATCACCTGTGTATGCATTATTGCTTTGTGAGTCTCCTCTCTAAAACAGTGAGCACTAACTCTGGGCTGGGGAATTCTACTTGAACATCTTAAGTATATACCCAGACTGCAGCTGTAGATGACTCTGAGGTACACATGTGAGACCCCCATGGCGGATTCAATGAAGCTCATACTGACAAGGGTAGTTTGAAGATTTAACAAATTTATGTTCCATATCTCAGACTACATTTATACTCAGACATCTAAGTATTCAGTGTTGAGGGGTTGAATACTATTATTCAAGTTAGAGTCAGTTTTACATCATTGTTATAATAATAACAGTTACTGAAATCCATCATTTGGGCTCATTATGTGATATCAGCCAAGCCCTCTGGAGTAGCCAGCATCACCTGAGGTGGAACATGAGCCATAGTGAATTGTCAGTGTGGCATGTGGGTGTTAAAGAACTAAAGTCTTCAGGGAAAAGGCAAATCTGTGTTAAAATTTCAATAAGGCTGGCTAAGTAGAACTTCTGGGATTATGAAGAGTTGGAATAGTTCAGCTCCAGTGCCAGAGTATCTCGGCTATATTTGGTACTTAATTGCCATGTATTTTATACTTCTATACCTCAACAATACATAGAAATTATGATCCTTGTGATTATCAGTTTGTACATTGGGAATGGACAAACAGACCCTTAGCTTCTACCATCCCCAAAGGCTAAGAATGTCATCAGATAACTTCTGAAATTTATGCCAGAAGTGTCACCTACCTGATGTCCCACCAGTATATTTTTTAAATGCCTTGATTTATGTTTCTTGTTCTGTTACTATAAAAAATGTCATCAAACTGTTACCAGACTGGAACATGAACTTTGGGGTTAATTGAATCTGCTGTCTTGCTCCCTGGTCACTTATGTTTGGCTCCAGAATAAACTCTTATTCCCTTGTTTGTGCAAGGACAGTGTTAGAGAGTTATAGCTAATGTGCGTGGGTGACATACTGGGCACCTTTTGGCATTTGATTAAAAAGTTCTTTAGCTGGAAGGGCATAGTACTTGCATAGATTAAGGGCAGAATCCTTTGAAGTTTACAGCCCTACAGAGAGAGAGGGGAATGGAGGGAGGGAGGGAGAGAGGGAGGGAGGGAGGGAGGGAGGGAGGGAGGGAGGGAGGGAGGGAGGGAGGGAGGGAGGGAGGGAGGGAGGGAATTGATTAATACTCTCATCAGATATGTAGCTTATCCTCTCGGGTAGAGAAGACATGAGCCAATAGAGCCTCCTTCTAATATGGAGTTACTGAGGCAAGCACAGAAATCTGTGGAATTGTCCCTTAGAGTAGCTCCAAGCTCCCTGTCTAGAGATGCTTTTATCTGTGCCTGCCATAGATGTTGGGCATCACCTTTTCACTGCTCAGAGTGGACATGACTCATTGGTGAGGAGTTCCAGACCTGAGCCCTGATTTCAGACTTTCAGCAAAGCCTCCAGGTGACCCAGGGCTGTCAGCAGATCTTAAGTTTCAGTCTCCTCCTTAATAAGGGGAGGTGTCTACACACCTGTATTAGTCAGGATGGCCCCAATCATGCTGCGGTAACAAACTCTCCCCAGTCTAGTCACTTCTAAAACAAAGCCGAAAATGTTCATTCTACATCCTTAGTCCTGTCCTCACTGAGGACACATCAAACAAGCAAGCAAACATCATCAGCAAAACAGAAGAAAAAGAAATCCCACTGACTCAGTTCCTCCATGGAAAAGGCATGCACATGGCATGTTCAGAGGCCGGGGCTTGCCTATAACCACAGGCAACTTCAAATAGGCAAAGTGTACAATTTTGCCCAGTGCCTAGGAGGAGGGAAAGCTGGACCTAAGCAGACATTCCCAGTTCCCACTGTGCCGTCTTATGCTGCTGGATATTTTCAATAGTTAAATGACTAGACTGTTTCCTTCTTCAAGGGGCAACCATCAAAGTGTCCTTTCGCTGTCTTCTTTTCTAATATGGCTTCTCAGCTATCAATACAGAACCGAGCAGTTGTCTGAGGTCACCTCATGGTCATCTCATGCCTTTGAGATTTAAGTAAAACTGGCTGAGTCTCCAACCTTTCTTTTGGAAGTCCTTGGGATCACCTCTAGCATCACCTCCGGAAGTCTGAGTCTCACCTGCAGTTTTGGGCTCCAGTCCCCACCTCTTTCCCTTGAGTCTCCTGGTGTATTCCTGCAGAGCACCTATTTCTGGTGTAGATTTTACAATTGGGAGGAAATACCATGATCAAAATTAACTTAAGAAGGTAGGAGTCTATTTTGGCTGACAGTTCCAGAGCAATCAGAGTCCATTATGGCAACAAGCGGCAGAGAAAAAGCTGAGAGATATGTCTTCACCACCAACACAGAGAGTGAGCAGGAAGTGGAGCTAGATTACAAACTCTCAAAGACCAGCTCTGGTGGCATACTTCCTCTAGAAAGGCAACACCTCTTTCCTGAGCATTTGGGGACCAACTGTACTTGAAATGACCTGAGGGGACATTTTCATTCAAACCTCCACACAGGTGAAAGCCTCCCCGTGCTGTCTCCTCTCCTGTCAACTCCTGCACACCCTGTATTAATTCTTTCTCTCCATTAAATAAGAGGCTCTTTCTGTGAAGCCCTCACATGCCCCATCACAAAACCTGGGGACAATACTGTGCTTAAATGTATTTTACCACTGAGGGGCAGAGATTTAGGGAGAAAAAAACTTGCCAAGGTCCCCACACAGCTGGAACCCAGTCCTTTCTGTCTCTGCCCAGCTTAACCCCTCTTACCACAGGCCCTTTAGAGACCAGTCCCACTGCTCACATGTTCAAGGGAAGCTAGGAGATGTTGCCTGGAGATGCAGCTGGTGCCATGGTCTGCCTTGCCCCTTGATCTTGAAATCCAGTTGCAAGTCCACAAACAAGGCACTCCTCCCCTCCAGGTGCCAAGCCCTGCTGTCTGCTCCAAGGGGCAAGGAGAAAGATGAGGAGGACTTGTATTTGAGCAAACAGATCTCATAGCTAAGTCTGGAGAGGCAGCATGTCTTCCCATATCAACGGTTGGTATAGGTACCTCCAACAAAGTGTCAGGGCTCAGTGAGGGTGAGAGCAAGGTGTCGGGAGAGCTCCTCATGACTGTCATCAGGAAAAGTTCACTGTCTCCATGACCACCAAAGTAATTCCTGTTTTTTTTTGTTGTTGTTGTTGTTTGTTTTGTTTTGTTTTTTTTAAAGGCATTTAACTGGGAACTGGCTTAGTCCATTTTCATCATGGCGGGGAGCATGGGGCATCCAAGTAGTCACTGAAACAGGAGCTAAGAGCTATATCCTGATCCATAGCAGAGAGGTGGGAGGGGCAGGCAGGCTCTGGGCTTGGCATGAGGTTTTGAAACCTCAAAGCCCACCCCCAGTGAAGCTCTTCCTCCAACAAGGTTATAATTCTTCCAGTCCTATCAAAGATTTCTAGTTTCTAGTGACTAAGAATTCAAATATATGAGCCTATGAGTGTTATTTTATTGAAACTACCACCTCTACCAAGGTGGGGGTTTTGGCTTTTTTTTTTCTATAGAGGCTTATGAACAAATACTTTACATTTTCCTTCATCTACCCCAAAACCTCTTACTCAAAGATTAGTGGTTTCTCAGCCTGAGAACCACAGACTGGTCATCTGTTAATAGCCCACTTTCCATTGCATGTAGCATCTTGAGAAATACTCTTACCTGACACCTCCTAACTCACCCTCACCTCTGATATAGAAGAACAGATAGAAGTAATGCCATTGTATAGGCAGAAAAACTGAGTCCCAGAAAAAGGAAGGACTTCCTTTAGGTGTTCCAGATCTCTTCTTGCAATGGTGCAACAACTTCCCAAATCATCTGTTCTTAAATGCTCTGAGTCCCAGTGCTGCCTCTCAGAGTACAAACCCCATGAACAGAGCAACCATCAGCCACCTCAAGAAGTCCCATGGACCTCTCAAAGGGAATCAGACATAAAGGAACCACCATACCTCAGCAAGATCTCATTCTGAATTCAGGATTTTATCATTCTCAGTGGGTATCTGGGACTAGAAAAAAATGTAATACTAAGAAATTAAAAACTGGTTTTTCTTCACTTCTTTGAACATTTCTCATTACAAAATAGAGTTGTCATAGTCTCAGAAAAATTGCTTTGCAGATATAATTATCAATTGGTAGCTCCTGGTCCAGTCCTGTAGCTGTATTCCCAGAATACCTGGATCAGTTATAACTGATGAGAAGTTATTACACAGTCCCCCCACAACACTTATTTCTGAAGTTCTGCCATCCCTAAGCACATGAAGAAGCGTAACTGGGGAGTTATAACATCCCTGAAGATTCAGTGTGGCCCAGAATGATGGGGACCATTGAGAAGTCGTCATTAAAAACCTCTTTTTCTAAAAGCAAATTTTCTTTTTTACAATCTTATACATATATAATCTGCATCCTGATTATTATATGCCTTCCCAGCCGCCTCCGTTTCTTGTCTGCTTCCACATGTCTCCTTTCTACACTCATGACTGTTTTTGTTGTTACTGTTGGTGGTTTGTTTTGAGACTCACTGAGTTTAGCCAAGAACATCTATGGTTTTGACCTGGTAGGCTCCTCATCGGGCACACAACTAAAAACAATGACTGTCCCATTCTCAGAGCCATCAGAACCCAACATCAGGAAGCAGGAAGACCCCACAAGCTCCTCCCCTATCTATGACTGACAAGTGACTGTCGTGAAGTCATGACTGCATCAGCTGTGCCATATTATCTCCCTATCTTCCAGCTATTACATTCTTTCCATCATCTCCCTTGCAATGTGCCCTGAAACTTACCATGTCAGGGACCTCTCCCAATTCACCACTCACAAGCCTCATGGCTGGCAGCAAGGATGATCTCAATGAAAGGTAAAGAATGAAACTTGGGTACCAACATTGAGGCCACTGGGGGACTGACCTTGGGGTTTACTTTTCTTACACATTTAAACACAGTAGAACTTGTGGCCTTTATAATAAGAATGAATCCTATCGGTTGATAAACAGAGCTCAGGGCTATGACCTAGAGGAAGAATCTGTGAGATAAGCCCAAGGTGATTTTGTTGGTGAAGGATGCCAAGTACATGGAGCCTCTTTCATTGGGCTGTGTTTGCTGAAGGATTAGGGCCTAAATAATGCTCAGGATACTGAGGAAATTTAAGTGGAAGTAGGCTTCTAATAAAACAAAGAATCATTAGGTTGATTGACCACTTCTCACTCTGGCATTCCAGGAATAGGTATCATTCATTTCCTTAAGTTGAAGAAAATAGGCCCGTGTGTTCTGTGGAATGTATTCCTGTATGCTGTGAATATATTTTGTTGCCATGTGTTAATAAAGAGGCTGTTTTGGACTATGGCAAGGCAGCTTGGAGGCAGGAAGGAAATCCCAGAATAGATAAAGGAGGAGGGCGGAGTCAAAGAGACACAATCCAGCTACCCAAAAATGCAAGAAGTGAAACTATGGGTAAGCCATGAGCTATGGGGGCAACACAGAGTTTAATAGAAATGGGCTGAGTTAAGTTGTAAGAGCTAGTTGGTAATGAGAGTGAGCCAAGAGCCAAACAGTTCTTAATTAATGTAAGTCCTTGTGTGATTATTTGGACTAAGTGGCTACGGAACTGTAGGTCCAGACCTGGGGCTAGGCCAGGACAGACCAGCTAGAAATTCTGACTACACGTGTGATTGGCAATCCTGCTTTCTCCAATGCTTACTATAAGCTATACTTCCTACACTAGACAAAGTGTTATAAATGTCCTGTTTCGAGATAAACACTCATCTGTCACTCTCAACATCCTGAACATCCATGTGTCTGTGCAATTCACTTCATTGCAAAGATGGGTTTCTGTGGTCAAAGCTGGGGGTAGCATTTGTTTGTGGGCATAAATATAAATATTGGCACAATAGTTTAGCTAAAGAACAGCTCACCTCTAGGGCCTAAGGCCTCTTCAGACATGGGATTCTTTTAAACCAACTTTACAGTATCAGATTTTAGTTTCCTTTCATAAGTGGGAGCCACAGCCAATCAAAGAGCAGATAGTTATACCCATAACAGTGATGCCATTATTATACCAGTAGACACATCTTTCCTGGAAAATATTCTTACTTTTAAAGTTTCTCGTTCCTCTGAACTTTCTTCCACCCTCCTTTCAATGCAGTAAGCAGAAATACCAATTCTCTTGTTTTGGAAATGGAAAAATAAGCCCACAGCATGTGACAATTCGCTAAAGGTTATTTGTCTCTCAGGCTTCACATAGGACCTTAGAGCAGTCCTCCACCCACTTAGGTTTCTTGGCTATAGGGATTGCATCTTACAGTGCAATGGGAAAGACTCTGGAGATCTAGTTATAAATCCCACTTTTGCCACTGATTACTGAGGGGTCTGAGGCATCTTGCTCACTTCAGCTGCCCCTCTACACAAGTGCAAGGAGAACAGGGCAATTGATGACTCTGGAAATAAAATCTTATAGACACTACTTATAATTACCAGGTTATAGTAGGTGGCTGCCATTTGGGTTATCCTGGATCTGTTCAGGCTCATTTCCCATGGACAGGTGGGAGGAAATTAGGGCTATCCTTCCTTGAAGCTAAATATGAATTCAGCCCAGGATTTCAAGTCTGTGATCCAAAGCCCTGTCTTCAGTAAGAGTTTTTTTTGTTGTTGTTTTGTTTTTTGGGGGTTTTTTAAACAGAACAGGGATAGCATGGGGGTGGTAGACATTGTGACAAGAGGGCTATTGGGAGTTGAAAATAGAACATCTGCCACTGGTACCTTATGCAGATCCTCTGCTGGCTCTGTGGATTCCTGAGACATCTGAGAACTGCCCAAATGCTCTGAAAATTCCCCCCAAGCTTGAGTTAATTAGGAGCAGTTTCTACCATTGCCAACAACAGTTCTGAATCAGACTCTCAAGTGGAGGAGGAACACTAATTCTTAAAACATGAATTAAAAGTCAAAATCTGGGTGGTGTTGTCTTATACCTTTAATCCCAGCACTCAGGAGGCAGAAAGTGGTGGATCTCTGAGTTTGAGGCCAACCTGATCTACAGAGCTAGTTCCAGGACAGCCAGGGCTGCACCATGAAACTCAGTCTCAAAAAAACAAAACAAACAAACAAACAAAAAAAACAAACAAAATTTAAAGCCATTTTTAAGTCCTAGGCCAAGGAGGAAATGAACAGTCTGCTTCTTCACAAGTTGACTTTGCCACGTGTGATGATCAGCTCTACTTTAACTTGACACATCCTAGAATCACCTGGGAAGAGAAGCTCAATGGTGTGTGGACATGTATATGTGGAAAGTTTTAACTGACATAAAAAGACCCATCCTACCACAGGCAACAACATTCCAGACAGTCCTGAGCTGTGAGTGGAGAATTGAGCTGAGCACAGGCAAGCATGGACACATTCCTTCTTCTTTGCTCCCAACCTGATGTGATGTGATTAGCTGCTGAAGTTCCTACCCTGCCTTCCCCACAATGAGGGACCACATCAGCACATTTAAGCTGAAATGAGCTTGCTTTTTGTGAGGGTATTTTACCACATCAGCAGAAATGAAGATAGAACAAGCGCAATAAAAATTATTAGCTTCTGTTCACACAATGCCAAATGATAAGCCACATATTGAATATTTATAGATGTGTAGACTCGAAGCCCAACTGATGAGCCCCTGTTACAGTGTGCCTTAGTTAGTTAGGGCTTCTAATGCTATGAAGAGACATGACCATGTCAACTCTTATAAAAGATAACATTGACTTGAATGGCTTATAGTTTCAGAGGTTTAGTTCATTATCATCATGGCAGGACATGGTGGGTCATGGTGGGACATGGCAACATGGTGCTGGAGAAGGAGCTGAGAGTAGAGAAGGGTATATCATGATCTACAGGCAACAGGAAGTGGTCTGAGGCAATGGGCATGGTTTGAGCATATATGAGACCTTAAAGACTGCCTCCACAATGACACACTTCCTCCAGTAAGGCCACACCTAATCCAACAATGCCACATCTCTTAATAATGCCACTCTCTATCATCTTATGGAGGTCAATTATATTCAAGCCACCATACAATGTAAACTCAACATCTGTAAATAATATACACAGGCCTCAAAGCATGAGAAGCCAGAATTAAGGTAGTGGAAGTGGAATGCACATTCTCTTGAGGTTTCAAAATTAGTAAATGAATTTTGTTTGTATTTATCATTTATCTGTAGGCTTGTTTGGGAATTCAGAACTTGAGGATTTCTTCCCCGTTAGGAATATTTCTCTTAGGTAGAGGGTCTCCAAGCTCAGCCCCCAGACATATCAAAGGTATCAGTATAACAGAAAAGCCATTCTTTACAGGTGTTCTCTCTCACACGCAGATCTCAGCTTCTACCACTATATGTGTATGTATGTGGGGAAAGTCCGTGTCAAGACCAGAAAACTAGAAAGCAGCCCATGAAATGGGAAAATACATCTTTAAATGGAGGGGGGGGGGCGTTGTAGTGGATACATGTGCTGCAAAGTAGAAAAGAAATTCCTAGGATCAAAAGCAGGACGGTGCAGAAAGATGGAGAAAAGCAGTTGTGAAGGCATGAACAAGCCCACAAGGAAGTCAAATACTTTGTAAGACAATAAAAAAATGTCAGACGTAGAGGTGTCAGGTGGGTGGATAAAGCTGTTCTAAAGGCAGAGAAACCAAGCTGCTCCCGAGCTGGGAGCTTCCTGCTTCTGGCTGGCTTTCCAGGTGCAGAAGGTGATATGCAGGCTGCTGGGGAAGAACTGCCATAGCATAGCCTTACTCTAGTGAGGATCCTGTGTGCAACAATACCAACCGGCCAGGCCAGATATGCCCATTGGCTAGGCCATATTGGTAAGTTTGTTATGGGGTAACCAACTGCTTTCTGGTTGAATATGTGGCATATTCCATGAGACAAGCTGACATTTGATACTATAAACCCAGTCAAAAAGCTGTGGTTGACAGGTCATAGGCTCTAGCTGGAAGCCTACTGCTTGTTTTGGCAAATAGAGAGGCTATGCCCCTAAAATAAGCGTCTAAATAACGATATGTATGCCCATGAATTGCCACTGTCCTCCACCCTGATCAGAGACACTTCTTTCTCCAATAGGCAGATACTACAAAGGCTTATAAATGGTGAAGAGTGGTGAGTCGTGAATCTCAGCCATAAGTGGAGCATCTATATCTCTTTCTCCACAGCTCGGGTAATGTCATGGAAGAAGTAGCCAAAAGTGTATGAAAAGTTGGAGGAACGGAGAAGGGAAGGGTATGCAGGAACACTGACTGTCTGGCATGACAGGCTGTCGCACTCCTACATTCACAACGACTGTGGTTATGTGACACATCTGTACAGAACTGAGTCAGTCATCCTGTTATGGAGGAGAGCAGGCTTCATGGCTTCCTACCCTTCTCTGAATATTTGTTCTAAGTTAATGCTTGACAAGGGAGGGAGAGACATTTTCTCTAGTGGTGTAGTCACTAGCAAGGTGCCTGTCTGTGTTCCTGTAAACAAACCCTTACCTATGCTTCTGTAAAAGGAATTTCTTTACCATCCTTTAGAGATCTCAGATCAGGCCAGAATCAAATTCATGGCTTTGAGAGTGAAAAGAATTTCAGAACCAGGTGCTATGAAAAAGCAGAGTTGGAGATGTTTGTTGATGAGAGGAAGGAAGGAAGGAAGGAAGGAAGGAAGGAAGGAAGGAAGGAAGGAAGGAAGGAAGGAAGGAAGGAAGGAAAACACTTGGGTCGAGAAAAGGGGCACAGTTGAGCATAGATGTGGGTTCCTCAAGGCATCACAGAGAATAAGACGTTCCCAAGTCTAAGGATGAACTCCGGAGGGGAGAGTTCTAGAGAATGAGACACATCAACTGTGAGTCTGGGCTCCTCAGGGAGAATCACAGTTAATCATTTATATAGCACTAGCCCCATATACCATTTCTGTAGTTCTCATGTTATATTTTAAGATGTTAACCCTTAAACATCTCTCTTTTGATAAATGAGATTGTAGGGTGGCTCCTGGGGTGTCTTGGATAGAACTATAATCTGACCAGATAAAAGCCATGAGGTTGCACTAGAATTTAGGATACACCTCTCACTCTAACTGGCACTTCTGGGGGCTCCTAGAAAAATTGTGTGTTTACATCTGGGACAACAGAGAAGCCTTGAGAGATTATAAAATGTGCTGGAATTCTCTGCTGATGGGAGCGTCAACTAGACTTTAGAATAAGGGACTGGCTTCTCATCTCCCCCAGATTTCCGACTTTATATCCTACAATCAATCACCTTCAAGGATGCACCTAACAACCTACATACTTCCTGACATGCCTGACCAGCCTCTGCTTCCCATGCCAGACAAAGGTTCAAACCTGTAGCAACTTTAGCAAGTTCTTCCCAGAAACAAGAGCAACAATTTAAGGAAAACTAAATGTCAGCCATAATTTCTAGGAAGCTAGAAGGCACAGTCTTATCATAGGGAAATGACAGCTGTTAGAGGTGAAAGTGTCTTCCCTGTTTTGACCATCCCATAGCACACATGTGTGGCAAAGTATCACCATGTATCTCATAAACATGGGTAGTCATTGTATATTATTTCCCCCCCAAAAATAAAGAAAATAAGGATAGACATACTTGTCCATTTCATTTGTTCACATTCACCAGGTTTATGATGGTTATGGCTCTTTTAGTTCTTTGGGAATAGGGGGAACCCCATCATTCCCTGAAGTGAAACCCACTAACTCACTTGTAGTCCCAGAAGCCATTACCTGGCCTTCCCTGGCCTCTCTGTTCCTTTTCACCTCTGTATCTCTGAAATCTTTGTCTCCTTCATTTTTCCTCTTTTTTTTTTTTTTCAACTTCTATACTTGTGAAAGTTTAAAAGACATTTGGGAAACTCACATAAGTAATAAAATGTCTACTGCCTCCTCTTGTGGTGATTTTAAAAAAGAAAAGAATCAGGAACCATCTAACCTGTGTGTGGATAGTCCCCCTAAGAACAGACAGATGGCACCTGGGCTCACATATAAAAAGGAAGATATTTTAGTTACTTGAAAGCAGAGGAGAAAAACATGATTTTCTTGCCCTAGATAGGATATAATTATTGCCTTAGTGCAGTGGGTTGTGGCAATATGCTGAGCAACAAATTACACAAAAGCAACTGTCTCCAACTTCTTTGATAAGTTCTTTAGCTTTTTTTTTTCTTAGCCATGGTCAAATCCTAAGTTTCAAATAGAAATGTTGGCCCAAAAGGTAGAATCCACTTTTTAAAAGCCATTTCATGCAATATGAGCATCACAGTTTCCCCCAAAGAATGGGACCAGTGGCTGGTGGGCCTCCCATCCTTTCCTAATGTGACAGAGAATTTGTAATCAGGGCTCAGGCCTCATTTAGCAATCTCCTTCTGGCCACTGTGGAGACTGTGGCACAATTCATCTGGAGGGATTCCACAGGAGAAGGGCATTTGGAAACCCAGACTCCATTGAGAGAAGGCTGCATTTTTTAACTGTCTCCAGATTATCTTGAGTAAGACATGAACTCCTTTTCTTTACATGTTGACACAAACATAAATCCATAAGTAGAAGTACACTTTTGTCTCCCTTTCCCACTAGCCCATGTCTGTAGGCAAAACTATAGCTCTCCACCTCTCCCTTTCCTGCCTTTCCATCCGGAAACCATTTTCACAAAGAGCTTGCATCTTTTGGCTACGGTTGCAAACAGATCTTTAATGCAGCTTCATAGCAGCGTTACAGTTATCTCCGAGACTGCCTATTAATTGTCATTTTGCTCAAAGGGAAACCAGGAGGACATCAAAATAGAGTGGGTGGCTAGAAGACAACCATTATATTCTGGCTCGTGGTTCCCTGTTCTGAATTAAGAACACTTTGCAGACTCCGTTAGTCCAGGAAAACTCAACCCATGCCTTTTTAAAAATAGTTTGTACATCCCTTGGGGGGATAACCAGCCCAAAATTCTTCCAAGGAAGAAACATGGAGCTCCTTGTGTCTCTACTGGCAGCCTGCTTCTCATCATCCCGTGCCACAGAGGCATCACCACAGTCCTACCAAGTGCCGGTTTTGAGTACCAGGGTCATGCAGGGTGTTAATTTGCTATGGCTACTCCTGGACACGGACCACTGCTGTGCAACACTATTCCAGCAAAACAGCTGCCATGTTTATCAGATCAACTGGGCCTGCTTGCAGGGGTCGGTCAGGAATGGGCCCATGAACTTTAAACATTTCGTCAGAAGAGGGGCTGGATGGAGGAGAGTATCATCTCACCCCCCTCACCTGAGATTCCAACCCTTCCTCCCACCCATCTGTAAGCAGTATTGCCTACTACCACATGCCCTCAGGTCTAGGGGAGGTGCTCTAGTACAAGGCTGGGAAACACTAGAGAAAGGGGCTCTATCTGCACTCTCCAGGGAAGTTGCACCTATACTGGGATGAAAACTTCCCAAGATGGCTGCTCTGTGATCCTGCATGCTCCTATAGGCAACCCCTAACCTGTACACTGTAAGCTCATTGCTTCCCCAGAGTGAGCTGTGATAGAATCACCAGGATCTTATACAAGCAGACGTTGCTCTCATAACATACACACCTGGACAACAGCAGGTAGGTCCACCTGCTAGCCCCCACCCTAATAGTAAGTAGCCTGCCATCAAAGGGCTATGGGGAATGAAACCCTAGCCTCTAGCATAGTTTTATTGCTTAAAAATAGGTACATAAAACTGGTGGATTTCCCACATGGTTGCAAACGCTTCTGGGAACTTAAGTGTATGTGGCCTTTATTGCTATTTAAAAGTAAGCTACTTTCTTATTAGACATAGGCTCTTGCATCATTGGAATGGAATCAGATGCTAGAACTCTGTGGCAGAGCCACATGTAAAATCTTGAGTCCTTGGCACCCAGAGCAGTGCTTTGGGATTTGGGCACAGTGACTTCTAAAACAGCACACACAGCCAGCACCTTAGCCACCCCCTCCTGCTCCATTTGTGAAACCCTACTGTTTGCATTCTATGTTTAAGCCTTTAGCAGAAGCTTCTTGAGGAGGGAGGGAGATGGAGGTAGACTATACAAGGCAGATTTAAAATGACCGCATTTCAACAGAGCCTGAATGGCCATCCACACTCTGCTCTAAGCCAGGAGTTTGGCCACAGAAAGCACCAGTGGGGACAGTAGATGGCTTCTACAAAAATACCACGAATAGTTATCTGCTTCTTGGTATAATCAACAGTTGCCCTCTTAGCTTTAGCCATTTCCAAAGTGTGGTGAGGACAAAGTAGGTCTTACCATGCTTCTCAGATGTGCACAAGTCATCACAAGGCTTATGAGCCCCAAATCCTAGGCACCTCCTACAGAAACAGGGATTTCAATGGGCTGGGGGAGAGTTTTTATTTGTTGAGGATGAATGCCTATAGACCACACCTCAGGAACCCAGCAATGAGGAATAGAGGGGCCTGTTTACAATGAAATGTCTTGTGAGGCTCACTGTATATTTCAGTGGTAGGACTCTTAAGAAGCATGTGTGAGCTTCTTGATTCAATCCCCAGTGCCAATAAATGAATAAAAATTTAAAGGAATTTGAGCCATTACTGGTTGCTATGACTTAGAAAATGTTAAATGTTCATGTGTTAAAGTTTCATTGCTGACATGTGACGCAGTTGGGAAATGGTGGAGCCTTTACGTTGTTGGGCCTAACAGAGGAAACTAGGTCACCGGGAACAGTCCTTTGAAGCGGGGAGGCTCTAAGTCTCTTCCCTTCCTCATTCACTGCTGGTCACAATGAGAACAGTTTTCCCCACTACATGTCCTCACTACACTGTGTTACCTTCCAAATGGTCCAGAAGCAAAGGGATCATCTGGCCATGAGCAGAAAGCTCCAAAAGCATGAGACCAAATAAACCATTCCTCTTTTTAAGTTGATTTAATCTCAAGAATTTTGTCACAGTGGTAGAAAGCTGACTGATACCAGAGCATATCCACCTGCCTTCCTTGGCTAGCATCTTACTAATTCCAGACAATGGAAGCAGAAGACAAGAGGAAAGAATAAGTAGCCCCACATTTCATTCCTGAATATTGTAGCCCACTAACAGCTTTTTGCTAGACAGAGAAAAGAGACAGATGAGACCTGTCAACCAAACCATCTGAGCCAGGGATTATTTCTTTGCCGAAAGCCTATTACCCTAGTGGCATCTTCCAGAAAGACTAGCCTCTTCATGCATAAAAATAAATGTTAAGATTCTTTCAAATATCCAGTGTTGGCAGGTCATATAAGTGACAGAATGTCCTCTTGTTTTTAAGAGGTCATCATATTCTCACATTAGCCAGGGAGCCAGGAAAGAAGAATCGTGCTCTAGGAACTGCCTACAAACAACACAAGAATGGAATAGGGGGCCGGAGTGTTCTAGGCTGGAGCCGTACAAAGCACAGGTTTTACCTTAGTAAGTAGATAGGCACCAATTAGGAAAAGGAATTTTATCAAATAAAAAGTCAATTCTGAAAGGGATGGGTTGGCCTTAGGAAGCATAGAAGTTGTTGGGGTACACTATCCAGGCCAACCAAGATACCCACTCCTTTAGCTACTAAGAGTGCCAGCTGATGTGGTCCCGTACCCTGCTCCTGAACTCTGCACTAACAGGTCCTGTTCTATCAAAGGTTGGTCTTTCCCTTGATCAGCCAAATCCAAGGACTCTAGGGCTCAAAGTCTAGGCCCCTATGGTGGTTTATTTGGACTCTAGAATTTACTCTGGTTATATGTATGAAGATTGTGTGTGTGTGTGTGTGTGTGTGTGTGTGTGTGTGTGTGTGTGTGTGTGTGTGTGTGTGTGTAAGAGATGAGATCATCATGTAAGTACATAAGTTAGTACACACACTTCCAGTGAAGGGGGTTGTCCTCTGTAATGTGGGTGGGTCCCATCCTACCAGGTGATAGTCATACAAAGATTGACCTTTCTCTGTAGAAGAGAATGGAGCAAGATAACTGTCGTTGGATTGACTGAAACTCTCCCCACCCTCTAGCTTGGCAGCCTGTCATAGCAGATTTCACATATACATATATATACCACAATTCTTCAATGCACAGGTTGTACGTTTAGATGTTCAGCCATTTGCCACCAGCTGATATACTCAGTGCCAAGTCACCTCCTGAGAAGTTTTTTCATCTAAGAAGATCACTAGTCATGACCATCCAAGTGTCAGTCACTGAATCTCAAGTGAATGCCCTAGGACTAAGCTCTGTGTGGAAAAGGCCAGCCCATAGAGCGGTCATTAATATGTTAGGACTCAAAGTTCAAGTCTGCCTATGCAAGAACTATGATGAATTTTCTCAACTGCATACACATTTTAGCCCAGTTACTGTTGCTATAATTAAATATCACAAATAAGTGATTTATAAAGAAATGAAACATTTCTTACAGCTCTGAAAGCTTCGAGGTTCAAGATCAAGGGTGCATCTGAAGACAGCTTCTTTGCAATGTGACCTGCTATCATGTCCTGAAGAGATACAGAGCACCATATGGCAAGAAAAAGCAAGCTTGATGACTAAGGGCCCTTTCTTTTCTTATGAAGCTACAAATACAGCCTCAACCATGACTTCATACCACCATAATTACCTCCCATGGCTTTCTCTACAGTGCCACTAATGTTTTACTTTGAAGATAAATTTTCAACCTGAGCTTTGTAAGTGAAAAACACCAAATACGAAAACCTATCATATTTAAAAGTGCTTGACTTCCACAAGCCTTTTCTGCCAGTTCCTAAACCGTGGATACATTTTCTGTTTCCTGCTTTCTGGGTACCCTCCTTTAATGCCCTGCCTCCCACTATCAACACCAAGGACCCTCCAAATGCAGACCACAGGCCAATATCTGACTCCCGAGTTTTTATTAATAATAGAATGATATAAGTAAGTGCTTCAGTCCTCATGCTTAGGGCTACAAGAAACATACCTAAGTGGTCTGGATTCCCTGCTGTGTAGCCAGGAAATTCCCTAACTGCCAGCCCTGCTAGTCAAGGGCAAATGCAAGACCCCTAAAGTGGCTACAGGCCTCTGTGGACCCCTACCTTTTATTCATCATTATGATAATGTTTACTGGATATTAATTTGTATGTCAGGCAGTTTATTAGTAGGGCCATCATTTTTTATGTTTACTCTTTTAATTTTTTTTTATTTTTGAGATTATAATTTAATTATATTTCTCCCTTTCCTCCTTCTAAACTCTTCCACATCAATCACTCTTTCTGCTCCCCTTCAAATTCATCTCTCTCTCTCTCTCTTTTTTTTACCAATTGCTATTGCAAGTATATTTCTTTACATGGTTATTCTGCCCATAGGAGACATCCTTCTCATTCCCAGATTTCCTCAGTTGCCCAGTTCTTTGTGGAGGTCTGAGATGTCACAGGTTCTCCCCTCTCCAGTTTGACATGCTCATTGGTGTCACCCCTGTCCAGCTCACATTTCGGTGGTCACATTGGTGAGTTTGTGTGTGTAGCTTCAAGGAGACACAGTCTCAGAAAATTCATTGAATTCTCTATTTCTTACATTCTTTCTGTCCCCTCCCCCTTTCACATGTCCCCTGAGCCTTAGGTGCAGGAGTGTTTTGTAGATGCATCCACTGGGGTTGGGCTCCATACTCTGCATTTTGATTGGTTGTGATATTCTGTAATGGTCTCCATCTGTTGCAGTGAGGAGTTTCCTTGATGAGGTGTGAAGAGTATACTTATCTGTGGTTAGACAGACAAATGTTTAGAAATTGCTGCTGGAGATTAGACTGGTTTAGTAAATTAGTGGTTGTAGATTCTCCTCCAATGACTTCACTAGCACCCAGTAATTATATAGTTTTCCAGTACCAAGAATGGGCTCCCTCTTGCTGAGTGGGTCTTAAGACTGATTAGAAAGCTATCTGTTGTGTGTACCACTGAGGTATGCATATCACTACTGTGCCCTTAGGGTTATTGTGCCATGCTGGTTATTAATGTGGTCCATAGACATCCTAGCTGAGGAAGAGCGTTAGTTGACACCTATTGGTACTGTGAAAGCTATTCCTCAGGGAGGGACTTTCAGGTTAGCTCTCTCAGGTGTCTTTGGGCCCTATTACTGAAGGGTGTGGGATTTTGAACAATAGGGGCTTACATTCTACGTCTTGGGGTGACTAAGGACAATAGTAATAAACTTTGTTTTGAGATTGTTTTGAACAGCCCTGTCCAACAACTCGAACGAGGATTTTTCATGTCTGGTATTAGGTTTTTGCTTAGGTAGTCTCTGGCTTTTAGAGGGTCTATCATTAGCCCAGATGCGAAAGGTTCATTAAAACTATGTATGTATTTATACACAGAGTTACGTGTATTATAGGGTTTTGTTTTGTAAATAGTTAAATAGTAGTATAATTGGGGCTTTTTTGGATGTCATTATTGTTATTTTACCCACCTCCCTCACACAGGGGTTCCCCCTTTTTCTATTTCAGGGATAACACCAACTTGGTGATGGTGCATAATCTTTACATGTATGTCTGTTTGAAAGTGTTTTACTGAGCATTTTTCAGTCTGTGTTTATTAAGGGTATTGACGTACGGCTTTCTTTTTTTTGTTATGACTACCTGGTTTGAGTATCAGAATGATACTGAGCTTGGGATTATTCCTCTTGTTTTTATTTTTTATTTTTAAAGGTCTAAGAAGGATTGGCTATGGATAAATTTTGTCTAGTAGAATTCTGCTGTGAAACCATCTGACCCTGGACTTTTTTTTTCTTGTCCAGAAGGCTTTCATATTTGGTGTTTGCATTTTTCTACTCCATCTTTACTTCAGCTTGAGTCTTCCTCAATGTTTCTTTCTCTGTTGAATTCCATTTTCAAGTCTGGGATAGTTTTGGTTGATGTGGGAATGTCTTTCTATATGCTGTGAATATCATTCTTTAAACAAAGGATCTGTTTTGGCCCTTGGCAGGCACCATAGGAGTATGTGGGGAATCAGAGCATAGGTAGAAGGAGGGCAGAGTGAGAGAGCGTTCAGGCCAGAGGAAGCAACATGTAAAGGAACATCATACATGAGCCATGTGGCAGGGCAGATTAATGGAAATGGGTTGAGTTAAGATGAAGGAGCTAGCTAGCAATGTGCCTGAGCCATAGACCAAACAGCTTAAAATTAATATAAGCGTCTGTGTGTTTCTTTGGAACTTTGGGATTGCTGGTCTAGATAAGCAGTGGTGGGCAGGTCCAAACTGTGGAACTAGGCAGGCCTGGACCATTGGGCTGGTCCAGGTTATAAACCTCCCTGTTACACTTGGTCATTTCCATCAGCCTTACGTTTGTCTTTTCTTGGGCATCACCAGTCATTTATTCTCATTATGTACTTTCTCCTTAATTTCACTGAGCTCTCTTTGTGTCTTCTTTAATTCTTTGAGGGAGTTTATAACTTTTCTTTTAGTTTTTGTACCCTGGGGTTCATCTAGGAAATTCTCAGTGGCAAGGATTTCTACAGGGCTGGTCAGCTTGGAAGAGAAAATACTGGCTTGCTCTTTCATGATGTTGGCATTCCTGAGAAGAGATGTGGGCATGTGAACTTCCTCTGTTAGTTCCGAGTTTGTTATGCATAAAGGAGGTTGGAGAAGAAGAGAAGGGGTGGGTTAGGTCGAGAGATTAAAATTGGCTTGAGTGGAATGCAGTTATGTGGAAAGAGGGTACTGTGACGATATAAAGGGCATACTTCCGGAATGTTCTAAGGTGGGAGTATGGATGTAGAAAGGTCAAGTGGAAAGACTGAATATGACATGGGACAGTCCTGTAGTTTGGCAGATAGGTAGAGAGGATGGTGGTACACGCCTAGAGATTCTCTGTAGTAAAGGCAAGGAAGGCCAGACCAGGCTGTGAGAGTCAGGCTAGATCTAGAAGTTTCAAGAAAGACATGGATGAGGAGATCAAGAGTTGTCACCAGGTTAGACTCTGGAGAAAGACATGGGAAATCTGGGAACTGAGTGAAGAGGAGCAGATGTCACAAATGATCTTGTAGGCAGATACATATAGGGCATATTCTGACATAAGCCTAGAGATTGGCTTTGGTGAAGGAGGAGGTACTGAGACTAGGTTGGGGCATAGGATATGTACTCTGTAGAGGCCTAGAGGTAAGCTTCTACAAGGCATGGATAAGAAGACTAGGCCAGACAGATAAAATGTTGGACCTGATCTGGTGGGTTACAAAAATAATAAGTATATACTCACCAAGATAGACTCTGGGGAGGATATGGGAAGTGTGGGTACATTGTGCAGTGATAAAGGCAGCACAAAACATCCTGTACCCACCTTTTCTTCGTGTCTCTTCCCACATACTGAGTGCTCAGATCCCTCATGTTCCTCAAGTGTTAGCTTGTTCATTCATGTTGATACCCCAAGAGCCCAGAGCCATGTCTTCTTCCTGTCATGTCCCTTAATTACTGTCTTAGGGTTTTTATTGCTTTAAAGAGACATCATGAATGAACATATTGAATTGGAGCTGGCTTACAGTTTTAGAGGTTTAGTTCCATTATCATCATGGTGGGAGGCATGACAGCATGCAGGCAGACATGGTGCTGGAGCAGGAGCTGAGAGTCCTACATCTTGATCTGCAGACAGTGTTAAGAAGACTATGTACCACA
Source organism: Phyllotis vaccarum (assembly GCA_033318265.1). Classification (NCBI taxonomy): domain Eukaryota; kingdom Metazoa; phylum Chordata; class Mammalia; order Rodentia; family Cricetidae; genus Phyllotis; species Phyllotis vaccarum. The sequence continues at coordinate 159,545,870 of JARWLC010000001.1, read as the reverse complement.
CTAGGCATAGCTTGAGCATATGAGACCTCAAAGCTCATGCCCACAGTGATATACTTCCTGTCACAAGCCCACACCTACTTTAACAACACCTTCTAAAAAAACTACTCCCTATAAGCCAAATGTTTCAACACATGTCTATGACCTATTCAAACCATCACATTCTACCCCTTGGTCCCCATAGGCTTGTAACCATAACATAATGTAGAAATGTATTCAATCCAACTTCAAAAGTCCCTACAGTCTTAACAATCTTAACCTTATTTAAAAGTCTAAAGTTCAAATTCTCTTCTGAGATTCATGCAAATTTTTAACGGTAATCCTCTATAAAATCAAAAAGCATATCGCATACTTTCAACATATAATGGCATAGGATATACAATACTGTTTCAAAATGAAGGAAAGGGATCATAGTGAGGAAATACTGGACCAAAATCCATTTGGGAAAGCTCCAAACTCTGTATCTCCATGTCTTATGTTAAAGGATTCTTCAGATCTCTAACTCCATTCAGCTTTTTTGACTGAAAGATGCTTCTTCCTTTTGAGATGATTCTATTCTTTATTAACAACTCTCCTCAACAGGCATCACATAGCTCTGGCATTTCCAAACTTTTGAGGTCTCTAAGGCAACACAGGCTTCATCTTTACAGCTTCATGCGATGGCCTCTCTAGGCCTCCATTCATACCCCTGACACATGCCTGACCTCAGATGTTTTCATTAGTCATAGAGGGAGATTCTATAACTTCTATCCTTGACTCTAAAAGCAGAACCATGTGGCTGAAGCTGCCAAGTTCTGCTATTTCTGGGGCTGGAACATGGTCTCCTAATTCAATTCCATCTTCATTAGCTTTCTGTTTTCAATGGTTACATTCACTACCTAAGCTTGGCTGTCCTGGAATTCACTCTGTAGACCAGGCTGGTCTCGAACTTGGAGATCCACTTGCCTCTGTTTCCTGAGTGCTAGGATTAAAGAAAGGTGTACACAATGACACCTGGATTTAAGCCATTCTTTATTTTGTTTCTTTACAAGTTGGAATTTTAGCTGGGTGGGATCTTGTCCTGACTTGAAGTCACTACTACCTTTATTCCATTTTTTAATCAGTTTATCGTTTTAAACATAGGATTTAGCTCCATTCCACTTCATGGTGCCTCTTCTCTCCTTGTATATTTACTTGTTTTTGGTGATATGTTACATATTTAATAAAAACCAGTCTGAAATACCAGAGATCTACCCACAGTCAATCCAGGAGGATCAGAGAGTGGTGATTTACACCTTTAATCCCAGTAGATCTGAGTTTGAGGCCAGTTTAGCTTGGTTTACAGAGGGAGTTTCAGTGCCCAGGCAGGCAGTGGTGGTATCAGGCCTTTAATCCCATAACTCCAGAGACAGAGGAGATCTTTCTAAGTTTTTGTGGGTTCAAGGCTAAGTACCAAATAGTAATAGCTCATGTCTTTAATCTTAACCTGGATGTGAAACAACTTGGAGAAGAAGGTATTTAAGACAGGCATAGAAAGACAGATGGGAGAGTAGAAGCCATGAGGAGTGAGGCTGAGGAAGCTGGAAAACAGCTGGGGGAGATTTGACTGTGGTGTTTCCTCTCTATGATATTTCAGCATTTCCCAATATCTGGCTCTGAATTTACTTTAATACAGCCAGAATTCATGCTACACTTGTTCAACTTGCTCCCTTTTGTTATAAATCATCATAAGAGTGAACACTAATAACCACATGACAGAGTCTATACTAGGCTGTTTTGAGATTTCTTTTGCCAATGCAATTAATCTAAAACTCTTCACTTCGGTCTCAGGTAGACTTTTCCAACAAGAGAAAAAAAGCAGCCACATTCTTCACCAAAATATCACAAGAACAATCTCTAGACAACACACTAAACTTCTCCTCTGAAACCTATTGAGCCCCCACAGTTCAAATCACTATCAGTACAACTATCTTCCATGATCCTACTAGGCCATTAAACAGCACTTAAAGTATCCCACTGCTTTCCTTACCCAAACTCCTAAAGTCCAAATTCCTCCAAACAAAAACGTGGTCATGGCCATCACATTACCCCACTCCTAGTACCAAATTCTGTCTTAGTTTGGGTTTTATTGCTGTAAAGAGGCACCTCGACCATAGCAACTCAAAGCCTGTCCCCATAATGATACATTTCCTCTAACAAGGCCACACCTCCTAATAGTGCCACTCCCTGTGGGTCAAGCATTTCAACACAAGTCTCCAGGGTCAACTTCTATTCAAGACACTACACTTATATTCCCAGTTCCTCGCACAATTGTCCCTGGTCTGGTTCTTAGTATATCATCTCTTCTACCATTTCTGTTAATGACTCACTGTAAAACTTTAGGGTGTTGCTGAAACATACTTTTCTAGAGGGCCACTGTAAGGAAAGGACCTCCTTAGTCTCTCTCTCCCACCGTCTTTCTCTTCCTAGTTAGGTGATCAACAGGTTTGGTCAAGCTGCTTTTGGCTCTTGATTTTGGCTTTTTGCTTTGACCTCCTGCACAAGTAGGCATAGAGGTCTCCATCTGAAGAGAGAGAGAAGGCTCTATTTTGCCCTCAGATCTCACTCTCTATCCTCTCTGATCCACACCTGATAGTTCTGCATGGTGGGCTTTCTGCTCTGCCCCAGACACTGAGAACTCTGGTACTTTTGGTATTTCATGTGCTTTCTTATCCTTTGCCATCAGACATGGGAGATATTGGTTCTTAGGTGTTGTCCCAAAATGTCATTAAAACTCTTGGCCATCTGTCTTGCCTCCTCTGTATGGATAAGGACCATATCAACTCAGCAAGTACCATGCTTCCAGACCTCCTACAATGTGATTGCTCAATAAATAGATGTTAACTGATAAACATGTTTGGCTGAAGAGGGATCCTTTGATTTTATTTTTCCCTCTTAATGATGATATATTGACAAACACTGAAGACAAATTGTTCCTTTTTAGCCATACCTTGTTTGTGCCAGAATTTTTTTCCTTCAAATCTTTCCTTGCCAGAGAACCTTGTGTAGGAGTTTTCTCTCAAAGCAACAAATAACAATTTACATACACATACGCTTCACAAAGCCCATTGCATTTTATTGGCTAAATATAAATTGGTGTCATGCTATAGTTCTCCATCTTCCCACGTGGAGCTGTGCTCTCCAGTCCTACCACCTCCTTCCTCAAAAACATTACCCATAAGACCAGGCTCCCTTCCCAGAGGGAGGACTGCCTCCACACACTTGCTTTATCTCATCCAGCAGACAGCAACCCATCTGAATGAGAAAAGGATTGTGTCTCAGAAGATTCCACAGGGATGCCTCAAATTCCAAATCCTCAGAAATCAGACAGAAAAGAAAATTAGCATTTCTCATGTGACAATGCCGCTATACTCTGATGGAAAACTCCAGCTGCTTAGGTGGCATCCCCTGTCATCTCCTAAAATGTACCTCTTCTGTTTTCATACTTCAGCTTTGAGAATTTCTCTTCAGGGAGGCACACATGCACCCATTTGGCCACAGTCTTGTCTCAGGACCCTTTGAATTGAGTGTGTGTGTGTGTGTGGGTGTGTGGGTATGTGGGTGTGTGTGTGTGTTGTGTGTGTGAGAGAGACAGAGAGACAGAGACAGAGAGAATGTAAGAGTATATAATGTGAGTGCATGTGTGTATGTGTGTGAGTATATGTGTGTGTCTCTCTGTGTGTGTGTAACCTCTCAGACTTTGAGAGTATCATAAGCAGAACTCCTGTGTTATTTATTGTTTTGACTGCCAGTGCCCAGCACATAGCAGACCTTATTGGGAGTCTGTTCTTATGTGTGATCAGAAGCAAAAAAGTGGCCCTGCCCCCACCTCAGATTCTCATCACTTCCAGTAACTAGTCAACCTGAAAAAAAATCTAATTAGGATAAAATTTAGTTTCATTATTTTTCATCCCTGGACCTTGGACTTGAAGGGCAGCAGTTGAAGAGCATGATCATGATTGTTCATTATATACTATCAAGTGAGTGTCATAGGGTTTTAGGCATCTCCTTGCCTTGGGTGAGTAATGTTACTGGGTTCTGCTAATTAGGGACAGACTTGGGTGTCCTGATGTTGCTAACTAAGCTATTATTTACACGTCTTAAACCATTTTTTACTATCCTCATTACAAGGCATCTGATTCACATAAATGTATAAATATTATTAACAAATAATACACATAAATGTGTTCCTAATGAATGAATGCACACCCTGCCTCATGTTCTTTGTATGTAGTATATTGTCTAGCTGCCAAAATATGTCTACAGATAAAAATGACTATTTTCATTTATTTTATCCAGAAGAATAAACTGAGATTAAAGATACTAACCAATGAAGATATTAAATTCATTCAACAATTAAATAGCAAATTTACAGTTTGAACTCTGGCTTCAAAGTTTATCCATCTTCCAACTTCAAAAGTAAATTACTACAGTCCACAAAGCCACTGTGTGTCCCTAAGAACCTTTCCCACATAGACCACAGGGACAATGAGATCTTGAGAGCCTGAGAAATAAATGATGCCCAGTACAGACCTATGGCCTGCTTGTCCGCTGCTCTGCCTCCTTTACTTGTGACAGGTATTGTTAATCAATCACAGCACTACCTATGGATAGGGTCTCAGAACCACCCAGCACACTCAACACACAGACTCTACCAATCTACTAAAATATCACAACAGGCAAAATATTTCTGCCATTCTTGGTAATGAAACATACATACTTTTAGCAGTTAGAGTGCCTGGGTTGTAGCCCAATGTCCTATCTACTGGCGGTAAAACAAGAGAGAAGGAACTTATTCTACCTGGTACTGTTCTAACATAAAACAAATATACTATCGGTACTAACGCTGGCTCAGAGAGGCCCTAAACTTCAAAAAATGGCAAATATATACAAGGCTGAATGAGTCTGCGGCATCCTAAAAAATGATAATAATATTACTCAGCTGGTTTGGTTTTGAGACAGGATCTCACATAGCTCAGGCTGGCCTCACGTAGCTGAGGATGACCTTGAACTTATGGTCGTCCTGCCCCTGGAAACTACAGGAACCCAGCTTATTTTACTAAAAGAATTGATTAGAAGGTTGATTACAGTATCTGGTGTGTGAAGGAAAAACAGATGAGAAGAATCGCCAAGCAGAGAGAAAAAGAAATCACCAGTCATGACACAGAAGTCAAGGTTGTGGGACTGGGGAAGTGGCTCAGGGAGTGACAGCAACTCCCACCAAGACAGACAATCTTAGTTCTCTCTCCCAGCCTCATATGGCAGGGGGAGAGCACCAAACCTCCATACCACACACTGTGGTATGTATCCCCACCATACACAGCCACAAAAATATGTTTAAGTTGAGCTGAATACAGGAAGTAACAGTTTGAGACTCTCAAAGCATTTCCCAGTGGGAGCATTTGGTGGAGGGGGGACGCAGTTATGGGCTAAGTTTATATAACAAAATGCCACAGTGATGGGTTTGAACAAAAAAAGGTGCTTTCTGTCTCAGAGTTCTCAAGACTGCAAGTTCAAGACCAAGGAATCTCCGGGACTGGTTTCTTCTGAAGGTGGAGAGAAGAATGTGCTCCAGATCTGTGTGTTTCTGTCCTAGCTTCTGGAAGGCACTTTTGGCTTTCCTGGTCTTATAGAAGAACCACCCAAACTCTGCCTTTGTATTCACATGGCACTCTCCTTGCCACAGTATACCTATGTCCAAAAAACCCTGTGTCTTGGGACAATGCTGTACCAGAGCCCCTCCAATGACACTGAAAAAACCCTATTTTCAAAGCTGGTCTCGTCTTAAAGAGCTGCAGCTAGAATTTCAGCACATTTGCTCTGCTCTCTTTCCCCCATGTCTGTGTTAAGAGCGGGCTCAGCGAACCTGCAGCTGCACCACAGCAGGAAATAATATATAGCCTAGTCAATGAATAAAACAAGAAAATTAAGAGGTGCAAATATTGGGAGACGAGATACAAAAATATCCTTACCAAAAAAAGCAAAGCCTGAGCAAGCTTGGGTGCAGGTGGTATGTTTTTGGAGGTGATCCCAGGAGGCAGGGCTTGGGGGAGTCCTAAGAAAGGAGAAAAGTTAAGGGGAGCCATGTGCTCAGGGCTGATCTCCAATGCAGTGGGACCCCCATTCCACCAGCATCTAATAACCCACACAGAAATCTCCCAGAACTTCCTGCAAAATGGACAGGAGATGAGAATATTTGTTCCTCAGATTTTGACTTTACTGGTCAACAGTTACTCCTGGAAAGCTTGACTCTGTTGAACATCTGGATTTGCACTTGCAGGGCTCTGTTGAAGGTCAGTGTGGGTGAGTATTTTAGTAAATGTTCCTGAGCATCAGCAGCTCCTTGCAGAGAAGTTTACACAGAGCCTGGGAACAGAAATTAAGATGGTTGGAGAACGTACATGAACCCAGGCCACAGAGGGGCTCTGGGGAACAGGCCTCGGGCAGCTGGGGAAACAGTGAACAAAGGAGGATGCTTGGGAAGAAGGGGGAGGGAAATCAGAAGCCCCCAGAACAGAAGGTCCATACAACTGTCCTAACATCTTCTGTCCTCTCTGGTCCCTCTGAGCTTTGGATATTTGGCAAGAATTCCCAGTTCCTCCCCTTCTGGCTTCCAACCCATTCCCATTCCAGTGAGGCTTCAAATTGGTGCCAGCAACACAGCCCTCACTGTTAGAAACAGGTATCTCAAACTCAAATCCTCAAGTTTTGACTTGCTGACGACAATAAACAGGATCTCTTCATAACCAATACAAACTAATGGCACTTTTCCCCGATATGGAAAAGCTGCTCCCAATCCCCGCCCTTCTTTCTCATGCAGCCTCTCACAGAGGATGGTCTGGATGGAAAGCCCTGGGTTCGAGCCCTTGGAAATGACTTAGATTTTCATCCTCTTAACATTTTGGCTTGTGACCTGCTAGTGGTTGCTGACCCCCTCTTGATGTGGGAATGTCTTTCTGTATGCTGTGCATATCAATCTTTAAATAAAGGACTATTTTGGCCCATGACAGGCATCATAGAAGAAGTAGGTGGGAAGTCAGAATAGTTAGGAGAAGCAGGGCAGAGTCAGACAGACTGAGCCAGCAGTTCAAGAAGAAACATGTAAGGAACACAGGTGAGCCACGGACCATGTGGCAGGACAGATTAATGGAAATGGGTTGAATTAAGATGTAAGAGCTAGCTAGCAATGTGCCTGAGCCGTAGGCCCCAAACAGCATGAAATTAATATAAGTGTCTGAGTCATTCTGGGGGGAGCCTAAGCAACAGCGGGCAGCTAAGCAGTCTGGGGCTGCAGGTCTGTGGGTCTGGACCTCTGGCCACCAGGGGCCAGGAAACCAAATTGTAACACCCTCTCCTATGACTTCCCAAAAATATGGTTAGAATAAAACTCTCTAGTCTCTTCCCATCCCATGGTGAACTGTTCAGTACAGAACCCCAACTTCTATGTGAATACCTTTTCCAACTTAAAAAACGAAGCAAACACATTAATTGGTGCTTCAAAAGAATAATATTAGCTAAGCCTCAGAGTTATTCTAAAATCAAGTCTAAAAATTAATTCCTGTATTATTTCTTTCCCAAATTATACACAGTCTTAGTTTTACATAACCAGCCAGAGGTGGTCAACAAATAATTCACCTATTCAACCCTCTTTAACGCTGCCCACTTTCATCCAGGTAGTGTTCCAATGCTTACCCGGTAACAGTGAACAAAAAGATGAACACCCCTGCCTCAGCCAGCTCATATTCCAGTGGGAGAGATCAAAAATAAATAAATAAATAAAAAATAAAATAAATAACCTCCACAACAAAGAAGTTATTATTGAGTGTGGTAGTACACATTTGTAACCCAGCACTCAGTAGGCAAAGGCAAGGGGATCATCCTCAGCCACACAGGGAGTTCAAGGCCAGCCTGGGCTACATGAGACTCTTTCTGAGAAATCAGAGTGGAAGAGAAGGAAGAGATGTGGGCGAGATCTGGGTTGCACTTGTTTGGAAGTGGCGTGGATCACAGAGCACAGTGAGGAACTCTGGGATGGGAGGGCATGCTGCACTCATCATGAAATCTATGGAGGAGTCAGTGATGTTTACAACTGAGGGGGTGGGTCTCACGCAAGGGCTACAATCATTGTGAAAGCTCTGGGCGACTGATAGACTTGGCCTTTTCAGTGAGGTTTGACCAAAGGGGAGGGGGAATGGAAGAGGCAATGAGTGTGAATCAAAATAGTCCAAGCAGGGCACTGGTCTTCCCAAGAAAGGGCTCTTTTTTTTTTTTTCTTTTTTTTCTTTTTTCCTGATTCATTTCTTAAATAATAGCAGGTTGCTGAAGCAAGAATAAACAAGCAAAGAGGATCCAGCATGGAAACAAGGTCCCACTTCCTAATACCGTCAGCTTGCCAGATCTCAACATCTGGATTTGTGAAGGGCATACATTTTCGAGTAGGAAAAACACTTTCTGGTCAAGAGAATAGAATCTCTGACCTGAGTGGAGACCTAACATTTCAGGTCAATAACCTAGTAGAGGGACTAAGGTGAGCTTACTTAGGCATGCTAAAAAGAGAAGCAAAAAATGTTTTGGTTAATGAGATATTGTACTTTTCTGTCCCAGAATTCCTGGCCCCAGCATCGTCCTTATGAATCACCATGTGGTTCATCTGGATCTGCACACATTTCCTACAATCAGATTGGTGAATACTGTATCATCGTAGAGCCTTCATCCAGTAACTGATGGAAACAGATGCAGAAATCTACAAGTAAGCATCAGGCCAAACTCTGGGAGTCCAGACAAAGAGAAGGGAGAAGACGGATTATATGAGCATGGGGGAGGGGGTGTCAAGATCATGATGGGTCAATCTACAGAGACAGTGAACCAAGATCATGGGAGTCCATGAACTAATTTTTATTCTTGCAAAAATAATTCATAATGGTTTTTAGTTGTTTACTGTATTGTTCAGTTAGGTTTGGGGCTCTTTCTGTTTGTTTTCCCACCAACCCCACTCTTTGGGCCTCTCTGCTACTCTTCCCAGAAGCAGCTCATATACTTCCCCTCACCCCCTCTTTCCCTCTCCCCCTCCCTCCTTCTTTCTATCCCTCTTATCTCCTCCTCTTTATATTTATTAACTAACCTTTCATATCTTTAATGATTTCTAAGATCTGTGGGCCTTAATAGTATCCTAGCTTTTTCCACCTCTTGGCTTTTTTATTTTCAAAGTTGAACAAATATTAATTCCTATCCTCACTCACCTAATCTTAGTAACTAAAATCTTAGTGAGCAGCCCTTGGTTGTTCAACCTCCAACAGTCACTGGAGTTAAATGGAACAGTGCTGTCAATTAATCAGTACAACACTGGCACAGTGGGTACGTCCAGTAGCTATTGTTGTTCTAGCAGTTAATTTAGAGATTATGAGCTAAGGATCTACTTCTACACTATGCACCTAAATTCTACCACAACTTAGTTCCACTTGAACAATATGCACACTTTGACTGAAAGAATACACCTGACAGTTAAGCCCACACAATGAAATATTCCAAGATACATATATTTTATGTTGCAACATGAGTAATATGAAAAACCAAGGCAACATGATTTCTCCAAATTGTAAAAATTCTGCTATTAGATGAAATCCCAAAGAACTTTAAAGAATGAATGTATATGTGTTTATAAGGTCAAAGAAGATACGCTCTTGAAATATCCCAAGAGAACACTCATATGTACACGTGTACACAAAACACAGATAAATAAAATAAGGATGTAAATATAAGATATGGAAGAAGGATTTCGTAAAAATCCTGAAGACTAACCAAACTAAGATGCTGGAAATGAAAACTGTCAATGAAATGAAAAGCAAAGTTAACTTTAGGAAGCTCTGTGGAGAACTTTACCAAGAATGGCTCAGAGAGCAGAACGCCTGAGCTTGAAAAACAAAGTAGAGGAATTTGTACCAAGGACAAAGATAATTGGTAAGAAGCTATGAAAGGTACTTTTAAGATATTCAGCACTGTATAAAGACCAATATAGGAATCATACACATAGAAAGTAGAGAAGAATTTTATCCAAAAGGCATAGAAAGTATTTTCAATAAAATCATAGCATAAATTTTCTCGAAATTAAAGGAAGTGATATAAATCTAGACTCATGAGGTTATTTACAACACCAAGTATATATACGAGAGAAGATGCTTTTGCTGTCATATTATAATTAAGCCATCAAATGTACAAAAACTAAGGCAAGTATTGAACATGGCAAGAGAGAAGCACCAAGTTGTGTGAGAAGGCAAGTCCAGTTGAGACAGATTACCCAACTTCTAATCCAGACTACTACAACAAGCACAGCTACCTGTCATAGTATAGGGAGAAATAAAAAAATTTATAATAAAAATAGGCTATAGAATTTCATGATCACTAAGCCATCTCTACAGAAGATACTTAACAAATACCCTTCAGGGTGAATAGTCATTCCCAGAAGCCATAGATCATTATACAAAAATCCCAGTCCCAGGGGTATGGGTTGTTGGCCAGGAAGGACACTGAGGCCCGCCCCCTAAAATAATCCTGTCATTGCTGTTAGTTGCCTACCAGAATTTGACTGTAGAACTGTCTTAGTTAGGATTTCTATTGCTGTGAAGAGACACCATGATCACAGCAACTCATAAAAACATTTTTAATTGGGGCTGGCTTCTAGTTTCAGAGGTTTAGTTTATTAGCATCACGGAGAGGCATGGGTGTGCAGGCAGACAAGGGGCTGGAGGAGCTGACAGTTTTACATCTTGATCCTCAGGCAGGAGAGGAAGTCTGTATACTAGGTGTGGCTTGAACAAAAATGAGATCTCAAAACCTGCCTCCACTAAGATATATATCTTCCAACAAGGCCACCTCTCCTAAAAAATGCCACTCCCTATGAGCCAAGCATTTAAATATACAAATCTATGGGTGCTATACCTATTCGAACCATGGCAAGGACCCTGTTGCCAAAGACGTTACATAATTTGGTTGTAGGGCATGTTGGTTTCGCAAGTGAGATCAGACACACACACCACCAGATGCCACACGAGAGTTTATTCAGGGGAATTGCCAAGTGGGTATGAAGGAGAGAAGCAGAAGAGAAAGAGACAGACTTTCATGTGGTGGCTGCTTTTAAGAGAGCAGGTGGGCACGGATTTACATAGCCACGCCTAGGGGGCATGCCCTCTGTATGAAGCATGTTCTGCTAATGCCATGTTGGGTTTACCACATGGCTGCTATGTGCCAGGGATCCTTACAGGACATAGAAAAATAAAGCTGGGATTGAGTTGGAAGCATTATTTCTGTTAGCTATGCTCTGCCCAGAGAATGACCAACAAAGAGATCACTGGAGTCTAAGGAAGGAATTTGAAATGCAAACGCAAGGTTTATTGAGTGCACAACACAAGCCAGGCACTCGGTAAAATGAGGCCAGGAGGAGTTCCTGAGTTGAGAATACATATATATTTTATAGACAAAAACCATGAACTGAGGTAAAAATGAGAAAAAGGAGGAAATGAGAGCTGACTTGGCCTCTCCTCAGGGTGGGTCAGGATTGGGTTTCTATTGACTGGCCCCAGGGCAGGATTGGAACATTCTGCAGTTAGGGTAGGGACCTGGCTGAGATGTCTCTTTGGATAACATCGTTTGCAAGTTTCTCGGGACTGAAGGGGGAATGAGTCTGAGCTTTCCTTGACCTGTTTGCTAACATGGCTACTGACTCTAAGATGAAGGAACTTTTGGTTCCTCAAGCTCGATGTGCAATCTGCTGTGAGATCAAAGAAGAGAGTCATCAATAGTCTTACATAGCCGTAGACTCTATATAACAATACTGACTAGCCAGTGAGATGTACCCACTGTATGATGCCATTGCTGTTATGGGGTCAACCAAATGCTTTATTATTAAATTCAAGGCTTGCTCCCTAGAAAGGAAGTCACATCAGGTACTAAAGATCCAGCCAGAGAGTCATAGTCTCCAATTGGTAAGATACTGCTGTTGTTTGGCTAAAAGAACATAAATATGTCCATAAAACTGTCTTCTAAATAGCTTTGTTTATGCCCCAGATTAGTGTTTTTCTCAGCTTTTTTTGGAAGTGGGTGTCAGTTACTGCAGAGACTCATAACTGTTCAAAGTGATTAGAATAAGCCATTGTTCATTGTTGAGCCCTAAATAAGACATCAGCATCACCCTTCAAGGCTCAGAGAACACTATAGACAAAAGGCAAAGGGATTTAAGAGCTGGAGAAAGGGGGTGTTGAGAACACTATCTTCTACTCAGGACATTTCTATTAACATCTTGAACTCAAAATTTACAGAAGATTGGGTCTGTCCATATTCCATCATAAAGGAGGGTGCTTATAAGACTCCACCCCCTTTCTTAGCCTTTACACATAATTAACAGTTGCTGGGAGGGGGGCTCACAAGGAATGTGGGATCTATAGGTAATTAGAATGGTGGGGAAGGAGAGGCATTTTTTTTTTTCAGTGATGTAGCCATTGATCCCATGATCCTATAAAGAACCTCTCACCCATGTTTGTGGTGATATAATGTGAGTGCTCTAAAGAAATAAAATTTGTTAAGATCAGAGGACAGAGCCAGCCACAGAGTTAGCCATAGAGGTCAGGGAGTAGTCACATACAACTTCAATCCTAGAACCCCAGATGCAGAGGCAGAGATCCTTGTGAGTTCAAGGCCAAACAGAGTCAGATGGTGATAGCACACACTTTTAATCCCAGCACTTGGGATCCCACGCCTCTGTCCCTAAGTGGGAAACACACAAGCCTTTAATCCCAGAACTAGGAAGTTTGAACCAGGAAGTGATATGGCTGGACGAGGACAGGTAAATAAAGTGGGAGGAGACAGAGCTGGCCCCTCCCATTTTGTCTTGCTGTTCACTTTCCCTATGCAGTCTGAGGGATCCGTGGAGATGGAATCTAACTCTTTTCGGCTGGGGAATTGCCTAGGTGAGAGTAGCTGTAGATTGTCTCTCTGTCTCCCTGATCTTCCAGCTTTTCCCCAATATCTGGCTCGGGGTTTTTATTATAAGACAAATTTAGATTTGTACAACACATGTTACTGTAAATGATCCTAATTAAACTCACAAGGTCACCAAAACAAAAATATTTTTAAAGATGAAATGAAAGCAGAAGAGGAAATAAGAGAGGGTGAATATGATCCAGATGCAATATATACATGTGTGAGATGCTATAATATAACCCTTTATTCCACACACTCCATATACACTATAAAAAAAATCTTAAAATGGCAGTATTGGCGAAAATCCAGGTAAAAAGTGTCAGACACCTGCAATAGGTGAGCTCCAGGGTATGATTACTGAATAGAGTATATGCTTTGGCAAATGGAGGGAGAGCTTCATACAAGGCTTACAAAGCGTGTGTGTGTGTGTGTGTGTGTGTGTGTGTGTGTGTGTGTGTGTGTGTGTGTGTGTGTGTGTGTATGAGAGAGAGAGAGAGAAAGAGAGTTAGAACTCATTCTGTGGTGATGAGCAGGCCTGTACATATCTGAGTGATGAGAGATCCCAAGGGTGCACAAAGCCTGATGGTTAACTTCCTACGAGACAGGCAGACGTGGCCATGAGTGACCCACTGCCAGCAGACTGGCTAGAAAATCTAGGTATTTAGGTCTGAGCGTTTTTAAAAATACATAAGGACCAGTGATTGCCAACTTTTGCAGGGTTGTCCAAGAATCTGCCTTCTTCTTTAAAAGTCCTAAATCTTTGTCTATTTCGAAGGTACACATAAATTAATGACTCTGGGGTAAATTTATTTGATAATGTTTATTCTGGTGCTTTGAACATGTGATGGTTTTTAGACAGTCGGTTACAACTTGTCCTTAAATAAAGCCACCCTTGGGAATGCTGCGGTACAGTTTTCTGCAGTTCCAAGGTTCACTGAGTCCTAAAGTGAGCACAGAAAGCCCCCAAATCACACACTGTTTCAATGGTCCCTGAGATTTCAAGGCATCTAGTAGTGGGTAGTGATGGAAATAGAGGCTATTTTGCTGTTTAATGAAGATTTCCTTTTTATGTCAAATAGAAAAAATATCCACCGTGAACTCTTAGTGCCTTTCATCAAGACTCTGTCTGGGTAAACAGAGAAAAGCACAAACTGTCGGTCAGAGCTAGAGACATGGATAAGAAGAACCAAGTGCTGCCTCAGAACCTGAGCTTGCTACGGAAGTCAGCTACTGTATGTGCACACATGCAAATACACTAAAACAGTTCAAATTGTGTGTGGTGTTATACCCATGGAAGCCCTTGAGAGGTGGAGGTGGGGAGATCAGGAGTAAAGGGCCAATGTCAGCTACGTAAGAGTTCTAGGCCAGCCTGGATGACATTCGGTTGTTTGGTTTCGGTTTTGGTTTTTCTGGGACAGAGTCAGACACTACATAACTTCATACTTCCCCCAGGCTTTCTCACTGAATCAAAATGATCATTCTTTAGGAGGCCTGAGAGCGTTCTTCCATCCCTTCCTCAGGACAAACCTGACCTCCATAGCTTCCCACCCAGCATGTCTCTCTTTAGATGGCTCTAGTCCTGATCAAAGCACATCAACAAAAAGCATCCACTCTCCTGCTGGAGGCAGTGTTTGTGAGAACCGGCCATATGCTTAATTTTTCTCTTCCGGAAAGAGCCGTCTGTCTGATCCAGAAGAGGAATTCATGCCAGGATCCCGAATCTTCAAAATCTAAGGATATTTATCAATGTCACCCTGAAGTCTCTTCCCTCCTCACCAATCTCTAAATTCCTAACTATTTTAGGTTGCCTATTTGTCTGTCTGAGATTTTGGTTTTGTTGTTTGTTATTTACAACACATACTTTCTTTTTTTATCTTTTATTTCTTAATGTGGCTTTAAGTACACATCACACAAAAATACAATTTTAAGTGTGTCATCAGGAATATTACATCTTGACTTACTTTGTTGCCAACTTCTAACAACTGCCTGATTTGCTGTCTTTCTAATTTCCAGTCTTATTTTTGCTTATAAGAGAATGGCCAGAATGGTTCTTCTAGAGGTTAGGTCAGCTGTCTGTTCTTGCTTAATTCCGTATCTTCTCTATTGACGTTTGTTCAAGCCAGGCAAAATTAACAGGCAGGGGGAAAAAATACATCCAGAAATAAGCCATTTATTTTACATTATCATTTCTCTCTTTTCCTCTCCCCAGAGACTGAATGATCAACATAGATTCCTGTGATTTCTGATTCTTACCTCAAAAGATCTCTGAAGGAGACGGCATGTGTAACTGTCCCACTATTCTGATAAAACACCATGACCAAGGCAACTTACAGAAGGAAGTTTCTCTAGCCTCACATTTCTGGAGGGTTTGAGTCCATTGTGGCAGAGAATGGTGCCTGGGGAAGTGTGGGCAGAGTGTACTCAAAAGGCACCAATACAGGATAGATATTTATTAAAATATAAACCAACACTCACAGTACAGGTAACAGTTTATAGTAGCACCTGAACAGGGACTGGAGTCTGGAATGGTGGAAGAGTGATGGACGGATGATGGATTCCGATCCTGTCTCCCCAACAGCCAGGAACCAGGAAGAGAGCTCCCTCGTGTTCCAGCAGCCCCTTATCAATTGGGTTTCCACGCCCCCCTTCAGGGGCCCCGGACTCTGGACCTTATCAGCTGACACCTGAATCCCGCCACAGGGAAGGAAGCTGAGGGCTCATCTTGAACGATAAGCACCAGGCAGAGAGGGTCACCGTTTTACTTTGAAACCACAAAATCTGCGCCCAGTGACACACTTGCTCCAGCAAGGCCACCCCTCCTAAACCTACTCAAACAGAATCACAACCAGTCTTCAAGTATCTGAGCCTATGATCAACATTTGTACCCAAACTGCCTCATGTGGAGAAGCTGCTAAATCAAAACTGGAAGAAAGAGGCAGCCCTGGTAGAAGAACAGTAAGAAGCATCTAACTACAAATTTGGTCCTCAGGGCATACTGTCTAGAATTGGAGACACACAGACACAGCCACAGACCACACACATGAAAGCTCTGAAATACACACTTCAGGAGGTAAACTGGAATTCAAGTAAAGATGTTGGAATATTGAGGGTGGAGGAGGGGGTCCATGGGAGGTATATAGATCTGTAGAATTCTGGGTAAGGACGAGTGTATTTATAAATAAAGTCTGCTGCACTCTGAGCTCAAAACCTTCTGGATCCAGATGGGAGTGATCCAAGAAGCTGGGGGAGGGGGTGGAACTCCAAAGAGACCAATTTAAGAATGTGGCTAGCTCTTGGGTATGCGGAAGAACAGTGTCTAAGGAGTCAAGCTCCAGACACAAAGAGGCTAAGAGGGTGAGGGAGTAAGTCTCAAGAAGAGCCACCCTATTGACGAATTAGCTGATGGACAGGTGCTTATTGGTGTCATCCATCTTTCCAGAAAACCCCTCTCTCTATACCAGAGGTTGCTTCCTAGAGAACCCTACAGCTCTCTTTCTGGCAGCTTTTCTGATTCAGGATGGATACTCTGCCCACACATAGGACAAACCTATATTGCTTGAGAACCAGTATCTCCAGCAGAAGTCAATGATGGTCAGAAGTAGTGGGTGAATATCCCAATTCCATTCCCTTTCAGCTGGGAAAACTCTGAGGTACATGCCCTGTCCTGTCTCCGAGGGTTTTCCACTGGCACTAGGCACTCTAGGTCAACATGGGGAGTGAGTAAGTAGCGCATTCATTGGCTAGCTTCTTTCTCCCATCTACTGGAATCTCCTTCACTTGGAAAATAAGTTGTTCACACCAAGTCCTAACTCTGCTTCTTTCTTCAGGAACCAAAATTAAGAGAAGGATTGCTAAAGAATATGATCTTCCTGAAGTCCCCTCTCCCATCCCCAGCAAGCTTCCGGAGCCTTAGTCCTCTGTAACCAGAGCCAAGCTGGAAGTACTTTGTTCAATGCAGGGCTCCCCAGGGGCATCTTCTTTCCTAACTCTATCCTAAATCCTTTATTCTGTTCTCCTGGTAAGCATAACCCAACCTTGATCTTCAGTGTTCAGCACCAAGGGCTCCCACAGAGACAAGGAGCCTTGACCTGTGTGCTCCACTGATGTAGCATTTTTTTAAATATATTCATTTAAGATTAATATTTACTGGCATATAAATTAACACTTATGATATAGGTAATATTTTATATAGGCACTTGAGAGATCAGATGATTTACGTGATGGACGATGGACGCCGATGTATTTTTTTAAGAAGTCAGGAACAAACAGGCTCTTTAAGATCTCAGTAGCCTCTCTTCAGTGGGGCTAGCCACCTTCCCTTTAGGAGGCTGGGACTCTGGATAAGTGTCTTTTGGCTTTATCAGCTGACACTTGAATCTCACCACTACACTCCACCTTCACAACAACACCCACAGGGGTATTGAGACTTGGGACAAAACCAGGGGTGTCTGGTGCTTCCTCCCGTCCTGCTCCAGAGAAGTTATAGGTCTGAGCATTGACAGGCCCCCAGTGTGGAAAAGAGATGTAGTTCTTAGAGAGTTATCTTTCTCCAGGTTTATCTTTGAGAACTGTGGGCTTGGACTGCTCAACCTAGCTGTGTTTTTCCCTTCCTGAGTCTCACCCAGAGAGGAAAGAACAGACTGCTTTGACGGAGAAGCAGGATCCTGCCTCATGGGCAAGCAGTGCCCTCCCATTCCCAGCCAGCAGCACGGAAATAAATAGCCAGGGTCTGTTCATTAGCTTAATTTGTTGCTGAGAAAAATAATAACATAGGCCATTAGGCACCTCTCTAAGTCAGCCTTCATGGAAAATTGGAACTTACTCTGGAGGCTTCTTAGGCAAATTAATAAGGTAAGAAGTCAATTTGAATGCAAATAAAAAATGACTCCCAGGGGAATGTGGTTGTTAAGCATAATTTCAGTCACTCCCAGGATCAGTTGGGCCCTGCAGTTGGGACTCTGTCTTAGCTGTTGTGGGGCTGCCAACTCGGAGGGGACTTGATCACGTATTTAACTTTGCCTTTGGCACTGGGCCACCATTACCCAGCTCTGTCAGAGATTATGTTGGGAATCCCTCTGTGGAAGCGTGCGGAACCCCCTGGCTGAATGCTTGGCCCCTTATCTGTTCCTTTCTAGAGGTTACAGCGGGTTCCTAGAACTTTTCTTAGCACAACAGGGACCATGAGACACGAAGACAGGGATTTCCAGGCCTTCTCACAAAGACCCAGGCCCTATCTTTTCCACTGATGGTACAGATCACTCTGCTGAGAAGCCTGTCCCTCATCAACCAGGTCGGCAATCATAGTTCATTGACCTTGCAAGCTTGACTCTACCAGCCACAAAAATTCCCCTGTCACTAAGATTTTTGTCTTCAGGGAAGCTAGGAGCAGGCATCAACTCTTCTTTCTCCCGATAACATTGTTTCGAAGTTCAGAAAAGGACACCCCCCACCCCCAAACCCACAGCCACAGTACACGCAGCCTGCTTTAGGACTTAAGGCGGTGGGTTGGGCTCTTGATCCTGCCATATACAGAAAGAAAAGCTGTGGGAGATTTACAGATTCTTTATGTACCTGGCTTGGGCAAACAAATCCTTGCCTTTAACAACTACCATCTGCAAAAGGCTTTCATTAGAGCTCTAGTTGATTATGTAAGGAAGCCTGTGTTCTACCCCTGGATTCTGCCTTCATTCATGAACGTTAAGGAGACTCCAGGACTGCAAGAACTAACAGCAATAAGTAGTAGATCCATGGTACAAAGGTCTGGGCTTAGGAAGGCCCGGGAATGCTCTTGAATTAGTCTTCACATTAGTGTTATGAGTGGTAAGCTGGCATGCAGGCCTTGGGCCTTCCAAATTCAAATAGCACGGAATGTTTCTGGGAAGCAAAGGCTTTGATTCCTCTGTGTCAAGGTGACCCATGAGTACCTTGGCTCCCCATCACAGCAGGCATGTTTTGAGGAGGCCAACAAAGCTGTGTCTTTAGTAGATGCTGACCTACCCAATGAGAAGGGTGTTAGGCATTCCGCATCTCCTTTCATGTAGATGTCTGTCAAGCCAATGAGCTGTACTGAACAATGCCTGGTGTGTGTCATGAGACTGATGTCCAACTTGATCAGAAACTCTCCAAGCACTAAAATACTGCAAGAATGTGTGGGAGGCACAGAGAAGTCATCTAGTCCCCACCTGGTATGGCATCTGCAGCTTTACCACAACTATGCAGGGAGATTTGTCTCTGCTCTTTTCCTGACAGAAAGCTCCCTGGGAAGCTTCATGGTTCTCATTTTCCTTGCAGACCACACAGTGTCGAGCCTGGGAATGGACATTCAACACCTTGCCAACTGCCTAATGAGTGCCCTTGGATGACTTGGTCCCAAGAAAATACCTACAGAAGTCACTAAGAAGTTGGCGGTCTCCTACTATAGTTCCCAAAATTATCCTCCCCCTTATATGTGCTCATCACGTCACAGTTTGCCAAATACTTTGATACTGATTTTCAACTTAGTCCATCCTAAATAATGGGGGTGTGTGTGTGGAATCTTTGTTCTGGTCTGTTGTCTCAAGCAACTGTTTATGGAGTGTCTCTTATCTCCCTTGCTGGCTGTGCACAGAGCCAGTTTAAGTCACCGTGCTTGCTCATGTTGCTATGGGCATGTGGGAAGCTTAGTGAAGCTTGGAAGCTATGACCCTACAGATTACCCACAGGTCCTGGTCCCCACGCCAAAGGACATCCCAGGCCACCAGCTCTGTACTGAGAAATGGGGAGAGGGCAAGATGTGCCCCACTGACCACTCAACTCTCACCATTTCCTCCCTGATTGTACAGATAACTCTGGCTGGCTGATGTGGCCTTGAGAGTTGAACTTAACTCATATTGTTATTAACAAAGCCCACCCAGGCATGATAGCAGATCGTTGGCCTACAACAGTGCATCATTCTGAGATCCTAATGACTGCCTGCTGTACCCTATCAGAGCTGAATGGATATATGGGGTAGTAACACACAATCAACTGCATGTGCTTAATGGTTAGAGTGTCTTTTCCTATAGCTCTTAGAAACCCACAACTAGGATGCTGGGATGAGCCTGGCCTTGTCCACTTGAGCCTAAGAGACCATGTAGTTTGGTAATGCTCACCACACCAGCCAGCAGCCAGCCAATCATGTAGTGGGGTTAGGCCATCACGTTCTGCTGACTTCAGGTTCCTGAGCCAACCTGTGAAAGATCAACACGAGAACCACTTATTTTAACCAGAATTATCAATTCATAAAAATCACTGATTAAGTAAAAAGATATTTTTATTCCTAAGTTTTAGAGTTTCTTACTTGATGGCAATTGCTGATATAGAAACGAGTTTGCACTGCTGCTTAGGGAGGCAGAGAAGCGGGAGGGTTGAGGCGTAGACTAGACTTCCTGTTCCTCAGTTAACATGCAGCTGTGGAGGAGGTACACACACACGCGCACACACACACATGCACACATACATACACACATGCATACACACATGCACACGTACACATACACCCACACATACATACACACACACACACACTCATACACACACATACATACACACACACACACAACACACACATACACACATCAATCTCCCCATCTTTATAACAGAGGCAGGATGAGTACTCTTCTTACTCTGTCTGAAGCTCTAATGTCACCTCACAGCACTGTCCACCTTCAGTCCTGCTCACATTCTCTCACTTAACCCCACAGAACTCCAAGAGGGTGTGCAACTTCCACCACAGCAGAAACACCCCCTGCTGTGACCAGTCTAGGAAGGACGGATCAGAGGAGGTTGGTATTTGGTGGGTATGAGTGTGGGAACAGTTTATATAAATTTATACAAAGAGAAACACAACATGTCCCCTGGGAGATGGTAACAGGGAAACACTCTGCTCCAGTTGAAAGAGAAAATTTTAAAACAGGAAAGTTTATTTAGAGAATAAGCAAGTCCCCAAATCAATAAACAGAGACCTTATCAGCATATGTGGGTCATTTGACTCTACTCTGTCGGCTGTTCTTGGCTCGGCTAGATCCAGGGTAGAGTCCTTGGGCCAATGGAGGCCGAGGAGCAAGTGAGCAGGGCCCCAGGGAATGGGACTTGGGGCCTGCCATGTGCTGAAAGTCACGGGTGGGGAGGCCCAAGGAGCCGCAGACTCAGATACTGCAGACAGCTCCATGGGCTCCTATTTATAACATTCCTTATCATTTGTCTTGAGTTTATTTTTCATTGAAAGTGAGAGAAGGGAAGGAGGAAGGGGAAAGAGGGGAAGAGAGAAAAAGAAGGAAAGAGTGGAGGGGGAGGGGAGGGAAGAAAATGAATGAGAAGGCAAGGCTACAGGCCATTACTAATCTTCATTTCACCAGATACTGCTCTGTAGAGACAACTGAGATCATGTGTCCTATGCTAACTTACACAAGATTTTAGGCCTGCCAAAGGTAGGCAGGATTTCCTGTAGCAAATCTTAAAGTTGACAAATTAAAGCGATTCAGACAGTGAGTTGGGCATAACGAGACCATTCATCTAAGAGTTTACCATTCTATAAAAGGATCAGATGGCCAATGTCTTCGATGAGACAGGTATAAAAACCCCATATTTGACATTGGAGATGTTGATGGAAATGGAGGTAGTGAGGTGACCTAGTCAACTTCTGTTTCTACAACAGAATAACCAAAACTTGGTAACTTATAGAGCAGGAACCTATTTCGTGCAGTTATGAGGCAAGGCAGTCTGAGATCCGAGTTCCAATAGGTAGCATTGTCTGGGTAGGGCTGCGTCTTCCCAGAGAGGAATATTGCGTCCTCAAATGGAAGAGCGTGGAAAGGGCAGCGACAGGACCCTGTTAAACCTCAATCCTGTTCATGAGGAAGGAGCCCTTAACACTGTAACACATGGATTTTGGAGGAGACACAGTGTGAGCCCAAGGGAAGAGCTTCAGGTGACAGCTACATGAGAAGACTGCTGCACCAGGCCCAGGGTCTCCAAGACCACATGCTAGGGGGCCTCAGTGGGCTCTAAAAGGACTCTCCATCTACAGGTCTCTCACCAACCTGCTTCCTTAACTACCTTCTCCAAGGACCGTAGCCTTTTGAGGAGACTTGTCATCCCACTGAAGAATTTTTTTTGCCTCCTTTGGGTTCCTCAGGATAAGATAAACCCTGATATGAATTGAAGTTCAAATTATTTTTGAAAAGTTACACTGGAAAATACTGAGAATGTTGTAAAGAATAAAGTAGTAATAAAAGAGAAGTAAGTCAACATGAGGTACCTTAGTGATGTAACTGAAGTCCAAACCCATGGGAGAGGTCTGAGAGAATGGTCAACATGGGGGAGAGCTGCCCACTCACTGGGGAAAAGGGTTGGAACATTTGTACACTGGCTCCTACTTATTGTTAGAAGAGAGTCTGTCAGGCAGTGGGTCTCAACCTGTAGGTAGTGATACCCTTTAGGGGTCGAACAACCCTTTCACAGGGGTCGCCTAGGACCGTCACTAAACACAGATATTTACATTATGATTCATAACCGTAGAAAAATGACAGTTACAAAGTAGCAATAAAATGATTTTATGACTAAGAGTCACCACACATGAAGATAATAACATGAAGAACTGTTATTAAAGAAAGGGTCATGGCATTGGGAAGGCTGAGAAGCACTGAACTAGCAGGAACAGGAACCCCCACCCCACCCCACCCCACCCCACCCCTCTCTTCCTCACACACTGGGAACTGCAGAAGCTGAAGCAGCCTGAAGAGGGAAAGTCCCTACTTCCAAATGCCAACAAGAGAAAGAACTGGAGCTCTGACAAATCCGGGGCCTATAGCGTCACATTTTACCAAAGACTGGGCCTGTGCCTCCTGTTTAGTTGCTGGCTTCACTGCTCAGCTCCAGGCACGGCCCCATGTTTGAGATTCCAGGCTGCAGCTCCCTTGGATTAGCAGCCCACACTCAGTCACCATGCGTGGAAGCCGGCCACGGTGATGATGGCCTCCCAGGCACACTCACATTAGCCCACAGCAAGCTCCCTCACATAAGCAGCGGTCTTCATGTGAGCCCCATCCTCTGACACTGGTCACGGAGCCTTTGGCCTTAGCCTACTCCCACAGACTCCCCTAACTCTGGCTCCTCGGGACTAGAAGTTGGAATCTTTTTTGCTTTTGTACAAAAGATGTGGTGATCTTTGTAAAAGTAAGTAGCATACACACACACACACACACACACACACACACACACACATACACACACACACACACACACACACACACCCCTATAGCTCTGCATACCAAATAGCAGCTAGCCTTCTGACTTACAAGAGTCTATGACAGACACTCTGCTGTCATCATTGTGTTGTTTACTATGTATTTCCGGTATTTCCCTTTTGTGGGTTTAAAACAGAATCACATCTCTGCTCCCTGTGTTTAAAGTGTGGCTCTGAAGCCAATTGCAGCCAAGAAGGTACAAGTCTATCATTAATTGGTTTCTGTTGCTATGACAAAACCAATGTGACTCAGAGAAAGAAGAGTTTATTTGGGCTTGCAGTTCCAGAGAACTGAGTCTGTCATGGCAGAGAAGCTGCAGGATGGTTGCAGCCATGGTGGCTGGAGCAACTGAAATTTCACATCTTGAACAGCAAGCACAAGGTGCAAAGAGCAAAGTGAGGATGGTGAGTCTTTAAACTCTCAAAGCCTGCCTCTGGTGACATCCTTCCTCCAGAAAGACCACATGCTCTAGGTCTCCTCAATGCCACTAACTGGGCACTAAGTATTAGAATGCCAGAGTCTCTGGGGGGCATCTCATTCAAACCACTACATAAATGACATGTCACTAAATTTGGTGCATAATTCCTAGAGCCGGCTGAAAGATAAAAATGTGTAGCCCCTTATTAGGGAAAATTATTTTAAAAGTCAAGATAACAAAATTAATCCAAACATAAAACTCTTCTGAAATTGGGATCCAATGTGACTGGACACGCCCCATAAGGTCTAAGGTGCATATCCTGCTTGAAGCTGCTGATTTCCTGTGACAATTACAGAGATCTTCCTTTTCCTCTAACATACAAAATAAACAGGACCTTCAAAATTGTGAAAATCCATCAGTGTAGTTCCCTCAGAGCAGATCCTGTCCACCCACCCTCTACAACAGATAAGCTGCCCAGAAAAAGATAAATATCTGTTTGAGTTGTTGGCTATTGCAACATAAAACTCCATATCTTGATTTATGTACACCCTTCACTAAGATAAGAAATTCTTGGTTGACATGTATTTACCACAGTAAGATAAGTACTGACATATCCCTTCCACAACCAAAAAGATAACATCTGTCCCTTCGTCAATCCAGTGAGATGTCAGCTCCATCACTGGGTGAAAATCTGGACCCAGTTACGAACCATTTGCATAATTTTAGTGCTAAGCACAGCATCTCACCCAGAGAATTTTAACTTTAGACATTCTAAATATTTTAAAGTTTGCTGTAATAAAATCTTCTTGTTCACCTCTACACTGGAGCTGAACGTGTTTGCCACACAAGCATGAAGACCCATGTTCAAATCCCACAAAACTCATGACACACATCTATAATCTCATTGCCCCATAGGGAGAAAGGAAGAAAAAGAAAGAAACAAGCAACAAGAGATCCTGTCTCAAACAAGGTAGGAAGTGAGGACCAGTACCCAAGGTTGTCCTCTGACGTCTACATTCTTGCCAGGACATGTATGTGAATGCAGACACAGTTGATTGTGCACACACGTACACATGTACACACATTGTACACACAAAGATAAAAACTAAATCAAATGAAAATTTTTAATTAGAAAAAGACCAAGACAAAGAGTATAAAGAAAACACACGAACTCTTATAACCGGAAGTTAGTTATGATAACCAGGAAGTCTCCCATCCTTCTCTGGATCTTCTGTGGGGATATGTTTCAAATTTAATAAAAAACAGTCTGGATATCAGAGGGATCTACCCACAGTCAGTCTAGGAGGATCAGACAGTGGTAACTCACAGCTTTTATCCAAGCACAGGGAATATCCAGGACTGGTGACCTACGCCCTTAATCCATCTGAGTTCAAGGTCATTTTAGTTTACAGAAGGAGTTCCAGGCTCCCAGGCAGTAGAAGCCGTGGCACACACTGTTAGTCCCAAAACTTGGGAAACAGAGGCAAGAGAATCTCTGTGAGTTGAAACCAGCCTGGTCTTCAAAGTAAGTTTCAGGACAGCCAGGACTTACTTTGCACAGAAAACTCTGTCTCAAAAAAAAAAAAAAAAAACCAAAAAAAAAACCAACAAACAACAACAAAAAAACAAACAAACAAAAAAAACCCAACAACAACAACAAACAACAAACACAAAGACTGGAAGAGATAGCTCTGTCCTCTGATATCTCAGTCTGGTTTTATTAAATTTGAAACATATACCCACAGTCTTCTGTTTTCATCTTGCTTCTTACAGTGACAAGATGCATCTAACAGCCTCTGGGGATGTATGTTTCTTTGTTCGAAGTCTACAGGACTCAGAGAACCTCTCATTAGACAATAAAAGTCCCCTCAGGCCTCAGTGGGACCATCATGGCCTCATGCTCCAACTCTTGGACCAAGAGCAATCGATAAAGAAACACCAAGTGGAGCACTTTAAGGTCCAAGATGGCAGGAGCTGAAAGTCTGAGTTCAGGAAATGAATATCAAAAGAGGTAAGTTTTCTGTGGGTGGCTAATCCAAATTCCTGATGCCATTCCTGTCTCCAGCTAAGGCTGGCATGTCCTGTCCTCACTAGATGCCTTGAAAAGAGAAAGATTGGGATATACATAATTGATGGGATTCTTCTGGGAAGGACACGGTAGACAGTGGGTATGTTCTACTCAACTGTTACAATACTTAGTGAGGCAAAGGGCAATCTCATGGTTCCTCTCCACCTCAGCTCACTAGTTGCACAGCTCTCTCTTAGACTGGAGCTGACTGTCCCTTAAGAGGCTGTCTGTTCCTTTCCCTATCTTCTGTATCTCCACTAGCCAGACCACAAGAGCCTGGCCACGCTGTCCTTTCCTGGATTCCTCTCTGCCTTTAGTAAGCTTCGTTTTTTTCAACTTATGGCAAGGCCAGCCTTGAAACCCAAGCCCCACAGCCATCAATATAAATTTTACTCTAGAAACCTATTGATTTATTGTAGAAAATTTGAAAAGGTGAGATAATTGTATTATCTACATCTACCAGTCTATGCAGAAAATAGTCAGCCCTATAACCTTCTAGTCTTCTGTCTTTATTTTTTTACATCATCAAAATCACAGTGCGCGTGTTACAACTGCTGGGGGGATGGATATTTAGTTAGGGTCACAATTTCCAATGATGTAGTTTACAGATCTTGGCCACGTGGACCTGGACCAAACCTCATGGAGGCAAGTGTATCTGAGGGAGAAGTTGCTCACTTAATGGGGGGCAGAAAGCAGATCATGAGGAGGGACCAGGAACCAGCTGTCAACCTCAAAGGCACACCCCAATGACCTAAGGTCCAGCTAAGTCCCAACTCTGAAATCCTCTAGAATCCATAGCAATGTTGCTAACCGGGACCAAAGCCTTCAACATACGAGCCTGTGGGGACAATTCATGTTCATTCATAGCACTACATATAGCATTTTGTCTTTATTTTTAATTTTCATGCAATATTTAGATGATATAGCATGCCCCATATTTTAATTAAATGTTTATGTGTATTTTTAAAGATTTATTTATGTTATGTAAACAATGTTCCGTCTACACACTTGCAGACCAGAAGAGGGCATGGTTGTGAGCCACCATGTGGTTGCTGGGAATTGAACTCAGAACCTCTGGAAGAAGAGCCAGTGCTCTTAACTGCTGAGCCATCTCTCCAGCCCTGTTTATGTGTGTTGTATAGTTAAAAATAATCTACCTATAGGTTTAGCTTATTCCTCTTTCCCTCCCCATATTTGGTGTCTTCATAGCCTGTCATGATGATGGCAGCATTTCATTTAAGAACTGATTTCATTACCAAACTCTCTCCCTAAAACAGATTGTGACATATAGAATTCCTAAATCGGAAGATACAAAATGTTTAAAGTTTTTCTTACTTATTGAAAAACATGGTGAAGGTCACTTACTGCATATAATCGTTTCCTAATGTTGTTCTAACAAATTACTGCGAAGGTGTAGCCTTGAATACATTCTCTATGGTATATGATGCCAGCTGTGTAAACAGTTTCCCCAGGATCAAGTCCAAAGGTCAGTAGGATCAGTTCCTTCTGGAAGTCATAGAAGATAAACTCAGGACACCTGCATGCCTTGGCCTGTGACCTGGCATCACGTCAGCCAAAGTCTTATTTCCATCATCAAGTCTGTTGATCTGTGGAAAAATCTCCCTCCCTCCTTCCCTCTCCCTCTCTCCCTTCCTCCCTCCCTCCTTCCCCTCTCTCTCCCTTTCCCCTCTCGCCTCCTTCCCCTCTCCCCTCCCCCTCCCTCTCCCTCTCTCCCTTCCTCCCTCCCTCCTTCCCCTCTCTCTCCCTTCCCCTCTCCCTCCTTCCCTCTCCCTCCCCCTCCCTCTCCCTCTCTCCCTTCCTCCCCCCCTCCTTCCCCTCTCTCTCCCTTCCCCTCTCCCTCCTTCCCCTCTCCCTCCCCCTCCCTCTCCCTCTCTCCCTTCCTCCCTCCCTCCTTCCCCTCTCTCTCCCTTCCCCTCTCCCTCCTTCCCCTCTCCCTCCCCCTCCCTCTCCCTCTCTCCCTTCCTCCCTCCTTCCCCCTCCCTTCCTCCCTCCCTCCTTCCCCTCTCTCCCTTCCTCCCTCCTTCCCCTCTCTCTCCCTTCCCCTCTCCCTCCTTCCCCTCTCCCTCCCCTCCCTCTCCCTCTCTCCCTTCCTCCCTCCCTCCTTCCCCTCTCTCTCCCTTCCCCTCTCCCTTCCCCTCTCCCTTCCCCTCCCTCCCCCTCTCTCCCTTCCCCTCTCTCTCCTTCCCCTCTCCCTCTCCCTCCCCCTCCCTCTCCCTCTCTCCCTTCCTCCCTCCCTCCTTCCCCTTTCTCTCCCTTCCCCTCTCCCTCCTTCCCCTCTCCCTCCCCCTCCCTCTCCCTCTCTCCTTTCCTCCCTCCCTCCTTCCCCTCTCTCTCCCTTCCCCTCTCCCTCCCCCTCCCTCCCCCTCTCTCCCTTCCTTCCTCCCTCCTTCCCCTCTCTCTCCTTCCCCTCTCCTCCTTCCCCTCTCCCTCCCCCTCCCTCTCCCTCTCTCCCTTCCTCCCTTCCTCCCTCCTTCCCCCTCCCTTCCTCCCTCCCTCCTTCCCCTCTCTCCCTTCCTCCCTCCTTCCCCCTCCCTTCCTCCCTCCCTCCTTCCCCTCTCTCCCTTCCTCCCTCCTTCCCCCTCCATTCCTCTCTTCCTCCCCCTTTCCCTCCCCCTTTCCCTCACTCTCTTCCTGCTTTCCTCTCTCTTTTCCCTACTTCTTCCTTTTCCTTCTCTATCCCCTTTC
This sequence comes from Phyllotis vaccarum, assembly GCA_033318265.1. NCBI lineage: Eukaryota > Metazoa > Chordata > Mammalia > Rodentia > Cricetidae > Phyllotis > Phyllotis vaccarum. Next base: position 159,517,426 of record JARWLC010000001.1, on the reverse strand, counting down.
TCTCTCCTCTCCCTCCTTTCTTTCCTCCCCCCTCTCTCACACACTCTCTCCTTCCCCTTCCTTCTCCCTCCCTCCTTCTAGGAATACACATGGTTACATTTAGGGCCAGCCTGGAAAATCCAGAAAAACTCCTCTTGTCAGGAGCCTTTCTTTAGACCCATGGGGCCTCATAAGTGATATATATCAATTCTGAGGATAAGGGTGTAATTCTAGCACATCTTTGAAGGCTATTCATTATCCAGCCTGCCACACTGCATCACTGCTAACATTTTTGCCATTTTTCCTTTACTTTCGGTTAATTTGACGGGCAGGACACAAAACATCAGTGACAAGTAAATTATAGTTTTACTATTTTGCCATTTAAATTCTCTCCTTTGTGACGTATCCTCTAAATATATGTCAACTGGGACATCGATGTTGTGCTCACCAAGCCAAGCATGTGTCTCCCCTTAAAGAATAAAGCTTTAGATTGTTACATATCTGGAAAATATTTTTCTCCTAGTTAATTTGTTAATATTTTAAGGTTTTTGTGTTTTCAATAGCTGTTTTTCTGTTATATTCTTCTAGTAATTCATCTTTTAATCTAAATAAAATGTTTTTCACTTTAAGAAGTAAAATTCTGAGTTTCAACCAGTGCATAGAGTTGATAGAGCTATTCATCTCTTGATTTAAAATTCTGTCTTGATTGATAGCTATCAGGATTTTTATTTAATTGTGGTGGATAAGAGTCAGGCTACAGAGAGAAGATTTTAATGTTATCTAACAAAATCTGGAACTCTGTGATTTCTTTAACCTCTTTATCAACTAGTCAGTCCCCACCTATGCATTATTTTGTGCCTCAGTAGTATTTCAGTATTATGCTTGGTTCTTCAATCAATTAAAACTTAATTTTGCTCCAAAAAGATGAAAGTGAATTAACTGGAGCATTGTCTCAGCGCCACTTCTATTGATCAATCCATTTCTTTCCTGATGCTTTGTTGTTTTTTCCCAGGGAGACGTTTAACAATACAATTCCAGCAGTCTGAACAAACACTGCAAGTTTTTAAGTACTGAATTTTCTTGGTCTAAAATACAAAGAGAGAGAGAGAGAGAGAGAGAGAGAGAGAGAGAGAGAGAGAGAGAGAGAGAGAGAGAGAGAGAGAGAGAGAGAGAGAGAGAAGCTTATCTAAAGTCTTGATTATTAATTATTATAAGCCAAATTCCCATAAATCCAAAGATATTCGGTTCTTTTGAAGTCTTCATAGTGAAGTTAGGGACAGATGGACAAGTTAAGACAAACAACCCACAGGCTTTCTAAGGACTTCTGACAACTCCTGTGTGGAATTTAAAATTAGGAATAGATGGTATGTGAGAGAACATAAATGTTCACACTTGTACACATTTGTGAGCGTGTGCATATGCATGTGTGTGTGTTTGTTGGGCATAAGTCCTTGCTCCTCAAAATACAGTGTTCCAACCAGCAACACCAGTCTCAGCAAAGAATTTTAAAACATCCGAATCTACTGCTCTTCAGAGTTTAGAAGCAGAGCTGGGTGCTGTGGCTCATGTCTTTAGTTTCAGCACATGGAGGCAGAGGCAGGTGGATCTATGTGAGTTTGAGGCCAGACTGGTCTATAAAACAAGTTCCAGGACAGCCAGAGCTGCACAACAGAGAGACCTTGTCTCAAAAAGACAAAAAAAGATAGAATTTAAGATTGAAAGGGTAAGCCAGGCATATGTCACAGGCCTTTAATTCCAGCACTTAGAAGGCAGAAGCAAGCAGATTTCTGTGAGTATGAGGCCAACCTGGTCTACAAAGTGAATTCCAGGATGGTCAGGGCTCCGTAGTGAGACTTTGTACCAGGAAGGAAAAAACCAAACAGTGGAGTGATGAGGAGTGCTATAGAATGCTGTCTTCTGAACAGGACACAGCCATGGCAGTCATGAACTCAGCAGCTGTGGTTATGTGCACACCATCAAGCCAGCCAAATCTCCAGGTGAATGAGGGAGGAGATTATAAGCCCTATCTTTTGCTGAGAAACTATTGGCAGGTGATAGTGGGTGAGGGAGGAATAGTGTATGGGGCGTGGCAGCAGGGGATAACCACACAGCATGCATATACAGGCAACATTAAATGGACTGAATGAGAAAATAAGAAAATTAAACAAGGTCATGGAGTTGGGAGGAAACATGTATACATTAAAATCAAGAAGCAATGGTTTAAGCATGTGATCCAATTTTGAAAAACGCTCCATGAAATGAAGCTCTTTTAGTCATAGCCAAAGAGCGGGACCCACCCACAGAGCGATTCAACAGAGCTGGGAGACATCAAGACATGTTAGGGACAAATTGTTGGGTGCCTTCGCTCAACACAAGGAGTGCATTGGTTGACACTTCCGTTTCACTACTATTGAAACTCAGCCGCAAGCTTGATCGCTGCTTCCTCCATATCTTAATCGTCCTCTTTACCCTGAGTACTTACCCGCTGTTTTTTTTCTCTAATGTTCTAAAGAGATTTTCCAGTCATTCTAAGTATTCTCCCTACTCTATTATGTAGAACGTCACATACATCTTCTCACTATAGTTTGTGCATTGTCTGTCTTTGATGCTTACTGGGGACCCACCATGGTCCCTTATACTTCTTCACTGTCAGCGGTTACGCCCTTAGAAGGACCTCTAGGTGCGGAAGTCATAATTGCTATATGTGCTTTTCCCATTCTTTAAGATTACCACTGTTGTCTTACAGGATATGATGGGAGATCTGTTCCTAAATAGAACTGAATGTGCCAAACACTCAAACCTCTTACAAATGCACTGTTGTGAGTGATTAATAAATAACTAACTGTACCTATGAGTAAATCACCAAGTACTCAGGTAATATGGATGAATGTACTATTCCTGTGTTACATTCACAATACTGTCCAGAGCAATATATCATGTGCCCGATAAAGACAGTGGGTTATGAACATTTTGCCTATTTTCTTTAAAGTGTTATTTCATTTATCTAGTCCCTGGATTCTTCTGTCTTCTTCTTACATGTGGGTTAGCATCTTAGCCATTCCAAGGGGAGTGAATACCAACAATGAGATTGCCAGGTAGCTGGGCATAAAGACTCATATAGCCCATCTCCAGCCTGGATGCTGCTGTCTCCATGACAGCATTTCAGAGTCATTTAGACAACTGGAAACACTTGGTGATAATTTATTGAGCATATGCCAGAGTGAGAGGGAAACGGAAGGTATTTTATCCTTCACTGAGGAGTCCATTATCAGCTAGGAAGATAATAGGGACACTAAAGAGAAAGATAGCATTAAGTACTGGGGAGTAGAGAGGAAAGATGGGAATGTTTGATGTAATGTTGTAATCATGTTCATAAGGGAACTGGCTCACACTGTTCAGTCATTCATTTCATTCTTCCAACCAACATTTCTGAGGGTCCAGTGTCATTTAATCCTTACAAAATGGCAATTTTATTCCCATTTTACAGATGGAGGCTCTAAAGACTAGAGATTCAAAGTCTATGGCAAGACTGAAAGCAAGAATTGTGTCAGGAATAGGTGGGGCTGAGACAAAGGCTTAAAATTGGCATCACCTATGTTCTACCGACAGGCAGAAAGTGTGGGGCAACAAAGTATTAAAAGAAATTCTGGCTGAAATGTCCTCAACTTAGTGAGAGACATAAACCTGAAAACCTGAAGATTTGATGCATTGAAGATGAACCCAAAGACATCCACAGCCAGAAAACCTTGGGAGCCACAAAAAAGAAGTTATATGTTTAGAGGAAGAAAATAATCCTTGTGGTAATAGGTTTCGTCTCATAAACCAGAGGTCAAAAAGGACAGCATTTCAACTGCCAACCAGGATGACTCAGAAGAGTCATCATCAAGATAACCAAGGATATCAAATCCTGAGAGGGTGTGGGGACTGCAAACTGGTGCAGGCAGCTACTCTAGAAATACCTATGAAAGTGTGTCCAAAAATTAAGAGCAGATCTACCATTTGACCCAGCTTTACCAGTCCTGCAGAGATACACAAGGACTCCATATCCTTGCTTATCACTGCCCTATTCACAGCAGAAAGGGATAGAGCCAACCTAGATATCCATTAGCTGAAAGATATATAATAGAAATGTAACAAACACATTCAATGGAATTTCATTCAACCACAATGAAAAAAGAAATTTGGAAAAAAATTTAAGAAATGGAAAATGTTAAATATCCCAGGCTCAGAAAGACAAATAGGACATGTTCTCTTACATACCTAGGCTCTAATTTTAATATATTTGCATTTGTGTAAGAGTGAGTGTCTAAAGGACTAGGGGACTCATGATAGGAGGGAAAAAGATGTCTGGGGAGTTACAGACAGGGAGGGATTAGAACGCTTGTGATATGATAGTGGAAGGGGACAGTGGGGTGGAAGTGTTTAAGCAGGGACAGACAGCATGGAAAGGAGAAGAGAAAACAGAGGGGCGGATAACCCAAACTCCATAGGTGCAAAATGTTATAAGGAAGCCTGCTTTATAAGACAACGTTTTTAATTTTTGAAAATTAAAAAGAGAAGAGCAAGGCTTGCAGCAAGATAAGACACTTGTCACCGACTCCGACAACCCAAATTTGGTACCTGGAGGGTCACATAATAGAAGGAAAAAGGAACTTCAACAAGTTGTCTTCTGACTTCACACACATGCTGTGCCGTGTGCATGCACATACAATAAAACCAAATAAGTAATAGATGTGTGTGTATGAGAGAGAGAGAAAGAGACAGAGAGACAGAGACAGAGCAGCATAAATTCCAAAGCAAGAAAACTGAAAATTAATAATCAAAACACAGAGCAGCAGAGATCAATTAAGTTGAAAGCAAAAAACCACCAGAGAAAAAGATCAATAAAGCAAAAATTCTGGTCATCTAAAAATGTTTAGGAAGGCTGACAGAAGTTAAAAATTATATGAATTATTCATATAAGATATGACACTATCACCTTCAAATTATTAAAAGAGTACTACAAACAATTCTAAACACATAAATTTGACAACTCAGAAAAAATACTTCAGTTAATATTGCAAATACTTAAGAGCTAATATCAAACGCCTACTGATTTATGAACAAAGACAGGCAATGATCACATTTGTGGGGTCACTGGAAACATGAAGCTTGGTCTAAGTGGAGAGAAATAGTGCGAAGCATTGCCCTGTTGTTCTGTGAAACTTTTTCAGGGTAGATGTGAACAATCATCTAATGTCCCCAAATAAGGCACCAATGGCAGACCAAAGTAAAGATTGTATCACATTCCAGCTTGGTTAACCAGTGAGTTCATTGAGTTTCTTTCAGGACTATAGAAACTTAATGTGGTCTCATCATTGAAAAGCCCTCCCAGTGTGAGTGAGGATTCAACACTGAAACCCTAAAGCTCCCTGCACTGTGTGAGGGCAGGTTCAGGATGGAGAATCTCCTCTCCTCAGAATATCTTACTGCTTATATAACCTTGGGGGGTGGAGTGGTCTTGTGAATATGTCTTCAGGGACTTCCTGAGATTTATGAGTTGTTTATTTCCTGGATCTTAAAGAATCACTCTTTAGGGTGGAGTGTTTCAGTCCCACAACACCTGTATTCTTCAAAAATGTCAATGTCTGAATAGAAATAACAGGCATAGATGCACAAAGCTGTTTCCAGCACAGGGGGTAGACAGGGATCAATAACTCCCTGTGAGTTATTGGTCAAGGAGGCTGTTGTAGGGATGCCCAAAGCAATACAGGCAGCTGTCGCTGTGGTGGGTTCCCTATCATAACTAGAGAAGGTACAGGCTGTGGTTGTAGGATGTTGAGAAATCAAGTAGAGTGGAATTAGAAGTTCCCTCCCAGCTTGCAGGTGTTCATAGCACTGGAAGGTGTCATGCAGGCTTCTGGGGGAGAATGTTTTCATTGTTTAATATTTATGTTTAGACTCAGTTTATTATTTTATATGTATAAACGTTTTTCCTGCTTATATGTATGTGTACCATGTGCATGCCTGGTGCCCACAGAGATCAGAGAAAGGTGTTGGATCCCCTGGGGCTGGAGTTACAGATGGTTATGAGCCATCACATGGGTGCTGGGAAAGGACCTGGATCCACTGCAAGATCAGTGAGTGCTCTGAACCCCTAACTCATCTTTCCAGCCTCCATAGGGAAGACATGTAATCAGCAGTCTCACTCAGCTGTGGCCTTTGTGTGTAACAACACATAACAGCCAGACTTTGTATGTAATAATATGGAATGTGCTCACTATTGTAAGTCTGCTATGGGGATAACCAACCGTTCTCTGACTGAATTAAGGTCTGTTCCACGGGAAGGAATTCACAGCTGTAAACCTGGCCAAAAGTCAGGTCCAGGGAGGTCACAGGCTAGGGAAGCTTCTGCTGCTGTTTTGATAAATGAATATGTTGTGCCCATCAATTTGCCTTCTAGATAATTATTGTTCCTCCCCATACGTTAGTGTTGCTGTTGGCTCTGATCAAAGAAGAGTCTTTTGCAGTTGGTAGTGGTAACGGCAGAGACTCATAACCAGTCAAAATGCGGAGTATAAATGACTGGATGAAAGTGTTTACAGCACTGTCTTCTGGGCATGGCATTGCTGAGGCACAGTCGACTTCACAGCTGTTATCTGCAGAAGACCTGCATGAGATTGAGCCCATCAGCATCCCATCACTGAGAGGGCAGGGATCCATGGGCTCTCGCCTCTCTGTTATCTATAAGTAGTCAGTGGTTGCTGGGGAAGGGCGAAACACTTCCTTCAGTGATGTAGCCACTAATAAATTGTCTGTGAGAGGTTAATAGGAAGGCAACAGTAATCAAAATATATTGCATATACACATGAAGCTGTCATATTTAAACCAATAATTGTGGATAATTCACATATACTGACAAAAGCTTTCAAAAGTCAGTCTTATAAAATAAATGCAACATAAAGCCTGTTATGAAAGAAGCTAACAAAACATGGTAGACACAATCTGTAATCCTGTATTAGATGTAGAATTAAATTATATACATATGTGTACATATATAGTAAGTACATATATAAGCATATATGTTTTATAGCATATTTTATATATTGTCTTAAGGTTTCTAATGACGTGATAAAAACACCATGACCAAAGGTTTATTTCAGTTTTCATTTCCTCATCACAGTCCATCACTGAGGGAAGTCATGACAGGAACTCAAAAGGAAGAACCTGGAGGCAGGAACTGAAAGGATGCTGCTGAGTGGCTTCCTCCCCATGGCATGCTCAGTCTGCTCCCCCATTCCTAGCCATGGTACCACCTGCCCAGGTGTGGCACCAGCCACAATAAGCTATACCCTCCCATAACAATCACTAGTGAAGAAAATGCACCACAAGCTTGACCACCAGCCAGCCTGATGCAGACATTTGTTTTTCAATGGAGGTTTCCTCTTCCCAGATGCTCTGCTCAAAATGTGAGGAATGGGGACATTTCTCTTTAAGCCATTTAAATGCCTAGTGCAGTGTCAATGGTGTGTGAGCAGTGCTACTGTGCTGTTTCGGAAACAGAGACAAGAAAGACATCTGCACATATTCAGACAGGTGCATTAAAAAATATGTTCAATTCATGGTTAGTTCAGAAGCAGAAAGGACCAGCTTTAGTTCAATAACGAAAACGGAATGGACAGCTTCACCCTATCAACAGGCCTGTAAAACCAGACCTTTCCTACCCAGATGGTTTTCCATAGACAAGTGCCCACATCTCGTGGGGCCCCTACACCCCGAAGCTAGTTGTTTCTGGGTTTCAGTCTGTGGGACACTGGAGCATGGCTGCCCAGATCCTCATGAGCACATAGAGGCAGCATCCAGGGTTACCTGTGAGTCCCTGCAGCCAGTGTTCATTTGGGTCTCCTCTTCATAGCTTTCTTTCTTAACTGTGCAAAATGTCTGTAATATTATTTACCTCAGATTCCTTGATTCTTTATATTGTTTTTCTTGTTTATATTCCAGTAACCTCTTTTCAGTTTTTATTATTTCTTCCATCCACTGAACATAGGTTTAAGGTTGCTCTTGATTTTCCAAATTGATGAGTTGTATCATTAAGCCATTTGTTTGTGCTCTAATTTTTAAAAAATATTTATTTTTATTTTATGTGTATGAGTGTTTGCCTTCATGTACGTAAATGAACCACTTGGTACAGCTGGTGTCTACAAGGCCAGAAGAGTGCCCTGGATTCTCTGGACCTGGAGTTACGAACAGTTGTAAGACACCACATGGGTGTGGAAACTGAACCACGTGCTCTTAACCACTGAGCCATCTCTCCAACCCCTCTGCCTGATTTTTTAATGTAGGCACTAAGAACTGTAAACTTTCCTCTTAGGACTGTTTTAATATGACCCAGAGGTCTTATTATGTTCATGTTTTCATTTGGTTACCTGATTATTTTTTATTTCTTTCTTGATTTCTTCTTTGACTCAGTCAACATTCAGTAATGTGTTGTTTAATCTCCACAAATTTGCATAATTACTGGTTATTCCTTTGCTGTTGCTCTTAAGCTTTATTGTATTCTGATTGTGTAGGATTCATAGTTAATTTAAATTCTTTATGTAGTTATGGGATTTTCTTTAAGTCTCTGGATGTGGTATAATTTGGAGCCACTTCTGTGTGTTGCGAGTAAAGTGTACAGTCTTTGGTGTTTGGGTAAAATATTCTCTAGATACGTTAGGTTCACTTGATAAGTGATATCATTTCTTTCCAGTGTTTCTCTGATTACTTTTTGTCTAGCTGACCCGTGTAGAAGAGAAAGTGATGCTGGAATCCCCTTTATTACTGAGGTGGGGCTCCTCTGTGTCTTGAAATCGGCACGCTCTCTTATGAACTTGTTGTGCCATAGTTCATTCTCTCCTCCCTTTTCCAGTTCTTCCAGCAGGTTCCACGTTTGGGAATCTAAGGACGGTTTCTTCAACAGAGAATTTGAGTTCTCTTCTCTTTAAGTCCTGCTGGCCTTCAGGAATATAAAGCTAATACCTCCACCTCCTCTCTTTTACCACTTTTTCTGCCAAATCAAATGCTAGTAAGGAGGATAACATCTGTAGATCTTTTATCATTGAATTCTTCCTCATGAAGGAAGGTTGTTTCTGTGGAGAAAAGTAAACCTCAGTTTCATGTCTTACTGCCCACAGCAAAGGATGCATAACTGTTACTACAGCTTGCTTACGATCCTGCCCAAAGTATAGTACTTTTGAGAATGCAATATGTATTGCAGTAATGCTCACTTGCAATATATCATACAAAGGATTAATATTTATTAAGCGGTATATAAATACTCACTGACACAATTTGAACCTTAAGACTATTCTTAGAGAGTGGAATTGTCCCACGATGGATGGTCTGTTCCACTCCCCGAGAACTCAGAAACAAGACAGGGCCAGCTCAGAGTCCCAGTGGCTTCTTCAATGGGTCTGGCCACACCCAATACAGGCTCCTGAAACTCCAAAGACACACCTCCAAGCCTTGTCAGCTAAACACCTGAATTCCATCACATCTCACCCTTTTGCCCAACTAAGAAAGTTCTAAACTAAGACTATATACAATAGGAATTATTATAAGGTAATGTCTGGAGGAGGAAAAGGCAAAACATAAGCAGGGTCAAACTACTACTAAAACCCAACAAATATAAGGTGCATTCTACATGTCTAGAGAATTGGTAAATGGTGGGGTATATAAACTACTTCAAAGCTGTTTGTCTTGAATAGTAAAAATCCAACACCTGAATGTTCTTCGCTAAGAGATGAGAGGATAGTAACCTTAACTACCTATTCTTCAATCCCATCAAGACCTGAGAAGGAAAATACACTACCTGAAAGTTGGAAGCACAAGAGAGTAGCTTCCAAGATTTAGGAGAGGACAGCATCATTCAGCTACCTGGACAGTCGTCCACGGTTTTCTGTGCAATTGGAGCGTCCATAATTTTGGCTACGGGGCTAGGATATCTGACAGATCTTTTCAGAAGCAGGGCATTTTTAGAGAGACCATCTTATCCTACGCAGGCAGGTTTTTGGCAGTCTCTATCTTTCATCCTGTTCATCTAGACTGGACAACACGCACACTGTCAGCAGTCAAGGCAAGGGCAATTCTTTTCCCAACAGGCCATTTTATGGCAAGATGACAAACTCCATAAGGAGTTTCCCTGATGCTCAACACCAGCTTGGGAAAGGAACAGTGACACCAGGAGTTGTCACGTTTTTCATGACCGAATTCTGAGTAACAAAACGTTAAATGCCATATTCTTTGGGTCTATGGAGTGATTGAAGACTCCTGTCTATCTAATATATTCTAGAATGTATCTGGGAAGCCTAGGCAACATGGCTGTTACATGGCAAACCTAAGTAGTGTTGACCTGCAGTTCATCCTAAGGACTGAAGCTTACTTTGTAAAATTAGGCAATATATAAATGGGTGTACAGTCCCTGAATGGGGACTTCCAGTATGACTATCATACAAACATTAGCCCGAGGTACATGTACCATGCAAGATGATATCCTAATATCCTAAATATATATATATCATATTCAAATTATCTAAACAGAGGTATACAAAACATCTTGTGTATATATTATGACTAGTTTAATTATATATTATGTCTAGTATAACTAAACAGAGGTAGAAATTGCATGATGGAAATGACAGTAATATGCTTAATATGTAGCAATGTGAAAAACATCTTAAGCAGAGGTAGAAACAATGTGCAAAATATGGCAATTACAAATTCATTTTGTATCAATATACAAATTACCTCAATCAAACATATAGAATGATTTCACATTTGTATCAATATACAAGCATCTATCCCAGTGCAAATTGTCTTTGGCTCATATTTGGCTAATAATTGTTTACAGGTAGATATAAAATCTACCTATGTCTATCCTATCTATTCCCCTTTCTCTTCTTTAAAAGGGATTTCTGAGTCTATACTATTGTTCTGCCCTCAACCCAATTTTAACTTATAACTATCCTATCAGAATGATAATTACCCATAACCCTCAGAGGACAAAACATTGGGAGAGGAGGTTAGTTTTTCATAAGGTTGCTTCCTTATGAAAATTAGGTATCCATTATACAGATGGTATGGGCCAAATACCGCATAAAGCCTGAGAAGGCTTAAAAAGGGTTTTAGAGCATCGAAACTGAGCCAAATTGTGTCTTTGAAGTGGGTCATTGTACAGAGATGGTGTGGAGTCTAGGCCACAGACAAATGGCAGCAGACTTGCAGCAGGCAGCATAAGCTGAAACCAGGCTGCTTCCCAAAGTCTCACAGAAGACTCAGTAGCATGTGACAGATTTAAGGTTTCTGTTTGTATTGAACAAAAAGGGAACAAAATCAAAGATGGCTTCTTAGCAGCAGTATATTCTGGAATTACTCTGTTTGCTAGTGGTGAGCATATGCAGCCAAAGCAGAATTGCAGAGTCTAGAATTTTAAAAGCTCTTCTGGTTAGAAAATGATTAAGGATATGCAATAAAACAGATTCAGATGGGGAAAAACCTCTATAAATGGGTTACAAAGTGTGTGAAAAAGAATACATAAGTTGGGAGAGAAAAGAAAAAGGGTAGAGAAATATCTTTAAAAAAGAGAAATACAGTAATAAAATATAAGCTATGTAAGGATGGAAAATACACAAAGAGTCAGGATTATGATTACTATTGTGTTTTTTTTTTAATTTTTAACTGTTTATGAGCTAACTGCAGAAAGACAATTGATTTCTAAGGCTGCTAAGTTAAACAAGTGTGTGTGTGTGTGTGTGTGTGTGTGTGTGTGTGTGTGTGTGTGTGTGTGTGTATTAAAGGTATCTTGACTTTGAAATTTGTGTCTAATGATATATTACTTTAGAAGAGAGGTTCTGCTTTTGTTTCCACAGATGAGGACCTGTGGATTGCTTCCAGGCTCTTATGGCCTCATCAACCAAGACCCCTGAAAATTCCCTGATGAGAAGAGATGGTCACATCAGTTTCAAGACTACAGACTAAGATGATCCAGTCTCAAGAACCACTGAGACTGCCAATTCACCTTAATCATCAGGAAGTAGTAATGGAAAACTACACCCAAATTCCCAAAATATTGCTTATAAATGTTTGTTTTCATTATAAATGGTTAATGATCATAGTCAATCTCTTTCTAAGAAGAAAAAGAGAATATGTTATATGAGTGATTTTAAATAGATAGACTATTGAGTTTAATTTAATCCAAAAATCAGCTGTTAATCTCAAATATTTTACATTGGCATGGATTTTTGTTTATTGATACAAATTTAAGATAAATTTTACTATGCTGAATTTATTTTTCTATTCTTGTTTAAGGTATGGTGTTTATGTAACTCATTTAAAATTGTAATGTATAATTTAAAAATGCCGATTAATAGTCACCTATGATAACCAAACTTATAGTCATGTTAGTTAGATTTTTAGGTATATAAAGATATATTTCATTTAAGTAGGTAATCTTCAAATATTTCAAAGGCCTACAGAATATGGCATTTAAAATATTTTAAGAACTAAGACTTTTCTGGACAATGAGACAGATCTCCTGGAAACACCAATCTACTTCAAGAGAAAAACAGGAATTGAAGAAACTCCATATGGAGGCTACTTTCTTTGTGGCAATGGTTAGCCACTGGACAAGAACCTGTTCTTCTATTGACAGATTGACAGTATGCTGTTTAAACTGGACATGCAGGTTCCATAGGAAAGTGACCTCTGAACTTTTGCAGAACAAGCCAGGATGGTCCTTCAGGTTCCTGCTTTGCAGAGAAAACTGTCAGACATTCTTCGGGACTCAAGGAGAAGTGACTGACAAACAACAGAATGGGCAGAGCAGTCCTTCAAATTTCCTGCTTCACTAAAAGGTATACCAGAGACTCTGGGCCTATAGGCTGAAAATGGATGCTCCAATGTTATAAAGGAACTCTGGGTGACTGTCCAGGCAGACAGATGTCATCTCTGTCATTTCTAGATTTTGGAAGTTGCTTGCACATCCTGTTTACTCAGGTAATATTATATCCTTCTGTGGTCTTTGATGTAGTTGAAGATTAGATAGTTACAGGCATACTTTTACTTTAGTTGCTATAAAAGGTTTATTAGATATAAACCTTTAGATTCACAAGGATAAGGTAGATGATAGAATATTTTCTATAATGTTGTTAAATATAAATAGACTAGATATTGTAACTGTAATTCTTGCTTGATAGCTGTCTTGTTATATGTAATTTTGCTATGTGGAAATTGAAACTTTTCTTTTAATTGGACAGAAAAGGGGAAGTGGTATGGGAATATCTTTCTATATGCTGTGAATAAATGACTGTTTTGGCCATGGCTGGTGCCATAGAAAAAGTAGGTGGGGAAATCATCATGGGTAGGAGAAGAAGGGAAAAGTTGAGGGAGATGCATTCCAGCCACTGAAGAAGCAATATGTAAGGAACACAGGTGAGCCACGGGCCACATAGATGGACAGATTAATGGAAATAGGTTGAGTTAAGATGAAGGAACTAGCTAGCAACATGCCTGAGCCATAGGTAAAACAGTATGAAATTAAGATAAACTTCTGTGTTTCTTTGGGACTTTGGGATTGCTGGTCCAGATAAGAAGTGGTGGGTGGGTCCAAACTGTGGGGCTAGTCCAGGCCAGAAACAAATATGTTCTCTAATCCATCAGGCATCTGGATAGTGTTCCTATATCTGTATAGCAGACACTAATCATCAGGGAAACATACTTCCATGATGAGAGACACGTGCCAGTCCAGCATGAATGATGACTTTTAAGAGCTGCATCTCTGGAACTCCCTGCCCAGCTCACAGGTATCTTTACTAGAAACAGTTTCCTCTCCCCAGCTTTACAGCCCTAAGAAGGGGTCTCATAAATTTTATAACTCTCTGAGGTTTTAGAGCCTTGAAAGATTTATGAGCTTAGTCTTATGAGCCTCCTTTGCCCTCCAAGGAGGGAATTTTTCAGAGAAAATGACTATACAACTACCATGCTGGCTGCTATTTTGGAAGCTAGGCATGAGCCATGAATGATGTTGGGGAACCATGTTCAATATGCCAAAGATCTAGCTTCGGAGAACAGCAGCAAGGCATGAGGAAATGGCAGGAACTTCCAATCTGTCTATAAGATCATACTGTGCTATGGAATAATCCTTCCATACACTGGAAATGTGTTGTTATCATTGTTTAAAAAGAGAAAAAGCTGATTGGCTGATAGCTATGCAGGATTTTAGGGGCAGAGAAAACGCTAGGAAGAAAAGTAGAGTCTCAGGAATCTAGAGAAGATGTAGAGGGAAGCAAGATGAACATGTAGTGTTGAAAGAAAGTACTGCCATATGGTGATGGAAGATAAGAAATATAGGTTAATTTAAAACATAAGAGTTAGCTAGTAACAAGCCTGAGCTATTGACTAAGCATTTATAATTAATATTAGGTCTCTTGTGGTTATTTGGGAGTAGCTGTTGGTTATTTGGGAACTGGTAGTCAGGAAAAAAAAGAGTTCATTTACAAATAGTACCCGATGTGGGGCACCTACATCTATATAACATCTGAGAAAGCTTTAAAAAGGTTCTAAGCATACAAAACCAGAGCCAAACATGACTTTCTACTCTCGTGTCTTTCAGACTGGCCACAGTACAAAGATACAGCTTGCAGCCATTGTCTGGGGGGCTTGAGCCACCAGCAAAGCACAGCCAGCATGAGCTCCATCAGCTCTCCATGAATTAAGTTGCATGGCGAGTTTACGTTTTGTTCAAACAGACAAACAAAAAAAAAGATTACAGATGCTCAGTAAAGACAGATTCATATGAGGGAAAAAACCAACTTCTAAATGGGTTACAGTGTGTTTAAAATTATTCATAGGCTTGGGAGAGAAAAAAGATAGGGTAGAGACAGTCATAGATTTTAAAAAAGTTTAAAAATATGCTATTAAAAAGAGTTAAAAATATCATAAGCCATGTAAAAATGAAAAATACACAGTTTGGATTCTGTATGTTATTGTCTTGTCTTTAGATTTTCTGACTGCTAATAAAAAAAAACAACAGTCACTAAACACTTTGAATTTTTGAAAACTGCTGGATTAAAACAATCTATATATTTTTAAAATGTTTTGACTTCAAAATTTAAGTCAAAAGATATGTTACTTTGGGGAAGGGGTTATGCAATTATTTCCATAGGATATAAAATGGATTTTTCTGCTCTGGAAATAAAATCAGATTTTCTGTCCTGCCAGAAACACTCAAATACCCAGCAATTGCTTCCCAGCAAATAAATGACTCAGAGGCTTAATATTATAGTAAATGTTGGGCCAGTAGTTCAGGCAAACTACTTGCTAGTTCTCTCACTTAAATTAACCCATAATTTTTATCTATGTGTAGCCACATGGCTTGGTATTTTTTCTCACTGTACCATTCTCATCTTTCTTCCTTGGCATTTGGCTGACATCTATTTCTCTGTCTCTCCTCTTCCCAGAATTCCCCTAGTCTGGTTGCCCCATCTCTACTTCCTGCCTAGCTACTGACCAATTAGCATTTTATTAAACCAATACAAATGAAAAATCTTTACATTATACAAGATCATTATTCCATATACCCCTTACTTTTTAAAATAAAAATCCCAAATCTAATCTCCTTTGTTTATCTTTTTCCAGACCATTATTCATAATAACTTGTAGCCAACACTCTAAATAAAGACAAACATCCATAATTCGTTTCTTGGGAGTGTGAGTGTAGTTTTCTACACTACTTCCTGCTGATTAGGAGTGCTGGTAATCTTATGGAGACCCAAAAGATTAAAGATTATGGGAAAGTCCTGAGGGGAGTAGTCTGTGAGACTGGATCAGCCTTGAAGCTGTTCTGGATGCAGAACCCAGAGAAAGATGCGAAGAGGTGCTTTGAAACATTGGATAATTTGGACAATCCATTCCCATTGGAGATTTTTCAGGGGTCTTCCTTGATCAAACATTATTTTCTTTAACCTAGAATAAATCCACAGCCTCTTATTTTCTGTGGAAATAAAACCAAAAGCATTTCTTCAAGGTAACATATATTTTGATTTAAAATTTGAAGTCAAGGCATTTTCAAAATATATAGGTTGGATTAATCCAGCAGCATTTATAATCAAATGTCTCTTAGCAATTCTTTCTCCTTCCTCTGCAGTTAAAAAACTTAGACAACACAATATCATACAGCATTCAGACTTTGTATAATTTACATCTTTACATGACTTATTATTTTGCTACTCTATTTTTTAAGAACATTCTCTATGCTTTTTCTTTTTCTCTCTCAAGCATATATATATATATATATATATACACACTATAAGCCACTCAGAGTTCTTTTGTGTGTGTGTGTGTGTGTTTCTGAATCTGTCTTTACCGTATATCTCTTTCTTTTTCTGACCACACCTTTAATCTGCTAAGTAACATAGCTAGGATTAATGGTTCAACTATGGAAGCTGGTTCCTCCAAGCTCCTTAGTCTGTGAGAGCTTAGCTTCACAGCAGAGGTACTGGTAGGAGCCACATTTACTGACCCAACTCTAAGGAATTTTAGGGTCCACACTGCCACCAAGTAAACACACCACCTGCTGCTGCTCATAAACCTCATTTAAGTGTTTGTCAGCAGGGCCTCTTAAAAGAGCTGAGTGGTTTTCCCCACTAACCGTGAGTCAAAAGGCCTCTCTTTAAAAAGCTGTGCCTCTGAACACTGCCAGCAGAAAGTTGTCACCCAAGAAAACACCCTACCAAGAAATTGTGCTTTACTCTATTACATTTTTATCTGTATGAACAGAAATCTTAAATTCATCATATGCTGCTAATGTTTGTGCTGAGGCTTCTGTGAGACAGCAGGAATCCACCATGATGTAGCTCAAGCCCACAACTCTTTTTAAGCTTTCCTGGGCTTTATGTGGTTATACATGCCCCACGTTGGGCATCATTTGTTATCAGATTTTTCTGACCCACCAGAAACTCTTAAATACCCAGAAGCCACTTCCCAGCAAATAATTGACTCAGAGGCTTAATCTAGTAAATGCTGGACTAGTAGTTCAAGTTTATTACTAGCTAGCTCTTTCATTTAAATGAACCCATAATTCTTATCTATGTTTAGCCACATAGCTGACAGCTGCTTGTCTGCCTTTTCTCTTCCAGAATTCTCCTAGTCTGGCTGCCCCACTTCTACTTCCTGCCTAGCTACTGACCAATCAGTGTTGTATTAAACCAATACAAATGAAAAAATCTTTATACTGTACAAGCTCATTATTCCACACTATGGATTCGTTCAAGGTTAAAGATGATCAGGTTTGATCAAGGAAGACCCCCCTGAAAATCCTGACTACAGACAAAAAGAAATAAACCTAGAACTACAAGACACATGATATAGATTTTACCTACTCAAATATAAAATAAAAAATTATTTTTGGCTGACTTGGGTACAATGCATAGTCTATACTTGTATTAATTCGAGTGTGTATATTATCTTTAAAAGTTCATGTATTTTCAGAGCAAGGAGACCAGAACAAAAATAGATGGCCCAGGTAATCCAGATCCAGAACAACTTCAAGACTGCTGGCTAAGATGATCCAGCCTCACAAAAGTCTCCAGCCAAGTCATAACAATTATCCTGATTTTGACAATGTTCCCCCAAACAGGCCAGTGCCCCCAGATAACAGGAAGCAGTTTTGAAAAAACAATACTCGTGTTTTCAAAAGATAAGTTTTGGGCATTTGTCTTTGTTTAAGGGGGTTGGTGGCAAATTATTATTGGTCATAGTAAGGGAAAAATATTAAGCAAAAGAATTAGATGCAAAGATCTCTTGCTGAAGGAAACAAGGGGGATATAATGTAGAAATGATGAAATAAAAGGGTAGATTATTAAATATACTTTAATCCATATTGCAACTATGAATCTTAAATATTTTACATTGATGTGGATTTTGGTTTATTAATACATAAAGTTAATTTTATTATACTGTATGTATGTTCCTACTCTTGTTTTGGGTATTGTGCTTATGCAGCTCATTAAAAACTTATTATACAATTAAGAAATACAGGTTAATAGTCATTTGTAATAGTCAAACTTATAGTAACTTAGGTATATTTTGATGGTGATACACAGATAATTTTAGACAGATAGACAGACAGACAGACAGACAGACAGGTATATAGACAGATAGTCTTCAAACACTTCAAAGGCCCACAGAATATGTCATTTAATGTGTTTAATAATCTAAAGCTTTTTATTACAGTGAGACACAGCTGCTTCTGGCAGTGCCAATTTACTTTAGAGAAGATGATGGGCACTGAAGAAACTACATATGGAGTTTGCTTTCTTTGTGGCAAGAACTAGCCACTGGGCAAAGTAACTGCCATTGTCACAGTTGCTGACAATATATTGTCCAAACCAGACCAGCAGGATGGAAAAAAAAAAAAAAAGTAACTGCTAAACTTTGTCAAGACAAGGTAGGACAGTTCTTCAAGATTCCCTGCTTCTCAAAAAGTCTGTCAAATATACTATACCTGTAGGCCAAAGATGGATGCCCCAACATTATAGGAAAAATTTGGATGACTGTCCAGGCAGCCAGATGTCCCTGTCGTTAGGTAATATTACACTCTTCTGGGGTCTTTGAGGTAGTTAAAGACTAAATACTTAGACTTAAAGTTTTCCTTGGTTATGACAAAAGCACAAATTGGGTATAAAACTTCAAACTCCCCAAAGTAAGACAAATAATAGAATATTTTCTCTAAATTTGCTAAGTACAAATGGAATAGATGTTGTAACTGTAATTCTTACTTCATAACTGTTTTGTTGTGTATCATTTTATTATGTTAAAGTTAAAAATCTTCCTTTTTATTTAGACAAAAGGGGGAAATGCTATGAAATATTCCTTCTATACACTGTGAAAATGTATTACTCTCATTGTTAATAAAAAGCTGACTGGCTAATAACTAGGCAAGATTTTAGAGGCAGAGAGAATGCTGGGAAGGAATCAGAAGCAGACACAGAAGGAAGCAAGATGAACACACCATGCTGAACGTTTAAAAAAGGTTCTGCCATGTGGCAGAGGGTAGGTAAGAAATATGAGTTGATTTTAAATGTTAGCTAGTAACAAGCCTGAGATAATGGCTGAGAATTTATAATTAATGTTAAGTCTTTTGTGGTTATTTGGGAACGATTGTTGGTTTGGGGTGGGGGGGGGAATTGGTTGGTGGAAAAGAAAAGTCTACCTACAATACCCTATGCCTTTAAGCAAACTAAAATGTCTTTAACTTACAAAGTCAGGGCAACCCAAAATTTTATGTTACCCGCCCCCCCAGCCATTTCCCTAGCTCCCATCACATGAAGATTCTACCCACAAGCCTTGGAGGTAGCAAAGCTGCACATCCTTATTGAATCCTTCCCACTGAGAATCATCTCAGATTTCGTCTGAAAAGTCCTTTCTTCTTCCATAGCTCTGAGATATAAGGTCTTAAGAGACAGTGAGCTTTAAACTTCACCACATCGGGAAGTTGTATAAATATAGCACTTGATAGGCTATTTGTTGCATCCTTGTCTGAAAATGTAAAATCTAAGGCAGTGATAGGATTCAAAGAATAAGACAGGCCAGTGAGAGATGCTCTCCAGACTAAAACGATCCTCTAGAGTTAGCAGAGCAAGTGGTCCTAGGATAATAAGAATGGCAGAGTACAGAGTCTTTTTTAATCTTTCACAAGCTTTCCAAACACAGCATAGATGTTCCCCCTGGGATCCAGATTCATTAGTCATGGATGCTGAATCAGAGGACTTCACCATTGGGGAAAGAAGAATGGGATCAGATGTCCAACATCTGTGCCAGATGATTAACTTGCAATTAGTGTGAAAATCCCCTTTCTTTAGCTCTTAGTGACTTTTTATTCATGTAAAAAATCAAGCCAAAGCCAGGGATCAAAATTCTTCATTGTGACTTGTGACTATAAGAGCAAGCAAGTGGCCCTAAGTGAATAGCCAAAAAGGAAAAAAAAAAAAAAAAACCCTTAATAACCCTGCTTATAAGTCCAGCAGATGCCTTGGGAATCTGAGTGTTTCCTCATTTAAGAAGATAAGTTAAAAGATGTATTACACTTTAGCTTCTAATTCATTGCTATGACAAGGGATCTGAAAGCAAGCAATCTTTGAGTGGCCAACATCACTGCCTAGTCTCTGTTGCCACATTAGTATCACCAAAGTTCCTTCCTGTCCCAGCTTGCTTCTCTGTTGCTGCAACAAAACACGGACCAAAAGAAACATCTTTATTTGTCTCAACTATCTGGATCACAGTCCATCACTGGGAAAAGTGAGGGCAGAAACTCACCAGGACCAGAGGCAGGAGCCATGAAGAAAGCTGCTTACTGGCTTGCCCTCTGTGGCTTGTCAACCTGCTTCTTAAATATCCCAAAACCACTTGCCAAGAATTGGCACTGCCCACCATGAGATGAGTCCTCCCAATCATCAATTAAAAGAAAATACCCAACAAGCATGTCCTCAGGCCGATCTGATGGTGGCAATCCCTTGACTGAGATTCCATCTTCCCAGGGAGGTCTAGTTTGTGTGGACTTGACAAGAGCTAACCAGTGCTCCTATTCAACCCCATCATCACCTTGTGATATGGATCTCTCCGTGTTCATCATCACCACATCTTGAGTTTCTTGTTCTTTTTCCTCTTCACCATGAGTAGCACCATCACAAATGGTGTAGGTCATATTTCTCATCTCATTCAACATTAAAGATCTGCTCAGTGTCTTCTCTACTGGGAAACTTTCCAGACCTATATTTTCAGACATACTATGTTACTCCAAATGGTATGTTGTTGAAGGATTAATGGTATTAAAGATTGCAAAGTATTGCAGATTTGTGTCTTCTACCACACAGTGAGTTTTTCAAGCACTGGAGTAACTTTTCATTCTTGTGATCTTGTCTCCAGAGTTCCTAGAAAGTTCCTTGAATGCAATGGGTTTTCACTAGTCACTCACGGAATAAATTATTGAATAGCTAACGCAAGAGATGGAAGAGAAAATGTCTGGCATGGAAGACTCATTAGAGGAAATAAAAAGTAAGAAACCATTAAAACCAAAAAAATCATAACAAAAAATGTTCAGGAAATCTGGGACACCATGAGAAGATCAAATCTAAAAATAATAGGAATAGAAGAAGGAGAATACCATCTCAAAGGCAAAGAAAAAATATATTCAACAAAATCATAGAAGAAAACTTTCTCAACCTAAAGAAGAAAATGTCTATAAGGTACAAGAAGGTTACAGAATATCAAATAAACTAGACTCCCCCAAAAAGTTTGCTCACCACATAATAATTAAGCTTCTAAACACACAAAATAAAGAAAATTAAGAGCTGCAAAGAAAAAAGGCCAAGTAAGTTATAAAGGCAGAATAGAATAATACCTGACTACTCAATGGAAACATTGAAAGCCAGAAGGTTCTGTTATGATGTTATACAGACACTAAGAAATCACAAAAGCCAGCCCAACTACTATACACAGCAAAACTCTTAATCACCATAGATGGAGTAAACAAGATATTTCATGACAAAACCAGATTTAAACAATACCTATCCACAAATCCATCCCTACAGAAAGCACTAGAAGGAAGGAAGATATACTCACGAAATCACAAACAATAGATAATTCCACAGAAGTAAACCCCAAAGAAGGGAAACACACAAACACACTTTCACGAAGTAACAGAAATTAACAATCACTTGTCATCAATATCCCTTAATATTAATGAAGTCAATTCACCTATTAAAAAGACACACCCTAACACCATGAATACAAAAACAAAATCCATCCTTCTGCTGCTTACAAGAAACACACTTCAAAGACAGACACAGGCTAGAGTAAAATGTTAGGAAAATACTTTCCAATCAAATAAACTTAAGAAACAAGCTGGTGTAGCCATCCTAATAATGAACAAAATAGACTTCAAACTAAAATCAATCAAAAGAGACCAGGAAGAGCATTTCTTATTCATCTCAGGAAAAATCCATCAAGACAAAGTCTCAGTCCTGAACATTTATGCCCCCAATACAAGGACACCCAGTTAACCACCACCTCTTCAAGCATCTAAACAACTTTTTTTTTTTTTTTGAGGAAAATGCTTCCACAACCAGCATGGTTCAGAAAATGTTTTTCAAGAGTTCAACATATCTTGAAGCACAGATTTTTATGCTACAAAAACAAACTCATTTCTCACTAGCAGATGTGTATTTATTGTAATGGTTCATGGTTTGATTAATAAAAGTGTGTTTGAGTCTAGTTAAGATGATTTAAAGTTCACAGTACGAAACTAATTCTTTTTATGCCAAATAAGTAGAAGATAAAAATGGGGAAGAAACAAGATGACCAGAGAATATTAACAAATAGAATAGTCCAGAAGAGACCTGAGGACCAGATAGGGGATGGTAGAATTCAGGTAAGGGCATATGGACCTTAGATAGTTAGTAACCTTCCAGGAGAGATTCCCAGTAAACAGTAGAGGTGAAGTATTGACCTAAGACCTCTTATACCACATTGGCTCGAACTGAGCTGGTGCTAACAACATTGAAGTGAAAATTGAGGGCATAGCATGAAACATTTCCCATGCGTGTTCTAACGATAAGTAGATGGGGGAGATCACCAGGCCCAGCATGGGCTCTGGGCACATCATCGTGTAGTGGAGTACGGGGAATGGAGGTGAGACCCCAGGAGTAAGTGAGCATAGCAGTAACAGAATAAAATTGGACAATGCTGATCTAAAGCTCTTAGGTTCTTTCATTATAAATTTGTATGTTGATTTTCATTGTAATGCAATATTCCATTGAGAGAGAGGTGCTCACATGACTGCCTATCAACACCCTTCCCAAGAGAAGCAGACCGAGGCAGCTGAGCCCAAGCACTTGGCCAACTGTCCTGAATTTGAATCCTGACTCCTTGCCATTTACTTTACTTCCCCATAGCTTTCAGGTATCTCTGTTCCTGAACCTGCTCCATAGAGCAATTCCTATAAGTGTTCCACGCCCAGGTGTATGAGGTAGTGAGCAGAATGGCTTAAGAAGCTAAGCAGGAGAAAGGGAGCATGGGGTGGGATAGGAAAGACAGGAGAGCAGAGCTCTCTCCACATTAGACAGATGGACGAAGCTGAGCCAAAGAGAAGACTCTGTTACTGGCCACACTACATGGCATCATTACTTTCAGGTTTGGGGTCTCTCTGATCCCCTTCCTCTTGTGTAGGGCAGGGGAATCCAACCCTTTTCCGTAGACAGGAAAGCCTGTTGTTTCAAGTACACTGAAGCCTGGCTGCTTTGCTCGGCCCACTCCCCACCTTTGCCTCCAGGATCCCCAGGATGTCACAGCCCTTTACCTTCATGGGGAGAAGCACAAAATAATCCTCCACCTGGTTCCACAGAGCTGGGGAAGGCCAGTAGGAGAGCAGCCCTGCCTCTCTCCCAAGCTCTCCTGTTTGGGTGCCTAAAAGTCAAAATTTTTCTCTTCCCTGGTAGAAAATATCCATGTTTGGTGTCTACCCAAAGGAGAATCTCTGTGGAAAGTCTGAGAAAGATTTCCTCTTACTGGGAATCTGAAAAAAGCTTGTGCCTTTCCTATTTGGAAAAAAAAAAAAAAGAGGGAAAGAACATACTTGAGGCATGGTTATTTTTGCCTCTGACTTGGACACTGCTGCCTTGGCCTGGATTCCCACCACTTTGTTTGTAAAGGGCACGAATGAGCAACACAGAGGTGACGCTGACCCAAGTGCTCATATCTCTGCTCCAGATCCCTATTTTTGCTCTTTTATTAGGTATAGCTTACAAACACTAAAATGAACACATTGTAAGAGCTTTATGTGCACATTGTATGGTAACCATAAGACTCCTGCACAATTTAAGACACAAACCCTTTCCAACAACCCAAAGAGCTCCCTCGTACTCCTTCTCGGGCAATACACACCCCTCAGAGCTGACCAGATTAGGTTCACACATTCTTAAGTTCACACAAATGGAGCTGTGCTGTTCTACAGTTCTGTCCACTCTTAATGGTTCTGAGACTCATCACAGTATCCCGTGTTCCAGACCGCCATAACCAAGTGTTGCAGACAATGTGGCTTGAAATTGTTTGCTCACCATTTTGGCAGCTAGAAATCTGAGGTAATAGAGGTAAGGGCGGCTGGGTTCTTCTGAGGACTCTTTCCTTGAGTCCTCTAGCTGGCTTTCCTTTTGAGTGTATGCATGGCCTAATCTCTCTTCTCATAGGTTGCTAGTTATTTTGAGCTGGGGGCCACTATAAAAAAAAAACTCATTTTGACATCATTGTCTCCTTTAAGACTATATTTCTAAATAGAGTCATGTTCTGAAGTACTAGAGGTTAGGAACACTGTTGTACACAAATTAGAGAGAGGAGGCCACAACCATCCCATAATGGGTAGATAATGTCAACTGGCTCTCTTCCCCTCCATTTTCTTCATTTGTCTACATTCCAGATTCAGAAAGGGTGTTTGAATGATCCAGACATACAAAACAAACTGGTATTTCTCACTGATTTGTTGTTGTTTTGCTTTTTAAAAATAAGGTTTCACATAGCCTAGGCTTGCATCCTACAGGCTGTGTAACTGAGGCTGGCTCTGATCTTTCTGCCTCTATGTCCAAGTCCTAGAACTACAGATATGCACTCCTATGCCTGAGTTGTGCAGTGATTTTTTTTTAAAGCCAAGATGTACTTATTTATTACATGTATGTGTACTTGCCTGAGTGATATGTGCACCACGTGAAATGACTGACATACTGATTTGCTGTCCAACAGTAGTGGGTTGTTTCTGTTTTATTAAATACACCTGAATGTCCTGTCTGCATATATGTATGCTGCATCACCATGTATGTGCCTGGTGACTGTGGAGATCAGAAGAGGGTGTTGGACTCCCTGTAACTGGAGTCAGAGGTAGTTGTGAGCTCCTATGTGGGTGCTGGAAATGAAACCTAAGTCCTCTGGAAGAGAAACCAGTTCTCTACTGCAGACCCATCTCTCCAGCACGCTAAAAGATGGTTTTGAAAGTCCTCAATCTTGCAAGACCCCTGCCCTCCTTTCCTCATAGACTGGTCCTCCAGAGAGCACTTGACACCCTCCTGGCTTAGTTCCCCTCCCCAAATTCCCTATGATACTGGTTAAAGATGCAAAGTCTTCTAATGACTATTCAGTCAGTTAGGAGACAAACATGAACCAGAAGGGCCTCTCAGCCCTCTGCTTATCTATGCCTCTAAGTACAGCATACTTTACAGAGAAAACAAACCATAGCAATTTATTTCTTACAAACACTAAAATACAGGAAACTCATTTAACACCTTATGAACAAAAACAGTTTATCCCTTCTGCAACTAAAGACATGAGGGGCCACACTGTCACCATGTCCCGCTTAACTCTTTTTAATTGCTGAGTCATATTTCTCTGTGTAACTGTACCCAGGCTTCCTCTTTGTCTTACTGATAGACACCTGACTTGTTTCCATTATTACAAATACTGTCACTCTCAACATCTTCGTAACATTTTTAAGTTACTTTTTTATTTATTTTTTTGTTTGTTGGTTGGTTTGTTGTTTGGTCTGTAGGAGAGGGATGGATGATGCTGAAATAGAGTCTTGCTATGTAGCCCAAGCCACACTTAAACTTATGTTTTCCTAGTTCACTTTCAACTTTTGAGCCTCCCTACCTCTCCTCTTGCGTTCTGAGACCACAGCACATCCAATATACTCTCTCCATTACAGGTTTTCTGGGGGCACAATCCCATCTCCCCAGTACACGCTATCTAAATTCCAGAGAGTATAGCTCCCGCGTGCCAAGGTGTGGATCTTTGGGCTAACAATCCCTGTTAGCAGGTCTGTAGTATGCTTGTATG
The DNA here is from genome assembly GCA_033318265.1 of Phyllotis vaccarum. Taxonomy (NCBI): domain Eukaryota; kingdom Metazoa; phylum Chordata; class Mammalia; order Rodentia; family Cricetidae; genus Phyllotis; species Phyllotis vaccarum. Next base: position 159,491,557 of record JARWLC010000001.1, on the reverse strand, counting down.
AAGTAGACGTTCCACAGGGGATGTCTGAGGCCTAGTTATTCCACATCTTTGCTGATGCCTCAAGCTGTCACTGTCCTTTATTTTAGATTTTCTCAAAGAATCTAAATAATGAATCAGATTAAGTCCATCTGAAAAATCCACAACCTAGGAATTGTAAAGAGCTTTTATTCTAGATCCAGAGTGCTCCAGCTGATAAGGTTCTCTCTAATGTCTGAATCCCTTGCTCACAAGAGCCCTGGTTTTACCTTGGCCCTACCTTGTCGGGAAGAAAAATATCTGTCTTGGGATTTTAATGAGAAGTTTCTGGGGTTAGGACTGGCCAGCAAAGTGGCCCTGGGAAGCCTCGGGGCCAGTGGATAACTTACTACAGCAAAGGCAAGTTATGGTGGGCCACTGCCATCTGCTCCCAGAGGGCCTGGAAGAGCCCCTGGAGGTTGACTGATGTTTTCTGGTTAACAGCCTAAGCATAATGAAAAGAAAATCCTTAGAGGTCTCCTAGTCTAGGCCACACCAGGAGTCTTCTCAGAACAGACCTTTCATTCGCCAGCTTTATCTCCTATCCCACCTGTACTGTGCTAGATCCCCAGGTAGCATTTCCCTGTGTTTCAACACTACCTTGTATCTTCATACCAAGTGCCAGAAATGGCAAGACAACCATGACTTTCCCAGGTCTCATATTCAAGGCCACTCCTTGTGAGCCCCCGGCTCAGAGGCCTGATTGAAAAAAGTAACTTCTTATCTTATTCCTTATAGAAAATACTAAAGGTATTAGAAGAAAATAATAGTGAATGTTTAAGTAATTCTAGAGTGTCAAGCCTTCTCTAAATAAGTTAAAAACCCAAAAGAAATTATTTATGCATATAATTCCATCAAAATCAAAATCATGTTAAGGACAAAAAAAAAAAAAAAAACAAACAAACAAACAAAAAAAACCATTAGAAAAACCAAAAGATAAACTACAGGCAACATAGTAAAAATGTATGTCAAAGTCTCCAAATACATAATACAGACACACACACACACACACACACACACACACACACACACACACACACACACCTCTGCAAGCCCCACAGAGTAAAAAATATCTTGCAAAAAAAATTGCAAATGCCTAATAACATAAGGAAAAAGTACCACTTGAATAATAAACAACAAAATGCTAAGGTGTGTTTTTGAAACTTATTGTATTGTCAGGTGCATGGAGTCTCTACTGAGGAGCAGGCATTTGCACATTGCTAGTAGGTGTGTGTTGACAGAGTTCTCCTAAGGATGATTTGGCAATCCCACCATGTGGTATGGTTCCTACAATAGCATGTCATGCAGCTCCATGGTGGCAAGTTTAACTTCTAGATGTATCTGATTTTCATAATTAAATGTATCTTATGTTCATATTTGAATTTCTTGTTAAGTCTTTTCTGTGGAGTAGTAAAACATGGTGGTTTGAATAAGAATGGGCTCATGTGTTTGAATGTTTGGTCTCCAACTTATGGAACTGTTTGGGAAGGATTGAAGAGGTGTAGCCTTGTTGGAGAAAGTGTGTCATGGAGTGGGCTTTGAGGTTTCAAAAGTCCACAGCCTTCCCAGTTAGCTTTCCATGCCTAATGGTTGTGTCTCCGGATATAAGCTCTCAGCTGCTACCCCAGAACCATGCCTGCCCACCTGCTTCCATGATCATCACGGACCAGTCCTTTGCGACTATGAGCCCCAAATTAAATATTTTCTAGAGTACCTTAGTGTTTAGGCATAGCAACTAAAAAGTAACTAAGACAACTACTAAACTCAACCTCATCTTCAATCCTACGGAAGTAGGTAGTAAACTACAGTATTTTTACCATTATGTTGTAATGCAATATGCTTGCTGAAAACAAAGAACTAGGTAGATGTAAGTACAAGGGTACAATCTCTAAGACTTATGAATCTAAAGTGAAGTATCAGCTTACTAACCAGTAAGACGTAATGATTAAGTAACTACAACGTTTTTACCTATACATGCCCCGATGTCCAAGTCACAGAGACTTAAGCAGGAAAATCACTGAGGACCTGACTTCCTGCTTCTCCATCCTTGGCAGTCTCTTCCTGCTCTAGGCACCATATCCACATTCAAGACAAGAAGGTGGAATACTCAGTGCCTCTGAGCCCTCTTCACATGCTTGTCTCTTACATCTCGTTAGGCAGAGCTGTGTCACATGACCATTCATCTAGCATAGAAAAATCAATATTGTCTGGCTTGGCCAATCATGGTCTATACATTACCAGTCTAAACAAACTTCCCAGCTGGGATTTTCTGGGTGTTAACCCATATTTTGTTAGAATACCAGTAAATTAACTTATAAGCCTGATTGTAGCAATGTTTTAAATGAAAGCAGGAAAATACCTCAGAGGTATGGCCATCTGGCAGCTTTTCTGAGAGATAAATGGAGATGGTAAAGCAGGTTGGCAATTCCAGATTGGACAATTTAGACAATCTGTCATGCATGAAGATGGGGACAGTGCCTGCTTCAGGCTCCTAGATCATCCCCAAGGCATGAGCAAGTGGGCCCAGAAATTATCAATAGTATGATTTGGGTTTTTTTTTTAATCTGTTGGTTTTTGTTTTTCTTAAATTGGACCAGGTCTCGTCCACTAAGGAGGCTGGGAACCACCCTTTAAGGTCCAGGTACATGACCCTGGGATAAGAGACACTTTTATTTTCTGGCCATCCACTATGAACATCACATATGGAGGTTTCCCAGGATTCAGCTTAGTATACACTACAGCCCTGCTATTCCAGTATGTTCCCCGCACTGTATGCTGGTCTTAGTCAGCAAGGTAACCTCTGCCTCGACTCCTCACTAAAGTCTGGTATCTCTGGTCTCCATACAGAGCCGCGCCAGATGCCAGCCCCTCAATAGGGCCCCTTGCTCCACCTGTGTTCATATACACCTGCAGTGGCCACTCCTTGATCAGTGGCCTCCCTTCTAGGCCATGGCAACAGAGGCCATGTTTCCGACTTCCTCTGGTAATCCCTCCTACCCCCGCATGGCTCACATGCCTGCCAATTGCATGAGATAAAAGATGTGACTATGGTTCCTGTCTTAGCCAGTGTTCTATTGTTGTGATGAGAAACCATAACCACAGCAACTATTATAAAAGAAAGAATTTAATGAGCATGGTGTACAGTTTCAGAGGCGTAGTCCACAATAATCATGATGGAGCAGGCAGACATGACACTGGAGACACAAGAAGTTCTACCCCTGGATCCATAGGCATCTGGAAAAAAGAGCCACCGAGCCGGGCTTGGACTTTCGAAGACTTTCTCCAATAAGACCACACCTCCTAATCCTTCTCAAGTAGTGCCACTCCCTAATGACCAAGCATTCAAACATATGAGCCTATGGGGACATTTTTATTCAAACCACCACAGTGCCCCACCCTCCATGTCATCATATCCTCTCTATCCCATGACTTGTTTGTCTACATTTCTGAAGCCATGTGCTGCTCCAGACCTGGCTAGCCCTCCCTCAGCATAGCCACAGGACTCCCTAAGACCATTGTGACCCTTCAAACACTGATGTCAGGGCAGAATATTCAAGATTATAAATTTGTCACATCTGAGAGGAGACAGATGATGGGTAAGAAAATAAGTATTATAAGCCCCCATCATGATCAGACCCCCACAGAAGACCCTCTGTCTCCTCAAGGCCCCCTGGCCCAGCCTCATGTTTTTGAGCTATGTCACAAGACCTTGAAACCACGGACACTTTCTGAAAAGTACCATTGTTTTAAATCACTGGTCTCTACCCACACACATTGTTCTTTGTGGACACTACACATTTCTTGCTTTACTTCTTGGTTATACTCCTCAAATACAACTTAGAGTCTTTCTTTTCCAGAAGGCACCAGTGACCACCCCATACACACTTCCATCTAGACTGTAAATTCTTAGAGGAGAGAGATCTGTGATTTTACTTTTATCCCTGGAGCCAAGAAACATGTCAAATAAATAAGAGGCTTTCAGAAATGTGTTTTGAATGTGGTTTGTGTGTTTTCAGGACAGGTTGTTACTATAGTAGCCTGTGCTAGTCTCAAACTCTCAACACCCTGCCTCAGACTCCCAAGTACTGAGATTACAGACATGTTCCAGCATGGTCTTTTGCTTAGGAAATATTTGTTGAAAAATCAAATGAATAAATGAATAGGCTCTTGGTAAAATAAAATGAGGTGAGAATTGCCTGAAATTATGCCAGGTATGCAGATGTCTACCAAACACACCTGAATTATTTTCTGCCACTCTCCTAAAAATCGCTTTTCCCAGGACTTCTGATCCTTTGAGTAACTCACGGTCCCTTTGGCAGTAAGGATATGCATGCTCTGGTGCTTGTTCCCTACTCACATAGACATCATGTCCCTGCTCAAAGATTCTAACATCTCCAGAGTGATTTACATAAAACTCATCTGCTACCTTTACTGTATTGTCAAAACTAACTTGTCTTCCCTCTTCTGCCTTAGACATACCTCTAAGATGTACACACACACACACACACACACACACACACACACACACACACACACACACACACACAAATACCTCTTCCTGATGTGGGATGTCTTTCTATATGCTACGAATAAAGGAACTGTTTTGGCCTATGGCAGGCACCTTAGAAGTAGGCAGGATAGGGGAAGGAGAGCAGAGTCAAAGGAGGCTAGATCCAGCTGTCCAAGAATCAACACATAGAAGTAACACAGGTAAGCCATGGGCCAGGTGGCAAGACAGATGAATGGAAATGGTCTGAATTAAGATGCAAGAGCTAGCTAGCAATATGCCTGTGCCATAGGCTAAACAGCATGAAATTAATATAAGCCTTCATGTGATTATTTGGGGCTAGTTGGTCTGGAACTGCAGGTCTGTGGGTTTGGATCACCAACCAGAGAGGCCAGAAACCTCATACTACACCCCTCCTCAGCCCCAGTGACTCAGCCCGGAGCGTTGTCCTGACACTCCTTGCTTAGATCTGTAGTTCCTCGTTCCAACAGGCTTGGCATGGGTCTGAGACAGGTTCAGTCACTCTGTTTTCTCAAATCATGCCCTTCCTTCTCTGCTACAGGACTCCTCTGAGCCCAGTGGGCCTAGCACACACCAGCACATGAAAGAGGCTTCTTTCTACTTTTCCTCTTTAAGAGGAAAGATTAAGTGTGGGAACTTGCTCAGGCCTGGTATGGGCTCCAGGGCCAGAATGATACTGCTGGGATCCGGATCCCAACAGCCAACAAGAGCCCAGAGTGGCCACAGTTTACTACCTCTAAATCTGAACCGTGACCAAGAGGAGCAGACAGCCTTAGGGACAGGATGTCCTTTCTAGTCACTTCCAGTTCAGTCAGGGGTGTAGTCTAGGAGAGACTTTAATTGGTCAAACTATGTGTTTTTCACTGAAAGAGAATGCCATAAAATAAAATGGGATTCACATTTGGCACAATGGATTAGGGGACTGTCACAGGGTCACTAGAGAAGGGTCAGGTTGAAAGGAGCAGAATTTCCATGATCCCCAGAGAAACAAGTTCACATCCTGGAGCAACTGTAGCCTACACCCGGCATCAATAATAGTAGCCAGTATAAGTAGCTGTCAGTCCTCAGTTTCCCAGCTGGGAGTTCATGGTTGACTCCATGCTGGCTGCTTGTATCCTGATACATGGGAGAGGGGAAGAACACCTGCAGCCTGGAGCTAAGGCCAAGGCAAGAAAGAAGGGGCACCACCAGAGCGATATCTGCCACATCTGCTCTATCCCTATTGCGCGCCACACTGCACAGCTTCCCATCAGTGTGATGATGACCCCCTGACTCAGTCAAGAGGCACAAGAGCCAAGGCAGCTCTTATCAAAGAGTATTTAACTGGGGACTGGCTTACAGTTTTAGCGGTCAGTCCATTATCGTCATGGTGGGGAACATGGGGGCTTACAGAGAGACACGGTGCTGGAGATATACCTAAGGGTTCTACATCCTGATCTGCAGGCGGGGGGAGAAATACACTGAACCTGGGGTGAGCTTTGAGTTTTCAAAAGCCAATGGCACACTTCCTCCTAATCCTTTCAAATAGCACCACTCCCTGATGACTAAGCATTGAAATATATGAGCCTGTGAGAGGCATTATTCAAACCACCACACTTCCAAGAAGGTGCAAAAACTTTGTCTCCTGTGACCATCCAGGGATCAGACAAGATCTATGGAAACTATATATATTCAGTTCAGTGTAATCATTATGAACCCTGGGCCTTCTCTCTCCTGATTAATCTCAGAAGCTTCTAGAAAGACTTCACCACTTCATCAAAATCTGCTCAGGGGACATGACCTCTCCCTCTGTAAGCACTCCGTTCCATTGGCTCCAGGTCTGGAGACTCTAGAGAAAGAGATGTGTCAGTGGCTTCGGTGTGGGGCATAGGAATAGTGGAAACCGTGAAGACACTGGAGGTCACCATGAGCATGTACCACAGCATTTGAGGGAGGAGAGACGGGAAGAAGCTCCAAAGTAACAGAAGGAGCTAAAAGAGCATGGGCCTCTATGTTTCCAGTGGTGTGTGATTGTTGCCAACAGGCTGACAGACTGTTATAGGAGAAGGAAATCCTGAGAGGCCTCCCTTGAAGCAGCTTGTGAGTGTGAGCTGGTATAAATGGTGACAAAAAGAATTCACAGGGATTTTTGCGATTATGTCTGAGGGAACACTCATTTGGTTAGTTGAATAATTATGATCTTCCATCATGAAGGGAAACTATGTGTGCTTCTTAGTGGAAGTTGAAGAAGGGAGCGTCCTGGTTAGGTTTTTGGTCAATTTGACACAAGCGCAATTGAGAAAAATGTTCCACTGACTTGCCTAAAGGCCAAGCTGACAGTGGCATTTTCTTGATAAATGACTGATGCAGGAAGGCCCAGCTCATTGTGGGTGGTGCCATTCACAGACAGAATTGTATAAGAAAGCAGAATGGGCAAGCCATGGAGAGCAAGGCAGAGAAAGCGGTACTCCTCCATGGTCTCTGCTTCGATGTCTGCCTATAGATCCCTGCCTTTAGTTCATGCTCTAACTTCCCTTCACAGGGGTCTAAATGGAGATGTGTGTGCCACTCAAGCTAGTTTTGGTCATGCGTGGTGTTTCATCACAGCAGCAGAAAGCAAATTATAAACAGAGAGGGAAATCCCTGAGGGTGGCATGACCCACAGTGGGTTGGGATCTCCCAGTGACCTTCACTCACTAGCTATGGCATTGTCCCTTCAGAGAACCTGCTTCTCTAAACCAGTGCCAACTCTGGGTCCTTCGTTTATTTAAGAAACTTCAATCTCTCCCCTAGCCTTCATCCATGGATGCCCCACCAAGTTTGCCTTTCTGGTTCTCTCTCTCTCTCTCTCTCTCTCTCTCTCTCTCTCTCTCTCTCTCTCTCTCTCTCTGTGTGTGTGTGTGTGTGTGTGTGTATGTATGTGTTTGTGTATATATGTTTGGGGGGGTTATGTGTGTGTATGTGTTTGCATGTGTCTCTGTGAAGGGAGTTCTGTGTGTATATTTTGGGTGTTTATGTGTGTGTGTGTGTATGGGTGTGCTTATGTACATGTTTGTGTTTATGCCTGTGTGTTTGTGTGGGTGAGACTTCTCTGTGTGTGTGTGTGTGTCTACATGTATTTCTGTGTATGTGTTTCTGTGTATGGTTGTGTGGATATGTGTGTATGTGTGTGTGTGTATGTTTGGGCATGTGTGGTCACAATGACTGACCATCACAATGAAGACTACAACTGACCACCAGAGTGTCCAGTAAAGTGATCAGTATGACTGAACTCATTAATGACCACCAAAGTGGCCCTACAACAGAACATCACAGTGGACACTAAAACTGACCTCCACGGAGACCTCTATGACCAACAATTACAGTGAACACTACAATTATCACCACAGCGACCATGACAGTGAAGACAATGGCTGACCATCACAGTGAACACAGTTGACCACCCAGATGACCAGGACAGTGACAACCATGGCTGACCACATTGATTACCACACAGCGATCACTATAACTGACCATCTGAGTGGGCAGTATGATTGATCAGCATAGTGACCATGACTGATCATAACAGTGAATGGGATTGACTATGAAAGTTACCACCACAGTGACCGCTATAGCTGACCACCACAATGAACAATTTAACAGTGGTTGTCATGGCTAGCTGTACTGCCCACTGTGATGGCCAGTCATGGTGGTCACTGATACTATCAACTGTAGTAACTGCTAGTCACTTGTGTTCACTGTGATTGCTGATGATAGTGATCAGCGTGGTAGTCACTGATGTGGTCAGCCTTAGTGATCACTCTATGGTCACTCTGGGGGGGGGCACTTGTATCTTTCTTTCACTTTGAGCATTAGAATGGTCACTGTGGTTATTAATGTGGTCAGAAATAGTTTTCACTGCCATGGTGTGTGTGTGTGTGTGTGTGTGTGTGTGTGTGTGTGTGTGTGTGTGTTACTTAGAGTTTCTATTGCTGTAATAAAATACTATGACCAAAAAGCACGTTGGGAAGGAAAGGGTTAATTTGGGTTATGCTTCCTTATCACTGTTCATCATCAAAGGTAATCAAGACAGGAACTCAAAGAGGGCAGGAACCTGGCAGTTAGGAGCTGATACAGAGACCATGGAGGGGAGCTGCTTACTGACTTGCTCTCCATGGCTTGCTCAGCTTGCTTTCTTATAGAACTCAGGACCACCTTCCGAGGGATGACACCACCCACAGTGGGCTGAGCCCTCCCCCATCAATCACTAATTAAGAAAATGCCCTACAAGTTGGCCTACAGCTGGATTTTAAGGAGACATTTTCTTAGTTAAGATTCCCTCCTCTCACATGACGTTAGCTTGTTTAAGTTTACATAAAACTACCTAGCACAATTTGTGTGTTTCTGTGTTTGTGTGTGTGTGTGTGTTCTTGTGCATTTGTGTATATGTATTCATGGAGAAAGAGAGAGAGTGTGTATGTGTGTGTGTCTGTGTGTGTCTGTGTCTCTGGATGAGAATCCCAAGCTTGACAGTAGTCAGGGTCAGTGGGAATCCAAGGCCCATCCCTGGGCCTCTCCACCTTCCATTAGAACAAAGAAAGTCCTGGTGCCTTCACTGCCCCAGGTCATGTTAGGATGAAGTGAGATAAATGTAGAAACAGTCCTTTGGACTATTATTCATGTCTGATTTCGCCGCCTCTGTGGAGCCCCAGCTTGAGTTTGGGCCTATGCAATGCCAAAACAACCAGTCAAATCCATCAAAAAGTCACTCAATTGAGTGGGAAAAATGCAGAGAGCACTGTTTTATATCACCAAAAAATAAAGCCAAAGGCAAATTGCTGGTGTTTTTGAGAACATGCAATGGGTTGTTTCAGGCACTGTTTTGAATTTCCCTAGGGCTTTCACCTTCTATGAACCAGAAAAAAACGATAGCAATGAAAAAAATCAAAGCCTTCAGTTGTTTGCCAGAAGCAAGTACCACCTCAAGACACCAGGTTGAAGAGCAAGAATGGAAGACAGAAACTCTTAAAGGATGGCCAGTGACCTCCACTTGATGTTCACAGCTTGTTCAGGCCAGGTCCATTTGTCCAGCTAAGAAGCAAGCTTGGGAGGCCCCCATGTGACTTAGAGGGAAACTAAATCAGCTAATGCCTGTAGGCGCCATGCCCCCACCACTAGGGGCAGCATCTATAAGATGGGGCCATGATTAGAGGAGGTGGTATCTGGGAAGAAAGGTTCTGAGAACATACTGTCTCAGAGAGGGTTGCTTTAAAATTGCAGTTAAACGCAGTTAAATTTTCTCCATATGAACAGCCCCAATTTTGCTGGAATTAAAAATGGGTCTTTTTTTTTTAAGAGGTAGGTTTTATTTATGCAGACCTCCCTCACACACCATTCTCAGGATGAATCTGGCTCTGAAATGCACCTTAGGAAAACACATATGGGACATAACCTGGTCCTTTGCTGGAAGAGATGGTAGTTGGGGAAGGGGAGCAGGAAGAGAAGGGTTGAGAACAGCAACTCAGCCATACTGAGGGTCATGAGTACCGAGAGTGAAGGGTGAGCTGGAGCTGCCCTGGTAGACGGGAAGGTATTGAGATAGTCTTTGAAAAGAGATCGTGGTAAACACCAAAGCATCTCTATCCAAACATTAATCCTCATGACAAGTATCATTAAGGTGATTGAGCCTGGAAGGGTGAGTGTGTAGGGACTGGATCTACTCCTATGTGCCCACAAGACCACCCTATCATCCGTCAAGCCTCTCAGACCTTCTGTTCTTTTCCCTCGTCAGGCTGCTGGAGCATGTGTATAACTGATAGCAATGGTGTGTACATGCCCCAGCACCTTCACCTCATGGGAAGGAAACTGGGTTGTGTACTCTCTGCCAAATCCCAAGTCCTCCATGGGGCTTAGCTGCAGTCTCCATAAATAACTCTTGGAAATACGTTTGGTGACTGCCTCCCTTCCTTGTCTCTCTTTCCTGTTCTTTTATTAAGAGTTGGAAATTGATTTTTTATTTATGAAAATATAGTCATTTGAGTCAATAGGAGTTTAAACAGGGCATTCAGTATATATAGTTTATAGCCTTAGCAAAGTATCAAACCAAAGATAAGAACTAAAGAACCAACATATTATAAAAACCTCAAACCAAAACAAAGAAAACCAAAACTTCAATGCAAGCATACCCAAACCCTAAAACCAAGCAAAGAAATTTACATTAAAAAAATATGTTTTCTTTGTGAAGATTTAGTGACACTGCCCTACATCCTGTGGCAGTAAAGATTATGATAACCTTTTCAAGACAAATGTAGCCATGCCACTTTGGGGCTTTGTAGGTTAACCCCTAACCAAGAACGATCCTATAAGATGTTGGCCACTATAGTATTTTTTAGGCCATGTGTCTGTGTGACTCTTTCCTGTTCTTAAGCTATGCAGTCACACACAAATAAACCACTTGTATTTAAACTTTTATTTCAAGATCTACTTAGAAAATGCAAATTGGAGAAATGCACATTATCTCTTTGAGATTCATTTCTTATGGTTTGCTATATTTGGTCCTCTAAGAGCCTAAGAAAATATAAATTATTTCCATTTTTCAAATGATAAAATCAAGACACCAAAAGTTGAATGGCTGAAGACTAGATTACTATTAAAGGGTCCATCTGGAGTTGCTGAGTCCTAGTGGGTGCTTTGCCTTGGCTCATTCCCTCCCTAGATAAACCCCACTCTAAGGTAGTACTGAGTTCCCACTGGCAACATTCCTAAAGAAGCTAATACATGTCTAAGACTCTGTATGTAAGACTATATATTCCTGTTACCTTTACATTTGAACAACCTAATGTTGGGTCATAAGCATGGAACGCTGCTACTAATTCTCCAGTAACTGGGGAACTTGTCTATGAAGATACAGAGAAGCTTTGCCACTGAAAAACATAAATAATAAAGTGTCTTAGGTGGAGCGAACACCATGGCCAAAGAAAGTTGAGGAAGAAAAGGCTTAGTTTACTCACAGTTCCACATAATGGCTCATTATCAAAAGCAATGAGAACAGAAACACACAGGGCAGGAACCTGGAGCTGATGCAGAGCCCATGGAGGGATGCTGCTTACTGGCTTGCTCCTCATGCCTTGCTTATCTTGCTTTCTTATAGAACCCAGGAGCACCTTCCTAGAGGTGGCATCACCCACAATGGGCTGAGCCCTCCCCCATCAATCACTAGTTAAGAAAATTCCCTACAAGCTGGCCTACAGCTGGATCTAATCGAGTCATTTTCTTAATTGAGGTTCCCTCCTCTCAGGTGACTTTAGCTTGCTCCAAGTGGACATAAACTAGCCAGCGCGGGAAGACAGACTTTTTTAAGAACTAAGTTAATGGGCTTTATAGATCTCCAAAGAAGTACAGAATCTGTATGTGCAACACTTCCACATTTGATCAGGAGCTCTGTTTTGGAGACTCTGAATGGGTGTCTGTCTTTTACATTCTCCCAAACCAATGATGTGTGCTTGTCTGCTTCAAGATGCTGAGCGGCACTGACCCCACTTTCCTAAGCAGGAGGGAGCCAAGCCAACACAACTCTTGCTCTTTCAGAGATGTCACTATGTACCCCAGACCGGCCTTGACCCTGAAAGCCTTGTCTCAGTCTTCCAAGTGCCAGGATCACAGGCTGATTTCTTTCCTTGCACCCAACTGTGAAAGCTTCACCAAGGTGCTGAATTATCCACAGTTGTTTTATTGCAACATTCCGCCCCTCTTGTGTCCTTGCTTCTGACTCTTTCTTGTGATGAAGTGTCCTCTCTTCAGGAGTCCTCACTCTCCACTGTACCCTGCTACATGGTATCTAGGAAACACCCTTATCTTTTTCCTCTATTCATATTTTTTCTGTAATTCATGTAAGTCTTTTTTAACACTCCCAACATGTATCTAACTCTGCTATTCAGTTTGTGTTTGAATAAATCATAATGTATATGCAAAATGAAGGTTCAAGAGGGAAAAACGCAAACAAAAAAAATAATAATTCAAGCAGTTGTGTTTAGCAGCCCTACCCCTGAGCCGTTTCTCACCACAGAGTGAGCAGTATCACCAATTTCTCAGGCCCTTTCTACAAGTTCAGTGTGCACAGTGTCTACACTAGCCCAACAACACACAAACACACACACACAATCTATTTACATGAATGTCCTGGATAGTTTTATGTCACCTTGACACAAGCTAGAGTCATAAGAAATGAGGGAACCTCAACTAAGAAAATGCTCCCCATAAGATCCCACTGTAGGTCTACATCCAGCCTGGCTTGGTCCTGGAAACCTGCCTGAGGTGACATTGGAATGAAGAAGCAGGAGATGTTGAAGAAGTGACAGGCACGTATACAGAAAATCTGGGATCCGGTGGGCTGTGCTTGCTCTGATGGAGGACACCAGGCAACCTGGAAACTCGGAATTATTATGTACAGCACAAGGAGGTGACTTAGCTTTGGCTTGAGGTCTTCGTAGGAGAGCAGTCTCAACTTGTAGTCATCCTGGAGGGACAGACTGTGGTTGCTTAGATTTTTTTTTTTCTACACACTTTCAAAAATCTACACATGGACCAGAAAAATCTTTGCCAGTTCTCTGAGCCTGGCCCAGAAAAGGTTTTGTTATTCTTGTGAGTGTAAGGCCCTGGGGTCCTTGCTATGGCTGTGCCCTTGTCTACAGTATACATTCACTCCAGATTTTATCCACTCTCCTACAGCTGCAGCTGCCATGGGGGATTTACTGATGTGTAAGGCCATAGATTCAATCCCCAGCACCACAAAAAAAAAGTAATTAAACTAAAAATAACAGAATGAGTTGACATTAGCCAAGCCACAGAGTACAGGCAGAGCTCTGAAGATTCTCTCACAAAACAATAATGAGGAAATTGGCCAAGAAAATGGCAACTTTTTCAGGACTCTGAAATTTAACCAGAGCTTATATTAATCATATAGCATTTGTTCAAAAACAGGAGTGAAGTTCATCAAGAACACTGAGTTCTGCGGCACCCCCTCCACCTGCCCTCTCCAGGACTCTCCAGTCTTTGTGTCCACTATCTGTAGCAGTGGTTCTCAATCTGTAGGTCTTGGCTCCTTTAGGAGTCAAACAACCTTTCACAGGGGTCACCTAAGACCACAGGAAAACACAAATATTTACGTTATGATTCATAATAGTGGCAATGGGACAACTATGAAGTAGCAACAGGATAATTTCATGGTTGGGTGTCATCACAACATGAGGAACTGTATTAAAGGGTTGCAGCATTAAGAAGGTTGGAAATCACTGGTCTAAAAGAACTGCCTCCCCCCCCAAAAAGAAAAGGAACACCCCCCCCAAAAGAAAAGGAACAAGGCTGAGCATACCTAATGTTCAGGCCTAAGGAACTCCAGTTCTTGGTCCTGTCTGGTGTCTCCAGAGAAGATCCTTCAGCAGCTCAACATGGGAAATATTAAAAACAACTGAAGAGCCGAAGCACTCTCCAGTCCCAGCCCCTCCCCACCAGCACCTCCCCCATGCGCTTGATAGATTCTCCTTAGCCTCCTGCCTCAGTGATATTTCTCTCATTTTAACCCAGACAAGCATCCTCACTCCCCCCTCAGGAATCCAACCTGGATGTCAAAGTGTCTCCTAACACCTCCTCTTGTATCTGAAACCTGCTGCATCCCAGATACCCGACTCCCAATGACTAAACAGCACCACTACCACCTGGCCAGTTATGCAACTCAGAAACATGTGATTCATCTGTGACACCTGAATCCCCCTCCACATCAAACTCATCAGGAGCCTCCTAGATTGCCTCCAAAATACCTTTCAGCCTGTGCACTTGTCAAAGCTGCTACCGGCTCCTGCCTAGATATGTGCAAAGCTCTGTCCGATCATCCCATCACATCTGGAACAAAGCCCAGACTCTTGTGTTACATTAAGGTTTTCTTGCCCCATCTGACCAGAGGTTCAGACCCATAGACCTGCAGTCTCAGGCACCTAGTCACTCACCGCTGCTTAGGTCCTCCAAAATGATTCAGATGCTTGTATTAACTTCATGCTGTTTGGCCTATGGCTCAGGCACATCGCTAGCTAGCTCTTACATCTTAACCCAACCCATTCTCATTAATCTGTCCTACCATGTGGCCCATGGCTCACCTGTGTTCCTTACATGTTTCTTCTTTGGGCGTCTGGCTTGATCTGTCTCAACTCTGCCTTTCTTTTTCTACCTATTCTGACTCCCCACCCACTTCTTCTACGGTGCTCACCAAGAGTCAAAACAGCTCCTTTATTTAAAGAATGATACTCACAGCATACAGAAAGACATTCCCACATCACTCTTGACCATGGTTTTGGTCATCCTCCGGCAGCCACGTGAGCTCTGGCCTCACCACCTTTGCTTTTCTTGACTCCTTGTCCACACTCTCTACCGATGAACTTCAAGAAATTGCTTCCACGTTACCTTGACCTGTTGGGTTTTTCTTCTGACTCATCATTATCTAAATCATCCTGTTTATTTATTCACTCAGCTGTTCGGAAACACTGGAGCCTTCTGAGCTGCGTTCACTCCCTTGTTGCCTACAACAATGAAACAAGGCCTACATGGATCAGAATCTAAGGGACACCTGCTTGGATTCCCAGGTTCTTGTGTCCCATAACAAAGATTTGGACCAGAGATACAGGGACCATAGTAAAGATCAAGATAATATATTAAAGGGCTCTCTTCTGAGGGCAGACATAGCCAGCTTGCTGCAGCTTGGAGGCCCTGGGCCAGAAGACTGGTGGCCTTCTCTGAGTCACTTACGTAGTGACTTCCTTCTTCCGTGTTTGTAGATGAGGACTTTCTCCAGCTGTTCTGTCACTTATGGTCCCTGGTGGGGGGAAGATCCAGTTTTTTTTATTATTATTACTTGTTTCTTTCCTATATTAATCTTTATTCCTCTCCTTATTTGGCCCTACTACATTGTCACATCCTTACACAGATGAGAAGAGTGTGACACTGCAGGTGTGTGTGTGTGTGCAAGTATGTGTGTATGTGCTTGTATGTAGAGGGCAAGAAATCAATATTGGCAGTCTTCCTCAGAGATGCCCACTTTATTTTTGAGAGGCTGTGCTGGGTAGATGGCTAGCGAGCCTCATCTATCTCTATCTCCCTAATGCTGGAATTACAAGGATGCACCATCATGCTGGCTTTTTGCCTGAGTTCTGGGGCTCAAACCCAGTGCACAGCAAGCCCCTTACAAACTGAGCTACCTCCCTTACCTTTACAGGAATCATTTTTATAAAAACAAAAGTAATTACCTTCTTAGAAAACAAAAATATTTAAAGCATAGATATCTAATTTAAACCTCTATCTTTCTCAGCTTTGAGCTTAAATATCATGATCGTATCATAGTCTCACCAAACTTTTCTCGTGGCCTCTTGCTATCACTGGAATCCAACAGGCACATTTCTGCATGACTCTGACCCCTTTCCAGCTGCACCTCAAGCTCTCCATCCACCCTTGTGCTCCCCGCTGTCAGCCTTCATCTGCTACCAGGAACGTCAGGACAGTCCCATACCCTTTGCTTCTGCCTAATGCCTGTCAACTCTTTGTACACATTTTCTCAGACTCTCACTCAATTGACATGCCACTGTTGCAAGAAGATGCTCCCTCATTACTTCACCTGACTTGCCCAGTGGCCTCCCGATGCTGCCACGGTGCCTGTTCCTCACTGCAGTAGATTTGCCTCGCTCTGGTTCTAGCCATCCATCTCCATACAAGAAGATCCATAAAAATCAAGGCTGCTCCGTACTCAGCCTTCAATCCCCGCTGATCTCGACACCCAAGACGTGGTTTACACCTATATTATTGTTTGTAGCATGCAGAGAGGAAGAAACAGAAGGTTATGCCAACTCCCCAAAGAGTAAACCAATAATTCAGTCATCCACTGATGCTTGGTTGGCCCAGAGGTACATCCTCTTTACTCATTCGCCTAACTATGCATCTCAAGAACCTGCTTCCACACTGCATGAGCCCATTATGGATTTTTTTTTCATCTCATTTATCAATCATATCTATTTGTTTCTAGTATCTTTCCATAAAAGAGGTAACTCCTCTTTTTCGTTCACCTCCTCCCTTATCCAGAGGAGATAGATGGGCAGTGACTAGAAATTAAGGCCTAAAGTTACTCCAACAGCCAACCTTCCGTAGAAAAGAAAATACACTAAACAGCACAATGAAAGGAACAAAGGCCTTGTCATCCTGCCACCTTCTCACACCTCTAGCTCCCTGGGAGATCCATGGCGCTGTAACATCTTGTTTCTTAATACAATGCCGGAAGGCAGTTCCGGCCTGTCAGAGGATGTAAAACTCGAAGCATCTTCCTGTGCAGGTAAGGATGACGCTTTTGTCACACAACAGGGAGCCTGCAGGGTGTAATTTCACACTGGAGCCCAGTCATCAAAGCCACACTGCATCCTCTCTATACCTTAGAATAGGCCTGAATGTACTCCAACAAGGGGCCAGGTAAAGCTAGAGGGAGACTCCATACCAAGGGGGATTTTGAAAAGTAGGAAGATTGTGACCTTAAATCGGAGCCGGTTGGGAGTGTGGCTGATTGAGCCAAGTCAATATGAGTCAGCCCTCCACCACAAGTCACATTCAGAAAGAGGTTTCCGGACATTCCCCCTTGCCCTGCTCTTGCCACTCACCTGCCTGTGGCACAAACTTTTATCTAAGCACAGCCTAAACCTCATTCTACCATGACCTGAACTCTCAATCGCAGTCACATGTGGTCTTACCCTTGAATGTCTTCTTACTTCCTAGTGTAGAGTGGGAACTTTCTAGAGTGGGACATTAATCTCTCATCATGAGACCACATAGAACAATAGGGGAAGTTTAGGGCCATGGGAAAAGTGAAGAATCATTCCCCCTCACCTTCTTGGAGAGGACTTACATTTCCTGCTGAATCCAGGGTTTCTTCTTTCATCATTATTATCATTAATTAATTGTACAAAATAGTGAGCTTCATGATGGCATTTCATTCATGCATATATACATGTTATTGTAGTTTGAATGTAATTGGTCCCCATAGACTCATACTGAGTGGTACTATTAGGAAGTGGAGCATTTTTAGAGTAGGTATGCTCTTGTTGGAGGGAGGGTCACTGTGGAGGCAGACTTTGGCATCTCATTTATACCCAAGCTTCATTCCATATGATACTCAGACCACTTCCTGTTGCCTACAAGATGTAAAACTCTCAGCACTGCCTGCCTGCTGCCATGTCCCACCCTGATGACAACGGACTGAACCCCTGAACTGTAAGCAAGCCACTCCAATTAAATGTTTTATGTATTATCTTGGTTGTCTTTTTTTTAACTTTACTCTGTTGTAGCAGTTATACATAACACATCAATCTATCTAGTGTTGTTCTTATGAATGTGTTTTAGGACTGACCATTTGGTATTGGGTAACTAATTAGAGGCCCATCCCTGGGGAAGACTGATCTTCCCTCTCAGCAGTCACTGATTGCCTGGAGTTCTTCACTGAGGGATGGGGCCTTGTGAGATTTCTTCCCCCACCCACACTGGCATGTCAACCGGAGTTGTCACAGTGCAGGGTTTATTTAGGCAACCATATTGCTGGCATTTCATGTCTGCCACTATATAGAGGGCACATTCCCTCAAGAGACATCCTGATCCTCTCTGGATCTTGCAATCTTTTCATTTCCCGAGCCCTGGGTGGAAGAGCTGTGTTGCAGTTGTAACAACTGAGTCTGGACACCAGTTTTACCAGCTTTCTGTAATGGTCTCCATCTTCTTCAAAAAGAAGATTCTTTGACGTGGGGCTGAGAGGGAAAAGGAGCTACACGTCCCTGTGAATATGAATAAATACAACACACAGTTAGAAAGTATACTGTTCTAGTAAGTGTTCTCTTGTGGTTACATAGCCCGGGTGGATACGGGTAGTTGGCTGGATTTCCAGTGTCAAGCATGAATTCCCTCCTGTTGAGCAGGCCTTAAGTCCAATTAGACAGCTGTTGGTTGACTCCACTATCGCACTCTTGGGGGCGTCTTGCCTTGCCGGTCTTTGGGGTTCATGGGCGTTACATCTGGGTAGGACTACTGAATTGTTTTCCCCCCTTGGCAGTTTGCATAGCACCTTCCAGACTATGAAAATTATTCTTCATGGAGGAGGCTTCCAGGTCAGTTACATGGCAATTCTTTTAAGTACTGGAACAAAGCGTGTGCTGTGTTTATCAATAGGGCTTTACCTTAAAATTCTGGGAGGCAGCCAAGGCACCAACAACTGCTTGGCAGACCTTTGTATCCCCCTGACTAATGAGGATTCTCATGCCTGGGATTGGGGTTTTGTCAAGTAGTCTATGGCTTTTGGAGGGAGGATTATCACCTCTACTGGTGTAATTTCATTGAAACTGTATGTATGCATGTACGCACACATGAAGGCAAATAGACACACATGCACATATAATGTAAATTTACGTAAAAACAAGATCATTTGTTTCCCCATAGTTTTTCAAGCATCTTCCTATTTTCCAGTTAAATCCTCCCACCACCATTTTTCCCACTCCCTTCACCTGTGACCTGCTACCCCCCACCCCCCTGCGCCTTTCCTTCCCTCCTCCCACAACCACCATCAGCCTTGTTTGCATTCCTGGGTTAGGCGGTTACGGCTACTCTGGCTTATATACTCAACTTACATATTCAGGGAGAGAAACCACAAATAACAGAGAGTATGCAGTATTTATTTTTCTGAGGCTGGGTTACCTCACTCAATATAATATTTTCCAGTTTCAACACTTTGCCTGTAAATTTCATGTTTTCTTTTTTGTTACAGCTGAATAGTATACCATGGTGTACCTGTTCCACGTTTTCGTTATCCACTCTTCAGCTGGAAGATGTCTAGCTTGTCTCCATTCCCTACATACTGAATAGAGCAGCAACCAATGTGGCTGAGCAAGTATTTATAAAGTAGGATGCTGAGTCCTTTAGGCATATACTAGGCAGTGATACAGCTGTGTCGTGTGGGACTTTCTACATTTTTGAGAATTCTCCACTCTGATTTCCAAGGTGGCTGCACCAGTTCACAATCCCACCAACAATAAGTGAAGGTCTCGTTTCCTAACATACTCACCAGAATTTATTTTGAGCTCTTCATCTTAGCCAATTCAACTGGAGGAAGATGAAATTTCAAAGCAATTTAATTTACATTTCCCCAGTTGCTAAGGATGTTGAACACTTTTTGTGATATTTCTTAGCTATCTTCACTTCTTATGACAACTCTCTGCTCAGATCCACAGACCAGTCGTTAATTAGGTCATTTGTGTTCTTAGCTCTGCTTCTTGACTTCTGGCCATTGTCTGTCATAGGTACAGCTGGCAAAGATTCTCCCCCACTGCCCTGTGGGCTTCCACCCCACACAACTGATTGTTTCTTTTGCTGTGGAGAAGTTTTTTAGCTTTTTGAGTGTGGGACTTCTCAATTTTCGGCTTTAATTCCTGGGCAAACAGTGTCCTGTTAAGATCTATATCTTACAGGGTAGGTACTGCCTATGTATTCAAGTAATAATGCTTTCACAGAAGGGGTCTAGAAGCGTTCTTTCTGGTTCTGTTTATTTCTAAATTATTTAAGAAGTATTGGCTGGTGTCCTTTGAAAATCTGGCATGACTGTGCTCTGGAGCTGTCTGGGCCTTGGAAATTCCAGTCAGAAGAGGTTATTATTATCATTGTTATTGTTTCAATCTTACTCATTAGGGATCTACTTCACTTGTTAATCTCTTCTCGGTTACTTCTGAGTTTTGTACAAATCTAAAACTGTGTCCATTTCTTTTAGGTTTTCTAATAGAAAGGTTTTAATAGTGCACAAGTTTTAAAAGTGTTCTGTTTCAATATTCTGAATTTATTTGGTATCTATTGTAATATTTCTATGTTAATCTAATACTGATAACTTGGGTCATCTCTTTTGGTTAAGTGAGCCAACGTTCTGTTGACCCTGTTTATTTTTTTCCAAGTACCAGTTCTTAGATTCATTGATTTTTTTTGTATTGTTTTCTTTGATTTTATTTTATTAATTTCTGCTCTGGTTTTTGTTATTTCCTTCAACTTATTGGGTTTGGTTTGTTCTTGTTTTTTCCAAATTCTTGAATTGTACCAATAAGTCATTAATTTGTGCTTTGTAATTTTTTAACTTTCTTTTTATTTATTCTTTGTGTCTTTTACATCTTGCATCCCCATCCTGTTCATCTCTGCATCCTTAGCATCTGCCCTTCCCCATCCCGTTCATCTCAGCATCCTTAGCATCTGCCCTTCCCCATCCCGTTCAGTTCATCTCTGCATCCTTAGCATCTGCCCTTCCCCGTCCCGTTCATCTCTGCATCCTTAGCATCTGCCCTTCCCCGTCCCATTCATCTCTGCACCCTTAGCATCTGCCCTTCCCCGTCCCATTCATCTCTGCACCCTTAGCATCTGCCCTTCCCCATCCCGTTCATCTCTGCACCCTTAGCATCTGCCCTTGTACTTTCCCCACCAAAATAAAATAAAATAAAATTTAACAGAAGAAAAAAAAGGGGAAAAAGAAAAATCTTATCTCCGAAGCTGTAGCGTAACACAGCAGTCACACAGTAAACTTTTGTCTATATATCTTTATTTTTAAGTGTCACTGCAAAGAGTCATTGGTCTGGTTGGAGGCCTCTGGTTTCTGCTGCACTATCGATGCTGGGCCCTCCCTGGGATCCTCTTGGATATCCTGTTGTTGCGCTGTGTCATGGAGATCCTGCAGCTTTAGGTCTGAAGGAATGGCCCCTTCATGTGCTCCAGCAGATCAGAGACAGGGTGATCTTAAGGTGGGCCAACTCTTAACCCTGGTTCTGGGCCTGGGTAGTCGCAGGGTTAGTCAGTCTGCAGCTGTCTCCGGTCCTCACCACTAGGGTGAGCTCTCCAGCCCTGCCTGAGCTAGTTCACCCTTTACAGCTATGAACAATTTGCCAGGTTAGGGCTGATTCTCCTGTGTCCGTGCCCTCAGGGTCAGCTCACTCACATCTACACCACCAGGGCCAGCTCTTCTTTATTGCTGGGACCACTCTCCCAAGTGCTCCAGCTAGAGAAAGGCAAGGCAGCTCTCCTGCTCTTATGACCTCAAGGCCAACTTTTCCACTGCCACAGGCAACAAGGGGATGGGAAAGAGGTAAGGGGAAGGCATCTTTCCATCTCTTCCACAACCATATGGCAGATGACAGGCAGGACCAGATCGCCCACACTCACGTTCTCAGGGCCAGTTGGTAGGGTCAGCTTTACAATGCTGCCCAGGATATGCCTGCTGCAGCTAGTGGGGGCAAGGGTCAGCTCATTTGCCTGCTAGGGGTGGCTGGAGTTAGGGAGATCAGCTCTACTGTGCTTCCAGGCAAGGTACAGGGCCCGTTCTCCTGAGTGCTGCAGCCAGTTAGAGGGTTGGGTCAGCGCCTGCCCCTTTACCCCGCAGACAGTAAAAGGTGAGTGGGAGGATGGCATCTTTCCCTTACCAACACCACCTCATGGCAGATGAGGGAGGCGGGACCCACTCACCCATTCCCATGCCCCCTTGATCAGGGTCAGCTCTATTGTGCTGCCCAGGTGAGGTGTAGGACCCGCTTTCCTGAGTGCTGCAGGTGTTGAGGGCCAGGACCAATTCTCCCTAGAGTTGCAGCCAGAGGGGGGCAGGGCCAACTCTGTACAGCCCTTTCCTCTCTGCCTTTGGTGGCATCAGGAACCGTGGACATCAACAGAGACCATGGTTGCAACAGGGTCATGAACCCAGTCATAGGCTTTGGCAGCAGCCCAGGTCCAGATATCACCATGGCCCTGGGGAGCAATCAAGCCACCCACCTCAACCTCTCTCTCGCTGTCTCTCTCTCTCTCTCTCTCTCTCTCTCTCTCTCTCTCTCTCTCTCTCTCTCTCTCTCTCTCTCTCTCTCTCTCTCTCTCTCTCTCTCTCTCTCTCTCCATCATGCATTTTCTCACCATAATAGTGTCCCACTGCTTGGCGCTACAAGGCCCTGGGCAGGCTCGTGTTTCATCCTCGATGCCCCGGGTGGAGTGCCCAGGGCCTGTGTGTGTCTCCTTGTCCCACTCAGTCTGTAATGGTGCTTTACAGAGGCATCATGCTTTGTAATTTTTATGTAGACACTTCGAGTTCCACATTTTCTTCTTGGGACTGCTTTTAGTGTATCCCAGAGGCTTTCTTGTATTGTCATCATTAAATTTCAGAATTTTTAAATTTCTTTCTTGGTTTCTTTGACCCATTCATCATTCAGTAATGTGTTGCCTAATTGTGATGAGTTTGTATAATTACTAGAGATTTGTCTGCTGTTTGATTTTAAGCGTTATTACATATACGTAAAAATTATTTCAATATTTCTGTATTTGTTAAAATTTGTTTAACACATATGTTTGAATTGTAATGTCTTCTTGACTAATTTTCTCTTTATCAGAAGGAAATGTCCTTTATCTTTCCTGATTAGTTTAGGTTTGAAGTCTATTTTGTCAAATATTAAGATAGTGACACCTATTTGCTTCCTGGTCCCATTCAATTGGTGTTCCTTTTTCTTAGTTAGATTTTGTATTGCTGTGACAAAACATGGTTACCAAAAGCAACTTGCTGTGAAAAGGGTTTGTTTAGCTTACAGCTCTCAGGTCCCACTCCATCACTGAGGGAAGTCAGCACAGAAACTCAGGAAAGAAACCTGAAGCTAGGACGGAAGCATAGGCCATGGCCAGGTGCTCCTCTCTGGCTTGCTCCCCATGGCTTGCTCGGTTGGCTTTCTTATATAACTCAGAACATCTGCTCAGGAATGAAGCCTCCCACTTATACTGGGCCCTCCCACATCAATCATTAATCAAGAAAACAGCCCTACAGTCTCACTTTCATGGAGGCATTTTCTAAACTGAAAGTCCCTCTTTCAAAATGACTCTACCTGTGTCAAGTTGACATAAAACTAACCAGGACAACCTTTTCCATCCTTTTATTTAAGTTGATGTCATTTTTTGAAGATAAGATGAGTTTCCTGTAGATAGCAAAAAGATCACAAAGCTCTACCTGCCTCTGCTCTAGAATGCTGGAATTAAAGGTGTGTGCCACCACCGCCAAACTAGATTTTGTTCCTTAGTAATTTGACTAATCCATGTCTTAAGATGAGAGAGTTGAGAACATTAATAAAGTTATTCTTGAAAGCTGTGAGTTCATTTCGGTCTTTTCATCAGTTTGTTTTATATTTTGTTTGTTTTTGGGTTGATCGTTTTGCTTGGTTGGTTGGTTAGTTGGTTGGTTGGTTGTTTGGTTTGTGAGTTGTTTGGTTTGTTAGTTGTTTGGTTGGTTAGTTGGTTGGTTAGTTGGTTGGTTAGTTGGTTTGTTAGTTGTTTGGTTGGTTAGTTGGTTGGTTGTTTGGTTGGTTAGTTGGTTGTTTGGTTGGTTGGTTAGTTGGTTGGTTGGTTGGCTGGTTGGTTGGTTAATTGTTTGTTTGGTGGGTTGGTTTGGTTTTATTTGTTTTCTGGGTCCTATTTTATGTTTCAGTAACTCTAGCTCTTTTTTTCTCTCTATAGTTTCTTGACTATGCTTATTCCTTTCTTCGGTCCAAAGTATTGCTTCTGGTATTCTCTATGGGGCTGGTTTGGTGGATATGAAATGAATTATTTTAGTATTTTAGTCTATTTACATCATGGAAAGTTTTCCTTTCTCCTTAATTATGGCAAGTAGGTTTTCTGGGTATAATAGTCTGGATTTACTTCCTTGATCTCTTAAAACTTTAGTACACTGCTCCTGTTTATTCTATTTATTTTAAAATTTCCATTAGGATATCAGCTGTTATCCTGGTGGGGTTTACTTTATATATGATTTGTGCCTTACCTCTTGCAGTTTTCAATCCCATCTCTTTGTTTTGCATATTTGGTGTTTTAGGTGTGATATGCCATAGGTAGCTTCCTTTCTGGGACCTGTCTGCTTGGTGGTCTGTATGCCTCTTATATATTCTTCTCTTAATTTGAGATTTTTCTTCTATGATCTTGTTGAAGATCTGTTCTATGCACCTTACCTTGGATTCTTTCCTTTGATCTATGCCTATAATTCAAATATTTGGTTTTGTAATGATGTCCCACGGTTCCTGCATGTGTGTGTGTGTGTGTGAGAGAGAGAGAGAGAGACAGACAGACAGACAGACAGACAGAGAGACAGAGAGAGACAGACAGACAGAGTTGTTCATATTTGCTTGTGTGATCTAATTCTTCTATTTTATCTTAAAGTCCTGGTGTTCTATTCTTCTATGTGGTCCATTCTACTTATAAAATTTCTCTTGATGTTTCCAACTAAGTTATTGAATTTTTCAGTTCCATCCTCATTTTAGATCTTTTCAGTATTTATGTCTCTCTACTGAGTTCATGTCGCGCGCAACCTCGCCAGCAAGGACGACTCGACACCAGGCTCTTCTTTCAGCAGTTTATTCAGGAACCTTGAACAGAGCTTCTGCTGCTGGGGAAAACCCGCTCCCAGCTAAATACCTTCTGGACTGCCAATCACGGGGCTCCACGTGGGCCATGCCAATAGATCCAGGTGTGCGGAAGCAAGCCACGAGCTTAGCCTTTGCCAAATAAGGAATTGTTTACCCCAGAGAGCGCTCACCATCAGGAAGGTGGAAGGTGGAAGCCAGTGCCATTTTTAAGGTGCGGCCACACAGCTCTCTACAAGTTCAGGTTTCAAATCCTGGACTTTCTTATTTCATTCAACTCTATTTCTAAGTTTTTTGAACATCACTTGGACATTTATTACTATTCTCATTAAGTTCTTATTTATAAATGTTCTCATTGAGCTGTTTGTTTGTGCTTTTAAATGTAATTGGATTTTTTTTTTAATACTCCTTGCTCTTTGGAGGCCTGCCACCAAGCTCCCAAATAAATACAGAGACTTATTCTTATTTATGAGTGCCCAGTCTTAGCGTGGCTTGTTTTTGGTCACCTTTTCTTAACTTAAAAAAAGAAAAAAGGTAAAAACCTTTCTCTATGCTATATTCTTTACTTTTTACTCTGTAGCTGGCTCTGTGGCTGTGTGGCTGTGTGGCTGTGTGGCTGAGTGGATGAGTGGCTGGGTGGCTGTGTGGCTGGGTGGCTGTGTGGCTGTGTGGCTGAGGGCCTGGGTGACTGGGTGGCTGGGTGGCTGAGTGACTATGTGGCTGTGTAGCTGTGTGGCTGGGTGGCTGTGTGGCTGTGTGGCTGGCCCTTGGCATCCTCCTCTCCTCCTTTTCCTACTCCTCCTCCCTTATTATTCTATTTATTCTCTGTACCTGCCAATCCTACCTGGTTTTTTTTTTTTTTTCTTTTCTGCTTGGCTATTGGCAATTCAGCTCTTTATTAAACCAATCAAATATATTAGACAGGCAAAGTATGACAGCTTTACAGAATTAAATAAATGCAACAATACTATAGGATGATCTTTTTGTACATTGTGAATATTTGTCACTGTGATTGGTTTAATAAACAATACTAGGTAAAATAAGGTTAGGTGGAAAAATTAAGAGAGAGGATGAAGAAGAGCAGAGTGAGAGGGATTTGAGCTAGCTGCCCAAGAGGACAGGTAAAGCCATGAAACACGTGGCAATGCATGGATTAATAGAAATTAATTTAAATATAAGAGCTAGTTAGCAATAAGCCTGAGCTACTGGCCAAGCATTTTGTAATTAGTATAAGTGTTTGGGTGATTATTTGGGGCTGAGCAGTCAGAACAAAGAATAGCTCCACTTCTGTTTACATTTGGCACCCAACTTGGGGTGTGGATCTACCTAAAACCTGAAGAAGCTTAAAAAAGGTTCTAAGCACAAAGTAATGAGCCACACTAGGCTTCTTAGTCTCTCATTGGCTATAGTACAGAGAGGCAGTTCTCAGCTTCTGCCTTTAGACTTTAACTGTGAGAACTATCTCACTGCATGGTAGAGTTGAGGTTTTGCTCATGTAGACAGAAAAGGTTTCAGATACACAGTAAAGGCAGATCCAGTCCAAAACAAACAAACAAAAAAAAACCCTTTAAGCAGGTTAAAGTGTGTTTTAAAATATATAGAGAGAGAAAAGAGTATATACAATCTTAGATTAAAATATAGATTTAGAATGATAAAGTCTTTAAACTGGAGAATAAAGAAATATAAAAAATATGCCACATAAAGATGAAAATACAGAGTTTGGATTATGTATATTATTGTGTTGTATTTAAAAGTTTTGATTGCTATAATATATTTGATTATAAAAGCTGCTACATTAAACTAACATATATTTTAAAAAATATTTTGACTCGAAAATTTAATTGAAAAAGATATGTCACTTTGGGGGAGTGGTTATATTTTTGTTTCCACAAGAAATGAAAGACCATGAATTCATTCTTGGTTATGAAAAATCAGATTTAATCAAGGAAGAGCCCCTGAAAATCCCAACTAAAGACATGTGACATATATTTCACCTGCTCAAACAGAAAGCAGAAAATTATCTTTGGCTGGCTTATGTACAATATACATTTTTATATTTGTATTAATACAGATATATATGTTACTTTTTAAAGTTTATGTACTTTCAGAACAAGGGGACCAGATACCAATAGAAACAATGGCCTAGATGATCCAGCATCCAAAACAGCTTCAAGGCTGTTAAGATGATCCAGCCTCACAAAATACTCTAGCCAAGACTTAACAATTATCCTGATTTTCTCAGGGTCCCTCAAAGCTTACCAGTACTTACTAATCAGTAGAAAGTAGTCTAGAAAATATGCCCACATTCCAGAAATATTTGTTAAAAAATGAATTTTACTTAAGGGGAATGGGATACAAATTGTTATTGGTCATAGTCAATCTATTTCTAAAAGAAGAAAGGAATGTATAATATAAAAATGATAGGAAAAAAGGATAGATTATTGAATCTACTTTGATCCAAAAAACAACTGTTAATAGCAAAATATTTTTACATCGGTATGGATGTTAGTTTATTGATCCAAATTTAAAGTTAATTTTGTTATACCAGATGCATATTTGTACCTTTGTTTAAGGTATTGTGTTTATGCAAATCAATTAAAATGTAAGATACAAATAAGAAATACAGATTAATACAGTCTCCCTCTCTCAGAAGCCATTAATTGTTCTTCATATAGTGATGGGACTTTGAAATATTTCCCCAATCCATGTTGGTTTGTTAACCAGTGTTGTCATTATGCAGATCTTATTTAAGTGGACATATTGTGGGATTCCACAGGTGCAGCATCCCCATCATACATAAAAGACACAATCTTGAGGCAGATAGTGGCACTTAAAATCTCTTTGTTCCTCTTTCATGATGCTGCCTGAGCCTTTTGTGTATAATTCTGTTGTAGACATATCAACCAATTAGAGCTGAAAACCTCACAGTTAGTCCTTCTCGTATTTGACCAGTTATGGTTTTCTGTGATGGTTTCTGTCTGATGCAAAGTTTATTTTGTGCAAAATGAGAACTACTCTTATCTAAATACTTATAGAGATAAGTATTTAGAATTCAGTCAGAAATTCTACTGGTTTAGAAAAGTAGAATACTAGGGTCCATGACCTCACCAGCCACAGGTACTTGACTAGGTTTACAGTACAAAGTATCAATTCCCTTCTGTTGAGCAGGTCTTAAGTAAAAATTTTAGATGATAAAATACCATTTGGAAAACAGCATGACATGTTCTCCAGATGTTAAACAAACACCACTTATGATTTAACCATTCTGGTCCCAGATAATTACCCAATGAAAAGATACATGTGAGAACATATGTTCATACTTATGTACAAATGCTTTGTAATAACCAAAAGATAACAATGTGTAAACATATTGTGCCAGTAGCCAGTGGCTGTGTCAGAGCAACAACAGGTGGCAATTGAAGTTCAGATGTCAGCCCACCAAAAGAAAAACTCTGATGGGTATGTCTTGCTCAAGTAAGGCTTGCAAGAATACAGGCTTCAGAATGTATTTTGCTTCTGTTGTATCAAAAAGATGATTCCCTTAAGCTGTATAATTTTGTTGAATAAAAATAATTACTGAGATATGTTTCAGAGCTGTATCTATTGGTTCCACACGAGGCCTGTGAGTCACACTTAGGAAGCTGCTTTAAATCGCAGCTCACGTTTATGATTTAAGGTAACATTTGAATCCAGGAGCCAGCCTGGCTAAAATTATTTTAATCTTTATGTTGAGATACATGGTCACAGTTTCTTATACATAATTAAGTGGTATTACCTTCAAAAGAACTTTAGGTTAGACCAGGTGCCTTGTTAATAGTATTTTTAGATAAACATTTCTAATCTTTTGTTTACAAGGACACACAGCTGCACTGTCTAGGTTGTAAATACAAATACAGACCAATTATTGTTAGATGCCTAATGATTACGTCCTTGAACCCATTTCCTGACCTCACTTCATGAAAATATATTCTGACTAGTCAAGACTACAGAAAATAATTTGACTTTGCAGCTCCTAATGATGGTTTCAAGTGTTCTTGGATAATCAGAAGTTACAGACAATCATTACCTTCATAATGTGATCTTTTTATGACTCTTATACTGCCTGAAACAGTTGGTTGAGATATATGTGTGGTAATATATTTAATAAAATGAGTCCGGGATATCAGGAGAGCCAACCACAGAGCCAAGCCATGAAGGTCAAGGAGCGGTGACCACCTTTAATCCTAGCTTTATGAATGTGAAAAAAGTTAAGAGAGCTGGGCAGAGGAAGGGAAAGGAAGTTTTTCAGCTTTCCCAGACACTTGATGGGGTGAGGAAAAAGTTGGATCAGAGGATTTTGTAGAGAAAGGATTGAGAATTTGGTGACTGAGGAGTGGCTGTGGTTTGTTTCTCTGTCTCTCTGATAGTCTATCTTTATCCCAATAACTGGCTCCAGGTTTGCATTATACACCAAATAGAATTCATGCAATATATATGAACTGTAAAAAGACATAGTAAGATAGAGCAATATAGTAGTACAATATGAGGGAATAAAGAAAAGTAACTGTACTCAGAAGTTTCTCTGTCCCATCTGACTGGCCCTGCATCCATCTGGTCCCAAATAATCACATAACAGCTTATATTAACTATAAGCTGTTTGACCTATACTTCAGACTTATTACTTGCTAACGCTTACTTTTAAACTAACCCAGGATTATTATCCATGCTTAGCCACGTGGCTTACTACCTTTTCTCAGAGCAGCATACTCATCTTCCTTTCTCTGCTCAAATTGCTCACTTTAAATTAGTAACTTAATTGTGTGAGAATTATTTTTTCAATAAACTGTTTTTTGGAAGAAAAAATTCATTCTGCTATAATGATTATCGCCGAGCCATTCTGCTGGGGCAAAGTGGGGGACCTCCATGACCTTGCCTACTTTCCATAGATGGCTTCTTAAACCTTCCAAAATGTGTCCAACCTTCTGCAACATGGTTTTGTCATCACTTGTTAGTTCACATTCAAGAGCCATGTGGTTGAATTACAAAAAAGAATCACACAAAAATATCACGTTTAAAATAATTTCATGGTTTTATGTTGAGTCTCATTCATTTACTATCTTTAGCTGCATCTGGGCCATAAGTCATGTATGGGCAACTGTAACCCACAAGATTCTAAGGTATCCATATCCTTATAGTGTTATATAAATCTGGCTTTTGAGAAGCCTTGAAGTAGAGTTGGAGGACTCAGCTTAATTCATACATCATTAGCAGGTAATGAACTGAGCTGATGCTCTGAAGATCCCAGCCCCTTCCTGTAGTTTCTTACAGATTTTATAGTCTAAGCAACAGTGTTGAACTCTCCAACCATCTGAGGGTGCTCTCTGGATCTCATGCCCACCAACAGGAAGTGTCTACTGTAGTCTGAGCATGTTTGCCAGCATGGACACTACTGGGAGCCCTTAGGATGTTCTTGCTTTAGGAAACAGTATTTTAATGTCTAACTGGATAGCTGTGTAAACCATTTCTTAAGGTAGATTTACTTTTCCCAAGATAAAGGGAGAGGTATTCAACCTAAACTAAAAGAAGCCCAAAGAACAGAATTCAGTAAGATTCTACTCACTCTGACTGTGATTAGCCCTACAGCTCTCGGGATGAAACTATTAAGGTGTAGAAAATGAAGTTATCTACTCTCACAGCAGCAGGAAGACTATGTTAGATACATATAATACTGAATGTTTAGCACATACTTTTCTTTCCCTCTACTATTACACAGAAAAGGTAGCACACTGACCTAGTTGTGCATCTCTCCCACAGAATCCCTGGCTCTTGGATCTTCCCAACAGCAGAAAGTCACAGCCACAGAACAGTCTAGTGTTTACATTTCTTGAATCCCATATAGAAGCTTCTAGGTCTTAGAAAACAATACATTGCCCTCCTCAGCTTCTCTTCTCTTCTGACTCTCAGATGACTAAGCAATCATGTTCGTCCTTGGCCAACCTTTCCCAGTTCCTTCAACAGTTATTGCAGATTTTCATTACTATTTTCAAATCTCCCAACCCCATCACCTCCCTCAGGCATTGTGCTCCAGGTTTCCTCCACCCAGAATCCACGGACACCGTCTCCCTCTCTGTTCATTTGCATCTACAATGACCACTATCTTTATAAAAAAAAAACAGCTGTCTCTACCCACAAAAAAAAAAAAAAAAAAAGATCATCACATGGGGCTTGTTGACTATTGACAATGCCTCAGAGAAGAAGGAGACAGGAAGAGATATTAAACCCTCAGCTGAATGTCTAATCACTCCCCTCCCAGCCAGTTGTATACAATTATGCCCTAAAACATGTGGTCTGCGTGGCTTGGGCAGGGGCTAGAATATACAAGCTGGAGAAGACTGGGGTAAGAGGACTCCATCTGCACAGCTGTAGGGAAATCCATCACCCACACTGGGTCCAGACCTAGTGTGGCTTCTTTAAGATCACTCACATGTCTGTTAGTAGTCCATAAAGCCTAATAAACTCATCAATACCCCAAGGCAGATTTTGGTGAAATGGAATTTTGGTTGTACTGGAACCTTATGTGTAGGGAATAGACATTGCTTAGTGTCCCTCCCCCTTCCCCAGGGAGAAAATTCTCACAATCCTGTGACTTACTGAGAACCTGGCTCCATTCACTGGCATGCTGCTCCTGAATTTCCAGCTTCTATCTCCTGATGCTTTCTTTCCTCAGGCTTGTAACACTCTACTGATGTGGAATAGACTATTCGTTTAACTATGTAAGACATGTTGCATTTGTTTGTGCTCCATTTTTTGACTATGTAAAGATGTGTTGCTGTTTTACCTTGCCTGCCTAAGGCACCTGATTGGTCTAATAAAAAGCTGAATGGTCA
The DNA here is from genome assembly GCA_033318265.1 of Phyllotis vaccarum. Taxonomy (NCBI): domain Eukaryota; kingdom Metazoa; phylum Chordata; class Mammalia; order Rodentia; family Cricetidae; genus Phyllotis; species Phyllotis vaccarum. The sequence continues at coordinate 159,459,725 of JARWLC010000001.1, read as the reverse complement.
ATAGACAGGGCTTGCAGGCAGAGTGAAAAGGAAGCTAGCCATTCAGTTAGCTGGGACCCAACCATCCAGACACAGAGGAAGCAGGAAAGCAGGATGGACAGTATTTAGATATGGTAAATGAGCCTTGGGGCAGTACATAAATAACAGAAATAAGTTAATTTAAGTTTTATGTTTTTTAAGCTATCTGGAAACAAACCTAAGCTAAGGCTCCTAATTCATAATTAATAATAAGTCTCTATTTTATGATTTGGGGCTGGCGGTCCAAGAAAATCTGCCACATTTGGTGCCCAACATGGGACATTCTGAGAGAGCTGGGGTGGGGGAGAAGAAAGAAGAAAAGAAAAAATATGACATAGCTTCCTAGTAGCTCAGTGCTTGTATCATACAGAGGTGCATCTCTGCTATACAGAGAGCACTTGAGAAGCCAGCATGCAAAGTAAAAACAACAAGCTAAGTAAAAATTCCTACCACAATGTGGACACCAGCTTCCTAGAGCTGGAGTGGTTAAACAGAGCTCGCATTTAACCAAAGCTCTTGACCAAGCCTGAAGAACATAAAGCTTGGCTCTCACAGACCCAAGCAGGGTGGAGCCAGCCACCAACACAAAGCCATGCAATGAGTTTAGGGTTTATAAAACACAAATTCTAGTTGGTATTAATGAAAACTCAGGGCCAGACTTTGGGGAAAAGCTGAAATATCAGAGAGAGGAAACAGACCACAGTCAATTCTTACCCAGGCAACTTCTCAGGGTAAAAGATATCTTCCAGAGTCCTCTGCCTGGCTCATAGTTTCTATGGAATTTCATACCCTCTGCTTACGATCCTGAAATATCTTCTTCACCCAGTTGTTTCACTTCCAGGTTCAACTCTGCATCATAATCCTAGAGTTAGGATTAAAAGTGTAAGTTACTAATGCTTGTTAGTTAGGCCTTGAACTCACAGAAAGATCTCTGTCTCTGGGGTTATAGGATTAAAGGCGTAGGTCACCATTTGGTCTTTCCTGTGCTGGGATTAAAGGTGTGAGTTACCACTCTCTGACCCTCAAGGCTTGACTGTGGATGGATCGCTCTGATATTCCAAACTGGTTTTATTAAATATAAAATATATCACCACAGGTTTGATTCACACAATACTACAGGTGCACAGTAAAGTAGGTCCAAAACAAAACCAAAACAAAACCTCTAAACAGGCTACAGTATATTTAAAAATGTATGTAGGTACTTAAAAAAAATTTAAAAAAGGGTATAGGCAGACAGAGAAAAAAATAGTTTAAAAATAATGAAATATTTAAAGATAGAGTTAAAAGATAGATTTAAAAGGGAAAAGCCACATAAAGATGGGAAATACACAGGGAGTCTGGATCCTGTATGGTGCTGTGTTGACTTTGAGTTTTTTGAATGTTGAACAAATGATGAAAGATATTGGATTATAAAAAGGGACTGTTGAATTAAACCAGCCTAGATACTTTAGGAATGTCTTGACTTTAAAATGTAATTTAGAAAATGTGTTGGAGAAGTAGCTTTGCTATTTTTATTTCCAAGGAAAATGAAAGGCTATGGATTCCTTCAAGATTAGTAGAGATCCAGGGAGAGCTCCTAAAAGTCTTGGCCATAGATATAAAGAAATAAACCAGGGAAAACTACAAGACAGATGATATATATGTTGACCTCTCTGTATGGGAACAGTTCTGAGACTGAACAACAAATATTACAACTAGTTTTCCCATGACTTGACCATTGTCTCAATTCTCTCAGGGTCCTCTGAAGATGGCATCACCTCTAGACACCAGAACACAATGCCCACATTCCCAAGAGGTGGGATGATTTTTGGTCATTTAGTGGACTATAGATGTTTGCCATTATTTAGGGGGAATACAGAAATATAGGATAAAAAGATAACTATTGACCTCAAATACTTTATGTTGGTATAGATTTTGGAGTATTAAGTTAAATTTTAAATTTGATACAAAATTAAAATTATTTTGTTATACTGTTATGTTTTTACTCTTGTTTGAGGTATTGTGCAGCTCATTTTAAAAATGTAATGTATAACTAAGAAATTCAGGTTAGTAGTTAGTTATCTATAGTAATCAAACTTGTGGCATATTAGGTATGTTTTTAAGATTAAACAGATATATTTCAGGTAGGTGATTTACAAATGTTTCAGAAACCTATTAAATATAGCACTTAAGATGTATAGTAACTTAAAGCTTTTCATGACAAAAAGAGGCATCTACTTCTGGCATCACCAATTTACTTCATAAAAGAATGATGGGCATCGAAGAACATCCATCGGAGTTTGTTTTCTACCTACAAAGCTATCCATTTAGCCAAGAAACTATCCTCAGCTCAGCTACTGCAGGGCACAAAGGAAAGACTTCACCAAGCTTCGCCAAGACAAGGAAGGATGGTCCTTCAAAATTCCTGCTTCACAAAAAAGTCTTCCAGATATTCTAGGCCTGTAAGCTGAAGATAGATGCCCCAACATTGCAGAGGAACTCCAGGTAACCAGATGTCTCTGTCATTTCTATAGTTTTAGAAGTGACTTGCACTGTACTTCCTATTCACTCAGGTAATATTATATCCTTCTGGGAGCTTTGATGGAGTTGAAGGCAGTTATAGCTTTAGTTTCCTCAGTTATAATAAAAGGTAAATTGGGTATAACACTTTAGACTTACTTTTACTTAGAATAAATAATAGAGTGTTCTCTTTGAATTTGCCAAATATAAATGAACTGGATATTGTGAATTTAATTCTTACTTGATAATTGTTCTTACTGTACATAGTTTTACTATGTTAAAGTTAAAACTTTTCATTTTTATTTAGGCAAAGGGAGGAAATATTGTGGAATAGAATATTTTTTTTAACAATGTAAAAATGTGTTGCATTTATTTATGCTGTATTTGTTGAATTATGTAAAGATGTGTTGCTATTTTACCTGGTTAGTCTAATAAAAAAAAACTGAATAGCTAGTAGCTAGGCAGAGGAGGGATGGGTGGGGCTGGTAGGCAGAAATAAAGGGGGAGCCAGCCAACCAACCAGGGTCCAACCAGGACCCAGCCAGCCATCTGGGACCCAACCAGCCTGACACAGAGGAAGCAGGAAAGCAGGGTAGGCAGTATGCAGATGAGGTAAACAAGCCTCAGGCAGCACATAGATTATTAGAAATGGGTTAATTTAAGTTATTTTTAAAGGTACCTAGTAATAAGCCCAAACTAAGGCTGAACATTTATAATTAATAATAAGTCTCCATGTCATGATTTAGGAGCTGATGATCCAAGAAAGCCTGCTGTACTCAACTGTAGTCAAGCTAGAAAAGGTCCACTGTCACCCCACAGTTGCCTCAAGCTGCTTTTCTTTCCCTTTCATCCCCAACAAATCCCATTCTCTATTTTCTCACTCCCAAGCCATTCTCAACCTCCTGCAACATGGTAAAGATGGTATGCGACATTTTCAGCTTCTGATATTACAGATGAAGGAACACTTGATGCACGTGTGTTGGGAAGCAAGACTGCCTTTCTAGATCACAGGCTCTGAACATATTAAGTGTTAACATGTGCTTTGCAGAGAATAACTTCCCCAACTGCCAGCATCAAGAAGCCTCCAATCAGTATGGCCTGCTTCACCTCATACCAGTCATTTCTCACTATATAGCAAAGCTACTATAAAAATCTCAATGGTATGTAATGAGGAATGTTTATTCCTTGCTCAGGTATCTACTGGTTAGTCAATATAGTTTCACTCCAGGTATCTCAGTCTGGTGCCTAGGGCGGAGATGCAATGGCCATCTCGAACGTGCCATTTGGTACGGTGACTTTCTCATGCTGTTTCTCAGGCAAAAGCGTAAGAGCACAAATCTAGCCACATAAGCACATTTCAGCCCTCTGTTTTCATCACTCTCCTAACACCCCACAAGCAAAAACAATGACAAGAGGCAAAGGCATTTACTACTTTTGCCAAAGGACCAGTGAAATTTGGTGACTAATAATTCAGTCTTCACGGGCATGCAGACAAATCTCTCCCCCACCACAGCTGCTTAGATAACATGCTGCCATGTCTTTGAAGCAGACACGCAGTTTGCCACATAGAATCCAGCCTATGGAATGTATCTGGCACCCCTCATGAAGACGGAGTGAGCCCGTTAACTGAGCTTCTTGGCTTCTTCCAATGCTGTGTGCTATCAGTATACCCAGACAGACCAACCTACAAAGAGGTGGGGCCTCCCCCCCCCCCCCCCCCGAGGAATGGCTCCCTAGAGAAGGCTCATGGCTCCACTCTATGAGCAAGTCATTCCCAGGTTAGAATAAGGGACATGAAGCATTCCCTACTCTAACTCCCTATGGGCACCTCTCCAAAGTTCCTGCTGGAGAATAGCGTCTTCCCTGTAACAGAGAGATCAGGATCCAGCTTGCACAAGTCCCTCTTAGGCATCTCTTGCAGAAGGCCTGACCCCACAAGACAGAGACATGCAGTTACTCTCGGTGACACTCAGGAGCCTAGCCCTTCCCTCTTCCCGTCATTCATTCACTTGTTGGCTTGTGCTTTCATCAATGGATTCAAGTGACTTTTACAAAGCACCTTCAAGAGCATTTAAAGATAAATGGGTCAGAACCACTTAGATAAGACCCAAAGCCCACTCTGGATTATGATAGGGCAAGTAAACCATTAAATTGTGTGCCTTGCTCTACAGGTAAGTAAAGATAACAGAAACACAAGAGGGTGGGGTCTAAATGGGATTTGCAAACTCCCAATCCCACCATTGGACAAGAGTCATCATTTTTCAATGATTCAATGAAACATCAAAGCAATTACTCAACTGATAGACAGAGAAAGGAGGCAGGAAGCATTCACACAGAGAACACTGAAGGAGGGCCAGCCAGCATCTCCCTTTTTCTTTTTCCTGGAGGAGTTTGGATTATTTTTTGTTCCCTTTGTTCTTCCTTTTCTCCAAGGAATAATTACTAAGGGAAGTCCTCTTCCTCCACTGACTTCTCCAGAGACTAAATCTTGGCTCAGGGAAAAGCGGAAATGGAAAATGGTTTCAGGCCATCTCATTCCTAAACTGGAGTGTTCATGTCCCAGCTGATGCTATTTCATCCTCCATAATTAGGAATGGAGTTGTCCTGGCCCGCCTGCCTCCCACTTGATTCTCATCACTTCCCCTAAATGGATTGTCCAGTTGCATTTGTGTTGGGAAATCTCCATTAGCATCTGCTGCTCCTTCTAGGAGGAAGAGGACTTGTCAGGGTAGCAAATTTCATCCCTGGAACTTCCCCTCACCACAGAAATTTATCATGAGGTGAGGTGCATGCTCCTTCGCTCTTCCAACCTCCAAAGTGTGCATCAGGGAAAGGACGAAACAATTAAGAGGACCTAAAGGGTGTGTCAGTCAAGGTTATGGGTCCGACCAGGTTAGAATCAAGTCATTGGTAGAGCCAGGGATGGAGATCAATTTGAAAAACAGAATGAAGATATACATTCTTCACAGGAACCCAGTCCCCAAAAGTGACAGCTTTAGCAAGTAACCTTAGTGACACACAAACATTTGCATCCTTTCCAAATCCATGCTCGGCTCCCCACAGCTATCCCGGGGGTGGGGGTTGGGGGACAATGGAAAGGGACTGTCTTTGAAGATTGTACTGAAAGTCTTCAGGACTCAGATATTAAACCCAGAGAGAACTTGTGTTTGTGATAAAGGCAAACTCCTTCTAAATCTCCTGGGATCACTCTCTGTTACTAGCATGAAAGCTCCATGATAGCTGGCCTTTGACTCTTACATTAGTCAGGGTTCTCTACAGGAACAGAACTGAGTGTGTTCATATGCATGTGCATGTGTGCATGTGATGTTCTCTAAAAGAGCAGGAGAGAGAGAGAGCATATGCATGTGCATGCGTGCATGTGTATGTTCTCTAAAGGAACAGGAGAGAGAGAGAGGGCATATGTATGTGCATGTGTATGATCTCTAAAGGAATGAGAAAGAGAGAAAGAGAGAGAGAGCGGTCATATCCGTGTGTGTGTGTGTGTGTGTGTGTGTGTGTGTGTGTGTGTGTGTGTGTGTGTTTATTAGATTGGCTTAAACGATGTGGTCCAGCTAGTCCAGCAATGATTGTCTAGAGAGGCAAGAATCCAGTAGTTACATTCTCCACAAGGCTAGATAGCTCAGCAGTCCCAATCCTAAAACTTAGAGGATTCCTAGGTATTCTATCTTTGTGGAAATCCCAAAGAAATTGGCTCTAAAATTGGTGAAGAACTGGCACAGCAACGGATGGATGGATTTGCTGCTGAAGGAGAGAGCAAGCAGGCAAAAAGCAAAGTTTCCATTTTCCTTGTGCTTTCATCTGGGCTGTCACCAGAAGGTACCACCCACATCCCGGATAGGTCTTTCAGATAATCCGACAAGAAAATCCATCACAGGGGTGAATGTACAGAGGCTTGTGTTTTAGTTAATTCCAGATGCAGTTGAGTTGACAACTGAGATTAGCCATGACAAATCTGTTCTTCATTGTATCCCATCCCCAAAATAGATCTTAACATTACTGCTGCTTAGTTAACTTGTCTTGAATGAACGAACGAATGAATGAATAATGCCCAGAGCTGTTAACATTTCAGTGAAAGTTTGACCAGATGGTGCCAAGAGAGATGTAATTGGCAATGGCCAATTATTAAGAAAAATCAGCATTGTTTAGCAAATCACATTCAACCAAGCTAGCATAGCTTGTGGTTTGACTGGAGAAAGACGGACATGTAGAAAGACAGAAACATGTTTGTGGCATTGCAGACACTTAGTCTTCTATCTTAAAGAAGGCATCACTCTGCTGGATAACAAAGCAGGTTCTCTAGGGATCACAGAGCCAGCACTTTGTCCACAATGCTCCTGAAGATTAGAGTACTTTAAGAGCCAGTGGGGTAGCTTGCAAAAAAGACTCAGAGGGTCAGACTTAGAATTTTGCTCCTAATCCAGCCAACATTCATCCATAATAAACATATTAAGCTAGTCTTCTGGAAAGGCTTGCCTTGAAACCAGAATTGCATAGCTTCATTCTGCTATAGTTCAACTTCATTTGCCCTCTGCTCTAAAGAAGGCTAACGGTCCAGAGAATTGCTGAAGATAATACAGTAAGAAAACACCCATATTTGCTTCCCAGGTAGAAGTTCCTATCAAAATTACTCCCCTAGGAAGCCTGTGTATAGATGTCACACTTGGCTTGCCAAGGGCTCAGCTCTAATGGGTAGAGTTTAATGAATGGTTGGCAGGATGGGAGAAAAGAAAAGTTCATGTCACACCACAATTGAGGCTACCATTGTTCCCACCCACTCCTATTCCACCATCAGCAACAAGGAACAAACAAGGTGTTACATGTGGCACTTTCAGAAAATACTCCAGCATTTCTATGACCTCACTTCCACAAAGCAAGTCAATGATGAAAAATGAAAGTTTTCTAAAGATTTGTGCCTGCTTTAGTGTATACACACCAGGTATGTCTGCATGAGTTTATGTGTTCCATGTGTGTACAGCTGCCTGAGGCAACCAGAGACATCAGATTCCCTGGAAGTAGAGTTATCGGTGATCATGTGCCACTTGGTGTGGGTGCTGGGAACTGAATCTGGGTTCTCTAAAAGAGCAGAACTCATTCTGGGCACTAGAGGTGACAGGGAGGCGACACTACGAAGCCACTCTTGGGTGAAGGCTAAGAATGGCTTCAGTCATTGCAGGGAAATAAGAGCCTGTGTTGGTTTGAAAGAAAAACGGTCCCCATAGGAATTGGCACTATTAGGAGGTATGCCTTTGTTGGAGTAGGTGTGGCCCTGTTGGAGGTAGTGTGTCACTGTAGGAACGGCCTTGCAGTCTCCTATGCTCAAGCTACTCCCAGGGTGGCACACAGTTACTTCTGCTGCCCATGGGTTGAGATGTAGAACTGTCAGCTCCTTCCTTTATATAAGTTGCTGTGATCCTGGCGTCTCTTCACAGCAATAGAACCCTAGGGCAGAGCCTGCTCCTTGTCTGGTAAGCCATGAAGAGCTTCAGCCTTCATCTGCAAAAATAATTCCAGAGCTTTGGGGGAAGAACAAGAGGACAGGAGTCCTCAGCTTCCTGCACTGGCTTATCTGATGCTCAAATCTAGGAATAAACCTCAATGCCAACTCAACCAGGCCACTCATACCCACTCAATCTTTAATTGGATTACTCACGGGCACTTCAAATTGAGAGTTCTAAACTCACCATCCTCAACCCTAAAATCCTCAACTTGCTGGGTTTGGTTCCTTATTGACACAGAAACATCATCTGTGCAGCTCCTATGACTAGAAACATAAATGCTTCCCCCCTCCCCCAGCTTACTCCCGACTACAAATCCAACCAGCTCTCCAGATGGTTTGTGAATCTACCCCTTCTCTACATGATTTTTACCTGAGATCTGGCCCTGCATTCCTCATTCCAATGTTCATTTCCACAATAATGCTTCCTGCGGGTCTAAGGTGTTAGCCTCTGTGAACATGATCACGCCGCCCCTAGCACACTTGGTCCTGTGGCACTGGGCTCTGTTTCTTCTCTCTTGTTGAAGTGATGATAAGGGTGGGAGACTCTGGGTAGTTTGGGAGGTGACTCCAGGAAGCATGATGAGGTGTTTGGTTGGTTGGTTTATTTATATTTTAAGATTTATTTATGTCTATGAGTGCTCTGTCTTCCTGTAGTCTGTCTATACAAAAGGGGGGGGCATCAAATCCCATTATAGATGATCGTGAGCCACCATGTAGTTGCTGGAAATTGAACTGTGGAAGAACAACCTTTTTTTTTTTTTTTTTTTTTTTTAAAGATGGAGTTTCTCTGAGATTGCTTGGAATCGAACTCAGAACATGTGAAAGAGCAACCAGTGTATTTTAAAAGGCAGTACTTCTCTGAGATTGGGCCACATGGGCCCTGAGGTTTACCTGGGTTACAAGCAAATGTCAGAGGTTTTGTGCCTAAAATGGCTCTCACATGAAATTTGTGTTTTAATCTTGCACATGAATGGACACTGTCCAGAGGGGCTTGATCTCCAAAAATAACTAGCACATCCCCTCACCAAACCCCCTGGTCTTGGATGTCAGACTTCAGACACATCCCAGGTAGATTTCTCACTGTCCCCATCTAATAATCATCTTTTGAGACTTCCTGTAGGGAGCATTAAACATGTTTGGCCATGGATGTAACTCAGTGGTGCAAGGTCCTGATCTTCAGCCCTTCAAAAAAAACCACTCGTGCGTGAATGAGTATGTGTGTGCACGTGCACAGGTACCCGTCCCCACTTTCCCACACAATGATGTTATGTCTTTCTCTCCAGGTCCACTTAGTCAATGGGAGGCCCCTCCTCCCCTCCTCTCTCCTTCCAGTGTATCCCTGTTTCCTGGCAGGGCCACATCCCCTTTGTTCTCCATCATCAGATGTTACTCCACTATTCTTCACTTGTCTGAGAAATGCGGCACCTAAATGGGCAACCCTAACACAGGCTCTCCTAAATGAGTTTACACTTCACCCATGAGGTAAGGAACGGAAGCCCAAGGAAGTCCAATGGTCAATAAGGGCGGGTCCTGGAGAGTGGAGGGCAGACTGCTAGCTCCCTCCCTGTTAACCACCCTACCATAACCTTTCCCACCCTCTACCACTTGACCTTCTCTGCCCAGAGGGAGGTCTGCGTTCTTTGAGTAACAACGGGAAGATTTATTCCTACCTCTGATGCAGAGTGAAATAACAGGGCCAAAGTTGGTATTATTCAGAGTGTGGGCAAGATCCTGGGGCTATAGCCACACCATCTGGTCCAACGCCAGACACGCCCAACTTCAACCCAAGTACAAGCATCCTTCAAGGCTGTCTCAATGCCACCATCGCAGCATAGTGGGTGTTGAGACCCTGGGCTGCCCAGTCGCCCCAGAGAAAAGAGGTGAGACGTCAGACACAGCCAGGGAGGTCTAGTAACCCTGAACCCACAGATCCCAGGCTCTTGCTGCTCTCTGGCGGCAGGAATCGGGAGCCGGATCCCCGGGGATCGCATCTTGGATGCTCCGCTAGGGCAAGGGCAAGCAGAGAGTGACCGCCAGTCTAGAGAGAGAGAGAGAGAGGAAGGGAGGCAGCGAGATGCAGCTGGGGCAAAGAGTATTGGGGTCCCGGAGAGCCAAGGAAAGGACTACAAGGGGACGGCTAGGGTAGGGGGGAGGTTCCGGGCTCCGGCAGGGACCCGTGCAGCCGCTGGCCGCCGCGCAGAGCCCCTTCTCCAGCTTCAGCCCTCGCTCGGGCTGGCCGCCCCCTCCTCCCTCCCGGCCGCCCCTCCTCCGTCCCGCCCCCGCGCAGAGTCCCAAGCGCTGCAGAGGCCGCTGCCTGCACTGCCGCTCCTGGAGCCAGCGCTCGCCTGGACACACTTGGAGAAGGGCGCAGGGCGACCGCCCCGGCGCTTCCCTCCCTGCGACTCCGCGGCCGCCGCTAGACCCGTTCCTTCGCTCCACCGTTCCGGCTGGGACCTTCACGCTCCGTGGCCTCCCCTCCGCTCCCCCTGGGCCACCGCTCCCCTGCGGCCCCCTCCGCGAAGGGAACTTGGGCAGGACCGACGGGACCGGCGCGCCGGGCTGGCTCCGGCGCTGCGGCGATGCCCGCGGGCTTCCTCCCCGCCACTTGCTCGCCCTGTGCCGGGGCTCAGGCCCCGACGGCTGCGCCGTGAGATGACTTTCCGCGACCTCCTGAGCGTCACTTTCGAAGGACCCCGCTCGAACAGTAGCACTGGGGGCTCCGGCGCCGGCGGTGGGGCTGGCACGGCTGGACCCGAGGGCCCGGCGGTGGGCGGCGTGCCAGGGACCACTGGCGGCGGCGCTGTGGTGGGAACTGGCAGCGGTGAGGACAACCAGAGCTCCACGGGAGAGCCGGGGGCTGCGGCCGGCGGCGAGGTAAATGGCTCAGCGGCCGTCGGGGGGCTGGTGGTGAGTGCGCAGGGCGTGGGAGTGGGAGTCTTCCTAGCGGCTTTCATCCTCACCGCTGTGGCCGGCAACCTGCTCGTCATCCTCTCAGTGGCCTGCAACCGCCACCTGCAGACGGTCACCAATTATTTCATCGTGAACCTGGCAGTAGCTGACCTACTGTTGAGTGCGGCTGTGCTGCCCTTCTCCGCCACTATGGAGGTTCTCGGCTTCTGGGCCTTCGGTCGGACCTTCTGCGACGTATGGGCCGCGGTGGACGTGCTATGCTGTACCGCCTCCATCCTTAGCCTCTGCACTATCTCTGTGGACCGGTACGTGGGCGTGCGCCACTCACTCAAGTACCCAGCCATTATGACAGAGCGCAAGGCTGCTGCCATCCTGGCTCTGCTCTGGGCGGTGGCCCTGGTGGTGTCCGTGGGACCACTGCTGGGCTGGAAGGAGCCAGTGCCCCCGGATGAACGTTTTTGTGGCATCACCGAGGAAGTAGGCTATGCTGTCTTCTCTTCCGTGTGCTCCTTCTACCTACCCATGGCAGTGATTGTGGTCATGTACTGCCGCGTGTACGTGGTCGCGCGCAGCACAACGCGCAGCCTCGAGGCAGGCATCAAGCGGGAGCCTGGCAAGGCCTCGGAAGTGGTGCTGAGGATCCACTGTCGCGGTGCAGCCACTAGCGCCAAAGGAAGCCATGGGACACAGAGTAGCAAGGGCCACACCTTGCGCAGCTCACTCTCAGTAAGATTGCTCAAATTTTCCCGCGAGAAGAAAGCTGCCAAGACGCTGGCCATCGTCGTGGGTGTCTTTGTCCTGTGCTGGTTCCCCTTCTTCTTCGTCCTGCCGCTGGGTAAGTGATCCCTCACATTAGATCCTTCCTTCCTCTGGCAAGTCCCTCCCTGGAAGGCTTAGATGACCCAGAACCTGACTGCAAGTTTATGAACTTCCTGGTTGCTTACTGTGGTAGAGGGAGAGCAAGGGGCTCTTGTACTTCTGGGTTTCCTTTTAAGGTTTCCCATTCCTGTTCTTACTCTTCGTAGCCATTACAAACCTTGGCCTTCCTTTAGTTCCTTGGAAATCTGGGCAGACATCTCCCTGCCATTTGTGGCCAGCAGTGTATGTGACCCCCACCTATACCCATCTCTAGAAACAGATACAAAGTGAACAAGCCCACGTGCACTCATTCATTCACAGGCAGCAGACCCAGTCCAGTCACCTTGTATCTCAGCTGACACCAGAGGCCCTGCTTTCTCCAAGGCATTCATTCGGTGGCCTCATGTATCTGTGGGCTTTCCCTTCTGAAATCTCTTCTTGAAGGGGTTGAAAGAGGTGACCTGTGAGAGTGGGAAGGACAGGATGAGAAAACCATCAAGTGGACGGTTACTATTGTCTATAATCATTTACAGAGTGAACTGGGTCCCTAACAAGGGCCCTACAATCCTGAGGGAAGCACAGATGTTCTCAGGGGAATCCTCCCACCCCCTGAGCGGCTCCATGGGGCTGGACCAGCACAGACAGGAGAAAGGGGCAACATCTCTAAGGTTCTTCGCCCTGGTCACTGTGCTCATAGCTGCAATCTCTGCAGGTTCAAGCAGGGTCTCTTCAGTCTTTCCCCTGGCTACTTGCACTTGTGAGACTCAAGAGGGAAGAAGCAATGCCCCCCTCCCGCCGCCCTCCCGCCCCCCTCCCGCCCCCCTCCCGCCCCCCTCCCGCCCCCCTCCCGCCCCCCTCCCGCCCCCCTCCCGCCCCCCTCCCGCCCCCCTCCCGCCGCCCTGCAAGTCTCCCACACACAGAAGCCACAGTGACTTTTACATATGGTAATTCAGCTGTGCCACTCTCCCATAAGTTCCTTGGTGGTTTTATACTTCTTGGGAACAAATCTGTCCTCCATAGCCTATGGAGGGTAGCCTTCAGATTTATTGTTGTCCAAACCCAAACAGGTCACTTTTAGTATTTACAGTGGCATGAACTGCAGGGATTCCCAACAGATGCTGTTCCCATCTGAAAGGGGCTATTCAGGGAAGGGTTTCCTCCCTCTGCCCTGGCCCTCCCTCACTGGTCTGGTACCTTTCCTTTCAACTGTATCATCACTGAATCCACAGCACCAAGAACAGTGCCTGACATTCCATTTGAGGAGCAATATTGTTCTTTGTTGAGGGCACAGGCTTTGGTGTGAGGCAGCTTGACTTCAAATCTAGACTCTGCCTCTCACTAGCTATGCAGCCTTGGGCCTCGGTTTCCTCATCTTTAAGTGAAGACGGTGATGATGGTAATAATTCTGACCTTGACAAGTATTGTGAGAGCTGAAGAATTGCTGCACACGAATGTGACTGAGACGTGAATGTCATACACCGACACACAGACACACACACACAGACACATACACACACATCATCATCAGGGGAAGGAATAAAAACCCCACTTGAAAATCATCCAGGGTTGGGTTGGGGAATGTGAAAGCAAGAAAGTTGGAGGAGGGACAGATAGCCAGTAAGAAGATGTTGTGCCCCCAACACACACACCTTCTCCAAGGCCCAGCCCAGCCCTGCTCTGGCCTTGCCTTACAGAACCTGTTCAAAGACACCTCATTCTCCTACCTGTGTGTGTCCAGACCACACCAGTCCCCACAAGGAATACTCAGCACAGGTAGAAAACTGTCGCCTCCCTTTTTACATTTTCCTTTCCTTCTTTTAAACTTTTTTGTAACAGAATAATGCACAAATGAAGAGAGACTAATCTAATATAATAATATATAAGTAATATAATACTATATTATATATAATATATTAATAAGTACCCATGGGCCTATGCTTACCCACACTGAGCATATGCTGAGCTTGCAGTATCTGCTTTATATCTTTCCTCTTCCTGCTTGCACAGAATAGATCAGAGCTGAACTCAATGCCCGGCTCCTCCCCCAGCTCCCCAGAGGTGAGGCTGCCATTTATCACCCCCAGGTATTTGTTGACACTCGTACCATGAACTTCCACTTCATTTCAAAGCACAGCACTGTATCTTCAGAATTTGTATAAATGGCACCCACCATACATATCACTCTTAAGTCTGCGTGTCCTTGAGAGTCATGCAGTGGGGCCATTATTAGTGCATTCGAGACTACTGCATGGTGTGCTGATCAGTCCCCTGCTGAATTAGCTTTTTCTTACCTTTTTCACTGTTAAAAATCAGCACAGTCTAGGGCTATTTTTTTGAGGTCCAGACCACATCATCTTCCAGGCAATCCTCTCTAAATCTCCATGACCTCTGCCCCTTGTTGGCATATGCTGCTCTCTCTCTGTCCCTGTATCTCTGCTTCTCCTCCCACATGGTACAGGAGCCCTAGAGATGTCTATATCTGGCCCCAAGGAGGGGTTTCATGGATATATGAATATGCAAAGCTATCAAGCTGTGTGTTTTCAGATGTGCTCAGCAGCTCAGATTCCTAGCAGAGCTTAATCCTGAAGAGTTGGTAGCAGTGAAGACACAGGAGAGGTGCCAAGCAAAGAAACAGAATATTCCACTCTGCCCTGCATAGACCGGAGGGCAAAGAGGAGGGTGGGGGCTGCTGGGAGCCAAGAGGCCCTAACACTCCTCAGGCTTGTGAGGGAAGAGGTGCCCTAGAGTGAACATTCTCAGTTGCAACAATTTGTGGGGAATGAGGCCTTCAAGGGGCCTTAGCGTGGAGGTGGTAAGATTAAGTCTATAGGGGATTTTGGCACAGAGGTTGAGGATGGTTGTGCTTGTGGGAAGGTGAGGTGTAGCCTCCCAGGAAGCAGCAGGAGAATGGTGGATGTCAGAAGAGTCCCTGTTTAGAAAGAACCAGAGGAAGTCAGGAAAGGCAGCTGGGAGAGAAGTGGAACAGCCTAGGTACAGCTGCACAGGTGGAAAACCGTCAGGGTCACGGGACAGCTGTGTCTAGCACCAGACACGGAGGTACTGGGAAAGAGTGATGTGCTTCCACAAAGACCACGGTTATATAAATGAAAACAACTATATGGCCACTCTCTGGAAGCCACTAAGCAGCCCTCACTCACATCTCCCATGTTCTGTAGACACAGATGCAATGGAGATGTAGCTGGTGAACAGAAACAACGGCCCATGGGGTAGCAAGAGTGTTAAGGAAAAGTCTGGAATCCCAAAGGAAAACTGGCACCAAGGGCCATAGACTGCTACCAGTCAGCCCCAACATGCTGGCTGATCACAGTAGATGTAACCTGAGTACTGGGGAGGCTGAAGCAATCTATTCAGTGAGAGCCTGTCCCCCTAAAAAGAGCAATATGCTATTGAGCAAGCCAAATATACTACAAAGGAGTACTAACAACAGGTGTACTAGATTGTGAGGCCCCCTGAGGACAGAGGCGTGGTACCCAAAATCATAAAGGGCCCAGATAAGCTGTAGATCATCTCACTAATTCCCCCCCCCCATGGGGAATAAGCACAGGGCATATTTTCTGCAGAAGTAGGCAGAGGTTTCTTAAAACCTCAGACATTGCCCATCTGGTACTACAAACAGCTCCAGGCAGCACAGACAGCTGCTAGTGGACACTTGCAGCCCTTGCCCTGGTGAATGCCACAGGCTGGCCTACCTTCTTGCTGTTATCTGTTTTGTGCATGACAGCACACCTACAGGACAGACCTGAACCGGTTAGTGCTTCCTGTTCAGCCTTCGAGGCATTCCGGGTCAGACTGGAACAACACAGACATACCCTGTGGGGGCTATGAAGGAAAGAGCTCTTGACAACCCTGCCCAGGACAGACACATTTCCCCTGGATGCTATGAAAAACATCATGAGAAACTATAAATGTACCCTTTGGTGTGTATGGGCAAGGGCAGCAGTCAGAACCGCCACCTAGCACTTGTCTGAAAAATGTCAAGATGGAAGATGGCCAACATCGGGGTACCTGATGAAGAACTTCTGCCCTTGGACACATGGTTTATGGATCTGCTTATCCCTAGATATCTAGAGGGTTTGGTAGCCTTTGTTGTGTGCCCTGTATGCCAAAGGGAGACAAGGAATAAAGACCCTTGCCCCTCCTAAGCACCCATATGCAGAAGAGCATCAGTTCTCTTCAGGGAGCCTCAAGAGCTACACCTCTTCTCAGTGTCTTCAAGGCTATATTATTTTGAATTTGGCTTTGATGTGCATGACAAGTGCCTCTCAGTGAGGCCCAGAAGTAGGCCTTCCCTTTGAACCTGCGCACAGGGGACCCAGCCTCACCTCTCGCCATTCTGATGACACTAATAGACCCTGGGTTTTCATTTCCAGCCCTCTGTTTTGACCAGGTCACCAAGCATCCCTTCTGCAGCCATCTTTTTTTTTTTCTTTGCAATGATGAGGACTGGACCTAAGCCATGTGTTCCACCACTGAATTACACCAGGAGTCCTATCACTGGCCTTTGAATATCACCACCCAGGGCAGCTTCAGAGGCTCTGACTAAAGTCTACACAATCCATCCAAACCTCATGACGCCATCCCAGTCATATGGGAGCCATAACTGGGTCTCTTTCATAGTGATGGCCTGTCTCTGTGGTACAGAGAACATTTCTGACCCCCATACTTAGTCTTTGCCTTTCTCCAAGGCACCACACTATCAGTATCTAATGTGTATCAAAGTGTGAGCTCAGGCCGAGGAAACTTACCACGTAGGCACAGTAGAGTAGCTGTGTTGGTGGGGTACCCAGGCTTGACAGACCTGGAATAGGTCGTCTATGAGATAACGGGCCAAGAGATGAAGCCCAATCATGAGAATAGAGAAATAAGCCATTTGTTCATAGACTAGACTACGATCCAGAGAGGAAAAATAACAAGTGAATTTTATAGACTTTCTACTGGGTGGAGTAAGCCAGGTTGGGAGCATGAAGCATGATTACCATATGCTTCTATGTGTATGACATTCAAAAATGGGAAAAATCTAATTAATGATAAAAATTAAAATGGTGGTTTTAGTTTTTGTGTGCGTGAGTGGGGACAATGAGCGCCAACTGGAAGCAAGTGCTAGAACTTTCTGTGATGCTGGAAATGTTCTGTATCTTGCTTGGGGACAGATGTAAGTGCTGTCATTGTGTTACATACTAAAAGCATACACACTTACATTAGTGTTTGCAAATCCAAAAGTCTAGTCTGAGTGTGTAAGCACTTGCCTCCTGCAGAGCAGGTGCTCAGCAAACTTGTGGAGGACAGAAGTGAAGAAACCCATGTCTGCATATCCTGCATGCCATGGGTCCGGGTGGCACAGAGCAGCCTTGTGTTTTACTTCATTTCACTGTATTTTATCAAAGTATTATGCCGTTTTATAATAAAATCTTAAGCATGCACACAAATTATTAACTCTGGGGACAATGTTGCACAGTTGGTTCCTAGCACTTGATCATCTTACCAGACGGAGTTTTTAACAGCTCCTGTTCAGAAACTGAGAACCTAAGAGACATCCATTCTCTGGCATGGTTTCCAGGCATCTGTGCTGTTGCATGGTACCTTACAGGTTTTGTGCTTGGCCCACAAGTTGTCTTCAGATCCTTTGACAAGTCTTCAGGTTCCGAGTGTGTTCCTGCTCTTCAGTCAACCCAAGTTTCCGGCTCAGCTTGTACTTTCCTGCCCCAGGCCTGGCATCCGCTGTTTCTCTTTTGTTGGAAATGGCAATTAAGATACCACAGTGTGAACTCTCAGCTGCTGATGGACACTGGTACCTTATTCGATCTGCTTCAGGGTCAGGATAGAGCTAAGAAATACAATGCTTTTAGAAAACCCCAAAACACTGAGGATGCCAGAGTGTTAGGGTCACAAGCTGTCGCATCAGTGTGGTACCATTGTACTGAGGTGGGTCTATGATGGCACCTCAGCCTCCAGACTAGACTGACGTTCCCTCCCCTCTGTCCTCCTGGGGCTCAACGGCATCCCCCCCTTCATCCTCAGTGGATCTCTGTGTCTGAGTCCATCTGCTCTGTCCGCCTTCCTTTGCTTCCATCGTGCGGAGCTCAGCCTCAATGTGGCTCTAACCTTCCTGTCTCTTCCTGTGTCCACCATTCCTGAGAGGCAGCCAGTCCAAGACTTAGCACTTCATTTGCTCTGATTACTTTTAACTCCCTATCATCTGTTATTACTATGAGTCTCAAATCCAGAACTGAGCCCACCACTCTCCCATGGGTGCTACAGTGCTGTGCTGAGAAACGCATTCTCATTGGCTCTGGGATGGAACCGATCTATAGTATCTGCCCATTCCTGTGGTGTAATTATTCTCAGTGTAATCAGTGTCAAATTATAAAAATCACAACCACCCAGTTTGCAAAAATCCTGAGAATGGAACAGTTGGCTCTCAAGAGCCAGCGCAAACCATTTATCTGAGCATGCCAAAGAGTTATCAGATTCTACAGTCAGCCCTCTGCCCAGGGACAGCCTCAGGGTGTCCTTGGGAGCCCTTGTAGGTTCTTTTCAGTTCTAATTCTCCTAAGTTCTTTCCTTCCTAATGGATCTGCTTCTGACAATTACTGCCAACTTTCTGCGTCTTCCATCTCCCTTCATATGCACAGCACACAGTCCTGTCTAGAGCTGTCTTAATATGCTCCCTGTTCAGCAGCATGGCCTCCTTTGCATCATCCTTACCCCACCATCTCATCAGTACATCTCCTCCCTTATAACTACCTGCAAAACAGCCCTTGTCATTTACTTCTTAAAGACTATTCTGATACTGGTCCTCTTCCAGCCAGCCATGCCTCAGCCCCACTCAGGGTGACTCTTGCCATGCTGGCCTCTCTCCCCCTGGGGCACTGTCACCAATGGCAGCCCAGTAGTCACTCTCCAGGGAACTTTGAAGCCCTTTCATTCTCTCCTGATACGTCAGCCTTCCCTCCTAGACTCACACCATCCCTCAGGTCTTACCCTGCATGCACACTTCTCTGGTGCTACCTTCAGCCTCCTTGGGGGACGCTTTCCCTCCTCTGATCCCCATTTAATTTCAGGTCCACATTCCAGATGCTCAGGCCTTATTAATTTCCTGACTTGCAATAACAAATGACCATTGATCTGGTGACTTAAAACAATGAATCATCTTTTGGAGATGAAGGTCCTCAAACCGGGTCCTTGAAGGACTGTCTCCTTAGGGGACCTACGGGAAATATGTTCCCTGACCTTCTGCAGCCCCTGAGACAGCTCTGCTCCCTCTTCCATACAGAAATTCTGTGGTGTCTGTAGCAGGATGTTTTCCTGTGTCCACAGCTGCTTGGTCCCAAATAAACACCCAGAGGCTTATACTAATTACAAACTGTTAATGGCTGTTATTAGCTAGCTCTTGCATCTTAAATTTACCATTTCTATTAATCTATGAATTGTCACATGACCAGTGGCTTACCGGTATATTCACATCTTGTTTCTTGGGTGGCTGGATCACATCTCTCAGACTCTGCCCTTCTCCTGGCCTTCAGCTTGTATTTCCCACTTGCCTATAAGCTGTCTTGCCATAGGCCAAAAGAGCTTCTTTATTAACCAATGCTAGCAACATATATTCACTCTATACAGAAAGACCATTCCACATCAGGTGTCCACCATCATATCACTGTCTGACTCTCACCCTCCAATGGGACCCTTGTGAGACTACCTAGTGCTAATCTGTCTTAATTGCATTGACCATGGAAGGTCTGGACAACCTGGGAGACCTCATCCCATCTGCTACACTCCCACACCCTGACTTCTTACCTTCCCACTCTCCCGAGTTTGTTACTTACCATCTTCCCATGTGGCAAGTGGCATCTCTGCACCATCTGGTGCCCACAGCCTCAGTCCCTTTTACATCCCTCAGCCACTTCTCCCATTGAACATCTTTCTCTTTAGCCTGTCTCATTTTCCCATTCCCACTGCCCTGCCTAAGACATCAGCCAATGAATGTCGCCTGTCCTCCATGCTGGCTACAATTGTCTTTCTAGCAGGAGCTGACCCTCCTAACAGTGCCATGATGCCATTGCTATCAGCTGCTGTGCTGTATGTGAGAGAAAATTGACACATGAGGGCTAAGTAACATAATCAAAGTTCATCTCACTTCATGTAAGATCTAACACTGGAACCCAGGCACTTTAGCCCCAGACTCCTTGTTATTGCTTGCGTGGATGAAAAACTGGGCTGGGCCAGGATAAGATGTCAGTCTGTAGCCATATTTTCTGCTTTCAATATCACCCAGACCCTCAGCCTCTGCACAAATCCCTCAGACTCTCTGCCAGACATCCCTGTGTGCTGGCTGCTCTTCATGAGGAGACAAAAGCTAAAAGCCCATGGTTCCTGAGTGGGTATGTGGAAGGTTTGCCCCCCTCACTTTGCAGTGATGACCCAAAACAGATTTGGCCCTGTGATTGGACAGTGTTCAGTGCTGAGACTCCCACCCATGGTGCCCACTACTGGGGGTGGGGGCTTCTGTCCTGGGCAGAAGCTTCTATCCTGCACATACCCAGGAGCACTGTCAGTATAGTCCAGAGTGGCTCCTGCTTGGAATAAGTACAGTTTGACTAAACACTGTAGCCACTGAACAGACAGACAGCCCCAGTCATCCAGCTTGTCTGAGACCACAGACTGGAGCAGGGGAGAGCATAAGAAAGATTTGCTGGGGGGTGGGGTGCCTAGGAAGAGGAATAAGAAGAACTGGTGATAAATGGTAGGAGCTGGTGCAGGCCTAGAGGAGGCCAAAGAATGTCCAGAATGACCTCCAGGATCCTGCCCTACCACCACCCCATGTCCCTCAGCCCATAGTGGAGGCCAAGGCCAAGGTTCTTTGCCAGCTTCAGGGAGCCCACCAGTCCTGAGGCAGGCAGGCAGTCCTGGGGCCCAGAAGAACATCTGACCCGTTCCTGATCGACCTCTAGCAAGAAGACTTGGCCAGTGACCTTCACCATAAGAAACTGGCAGCACCCTCCATATACCCTTCCATGTCCTCTTAATCTATATGGGGTCCAGATCATACCCAGATCACCTCTTTCTGACAGACCTCCATGATTTTTCCAATTCAGAGTGACCTGGTTTCTTTTCATTTTCTCCCACTCTCATAGCCACCTGAACTTTCTAGATATTTCTCCAAACTATGAGGGGTCCTTGCTGCTTCAGAACTTTTGCTCATGTTCTTACCTCTACCCATAATTTGCTTTCCCAAGATGAATGTCTAGCCCCCCCCCACCAACACACACAGCCTCCAGCCTCCACCTGCTCCCTCCAATCAGCACACAGCTGCAGGGAGGCTGGTTTCTCTCCTTTTCGCTATCCCAGGATTTTCCTTACAGGTCCTCAGTTCAAGTACTTTACCAGAGAAGTTTTCTGGCTCTGCAGGAGACAGAGGTCCAGAGTCCCCTGGGGAAAAGGGACTGTGAGCCCCATTGTAAGAGCCATTAAGTGGCCAGCTGGAGAGCTGAGAGATAGGAGTTATCTCGGCTTTGCATTCCATCTCTCCTGACCCTGCTGCTTGGAGGAGGCATGAGTACCAGAAGATGGTGGATTTTTTTTAACTCCTAGTATTTTTTCTTAACTCAGCCAGAGAAAGAGCATGCTGTCGACAGAGGTCACTAGTGGAGAAGGGGCCAAAAGCTGGGGGCTGGAGGTGGGGAGACGCAACACAGTCTGATACTTCATGGCCAGCTACAACTTATGCTCAGGGCTGGCTGTGAATTCTGACAACCTGCCAAGGATATGCTCCTTTCCGGGGATGCCAGAAGAGTCTGTTAATCACAGAGTTTGCCTCTTGGGCTCAGAGCTGCCCTTCCTCCTCAAGGCTTGGCCTATTTGCTTGTGTCCCTCTCTTGACTTACCCCAGATCCCAGGAGGGGCTGCCTTTCTGCTCCTTGGGAAATAACAATGGCCTGGAGGAAACGAGGCTGCAAAGAGGCTCTGTCTTCTTTCCCTCAGTGTGTGCCCAGCTGGGCCAGCCAGCAGCATTTACCTGCTGACCAGATAGGCCCCTTTTCTGACCAGAAATGCCCACATTGCAGGACACTAAGCTAGGCCTCTTACATCAGGATGGTATTAGTCAGCATTGCTGTCTCCATAACAATATCTCCATGAGATAGCTAAGTGAACAAGAAAAGGCTTTCTTTTGGGTCACTGTTTGGAAGTCTGTGATTGGTTGGCCCATTGTTTGGGACATATGGTGAGGCAGCATGTCATGGAAGCAGTGAGTAGCTGAGAAACAAGAGAAGCCACACTCCCGGTGACCTAAAATCTTCTAGCTAGTCCCACTTCTTAGACATTCCACCACCTCCCATTAGCTGTGTGGATTGCGGAGCACACCTTGAACACATGGCCTTCCAGGGAAATAACAACCCCCATACAGGACTTTCAGGAAGGCAAGTGGGTACAGCCAAGCCAAATGGATGAAAACTGAGCAGGGGTGAGAGGTGTGTGTGTGTGGGTGTTTAAATAGGAGACCTGCCTGAGGCTAAATGTGAAATCGGTAGAAGGCAAATGAAGGTCATTCTGGATCTCCCTGTGTTCTGGGAGTTTTAGCAAGTTCTTGGAGCTGCGGGGTGCTGGGAAGGGATAGCGAAAAGGAGAGAAACCAGCTTCCCCACAGCTGTGTGCAGATTGGAGGGAGCAGGCGGAGGCTGGAGGCTGTCAGGGATGCTGCAACCATCTAAGCAAAAGGAAATGAAAGAGGCAGTAGGCTCCAGGAGCCAGGCATAGTTGGGTGTGTGGGACAGACTCCTTCAGCAGGGCCAAGCAAAGCAGACCGAAGTCCTGTCGTGGAGTCACCTGCCCAGGGCTGAAGGCGAAGGAGGACTAAGAAGGTGAATAGTCACTCAGCAGGATGGCAGAAGGTGGTCAGTACTGGAACCAGTAGAGCTGAGTGAGAAGGAAGTGGAGACAGCCAGTCAGGTGTAGGGTCCAGGCAGCCTCCCCGCAGTGGTGACAGTGATGGGGGTGGGGTGGGGGGGAGCTGAGGTCCATGTGGGTGGGAAGCAACAAGGAAGACAGTGGCTGCAGCGGAGTGGCGGAGGGGTGAGACATGTGGAGTTGTGCATATTATCACACAAACGCACACACACACTCTCACACACATACACACTCACACATACACACTCACACAGATACACACACACACACACACACACACACACACACACACACACACACACACACACGTTACCTTGAGGAAACAGGAGCTGCTGGAGGTGAACATGATCCATTTACCTTTTTTGAAGTCATTTGAAGGGCTGAGACTGCTCAGCTAATAAAGTGTTTACTTACTGTGTCAGTACAGAGATTGGATCCCCAGCACCTGTGTAAAGGGCTGGACACACTGGAGTGTGAGCATGAAACCCCAGATCTGAGGAGACAGAGATGGGAGGGAAGGACAGAGCTGGGGGAAAGAAAGGGCTGGAGCCTAGGACACAGCCAAGATCAGAGCCTCACACATGTTCAGGTCCTGACTCTGGCTCATGGCTTAGGTTCTGACTGTGTGAGGAATGTGGCTATGGGAACCTGGTGGAGGAAATGGTCGTGATGCTGGCAGCATGAATGCCCACCAAGCAGAGAAGGATAAAGATGCTAGGAACACTATAAGGAACTTGCAAATGGTCACACTACAGATAAGCAGGGGTGTGTGTGTGTGTGTGTGTGTGTGTGTGTGTGTGTGTGTGTGTGTGTGTGTGTGTGCAGTGAGCAGTGAGCAGTGTACAGCGCCTGGAAGTAAAGAATAGATTAGCTCTGCCTCATGCTTTCCAAGGACCCCCAGATGCTGTGTGGAGACACTGCTCTCAGGCAGGCCTGTTGTTAGACAAGGGTGGTAGTCTGGGCCTCAGCAGTCACAAGCAGGGCAAAGCTTTAGGACTGGGACACCAACAGGTGATGACACGTATAATAAGGGGTGCAACAGAGACACGTCTGTGAGTACCAACTGCACTTCAAAATGAGTGTGATGCACTGAGCTTCGGAAATCACTCTGCTGACTGAAGAATTGGATGGAAGGCACCGCATGGGAAGTCGTCACTGCCCAGTGTGTAGGAAGAGTAACCAGGACAGCCATGCGTAACAGCCCAAAAGCAAGAATGGAGATCCCATCACAAGCAAAACACAACCAGAGGGCAGAGTGGTCACACAGAGGCATGCATTAGACAGAGAGTATAAGAGCAGAGCTGACACTGGGGACCTGTGGCACTGTAGAGGCTACATCACTGAGTAGGGCAGTAGAGGACAGCACACAGTAGCCTCCTTGGTATGAAGAACTTCTCACGCTTGTCCAGATAGACTTTGTGCCTACAAGAAATCAGAGCATAATGTTCAGGAGTGGGGGGGGGGGGGTATCAACCCACTGGAGCCAAGGAGGAGGGCGCCCTCATGCTGAGAGAAGCCCTGGCTCCAAGACTCCAGCATACCCTCTGAGACTTTCATAGGTTTAGTCTATACTGTGTTACTACAACAAATCAAGTGAGGCTAATTACCTTATAAAGAAAAGAAGTTTATTTGCATCACAGTTCTGGTAAATGGAGAACTCACAGCATCAGCATCAGCATATGGAAGCATCACAGCATGGAAGAAGAGGAACAGGTAACTGGGGTGGTATCGGTTTACAAAACCACTATCTCACAAGCCTTGGCCCACTCCCACCAAGCAGCATTAATCTACCAAGAGAGTGAAGCCACTGAGGCCCCACCTCAATCTACATCAAGCTTCCAGAGCACCCGGTGACAGAGCCGATGCACTGAGGGATAAGAAGGCCCAACAGCTGTCTCAGGCAGACTGAGGGGGTGGGCAGTGGCAAAGAAGGATTTGTCCACTGATGCCTCTGCATCATTGTCCCTAGCAAGTGACCATTTTCAGGGGTCCTTCGACTGTTCTCCATCCCACACATATTGTGCAACAGGTAGGGGTGACCTTACACCTCTCTTCAGGCCTTAGAGATCCTTGCAAGGCGTGTGAGCTGCCGAGAAAGTATGGAGAGAAGGAAAGAGAAGGAGAGGGGGTGCAGGGTGCGGGGAGGAGGAGGCTGGAGCACCATTCCAGGGGGAAGAGGCCGTCACTATGTCACTATGGTCCTCATCTGAGACCACAACAGGAAATACTCCCAAGACCTGCTTTCTCTGGATTCTGCAACCTGCAGCACAGATGCCACATTTTCTAAGCGCCCAGTGGTCAGAAAGGGAGTAAGAACCAGTTGTGGTGGTCACTGAGGGACCATCCATCTCTCTCGGACCTTCAGTTTACACAGGCCCACTCCTGAGTGCCTGCCTGTATCACTTATCCAGGGGCTTCCATAACATACTTGCCCTTGTGGTCCATCCATAAAGTAGGCAGAAAGTGGGGAAATTAGTAGCTGAAGAAAACAGCTGGAGACTAACGGGAATAAGTGGTAGATACCCACATCCCTCCCCATTGGCTGGGAAACCCAGAGAGCTCCTTTGGAGTTAAGCCTCAGTTTCCTGCATTAGCAACTGACTTATTAGTCCCCGTCATGCCCCCCCCCATGTTAGCACCTATGCAAGGCTAAAGACTTGCAATTGAACCCTGCCTTAGAACATGTTTCTGTGAGTACTTGAAGTCAGACCTCAAGGGAGGCAGAAGGCTACTGTTGGGGCTGGAAGGCTGCCTCTGAATCCCAGCCCCTTCGTGTGAGAGGAATTCTTCATTCCAGGAAGACTCTGGACAAGTCAGTAGTGCATAAATTAAAATATCAATGTTTGTAGTAAGACTGGTGCGGTACTAAAACATGTCATGTTGGCCACAAATTGGAATAAAAACCTGGCTGGCAACAATCGCTGGAAAGCATAGTCCACTGATGTGTCATTCAGAGCTAAGTAGAAAAGACTGCAGTCTGAGTCAGAATATTATTTCCAGCATTTGGCCTGGCTTTGCAGCCTTGAGGGATGCTATTCTTGAGGGCTATCTTCCTTCAGGATAAGGTCCTTCTGGCATTCTCCAGGGACTGCCTAACCCCTCTCATAGGGCAAATTGATCTTACTAAGCCCCAGTACCTACAAAGCACTGTATTAGGTTGCTGTTTCCACCCACTCTCTAGGTATAGATGGTAGGTTCCCTTCCCAGGGCTGTGGTGCCCTCTATGAAAAGCCACAAGAAGAGGAGGGGGTAGGAAGATCCCAGGGGTGGGTGAGTGGGTAGGTTGGTTGATTTGCATGCTGTCTCAGAACTGAATCTAGGGGATCTCAAGTGTTATGTGAGTTTTCTAGCACAGATTTATACTCCCAGCCCAGCATGTTTGGATTAAAATTCTTCTAAGCACTGAGCTCTGAAATTTATGAATCTGCATGAACTACCACCCAGAGGAACATTACTGTCTCTAGTTCACAGAAAAAGAGAAATTTTCAGTAGCCAACAAGTAAAGCATGAGCAAGATGTAAAAGGCTGGGCTGTGTGGTGGGTGCTGCCCTCCCTCCTGCCTCCTGCCTTCCCTTAGCATCAGGATCTGTTTCTCCACAGGATAGTAGATATGCAAGGCAGTTAACAAGGGACATGGTGCCCCTGCCCCTGGGGAGGGGAGCACACTGCCCTTATTTGAAAGACTCCAATGCAAATAATGCCACATTGTTAAGGAATGCCACTCCTGACCTTCTGCATCTCCATTGAAGCACCTGGCCCCAACTTCTGCTGAGGACAAAGCAAATGAGAAAGTGGCCTCTGTGCTGTACCTTTGCACTCAGTCATCTTTCCCTGAGAGTGGCTTCCTTAGGGTCCATGCTGGGGATTAAGGGTGAGGTTTGTGGGAAACATGGTCTTAGCACCCATCCCTACCTGCCTAGTGTCCTGACCCTGTGGTAGAATATTACTTTAAAGTATGTTACTTTTGTTTATGCTCTGGAACATTTGCTTAATGATGCAAAAATACGTTACCTTTGTTTGATTAAATAAAATTCACCTGTGGTCAGGAGGCTGCGCCAGCAACTAGCTGGCAGGAAGTGGTAGTGAGGAGCCAGGTGGAGAAGGGCTTTTAAGTGGAGTCAAGGAGAAGCACCAGGGCTTTTCCAGGGAGGTGCAAGCAAGGGAAGGTGAGAGACTTGCTATTCAGCCTCTCTGGGGAGAATTTCACTTCAGCCTTTGATTCTTGAGTTCTTTAGAAGGTCAGAGATGAGATAATTTTCCTCCATAGCTTTGAAAGAGTCAGTGCCTGAGGGAACAGAATTCCCTCAGGCCACAGCCCTGGTGGTGGCTGCTGGTATCAGTGGAGTTGCAATTGCTGATTAGGACAGCCAGGGCTAAAAAAGCAGCCACCCCACCACCACCCCACCCCCTCCAAAGCCATGCCAGAAGCTTTTCTTCACCAGTTGCCCTGTGACAGTCCCACAGCCCTGGAATTAACTAAGCTGAATCTCTCATCATTAAAAATACCTGTGGCTCCTAGCTACCCACAGAGTTAAAAGCCGAGCCTTCATTCAAGGCGCTCCATTATGGAGCCTAGATGAGGTGTCATGAGTTCATTCTCTAGACACTGGCTTCATGCCTGTCCGGTCCTGGCTGAGTCTCTGAGTCTGAGATGGTTGGGAGGTGTCCCCGAGCCTTCACTCAGCCCTGTGCTTCAGGGGTGGTCCCAATGTCGCCTAGAGCCAGCACCATGTTTCAGTACCCAGCACTGGGCAAACTGGTCACTCCTTAATTCTGGGCTTCTTTCTGTATTTAGGCAGTAGGGTACACTGCAGAGACTGAGTGCCATAAAATACCCTACAAAAGATTGCAAATGAACTCATTTTGTTTAAAAAAAAAAATAGTTGCCAAAATATTTTTACATGAAACTTGATGCAGGATTGTGATTCCACATCAATGCCTTGAAGAACAAAATGTGCTGGTGTCATCTAGAGCTCTTAGTGACTCAGCTTCTGAGGTAGGCAACTATCAACCTCCCCACAACCATTTCGTTAGCTACCCGAATCTCTTGTTCCCTGCAGGCTCTCTGTTCCCGCAGCTGAAGCCATCAGAGGGCGTCTTCAAGGTCATCTTCTGGCTGGGCTATTTCAACAGCTGTGTGAACCCACTCATCTACCCCTGCTCCAGTCGCGAGTTCAAGCGCGCCTTCCTCCGCCTCCTGCGCTGCCAGTGTCGCCGCCGCCGCCGCCGCCTCTGGCGCGTCTACGGCCACCACTGGCGAGCCTCGACATGCGACCAGCGTCCGGACTGTGCCCCTAGCCCGTGCGTCGCACCCCCGGGAGCCCCTCTGGCCCTCACTGCACACCCGGGCCGGGGCTCCGCAGGCACATCCGAGGAGCAGGCTCCGGTCTCCGGCCGTCGGAAGCCAGGCTCTGCCCTCCGGGAGTGGAAGCTGCTCGGGCCGCTGCAGAGACCCACGACCCAGCTGCGTGCGAAGGTGTCCAGCCTGTCCCACAAGATCCGCTCCGGGGGCGCACGGCGCGCAGAGACTGCGTGCGCCCTGCGCTCGGAGGTGGAGGCAGTGTCTCTAAGCGTTCCCCAAGAAGGGGCAGAGGCTGTCATCTGCTCTGCCTATGAGCCAGCCGACTATAGCAATCTCCGTGAGACTGACATTTAAGGGCCGAGACCCAGGTTGGGGGATGTGCTGGAGCCATGGGTGGGGTGCTTTGTAGGATGCTGCCTTCGTCCAGGACTCGGCCACGCAGCTGCTCCATTCCCAGGAACTGGACCTGGGGTCGGAGCACTTCCAAGGTGGTGGGTTACGGTGCCACCTGCTGGACGTAGGTGTCCAGAGCTCTTCCCGGAAGGGAAAGAGTGCAGGATTCACCCTTCTCATGCAGTCTCGGAAACTGCTTAGTCAGCTGGTCCTGAAGTCTAGGCAGAAGACTTTAGGTATGGCCACATCCCTTAGGGGAAAGAGGCTGCTCCTAGGAAAGAGATCAGTGGACAGTTTCTGCTCCCATTGCCTCCTGGAGGAAGTCAATGGACCTATCATAGGACCTGCCAGCTTTAAAAGCTGGCACACTGGATGCCCGCCATACAAATCTGTTGTTTTTCTCCCTAGGCCCCCTGCCTCCTCCCCACATTCCTAACCTGTATGTACCCTTCACCTGGCCCTCACAACCTCCCCTCTTCGAGGGGCCTTACTGTTTACACTCTGTACATAATTCATTGTGCCTGTCTGTGCCCATCACTTCTCACTGGGATTCCAGGCTGCCTACAGGGGAGAGCCTTATTTATCATTTTGAAACCTATTTATTGGTAAGAGTACTTATATTTTGTTCAGACTGTGAAAACTGTCCATCTTTGGCCTGTAATTCACATAGAGCCTCCTTTTTCTAAAATCTGTAGACCACCACAGGACAGGTATGCTCATCTTACTAGTTTTACCCTAACTGCCTCTGCCCTTTGGGGCTCGGGGTGGGGGCGCAGAAGAGTTCAGGAATGTATTTTGAGAGTTGGTTCTCTCCTTTATCCATGAGAGTCACTGTCCTTTGGTCACTGTCCTCTGGGTCTTTTAGCAAGGCAGGAGAACTTTGGAGCTTTGTTGGCTTTTAAAAGTCATATAAGCACAAACTTTCTTTTTAGCAGCCTCCCTAGAGGCATCTGTGATGCTGTGAGGGTCTTGGGAACATAGAGGCTACCTGTGCAACTCTAACGACAGTGCACAAGAAGATAAGACACACCAAGCAGACAAGTGTGTGGGTGCTGAGAAAGTCCACACCTAGGGGTCATTCCCTTAACTCTGGGTAAAGTCGCTCATCATGATCATAAGCAATTCAGTCTCTAAGAAGAAAATACTAACTACATTTATCCAGCCTATACAGGTATGATTACTGTGACCACTGGGCCCTTAGAATACAGCTATCTAAACAATTTCCTGAAACTGGAAGAGCCAGTTACTGGGGCCAACACGGGGTGTTGTGAAAAGTGTCTGTTATCTGCTAAGGGGGTAGTTTGCCAGAGTTCCAAGCCTCTCATAATCATTTTACTAGGTTAAAAAGGAAATGGTAGCAGGGCTTGGAAAGTAAGTTTACAAAGTGAACTGAGATCTGGGTTTTCAGAACTGGCCTCCCTTAAGCTCCCAGGTACAAAGAGGCAGTTATAGAAAGTACTGGAAATATGTTGCATACCCCAAAAAGCAAACGCCCCCCCCCACTTTGTACCTAATAACCTCCTGAACACTAGGGAAAGGCTTTGCTATCTGCACAGGGAGGCAGAATCCATTGGTCAAGTCAGAAATCAGTGAGTGGGTAGCCCCTAGTGTCAAGTAATTGAGCATTGACCTCTTGTATGAGTAAAACCAGATTTTGCCTCAAAAGCTAGCTTAGGTTTTGGGGGACCCACCCAGTGGTAGAGGAGGTGATAGGATTGACAGCCCACTCAATATTTGAGCTAACCATGATAACCATCTCATGGCCAGACAGATCCCTTGGGCACACTGCTGCTCCCCACACCAGGAATGGAGTGTGGATGAGGTACCTAAGGCTACAGGGTCCAGAGAGAGATCTTCAGTAGAGGCCTCCAGAGATCTTACTCTCATAGCTAATAAAGGACTGCTGCTGACCCCACTCCTAGGATATGACAGGATCATGGCCAAGGGGGAAGGATGGAACAGTGAGGGGGTGGGGAAACATTGCAAGTGATGTTAGGAAAATCTAAGAATGCACCGTTTCTTGGGTCCTTGGGAGCTTCAGACCCTCAGCCTATCCTCCAAATCTGACTAGAAACTGTCTTTAAAGTGCACATAAGACATGAAGCCTCTGCCCTCACATGATTTTAAAGGATAGGATTTGAAGACATCTATGGCTGGGGAAAGAATGGTCCTGAGATGTGGCAAAGACTAAAGCAAGCTTTAAAAGACACTGCTGTTTGTCCAAGTCCTCACACCCATCCTTAACCTCATTCCTGCCTCCTACCCCAGGATCCCAGCTTCTTTCTAACTGCCCACCTTCCTATACTCTTCCTTCGACCCAGGTGTTTTTGCAACTTACCAAGGACTTCCAGTTTCCCTGGGCCCAGCCCCATGTTAATTACATCTGCTCTGGTGCCACCTCTTTCCTGATATCCAGTCTGCTGAGACTAACCCATGCTCATTCCTGCTTCTCTTCTTTCTCTTCCCTCCAGAGCTTCCCCTTCCACCCTTAAACATCCCCTAGGGTTGTATTCCTTTTCTCACCTCTCCACGTAATCTCATCCACTCCACATCTCAATGACCACTTACACACAGATGACTCCCAGGGACTGTCTTGAGCTCCAGATGTGTGGTCAACCTCCTAGGCACATTTACTTCCTTCGGAGCCCTGAGCATGCTCTGCCACCTTCATGTTCCAAATTCTTGTCTTTGCATCTTTCCAAGATCTCCCTTACGGATTCCCATCTCTGAACAAGCCCCAAGCATGTTACAGCCTCTCAGCTCACTCTCACCCAGCCTGTGTTTGGTGCAGAGAGTCCTTATGTCCCCAAGAGCAAATATGCCAGACACTTCTGTGGTAACACATGCTCCACCCACCTTCTCATTGACCAGCCCTTCCCCCTTTAGGCTCCTCTAGCCGTCCTGGGGTTCTTCCTGTTCCAGTTGCTGACAGGTCATGGGGAAGTGTCTGAAGTCTCCACCATCCTTCCTTGTTTCACAGTCCCAACTCCTCAGAACCCTCTTGACCTTGATTCTATTCCCATCTTTTTATACCCCCAGGGGACTGACTGCATGGTCACCGTCTGTCCATTTGGGAGGAATTTTTTTATAGTTGTCCCTCTCCTGCCCTGCTTCTGGCTCCAGAAAAGCACAAATCCAGATGCTCAAAAAGGCTAAATCGGTCCTTGGCCTCTCTGCCTGGAATAACACACAGAGAACCACACGGGTGCGGGTGGTACTGCAGGGCAGGGGTGAGGGGTGGAGGCCTTTTGAGAAAGGAGCTTGACTGCTTCCCGTAGTCTGAGCTTCCTGTCTTCCCTTCCCCCATCCAGATCTGTACTTCAAGAACAAGGGAACTAAGAGAATGCTGACCAGAGAAGAGACCTACATTCTAAATGACTCTGGTCACCCCACAGGTAAACTGCAGGGTGTGTCTAGAATGGAGACATGAGATCTTCGGCTCAACAGCAGTGGTAGAGTGCTTGCCTCATGCATGAGGCCCTAGCTCCAACCCCCAATATCAAGGGATAGGCTATATCAATAAGGAGTCCAGGAAATGGAGCCACACAAACTGGGCTTTCAAAAAAGCATTGCTAGCACTTCATCCACTCTATTTGCACAAGTTTCTTCATCCACCGATTGGCTCCACCAGCAGTCCTAGTACCTTTTCTGATGTTTTCATACCTCGACCAAATGAATTTTTACTGGGATGTGGGTGCATGCTCACACGTGTTTGAATCCACACATGCAGAGGATAACTTTATGAAGTTAGGTCTCTCCTTCTACCTCTTCCATGGGTTTCAGAAATCAAACTCAGGACCCTAGGCTCACGAAGCAAGCACATTTTCCCACTGAACCATCATATAATCCATTAGTCCCTTTACCTGAGAGGGAATCAGATTGGTCCCACTCACTCTTTGAGCCAAGCCAAAGCCAGCTCACTAATTGGCTAATTTGGGGTCAAGTCTAGCAGCAGGTGAGGCAGATGGAGGTAGAATGGCCAAGGAAAACAATGCCATCTGTGCAGCAGCGTGGAAAAAGGGAGGCACTCAGAAAGTGGGAAGGAAGGGTGAATAATGTTGACATCTCTTAGCACACTGGCCAGCTAAGGGGACCATGAGCACTAAAGACACTGATCACTACGTGTGTAATCCAAGGCATTTTTTTTTTCAACTGACAAGCTCAAGGGTAAATGGGTTGCTAGAACCCCAAGCTTATACTGCCTGCCTCACGGTCTGCATTGAGGGCTTCTCCTCTTTGTTGCCCTGTGACCGATGGCATGTTCAAGGTTGAGAATGAGAAGCTCTAAACAGCTGCACTTGGCACCTGCCTCCAGTCATCCAGCATTAAATGACCAGAACCACACCTCCCTTACAATCCCACTCATGTCCTTCATGGCCAGCAGAAGACTCTTGCAAAAAAGACTCGGATAGTAGGTGGGATTAGTTTAGGAAAGGGGCCCAAAAGTTCTTCCAGCCAAAGTCAGCCTTCCACCGATTTGGTACCTCCATCTTAGTTAGGGGTTCTATTGCTGTGAAGTCACATCATGACCCATGGCCTCAGCAACTCTTATAAAGAAAAACATTTAATTGGGACTGGCTTACAGTTCAGAGACTTAGTCCATTATTTCCATGGTGGCACAGGCAGACATGGTGCTGGAGAGGTTGCTGAGAGTTATACATCTGGATCCACAGGTAGCAAGAAAAGAGTGTGAGCCACTGAGTCTGGCTAGAGCTTCTGAAACCTCAAAGCCCATCTCAGTGACACACTTCCTCCAAAAAAGGTCACACCTCCAACAAGGCCACATCTTTGAGCCTATGGGGACCATTTTCTTTCAAACCATCACACACCCACAAACTAAAAATGGAGAAAAGTCAAAAGAATAATTTATGGTAATGTGTGAACGTTCCTATCTAATATCTTCAATTTTGCCTCTTAATTCACAAAACCTAAATTTATTCCCTTGACCTTTACAGGAAAAGCCTACTGACCCCAGAGTTGGAATAACTTAAAGGAATTGCTTCCTGGTAGAACTACCTGGACCAGAACAGGGTTCTGGCAAACAAGAAGCCTCAGAAAATATCAGGCAGGCAGCCCTGGTTGTCAACAACACATTTCAAGCTTATATCTACTGATATAATCTTTTTTTATTGGTGTTTATTTATTGTGAACAGTAATGGGTTATTTCAACTTCAGACACAGCATAAACTAAGAGTTAGCCCACCTCACCAGTCCCTGGGACAAAGGAGTTATTTGGGAATGCATCTGCCTCAAGAATGTTTTCTCAGATCGGCTGAATGTAGGATTTAGAAAGAGATCTTAGAAAACCAGAAATTAACCAGTTACCTGTGCCAAGGTGCCAGATCTCAATGTTAGAGCTACAGAAAGCAAGTCTGGTAGCCTAGGCTGGCCCAGTTCACCACACTCACTGGAAAGTGAAGTTTGTAAGCTCCACTCACACTATCACACAAGTCAGTATCCTGGTGACTGAAAATGAGCTTGATGGAAAGCCCAAATGTGGCCTGAAAGCACTTAGTAAGCTTGAAGGCAGAGGCGGAGGTTCTGGGCCTGGGCCAGTGAGCTCCCTCCTAATCCATCCTGCCTGTTTCCATGCCACATTCCCCTCCATCTTCCTTGATGCATCCCTGTCTGTCTTCATAGTGCATCCTTCTCTATCCCTGTCCAACCTGAAAGTGATGTTAAATCCTTTCTACGCCTGGCATGTATTTGTCCCAGTTCTTTCCTCTTGTTCTGTGCCTTTAAGTTCATGGCATTGGTCTCTAATGTCATTTGTCATGGGTCCATTTCAGAGTGGAACACCCAAAAGACAATCTAAAGAAGTTTTATTTCTAGGGTCTCAGGGAACATCTTATGCTCACCCTGATGGACAAGTTTATGTTTGTTGTGAATTCTACCCACACAGGAAGGATCTACATGCCTCCCGATACCCTTCAACCAGCCAGTATTCTCTAACCAGCAGCAAACACCTAGGTGAGATCACTGAATAATTTATGCATTTGATGCCTAGTGAGCATCTACCATATGGCAGTTAGATGAGAATAAAGCAAGGAAAAAAACCTTCAGCCTCCATGGAATTCTTGTTCTACAATATATAGAGGATACATAATAAACTAACCATAAGTGAAGAGAATGAAGTAGGAAGTGGTAGGGATGGGGACATTACACCCTAGAACCCGTGGAAGTTCTCAGCAGATGGTGAAGTACAAGAAAAGCCTGAAGATATAGAGGAAGTGAGCCGAGTGAGTCCCTGGAAAGAAGCATTTTAGGCGGAGGAGATAGCTACTTCCAAGTTGTGAATTGGTAGGATGCCCGGAATGTCCAAAGATCACCAAGGACACCATCCATATATACTACGACAATTTTAACAGTCAAGAAATTATGATTTTGCAGGGCAATTCAGACACGGGTGAAGGGGTGGCTCTGAGGGTGTTTCAGAGGTGAGGCCCAAATTTCAGGTGTCACACATGCTCATAAGCCCCTCCCCAGCTACCAATTAGCCCTATTAGAAGCCCTTTGTCCCATGGGAAGTTTTAATGTTTGATTGATTTGGTTTTGATCAAAGGTAATATTTCCAACATAAAGTAGGCATAATGTGGAGCGCTTTCTAGGAGCCTTCTCTTTAAAATACTAACAAAGAATTAAAATGAGAAAAATTTCAAAACAGATATGAAAAATAGACTATCAGTCAAGCCACAGCTTGAAGTCTTGTGGGCCCTTGACAGAATTAGCCCTCTGTATCAAAGGCACCACGGGGCAGGGGACTGATGTTCCCCCACTCCATAGACCCACCACCATCCTTAACTCCAAGAGCCACCACCAGCCACCACCCACAAGTGACTTTCTGAATCATCAGGATCTACCACTCTCCTGATCCCCTCCAGGAACTTCCTATGTCCACAAGGACTTCATGGTGACCAGTTATCTAATCAACATGTAGGTTTAAGGTTATAAGGGATTTAAAGAACAAAGTAAAGTTGTGGTTTTCCCAGTTTCATCTGATGGAGAGTGAGAGACTGGGTCAAGTTTTAGGATATTCTTCTAGAGGAGAGTAGGTCTTCCTGATAGTAGTACAACAGAGTTAAGAGTGTTCATCAGCTGCAAAACAGAGCCTACAGCAACACACCTTTATGCCACGAAATGCCTCCTCTGTCATCCCTCTGTCATCCAATCCTGTGGCCTGGTCTTCCCAGACCCCTTGTTAGGGTGAGGCCACACTTACACCCTGAGTGACTTCCCAGTCTATTACCAGTAGCCAGAAATGCCCTTCTTGGATTGATGTATCTATCAGCTATTATTATATATAGATTGGTGTATCTATCAGCTATTATTATTATAATGTTGTGAAACAACCTACCCCCACACTCAGATTACAACCGCAAGCATTTCTTCATGTTGCCTCTGTCTGTCTTCAAGCCCCAGGTTTGGCTCAAATTTTTCATGGGTTCATATCTATTCCCATGAACCATCAGCTAGAGCATGTACCTTTCATGGCATGTGGTAATTATACAGGAATCCAAAACCAAGTGCACACAGTGATTAGCTTCTGCTGCCTGCCCAACAAAGAGGCCTTAAGTGACATGAAATCTGTGTACATTCTTTTAGCCAAAACAAGTCACACGGCCAGCTTCACAATCAATGGAATAGCAAAGTATACTCCGATCTAAGGGTAAAGGCAGATGAGTGAATATTTGGTGAACAATTCTCTAGTGTATCCCAAGGAACCAACTTTCCTGGCAAAAGTATCCCTGTGCCTTATTGTATCCTGTGTCCGGGAGCTCCGGGTGTAATTAATGAAAAGCTCAGGGACCCTGAGGAATCTGGACCCACTTCTGATGGCCTGCTTCCAGCAAGCAAAGATTTTTTTAAACAAAAACGGGACAGGGCTGGCATCTGGATAATACTGTGTGACTCATCCACGTGTATAACTGTAAAGTGGCAAGGTGACACTCAGAGTGACTATGACCCTGACAAAGAGTCACAGGATTACATTTCTGCTTCGCTAAACCTTCTCTTCCCTCAGGGCCTGGTTTCTTGGCAGTGGCTCTCAGATCCTCCTTAGCCAGTCTTTCATCTAACTCTGCATCCTAGGAAATAACTAGATCCCTGCAATCTCTGTGAGGATTCCTGGCACATAGCAGCGCGTGGTAATCCCAACATGGCATAGGCAGAACACGCAGCTATGGAGCGCATGCCCCTAGACGTTGCTATGTAAATCTGTGCCCACCCGGTCTCTTAAAGGGAGACGCCATGTTAGTCTGTCTCTTTTCTCTTCTGCTTCTCTGACCATGTTCTCACCTGGCAACTTTCCTGAGTAAACTCTAGTGTGGTGCTAGTAGTGTGTGTCTGATCTCAAGTGCAAAGCCAACAATCTCAGCACCCCCCTCTTCCCATCTAGCCAGTCATGGTCATCACTAGGCACGGCCTTCTGTTATCACAAAGATATTGTGACACAGCCAAACACAAATCCCAGTCATTCAGAAATGACACTGCCTTCTCACACTTCTGTAGTCAGCTGGTCCCATTGAGGTGGTTCTTCTGACCTTGCTAGGTTTATGTATCTCAGGTTCAGTGACCTAGACCAAGCCTGGCTAGTCTCCAGGATGACTAGAGTGATTTGGATCTGCTCCAAATGCCTCCCAGCTGAACCCATGCATTTTGTCGTGGTGACTGTGGAGGTGCAGAATTCTAAGTAGAGCGTGCAGGGACTGTTGGTACACTTCACTTCCCCTTCATTCTCTTGTCTGAAGTTGCACAGTTAAACAGGTTCTGTTTGTAAGGGCCTCCGTAAATAAATAAATAAATAGGCTGAGCAAGATAACAACAGAGATTTATTTCCTTACAATTCACAGGCCGAAAAATCCAAGTTCAGGGTGATGTTGTTAGGTCATTTTCTTCTAAAGACCTCTCTTCTTGGGTTACAAATGGACATTATTCCCGTGTCTTCAGCCATCTTTTCTGTTTGTCTACACCCTAATCTCTGTTGCTGAATTAGGGTCTATTCTAATGAGCCCTGTGTTAGTTAAGTTTTTTTATTGCTGTGAAGAGACACCATGACCATGGCAACTCTTATAAAGGAAACGTTTAATTGTGGTGGCTCACTTACAGTTCAGAGAGTCAGTCCATCATGGCAGGGACCGTGGTAGCATGCAGGCAGGCATGGTGCTGGAGAAATAGCCAAGCATCCTACATCTTGCAGGCAACAGGAAGTCAACTGATTGTCACACTGAGTAAAGCTTGAGAAAAGAGCTCTCAAAACCCACCCCCACAGTGACACACGTCCTCCAACAAGGCCACACCTCCTAACAGTGCCACTCCCTCTAGAGGCCAATTTCTTTCAAACCACCACATTTTACTCTCTGGCCCCCAAAGGCTTATAGCCATAGCATAATACAAAAAAACAAACAAACAAACAAACAAACAGAAAATCTAAACATCCAAACATCCAATCCAACTTCAAAAGTCCATACTGTCTATAACAATCTCAAACTTATTTTAAAGTTCAAAGTCTCTTCTGAGATGTGTGACAATCTCTTAACTGTAATCAAGGCAGATCACATTCTTCCAACATATAATGTTACAGGGTGTACATTACCATTTTAAAACACAGGGAAGAGAAGCGAGCAAGGAAGTACCAATGGACCAAAATACTCCCAGTCAAGAAGAAGAGAGGGAGGAAGGATTATGTGAGCAAAGAGGTCAAGATCACGATGGGGAAACCCACAGAGACAATTGATCCAAGCTACTGGAAGCTCAGTGATTCTGTATTGACAGCTGGGAACCTGCATAATACTGAACTAGGCCCTCTGAATGTGGATGACAGCTGTGTGGCTTGGGCAGTTTGTGGGGTCTCTTGTAGGAAGAGGTTTCTGGCCCGAACTTTCAGGCCTATCCTCAAGATTTATACCTGCAGACCCACAGACCTGCAGAGACACACAGATGCTTACAATAGTTTTAGGCTGATTGGCCTAAGGCCCAGGCATATAACTTGCTAACTCTTTACCCTTCATCTAACCCATGACTCTAATCCTGTTCAGCCATGCGGCTCAGTACCTTTTCTCAGAGCAGCATGGGTGTCCTCTGCATCTTCTGGCTTCTCTCTGGCATTCTGCTCTATTCTTCCTGTTTCCAGAGTTTTCTTAGTCTGGTAGTCCCACCCACACTTCCTGTCTGCCTTTGACCAATCAGTGATTTTATTAAACTCATAGGTGTGGACAATTATTTACAATGGAACAACATAATCACCCTACAGTCTCTGGCAGTGGAACCAGGACTTATTCCTAGTGCATGAACTGGCTTTTTTGGAGCCCATTCCCTATAGAGGGAAACCTTGCTCAGCATTGATACAGCAGGGAGGGGCTTGGTCCTGCCTGCCTCACCTTGATATGCCAAACTTTGTTGGCTCTCTGAGGAAGGCCTTACCCTCTCTGAGGAGTGAATGGGGTGGGGTGGAATGGGGGAAGCTGAGAGGTGAGTGGGAGGCAGAGAGGGAAGGGGAACTGTGGTTGGTATGTAAGATAAAAAAACTTTTAAATTAAAAAAATCATTTCAAAAATTAAGAAAATATTTCAAAGGGAAGCTAATAA
Organism: Phyllotis vaccarum; assembly: GCA_033318265.1. Lineage (NCBI taxonomy): Eukaryota > Metazoa > Chordata > Mammalia > Rodentia > Cricetidae > Phyllotis > Phyllotis vaccarum. The sequence goes on along the minus strand of JARWLC010000001.1, from coordinate 159,420,721 downwards.
ACATAAGTTTATTTTACTTTGAAGATTTTTAAATTAATTTTATTGTTCATAAAACTATTGTTCTTCTAAATTGAAAAAAAAATGACTGAAAACCAGCTGGGCAAACTCCCAACTCCCTTGATCTGCAATAAACCTTCTCTTCCACCACACCTGGGAGCAGTCATGTCCCTTCCTTATCTTTTTCATTCACTCATCTGTAACAAGCTTTCTTGTCAGACTATCTTCGGATTGCCAGTTCCCAATAAGAACACAGAGACTTATTATTAATTATGAAATCTTGACATTTAGCTTAGGCTTATCCCCAGCTAGCTCTTAGACCTCAAAACGACCTGCCACTTTGCCTCGTGGCTTTTACCTTTGCTCAGTAGGGCACATGTGACTTGTTCCAAGCCTCTTGGCAAATTCCCTGTGCCTAGATTTCTCTGGAGTTTCTCTGTAAGTCTCACCTAATCTCTTCTGCCTAGCTATCGACCACTGCTCTTTATTAAGCCAATCAGAAGGTGCACTAGGCAGAGACATATCTTTACAGTGTACAAAAATATTATTCCACAGCATTCACCTAGCAAAATTGTTTTTCCTGATAAAGGTGCAGGGGACTTAATGATGGTTGACCCTACACCCACCTCATACCTGTTAGAAGTATGTCTTTGGTATGAAATTTAGAGCCTGATTGATGATCAGTCCTGGTGAGTGTGAGTAAATATTTACATCCTAGCATCCTAAATTTCATTTATCTCTAACAAGCCTAGTGTAGTAGTTTGATGTGGGATATCTTTCTGCACACTATGAATTATCATTGGATAATGGAGGAACTGTTCTGGCCTATGGCAATCCCAGCTTATAGTCAGGTGGGAAATCTAAAGGGGAAGGAGGGCGGAGTCACTGGGAGACCTAGCCACCCAAGAAGCAAGATGTAATGGAGTACAAATAAGACACGAGCCACGTGCCAAGACAGATTAATAGAGATGGGTTAAGTTGTAAGGACTAGCTGATATTGAGCCTAAGTCATAAGCCAAACAGTTTGCAATTAATATATAAGTTTCTTAGTCATTATTTTGGGCTAAGCAGTAGCGGAGCTTTGGCTTCATAGCTTGGGGCTAGGCTAGAACAGACAGGTCGGAAACACCATACAATAGTAATTTGAATGTAACTGGCCTCCATAAACTCACTGGGAGTGGCTCTATTAGGAGTTATGGCTTTGTTGGCACAGGTGTGTCCTTGTTGGAGTAAGTGTGTCACGGGGGTTGGGGGGTGGGGGGGTGGGGGGGTGGACTTTGAGATCTAATATATGCTCAAACCACACCCATTGTCTCAGACCACTTCCTGTTGCCTGAGGGTCAAGATGTAAGAACCTTCTGCTCCTCCTCCAGCACCATGTCTGCCTGCTTGCTTCCATGTCCCACCATGATGATAATGGACTGAACCTCTGAACTGTGAGCCATTTAAATGTTCTTCTTTATAAGAGTTGCTTTGGTCATGGTGTCTCTTCACAGCAATAGAAACCCTAGCGAAGATACCTGGTTAGCGTGTTACTACTTATCTTTCAGGTATTTTGGAGGCAGCGCTTCTTCAGCTAAATTCTACTTGTGTGACTTAATGTCTCCTAAGCAAATCTATTAGTAAGGAAGTCCTTTATAACACCACTTCTATGGATTTGAGTTTCTCCTACATCAGCACCACCTAAAGAAAACAAGTACAGCAAAAATATATGAACTGGAACTGGAGGAGTGGTCCTCGGTGCTGAAGAGCACTGGTTACTCTTTCAAAGGACTGAGCCTCTATCCCCAGCACCTACGTGACAGCTCACACTCATCTGTAACTTCCAGTTTCACCAGTCTTGGTGTACAGGCATGCTTGTAGGCAAGAGACCCCACACATAATATACAAACTACAGCTCAAAACATACGTGCTGTTGTTGATCCAAATATAGAGCATTTCAAAATATGAAAATCTCAAGACCAGCAAACAAATAAAAAACAATAGTATTAGGGTCCAGTCCTTTGGGGAAGATGGAGGCCTCTTGTGTTTGAGAAATCTAGTGAATGTTTACCAACAACACTTATGATCTGGAGCCTTGTGTCCTCAAAAACTAAGGTACCAGATGTTGTTGCTTCCCGGAAGCTGTATACCATGTCCTCATCCTAAACCAATTCTCTCCAAGTTCACTCAGGGGAACCAATGTGTTCATTAGGCTTACAGAGCAATGGATGGAGGGTTACAGTCTGGTGCATGGTTGACCTGAAAACAGCCACCCTCAAAGGTCTGTGTCAACATGGATGAAACTTCCTTGTAGCTGTGTAGACAAAGCCCATCCTTCTCCATTTACTTTCTTTACTCTTTCCTGGGAGCCACCCCCCCCACCTTGGTCACAGCCTGTGTGTGGTTAGGAGGAGTAGCAGGATCCTCAGGGAGCACAGTTTGCCTTAACAGACAGATAGAAGGTAGAAGATAATGCTATTGGGGAATGGCTCTCATGAATGGATCATTTCTTATGTGAGTCCAGATCTCACGAAAAGTGGTTATAAAGCAATCCCACCTCTCATGGGCCTCTTCTCTCATACACCTGCCTTCCCTCCAAATTTCTACCATATGTAGAAATGACATGAGGAGGCTCCAAAGTCTGAAGAGATCCATTACCTGATCCATCTTCTCAGCCTTGAGAACTGTTCCCTAAAAATAACCCAGTGTCTGAGGTTGTTATGGAAGTTTATGAAATGGGCTTTGGCAGTTGTCTAGTCAGAATTAACTATCAACTTGACACAGCTTCAAATCACCTGGGGTGGGATGGCGAGAATCTCAGTTGAATACTCATCTAACAGACTGATCCAGGGGGATGTCTGTAGAGAACTATCTTAATAGAATTAACTGATTGATATAATTGATGTACTGTGGGCAGTACCATCCCTAGGCGGCTGGCCCTTGGTTGTATAAGCAGATAGGCTGTGAGTGGGTCAGTGAAAGAGCCAGAAAGCAGGATTCCTCCATGGTTTCTGCTTCGGGTTCTTTCCCTGGCTTTCTTAATGACGGACTGTGACCTGAAAGTTTAAGTCAAATGAGCCTACCCCATCCCCACCTTTACCCCCATGGCCACTCTAGTTGGGGCTCCGAAGGCATGGTGCTGAGGGGGAAGCTGGGAAATGGAGACCTGATGTATGAGGTTTCAGAGGTGGGAAGAGACTCTACTGGCAGCTGGGATAGGGGCTGTTTGTGCAATATTTTGATAAAGAGTTAGTTTCTTTTTGTCTTTGTCCTAGAAAGCTAAGAAAGTTGATCGAATTTAAAGATAATGGATTAATTAATTTGGTGGGGGAAAGATAGGCTTTGGTCAAGGGAACACAGTCAGCAAGGCAGCTCTATCTGTTAAGATCAGTACATTAATAAGAAACCCCCAATATGGCATTCAAACCACACACACACACACACACACACACACACACACACACGTCACATCATACATGCACAGTAATGATAAAATGAAAAATTTAAAAGAACTCATATCAGACACTGCTCTATGTCTCTCCTCTCTCACAGCTGATTCTGTGTACAAGACCCAGGCTACCAGTTTCAAGCTATCAGAGACTACTGGTAACCTATCCCGTAAGATGGATACACAATAAACTAAATGAACTTCTCCTCCCCACTGTGCTTTCTATAACATCAATTACTCTTCTAATAAATCCCCCCAATAAAAACCATAATTTAGCTAGATGTACCCTTGAGCCCTAAAGTCTTTCAATTATGAGCTCCAGATGCCAGACACAGAATTTAGGATTTGAAGTTCACCTTGGTAGATTTTGGGGCTGGTTTAGTATGAAGGTTTTATGCCTTGGTTCTTCCCCTTCAAAATGGGAATGTTTTATTCTGTATCATTATATGTTGGAAAAAAATGTTTTGTATCTTATAGGAGCTGACAATTAAGACACTTTGGACCTTACAGTGCCAGAACTGTTAGTGACTATGGACTAAATGCATTTTATATTATAAGATGGCTATAGGCTCATTGAATAAGAGATAGAAAGTTATAGGTTAATAGTGATGTTTTGGGGCCTCTATGGTAGTATTGCTGGGTCCTAATGGCTCTCTCAGTGGAGGGGATGAGAGGTCACAATGCCAACAGCACAGACACCGGGAGTCAGGTGAAAATCAAGAGTCATTTATTCAGCAATAGAGAGAGCCTTATATACCCTCCTCCTCCCAACACCCAGACTGTATCCCAGTCCAATGACCTCGCTCTGTCACCCTCATTGACTGGACATGATCAGAATGTCCGACAGTGCCTAGTACTAGGCCCTCAGGCAGAATCCAGGTTAGCTCAGAAGGAAGTACATTATGTACATACCTTGGTAACTGGTTTGAGCCAATTTTCTCAACTCTATGTGTGGTAGCACACATCTCTAACCTCAGTACTTGGAGGCGGAAGTAGGTAGATCTCTGAGTTTGAGGCCAGCCTGGTCTATAGAACAAGTTCTAGGACAGCCAGGGCTACACAGAGAAACCCTTACTTGAAAAACAAAACAAGATGTTTTGGTATCAAGTAAGAGTTGGGTAAGAGTTCAAAGAGTGTTAACTGTCATGTTGATAAAATCTACAGTCTCCTGGGAGATGACTGCTGAGCGTGCATGCGTGCGTGCGTGCATTGGGGGGGGGGCGCTATCTTTTTAGCTTAATTATGTTGGAAGACCCACCATAATCATGGTGGGACCAACACTTCTTCCCCTTTTGCTTTCATCAGTGTAGATTATCACAGCAACAGGAGAAGAAATAAAGGCGGTTTACACTAAATACAGAAATGAGCAAATCCAGGCTCAGTGTTAGGAGCACTTTCGGTTCCCAGCACCCTGTAACTCCCTTCCTGGCTTCTGTGGGCACCAGGCATGCACATAGGGCACAGACATACATGCAGGCAAAAGACCCATGCACATAAAATAAAAACCTTTTAATGGATATTTTTTTAAGAAATGAGAAAAATTAAGGCTAAGATGTCAGGTTTCTTGAGAAGAGTGTCAGCCCATTGGTCTGATTAGAATCTAAAAATGTCCCCCAAAGTACCAGGTCCCCCCTTTCTCCTTTCCTCTTCTCCCTCCCTTTCTCTCTGTCTTCTCCAGATACTTCCTGCCATAATGCTTCACCACAGGCCCCAATGTGTCTGCAGGGCCCTGAACAGCAACATCCTAGACTGAGATCCAAATAAACCTTTCCCGTTTATGAGGCACCTCAGATGTTTGTCAGTAGCAGAAGGCAGGCTAACACGTCCTCGGTGAGGTTAATGACTGAGAGAGACACAGGAACGTTTTTGTTTCCTGATGTTACGCAAAGAGGTTCAAAAAATTTAAAGCACAGCACTCATGATTTGTGTGCCGTGGTGTAATTTGAAATGGTTTTGAAGTAGAATATGGCAGAAAAGATCAATTATTGGATATTGATTTATCTAGTGACCTATTAAAGCACTGCCTGTACTGTCTAATTTGCCAAATATGACTTCACTTGCCACCTAAAACAACCACCTGGAGGAACTGCTGAAACAATGGGTCATTGCCTATGAAATAACCTGCCAACTATTATATTGCTTGCTTGACAGCGCCACCTTGTGGCTTTAGAGTATAAAATGAGACTACAGACTGGATCCTGCACAGCAGCCTTTGAGGAGCTATCCTGGCCTCGGTCCATCAGAGACATCTCTTCTCCTCCACTCACTGCTGTTACAGTGCTTATTCCAGGATTCCTGAAACAGTTCAAATGGGAGCTTCCCCTACATACTCGGATGTTTGAATACTCAGTCCCCATCTGGTGGCACTGCTTGGGGAAATTTCAGATGTTGGGCCTCACTGGAGGACGTGCGTCATTTGAGGCAACTTTGAGAGACTCCAGTTCCCTTGCCACTTCCTGATTCTGGTTGAGGACGTGAGTCTTCAGCTTCCTGCTCCGGCACCATGCCTGCCTGCTGCCATCCCTCCCCACCAAGATGACGACAGACTCATTCGTCTGGAACAGTCTGAAGTCAAGATTAAACTTTTCTCCCACAAATGGCCTTGGTAATGGTGTTTTATCACAGCAAAAGGACAATTCTAATGCACAACTGAATTCCAGTAAATGAGTTTATTCTTTTTAATTAAACCTTACTTTGCCCCCATGATGTAGCAGATTCAGTGGGACACATAAATATACTGAAGTCTGGTACTCATTCCTCATTTGTATCAACACATATCAGAATTGTACTCAAACTCTGACATGCAGCTTCACTTGAGGAGTAAACTAAAGTCACACTTCTTGATTTAGTAAATGCAATTTTTTTTTTTTCCCGAGACAGAGTTTCTCTGTGTAGCCCTGGATGTCCTGTAACCTGCTCTGTAAACCAGGCTGGCTGCGAACCCTGCCTCTGCTCCCAAGTGCTGAGATTAAAGGCATGGTCACCACTGCCCAGCCATAAATGCCTTTCTTGAAGCAAGCAGAGTGTAATTAATATGAGTGTCTGTGTGATTCTGTGGGACTGCAGGACTGCGGGACTGTGGGTCTGTGGGTCTGAACCATGGACCAGACAGGCCAGAAACTTCATACCTCAGGCCTATTAACTTCTGCCCCTGGCCTGCCTTGTAAGGAGAGTGGTCTGCTCTTGTGTCTTCTTGCAATTGAACGATCCCCACCAACCACTGCTGCTTTGAGTGCAGTGGGATGTAGGAAGCACCAGTGTAGAAAATGGTGTTTGACACTTGTCTGTGGAGAGAAGTGAGGAACAATCAAAGCAAAGGAGCATCATCGGGTGACTGGAAAGTCGGGATAAAGGTCCCTGCGTTAGAGGGTGGGGTACAGGCAGCGGGTCGCAGCAAGGGCAGGTCATGAGGGAATTCCCCCAGGAGGCTGCAGAGCTTGCAGTTTAGATGAGGAAGTGACTTCTAGTAAGCTCCTACTGGTCTATGAGGCAGAAGGGCCTATTGTCTGAGACAACAAAGAGAACAGAATTGTGGGAAAGAGGGGAATCTCAGAAATCTAAGGGGAAAGCTGAAAAGGGAGGCCCAAGAGGACTGTCACCAGCATGGGGGTTGGGGGTCCAGGTTGACATCGTTTTTGCGTGGTGTCCTCACCCCCCTTACCAATTCTGCAAACTTTTTCTGTTAACTCGCTATTACATCGGGCACTATTTTAGACGCACTGGATCCGCAGCAGTGAACATGGAACCCACACGGTATTGGGAAGACGGATGGGCAACTGCATACATAAACACACACTAAATAACAAAAGGGGAGAAGAAGAGCCATGAAGGCCAAGGGAAGGAACGGAGTTGGGTAACTATGAAAAAGGGATGAGCAGGGTAGTCTCCCCAAAAGAAGAAATCTAAAAGCAGAAAGGTGGGGGTGGGGGTTCTGGACAAAGAGCATCCCCAGGACTAAGGGGAGGAAGAGGTAGCAGGTGAATCTTGGAACACCTCAGATCATGGTTCCCCAGTGTGAAAGTGCCACCAAAAACCAGGGAGGCTGGACTGGCCATTCCAGCTATGTGGCAAACAGACTAGAAGAGGGGTGTCACAGAGAAACACCATGTAGCAAGCTGCTGCAGCCATTCAAAGCAGAAATGCAGGAGCAGTGAGATAGGATTAGATTCAAAATGTGTAAGGAGAGTTGCGAGACTTGTCTATGGCTATCCAGATGATGCAGAGTAGATAATGACTTGGATGTTCTCCCAACTCTGTTCCTTCCCTTGGCCTTCACGGCTTTTCTCAGCCAAATAAAGAAGAGAGCAGCTGGATTATATCGTGAGGAGATGGGAGGGGATGTTCTGCTTCGGCCCAGCTACATCTGTGGAGAGATGGTGAAGGCAGCACCACATGTCTTGTGTAGCTTGCATTTTCTGCTTTATTCTGGTTAGTGGGCACCTTTCTCCTCGGGGGAGCCTCCTCCATACTGAATTATGCTGGCTGGTTTTAGGAAAGCAAGCAAAGGCAGAGACCAAATGAAGCAACAGACCAAGTCCCAACCCCAGGGCCATTTACAGCTAGTCTGGACACAAAGGAGAGAAACTCAAACCATATTCAAAGCAAAGGACAGCTACCTGCCCATGCAGCTAGATACAACACTGAAGTCATTCACAAGTGAGAAGACAAAGCCTTGAGCTGAGGTGTATAGATGGCTGTGTGATCAATCCCATGTGGCCCCACATACTGGGATAGGGGTAGTAGTAGATGTAAGGCAAAAGGAAGTAGAGGGTAAGATGAAGAACTAACCCGGAATCTAACAGGCCCAAATCACATGTGCACTGAATCTGTAAAATAAAATGTTCAATGCTTCACATTTCTTGAGAGCAGGTGTGTGGTCTTTATTATCAGCAATAATAACCACTAGAATAAAGGAACATGATCAGGGCTTTATCCACCTACCTCCACTTCAGATGCATAGAACAGGGCAGTGACCAACCCCTTTGTCTAGTATTAAATATATAGCATGAGATTAGATGTCATGGTCACCTTAAGAAGACACTCCCTGCCTGTTCCCCTACACAAATGAGAAATGGGCTCAATAGGTAGGCTTATCCAGAGAAAATCCAGCCTCCTGACATTGTCAATAAGTTGGAAAGGCCATTAATTAGACAGGTGATTCTTAAGAACAAGCCAGCAGGCTGCCTTACACTACACCTCTGAGCTTTTCCCATCCCAAGCAAAATACGGTTACTGCTACAGGCCCTTCCCTTTGTTTCCCAGGCACTATAGACAGACAGTCCTCTACCACATGCTCTTACCATGACCTACGAGCCAAACGCAACAGAGACCGCCAACCACAGGCTGAAACCAGAGTCAAGACAAGCAGTTCTTTAAACTAATTACCTCAAGCAGTTTGTCTCAGCAACAGAAAACTGAGACTTCAGTCAGAGACACCTCCCTCCTACCCTGTGCCCTACGCAGTCGCCATCAAGTGAAAAGTGACATTCAGAAGTGACTTGGTGGCAATGGCAGAGACAATGACTGTGATATACCCTAGGCCCCCGTGGAATGTGTTTGAAACTACCACAAAGTGACAGCTGAAAACCTTACCTCTGGAGTCCCCAATGCTTGCCACAAAAGACTCCAGGATATAAACTTTCCTTTGCAAGTGAGCTTCTGGGCAATTGAAATGGCAGCACCGTGTGTTGACAGAAGTGCCACACACTAGACAGAGCTCAGAGGACACCTCTGCTTTCAGAAACTTGGTCAGCTTATGGGAACCATCAAATGCTCCTGGTGGAGGTAGTGGCTCCTCCTGAAGGGCTTTTTCTCTGCTTTGTCCATCTGCCTTCAATCTGCTTTGGGGACTGTGTCATACACACTCCATACAGGACACAACTATTTGATGGAAGGCAACATCCTCGAGACATCCTAGAGGGCTGACCACTTCAGCAGACTCTCCAGGCCACCCCGCCTCCCTGAGCCTGTTCCCATCTGCATCCCCCAAGGGTTCCTTGGCTTCCTCCTTTGGTTATTGTCTCCTTTCACGAGACAGCACGTCCCCTAATCTGTGTAGCCCAGAGTAGTCCCACAAAAGTCCTTCTGAGAACTTTGGTCTCCTCTCTGCTATAAAACCCTCACTTCCCTCACACAGCTGCAGATACAAAGGGTGAGAGGTCACAGGCAACAGATCTTACAGTAATAAGATCCTAAGTAATATTACATGAACTCAAGGTCGGTCCTTATCAACACACTACCAGTGGACTACATGATAGTTTGAATAAGGGATATCCCCTACAGACCCAAGCATTTAGTCACCACTTGGTGGGATATCTGGGGAAGCCTGGGAGGTGTGGCCCTGCTGGAGAAGTCTGTCGCTAGGGTTCAACTTTGAGGTTTCTTTTAATTATTCTTTGTGTATGGGTGTTTTCCCTGCGTCTCTATAGCATGCAGTGCCTGCAGAGGCCAGAAGAGGGTGCTGGATCTTCCTAAAGTACAGTTGTTCTGGATGGTTGTGAGCCAACATATAGGCACTGGAAAATGAGATGGAGTCCTCTGGAAGATCAGCCAGTGCTCTAAACCACTGACCATCTCTCTAGCCATCCCAAACCTGGGGTTTCAAAGCTATTCACCAGTCCCAGTTTACTTTCTCTGTTGGCAGCCTGCGGTTTAAGAAGTGAGCCCTGGGCTTCTGCTCCAGCTGCCATGCCTATCACCTGCTGCAACCACCAAGCTCTGATTTCCCTCTAGAACTGTAAGCCTTGCTTTGATCATGGTGTTTCAGCAGCAATGGGAAGGTAACTCATACAGGATGTGAATCTTTTTCCTTTACCTGTCTTAAGATGCTCTTAAGAGCATCCTCTCTCCTGCATGGAAGAAGTGAGCTGGGGCAATATGAGGCTATTTGGGGTTTGGAGGGCAAGAAAGACACCTTCAAATACAGCTTGTTATAAGTGAAGGTACATGTAAAATACAGAAATCTTCAGTGCACAACTCGATGCATTCCTTTTGCCCATATATCAGCTCCCTGCAACTATCCCCCTCTCACTGCAGATACTATAGGTTCATTTTGCAGGTTTTTGAACTTGTAATAAAAACAAAGCACCCAATGCAGAACCTTGTGCCTACTTCTTTCATTCAGTATTGAGACGAATCCACTGAGCTGCAAATAGCCATCTGTTTTATTCCATCACTGTGTATATGCTACTACATTCACCTTACATGCTCTGGTCATTCTTTTTCTGGTCATTCATGCTTTTTTTTTTCTTAGCTTTTTCAACTTTCTAGCATTTATGAATTCATCGCTTCAGTGGGCATCTGTACTTCTAATTCTCTTAGGTGGAAACCAGAGGTAAATACTGCCAGGCATATGGCCGTTCTTAGTAGAATCTACCATACAGACTTGGGGTATGGTTGTGCCTATGTCTACTATCTACAGCAACGGCTCCAGATTATTTTAATGTAACAGCCTCATTTTCTCAAGTACAACATCAAAGATGGCCTAGACTACAGTGTAGGCAGACTTTACTGCCTATCTGAGAGACAAGCACATTAACTTTAAAGATTCACTTACTGGGGGCTGGATAGATGGCTCAGAAGTTAAGAGCACTGGCTGCTCTTTCTGGGGTCCTGAGTTTAACTCCCAGTAACCACATGGTGGCTCACAACCATCTGTAATGAGATCTGGCGCCCTCTTCTAGTAGGCATGAATACATGCAGACAGAACACTGTATTCATAATAAATATATCTTTTTAAAAAAAGCTTCTCTTACCTGCAAAGATAAATCATCCTTTTCAACCAGGACTGGTATCCATTGTACCAAGAAACCATGTGCTAGGCTGGAGAGATGGCTTAGACATTACTGCTCTCTTCCAGATGTTCAGTTCCCAGCACCGACATGGTAACTCACAACCTTTTATAACTCCAGTTCCAAAAAGGTAACTGTGCTCTGTGGGCGCCAGGTATGCACAGAGTACACACACACACACACACACACACACACACACACACACACACACATACATACATACATGCATATAGGCAGAATATCTACACACATAAAAGTTTAAAAATCAAGTTGGGCAGTGGTAGCACAAGCCTGTAATCCCAACACTCAGGAGGCAGAGGCAGGTGTATTTCTGTGAGTTCGAGGCCAGTCTGGTATATAGAATGAGTTCCAGGACAACCAGAGCTGTTACACAGAGAAACTTGCCTTGAAAAACCAAAACCAAACCAAACCAAAAAATGGTGGGTGGGTGGGTGTGCCTAGCATTTATGATTGTATGACTGATACCCTGGCAGCGTGTGATTGGTACTGGTGCTAAATGCGCTCTCTCTCTCTCTCTCTCTCTCTCTCTCTCTCTCTCTCTCTCTCTCTCTCTCTCTCTCTCACACACACACACACACACACACACACACACACACACACACACACACACACACACACACACACACACCCTACCCCTAAAGGTACCCAGCATGCAGTCACCAAATAAACATTTTGGGCTAAATTACCACCACGACATTCTTTCCAACTCTGACACCTGGTTAATAATTACTTTCTTTTTACTCTGTGTCTTGTGGCTGCTTCTGTCTATCCCACTGCTGGCCACAGGGCAGTGGATACAAGTCAGGCTTTAAACTAACAAGCCTGTACTGTTATGTGTTGGATGTCTTACATAACAGAACTTAAACAATGTAATGGGGGCCCTCCTTTGGTCCTTGCTGGCTGCCTTCTCCGAGCCCAGGGTCCTCTGTCAGAAACCACCTTTACTTACTATGAATTTGTGTTAGTGATGCTAGCTAGCTTCCATAGTCCCTGGATTCTCCTTCAGACCCTGACATGGAGCCATAATTAGGGTATCCTTCCATAGAATTTACCTCCATTCAGCACAACCTGTCATTCACCAAGCCTCAAGGGTAAGTGGTCAGAGGCAGGCTCATCCTAAGGAAGTGGGCAGTGGACAGGGAGAAGTACATATTCCAGGGGAACTCACTGGACACGCACAGAAGGGACAAAGAAACAGCTCAATAAACCTAAACACCTTCCCTTTTAGAGCACAGCCACAATTCTTGCACCAGCCCCTAGTCAGAGATGTGATTAAACAAATGTACACACAGAGGCTATGAACTGAGGAGAGAAGCTAGGGAGCATGGGAAGGGTCACTTCTTTTATTATCCCAAAATGCAAAGTATTGAAGGCACTTGCAATAACATGGAGAGGGGGGAAGCAGGAAGCCAGATCTCATCTGATCATTACCAGCCTGGAGAAAAAGAAAAACCATAGGGCCAGGTCTGAAGCCAGCCCACTGTCCACTACAAAAGATAAAATCCCATTCTACAGACAATTAGGAAATTACAAGTACATGGGGAAGGAAAAGGGCCAGCAGTCACGAGTCAGTGGTTCTTTAAGGAACACATTTGGCAGTGAGGACACCCTCAGGGACCCTGCTGGAAGAGGTCTCGGTACATCTCGATGAGACGAGCAGCCTCACGCTGGCCAGAGAGCAGAGCACCATGGGTGGTGGAATAGTACTTGCGGTGTGTGGCCTCACCGGAGAACAGAACCTGCAATGGCTAAGTGGGAGGAAGGTAGAAGTGAGGGTGGAGAAGTCGCAGAGGCAGTGGGATTCTTGTCTGCCCTGGAACCCCTATCCCTACAAGGCACACATGGTAAGCAGGATGCAGGTGTTGTTCCACAGGACGAAGAGTCACCCACCCACCTGCCACCTTCCCTTTGCTTACTCATACACCCATGCCTCAGTTCCTTCTGACCCGAGGCTCCATTCATCTCTTACTAACAGTCTAGCCCTCCTAAGCCTTTATGTTCTTATCAGACAACTAGATTTATACCACCTGCTTCTGCTGTAAGGATGAAATGAAGCCCTGAGTGTACGCACTTAGAATCTGGAAGAGTGTAAACAATAAAGTTAGGTGGTAAGTTAACAAACCTTTATGGAGCCCCTACTAGGGTCCAGGGACTGTTCTGGGCACTTGGATGATAAAAGGTGACCAGGCTGCTGCTTTGTGGAGCTTCCATGCTGGTGGGGAAGCCAGACACGAAACCCAGTTACTAAACAGTGTCATATGTGATGATGGGTGTTTGGGTGAGGTGCTGAAAGCCCAGAAAAGAGGTTCAACGTCTGGGAGATCCTGCAAAGCTACCTGAAGGACAGGACCTCTGTACTGCCTTGCAAAGGATGCTGGGTGAGAAAATGGGCAAAAGTTATTCAGCCAGAGAAAAAGTCACCACATCAAAGACGGTGAACTCTCTGGTTTAGCCAAGGCTTAATCTCAAAACAGCAAGGTGTCTTGGCAGGTCCAAGGATAGTTCAGCTTCTTGCACACCAAACCAAAGTGTGGGCTTTCTCAAGAATTCAGTGTTGGATCCACCAGGTCTAGACTAAGAGTAGGTATCCCTAACAAGCTCCCAGGTAGCTGCACCCACCAGTAAGGAGTTCGGGGAGGCTGTTAAACAGACAGAGGAATGGACTGTGACCAAGCACAAGCCGTCCACTCCCAAACCCACCTACTACTCTCTTCCCTCATTGGTTAAGCGCTGGTTCTTTTTGTTCCTGTCTGTCTGTCTATCTGTTTTACAACAGAGTCTCAAAATACATAGCCTGGCTGGCCTGGAGCTGGCAGAGACCCACCTGCCTCTATCTCTTCAGTGCTGGGATTAAAAGTGTGCCCCACCATGCCCAGCTAAGTACCAGGTCCTAACTGGTTCCAAAGTCATTCAAAACAAAAATGACATGGCTTGGCCTCTCTGTCAACAATGTGTAATCATGTGACTAAATTCTAGCCAATAAGCTTTAGGGATACCGCTGTTTCAGCTCCAAGGAATCCCCATGGACCCTGGTCCATGACTTTTCCTGCTGCCAGCTGCTGACTAACAGCCATTGTTCTTACAACTGTCTTGGACCACAAGGTGACTGAACATGGAAGCCAGGCATCAACAATATTTGGTCTTCCCACTATCTTGCAGATTGCTGTTGATTGTTCCTGCTTTGCTTTGCTTCTGTCACAAGACAGACCTTAGTTGACAGAAATCTCCTTCATCAGTGACTCCAAAGAACTGCTTTAAATATAATTGTTGCATTTTAACATTTAACCTATGTTCACACTTAGTGGGCAAAATTTACTATTAGCGTATTTCCCTCAGTTTAACTGTGTGTGTGTGTGTGTGTGTGTGCACGCGCACGCATACGTGCACATGTGCCATCATGTTAGAATGGAAATCAGGACAACCTGCAGGAATTAATTCTCTCCTCCTTTTGCATGAGCTCTAGGGATTAAATTCAAGTTAGCCATAGGCTTGGCAGTGAGTGTCTTCCCACTAAGCCATCTTGCTGGCCTCAGATTTATTATCTTCTTGGAGTGCAGTTGGTCTAATCTGGGGAAGGGCAGTATTCTCAAGTTTTACTTTGTTTTAAGACAGAGTCTATGTATTTCAAGCTTGCCTCGAACTGGCCAAGGAAAACTTCAAACTTCTGAACCCCCCCTCCCCCCACTCTACCTCTCTGGTGCTATGGAATTTTAAGTATGCATCACTATGCAGGATTTCTGAGGTACTGGGGATTGAACCTGAGGCTTCAGGCATGCCAAGCAAGTACTCTACCAGCTGAGCTACAACCCCAAATTTGTTCTCTAAAACATATTGAGGAAATAATTGCATTGCTGTCCAACAGACCATTTATGCGGGAACCATTAGGCATATGAGGCTATTGAACTTGAAATGTAAGTAGTACAACCCAGGAATAAAATGTTAATTTATTAACTTAAATTCTATTTAATTAATTTTATCTAACTGTGTCTTCTTGTCCAGCACAGCAAGCAACAATCCATGCTTCAGAAGCTCAAGAAAATATTAGTTTTCTGTGTTTTTCCTTTTTCCTTCTAGATGTTAAGTGTTGTCTTCTCTCTCACTATGGAGTCACCCTATTACTCTTCAGCACGGCACCCTTTGTGAACACTACCCCAAGCCTTCTCCCTGGACCAGACACGTGAAGAGCACTCCCTCCAAGGCCTCCTCAGCATCCGCAGCCCACTCACCGCTGTCTTGGAGCTCTCTGTGTAAGGGAGGGGTTTGGCCAGTTTCTCCACATCTGCCCCACTAGAGCCCACTTGTGTGTACGAGTAGGAACCGCGGAAGTATGGGTTGCTGCCCCAGGCTGAGCGCAGGATTCGCCGAGGCTTTGGTATATTGGGGTTCCCTGTTGGGAAGTCAGAAGAACCAAGACAAGGGAGCATAAGAAATGGCTACATATGGAAGGTACCCCAAGACAGACAACCTATCTACCTCCTGGACTCCAGGACACTCAGGCAGCCAGGAAGCAGGCATAAATGCTGGGAGAAATGAGGGGGGCTAGGCTCAAGCTGTATTATCACTCACATTTCCTGGTGACCCCAAAAAACAAATATCACTTATCGCAAGGCCTTGATTTTCCTGCTTTAAAGTATTACTGCAGTGAGGAGGTGCCTCAGTGGTAAATCTCATGGTTAGGATCGATCATGAGGCTCAGCAGCATTTAAAGCAATTTCAGATAATCATGTTTTCCTTTCTAATATCATGGGCTCCTGGGAAGTCTCCCACAATAGTGGCAGAAAATAACTAACTAAAGAATCAAAGACACTGGGTATGATACCTCATGCCTAGAGTCCCAGACTCAGGAGGCTGAGACAGGAGGATCTTGAGTTCAAAGACCAATTAGTGCAGCCTAGTGAATTCCAGGTCAGCCTGGACTGCACAATGAAACCCTGTCTCAAAAATAAAAATAAAAATAATCACTCTATTAGGAGTAAAACAAAGCAAAATGCTATGCAAAAGGACATGGTCAGCTCATGGTGATGCTGACACTTGAGTTCTTCTTACCATAAAGTCCTTAGTGCAAAGAGCCTTCTTTTTGAGTCATTCAAACTCCAAAATGGGAGTGTCAGCCACTGAGGTGACAGAGGCTAATCATGGTTCCCTGCAGTGGCCCACCCAATAGGACAGCTGCCTCGGTGCCACACTCTAGAAAGAGTAGACTTGCTAAGGGTGAAGCATGGGCAAAGCCTACCTGTAAACTGTCGCAGCATCTCTGTGCAGACCTCCGCCACGGCCTCATCATCACACCTCTCCATGACTAGAGCCTCCTCCCCACAGATCCAGCCACTCAGCACGTGGCCATAGCGCTCCGGTGGGTACAGGACATCGAAGCCACAGATCTTGCGGTACCAGAGCTCAGGTGGGTAAGTGAGGGTACAGCTCTCTGCCTCATCCTCCCACACAAACTGCAGACTGTTGCATTCAGGACCCCAAAAGGGCT
The DNA here is from genome assembly GCA_033318265.1 of Phyllotis vaccarum. NCBI lineage: Eukaryota > Metazoa > Chordata > Mammalia > Rodentia > Cricetidae > Phyllotis > Phyllotis vaccarum. The sequence goes on along the minus strand of JARWLC010000001.1, from coordinate 159,404,001 downwards.
CCTCAAATTCAAGGAAGATCTTGTCAGTGGTACCAATGCCCAAGCGGTGGATGGCAGCCACCTTCTCCGTGGGCAGACATGGCCTAAAAAAACTGGTGTACTGCCTCTTGAGCACACCCAGCGAAACGGTCACAATCACATGGTCCGCTGGGATCACCTCACAATCCTCGCACTCCACGACTACCGGCCACTGCTCATCCTCATCCCTCCTCCCCTGTTGGGGGCTCTCTCCACTCTGGCCACCCTCCCCAGTGTTGTGATTGTGGTCACCCTCACCACAGGGCTCAATCTCAGGACCCCGGGGGCGAGCTGAGGCCTGGTCCCAGTGGATGCAACGAACGGGTTTCCCCAGCTGGATGACATGTGGGGGAATGCCCTCAGCCAGCAGCTCCACAACTCGCATGAAGCCCGAGGGGATGATGTGATGGGCACCGGGGATCTCCGTCCATTCTCCAAAGGCGCTCAGGGACACCTCATCTATGCTGTGAGAACTGCTCTCACAGCTCTCCACCTGTGGGAAGATCAAGAGAGAAGCCAGGTCACTGCAAGGCTCGGCCAGAGAAGGAACAAGAGCTCTGAGCAGCATGGCCCTTTGGACCCAGACTCCCCCAGAACTTGTCTTTATCACTCTGCATCTATATTCCACAGCAAAGATACCTTCAGGTATTGCTGGATCATGGCGAGCTTCAGGCGCTTGGTAGCCTCTGTGTCGTCAGGGTCATCCCTGATGCGATTGCGCACCTTCTCCCGGGTGAACACCCCGACGCTGTTCTGACTCTCAGCATTGACTGGTTTATCATGCCGGAAGAATTCCTGGGTCAAGTTATAGACCTGCCAGAGAAACCCCTGGAGACTGAGCACTCTTATTACCCTGACAACAAGCAGAGGGCCCAAACTAGAAGAAAGCCACCTGCTTCTGGGTGTCCCTGGTGCAGCAACCGAGCCCCTGCATGAAACTGAGCAGGCACCTGCCCTACTCAGCCAGCTCCTCACCTCTGATTCTGGAAGAGAGGTGTAATGCACCTAAAGCTTTCTTAGGGACCCTTCCTAGAACAAACCACAAACATCTGGGACCTGTAGAGTCTGGGAGAAGGAGCTAACTCTTCATGGTCTCTGTGCATGTCTACAAGGGCCCCCACATTACCCTGGAGATTTGATCTGCACACATTCACCTTTTCCAAGAACCAACTGTAGCTCATCCCCTAGAGACCCCTCCTTGCACTACTCAGAGGCATAAAAGCCCCTTCGTCTGAAGTACACAGAGGAAGAAGGAAAAAGAACACCACAGACGGGAGCATCTCGGGGAGATCCCAGGAGACCAAGAAACAAAGACCACTTGGCAGACATTTTTTCAGCCAAAACACCAACCCACTCCTTATCCACGGTAACTGTCAGTCCCTTGAAACCAGGTTCTTCTGCCTTCCCTGCCAGGCCACTCCATAATTCCCTACTCTACCTCCCACAAACACTGAACAAGTCTACTCCAAGACAGGCCCCAACATTCACTCAACATGCATTTATTTGTGGGCTCCACACCCAAGATGTATTAGGCAAAAGGAAGTCCCCAGCCCTGCCCATACTCAAGCTGATGAGACATTCTAAGAGGATTTCTACGTGACACTGTGACGCAAAGAACCCGGGAGTGGTAAGGTCAACCCAGGCAACTCTGACTCAGCAGGAGAGACCACAATGAGATGCGAGTGGCAGAGGCAGAGGGAACTGCACTGTCAAAGATGGAGGGTGAGGCAGTCAGGAAACCTGAAATGGGTTAGTTTGGTGAAGAGGCGACAAAGAGAACACTGCAAGAAATAAATGGTCTTGGGAAGGGAGGACACCATGCCGAGGCCCTAGACCCCTGCAGTGCTGTGAGGAGAGCAGCGTGATCCCCACCCACTGTTGTCATTTCAAATGCTGGCCTCTCTGCTGTGACATCTCCCTCCTTAAAGAGCATCTGATTTGGCCAGAATGCATTCATGAGAAAGACTGCTCTACACCGCAGCCCCAGCATAAGCTGTGGCTGCCAGAGTGGAGGGGCATCAGTGTACCCTCCAATCACCACTGTCCCAGACAGGCACATCTGGATGCCTCTGCAGATTATGGAGAAGAACATAGGTGAAACTGTCCACTTGTTCTGCCTACAATCATAAGACACTGGGTGGCCAAGTATCTGGAGCCTCAGCAAACTCCTCCTGGAGGATCACTGCCAAGAACTCAAGCTGGGGACTCTCCTCCTCCCTCAGTTCTCCCCTAAAAGATACGCAACATGGTAACTAATATTCAGCTCATGGTCACTGGAGACCATAAAGTCCAGCTGGGGAGTAACAAATGTAGCCATCACCAACTAGGATATAGGTCTATTATGAGGGTACAGTATCCTCCCACTCACAGAAGGGTGTTGGGGACAGGCCTGTGACCACTACACCCATTCTTAAGTACCTTTCATTGGCATTACAATCCCTAACATTAGCAAGTAAGTACAACCATGTACAATTTACAAATGAGAAAATTGGGGTCCAAGAGGCCCTATAATTTAAGTGTCTAATATTCTATATCTAAGGCTGGAGATATAACTCAGTGGGACAGCACTTGTCTATCACAGGCAAGACCCTGGATTTAATTCTCAGCACTGAGGGAGGGGAAAAAATAAAAATAAAAACAGGCTGGGGAGATGGATGACTCAGTGAATAAGCATGCTTAAGCATGAGGAACTATGTTCAAATCCCCAGCATGCTTCTACAAACTAGTGCTGAGAGGTTAGAATCAGGCAGATCCTAGGAGTTCACCCACCAACTGTTCCAGCTGAAACAGTGAGCTTCAAGTTCACTGAGAAATTTTGTCTCAAAATGTAAGGTAGAGAGCAAAAGAGGAAGACACTGATAACACACACAAACACACACACACACAATTTAAATGTACCCATATGAATGGCCCTTCAGAGTCACTGTTGTTGGAAATATCCTTAGGCACACTTTCACAAGCTTTGTTCAGAAAGGTCACCAGCACTGACTAAAAGCCACAAAAGGAAATCCTGACCTATACCTCTTCCTTCAGACCCTAAGCAGCACTGTAGTTTGATAACCACCTTATCCACTTTATTTTCCACAGCCCTCATTCTCGGTTTTCAGAAGAGAAACTGACCAACAGGAAGTAGAACAAGTCATGAGCACTAAGTCATTTACAGGAGGTGTCCACACGGCCAGGCACAGTGGCACACATCTGTGATCTACACAGCCAGGCACAGTGGCACACATCTGTGACCCACACGGCCAGGCACAGTGGCACACATCTGTGATCTACACAGCCAGGCACAGTGGCACACATCTGTGACCCACACGGCCAGGCACAGTGGCACACATCTGAGATCCACACGGCCAGGCACAGTGGCACACATCTGTGACCCACACGGCCAGGCACAGTGGCACACATCTGTGACCCACACGGCCAGGCACAGTGGCACACATCTGTGACCCACACGGCCAGGCACAGTGGCACACATCTGTGACCCACACGGCCAGGTACAGTGGCAAACATCTGTGACCCGCATGGCCAGGCACAGTGGCACACATCTGTGACCCACACGGCCAGGTACAGTGGCAAACATCTGTGACCCACACAGTCAGGCACAGTGGCCCATGGTGGCACACATCTGTGACCCTAGTACTTGGAAGGTGGAAGAGAAAGAATCAGGACTCCAATGCCAACCTTAGCTACATAGCAAGTTTAAGGCCAAGCTGAGCTGTATGAAATCTATCTTTAAAAAAAAAATTTTAATCAAAATACAAATATTCATGCTTAAAGCCTTACACTAGGCAAGAATCAGTGTGGGCCAGCAAAGGCTACTTTGAAGAACACAGGTTACTATCTGATCACTTTCACTTTTTGTGTGAGTGAAAAGAAACTATGTAGCTGCACTCATGTAACTTCTTGGTCCATACACACAGTACATCATCCTCCACAGATCAGGGACTTCCACAAAGCAAGCGACTGGCAAGTGCTTAGTGACCCCGGGGCTAACCTGGAATGCAGTCTGTATACTACCTTATTTGCTCAGTGTAAGTTATAGCACCTACTGAGAGATACTAAAAATACTGGTGATTTTAAAGCTTGGATCTGTCAATAATGCACAGAAGTGTTACTTTTATCTAATATTGGACTGAGAGACTACCCAATGTAATATGAAAAATAAAAACTCTTGAGGCTGGACTCTCAATATAGTAGCCACTAGATATCTGCAGCAAATAGGAGTTTAATATTAGTTCCTACATAGTTTCACTGGCTACATTTCAACTACTCCAAAGCCACAATAGCTAGAAACTACCACATCAGACAGTACAGGTCTAAAACATTCCCACTAGTGCAAAAAGTTCTCCTGAATAATGCTGGCCACACATAGTTCCAAAAAATATTATTAGGATACTAATTACTATTCTACAAGACACGTTATTTGAATTAACATAATAATCAGGAACTGAGAACAATGAAAAAAAAATTATTTCAACTGCTATAGACCAGGAACAGCTAGAAAATGCTTGTAAACAATGGTGACTATCATAAAAAAGACCACAGTGACAATTGTCACAACCCAAACCTCTAGCAAAGTCTAGCAAACGACACTCAAGGCCTTTTTGAGAGAAATCTATCAGTATTTTGCCTAGCTCAGCACTTTCATCATATTCCTAAACTGTCCTGATGTTCCCCTCTTACCTCGTTGTATAAATCGCTGAATTCCTCAACCACGTCCTTGGGGATGCGGCGGCCACGGTTGGTAAGGTAGCAGGCCACGCCATTCTTAGAGTAGAGGCTGATGCGGCCCACACTGCGCTCCCCATCTGTTGTCTCTTCCAAAAGACCATTAGCTTCTGCTAGATGGTAGATAGGATTCCCATGAGACCCATGGATCCAGGTGGCTCCCAGCTCAAAGGTGGCGTGTCCTGGTGGTGACAACAGACCCTTAGAGGGGCAGAGGTTTCTTCAGAGGGGTACAGGGCAACCTCCATTCCTTCCCCTAAGAAGACCCCCACCCACAAATATTAAACAGGGCAGGAAGGGGCTTGGGAGCTCACTCTGAGAAACAGCTAAAGCCTACAGAGGAACGTTACCTGACAACAAATGGAGCAGAGAGAAGCACTGTGCAGAGACTCCTGGATGTGCCCCAGTGTCACCTCAGCATCATTAGAAGCTTCTTCTCAAATCACCTTCCTCCAAGAAAATACTACATGCCAGACCCCTGGCTCCCACCCACTCACGAGGAATACTGTGGGTGTCTTCCAGCATTATTCTAGATCTTTAATACCCCACAGCTCTATAATCCAAACCCTTCTCTCAGACAGTAGACTTCCCCCTTCTAAAGCTTCTAGGACAGAAAAGAGAGTACAATTTAGGACAATTTCTCTGAGGTTGAAGAATACAAACCAGACCTCCAGAGATTGCTAAGCCCTGACATCCTTTCACACAGGCGGAGGAGGGAGGGTGAGATTCTGTCAAGGAGGGTTAAGGAGCACTCCTAGATCCTAGATGTAAGAGGCCTAAGAATCCATCCTACCTCTTCATCCCCAGCCAAAACAGCAGATCTGAGGTAAAGTGCCTCTGTCCTGAGCCTCACTTTCTTCTTTAGATGCTACAAAGCTGTGAGGCAGCTTCCCTGCCTAGCTTTCAAAGAAGTTAAAATGTGCATAGAGCACAGAAGAACAATTTGTGGTGTTAGTTTTTACAGATCAGGCTCAAGATCTGTATGGTCAATCTTGTCAAATTCACGATAATTTCTCCCACCCTTGTAGGCATGCCCCTTGACAAAATGACTGCGCCTGCCTCCCCATCCCACCCCCTTGAGGCAAGGAGGATGTACCTCTTGAATCAGTGTTGGACTTGTGACATGCTCTGATTAGCAGAATGTGTACTTTTTGTTTGGTTTTTGTTTTTTAATTGCAGCTTCAGGGCCAAGGCTTCAGGGGCCTGTCTCAGTTAGTCTTCCTATTTCTGTCAACCAGGGGTTTCTTTTGGCCAACAGTTCCACCTCACAGTCCATCACTGAGGGAAGTCAGGACATGAACTCAAACTGGAAAGGAACCTGGAGGCAGGAACTGCTGCAGAGGCTGTGGAGGGATGCTGTTCACTGGCTTCCTCCTCATGCTTCCGTAGCCTGCTTTCTTATGTAACCCATGACTATAGGTATAGGTATCACCTACAGAGAACTGGGCCCTTCCACATCAATTGTGAATTAAGAAGATACACCATAGGCCAATTTGGTGGGGGGTACTTTCTAAAAAATCAAGGTTCCCTCTTCCAAAATGATCTTAGCTTGTGTCAAGCTGACAGAAAACCAGGCGGTGTAGGGCCTCGTGGCTTCTACTCTCAACCTCTAAAAGTGAAAGCGATGGTAAACACAGGCTCACCTTGCTAGGAACATAAGCCCACATCAAAGCCTACACCTTCTACCAGACAAGGGCTGAGTCCATCTTAGAGACCCTGACCAACTGACCCTGGACAGGCAGGAATCAAGGCAAAGCCAGAGAAAGACCCACATACCTAAGCCCTGCCCACAGATTACGAGTAAATAAAAAGACATGTCAAGCTGTTTTATCTGAGGTGTCTTGTTCTGATACAGTCTAAAGACAGCAGCACTGCCCCTCACCCCGGGAACTGGGCATGTGTTCCTTATTTGCATGCCCTCTCTTTCTTGGAATGTTTCTAATTAAACCATCAGTTACTAAAAATAGCTCTGTAACATGAATGTGCCTAAAACAAGAAAAGGCATAACCTCATGCTTCAGCTAGCAAAATAAGAACAGTCTGGCGCCTTTAAAAGAGGCAGGCATGCACAGGGCCCCTGGTGTAGGAAAAGTAGGTAGACTGAAGGCCACCAAAAACTGAAAGTCCAGGACCTCCTTACCTACAGAAGCTGCCTGCTGGCCACTGAGGGCATTCTAGAGCCTCAGGCTTTGGAGCTCTCTAGTTGGAGCTCCCAAAAGGAGCAGAGGAAGAACAATGATGTTATGTTATCACTGTCATTAGAAATTAAATTTGTTTTTAGACAGTTCTGCACATGTATGCAATACAGTAGCAACCATTCTCCCCTCCCCACAAGCTCCTCTCTCACATTAATGACTATTCATTTTGTTTTGTGACCCACTGGGACTAACCAAGAATCTTGTGCGACCATGGATTCATAGCTACTGCTGGAGCCTGGTGGGCTCAGCAGTGGAAATGACGGAACACAGTATCTCCCCTTCCCGGAGAGGTAATAGCCAGGAGCTCAGAGGTAAAGGGGAAAAAGCAAATTGAGGAGAAGCTGAATCCTCCCCGGCACAGTAGGGTGCTCCACACAGAGACTGGGTGGGTCAGAAGTAAGGAGAGGCCTTTCCTGTCTCTAGATGGTCCTCAAACATGAGAAGAGGTAAGGAACAAGGTTTGCCAGGAGCTGGGAGGACCAGAATATGGCCACCACTGAGGATGTCCATCTCTGCCACATCTGTACTTCCAAAGGGCACCAAGTGCCACCTCATGCCTACCCACCTCATAGCACACAGTGTCCTCAGAGCCTCAAGCTCTGACAGGTATATGGCCACTACGGCATCCTACTGGGTGCTCGGGCCTGCCTACCCATAGACAACACAGACACCCTGTCAACACGCTCCCCTATCTCCTCATTCCATACAGCCTGTGCCCTTTCTGCCTTCTCTGCCCATCTGGTCTCCACTGCCTTATGAACTGGGCCACCTATCTCCTCATCTTTGGTTTCTACATCAGACTCTGAATACATCCAAAGAATCATAAATGGGACTGCTCTTCCTGGAGGCTGCCAGCCAACCAATCAACAGTGAGCAGAGGTACTGGGCTCCCCAGTCACCTCAGCTTTACGAGCTCTTGGATGGTACTTTTACTCTTACTGCCAAGAGATGGCCCAGTTTGTGTATAAAAAGGAGAAACGAAACCTCCTATGTGCCTTCCAGAAATGGCTCTAGGGGAAGACTCTTAATGTGCTCAATAGCTCTACAAGAAAAGGCCCAGGATTCTCAGCCTGGCCACCTATCCAAGCAAGTAAGCACACAGAATCCTCTAGAGGCGCAAGTGTGCTGCCTGGCACCTCTATTTCAGTACTTGGGAGACAGAGAATTGCAGTTTTGAGATCAACCTAACCTACAGGATGAAACTGTCTCAAAACAAGCCAAAGCTAGGGAGATGGTTCAGCTGGTAAAGTACTTTCTAGAAAGAAAAACATGACGATCTCAGTTAGATTCCCCCCAAAGCCATGTTAAAAAACACAGGCAAGTGCACACCTATAATTGGCAGAAACAGGAGGATCCTTAGGGCTTACTGGCCAGCTAGCCTAGCAGAATAATTGAGTTCCAGGTTCAGTGAGAAATAGATCCTATCTCAAAAAAAAAAAAAAAAAAAAAAAAAAAAAAAAGATAGCAATTGGCAGAGACACCAATGTCAACCTCTAGCCTCTAAATGCACACACACGCGCACGCGCACACAGACACAGACACACACCATAATCTAGAGTGTCCACGTCACTCACATAACATACCCCAAGCGGTCTCATTGGGTCATCATTATGGTTCTAACCCACTCAACCCATCACTGGCCAAAACACCCGATACCAGCTCCATTTCAGGAACTGTCCCAACTCTCTAGAAGCCTGGCAAGTCTCCCTCACCTAGGGTCATGTCTCTTATCTGGCTGCTTTCTCCAGGGTTCTCATTATTTGTAACCTGGATTAAGACAATCACAAGACCGTATATCACCCACAACAAAGCCTAGCCACCCCCTACTTCCACTCTACCAACCTTAGTTTCTGTTGTCTAGACCTCAATCATGTTACACTAATTCATACGAACAATTAATGAGTCATCAGAAATAAATCACACAATGTCCCCTCCTATGACATTAGAAGTGAGTCACCACAGCTCTCAGAGAGCTCTCAGGTATGTTCTCCCCAACAAACACTGTTCACCCCAAGTCTTACACCAAGCCAGCATTCTCCAAAAATAGAATGTCACTGCAAAGGGCAAAGGAAGCTTCTGGAAAATACCCACATGGAGTGCATGATCAAACATTTATTATCCCAAGACCAAATTAGTAAGACTTCAGGCAGGACCAGGGTACTGGGAACAAAGGGTAGCCCAGAGAGGTGGTTAGGCCTGAGTTATGCTTACCAAGTCTCACGCTCTGCACACGGCCCCCAATGTGTCTGGAAGCTTCAAGCACAGTGACATCTGTGAAGCCTTGCTCGAGAAGTGCTCTAGCTGCAGCCAGGCCAGCCAGGCCCGCGCCGATCACCACCACACGAGGCTGTCCCCTTTTCCGTAGGCCACGACTGAGAGGGTCATCCGCACTGTCGCCACTGGATTCACAACTTTGCATACCGTCCGTACTCACCTTCTAGGAGCCTGTGGCAAGAGAGAGAGAGAAGATGGGGTCAGCTCACTTGGCCCAAGGGACAGTTACCACTGCACCCCCTTCCCTAAAGACCTGACCAAAAAGAGACATCTCCCAAAAGTGCACAAAGGGAAACGGGAAGAGCCAAGGAGAGATGAGAGCCAGCCATGGAGATGTGTGTTTTGGGCCCTACCAACAGGCAGGAGGTAGGACCCATCAAGCTCACCCCCAAATCTCTTAAGCTCTGTTCCCTGTGGAGACAAGAGGTGACCTGAGAGGAGATGACACAAAAGACCAGTCAGAAGACTGACAATGATATTCTGGCAACTCAGCATGGCTGCTCTTTGTGCTAGCCCCAGGCTGCTCACACAGCCCCATAATGCTCACAGCAGCCCAGAACACACAGCACTGGGCTCTGTTCTCACCTCTCACCTGGCTCTTTCCTAGCACTCTCTCTCCTCCTTGGCTTTCTGTTGGTGAGGTGGTGATGTGGTAGGAAAGACAAAGTCTTCACCTCCCTACTCCTACAGAAAGTGCTGGTGTCCAACCAGCCTTGCTATTCTGGGTAGGTCCTTTCCCACCCACCCAGCCCCTCAGTCACCACAAAACAGCAATGAGCCCAGGAAACAGTGAACTGTGGTGACCCGCAGCACCAGAGACCAGACATCAAATTGACAGTTATACTCTGCCAGCTTACTTAAAGACGCCAGACTTTGGGCAGCTGATCATACAGAGAAATGAGGTGGTCCAAGGCTGGAATACACTGTTCTCTATTCTCAGAATGAGCAGGATGGTTTGGAAGTATCTGAGGACCCCCATGTAGGAGATACTCAACTCATATCTCATCCTTTGCATTCCCTGACTCAAGCAACTTTAAAATGTCCAGTTGTCTTGGCTAAGGTTTGAGTCACAGATGCTGCAGAATTTAATAGCACCAAGACCCAGTAAGAAAATAAATGCAGGTGAATGAAAGCTACTGGGCCACAAGAAAGAAGCAAATAAAAATCCTGTCACCCACCACACCCACGAAGCAAGCGTGACCTTTTCAAGACACAGTAAGCCACGTTTAAGGATTCACCAGAGATGTGGGGCACATCTCACCACATAGATATGTCAAAGAAATTTATAGCTTTATCCCACTGACCAAATCCAGAAACAACTCAAAGGCCACAAATGAGAATGGATGCTTGAGTTATGCAGCGCCTTCGTCCCATGCAATACTCAGCAACTAGAGAACCACGCTGTTGTGCCCTCCACAGGACACAGGACTGAGCCAAAGGCCAGACACCCAGCAGCACATACTGTATAGCTCCATTTATATAAAGTTCAGGGAGAAGCAAACAAGCTGTTGAGAACAGAGATTAAGAGAGAGGGGAGGTCATTGGGAAGGGCAGGCGTGAGATTTCTGCAGTGGGGGGAACAGTGATCTGAACGGAGGTTACACAGCATGTCAAGACATGCTAACTGCCATCTGAGATTTCCATTTTCCTTGGGGGGGACAGTGTTCTCTAACACTTGGAAGCTTAGCAGAGGAAGTATGGTTTGTTTTATGGTTTTGTGGTTTTGTGTTTTCTTTTGTTTTTCATAAATATGCTCACGCTAAGAGGTTGCTTCTCCTCAACTTATTCCATCTAATGCCTGGGCCTAAAAAGAAATGCTCCCTCCCCTACTGCACCTCCAACTCCACTCCCAGACTCAGACTGGCCAAGTCAGGGTAGAACAGGTCCCCTAAACTGCAGGCAGGTGGCGCTCGAGGTCCAGACTCCCTCCTAGGCAACCCTGGCTTGGCCAGAGGATGAGGCCACCAGTAGGTGGGCGCAGGCCTTCCTGCCTCCTCCTCCCCCGCCCTCTTCCCCTTCTCCTAGGTCCCCATCCTCCAGGGAACATGCCAAGCAGGGCTGGCTGGATTCTCTCCTTCCCTTCTCCTCTGCTCTCGCCCAGGTTCCTGTGCACTAAATTTAGAGGTGAGGATGTGGCAGATTGCACGCGCTGGCCGGGTCAGCAGCGATGCCACCGGAAGTCTGCCAGCCACCGCCGACGCAGTGACAAGCCAGTAAACACACATGCACTGCGGAGGGCCTGCGTCAGCTGTAATGACGCCAGGGTACTCAGGCATCGGGTGAGACATGACAAGGCTGCGTGCCCCAACCCATCCTCTGGAACAAGAGTGGGGATTTCCCTTTCCGGGCACTCCTGCCCTAGGGATACCCCAACAGACTCATCTTTGCAATAAAGGGGTGGGGGAAGGAAGGCAGCAGTGTTTGTAAATGTTACTGGTGGAGCCACACCTTAAAATGCTACTGTGTTGAGCAGGTGTAACAGGGATTAAACTGGAGTTCCCACACTGACTGTGGCCACACACACCTGTAATTCCAGTACTGTGAAGGCTGTGGCAAGGAGATCATGAGGTTCATGCTAGCCTGGGGTATATGGCAAGAAATTATCTAAAAGAAAAAGGAAGAAAAGAAAAAAAAACAAAAAACACGAGTGTATCCTGCTTAATACAGGATCCCTAAGGCATCCTCTCAAAGCCAGAGAAGTCTAGCTGACCTTTCTTCCCCTAAACAGCTTGGCTGGCTAGTCCTCAGGACACTGCTGGGGAAGTCAAATAAGGCTGTCACAAGACTGTCAGCATTTAAGGACCTCACACATGAAGGCTCAGGATCAGGATGAAAGGATTCTGGAATGGACCACAGGACGTCTTAAATATGACTCTGTAGAAATAACCCTTGGCCCCCACAACTAAATCTCAGAGACTTTGAACATGGGTATCAGTGAAAGCAGCACAGGAAAGCAGAGCCAGTGTGGGTCCCGTGTACCACTGACCTTCACAGCTAACGGCACTGTCCTGGTCCAAACCAGCTCCACCCACCCGTGTTGCCCACAAGAAGCCAGAGGCACCACACACAGCACAGAAGGCAGAGGAACATCTACCATGGCTCCCTTATCACCCTGTGTCCACCCACCAAGGTTCAACTAAAAAATACAAGACATATCCAGAAAGCCTGCTGTGCGGGGCTCAACAGTCACCGACTGCTGCTGTCTGGTCCTGATAGTTCCTATCATTTTCCCCTCTGGGATTTGGGAAATTTCATTGTTTTTATTTTAGAGAGAGGGGGTAAGGGGGGGAAGGGAGAGAGAGAAGAGAGACTGTCTTATTTATTGGAGAAGAAAAACCATTTAAATGGTCCTTGGTGTATGCCTGCCCTCTCTTGCCTTGATCTGTATGCACAGGAGAAACAGAACGCCCTGTACTTGCCCACAGATAAAGGAATGAAGAAAAGTGCTGGCTCAGCCAAGCAGTGAGGGAGGAGAGCTGAGGGAAGCCCAGAACAAGAGATGCTTGCCTTCTTGCTCTGGCCTCCATGGTAAAGTGGGGTGGGGGTCTGAGGCTTCCTTCCCGGCATCCATGCCCCCAAGCAGGCCAAGCCCAAAGCTTCAAGAAATCAGGTCAGCCAGAGCATAGTGCCCTCCTTCAGAATAATCCACTGCCTCTGACACCACTCCCTGGCCACAGGCCACAGCTGTCCACTGCTGCCCAGTGCCAGCACCACCTCCATCCAATCCTGTTGAGCCCCTCCCAGAAATGCTCAGAACTCAACAAAGGCGGCACCCAACTTCCTGTACTCACCCCATCAACAGCCAAGGGTCAAAGCTGTAGCCATCTTTGGAAGAAGATCCCCCTTTACCCATTGGGTCAAGCCATGATCATTCCTACAGCCCAAACACTATGGCCTCTACACACAACGTTCTCAGGGACCCTCCAGCTTCCTCCCTCTCTTGAATCTCACCTGTACCCAGTCTCAATATCCATCCTCTAAAGCAGTGGTTCTTAACTTCCATAATGCTTTAACCCTTTGATACAGCACCTCGTGTTGTGGTTACCTTGAACCAAAACATTACTTTCATTGCTACTGTAATGTTGCTACTGTTATGAATTATAATGTAAATACCTGTATTTTGTGATGTTCTGTGGTGACCCCTGTGTTAGGGTCATTCAGGTTGAGAAGCACTGTTCTAAAGGATAACTGGCTAGGCCTCAGTAACATGTTCAGAGAATACAATCCAGCAATTCATTGTATGTCTACTCCACACCAGACATGGGAAGCAAGTTATCCTCTGGCTCTGCTTGCCTCTCAGTTCTCCACGGTATTCCTCTACACACACAACATAAAGCCTAACTACAACACTTTGAGCCTCCCCAGCCCCCTAATAGCCCAGGGGAAACATTTTCCTTGCCAAACATCAAAGAAGCTGCCTTCAGTTCTAACTTGCAAGGTCCTCATTGAGACTTAGGAACAGTGCCATCATTTCCCAAGACAACTGTGAACTGCAGGCCCCATATACTGCCTCTTAAGTACAACATCTACCAGAATACAAGCATCTCACTAGGAACCTTTACTGCCTAGTGTCTCAGGACTGAGGCTGCAGCCTCCCTATTGCTGAGTAGGGCCATACTACAGGCTGGACTGGTAGTTCTCCAGCAAGTAAGCATGGCCACAGCCTGAGACATTACTACAAAGTCAGCAGCCCAGCCAGTGTAGACACTCCTTGTTCCTCAACACTGGGGCCATCTTTGTCTCTCCCACTCGTCCACAGGCCACTGCTCCCCAGCTGTGATTATTGCTGAAAATACAATGCCACCAATGACCATCTCCCACAGCTTTCAGAGACAGAAAAAATTCTACCCATCCTGGACCCCCTGAACACATGTTACTCCAGAGGGATCTGAGATGTGTAGGAGGATTATGTTGTTCCACTGTAAATAATTGTCCCACCCACTGGTTTAATAAAAAGCGCTGATTGGCCAAAGGCAGACATGAAGTGTGGGCAGGGCTACCAGACTAAGAAGACTCTAGGAACAGGAAGCACAGAGCAGAATGCCAGAGAGAAGCCAGAAGAATCAGAGGACAACTATGCTGCTCTGAGAAAAGGTACTGAGCCACATGGCTGAACAGGATAAGAGTCATGGGTTAGATTAAGGGTAAAGAGTTAGCAAGTTATATGTCTGGATCTTAGGCCGATCAACCTAAAATTAATGTAAGCATCTGTGTGGGTCTGTGGGTCTGCAGGCCTAAACCTTAAGGGTAGGCCCGAAAGCCTGGGCCAGAAACCTCCTCCTACAGAGATGCTCTTCTTTCCTCGGGTCACCTCAGTCTGGATTTCTTCATCTGCTGCCCGCAGGAGAATAAGGTTGCAAGGTGGCCAGTCCCCCTCACTTCATCTCTTTTAGAATCTAGGTACACACTAGCTGAAGCCCTCCAAATTAGGCCATTGCTTCTAACCAGCATCCTTCCCCTCCCCCAAGTCTGATGTTTGCTCATGAGAGATGTACCCCGAACTCAGGGTTCCAGCTCTCAGCTGCAGGAGACGGAATACCTGTACCCCAATCAGTCAGCCCTGTGGACTAATGGCCTGGCCATCTTCATCTTCTCTATAGGGATACTCTTTCCAATGTCTAGCAGGAGGAAAGTGAGGAAGGTGGGGCTGGTCCAGGGGGAACATCTTTGGGCTGCCTGGCTAGTCTGCAGAGGAATCTGGAGTGTTGAGACCCCCTAGACAATGCAATTATTCTTCTAGGTAAAAAAAGAAAGAAAGAGAGGGGGAAACCTCCCAGAAATCCCACACCAGCTGCCTTGCTGTGGTAGCAAACAAAGGGGCTGTGTGTCTGTGCAAGCCTCCTCCCACCCTTCAGTCTCCAGTCTAGGGCAAGCTGCCCCAGCCTCCCAGCCAGACCCTTCCCAGCCACAATGAGGACACAGAGCAGCAGCACCAAACCAGAAGGGCCAGGCCAATGAGCAGGAATAGCAGGAATAGAGGTGTGAACACAGTGGGTAGAACAGGGCAGTCCAACTCAGTATCCTTCTCGCTTGCTAAGTAACCCCTAAGCCAGGGCCTGCCTTTCTCTAGGCCCCATTAGGCTAACACTTCTGAACTCTTCCCAAGAATATCACATATGCTTCCTGGGGTCACGTGTCTTAGCCTCATTGGACACCTACCAGGCCTCAAGCTTCTCGGTCTGTGAGAAGGGGGTCTACCTGCCTGTGGATTGCTGGCAGAAGAAAGCAAGTGTGGCCGCCTGTAAGTGCTACCTCACAAAGAAAGGTCTAGGAAGGAAGGTCCCCAAAGGACCATTATAGAGGTTGGAGTCATCTCAAACTTCACTGCATGTAAAGGACCCAAAGCTTTGTCTAGCATCATCTTTGGCCCCAACCCAATAGGACCCTGACTTTGGTGTCAATCAAATACCCATAACTTGACTCCCAGCCCAATCCCAACTGGGTCTGAGCCCCTCAACTCTGACTCTGCCTGACCACCCTTCCCAGATTCAGTGGTCATTAGGCAACTCTAAGTTCATGACAGGGAAACATAGAGGTACCTCACTTCAGACAAGCAGCAGCCATGATGACAACCAAGGCCCCAGCTTTCTCCTGGTGCCTGGCTTCTCTCTAAGCACTGTGCCTTTGCTATGCCCTCTCTTCCCTCAAAATGTTTAAAAAGCTTCTTGTAACCCTGTTTCAGAAGAAGAGGGGAGCCAGGCACTCTTTGCAGCCCTTGACTGGCAACACACACCCCACATAGAATAAACACACCTCTCTCATGGAAGGAGTGGGCAGGAGAAGGAGGTACACTGGGAGGGGTTAGAACCCTGGAACAGACACAATTTCCTGCTACACTGCAAAGCAGAAACACTTTTATAGTTCTCTGAAGAAGCCTAGCTAGGGGATCACTAAAAGGGTCTTTCTCTCTCTCTCTCTCTCTCTCTCTCTCTCTCTCTCTCTCTCTCTCTCTCTCTCTCTCTCTCTCTCTCTCTCTCTCTCTCACACACACACACACACACACACACACACCAGTCCCCTCCTACAGACAACTTCAGCATCGCAGGTTTCATGTATGTTTTGAGGTGTGATCACCAACTTTTTAATGTCAGTAGTTTGAATTTCCACCATTTATTGAGTGGGTGACAGGTTAGCTGGCTCTTTGGTTTTTGTTAACTTGACATAAACTGGAGTTATCTGTGAAGAGAAACCTCACCTGAAATACTGCCTCCATCAGAATTTCTATAGGCAAGTCTGTAAGACATTTTCTTGATTAATGATACGGAAGGGGAGGGTCCAGCCCATGGGTGGCCCTATCCCTGGACAGTTGGTCCTGGGTTCTGTAAGAAAGCAGGCTGAGTAAGCATGAGGAGCAAGCCAGTAAGCAGCAGCCCTCCATGGCCTCCACTTCAGTTTCTGCCTCAGTTTTCTTCCACGGACTGTGACTCAGAACATGTAAGCCAAATATAAACCCTTTCTTCCTCAAGTTAATTTTTGGTCAGTGTTTTATCACAGCAAAAGAAACCTAAGGTGACCTCATTGGTAAAATGGGTTGTGTGACAATGAACTCAGAGGCCTAGAGCTGAGCACATAGCAGCAATATTTCTTCCACAGGCCCCACCTGTACATAGTAGAAGTCACCACAGAGAACACTGAAACAGGTGAAGAGATGTAGGTGGAGTTTGGAGGAAACAAGCCTACCCAGAAAAGGTCACTGACCCTCCTCTCATGTTAAGTGATTTCAAACTAGGAATGTGAAAGCTAACAGTTACCCACTCCACAGAGACATTCCTGCTCTCTTGTGGTAAGGGAGAGAACACGTTAGAAGATAATAGTAAGCCCATATCCCACCTGCTGTTGCTGCTGGAAGCTACCAAGCCAGAGAGCATGAGAGCCTGCTTCCAAGAGCTCCTTCTAGTATTCATGCCCTAGTGCAGCCCTCTCCTCCTCACCTGACCTTCGTAGCCAAGAGGATACTGTAGAAATGACAGAATGTGGCATCCAAAACTGGGTCATAAAAAATACAGTGGCCACACCATCCTGCCAAGCAGGCATGACCCAACATGGAAGCACATCCTCCAGCCCCCGAGCCTTCAGATGCCTACAGCCTGAGCCACACAGCTCAACTTCATCTCTATGCTTGACTCACAGATGAGCTACAGGTGATGATTTCGATGTTTTAAAACTACTAGTGTTGAGGTAATTTATTGCCCAGAAATAGATAATGAATAATGTTTAGTTTCGTATCCAGGAAGCCTTGAGGGGGAAGGAGATCCCCGGGTAACACCTCCATCACTCAAGAGCTCCATCCTCTTCATTCTGAAAAGCAGAACTAGAAACCAGGCCCACTGACAGGAACATTACATTTCCCAGGAGATGTCTACAAACACCTACACTTAAACCACCTCATGTAAGTCAGACTTCAAGGCGTAGAGCGCAGGCATTAGGCTATTTCAGGTGCAGGTTCCAAATGCAGAGACTCCAGGGAACAGATGCTGTATCAGAAGAGAAGGCTGGCAAAGCTGAGGCCAAACCATCCCAAAGTCCCTCTTTATGTTCTCACTGACTAGCTTCCAAAGTCCTCTGCAGCCCAGGTCTGAATATACCTCAAGCCACTAGTGTCCTTACTATCACACTCACCCACGTCTTCTTCCCTTCCCCTTCAGCCTCTGCAGAGACTCTTCCCCTGCAGGAGAGACGCCAGGACACAGGGCTGGGGTCTAACTGAACACTGAAGTAGGAACAGCCATCACACTTGCCTGGTCTGGGTTATGCCCCCTGCCCGAAATACTCAGTGAGATCTCTATTTACATCTTTTGTCTCCCACAAGATTCAGCCTTGCCTTGTCCTGCACTTGACCCTGCGGTAGACAGAGCTGCCCTGAGGCTCACAGTTGGTTAACTCAAAGTTACAACAAGCAGCTAAGACCGGGGAACCTAATACATTCTGGGAAAAAAGTCAGTTCTCTTAGGATGGTGATACTTAGAGGCACTATGAGAATAACTCTCCACAGGAGATCAAGGTTTCCCCCAACCTCCCTGTCTCCTGCTGAGCCCTGAAGCCCCAGGTCCCAGATGCATTCCCTTAATCTTCCCCTCCATGTCAGAAGAGTTGGGAATAGATACCTCAGCAGGAATGGGAAGGATGCATCCCACCTTCTCCTCAGGGTCTTAAGTCACACCCATGAGCCTCATAGAGACAGCCACACAGACAAGCCCTGTGCTCTTCCTAGGGAGAGACCAGGCCCACCCAGTGGATGGCAAATGCTCCATGAGCATCATCTTCCATCCCTACCCTCCAATGGGAAGGAGTCATGCAGTCACTAAACCAACAAGGCATCACAGTCTCCACAGGCCATGTTCCAGTGCTGTGGAGTCTGAGGGGGCACAGGGCATGTGCGTGGAATGTGGACAGTTTCTTATTAAATCACAGGGGCATTCTAGACCTGGGCTGAGCAGATCTGAAGAGGCCAGACAGCACACACGAAGTGTGAGAGAAATCCATGTTGGACCAGAGCCTGGTGGTAGGGACAAATCTTTTATTTGTTGGGCAGGTTTTAATAAGGACTATTCTGTGCAGTCTTGGGCACCAGGACTGCAGAAAAGCTAGAGCTGCCCCCCTTAAAAACCTGACAGGTCAAAGTTTACAAGAACCACAAAGAAAGAAGTTGGGGTCAGGGACAGGGAAGACACTGGCTCAGAGGAAGTGAGAATGCTGTGTGGACCTCTTGGAACTTACAAAGAGGCAGGATGTGGAGCCAAGGCAAGGTTCAAGTCACAAGCATGACTTCAATGACCAGTCATCATACTTCTGGGATAAACCCAGGATAGTTCTTTGTCATATAGCTGACCATTTAACCCTCACGGTAAGTCTACAGTGTGGGAAAGATCAAAACCTACCCAAGACCAAATACCATGGTGCAGACCCTAGGGTTGAGGGGTAAAGCCGGGGCTCTGTTCTCCTGCCAGGGTCATCACCAGAGGTAAGCAAGCTTGTGCAGGTCAGAGGCCCTAGCACACACCTCCAAACACAGTAGGACTGCACTGACTAGACACCCTACCACCCTACATCAAGAGGCAAATGCACCCAGCATCACCCACAGACACAGGTCAATCCATCCCGGATGTGAGTCATTATGCCTGGAGCCAGATGCAACAGAGATCTACCCTTGGTGAATATTGAAAGATGGGCACCTAGGAGGTCTAAGCTGGCAGATGGGGAGTGGCATCCCCATGGGCTTCTTTCCTCTCCCTTCCCACACACTGGCCACAGCACTGAGGCAGAGGAGACTAGCACAGTCAGCACTTTCTGCTGACTCTTTCAAAACCACTTGCAAGAACTGGGGCTGTGAACACAGCTCAGCCACTCAGCTCCCCCTCATCCCTCAGTGGCCCTCGTGACTCTGCACAAAGCCCAACTGTGCCTAACAGTAGACCGGAGGGGGGTGTCTCCAGCAAGCCTATCCTTTCTCCTGAGTCATAGAGCCTCCACTTCACACAGCCTGAGACTTGTGCTCTTTGCAGGCAAAGAAACTCTTCAGCCCCACAACAGCAGAGCTGTCTAAGGTCTGCTGGATCTGGGGAGCATTTGCAAGGAGGGGTCCTTGTCTTCAATAAACTCCTTTCTAACAAAATTACCACTCAAAGGTCCCCCCATTACAGCGCCAACTACAAAGCTGAGGTACATGATCACAAAAAAAGTATTTGCAAAAGAAGCCCCCCACCCAAATCCAGCAACAGATGAACACCAGAGCAGACAGACTGCTACTTGATTTTCATATTCTGTACCAAGCTCTGGGCTGGACTTTCCATTCACTGCATCCTTGATGCTCACAAGCATCCCGCCACCCACTATACATACAAGGAAACAGGCTAAGAGGGCCGAAGAGAGCAGATGGTGGCCACAGCAGGCTCAGCCTCTGCTCAATCTTCACTCGGTTCTCAGGCCCTCACCCTCACCGCCCCACCCAGAGCAGGCTTGGTACCTCTCCTGTTCTCCACCTCTCCACATACTGACACTGCACACATTATGCCAGGCACTTGGCTGGGAAGAGTCACCTGACAGCTCACCTCAATTGCAAAACCTGGGACTGTCACTAGAAGGCCATCTGCCTCTTGGCCTGGGTGCTTGGCAGAGTAGGCTATAGGCTACTCTAGTCTCCCTGCCCTGGGGGCTAACCTACGCTTGCCAGCCAAACACTGTCAGACTCAACCCTTCACTTTGGTTCCCCCTACACTAAAAGGGTACAGGATACAACAAAGTTGCTTTGCCAGGTCCAATGGAAACTCCAAGAGTGACAATCCATGACCTCAACTAGACAGTCAGTCACCTCCTCTCACTAGCCCAAGATTTCCCCCTCCTGGTGACTAAGGTGCTAAGTAGTTCAGAGGAACAGCCACCAAAGGGCTCTTCACACTATCCATGCAAGAAATGCAACCCATACACAAGCAAGCAATCTGCAAAGCTAATGGTGTTCCTAGCAAATGCCACAGCTGGATCTAGGGCCTGAGACTTATCCCATAAAACACTTGGGGAGCTAAGACACTGAGTTTATGCAACAGACATAACCTTCAAGTCTTTTTATTAAGTTCAAAGAGACTCAGTAACTCCCTGCTTTTGAAGTCAAAGGTCTCCTGAAGCATCTGTCATGGCTGTCACTAGTTTTATGGAGCAAGTTGAAAGCAAAATATTGTGCTAAACCGCTTCCTGCAGAAGGTTCTAGTTCTAACAGCCATGCTTCCAAATCACAGAAGTGGGAACCAAGGTTCAGAAGGGTTATAAAAGTCACCTATGCCTGGTGCTCACTCTTTAATGCTGGTCAGGGTCAAGTCAATGTCCTTCCCAAAGCTACTCTCCAAACACTGAACCCTTCCAGTCTGACTCACAAAGGTTTGCATTATGTATGGTTGTATGTTAATTTACCAAAGTTAAAGAGAGTGAGCAAGCTGTGCACTGAATAATGAAGACCCTTTACACTTTCTTCAGAGTGTTTGCCTACAGGTCATCCTAAGTATCTCCTACCAGCGTTATTCTAAAATCTATTTGACTTGGAGTTTAGGGTTTTACTAGCCTTCCAGGGACAATACCCTCAGCCTCAGAATCAAGACAGCAAGCAGACGGGCAGAGTAGGGTGGGGGACAGTTGAATGTTTGGGTGCAGGTTCTGAGAGGGCTATTGGATGAGGAGAGTGACCATCAAACCAGAAAGAGCAGAACCTACTGTGAAATAAGACAGTAGCCCAGATCTCAGCAGGGGTGGTGCAGAAACTAGCTCATGGCTAGCAGAGGTGGCTAGATTCTTTGCTTTGTTTTTTAATAAATTCCAATTCACTTCCAAGTGAGGCTTCTTCAGATCTGAAATTATACCGGCCTGAATACCCTTGTCTAAGCAGGCAGAGGACCGAATGGCTAGGGTATTAGACCCCACACCAACCCATCTATGCCTAAATGCAATGCTTTTCAGCCTCTAACCTTGGTCCTCTACCTCTGCCCAGAGCTCTAGCCTGTTTAAAATCAAGGGCAAAGGACAAGGCGACACAACATACTGTGGGGCTGGGCTGAGGCTAGTGGGAAGCCCAACTGAGCACCCTTTTCCTAGATTCCCCAGAGGGCCCATGGCAGTGGCACCAGCTTGTCAGCTCATGATACTGCAAAGTCTGGCCCCTCCTCTGGGACTGCTGGGATGTCACATCCTGTCTCCCCACCTGAGCTGCTGAACAGTCTTCATACTGCAGATGTGCAGGGGAAGGGCCAGGGAGCACAGATGTCTCCACCAGTCACAGCAGGGGGGGGGAGCGTACCCCAGAATACCACCACCTCTCAGTACTGTGCTGGCCACACCCACTCTAAGAGGGCCACAGAGTGTGACTCCTAATATTTTGCAGAATGATAGAATCTGAAGCTAAGAGTCACATAAGCAATCCAACCGCTCCCCATACTGAGCCATGAAGGGGCACAGATACTGGGGGTTCCTGTTCCCCACCTCTTCACTGTGTACACTGCCATGCTTCTCACTAAATCACTGTCCTGATCACCTGGCTCCCAGGCCTAAGTAATTAATTTAGGTTCCTACCAGTCTCTTAGGTTTGGTTGCTTGTTGCTATTTTTCGTCTGTTGTGATTTAAGCTTTGAGATAGGATCTCCCTATATATAGCCCAACCTGAAACTTTTGGCTGCTTCCTACCACTGGGATTACAAGTTAACACCATGTCCTGCTTGGCCACTGCCCCCTCGCAGGGATCCTCTGACCACCCCCCCCCCCAGAACCAAGCCTGTGATGTCTTAGCCCTCCCCAACTTCCTCACTCCTGAAGCCAGTCACTGCTGCCCTAGCCCCCCTCTTCCTTTTCCTAAGGACAGCACTGTTCCAGCAGGACCCCACCCCAGCCTTGGGGGGGGGGGGGCTCTGCTGCCTTTTATGCCTCTCTTACACAGAGTAGGCTCTTGCCTGGGTCCTTCCTAGAGACACCACTTCCAACCATTTGTTAACCACACTAGTGAAAACTTCAAGCTGGTGCTCCATGTCACAAAGCCTTTCAAAGGACATAATATTACTCCCATGGCATAAATAAGAAACTGAGTCACAGGGAGGTTCAGCTTCTTGTCCAGAGATCATAACCCTGCTCAGGTAACTTCTGAATGAGAGGGTGAGAGAGGCCATCAGGAAAGTGGCAGGATAGTGTGATACTGGCAGACCCCTCCCAGAACCAGAAGATCCAAGCCTTCTACAAGCAGATCCTGGGCATCAGATTAGTCCCGCTGGGTCCCTCGAAGAAAGCAGTGACCACAAGAGCCCAAGACCAGCTCTGGGTCTGGGATTCATCTAGCCTATCCCTGCCTCTGCAAAGTCCTTTGTGTCCACCGACTATGTAAGTGTGCCTGTCCCGCCAAGCCCACCTCTCTCAGGAAGCCCACCCCACCCTTCCCTTCCTCCCAAGCACTCTGAACCCATTCACCATCCATGTTTGGGATTTCCAATGAGTAGCATCCTTCCACATCGGCCATCCCCAGAGCGTATTTTCCTGCTCAGTAAGATATTAGGAAATCTTTAAAAACACACATTTCCTCAGCTTGAGAAACAAGAGATCGTCTTTTTTTCCCATATAACTTGTCTGGACCTCCAATTTTCACTGCATGACCCTCCCAACCAGAGGGCAGAACAGACCTGCCAATTTCTTCTCTTATTTGTTTCCTAATCCCTAATGAAGTTTACAGTAGTCCTTGAGAAAAGGTACCCCGTTACCCCTCAGAAAAGCCTGGCAAGATAGGGAGACAAGCTTGACTGTACCCTCCTCTAAAGAGTTGGTAGAACTCAACCTAAAAGCCGGCCAACCCTGGCCCTGCTAGCACAGAGTGCATTCACCTTCGGTGTCTGTCTTCCCACCTTTTGCAGGAGAGTGATGGACTGCATGCTGGTGATGCAGCATCTAATGAGACCTCAAGTGACTCTAGTCTGTACTGAGCCAGGAGAGCAAGGAGCCTTGGAAGAGCCCAAAGCAAGCCTGACAGTTTTCCATACAAATTACTCACTCTACTGCATCATTAACATACAACTTTTAATGGTAAACCAGAACGTAGGTATATTAAGCTCCTACTCTGGAAATACACAGTGCCCCACCCAACAAACTCTGTGACATCACTCCATGGGGGAACAGAACCTCTCTGTTTACAGACAAGGAAACTGAGGTGGCAAAAGGGAGCAGACACTTGCCTGTAATGATTCAACCCAGTCCCTGACTCCCAAATACACTGGAGAGGTGACCAGGGCAGAGTAAGACCACAGTGGCAGCTCATGTGACCATCACCAGCAGTAACAGGGACTCCCACAGGGCCAACTGGAAGGAGACTGCATGCTCCAGGAAGATAGAGAGCTTGTCAGAAGTGTCACAGCAGTACTGGAGCTGAAGCCAGCTACAGCCCCAATCTCTCGCTCTGCCCTGGCTACAGGAAGGGTGCTCACCCCAGATTGGCTCCCCCACCAGACTAGGCTGCAGGCAGAGATAAGGTGCCCTGCCTGCCACCTACATGTCACCCTGTGTAAGACCTAGTCACTCCGGACACCCTATTGTAGTCTTGGAGCTCCAAGAAATCAGTCCGGTGCTGCAGTGTGCCCATAGGTCCCTCATCTAGCCCCACTTCCAAGCAGGCCACCCATAAACACCTTCCTGCACTCCCTGACTTATAGGCTCCTTTGTCCATCGAGGTTACCCCCTGAACTCTGCCAAAACAGCCCACAAGGGACTGAGGGAACCTTCTATAGGTCCCATCTAAACTGACTCTGTCACAAAGGACACAGGTCTAAATTCACTGCACAGTCAGTGGCCAATGGGGTAGCATTTCTGCACAACCTATGCTCTTAAAAATGCAGTCTCAACTAGGCATGGTGCACACCTTTAATTCCAGCACAGGGAGGCAGAGACAGGAATGTATCTGTGAGTTGGCGGCCAGTTTGATCAACATAGGGGGTTCCAGAACAGCTACATAGTGAGATACTGTCAAAAAAGAGAGAGAGAGAGGAAGGAAGAAAGGAAGGAAGGAAGGAAGGAAGGGAGGGAGGAAGGAAAGGGAAGGAAGGAGAAAGGAAGGAAGGAAGGAGGGGGAAGGGAAGGAGGGAGGAAATGAAAAGGGAAAAAAGAAAGAAAAGCTAGACAGGAAAGGAATGGGAAAATGAAGATTCCCAGACCTCACTCTGGACCCACTGAGACAGAACTGACCTGCATTAGTAAGCTGAACAGTTGGTATATCTGTGTTCAAGTTTGAGAAGTGTTTTTTAACACCATAGCTCTAATCGTATTGAGACAACATAACCTATAACCTTCGGTGGCTCCCTGGGGCCTGGTATAAGTCCAAATTCTACAGCTGGGCAATCAAGCTTTTTCCCCAACCTGGCTTCAACCCACTTTCCCAGGCTTGACCTCCTTTCCACCCTGGAAATGCAACCAGTCCTCTGAAAGGCTTCAGGGCACTCAAAGCACAACTTCTTCCAGGAAGCTTCTCCAAAGTGCACCTGGCATGGCTGCCTCTATTTATTTCCTGAACAGTGAGGCCCACACCCTTTGTTCCTGTTCCTCTGAACACCAGGCTGGGCACAGGAGATTCCAGGTGCTGATGACATCCAAGAAGATCCGACGTCCAGCTCAGGCTCTGAACTAGTCTCCAGTTCAACTCAGCAAACAAGGATGCAGACATAGACAGGCCTCCTCCATGAACCTCCTGATTACTACAGCAATGTGCTTGGCGTGTGCCTCAGTTTCCCCAAATACAAAAGAGAATGTCCAACAATCCTACTTTCTCTTCTTGGGAGGAGATGAAGGGTCTGCCAAAGTGGAAGAACATATCCCCTAAACTTTAGGGTTCAGAATTTGTAATAAACATCATCCCTGTGTGGTTAGCAGCCCCTCCTCAGCCAGGCAGGGCCCTGGAGGTGGTCATGTGTCTGAAGGTGTCCCTGGAAAAGGCTCACAGGCACAGCTGCCCTTGTCTGGGTCCCAAAACTGGCACATCTTAGAAAGCCTCTCCTAAGAACGAGCCCCCACACAACTGCTGACCTCCACCACCTCCAGGAGCAAAGAAAAAAGTCTCTCTCATCCCATTTTACAGAAAGGCAGAAAGAGGCCAATGCCATGTCTCCCTTCTCTGCCCCTTGGCTTTGTACTCACATCCTATCCAGCCCACCTCAGACCCCAGCTAGGCTCCCAAGAGTCAAGCCTGAAGCACTGCCCCTGTTCTAGCAGGATCATGAAGAGTCTGTGGAGCCCCATTGAGTTTTGTCTTCTCCGGGGAGGGAGAATTCAAAGCAGTGACAGGGACATTAACTAAGAGGTGATATTCTAATAAGTGTTTAGACTAGAAGCGCCCCTCTAACCCCCAGGACTGTGATATCAGTGTGCATGAACACCAATTACCTGACCTGGGTCTGGAATTCATCCCAGAAGAGAAAGTAAGGCCAGAAGTGGAGAATCTTGGCAGCCCACCCCAAGCAAGGACTCCAGTTCTAAAGGGTATCAGTCACCCCTGCAAAGCAGGAAAGGCTCTTGTTTGTTAAGAAACCCTCCACTGGCCCAAATCAATGAGGCAAGGAGTAGTGGCCTGGATTCCAGAGCCAGATGGCTTGGGTTCAGACCTCACTCTTGCAGTCTGCCCTCAATAAAACGGAAGAAAGGCAACCATGTAAGTTGTTAAGAGCATTAAAAGAGTCAGTCTGGCAAGTCTGTAAGACAATACCTAGTGCCTACTGAGCACACTAGGACCTTGCCCTAGTCTTGCCAGAGCTCCCTACTCAGGGTGCTCTTTGCTCCCACCTATGCCGGGTTCATAGCATTTCCTAGATATGCCAGCCTCACCCCAGATATGAACAGGTGGCTCCTAACTCCAGCATCTGACTCACAGTGTAACGTTAGGGTCTACCTAGGTTTCCCTGCCAAGATCCCAGCTCCTCTTCCTTCCATACCAGAGGCACCCTGACTCTCCTCATCTACTCCTGTGATTCAATACTCCATCGACTGTTGTGTACAAACTTGGAAAACTGTGGATAGCAGGATGAGGGTTCATAGAAAGACGCACCACCAACACAGCTTCTTCTTCCTCTCAACTCCCTGATCCCCTGGGTTTGAACATGCAGAAGCCACCCAAGAGAGTAAGCTGAACTAAATCCCAGGCAGTCCCCACATCCTGAATTAGAGACCCTGCTTCCTACATTCCACATACTCGCTATCTCAGACATACATACACCTTGATGTCTAGCCAAGAAAGCAAAGGAAATCATTTCGCTGTAACTGGCAGTAACCCCCACATGCCTGGTCTTCCCTTTTTAGACAGGAATGACCCCAATGTACCCATATCTTCCCAGCTTCCCCTTTCACATCCTACTGCCTGGCTCACATTCTTGCAGCAATCTGCATATCTGCTTTTGTGGAAACAAAATAAAACTCTTCAGAATCACTTAAGGCTACAGGATTCTCTTGTGCTAACTATGATACCCATGTCTTTCCGCCTATCCCAACCTCACTTTGATAGCTCAAGATGTCCCGAGTGTAACCTACAGGGCACCGAGCAAGCTATAGCAATGGGCCAACTTGACAACAGACAGAGCTTTTAGGAGACCTGCTATGGGCCAACCAGTGAAGGTTCTAGCCCTTAAGAAGTCAAACAAATTCACCACAACTGTAACAAAGGGTTATCAGCTCTTAGATATAGAATGAAAAGATCAAAGCAAGTTCTGTCATGATCACATGTAAAGGCTGATACACGGGCCAGGGTGGTATCTGGGGAAGGTATACTTAAATTTAGAACGAAAAAATATAAGCATGTCCAGTAAAAAAAAAAAAAAAGCGTTGTGTGCAAAATAGTCTTCAAGTCAAGGAAGACGTCATAAGCAAAGTCTCTGGGTCAGGGGAAAGCTTGGGGTGCTGAAGAAACAAAGTGGCTCAGTTTGTCTACCAGGGTTGACTATAAAGGTGACCAGAGTCAAACAGGGCTAGGAGATCATCAGTAGCCACATGACAGAGGGTCACAGAGGCCAGGGGAAGACTTTGAGATTTTATTCAAGTGTAATAAGCCATCAAGGAATAAAATGATCTGATCAAAGTGTTCTTCTATGTTCCTCTTGCTGCTCTGTTAAAAATAGATGCAAAGGAGATAAGTGTGAGCATTTGGAGAGGGTTACCATAGTGCTTAGGAAGAGTGAAAAGGTGACTTGGCATGGGGCAGTAGCCTGAAGTAATAGCAATAGAACCACAGCATGGAGAATGGATCCTAGACGGACTTTGTGGAAAGAACCAAAAGATCTTGTTCTGGTACTGGCTGTGAAGGGTGGGTAGGAACCCGTGCTGCCTGTCAGGATCCTGCTTCATCCATATTAATTTTCTGTCAACCAGGATATGATAAACAATCAGAAGAGTGGTGAGACCCAGCTGGGGCCACAGATAAAAATCTACTATTCAAAATCATGAGCATGAAACACTTAAGATCTTTGTGTTCGGGCTGGAGAGATGGCACCATGGTTAGGAGCATTCACTGGCTGTTCTACAGAATCTGGGGTTCAATTCCCAGCACTCACATGGCAGATTAAACTGTCTGTAACTCCAGTTCCAGGGGATCAGACATGCTCACACAGACATACATGAAGGCTAAATACCAATGCACATACAATATTTTTTTAAAAAAAAATCTTTGTGTTCATAAATTAATTGTTTTGTTGTTGTTAATCATAAGAAAGAATGAAAAATGAGGCAGGAAGTGAACAGTGGATGGTGAGAAGGGAGTTGGGAAAGGAGGTGCTGAGAACAGAGCCCTCTGATATTTAAGAGCCAAGCGAAGTAGTTGCAGGAAAGCAGGCTAGGGAGGGAGGAACCGGAGAGCCTGGGGAAGGATACAGCTCTGAGACAGAGCTTTTAGGAGACCTGCAAAGTGGGCAAAGTCGGCTAGAGTAGCCAGTCACTGGAGCCCCTGGGTGCCTCTTAGAGGCATTGCTAAGGACAGAACTTCTGAGGAAGATACACTGTAAGGGGAATTGGGTCCCTGGCTTGGGGGGGGGGGGGGCGGCGCTGAGGTTCAAGGCCAAAAAGAGGAGACTGTGGAATGAGAGGGAGAACTTAAGGAAACCCCAGGGGCATATAAGGGGATGGATGGTCACAGGGCCCGCCTTTGAGGAAGCAGGGCCCTTCAGGCACAGTAATAGTCCCTTGTCTGTAAGAGGTAGCAGAACGCAAATAGAGAGCCATTCAAGCACCTTTTTTGACCCTCCGTTTACGCCCAGCCTCGCTGACCTCCACTCAGCACCTGCCGTTTCCCCCCAAGCTCGGCCAAGTGGACCCCAGGCGGGACCATGCTGTACCACCTACCCGTACGTTCCTCGAACAACCTGTGGGCAGGGCTGGAAGAAGGGCCCGCCAAGATCAGAGAGGTCCGCGAGCGCTCACCTGCTCCACAGCCGCGCCACCGCCAGGCCGGCAGCCGGCCTCCGCACCCCTTCCCGGAGAAGCGACGGCTCCAACTCGCCCAACCCTTCGTGAACCTGACTCCTGCCAAGCCAGACTGCGAACCCCCGAGCGGCCCTCGGGAGAGCTGTTCCCCATTCCTCCCGCTGTCCCAAAGAGAGCCGCGGACTCCCGGCCCCCGCCGTCGCCGCCGCGAACTGCGTCCCCTCCGCCCCTTCCCCAGCGCGCACCCACCGGGCCGCCCGGGTGTCTAGCCGGCTTTGTCTGCGCCGCCGTGCGGGGCACCCGGGGGGGATGCGGCCCGGACCCTGGGGTCGCGGCCGCCCCGGGCAGCCGCTTCTGCCCACCGCCCGCCCTCCCGCCGGCCTCCATCGAGAGCCCCTTCGCCTGCGCGGCACCGTGGCTGCCGGCGCCCGGGCCGGAGAGGCCGCGCCCGTACCTTTCCCTGCGGAGCCGGGGAGCGTCTTCGCGAGCGGCCTCGGCCTCTCCGCCTCCCCTCCTCCGCAGCCGCCGGGCTTCCTCCTGCAGCCGCCGCCGGGACCGTAGGGCCGAGCCAGCCGCTGCGGCCTGTGCGGGGGCCCCGCTCCGCCTCGCGTCCCCGGACCACCCCTCCTGTGCGCTCCGCCCCGGGCCCGCCCACGGGGGGCGGGGAGCCCGAGGCCACCCGGCCTGGAGCCATCGCGGGCACAGCCACCTGCGCTCCCCTATCTCGCAAATGGGACGCCTCACCCACCCATCTGCCTAGGAACAGAGCCAGCCCTGGGCTGCCCCGCCTTACGAAGGTCTTCTGACACTGTAAGAGCGCGCCTGCCTCAGTTTACCCAGACGTAGGAGCCGTGCCTTGGAAGGACAGAGAGCCCCTCTTGTCCCGGGCTGCTCTACTTACTCAGGTCCGGAGTGGATGTCCAGTCAACCCGGAACCTAAGATGAAAGGGAAAGGGCACTCACATCCCAATTAGTCCCCTACTGCCAGGCCCATGGTCCGAAGTGGCCCTTTTAAAAAGTGTATTTCCCTATAAAAGCCCCAAACTTTTAATAAAAGCTAAAGTTAATATTAAGTGGCACTTTTGTTGTTGTTGTTATTGGAGTGGTGGTGGCATATACCTTTAATCCAGTTGCTTTCAACCTTCCTACGGCTATGACCGTTTAATATCCTCATATTGTGGTGACCTCTAGTCTCAAAATTATTTCATTGTTACTTATAACCGTAATTTTGCTACTGTTTTAAGTCATAGTTACCCGATATGCAGGATATTTGATATGTGACCATCCCCCCAAAGGGTTACAACCTATAGGTTGAGAATCCTGCTTAATCTCTGTACCCGGGTAGTAGAAGCAGGTAAATCTCTAAATTCAGGGACAGCTTGGACTACAGATTGAGTTCCAGGACAGCCAGGGCTATACTGAGAAATGCTGTCTTGAATACCATCCTCCCCCCCAAAAAAAGAAAGAAAATTATTTATCTATCTCTGCACCCCTATTCAGTTATTCATGGTCAGCACTGAATCCAAGGGAATAAAAGCCAATGGTGGCAGCAAAGCCCCTACTTTGGGCTGTGTCTCAGGAGCATACCCTCCCCTGATTTCAACCTGGAACAGGCCAATGCTGAGCACAGGTCATTATAGGTTTAGCCAGGAGAGAAACTGGATGTGGTGACATAAGAGTGATCCCAGCCTCAGGAGGGTTACAGAGTTCAAGGCTAGCCTTGGCAGCATCCCAGCTTCAAGGCCAGGTTGAGCTACACAATGTAAGCCTGCTTCAAAGGAACAAGGAAGAGGGGTGCAGCTCTGCAGAAGAACACTTGTCAACATATCCTAGGCTCTGGGTCCAGTCCTCAAAACTGAGCTTAAATAAGAGGCCCAGAGAGCAGCCGCGGCCCTGCAGAAATGGGTTCTGATGTTCCCTGACAGAGGGAACCACAAAGGACCCTACTTCACTTGGGATCAAGTCAATTGCACAAGAAGTTTCATCTCAGTCGAAAAGGTCTTGTCATGGGTCAAGCTTGACGTCCCTCTGCCCAATCCTCTTTTTAACACTGTGTCTTCCTGGTGTTAAACTCAGGCATACTTCATACCCTCCTCTGTAACTCCTTCACCCTCCACCAAAGAGCAGAATGGTTTTAGATGACTTTAAGGGCTCAGGCCCTTGGGTGAATTCTGCCTCTGTGTAGTTACTTGGTCTTAGGCAAGTTACTTAGTGGTATGTTTCAGTTCCCTCAACTGTAAAATGGGCTTAATAAATAGTATTTGCTCCAAAAGGGTTTTTTTTTTTTAAATAAAAAAAAAATTACTCTTGTCTCACTGAGTAGGAAACTACTCAAAACGGCTGTTGAGAAAATCACCAAGGGAGTTAGTTACTTGTGTAACAGAAAAGCCCAGCAGTATACCTGACTCCAGTATGCAATGGCTCAAAAAAATAAGCAAAAATCCAGACTTTCTCTTTCTATCCCTACCTGCTCCTTACAGTGAGAACATACTGACATCATCTCCTTCCCCACAGACCACACCTGTGAGGATTTAATAAAAGCTCCAAAAGTTTTGAGATATCAGAGGGAATCTACCCACAGTCTATGTGGGGATTTAATAAAAACTCCAGAAGTTTTGAAGATCTAACCACAGTCAGTGTAGGAGAATCAGAAAGTGGTGATTCACATCTTTAATCCCAGTACAGAGAGTATCCTGGGAGTGGTGACCCTTAATCCCAATTTAGTTCAAGGTCATTTTAGATTACAGAAGAAATTCCAGGCTCCCAGGCAGGCATCGGTGGGGTCACACCTTAATTTACCAAGAGAGTATTTAAATCTTGAGGCTGGCATAGAGAGAAGGAGAGGAAGCCAAGAGAAGCCAGGCTGAGGAAGCTGAAAGACAGCTGGGTAAGATCTGACTGTGGTGTTTATTCTCTCTAATATCTCCGACTTTCTCAGAGATCTATCCCTGAGCCTCATTTATTCATACAACGCACACCTTCTTTTCTTTCAGTAAAATTAGTTGTCTCTGACTGGTTTATGTCATCCCAGGCAGTCACTGAGGAGATGCCTGGAGTCAGTCCACCTATTCTATGCCATATGGCTAGAGAGTGAAGAAGAATAATTACAGGGCTCTGTTAACTACCAGAAGGTGAATGAGCCCAGAGCTGTATGTGCCAAATCTACAGTAAGTTCCCTCCAAAAGCCATTAAAGATACACATGTTCCAAATGAGACAGATAAAAAACAACCCACCTATTCCTGGAGAACTTGGAAGGTATTAAGCACTGTTAAAACTCTGTTTTAAAATTGCTATTACTAGCTGGGCATGGTGGCACATGCCTTTAATCTCAGCACTCTGGAGGCAGAGGTAAGCAGATCTCTGAATTTGAGGCCTGTCTGTCCTACAGAGCAAGTTTCAAGACTTCTAGGGCTACACAGAGAAACCCTATCTTGGAAAAAAAAAAAAAAAAAAAAGGAAGGAAGGAAAACTCATTCTTAATGATACGTTTTTAAATTCTTATTGAAGGTTATACTTATATTTGTTTTTGTCAGTAAGCAAAAATGTTGGGGAGATTTTGCTCCCTAATTAGCAGCTATTGGATTCTATCTCTATTGGATTCTGTCTGCCTTTTTTTTTTTTTTTTTTTTTTTTTTTTTTTTTTTTTTTTTTTTTTTTTTTTTGAGCAAAGACTGCTAGTCAAACTTCCAACTGGACTACCCTTAAGCTAGTTGCAGCTGTTTGGAACAGTCCATGGACACAAAGATTGCCCTGGTTTTTCTGGCTCCTGAAGGCACAAGTCAGGCAAGACTGTTTCAGTGTGTATCCAACTCTGCTATCTGAAGCCCAAATGAACTCAAATGATCCCACAGCCATCACCATCCAGGACAAGAAGGAGCACGCTTCCCCTAGTGGCCTCTAGCAGAAGGACTGCCATGACCTATATATCCTAGATCTGTAAACACAAATGTCCATTTGTATATTAGGTGTGCTAACACTGATACAAACACAAACCATCATTTGTACATGAGATGTGCTGTGATTGATCCAAATGCTCATTTCCTAGCTAGACAGATTTAATTCTTGTTGCGTCATCTGGGAGACACCCTCCTGTGATGCCTTCAGTGTTGCGACATTAAACTCAGTAAGAGACTTCTCTCAAGTGGCTTTGTCTACTTTGAATGGTTCAGAAAGAAGCAATAGAGATGGTAGAAGGTAGTATTGGCAGGAACAGTGGAATAGCAGGAGCAGTGACAGCAACCACTTAGCAATCAGCAGGCCAGGCTGCACAGCTGACAAAGAGGCTCATGAACAGTTTTAGAGAATGGGCAGAGCAGAACAAGGGATCACATCAGACTGAATGGAAACCAAAGCTGATGCATACAAGACTGTAAGGAGCACAGGAAGAAAAGCTGAAAACCCAGAGGTTTCTAGAGGACAGTCTGATCTTTAGAGCCAATGGTTTTAAGACAGCCAAGGCTCAGAAGCTGTAACACTGGCTGCTGTCAAGGACCAGGATATCCTGACTTCCTAGTCCTACCCAAGTGTAGCATGAATTCTAATTGGTCTTTGTAATAAAAACCCAGAGCCAGATATCAGGGTAAATGCTGAAAGATCAGAGAGACAAAAGAGCAGCCATTGCTACCTTTTAACTTGCCAACTCCTCAGCTGAAAAGAGGGAAGCTCCTGTCTCCTTCTGCCTTATATTCCTCTCTCTACCCAGTCAGATCACGTTCTGACTCCACCTCCCAAGTGCTGGGACTAAAGGTGTATGCCTCCACTGCCTGGCTCTGTTTCTCTTTTGGGCTAGATCAATCTTGTATTGTCCAGGGTGGCTTTGAACTCCTAATCTTCCTGCTTCCTTCTGCCAGCTGCTGGGATTACAGGTATGTGTGAACACTGCCTAGCCTCTATGGTTAACTATTAGCTAGCTCTACCCTCTGATCTTCAGACAAGTTTTATTTGTTAGAGCACAGGCAAAATATTACCACACCCAAGAGTTATAAACTTGAATTAGTCAGGTTTCTCTAGAATAACAGAACTTAGAGAATGAATTCTCTCTAATAAATATGGCATTTATTAGAATTATTTACAGTCTATAATCCAGCTAATCCAACAATGACTGGCTATATTATATCACATAGCATTACCTCTCTTCCATCTTGCACCTCCTGTGTCTCCTAGCATCTCCCTTGTTCCCAGAGTCTTTTCTTATTAGCTACAGTGTCCTGTGATGCATTATTATATGCCATTCTTTCATATGACATGGCTAGACGTTTGATTCTACAGTTCAAACAAACTTACAAAGTTGACAAATGCTTTTTATCTGCTCAAACCTAAAACAAAACAAAAAAAAATCCTCGTTAACTGACTTGTGCACATTGCACAATCCATACTTGTCTTAATGCAGATATATATGTTACCTTTACAGGTTTATGTGTTTTCAGAAAAAAGAACCAGACACCAATAAATACAAGTAGCTTAGGTAATATAGCCTCTCAGAATGCCTCTGTTGCAGTTTCCTCAAAATTCTGCATCTAGAACAACTTCAAAGTTGCTATCTGAGATAGTCCAGCATCACAAATTATCCAGCCAAGACTTCATATAAACTCTATACTTTCCCATCACACAGAGACTAAACCCAAAATAATACAGCTAGATCTCCCAGGACTTGATCATTATTCCAATTTTCTCAGGGTCCCCTTAAGATGCCATGACACACAAACAAATCAGTCTAGAGAACACAACACCCACATTCCTAACAGGTGGGGTGGGGGGGGGTTGATCATTCAGTGAATTATGGATGTTTACAGGGGTTGGTTACAAGTTGTTGTTGGTCATGGTCAGGGAAAAAGATGAATAAGAGACTTTTTAAGGGAAAAAGAAAAAGACTACAGAATGATGGGGTGGATTGTTGAAGCTACCTCTAGTCTTTCAAGGGACTGCTGGACAGCCACTGGTCTCAAATATTTTACAATGGCATGGACTTCTATATATTGATACAAATTTAAGGTTATTTTTGTTATACTGTATATGTTTCTACTCTTGTTAAGAGTTTAACCTATGCAGACCATTTTAAAATGTAATGTAAAATTCTAGTCCTTAAAAGCTATTATTATAAACCACTTGGGATAATTAAGAAACACAGGTTAGTAGTCAGTCACTTGTAACAATCAAACTTGTAGTCATGTTAGGTATGTATTTAAGGTCATACAGAAATGTATGTTAGATAGATAGATGGTCTTCAAATACTTCAAAGACCTACAGATTATGGCAATTTAAATGCTTTAATAACATAAGGCTTTTCATTACAGTGAAACATGTCTGCTCTTGGCAGCACCAATTTATTTTAAAAATGAATGATGGGTACTGAAGAACTACCCTATGGAGTTTGCTTTTATTATGGCAAAGCTGTCTACTGGGCAAGAAATTGCCCTTTCCCTGACTGTTGACAGCATACTGGACAAGCAGGACACAAAAGAAGGCAGCTTCCACACTTTATCAAGACAAGGTAGGACAGTCCTTCAAATTTTCTGCTTCACAGAAAAGTCCATCAGATATTCTAGGCCTGTAAGCCAAAGATAGATCCTCAGTTTTGCAGAGGAACTTGGGTGACTGTTTAGACTGCCAGAAGTTTCTGTCATTTTTATAGTTTAGGGAGTTGTTTGCTCTATACTTCCTATTTACTCAATATTATATCCTTCTTGGGTCTAGATATAGTTTTATACTTTCCCTTGTTACCAAATTCAAAAAAGAAACTTACATATGAGATGTAAAGTTTATAAGGTTGAGAACTATAAAAACTTAAATTATTTAAGAAGATTTTTTAAGTCTAAAAATATTTTAGGATGGTAATACAAATTATGATAGAAAATTGTTTAGGTATAGAACTTTGGACTCATTAAGATTGAGATCGATAATAGAGTAATTTCTCCAAATTTGACAAATACAAATGGACTGGAGAATGTGAATATAATTCTTACTTAATAATTGTTCTTATTATATATAATTTTACTGTATTTAAGCTTAAAGAAACTCCCATTTTATTTAGATAATGGGGGAAATGCTGTGGGATATTTATAAACTATGAGAAAATGTATTACTGTAATTGGTGTAATAAAAAGCTGAACAGTCAATAGCTAGAAAAAGGTTAGGTTGGACTTCCAAGGACAGAGAGGACTCTGGGAACAAGAAGGGTAGAGACTCCAGGAGACACAGAGAGAAAGCAGAAGGTACAAGATGGAAGAGAGGTAATGTCATGTGATAGAACATAGATTAATAGAAATGTGTTGAGTTGTAAGAGCTAGTTAAAAACAAGCCTGAGTTAAGGCCAGGCTTTCATAATTAATAAGTCTCCATATCATTTTTTTCGTGAGCTGGCAGCCCAAAGGAAAATCCATTTACAAAGATGATCACACAATGCAGGTCCTGCCCATGAGAGAAATCACTAAAAATTTTTATGTAAAAGAAGTGATGTATAGAGTAAGAAAACTCAGAATCTATTCAGAAGGGTAGCAAGGTGGAATTGAGGGCTTCAGGGGCAACAGTGAGTAATGCAATGCTTGTCACAGTAAATGAGAAAATATTTTCAGATGTTTATTACTACACAACTCCCCCAAAGCACAGTAACTTAACAAAAACTCTTTATTGCTTATAATTCTCGGACTAAACTGAACAGTTCTGCTGCCATATGTTATCAATTAGACACAGCAAATGGAAATCTGGCTGCAGCTGCACAGGACATCCTCAGAAGAACAGTCTAGGCTTCCACACGACATGGCAACCTGGTTTCTCAGAGAATGAAAACAGAAGCTGCCAAACATCTTAAGACTCTGGGCCTGGTCTGGCCAAGTAATCATGTCTACCACACTCCCAAAGCCAGAAACCCACCCAGGACTCAAACGACTATTTTAATCTCAAAAAGAAAAGAAAAGAAAGGGAAAAAGGTAAGTTACTCCAGCACAGTAGAGCTGAGCATTTTCTAGGGTGCTCTGTTCTGAAGTAGCACAGATGAAATGGCTTAAATAACAGAGCACATTGTCTCAGAGTTGTGATAGGTACAAGCTCATAATCAGGATGCCAGCAAGACTGGTGCCTCTAAGAGGGAGAACGTGTTCCTTGCTACTCTCCTGGCCTCTGGAAGATGCAGGCAATCTTTGCCATTTTGTGGTTTCTAGCTGTATTACCTTGATCTTGTCTATCACCTACAATTGGTCATAATAACTTTGTTTTATTCCATTATGACTGTAAAGAATAGGACATAGTGGTAGATACCTTTAATCCCAGCACTTAGAAGGGAGGCAGCCGCAGGTGAACCTCTGTGGCTGTAAGGCCAGCCTAGTCATCATAGAGAGTTCCAGGGCAGCCAGGGATATGTAGAAAGACCCTGCCTCAAAATAAGAATAATAATAGTAACAAATTTCCAATTAATGCCAAACAATGTCAGACTTGGAAGTACTAAGGAATAGGACTCCAACATATTATTTTGGGGAAACACAAGTCATCTCATAGCAAATATGCAGAGAAGTCGCAGGAAACCTTGGCAGCCATCTTTGCTGGTAATAAACAAGAGAGGAACATTCTGGAGAGATACCTCTCTTTTATCTTCTGGAACAGATTCCTGGGGTGGGCAGGTTCTTTAAGCCCTGGAATTTTAACCAATCCTTCAAGCAATACCGCCTTGGGTGTAGACTGTTTCTTCTCCCCTATCAAGGGAAGGAGGAGAGAAGCAGAGACTGGATTCTCCCTCCTGAAAGGAAGTCAGGGCTGTCTGGCGTTTCCCCTTCATATTTGACTTGCAGCCAGAAAACCAGCTGCCTGGAAAGCTCTGGGTGACTGGAAATCCCAGGCCTCCCTCAGATTATTCAGCACCTCTCACCTAGATTATTCGTTTACATGAGTCTTGTTTGTTCTCTGGCTTTTTGTCTCTTTGTGTATTTAAAACCTTGTACTCAGAGTTTAGGAATTTGGTCTTAGGCAAGAATCCTGCCTCTTTGTAAATGCCCGTCACCACCACCATCTAACCTCTCATGGGCATGCCCACTTCCTGCCACCAACACAGAAATTTTCATCCACTTACAGCCTAAATAGTGACCATTACTCAGGATTTAACTCAAAAAAAAAAAAAAACAAAACAAAAGCACCTAAGGAGGATACCTCAAATCACATGCATTAAAGTGAGAATCAAGGGAGACAGACAGGAAGGGAATGTGGGAAGGCACAGGTGCTCACCAGGCTCCTTGACTTATGTACCTAACTACCCCATGAGAAACCGACATTAGAATGAGGTATCTTTCAATGTTCCCTCACCAAGCACAGCCCTTGACACTACTGAGATGTCCCCCCACTTTCTGAAGAGCTGAGCAATGTGCACTCTCTCCAAAGTTCTGTTCTGAGTGAGCCCTGAGCCCAGGATGCTGTGTCATTGACATCAGCAGCCCAGCTGACTATCCCAGACATGGAGGCATGGAGAATACTGGACCTCCTTGGCTCCAGAGAAGCAAACAAATCTGGTCACAGTGTGTGTCAGCATCCTGGCCCTTCCCACACTGGGGGCCTTGGTAGATAGGTTTGCTGACCACAGCCTATGTGTCAGCAAGGAGTAAACAGGATGGACTGATGTCTCTATAGGCAGATGCCATGTACCAACTAAACAGGAAAGGACAGACTTAGCCCGCACAAGGCCTGCCTCCAATGTTCCGTGGTGTAAAAAGAGAGGACGGAGGGAAACGCAGGGGCAGGTGGGGGCAGGGTGGGTAGCAGTAACACAGAGGAGAACAAAGACAGCGGAGAAGGCAGACTGACATGTGTGAGGTCCCAAAACCAGAACTCTTGGGATGTCGTGACTGTACTTGCCAAGGTCCTCTCTCTCACCTGTCACTCAAGATCATACCACTGGGTTCCTAGGTCTGACCTCCTCCTATCCTGTACCGGTTCTTGGTCTCCTAGAAACCCCCATATGCCCTTCTTCTACCATTTAGCATGCCTTGCTCAAGCTATAGATTATCCTGGAAATCACTAGTGATTAGATTGTCCCAGGACCTCTCCCCTTTGGTACCAGAAAGTATCTCCAACCAGGATGATTCCCAGAGTCCTGAGTTTACCTTTACCTTTGGGATGGCTCCTGAATCTGCTAATATTTTAGGTTATACACTATCTCCATGTTCATATAAGAGCACTGAACCCTTTGTGGGTTTGCCCAAGGCCACCAGAAAATCAGAAACAGATTTCACCTCCTAAATTAAAGCTTCACTGTTTTCTTGAACCAACATCTAGCTCATCTTTTTGGGCTCACCATCCACCCTGCTTTGTGGTAATTTTGTCTTGACTGGAGCACAGCAGGGCTCCTGACTCAGGTAGGAGTATAGAGCTGCCACTTCCTGGGAGAAGCACTTACCCACAAACAAAGGGTCATGTGAGTCACTAGCAGGACTGGGAGACTCTGAGTCATCCTAGCTTCCATTAGAGCAGAGAAGGAAAGCGCTCCTTTGGGATAACAGCCCTGTCCACCATCACCACCACCACCACCACCACCACCACCACCATCACCACCAGCATCACCACCAGCATCACCACCACCACAGAGCACAGAAAGCTGGAATTGAAGCATATGGAAATGTAGGCCAGCCTCCTGTGGCTAACTTGGAAGGAGAAAGCTGGGATGGACAGTCCTAGGCCTTTCAAAGCACAGTGGTTTGCAAGAGCAAGACACAAAGCCCAACATTCAAATTCAGACTCAAGAGATAACGTAGATGGTGTTACTTGTCTTCAACATATTTTTTTTAAAATACTTCATTAGAAAGATCTGACAGTTCCTTTAAATGACACTTCATTTCCCTGTGGATTTGTAGATCAGTAAGAGGGAAGATTCCCCCAAAGCTCAGAACTTCTGCCTGGGAGGACGGCCACCCTGCTTGCCTGGACTTGCTCAACAGAATCCTAACAGTATGTCCTTGGCTCCTTCCACCCTTTCAGCACTTCTAAGCTTTCAGAAACACTGGAGGGCTTGTGAGAAACTGAGTAAGTCAGGCCTCACCCCCACAGTTTCTGGTTCAGTGGGTGGAGGGAGGGGCTGTGGTCTGCCTTTCTGAGTTCCCAGGTTGCTGCTTCTGCTGCTGGACCATGAGCTCACTTTGAGAGCCACAAGTGTAGGTGGACTTCAGCTTGGGTTCTCTTCCCATCCTCAAAAGACTAGGAAGGTTGCTGTACATTTGGGCTACAGGCTTCCCAGAGCACTGCCCTGCCTGGCCCCTGCCCTTGTCCTAGGATCTGTCTTTTTTCAGTCCCCGCTATGAGACTTCTTTTTACCTTCTTAAGTGTTCTCAAGCCTCTTATAACCCCTAACCAGGCCATCGGCTGATCCAGCTTCATACCTCACTGAGAAAGCAGAAGTTGTTAGTGTTTCTATTGCAGTGCTAAACACATTACCAAAAGCAGCTTGGGTAAAAAGAGGGTTTTCACCTTATTACTCTCAGGTCACAATCACTGAGGGAAGTCAGGACCTCAAAGCAGAACCGAGAGGCAGAAACTGAAGCAGGGGCCATGGAGGGACACTACTGACTGACTTACTCCCCCATGGCATGCTCAACTCACTTGCTTATATAACTCAGTGTCGGTGTGCCCAGAGGCATTATCCCCACTGAGTTAGACTCTTCCACATGAATCATAATTAAGAAAATGTCCCATAGGCTTGCCTATAGGCCAATGTGATGGAGACATGTTCTCAACGGAGGTTAAATCTTCTCAGGATTCTTGGTTTGTGCCAAGTTGATAAAAATTAACTGGCACAGTCATCATTTTCTCATCGCTGCATATCCAACCTCACTCATATCAGGACCACAGTCTCTTCTGGAAAGTACAGGGAAGACCTGCTTCCACCAAGGGTCCTTCCACCACTCATGTCCCTCCTTCAATTCCCTCCTTCTTCCAGGTTTAGTCCATCATTCCTTCCCTAGTCATCCACATCTCAAGCATGCACAGAATGCAAATCAATAAAATAAATTCCTGAGACCACCCTCCACCTCCTCATCAGCCTCTAGCTGCCACATCACTCATCAGTCCAGAGCAGAAGTTCTTTAAAGGGTTGTGAGGGGTTCTCATCACCCACTCTTCCCTTCCCAACCTACTTCAACCTGGCTTTCATCAGAAGCACTCTGCTGAAACAACATACACTTTCACATGGCCACATCTGGTAGTTGTTACCTTTCTCTGTCCCTTAAAATACTTCAGTTGCTGCCTCCCTAGGGCAGGCTTTCTTGACTCTAACTTTCCTGGACACTGCTCCACTGTATCAGTATATCTTGATCACCACTACCCCTTCCTGCTGTGGGATAATGCTCTTATACACTGCAAAGACTTGTCGCTCGTATTGGTTTAATAAAACACTGATTGGCCAATACCAGGCAGGAAGTATAGGTGGGATAACCAGACTAGGAGAATTCTGGGAAGAGAAAAAGTGGAAAGGAAGTCACCAGCCAGACACAGAGGAAGAAAGATGAGAATGCTGGTACCAAGTCACATGGCTAAACTTAGATAAGAAGTATGGGTTAACTTAAGTGTAAACGTTAGCCAATATTATGCTTGAGCTACTGGCCCATCATATACTATAACATTAAGCCTCCATGTTAATTACTTGGGATATAGCCTTTGGGTATTTGGGAGTTGTTGGCATGACAGAAACTTCCGACTACACCTTCCCTACATTCTCTCTGGATGGTTCCAATATGGCACCTGCTAAATCTTTATTGAATACTTGAGTCACTCTCTGATCCAAATGCCTGAGTTTCTTAATCTTAGCATGTCTTAAATAAAACTTTATTCTCTTTTCATATACATATTAAAATATATATTATGTTAGGGCAGGTGAGATGGATCAGCTGAGAAAGCCTGAGAGCCTCTGTTACAACCCCAGGACCCATATAAAGTAGAAGAGAACCAACTCCACAGAGTTGTCTGACTAATAAACACACATCATGGTACATATTAACACCCCCACAATTACAATAGTTAATAAAATTATATAGAGATAGATAACATTTCAAGTGTATATAGTTCAATAGTATTGGCTATTTCTACCCACATCCAGAACTTCCATTGTTCTAATCTAAAATCCTGTACCCATTAACCACTAACCCTAGACTTGCCTAACTCTCAGCCTCTGGGGATGGCAGTTCTGCTTTTTGTCTCATTAAACCTCACTACTGTAGGCAGCTCGTAAAACTGGAACCATGTGAGTATTGTTTCTGTGTCAGCCTGCCTGACTTTTAAGTACCTCAAGTTCCACCATCCCCCAGCTTCCCAAACACATTTCTCCAGACAAGAAAATTAGCTTCTTCAAGGAAGTTTCTAGGCTGTTATTTAATTTTTTTCATTAGTTTCTATGCTATTTTTTTTAATTTTTAAAAGAGGATCTAAAGAGGTTGCTCAGCAGTTAAGAACTCTTGTAGAAGACCGGGGCTTTATTCCAAGAACCCACATCTGGCAGCACACAACCACCTCTAAGTCCAGGTCTAGGGGATGTGACACCCTTACCTGGCCTCCATGAACACACTCACATACCCATATACAGATATACACACAGAAATAGACAGACAGATACACACACACACACACACACACACACACACACACACACAATTGCAATTTTTTAATGAAAATAGAAAGAAAAGAAAATAATTCCCAAGAAAGACATAATACCTGCTTGTCAAATTTGATCACTGCTGAATTTTATATCATTTGCCTGTCAGCTTTTAAGAATTTTTTAATGAAAGTATGGAGTGGGAGGGGTCAGAATCTACCGACAGAGTGGAACAAGTGGAACCACCAGTGTTCAGGAAGTTAAAAGAGGCAGAGGTCGTGTACTGTTCAAGGGATGGAAAGAGGCATCTCTACTGCTAGATTTGGCCATATAAGAGGGTTTGCTGTTTTATCAGAGTGCTTCCCCTGGAAGCCGGGTTGTAGCACATTGGGAAGGAAAATTGAGTGATGTGGATCCCCTGTTTATCTCTTCTGTGAATGTGGTTTGGGAGTGTACCACCAATGGAAGTGGAGATCAGAAACAACATGCAAGAGCTCTGGGGATCAAATCATCAGGCTCGATGGTCAAGGCACTGACGCCCTCACTAGCCCTGTCTAGGCATTTCTGAACACAAGAAGTAAAACGTTAGACGTCAAATTATGACCCCTTTGGATCACTGTTGCTATAGTTTGATGTTTAATCTTACCAACTTGATTGGGTTGAAAACTACCTAGCATATTAGCAAAGCACACATCTGGGTGTGTAGAAAGGCACTGATCTAATAATATGTTAATACTTCTGTTGACTCAAAATTTAAATAGAGTATTCAAAAGTAGGAGAAGCTGTGGAAAGTGAGTAGGGTTACAAAAAGAAGGTCACAGAGCATGTCCCTGGGGACCGCATTTTGCCCCGCCCCTCCTGTTACTATTCAACTCTGCTTCCTGTGTGCTATGCTGTAGGCTTCTCCACCGGGAAGGACTGAAGCCACATGCATAAGAATCTTTCTTACCTTGTGTTGTTTATGGTTTAATTCTGTCACAGTGATGCAAAGTCACACACAGACAATAATTCCACATTGGCTGGTTTTATTTTACAATTTAAATTTACACCTGATTTCATCTAACCTGATTGATTTTATGATAAAGGGCTGGCCATTATTTTGAGACCTGTGGAAATGTAGTGGGCCAATGAGATGGCTCAGTGAGTAACATATGAACACATACACTCACACACACACTCACACATACACTCACACACACTCACACATACACTCACACACACACTCACACATACACTCACACACACTCACATACACACACACTCACGCACGTACACGCACATACAATTCTTGACATAATTTTTTAATATATAACAATTTTTAAATTACGTCAATGAAAACATGATACCACACTGTCTTCTATTACCGGTCTACTTTGAGCATGTGAGTGTGAATATATGTACATAGGTGCCATGGGACTGAAGAGCAGACAGGAAAACAGCTTAGGCGAGCCAGTTCTCTCCCTCCGTCATGTGGGTTCTGAGGACAGAACTCAGGCTCTCAGACTTGGCAGCAAGGGTCCTAATCTGCTGCTGAGCCATTTCACGGCTCCATGACATGACACTGTTTGCATTTTTATCTCACTGCAAGAACTTTTTCATACTTATTTAAACAAGTGTGCCTCAAAGGATACGGTATCAAATCTAAAACGCCTTCCAATTCAACATGCAGCCTCATTTCAGAGACCTTTTAAAACTAGGAGACTTCTTTGTTGTTTTAGAAGTTTTAGGTTAAAATGAGTAGAAAGTAGAGCTTTCATGTATGTTCTCTGACACTTTCCCACCCCAACTCTCCCTTTTTTTAACATTCCTGCAATGGGGTGATGCATTTATTAAAACCAATGATCCCAAGTTGATGACTGGAGTCCAGTTTCTATTAGAGTTCATTCTTCATATTGTTTATTTTATGAGTTTTGACAGACATGAATAACAGACATCTAGTGTGTCAGGAAGCCTTATGTCAACTTGACACAGAGTTATCTGACAGAGGCTACCTAAATTGAGAAAAATGCTTCCATAGGATCCAGCTGTAAGGCACTTTCTTAGTGAGTGATAGGGGAGGGCCCAGCCCATTGTGGGAGCTGCCATCCCTGGGCTGATGGTCCTAGTTTCTATAAGAAAGCAGACTGAGAAAGCCATGGTGAATAAGCCAGAAGCTCCTTTCCATGACCTCTGCATTTGCTTCTCCCTCCAGGTTCCTGCTCTGGCTGACTTCTGGTCCTGGCTTCTTAAGTGATAAATAGCAATATGGAAATGTAAGTAAAATAAACTCTTCCCTCCCCCAACTTGCC
Organism: Phyllotis vaccarum; assembly: GCA_033318265.1. Lineage (NCBI taxonomy): Eukaryota > Metazoa > Chordata > Mammalia > Rodentia > Cricetidae > Phyllotis > Phyllotis vaccarum. The sequence continues at coordinate 159,359,038 of JARWLC010000001.1, read as the reverse complement.
TTTTGGTCATGGTGCTTCATCTGGGCAACCCTAAGATATCTGGCACTATAGTTCTTATGGAATAAGAGCTTTGGTCTCCTAAAAATCTTCTGTGGTCCACCCAGCATGTATCCCTCCTTCAGTCTCTGGAAACCATAGATCATTTCACCGTCTCTATAATTTTGGTGTTTTTCAGAATGTCACATAGTTTGAATCATGTTGCCTTGTCCACCTGGATTCCTGCATTTTGTTTCAAAGTGGTTACATAGACCTTCCACAGTCCTAAAATGTCCTGATGTGTGGTGTCTGCTCATCCTACCAAGGCATGGTGCTTTTGGTAAACTTACTGTACTTGTAATAGTATTTGAATGTATTTTCCACACTGGAAGGCAAACTTCCTGAGTTGCTCGGGGTTATCTTGTGTCTTCGTGTACAGGAGGAAGTTTGAGATGGGGGAGAGAAGGGTCAAACATGTTCATCTGATCCAGTACTTAGAAAAGCAGGTGGAAAACTCATCAACTACACGGGGAACAGAACTGAAAGGAACAGTTTTGGGAATCCCATTTGATAGCTACACATGTATCTGGTATGTGATGTTCGGGGGAGGGGAACCATATAAAAAAATGAGCAAATGTGGAATTGATGTATTATTGTCTGTGTGTGACTTGGCATCCCTGCAACAGAATATATGTGCTTCTGTGTCAGAGACTGGGGTTGCATGAGACAGAAGACTCCTTGCTCCCTCTCCTTTGGTTAAGGTATCATTTACATCCAGTGACTCACCCTTTCAATGAGGAGTTCCACAGCCCTCAGCACATTGTGCAGCTGTATTATTACCAATATAAGCAATATACAAAAGTTCCATCACTGCAAAAGATTCCCCTTTGTCCCTTTGTAAATACTCAACACCATGGAGATCACAGGAAATAAATAGTGCCATGCAGTGGGATGTCTTTGGAATCTGGTCTTTTTCACTTAGAAAAGTGTGTTTGAGATTCACCCGTGCTGATTGGCCTATTGGGAGTTCTTAGAGTACAATATTACTGAGTTATGTCGCCCGCCTGTTAACAGCCTTTGAGTGTGAAGTAGAATTAACTTATCCAGATACACTGTAATTGATTCTCTCATAGTCAAATATTTAAATTGTTTTCTTTTTCAGAAGATTATGAATGAAATCACTAAATCCTTAGATACAGATTATGTGAGGATAGAAGGAGTTTTTGCCATTGTTGTTGTTACTGTTTTGTTGTTTTGGGATTTGGGGAGGGGGTTCTCATTTAACTCAGGCTGGTCTGGAACTAGCTGGTCTTGAATTCCTGATATTCCTGTCTCCACACCCCAAATGCCAGGATTACAGCCATGTGCATGCATACTAAATTTTCATTTCACTTGGATGAATGTTAAGAGTTTATCTTACAGTTGTTATATGAAAATATACATTATTTCTCAAACATTCATTAATTATCTTGAGTGTGTTAGGTCAGCTTTAATGTAGTAAATTTCAAGAAACACATTTTATGACATAACCCAGTTCCACCTGCAATCACATATATAATCACAGTAGACATTCCATCAAATGGCATGTACAATAAATTTTCCTGTTGCAATTTGTTTAATCCTAAACAATGTCACTAAATTGATCTAAAGATTCATTAAGAGGCTCACGAATCTCTACCTGTAAAACTCCAGCCGGATGTATCTTCTGTTAGTTAAGACTGTGCTTTGACGAGTTCACACATGTGGATAAGACTTTGTTCTCACACTCACCTGTCTCATCTTCTGCCCTGCCAACTCCTTCCCCCTCATTATTTTTTTTCATTTTTAATGCCAAAGTGGCAGGTGAACCTGATCATCCAGGCATGTCCTTGTCTTCCTATATCTTTACCAGTGAATTTTCTATTAAAACTTTTATCCACATTTTGAGTGGAATGACTTCTTATCACTGAATTTTGATAACTCTTTTTCACACCTCAGAGTTCCATGACATGAGTCCATGGTTTGTTTCCTTTAGGCCGGCCATTCGTTTCTTCTTACTTCAGTTTCAGTCACAAATTTCAAAACAGTCTTTCTAATAACAACAAATGTTCTGGCCTTGAAAGTACTTTTATCTCTGAGTATGTGGTAGCCGTGGTTTCATTTTGTTCTGCAGAAACTCCCAAGAGTTGGTCAAGTAGCAAATTTGTGGGGGGAGCAGATGTATTTTTGGCACTAGGAGAAAAGGAAGACAGACACATCTGGAGCTCTTCCTTCACAACACTTGGCACCTCGGCCCTTTACTGTTAGTTCTTCAGAGAAACTTTTGTGTGGATTAATTTCATTGTTCTTCAAAGATGTTTCAAGGTATAAAATACTTCAGACTTTTCCTCAGACACACTGAAAATATAATTCTCACTTTCTTCTCACAACCACTACTAATTAAAATGTCTCTGTCTCTCCAACAGTTGCTGTTCTTAAGAACTACTCAAATGGGACCCGTGAGATAGCTCAACACATAAGGGCCCTTGCTGTGAGGCCTAAGGACCTGAGTCTGATCCCTAGGACTCTCACGGGAGGGGAAAATACATTTCCATAAATTCATAATTGTTCTCTCTCTCTCTCTCTCTCTCTCTCTCTCTCTCACACACACACACACACACACACACACACACACACACACACACACACACTTAATAAATGGAATTTAACCTTTAAAAGAATTGATAAAATATATAAAACAAAATTGACACAAATTATTTTAGAAATCAAGAAAGTAGATTAAGCATGTTTAAGGAATATAGCTACTTGAACAACTTAGTTAGTTTGCTTAAATTGAAGGAGAAATGTAGAATTTTGCAGCCATGCAAAGAAAACGCCACCATTCTTCCTGAATGTCTACATGATGTTTATAAAACTAACTCCAGGACAAACGCATAATTAATCATATTAATTGACTAGAGAGCAAAGAATAGGCACCAAAAAAAAGTTTTCTCAGTAGAAAACAATTGAACTAACAGTGAAGAGCTAGCTCAGTGATTAAGAGCACTTGCTGCTCTTGCAGAGGAACCAGGTTTCATTCCCAGCACCCACTCACAAACATCTGTAACTCAAGTTACAGGGGTGGCACTGCACATGTGTGGAGTACAAACACACATGCTGGCATAACACTCATACACATAGAATATTTTAATTCTTTAAAAATTACACCAAAAAATATTTTTTTTAAACTGCATATGGTGGCAAATACCCTTAATCTCAGCATTTAGGAGGCAAAAGCAAGTGGGTCTCTATAAATTCCAGGACAATCAAAACCATAAAATAAGATCCTATCTCTAAAAATTTTTAGAAAGGTAACTTTAAAAACTGTCTTTTCTAGTCAGGCAGTGGTGGCACATGCCTTTAACCTCAGGACTTGGGAGGAAGAGGCAGGGGCATCTCCAAATTTGAGGCCAGCCTGATCTACAAAGTGAGTTTCAGGACAGCCAGTGCCATAGAGACATGCTGTCTTGAAAAATAAAAAACAAAACAAAAATTCTAACTTATTTTAATGTCTTTAAATTAGTTATGGACTAAAAAAAATCTATATATTCATAAATCAAATATAAAATTAACAAAAATACTGTTGGCGATTGAGAGATAGTTTGGTGATTGAGAGTGATTACTGCTCTTGAAGAGGACCAGGGTTCAGTTCTGAGCACCCATACAGCAGCTTACAACCAGAGAAGGGGCCTGTGATAGCTCTTCTAGATTGTCAATTTGACTACCTCTAATCTGGATCTTTGAGATAGAAAAATGTCTTTAATGCAGATCATTTGATCTGGGAAAAGATTCTACTTTAATCTGTATCTTGAGGACAAACCTTAAACCCAGAACTTTAATCTAGGCCACCCCTTCTTCTGGAAGCCTATAGGACAGGGAAGCAGGACGCTTTTGCTCTCTGCCTGCTTGACCGAGCTTTGCTAGCAAGTTCGTTCCTTCACTGGCATCAGACCCTACTTCTTTGGGATTCTAACACATGATGAAGACCAGGTGAAGGTTTCAGTCATGTGGACTGAGCAACTTTAGATTCTTGAATCTTCCATTCATAGCCAGCCATTGCTGGATTAGCTGGACCAGAGCCTATAAGTCTTCTTTCTCTCCTCCCTCCCTCCCTCAACTCTCTCTCCCTCCCTCCCTCCCTCCCTCCCTCAATCTCTCTCTCTCTCTTTCCCTCCCTCTAAGTCTTCTTTCTCTCCTCTCTCCCTCCCTCAACTCTCTCCTCTCCCTCTCCCTCTCTCCCTCCCTCCCTCCCTCTCTCTCTCTCCCTCTCCCTATCCCCCCCTCTCTCTGTATGTATGTGTGAGTGTAAAAAGAGGTTTCTGGCCCAAACTAGCCCCAACAGTTCGGACCCACCTGCTGCTGCTTATCTGGACCAGCAATCCCAAAGACCCAAGGAAACACAGAGACACTTATATTAATTTCATGCTGTTTGGCCTATGGCTTAGGCATATTGCTAGCTAATTCTTTCATCTTAATTCAACCCATTTCCACTAATCTGTCCTGCCACGTGGCTTGTGGCTCACCTGTGTTCCTTACATGTTGATTATTGGGCAGCTGGATAGCATCTCTTCTGACTCAGCCCTCCTTCCTCTACCTATCCTCCAATTTCTCCACCTACTTCTAAGATGCTTATCATAGGCCAAAACAGTTCCTTTATTTCACAGCATGCAGAAAGACATCCCACATCACTTCTCCTTTTCTGTCTAATAAAAAAGGAAGGTTTCAATTTCAATATAGTAAAATTACATAGAACAAAACAGCTATCAAGCAAGAATTGCAGTTATAATATCTAGTCTATTTGTATTTAACAAAATTAAAGAAAATATTCTATCATGTACTTTGTCCTTGTGAGTCTAAAGTTTCATATATAATATACTTTTTAAAATAACTAAGAAAAACTATACCTATAACTACCTAATCTTCAACTACATCAAAGACCACAGAAGGATATAATATTATCCAAGTAAACAGGAACTTTAAGCAACTTCCAAAATCTAGAAATGACAGAGATGACACCTGGATGCCTGGACAGTCACCTGAAGTTCCTTTTTAACTTTGGGGCCTCCATCTTCAGCCTACAGGTCTATAGTCTCTGACATACCTTTCAGAGAAGCAGGAAATTTGAAGGACTGCTCTCCCCATTCTGGCATAGTTCATCAATCACCTCTCCTTGTTTCCTGAAGAATGTCTGATAGTTTTCTCTGTGAAGCAGAAACCTGAAGGACCATCTTGGATTGTTCTGCTAAAGTTCAGAAGTCACTTTCCTGCGAAGCTTGCATGTCCAGTTTATACATCATACTGTCAGGCAGACACTGCAAGAACAGTTTCTTGTCCAGTGGCTAACCGTTGCCACAAACAAAGTAAATTGCATATGGATTTTCCTCAGTGCCCATCATTCTCTTGAAGTAGATTGGTACTGCTAGGAGCAGACCTGTCTCACTGTCCAGAAAAGTTTTAAATATTTTAAATGCAATATTTTGTAGGTCTTTGAAGTGTTTGAAAATTAATAGTCTAATTGTTATATATCTTTGTATACTTAAAAATCTAACTAGCATAAATGTAAGTTTGGTTATCATAGATGACTATTAATCTGCATTTCTTAATTACACATTACAATCTTAAATGAGTTACATAAACATCATACCTTAAACAAGAGTAGAAAAATACATACAGCATGGCAAAATTGACCTTAAATTTGTATCAATAAACTAAAATCTATACCAATGTAAAATATTTTAGGTTAACAGCTGAGTTTTGAATTAAAGTAAATTCAATAATTTATTTTTTTAATTATTCTTATACCATATCCCTCTTTTTCTCTTAGAAAGAGATTAACCATTAACCATTTATAATGAAAAAAATTTATAAATCATATTTTGGAAATTTGGGCATAGCTTTCCATTACTACTTCCTGCTGATTTAAGGATACTGGGACTCTTACACGTTCTTGAGACTGGATCATTTTAGTTGCATCCTTGGAGATGATGTGGCCATCCCTTCCCATTAAAGATTTTTATATACAGTCTTTATTGACCAAACCATAATAGCCTGGAAGTAATCCACAGGTTCTCATCTTCTGTGGAAACAAAAGCAGAACCTCTTTTCCAAAGCAACATATCCTTAGACTCAAATTTCAAAGTCACGATACCTTTAAAATATATGTGTTTGTTTAACTTATCATTTTGCAATCAAGTATCTCTCTGCAGTTAGCTCATTGTCAGTTAAAAAATTCAAATAAAACACAATAATAACCATAATCCAGACTCTTTGTGTATTTTCTATCTTTACGTGGCTTATTATATTTTTATCACTCTATTTCTCCTTTTTAGGGACTGTCTCTATCTTCTTTCTTTTCTCTCTGAAGCCTATGTACATTTTATACACATATTGTGACATATTTAGAGGTTTTTCTCCATCTGAATCTGTTTTATTATGTATCATTAATCATTTTCTAACCAGAAGAGCTTATAAAATGCTGGACGGTAGAGCACTGCTTTGATTGCTGACTCCGTCCAGCTTGGTGGCTTTTCAACATGGAGTAGGCACTCTGTTCTACAACTCATTTCAGAGATACAATTCGGAAGCCACTTTTGGCTCCATTTATATGCTTTAGAACACTTTTTAAGCTTTCTCAGGCTTTATGGGATGTTCATGCCCCATGTTGGGTGCCATCTTTAGAAAGAAGTTTCTGGTCCAGACTAGCCCCACAGTCTGGACCTGCCTACTGCTGCTTATCTAGACCAGCAATCCCAAAGTCCCAAGGAAACACACAGACACGCATATTAATTTCATGCTGTTTGGCCTACAGCTTAAGCATATGTGAGTAATATGTATATATAAATATATACACACAATGAGAGAGATTCATTCTCTAAGTTCTGAACCCTAATACAAGGCCATTTTGCACTTTGTGTATGTTGGTAGCCATACTGCAGACAAAGTCACAACCCAGCCATGACAACTCCTGGGTTATACCCAAATGAATTTCTAACCAACCAGTGACAGCAGTGAGTTCCATAGGGCACAGTCAGGACAGAGGGGAAGGTAAGAAGTAGAGAATACAAGTACCTATGCCATGTACCTGAAGCTTCATGGCCTTGGCTTAATCTTGAGTGCTCTGAAGCATGAATGGCCACAGTGTCCCCACCTTAAAGCAAGTGCATTGGACTTTTGTATCCTTATTTGAGTCAGTGACTGGTTTTTGATAACCATAGGAGTGATAGGAAGGAGCATACTCTTCCAGGTGAGATGGCTGCCACCATTGACTAGGCAAGTCCCCCAAGCAGAGGCAGTCATCAGCTTCTAACAGTCAATACTCATGGCAGTTGAGGTATGGTCAGATGGCCCTATTTATTAAACGTGACATGGCCAGGGCACCAACAGCAGCTACTATAGCAATAGTTTTAAGGGGTTCTTTTTTTTCTTGAAATAGAGTTTCTTTATGTATCCCTGGCTGTCCTAGAACTCACTCTGTAGACCAGGATAGCCTGTAACTCACGGAGGTCCATGATATAAGACATCACCACACAGCTAACATATTTAACTTATTTATCTATCTATCTATCTATCTATCTATCTATCTATCTATCTATTATCTATCTATCTATTATCTATCTATTTATTTACATTTTATGTTGTAACAAGGTCCCAGAATTTAGTAAGACCCAGATCTTAGCACAACTGATTCCATGATGAGCATACCATTCAGGCCATAAAACTCAGCACGTAGATAGAACCACCTGCCAAAATGAAAACAAAAACCTAATTGATCAAAGCCCACAGTTTCTGGGAAAGTCGCTAAGCCTTGCATTTTGGCTTCCTTAGTCCTGCTCTGGTTAACTGATTTTGTTAACTGAAGTATGTCAACTCAGGACATGGTTTTTGTGTGCTTAAAAGCTCACTCTGAGAAAGGCCAGTGCTACACTGGGATCCCAAACATCTAGACCAGTCACCAGCTTTCTATTGGCTTAAACTCATGTCAAAGCAGTATTCTCTGCTGCATATCTCACAACAGTGTGTTAGAGTGTTTGCATGAAAGTGTGTATACCATGTGTTTGCAGTGCCTTGGGAGGCTAGAAGTGGGTGTAGAATCCCCTGGAACTGGATTTACAAATAGTTGTTAGTATAGATCACAAACCTCCAAATCATTAGGCTTTTTTTGAGACAACTATTAATCCCATCATAGAAAAATAAGACAGACCACTACCACAGTTTTGAGCCAAATTTGAAGCAAACTTTAATTAATTACTGCCAGGATGATGGACTCTGACCAAATCTTTTCCAGGGTTCCTAGAAAATGGCAATGAGTCACATTTTGCAGAGGCTTATAAAGGCAAACCCATCAGGTCCAATCAGAGGCAAGCACATATCTTGATGTATTTCCTGTCTGTGAACTTCCCACCCACATGTGATCAAACACATCTGGTACAGTTGAGTCAAGTAATCTTGTTTAGGGGAGTGGACGCTTGTGGCTTGTTATCTTCCATAGACAATAGCCTCTGGCATCTCAGGAAGTATCTGTCCTTGGGCAAGGGGCTTCTAGGTTAGAGGTATTTTGTTTTATTTTATATACCTTCATTACAGTTACCACTGATGACCACATGACAGTCTACTAGGTTATTTTGAGATTTCCTCTGCCAATAAAATTAATTCAAAAAAAAATCTTCACTTTAGCCTCGGGTAGACTTTTTAGACAAAGAAAAAAGCAGCCACATTCTTTACCAAAATATCACAAGAAATATCTCTAGGCAATATACTAACATTCTTCTCCTCTGAAACCTCTTGAACCAGACCACCACAGTTCAAATCATCCTCAGCACCACTGTCTTCCATGATCTTACTAGTATAGTCTATTAAGCATCATATAGAGCATTCAACTCCCAAAATCCAAATTTCTTCAAACAAAAACGTGATCAGGTCTATCATAAGAATATTCCAATCCCTGGTACCAACTTCTGTCTTAGAGCTTCTATTGCTGTGAAGAGACACCATGACCACAGAAACTCTTCTAAAGGAAAACATCTAATTGGTACTGGCTTACAGATCCAGAGGTTTAGTTCATTATCATCATGGTAGGTGGCATGCAGGCAAACACAGTATTGGAGAGGGAGCTGAGAGTTCTACATCTGATTCTAAGGCAGCAGAAGCAACTGTGTGTCCCTTGGAAAGTAGGTTGAGCAGAGGGAGACCTCAAAGACCATCCCCATAGTGACACACTTCCTCTAACAAGGCCACACCTATTCCAACAAAGCAGTACCTCACAATACTGCCTCCCCCTGTGGGGTCACTTTCTTTTAAACCACCACAGATGGCCTTCCAGGAAAAAGCAGACCAAAGCAATGAGAGGAATAATTGTCCTCTTAGGGAGATATCCCTCAGAAGCTCCTCTATTCTACTTTTGTTCCTGTTGCTGTGACCAAATCAATTTGGGGGGGGGGATTTATCTGGTTATACTTCCAGATAATATAGTCTCTCACTGAGAAAAGTCAGGACAGAAACTTGGAGCAGAAACCATGGAGAAATATTACTAGATTATGCTTAGCCAGCATGTGAAACCAGAAGACAGATTGCAGAGATTGGGTTCTCTCCTACCATGTGGATCCCAAGAATTAAACTCCAGGACCTCAGGTTGTGTGGCAGCCACCTTTACACACTGAGCTATTTTGACATCCTTTTAGATAGATTTCTTGTATAGCTCAGGACATTCTGCTCCCCCCAAACTGGACCACCCTCCATAATCCAGGCTATCCTATATCAATTAAGGCAATCAAGACAGTCCCTCACAGGTGCTGAAGAGATGGCTCAGAAGTTAAGAGAACTTGTTGCCTTTCTAGAGAATCTAGTTTTGGTTCCTAGAATTCACATATCAGCTTACAACCATCTGTAACACCAGTTCCAGGGAATTCAGACCCTTTTCTGGCCTAAAGGCACCAGGCATGCATGGAGTACTCATACATATACATACAGGCAAAATGTTTATACACCTAAAATTAAATAAATGTTCATTTTTTATTTAAAAGGTTTTTTTTTACATACCAACCACTGTTTCCCCTCCTTCCAGTCTTCCCAGTTACCCCTCCAAGCTTCCCCCATCCCACTCCTCCCCTTCCACTCTTCAGAGAGGATAAGGACTACCAGAGGAGTCAATACAGTATGGTATATCAAGTTGAGGCAGGGCCAAGCCCCTCCCTCCAGTACCAAGGCTGAGCAAGGTATCTCTCCAATAGGGAATTCTCTTCTGGCTCCAAAAATCCAGTTCACGCATTAGGGATAAGTTCCAGGCCACTGCCATAGGCCCCACAAACTGCCCCAGCAACACAACTGTAATCCACATTAAGAGGGCTTAATTTGGACTCATGAAGGTTCCTCCGCAGTCAATCCAGAGTCAGTGAGCTCCCAATAGCTCAGGTCAGCTATGTGGGTCTCCTCATCATGATCTTGACCCCTTGGCTCATATAATCCTTCCTCCCTCTCTTCAGCTGTACTGAGAGCTCAACCCAGTACTTAGCTGTGGATCTCAGCTCTGCTCCTATCAGTTGCTGGATGAAGAAGTTTCTATGATGACAATTAGGGTGGTCATCAATTTGATTACAGGGGAAAGTCAGTTCAGGCACCCTCTTCACTGTTGCTTGGAGTCTTAGCTGAGGTCATGTTTGTAAATTCCTGGGCATTTCCCAAGCACCAGGTTTCCCCCTAACCTAAAAATGGCTCCCTCTGTCAAGTTATTTATATTGTTTTTCTCCATCTCTGTCCTTCACACAACTCAGCCAACTCATTTCCTCATGTTCTCTCCCCCCTCCTCCCACCATGGTCTCTATTTACTCAGGAGACCTTATCTATTTCCCCTTCCCAGAGGATCCATGAATGCCTCTCTTAGGGTCCTCCTTATTACCCAGATGCTCAGGAGTTGTGAATTATAGGCTGGCTATCTTTCTGGGTCTATGTCACCTCCCTCCAGATTCTTTTTTGCTAGTTTCATCCATTTGCCTGCAAATTTCAGGATCTCTTTTCTAACTGTTGTGTGGTACTCCGTTGTGTAAATGTACCTTAACCTATTCTTAGGTTAAAGGGCATCTTGGTTGTTTCCAGATTTGGACTATTATGAATAATGCTGCTATGAACATAGTTAAGCAAATGTTCTTGTGGTATGACTATGTATCATTTGGGTATATGCCTGAAAGTGGCATTGGTAGATCATGAGGTAGTTTAATTCCCAGTTTTCTTGGACACAACCATACTAATTTCCAAAGTGACTGTACAAAGTTACATTCCCAGCAGAAATGGGGGAGTGTTCCCCTTACTCCACATCCCCTCCAGCATAGGCTGTCATCTGTGTTTTTGATCTTAATCATTCTGACAGGAGTAAGATGCTATCTCAGAGTTGCTTGATTTGAATTTCGCTGATGGCTAAGGATGTTGAGCAATTCTTTTAAGTGTCTTTTGGCCATATCAGATTCTTCTGTTGAGAATTCTCTGTTTAGATGTGCACCCATTTTTAATTGATTTTTAATTATTTATTTATTTATTTTTCTTTGATCTCTAGTTTCTTGAGTTATATATACATATATATACATGTATATATGTATATATATACATATATGTGTATATATATGTATATGTATATGTATATGTGTATATATATATACATATATATATATATATTAGAGCTCAGTCCTCAGTCAGATGTGGGGTTGGTGAAGATCTTATCTCATTCTGTAGGCTGTTGATTTGTCTTATTGACTGTGTCCTTTGCCTTATAGAAGCATCTCACTTTCAGGAGGTCCTGTTTATTAATTGTTGCTCTCAGTGTCTGCACTATTGATGTTATATTTAGGAAGTGGTCTCCTGTGCCAATGCATTCAAGGCTATTTCCCACTTTTTTTTTCTTATCAGGTTCAATGTAACTAGATTTATGCTGAGGTCTTTGATCCACATGGACTTGAGTTTTGGCCAGGGTGATAGATATGGGTCTATTTGCATTCTTCTACATGCCACAATCTAGTTATACCAGCACCAGTTGTTGAAAATGCATTTTTTTTTATTTTGGACTTCTTTGTCAAAACTCAGGTGTTCATAGGTGTGTGGATTAATGTCAGGGTTTTTAGTTCAACTTCATTGATTGTCTGTTGTAGTATGAGGTTTCCGGCCTGGACTTTTCAGGCCTAGCCTCAAAGTTTAGACCCGCAGACCCACAGACCCTCAGAGACACACAGATGCTTACAATAGTTTCAGGCTGATCAGCCTAAGGCCCAGGCATATAATTTGCTAACTCTTTACCCTTAATCTAACCCATGACTCTTATCCTGTTCAGCCATGTGGCTCAGTACCTTTTCTCAGAGCAGCATAGTTGTCCTCTGCTTCTTCGTGCTTCTCTCTGGCATTCTGCTCTGTTCTTCCAGTTCCCAGAGTTCTCCTAGTCTGGTAGTCCCGCCCACACTTCCTGTCTGCCTTTGGCCAATCAGCACTTTTTATTAAACCAGTGGGTGGGACAATTATTTACAATAGAACAACATAATCCTCCTACAGTCTGTTTTTATGCAAATATCAAGATGTTTTTATTAGTATAGCTCTATAGTAGAGCTTAAAGTCAGGAATGGTGATGCCTCCTGAAGTTCTATTATTGGACAGGATTTTTTGGCAATCTTGGTTTTTTGTTTCTCCATATGAAGTTGAGAATTGTTCTCTCAAGGTCAGTGAAGAATTCTGTTAGAATTTTGATGAAGATTACATTGAATCTATAGATGGCTTTTGATAAAAATTACTATTTTTCTATGCTGAGCCTACCTATCCAAAAGCTTGGGAGATCTTTCCACTTTCTGATGTCTTCTTCAATTTCTTTTTTCAATGACTTAACGTTCTTCTCATAGGTCTTTTACTTCTTTGGTAACAGTTCTCCCAAGATACTTTATGCTACTTGAGGCATAGCATATAATAAAAGGCGATGTTTCCTTGATTTTTTTTCAGCCCATTTATCATTTGTATATATGAGGGCTACTGATTTTTTTAAAGCTATTTTTGTATTCTACCATATTGCTGAAGTTCTTTATCAGCTATAGGAGTTTCCTGGTAGAATTTTTGGAGTCACTTATACATACACTATCATTTCATCTGCAAATAAAGATAGTTTGACTTCTTCCTTTCCAATTTGTATTCCCTTGTTCTTATTGCTCTAGCTAGAACTTCGACTGCTCTATTGAATAGATATAGGAAGAGTGGGCAGCCTTGCCTTGTTCCTGATTTTAGTCGGATTGCTTTGAGTTTCTCTACGTTTAGTTTGATGTTGGCTGTTGGCTTGGTGTATATTGCCTTTATTATGTCTAGGTATGTTCCTTGTATCCCTGACCTCTCCAAGACCTTTATCATTAAAAAAAAAAAAAGTTGGATTTTTTCAAAGGCTTTCTTGGCATCTGATCAGGTGACCATGTGGGTTTTTTCCTTTCAGGTTGTGAATGACATTGACAGATTTTTTTTATGTTGAACCATGCCTGCATCTCTAAGATGAGGCCTACTTGATCATGGTGGATGTCCTTCAATTTTGTTTGCCAGTATTTTATTGAGTATTTTTGCATCAATGTTCATGAGGGAAGTTGGTCTGTAATTCTTTCTTTGTCACATCTTTGCATGGTTTGAGTATCAAGGTAACTGTAGACTCATAAAAAGTTTGGCAATGTTCCTTCTGTTTCAATTTTGTGGAACAATTTTCAAATTTGTAAAATTGGTAATAGTTCTTTGAAATTCTGGTAGAATTCTACACTGAAACCATCTGGCCCTGAGCTTTTTTTGCTTGGGAGACTTATAATAATCACTTCTATTTTCTTAGAAGTTATAGGTATATTTAAGTCATTTATTCGATCTTGATTTAATTTTGGTAAGTGATACCTATCCAAAAAACTGTCTATTTCTTTTAGGTTTTCTAATTTTGTGAAGTGCAGATTTTTGAAGTATGGTCTAATGATTCTCTGGATTTCTTCAGTGTCTGTTGTTATGCCCCCCTTTCATTTCTGGTTTTGTTAATTTGGATATTTTTGTCTATCTTTTGGTTTATTTGGATAAGGGTTTATCTATCTTATTGATTTTCCCAAAGAACCAACTTTTTTGTTTCATTGATTCAAACTAATTATATTGTTCTCTTTGTTTCAGTTTTATTGATTTCAGCCCTAAGTTGGATTATTTCCGGCCTTCTATTCCTTCTGGGTGAATTTGCTTCTTTTTGTTCTAGGGTTTTCAGCTGTGCTGTTAAGTCTCTCCTGTGAAATTCCTCCAAATTCTTTATATAGGCACTTACTGCTATGAACTTTCCTCTTAGCACTGCTTTCATTGTGTCCTGTAAGTTTGGGTATATTGTGGATTCATTCTCCTTACATTCTAGAAAGTCTTTATTTTCTTTATTTCTTCCCTGAGCCAGAAGTGGTTCAGTAGAGTTGTTCAATTTCCATGAGTTTGTAGACTTTCTGTAGTTTGTGCTGTTGTTAAACTCTAACTTTAGGCCAGGGTAGTCCAATAGGATTCATTTTTGATTTATGACTAAGTATGTAGTCAATTTTAGAGAAGGGTCCATAGGGTGCTGAGAAGAAGGTATATTCTTTTGTGTTTGGGAGGCAAGTTCTGTATACATCCATTAAAGCCATTTGAGTCATAATATTTATCAGATCATCAGATCCCTTATTTCTTTGTTAAATTTCTGTCTGGTAGACTTGTCCATTGGTGAGAGTGAGATATTGAGGTCTCCCATTATTAGTGTATGAGGTTTGATATGTGGTTTAAGCTTTAGTAATGTTTCTTTTACATATGTGGTGACTTTGTATTTGGGGCATAAATATTCAGGATTGAGATTTCATCTTGATGTATTTTTCCTGAGATTAATATTTAATGTCCTTATAGATCTTTTTTGATCGATTTTAGTTTGAAATCTATTTTGTTAGATATTAGGATAGCTACACCAGCTTGTTTCTTAAGTCCATTTGATTGGTGTTGTATAAAATTTCTAGCCTGGCCTAGCCCCAAGATCTGGATTAGCAGAGCCAAATAATGATATAAAGTCTTACATTAATTACATGCCATTTGGCCTATGACTCAGGCTTATTGCTAGCTAGCTCTTACATCTTAACCCATTTCTATCAATCTATGTCTTGCCACATAGCTCATGGCTTACCTGAGTTCCTTTGCATCTTCCTCTTTCAGTGGCTCCATAACTCCGCCCTTTCTCCCCTTTATCTATGCTTGGATTTCCTGACTGCTTCTAAGATGTCTTGCCATAGACCAAAACAGTTCCTTTCTTATCTAATGATAATGCACAGAATACAGAAAGATAGCCCAAATCAGATGGGAAAGTCTTTTCCTAACTCTTTATTCTGAGGTAGTGTCTGTCTTTGAAGTTGAGATGAGTTTCTTATATGCATTAGGATGGATCCTATTTTTTTATTCACTCCGTTAACCTGTGTCTTTTCATAGAAAAATTGAGTCCATTTGATATTAAAGGATATTATGATGAGCAATGGTTAATTCTTGTTTTTGTTTTTTGTGGTAGTGTGTCTGTGTTTGTTTGTGTGTGTGTGTGTGTGTGTGTGTGTGTGTGTGTGTGTGTGTGTGTTTTCCTTCTCTGGAGTTTCCTACCTTTAGGATTATTTCTGTGGTGATTGATATTTTTTAAAAATGGTGGTTATAACATTTTTATTTTGACACAAACGGGGATGCATGGTAATATATTGTATATTTAATAAAAATAGCCTGTGATATCAGAAGACAGACCACCCACAGAATGAAGCCATGAAGGTCAGGGAGTAGTGACCCACACCTTCAGTTCCAGCACATGGGAAGCAGAGATCCTTCGTAGCTCTGTGAGTTCAAGGGCAGACAAAGCCAGGCAGTGGTAGAACACACCTTTAATCCCAGCACTAGGAAAGTTGAGCCAGGACTTAAGATAGCTGGGCAGAGAAAGAAAGATGAGGCAAGAAGAGGCAGGAGTTCTTCCCTTCAGCCAGCTCTCCCTTTTCACTGAGGATTCATGGAGACAGGACCCAGAGGAGTTGGCTAGGTGAGACTGGCTGTGGCTTGTTTCTCTGTCTCTCTGATATATCTGGCTATTTTTATTAAATATACAATAATCACCACATACTTCCTGCTGGTAGTGGATTCTGAGTAAAGAAGGAACAGGTAGAATTTTTTTTTTTTACAATTTCTTTGACTTGCCAAGTATGGAGAAATCCTTTTTTAAATATTTGCTATTGATACGATTTTTTTAAATGAAATTCTGAGGCTTCTAGCACATTTATTATTAATAATTGATCAATTTCATCATTATCTTGTGTTATAGGGCCTGGCAGACCCTTACGGGATCAAATGTGTGGTATATATGGGGTGATTCCTATTCCTGATTCCTTGTAACAGAATTTATAATAAAGTTAGTTCTGAATCACCAGGACTAAAGTCAGAATTTCAATGTGTGAAACAACTCTTTCTGCATACTGAGCATCAGTAACTATGTTAAGAGGTTTTGTAAAAATCCATTAAGACCATCATATTGTAATTCTGACTTTTGAACAGAATTATAAGGGCTTTGAGCCACTTTGCTTACATTTTCTGATTTGTAACCTACCTTTCCTGATTTGTTTGCATCAGGATAAAATTGTGGGCTCTAGCAATTGGTTTTCCCTGTACAACTTAAGCAAGAATCCAGTTAGTTCTCTTTATAAATTGAATTCTTTTGTTTTGCAGATATTTGTTATTAATATCTCACAAAAAATACTGAAAGCTTTTTCCAAGATTCACTTTCTGTTCATAATTGGTCAATTTTGTTATGGATAAAGGTATGACAATTTCTGCTGGGACTATTCCTGTCAATTGACAAAGTCTTAATTTTCCTTTAAAAATCAATCAGAAATCTTTTCCACATATGTCTTTACTTTCTTACACAGATGACATAATAGAAATATCCACTCCAATATAATAGTTTCCCTCTGCATTAAAAAAAAATGCTTAGAGAGTAAAATAACCAGAATGCAATTAAGGTCTGGATCCAGATGATCTACATGTGGATCTTATAAATTTTTCCACCAAAGCCAATACTCTCTCAACTTCAGCTGATAATTCTCTTGAACTGTTTAAGTCCTGTAGCACGAATTCTGGTTATATTAAAGGAAACTCAGAGCCAGATGTCAGGGAAAGGTTGAAATATCAAAGAGAGGAAACAGACCACAGTCAGATCTCACTCAGCTATCTACTAGCTTCCTCAGCCTCTCTCCTCAATGAGTCTACACTACATCTGAATTCCTACATCTGCCTTAATACCTTCACCACCCAGTTGTTTCACATCCAGGCTAAGATTAAAGGTATGAGCTACTACTTACTATTTGGTAGTTATCCTTGAACTCACAGAAACAGGAAAGATCTTTGTCTCTAGAGTTATGAGATTAAAGGCATAGGTCACCACTCCCAGTCTTTCCCTGTGCTGGGATTAAAGGTGTGAATTACCACTCTCTGACCCTCCTGGATTGACTGTGGGTGAATCTATTCTCTGATATTCCAGGCTGCTTTTATTAAATATATAACATATCACCACAAAGTCCTTGTCACCATTAAAGGTTTTAAACAAATTATCTAGTGCATGATTTTTTTATCCCAATAATGGTCCATAAATTAAGTATGTTTCCTAACAATTTGTGCAAATCATGACAAGTCCACAATCTGTCTCTCCTGATTTGTACCTTTTGGGGTCTAATTTTCTGTAGAACTATTATATTACAAACAATTATTAGAATCTTCTTTTTGTATTTTTCAGGAGCAACTTGTAATCTCCAAGAAGAAATTTCTTCACTTCTTCAAACATTCTTTCTAATGTATCTATATTTGAATCAGCCAGTAGGATGTCATCCATGTAGTGGTAAGTGATAGATTGGGGAAATTGATGATCACTCTAACAGCTGATGTACAAAATATTGGCACAAGGTGGGACTATTTAACATTCCCTGTGAAAGACCCCTTCCATTAATATCTCTTTATAGGCTGAGAATTATTATAAGTATACACTAAAAATCAAGTTTTCCCTCTCCTGTTCTTGTAAAGGTATAATCTTTTAAGTTAATAACTATAAGAGGTCATTCTTTAGGTAACAGATAAGGCAAAAAAAATCCCAGATTGTAAAGATCCCATTGGCTGAATCACCTTGTTAACTGCTCTTAAATCCATTACCATTCTCCACTTTTCATATTTCTTTTTGATAACAAATACAGGAGAATTCCAAGGGTTGGTTGATTCTCCAATAAGTTGAGTATTTAACTGCTCCTGTACCAGCTGTTCTATGGCCTGCAATATCTCTTTTGTTAAAGACCATTGATGAACTCATTTAGGCTTATCTGTTTACCATCTTAAAGGTAGAGCTTTTGGTGACTTTAAAAGATTAGCACCTGTTATGCCTTGTTTATGTACAACCTGAATGGTCAGTGACTGTTTTTCATACCTTCTAATATTTTTCCCAGAAACATAAGCTGGTTTATGGTTTGTTTCTGAGATTGGGAGAATGTTAACTTGAGTATTCCGTTGTTGTAATTCCTGTCCCCATAAATTCATGTTAATATTAGCCACATATTGCTTTAATTTTCCTCTCTGCCCTTCTGGCCCCGTACATTTGAGCCATCTTGAACTCTGTTTTACCTGGAATAATGTTCCATTCCCTAAAGACTTAATATTTACCCCCTGAAAGAGTCAATTTGGATGCCAAGCTTCTGGTGCAATTATTGTTACATCCACACCTGTTTCTATCAGACCACAACATCATTTACTTGTATTTTTAATTTTGTTATTTGTTTATTTATAGAAGTTTGCCAAAATATTTGATTTCAATTTTCCCCAATTTTTTGTTGTCTTTCCTATAGTTACTCTATCACTCAGAGCATTATTTTTTTAAGTAGGCTTTAGGTTCTTTAATTGCTTTGGGAAGGTGTTTCCTCCACAATGACAAGATAAGAATGAACTGAATTTGACATAAGGGCCTGTGAGAGGCCCTTCAGAGTATTTCCCAATGGCAAAGACAAAAGATTACCTTGTCTGTCCTTTGTTGAACTACATTCATTTGTCCAATGCCTATGTTTGCCACACTTTCTACATAATCTATAAGGAGGGGGCATTGTGTTGGGGTTATTCACAGCAAAAACATTGATTCTAGGTACATCCTGTTTAAAGTCTCTTTTTTGGTGACCTTGTTTACAGCAATTGAGACACTTCAAATTTTGGGTTTTCTTGAAACCTCTCCTATCCAAGCATCATCATAGTTATAAAACTCAATGTTAATTGTATCTTGGATTCATTCCTCAAAGGGTGTTGATCTTGACTTTAATGTCCTAATTATCTGTTTGCATTGTGCATTAACCTTTCCAAATTCCAGAGCTTCAATTATTTGGTATCATTACTGCCAAAGTCACTCTTTGTAAGAAATCTGTGACGGTTGCTTTGGGGCCTTTTATAACTTTTGTAAATGACTCATTTTCCTTTCCTACTTCTTCAATCATATACAAACATTCAAGGCTGCTATTCAATATAAAGCCATGATTTAGTCATCATATAAAAATTGCCTTTTTACAAAAACATAATCTCCCTTACCAAGAAGTTGGTCCTGGGAGATTTCAATATTTCTATCCCTTCCTCCTGGTTCAATGGTTTTGGACAATACCAAATTCTTCATTATAATTTGGGAACAGCTTCCAAGACTGCTGTAACCAAATCTATCCAATCTTGAAAGAGAATTCTATTACAAATTGACCACAAATTTAACATCTGCTTTACAAATGGGGAGTGTATGTCATATGACACTATCACTTCCTTGAATCTCCTCCAATCTAACATTTGCACAAGAGTCCCTTCGACTCTTACACAGTCTGGGAGACATTTATCATTTAACAATTCCTGAAAGATTATTTGATAAATTAAGGTTGGCTGTTTGAAAATTTCTCTGTAACTTTATAATGCAATGATGAGATTGGTTCTCCTTTAAATTCCTCTGTCTGGGTCTAAATATCTCTATGATCTGTTTTAACAAGTTTTTCTAAGACTTATCTTGGTACTCATATTAACCAATTTTTTATGATAAAACAGAAATGATCATACAAATAATATTTATAATAGACATTACAAAAATTCCACCACACTAATTATCCTCTCATTTAGTTGTTCCATTTTTAAACTATGTCAGGTGCTATAAAATAGACACCAAACTCCTTCCATTGTAATAATGTTTCCCGTTTTTTAACGTGGGAAAAAAAAAAAAACTTGTTTGCTCTTTTTTTTCTTTTCTAACTGATTCCCCCCTTTAAGAAATTCCAACTGACTCACCAAATTTGCTGAAAATGACAATTCAAATAACTGTGAAATGAGGCAGCTACCTAGTGTGGCAGCAGCCTAAGAAGGGGGTCCAGTGAAAGCCAAAACCCACTGGGAAATGGAACCTGCTGTATAAAAAAAAATGAACACAGTGGATCACTGGGAAGAAACCTGTGTGGCAGGAAATGCCTAAAAGGCAGAGCTTGCTGGTGGTCAGATGCTAACTCTGAAAGGAAAACCTAGCCAGCAGGGTAGTGACTCTGGCTACGTTCCATGTAGCTCCGCCCTGTGTCAGTGGCTATAAAGCCATAGGCAAGTGTCTTTTTTTTTTTTATTAATTTGTGCCCTATGTTTGGTGCCAGATGCTGCTCAAATCTGAATTGATCTTATAATATAAACCCAAAACCAGATATTGGAATAAATGCTAAAGAATCGGAGGAACAAGCCACAGCCACTTCTCACTGCTACTGAATCCTTAGGCTGAAAGGGGTAGAGCCTGTCTCCACGAATCCTCAGCCCGAATTCTCTGAGTCCTCAACCAAAAGGGAAGGAAAGAGAACAGAGCAGAACTCCTATTTCCTCCCGAGTTATATTCCTCTCTCTGCTCACTCATCATTTTCTCTTTTATACTCCTAGCACTTGGGTTAAAGATGTGTGATTCCAAGTGCTGGATTAAAGGTGTGTACCACCACTGCCTAGCTCTGTTTCTCTCTCGAACTGGATTAATCTCATATAGTTCAGGCTGGCCATGAACTCACAGAGATCCAGAGAATCTCTGCCTCCCAAGTGCTAAGATTAAAGGTATGTGTCACCATTGCCTGACCACTATGGCTAACTGTGTCTGGCTCTGTCCTTTGATCTTCAGGCAAACTTTATTTGATACACAATTTATCACCACATAGTTCCATATTACAGTTCATTATAGCAGGGAGGTCACAGCAAGCAGCAGGTTAATCTATTAAATGATTACATCACATCCATTACAGAAAAATGAAAGAATTCATGCTAGGGCTCAACTTGCTTCTGCCACTCTTGTACAGCCCAGTATCTTCTGCATACGGAATGGTGCCACCCACAGTGAGGGAGATTATGATATTGATTAGTCTCATTGAAGAGAGGCTTCAATGAGACTAATCAATATCATAATCTCACATGGACATGCCCACAGATCAACCTAATACAGATAATCCTTTATTGAGATTCCCTTCTAGGCTGGCAGTTAAAACTTCCATCAAAGTGGTCAACATCATAGTTCACCTTACCTGGTCTACACTGGAACACCCTGCATCCTAACTACCGCCAATGAAAGATAGGTATCAACAACAGAAATCTTACAGACTCATTGAAACTAAACAGCTCACCACTGAATAAAAAATGGGTCAAGGCTATTGAGAAAGAAATTAAAACCTTTTTAAGAATTGAATGAAGATGAATGCACAAGCCCAAGGGATATAATAAAAAGCTCCAAGATACAAGTTCATACCAATAAAACAATTGGAAAGACCTCATAGTAGCAACTTAAGGGAGCACATGAAAGTTCTAAAACAAAAAGAAGAAATAACACCCCAAAGTAGTAGATAACATGAAAGATCAAAGTTGGGGCTGAAATTAATAAAGCAGACACACAAAAAAAAATGTACAAAGAATCAATAAAACAAGTTTGGATCTTTTAGAAAATAAATAAGACTGGTGAATCTTTAGACAAATTAATAAAATTAGGAGAAAAAGGGTGCCATCACAGCAAGCATGGAGGAAATAGAGAGAATCACAAGAATATTCTTTAAAAATCTGTGCTCTACCAAATTGGGAAATCTAAAAGAAATAGATAGATTTCTTGATATAAAATACCTACCAAAGTTAGAGATCAGATAAGAAATTTAAATAGATTCATTATAGATCCTAGCGAAATATAATCAGTAGTTAAAAATCTCTGTTGTGGTTGAATAAATGTAGCCCCATAGACCCATAGGGAGTGGCACTGTTGGGAGGTATGGCATTGTTTGAGGAAGTGTGTTATTCTGGAAGTGGGCATTGAGGTCTTATATGCTCAAGCTATGCTCAGTATCTACACACACACACACACACACACACACACACACACACACACACACACACACACACACACACACACATGGAAAAAGACCTAAAAGGGAATTAAAAAATTGCAGACTACATACTTTCCCATTACTGTGACATAAGCATCACAAGGAAGAGAAGGACTGTTCTGCCTTACCACCATGACACCAGCATGGTAATGGGAGCATGAAGTGGCTGGTCACGCTGCATATGTAATCTGGACACAAATAGAAAATAAGGCTAGTGCTTAGCTGTATTCTTCCTTCTTATTTATATTTTGAGACATGTTCTTATATAGCCCAGGCTGGCCTGGAACTCCTTATGTTAGCCCAGGGTGACTCTGAACTTCTGATCCTCTGATCTCCTTATTACAGGAATGCACGACACCTAGTTTGTGCCGTTGTAGGGATGGACCCCAGGGCTCTTCATGCATGCCGAGCAAGCACTCTATCAACCAAGCTCTGTACAGATAAGTCGCTGTTTTCCTTCTTAATCAGTCCAGAACCCCAGCCCCTGGGATGGTGCTACAGACATTCACAGGCAAACAATCCCATTCATGATGTGCTCAAGTGCAACTTGATTGTAGCTGTGGACTGCTGACTGTTTGCCCCAAGCTCCTATTTGTAAAATGAGAAGTTTTCATTGGTTACTTTGCCACCACCCCTGTACTGTATACAACCCCAGGTGTAGTGTGAATCATATCATTTGCCCTTTATGTTACAGGTCATTGAACAGAGAGAGGTCTGACCAGGTCTTCCTCCCTCTGCTAAACCACTCTAGAAACACCCTTTACAAACACACTCGGGTGTCTTTCCTCAGTGGGTTTTGTAGACAAAACTCATACAGTCAGGCTTATTCAGGAAGCACTCTTACATACTAGGCCATCTCACCAGCCCTTCCTTGGCAATTCTAAAATACAGACAGGGAAGCTGAATCATCAGAGATGAAGTTTAACATCACACTCTACCCAACAGTCCACTGCAATGGGATGTTTTTCTCTTGACTAAGTTTCCAAATACCTGGCAGCCACTTCCCAAATAATTGACTCAGAGGCTTAATATTACTTATAAAACTCAGCCAATAGCTCAGACTTGTTACTAGCTAACTCTTACATGTAAATTAACCCACATTTCTATTTATGCTTTGTCATGTGGTTCATGGTTTATTACCTCATTTTCTTCACATTCTGCTTGCCTGGCCGCTGGCTTACATCTCCCCCAACTCCTCTGACTCTGCCCTTCTACCTCCCATCATTCTCCCTGTGTCAGGCTGTCTCACTCAATCTCTTTTTGCCCTGCTATCAGCTAATCAGGTTTTTTAAATTTACAATGAGCATGAGCCACAGCAATCCGTTGTTTTATCCATCACCTCAGATAACTACATCTACAAGAAGTAGCTTTGAAAAGGGATCCTGCAGTGGGACTATGCTCTTGTACACTGTAAATATTTGTCACTGTAAATATTAGCTTGATAAAATGTTCACTGGCCAGAAGCCAGACAGACAGAGAGTATAGTTGGGACAACCAGACAGAGAGAATTCTGGGAAGAGGAAGAGCAGAGGAGAGCCCAGCCAGACACAGAGGAAGTAAGATGAGAAGGCTGCCCTGAGCAAAGGTACCCAGCCATGAGGCTAAACATGGATAAGAATCATGGGTTAGTTTAAGAGTAAGAATTAGCAAGTAATAAACCTGAGCCATAGGCCAGACAGCTCAGAATTAATACAAGCCTTTGTGTGATTATTTGGGACTATACTATACTGTGGGACCAGCCAAGCAGGACAGAGAAACTTCTGACTACAGGAACCTAAGTAAGAGATATGCCTGGGACACCATGATCTTCTCAACACTTTCTGGAGAGGTCTTGGTTCTGATCCTGTTGCAGTGGACACCTGAGTAGCAATGAAGGCCAGGAGACAGCTGCTGCTTTCTACCCAAGCCAATATTTTGTTTGTTCTCATGAGATTATCTCTAATCTAAAAAAGAGAGGTTGGCAAGGTTTTTCAAATGTTCTAATTGGCATGGTGTCACTCTAATCCAAATATTTGGGAGGCAAAGGCAGCTGGATCTCTGTGAATTCAAAGCCAGCCTGGCCAACATAATGAGTACCAAGACAACCAAGTCTGGATAGTAAAATCCTGTCTTTAAAACAAACAAGCAAACAAATAAATAGAAAATTTGCTGGGCGTGGCAGCAGACACATTTAATCCCAGCATTCAAAAGGCAAAAGCAGGCAGATCTCTGTGTGTTTGAGGCTAGTCTACAAAGTGAGTTCCAGGATGTTAAAAAGAGAAACTCTGTCTTGAAAAACTAAAAACAAGGCAAAACAAAACAAACAAATAAAAAAAAAAAAACCTTTAAATGTGTTTTAAAAGGAGAGATACTCTTTAGGTAAGTCTACTTAAGTATCTAATTTAATATAAACAAATTCACCTGCAGAATTCTAAAGGGGTACAGAACCTCTAGGCCTGGTATGTACCTCTGGTCTCCAAGACATGCATCATCTGTAAGAGCTATGCAGAACCCAACAGGGCTCACACTTCAAAGTCCTCATTAATCCAACAATTAATTAGCAAAGTCAAGGCCAAAGAAGAAATGAGCAAGACCAAGTGGGCCAATGAACACTGTCTTTTGTGAAACAAAGAATCTCATTTATGGTGTGCTCAGGGGAGACTTAATGGCAGCTGTGGACCACTATGTGCTCCTATTTCCTTTTTGCCAAATGAGATGTTTTCACTGGGTACTTCATCCCCACCCCTGCAATGTATACAACCCCAGGTATGGTGTGAGCCAGATAACTTGCTCAATATGTTACAGGTCATTGAACAAAGAGAAGTTTTACCAGCCTTGCTGGGCAGAGCCACAGCTCTCCGTAAGCCTAGACTTTGAATTTAACTCATTCATTGGATAGGACTTTAGAATCATTGCACTTGGGGATGGAAAGAGGGTTTTTTATGTATAGCAGAATGGAAGTATCTCTTTTGACTCTAAAAATACGTATACTGCTGCCTCATCCTAAGACAGATCCTAACGAAAGAAGCCCTAGTGTCAAATCCTAATCTTCAGCTTTCTCTTTGCCTCAACAACCAGTTTCGTGGGCTAGAGGGTAGGGCCATCTCAAGTTTCCAGAACATCCCCCATCCGTGTTCTAAGGGACTTCCTCACCCCTGTCTTAGATCCTCAGCTGAAATCAAGTCACAAACAACCTGACTTTAACATCCTGGCTTGTTAGAGCCCAGCAGGAGCCTTCAGGCCTCAGGGATAGATTTCTTAATAGCAAACAAGGCTAAATTAAGGTTTCCTCTGTGGGAGGGAGTGTTTAGAGAGATCACTGAAGTCCAGCGCTTTTTTATTTTCATGAATGAAAAAAAAAATAAATTATATAAAAGTGTTGCCACCAACATCCTCCAAAGTCGGAAATTCCAGTTAACTCAGCTCCCAGCTCTACTTCCTGCCGCAGAAGGAAGATGGGTTCCCGTCCAGATACTCTGGTCCCAGCCTTGGCTGGCTTCCCTGAATGGCGTGTTTATTTGGCCACTGCCACATTCCTTCTCCAGACCACGTCCCATGGAAGCTCTCCTGCTCCCTATCTGCAGACAGAGGGGCAGTGGGAAATGGTAGGCCCCATTTCAAAAGGCTCCCTTCCTCTGCACTTCCATCCAAGCAAGGGCCAGGCGCGGTGCTCATGCTCCGGTCTCAGGCTCTGCTCCTCACCCGAGCCCTTGGAATCCTTCTGCCCTCACCACTCACTAAAACTGTTCTTTTGTTTGTTCTTAATTTTGAGACAGGGTCTTAGGACGTAGCCCAGGCTGGCCTCCTCCTCTCACTTCCTGGATTACAGGTGTATGCCATTACACCTTGCTATTTACTCATTCATGGTGCTGTTAGGGTCAGAACCCAGGGCCTCATGCATTCTAGGCAAGGGACTCGGGCCAGCTCCAGCTTGGCAAGCATGCTCTAACAGGCCTTACCATTCTTTCCCATCCCCTCTGCCTTGCTAAAAAGCCATTAGATAACATCTTTAAAGCTACTCACCAAGTTCTATTGCCCTATTTCTTCCTCTTGAGGCTGACTACCAATGTCCATCAATCAAAAGCCCCCTTTTGGTTCACCTAACTGACATGCCAAACTAAAATTAAAGGAGAGAATTTCCCTTCCCTTTATAAACTTCCATTTGCCTATTTGCCACACGGGTCTCCCCTCTATCCTGAGGCAGTCCTACCTCCTTTGCCTTGTCCCCTCCCCCTTCTCCCTTGTGTCTGTCTCCTTTACCACCACATCCTGGGCCTTTCTTCTTTCTACTCTTAAAAATTGTACCTGTGATCATTTCCTGCGTTTTTCTGCCTGAGTCAGGGAGCATCAGAGAGCATTAATAAAGGGTCTCTGTGAAAACAGGTGCTTCAGTGTGGTTTATGCTTACTTCAGAGTCTGGGAGAAAGTCCCTGCTGTGTGGGGGCCTTCTTCACTCTACCCATAAAGTCAGACCCAGCCTGTAAACCTTTTTATCTTCTTTTATTGAAAATTGGCTCTTTATACACTATATTCTTTCCTAACTCCTCTGAGATCCTACCTCCCTCCCCTTCCATCTGAATTCACAGAAATCCCATTAAAAAAAAAAATCCACAAAAGTGTAGTGGGGTTATGTTATTACATTATTATTACTGTTGTTATTGTTATTACTGCCTACTGGTTTAATAAAAATGCTGATTGGCTGAATGCAGACAGGAAGTGTGGGAGAGACCACTAGACTAAGAAAACTCTGGGAACAGGAAGAACAGAGCAGAGATGCCACAGAGACACCAAAAAAGCAGATGCAGAGAACAACTATGCTGCTCTGAGAAAAGGTACCAAGAGGCATGGCTATTCAGGATTAAGAATCATGGGTTCCTTTAAGAGCAAGAGCTAACAAGTTATATGCCCGGGCCTCAGGTCATCAACATACAACTAATATAGGTGTCTGTGTGTTTCATCGGGACTATGGGACTGTAGGCCACGAGGCTAGGCAGAAAAATCCTGGCCAGAAACCTAATACAACAAATGGCCGCCCAATGTGGGTGATATGTGTCCATATAAAGCTGGAGAAAGTTTAAAAACAGTCTAGAGCACAGAAATTAAGCCAAAAGCAGCTTCCTAGTTCTGTCTCTCAAATGGGCCATGGTAAAAAGGCTGAGTGGTGTATGGGATTAAATTACAAAATGGCATGTTTACTGCATGCAATTTAAGATGAACAAGGTCAGTTTCTGAGCCTCAGTGTAAGCAATGGGATTTTCTTCTAGAGTCTTGGCCAGCCATGCAGTGTCAGAAATGGGTTCCATTTCTTTGAGTAGGTCTGAAATCCAACCATTGGATTGTTGGTTACTTCTATAACATTTGTGCCACTACTGATCAGTCTATCATGCAGATCATCACCATTGTAAATCAGAGGGTTTGTAGGTTGGTTGGTGTTTACCTTTCTTCTCTGACACCTTTCTGAACCATAAACACTACTCTTTAGGGGTAACGGTTCTAGCTAGGCACCAACTCAACTTCATGTTTAGTGAGTTTGTAAATATTGTCTCCAGCAATGGGGCTTTACTGTCAGTTTTAGAAAACAACCAATGGACTTGTCAATAGCCTATGTTGTTTGGTGGTTTTCATGGGCCCTTTTTGTCTAACAACTCAATTAGATGTAAACCATTCCCAGAATGGGAAGCTTCATTTAGTAACAGATATTTAGTTGGGGATTACCCTCCTCATTTGGTGATATTATTTAGATTATCTTTGTAGATATCTGAGGAAGTTTCTACTATTAGGTTTCCAGACAACCCCGCAAATGGCCCTTTATCTTAGCTGCCTCTCCTTGTATTCCCTCCCTTTTCTTCCCCCCCCCCCCATTCGATCCTCCTATTCCCACCCACCTTTGTCCAACCATATATCAATTCTATTTCCCTTTCCTGGGGAGAACCATCCCTCTCCTCTATTCCCATATTCTACACAAATCCTCTGCAGTTATATGGATTGAAGTTTGCTTTTTGAAGACTTAACAGCTAGCTTCCACATATAAGCAAATGCATACCATATTTGTCTTTCTGATTCTGGGTTACCTCAGAATGAGTTTTTGTAGCTCCATCGATTTACCTATGAATTTAATTTCATTTTTTAAAGGCTAAGTAATATTCCATTATATAAATGTACCACATTTTTTATCTATTCATCCACTGATGACATCTATGCTGTTCCCAATGTCTGGCTATTGTGAATAGAAAAACAATGCACGTGTTTAAGTAAGTGTCTCTGTAATAGGATGAAGAATCCTTTGGATGCATGCCCAAGAGTATCATAGCTGCATCTTGAGGTAGATCTACTCCCAACTTCCTGAGGAACCAACCACACTGATTTCCATAGTGGCTGTATAATTTTGCACTCTCACCAGCAATGGATGAGTGTTCCCCTTACTCCACATTCTCGCCAGCATGAGCTGTCATTTGTTTTATTTATCTTAATCAGTCTGATGGGTGTAAAATTAAATACCAAAGTACTTTGGGTTTACATTTTCCTGAAGACTAAGGATGCTGAATATTTCTTCTCAGCAATTTCTATTTTCTCTTTTAAGAATTATCTGTTTAGACATAAATACCCTTTTAATTGGGTTATTTGCTTTCTTGATGTCCTGTTTTGTGGGTTCTTTATATATTTTAGACATTAGCCCTCTGTTATATATGTAGTTGGTAAAAAATATTTTCCATTCTATAGACTGCTACATTGTCCCAACAATGTCCTTTGCTATGTAGAAGCTTTTTGGTTTAATGAGGTCTTATTTATTAGTGCCTGTGCTATGAATGTTCTGTTCAAAAATCTTTCCTATCTAGAAAATCAATGAGTTCAAGGCTATTTCCCACTTTCTTTTCTATCAGATTCAGTATATCTGGTTTTATATTGAAGTGTTTGATCCATTTAGGGTTGAGTTTTATCCAGGGTGAAAAGCACAAATCTATTTGCGTTCTTCCACGTACAGCCATCCAGTTTGACCAGCACCATTTGTTAAAGATGTTTTTCCTAGTGTGCATTTTTGTTTCCTTATTAAAATTCAGGTGTCCATAGGTATGTGGACTCTATCTGGGTCTTCAATTTGATTCCATTTATCAATGCGCAGAACACCATGCTATTTTTTATTTCTGTAGCTCTGTAGTACAACTTTGGATCAGAGATGGTGATATCTCTAGCAGTTCTTTTATTATTCAGGATTGTTTTAACTATTTCAGGATTGTTTTAACTATCCTAGGTTATGTGTGTGTGTGTGCGCGTGCGTGTGTGTGTGTGTGTGTGTGTGTGTGTGTGTGTGTGTGTGTGTGTGTTTCCATGTGAAGCTGAAAACTATCCTTTCAGGTTCTGTAAAGAACTGTTTTGGAATTTTGGAGAATGCATTGATTCTGTAGACTGCTTTTGGTAGAATGGCCATTTTTACAATTTTAATACTACTGATCAATGATCACGGGAGAGCTCTCCATCTTCTGATATCTTCTTCGGTTTCTTTCATCAATGTTTTAATGTCTTATTATACAAATCTTTGACTTGTTCAGTTAAAGCTACCTCAGGGATTTTGTTTTGTTTGTTTGTTTGTTTTTTGGGGCTTTGTAAAGGGGGTTGTTTTGCTGATTATTTCTCAGTCTGTCATTTGTAAGTAGGAAGGCTACTGATTTTGGTGAAGTGCAGGGTTTTTGAAGTGCATTCTCTTTATGATTCTCTGGATTTCTGTGGTATCTATTGTAATGCCCCCTTTCCATCTCTAACCTTGTTGATTTGGTTCTTTAATCATCACAATTTGAATTAATTTGGCTAAGTATTTGTCAATCATATTTACTTTTTCAATGAATCAACGCTTTGCTTCGTTGATCCTTTGTAATTTTTATTGCTTCTATTTGATTGATCTCAACCCTGATTTCTAATCCAATCTATTAGTCTTTATCTTTTTATTGGGGAATGTAGGTCACTAATGTTGAGAGGTATTAATAAACAGTGTCTGTTGATTTTGGTTATTTTGTTGTTATGGTGTGCCTCTCTACCTTTGATTTGCTGGTCGGGGTTATTGATTCCTTGCATTTTCTTCCATTCAGTTAACTTCATCAGTGAACTCTTCCTTCTAGCACCTTCAATAGAGCTGGATCTGTAGATAGATACTGCTTAATTTTGGTTTTATCATGAAATATTTTCTCTCTGTGTGTATTATTGTCTTAGACTTGCTGTTGCTGAAACACCGTGACCAAAGCATCTTGGGGAAGAAAGGGTTTATTTACCTTACACCTCCACACTGTAGTCCATCACTGAAGGAAGTCAGGACAGGAGCTCAAACAGGGCAGGAACCCAGAGGCAGGAGCTGATGCAGAGGCCATAACGGGTGCTGGTTACTGGCTTGTCCTTCATGACTTTCTCAGCCTCATTTGTTATAGAACCCAGGACCACCAGCTCAGAGATCTCACCACCCACCATGGGCGGGGCCCTTCCTCATCAGTCACTAGTTAAGAAAATGCCTTACAGCCAGATCTTATAAAAGCATTCTCTTAATCGAGGTTTCCTCCTTTTGGATGACTGTAGCTTGTATCAAGTTGACATAAAACCAGCCAGCACAATTATAATTGACAGTTTGCTGGCCATTGCAGTCTAGACTAGGACCTGTGGTCTCATAAGCATTTTTAGAGTGATTCCAGCAGAACCTCACTGCTCTGTCAGATCCCAGAGCCCCAGGTAATACCTGCCTGCAGACATTCAGTGCTTCCTCAGAGCTTACCTAGCTCTCCTAACAATATCCCTTCCCTTGTCTCCATATCTCGGCCCATAACTCTGGGAGAAGCCCATTGCTCTACCAGAAGCCATGCTATTATTTGGAAAGCCAGAGACCAGACAGATGCCTGGAACCCAGAAGCAATGCCTGTACCCAAATCTCCAGAGATCACACTTGCTGCCAAAATTCCAGTGGAGACATCCTACTAGATCTGAGGACTCTCAGTCACCAGAACCACAGGCCACCCAGGCCAGAAGAACAGAAAGGAAACAGAAACCAAGGGGGGAAAAATATCCATCCAACAAAGATAAACAAAAATCAGCATCTAAACCTACAATTAACCCAAACCCAGATGCCTAGATGCCAGTATAAAACACAATCAACAACAGCCAAGGCAATGTGTCACTACCAGAGCCCTGCTATCCTGCTATAGCAAGCCCGGAACATTCCAACACAGCCAAAGCACGAGAGAACAACCTTAAAACCAACTTTATGAAGATGCTAGAGATTCTTAAAGAGGAGGTGAATAAATCCTTTAAAGAAATGCAGGGAAAAAACACAACCAAACAATGGGAGGAGGTAAATAAATCCCTTAAAGAAAGCAAAAGCAAACAAACAGGAAAAGAAATCGAATAGAACCCTTCAAAACCTGAAAATGTCAATAGAAGCAATAAAGAAGGCACATACTAAAGGAATCCTGGGGGTGGAAAATCTAGTAAGCAAACAGGAACTAGAGATGCCAGCATCTGCCAGCAGAATACAAGAGATGGAAGAGAGAGTCTCAGGCATAGTAGTTATGATAGAGGAAATTGATACATTGGTCAAAGAAAATGTTAAATCTAAAAATGCTCTGGCACAAAACATCTAGGAAATCTGGGACACTATGAGAAGATCAGGCCTAAGAATAATAGAATAGAAGAAGGAGAAGAAGCCCAGAAAATATTTTGAACAAAATCATAGAAATTTTTCCTAAAGGATATGCCTGCAAAGGTGCAAGAAGCTTACAGAACACCAAATAATTTGGACTAAAAATGAAAGTCCCCTTGCCACATAATAATCAAAATATTAAACATACAAAGAAATAATATTAAAAGTTGTAAGGGGGAAATGCCAAGTAACAAATAAAGACAGAACCATTAGAATAGCACCTGGCTTCTGATAAAAGCCAGAAAGACATGGACGGATGTCTTGTAGACTCTTAAGAGACCACAGATGCCAGCCTAGACTACTATACTCAGCAAAACTTTGAATTACCATAGATGGGGGAAACAGGATATTCCATGACAAAGTCAAGTTTAAACAATATCTATCACACAAATTCTTTCTATAATAATAAAAATCCAGAGTCAGATATTAAGGGAAAGCTGGAATGTCAGAGAGATAGGGAGCAAACCACAGCTAATTATCACCCAGCAAACTCCGCAAGCAGGAGTTTCTCCTTCAGCCAAGTGAGGCAAAAGAAAAATAACAATTTAGGCTGGAGAGAAGAAGCAGAAAGAAGAAGCTGGGGACCCCCTTCAGAGGGAGCAGCAGAGCTCAGCTGTAGTGGCTCTCCAGGAGAGAAGCTGGATTGTTATATCCTGAAGGGAGACCATGCTCCACTGCACCCCAGCCTCAGGTAGAGCTTGTCTCCCTCAATAGTCAGGATCTCTTTCCCTCCAGAGCTGAGCTGAACCATTGCAGCTCCAGCCATCAGAGCTGTCCTATTGCAGCTCCAGGTATAGCCTGATTTCCTGAACAGTCAGAATACTCCCCCCCCCCCCCCCGCCCCAGAGCTATAATACTCACTCACAGGTTCACCTTGTCTTCAATGCCTGTGGGTCTATCTTCTATACCCTGTACTCTGTTGGTGAGGCTTACCACTGAGATTTTTGTTTGACTTCCTATTTTTTTGTTTTCAGTTTTCTTAGTAATTATATTCCTGTTTTCACGTCTTGAACTGTTTTCATAATTTTATTCCACTGTTTCTACATTCATAGATTTTATTAATGAGTTTATTTGGCTCCTCTTTAAAGACCTTAAACATAACCATAATAGCTATTTTGAAGACCTTGTTTTATGCTTCAGCTATATTGCATTTCTCTGGGCCTACTGTTGCAGGGTTTCTGGGCTCTGGTGGAGATATACGTCCTATATGCTATAGTGCTTTTATGCTGGTATCTAGGCATCTGTTTGGGGGTAATGTAACTCTAGGTGCTAATATCTGATGTTGTCTTTATTGAGTGGTGTTCCATTCCTTAGTTTCTGGCTTATCTGATTCTTAAAAACATATGGTGGTCTTGTGTTGCCTAGTAGGGAATGTTCCTACTGGGTAGAATGTCCTTCTAGGTATGGGAACTAACTCTAAAAATGGAGAAGGATGAGAATGGGGTGGAGGTGCTGAGAGGTTCCCCGGGAGCAAGGAAAACAGTGTGTGCTACTAGAATCTGAGTTGAGGCCTGGGCATGTGGACAGAGAGGAATAAGAAGCCACAGCAAGCAGACTGCTGCAGAGTGGGAATGAGACAGGGAGATTGGAATTGGAGGAGGAGAGAGAGAGTGAAGATTGCCTACCTAATCCTCTGGCCAGTGTATCCTGCACATTTCCAGGAAGTGCAATGGGAGTTGACGGCTGAGAAAAAGGGGGGATGGGATGGATGAGGAAGATTGTAGGAGAATATCTGCATGGTCCCCTGGAATGGGAGCAGAGAGTCCTGAAACTGTTCTTAATGGTCCTGCCCTCAGTGGACCTTTGTATATCCACCTCTGATTTCCCTCCTGGGAATGGCCTGACTCAGTAACCATTTCCTCCTTTCTTAGAAGTGTACCTGTTTTCTTTGGCTGGAGTTCCTGGCTTTCCTCTCACTGTTCACAATCGTCTGAGGCTCTTTCTCACAGCTCATCCGTGCTGCAGTGCCTTGGAGTTTGGGGCTTAGTGCTATTCTCTAGCCACAGGGTCCCTTCTGTAAGTGGCTTAATTTGTCATCCATATGATAATCACCCAGGATCCACTTCTGCAGTCTCAGTGAGGTCCCTAGTCTTTCATACACACCCCCAACTATTAGATGTTGGATGAACTTGGAATTAAAACAAAACATGAGTAAAGAGAAACCCATTTCTCCATCCACTTGTAAAATACAATCTGGGTGTTTGTTTAATTTCCTGTCACAATGAAGGCACCAATACCAATCATGTTGTTCAAGCCATGCCTGCTCAGTAGCCAAACCCAGTTAATTATACCTCCTTAATAGCCTTCTATAGTTCAGACTGCAATTACCCCTGGATGGCTGCAATGCTCCTACACAGCCCCCTTCACTTGGGTCCTTCTGCAACCCATTTTCCATTCAATGTTTCACTTAAACAATGTTCTTGAGCATGTGAGAAGAGAAATTTTTCTAATATAAAAATCAGATCCTGGGTTAGACTCAATGTGTAAAGCACTTACCATATAAGTACAACACTGGGATTTGAATCCTCAGCACCATGTAAATGATACACATGGCTGTGGACCTGCCTGAAATCCCAACACTCAGGAGTGCAGACAAGATTTCACAGAGAAAGTTGGCTAACTGGATTAGCTGAATTGACAAGCTCTGCATTCAACTACATGACCCTGACTCAATATATGAACAAGAAAGACACCCAACATCAAGTTCTGTCCTCCAAATAAATGCACATGTGTACCTACTCATGGAAATGCACACACACAAGTATGCATTGATGCAGGAATGTCTTTCTGTATGCTGTGAATATCATTCTTTAAATAAAGGACTGTTTTGGCCATAGCAGGCACCTAGAAAAAGTAGGC
Organism: Phyllotis vaccarum; assembly: GCA_033318265.1. Taxonomy (NCBI): domain Eukaryota; kingdom Metazoa; phylum Chordata; class Mammalia; order Rodentia; family Cricetidae; genus Phyllotis; species Phyllotis vaccarum. Next base: position 159,324,118 of record JARWLC010000001.1, on the reverse strand, counting down.
AGGCAAATCAGAACATAGGTAAGAAGAGGGCGGAATGATGGACAGATTGACCCAGACTCCCAAAGAAGCAACTGTAAGGAACACAAGTGAGCCACGGGCCACGTGGCAGGACAAACTAAAGAAAATGGGTTGAGTTAAGATGAAGGAGCTAGCTAACAATGTTCCTGAGCCATAGGCCAAACAGCATGAAGTTAATATAAGCGTCTGTGTGTTTCTTTGGGACTTTGGGATTGCTGGTCCAGATAAGCAGCAGCAGGCAGGTCCAAAATGTAGGACTAGGCAGGTCAGAAACATAACTGTAACAATGAGTACTACAAATATACACATACAGAAAGAAGACAGTAACGTAAAATAAGGTAATGAAGGGAAGGGGAGGGGAGGGGAAGGAAGGAGAGCGGGAGAGAGGAAGACAGGCAGGCTGTTTTAGTTAGGGTTTCTATTGATGTGAAGAGATACCATGACCACAACAACTCTTATAAAGGAAAATATTTAATTGGGACTGGCTTAGAGTTTCAGAGGTTTAGTCTATTATCACTGTGGTGGGAAACATGGTATGGAGGAGGCATGCAGGCAAACATGGTCCTGGAAAAAGAGCTGAGTGAGAGTTCTACATCTTGATTGGCAGGCAACAGAAGTTAAAGTGATGTTAGGCCTAGCTTGAACATCTGAGACCTCAAAGCCCACATCTGAGACCTCAAAGCCCACCCCCTCACTGTGAAACGCTTCTTCCAACAAGGCCACACCTCCTAATAATACTGCTCCCTATGGACCAAGCATTCAAACACATAAACTATGGGAACCATTTTTAGTCAGACCACCACAAAGGCCAAATGAACATCAGATCCCCAGACACCTCCACCCACTGTATTACCTCTGTACCTCCCTGTAGCCTTTCTTCTCACTTCAGACAGCACCACCTTTGTGAGATATGTCATCTGACCTTCCCCACCTCCAGGAGACACCTGCAACACCAAACCCAGGTGCTCCTGAAGCCTCACCCACCCATGGGCTCCTGGAGGGTAAGACTGAGGCTTGGTCTTGCAGCTGTTCTACCCTGGAAATGTGAATACAAAGTTAAATAACAAAACATTGTATTGTTTGATAATTTCAGGATGGCTCCACGGAAAGGGTAGGGTTTCCAATAGACCCTAAATCTGTGAACATTCTAGATAGGTAAAGCAGTTCAGAGAAACATCTCCTGGAAATGGCCTTGGTTGTACATACTGGCTCAGTGAAATACAATGTAAGTGTGAGACGTGTTACATATGATACAGGTCTTGGTTACACTCTCCTCTCCTCTTTTGCTAATGCCAGGAAGTTGCCACATAATTGAGAAGAAATTAAAGCTGTCTTATGTTGACGAGAGTATGAGGAAGCAGGCACGTAAGGGCTACGTATGGGTATGTGAAATTTTCTATAGTTTCATTTTTAATTTTTATACCTGTTCTTCATGTTTAGAATGTCAAAAATGAAAATAGATATAGATCATCCAAACCCACAGCTTCTGTGTAAAGAAGTAAATACAGTTTCCTTGTATTTCTACCTGTTTTTTTTTTTTTTAATTCTTTTTATTGAATTAGGTCTCCCTTTAATGTCCCATGCATCTGGCTATGTTTGGCTGTTCTTGCAGAAACACTGGCTGTGAGTCCCCAATGTCAGCAGCTATTTGGAGCCATCCCACTGTCCTGGCCAGTCTTAGCCTGCTCTGTGCCCCTGCTGAGCTCCAGGAAGGTGTCAGGTGGACACTGTGAGGCCTGGGACTGAGGGAGTAAGTGAAACATTCTAGCCAGTGATGAAGATCTGTCTCTAGGAACCAAACCCAAACCACGAGCTCACAACACGAAGACATCACTACATACTCCTCACTCAGGACACCTGCACACACATGAACACACCCATACACAGTCATGTAGACACTTCTCCACATGGGAAAATACACCTAGGTTGCTTTGTTTTCTTAAATATTGGTTGGTGGGAGGGGATGAGAAAGGGTCTTGCTTTCTGAGGGCAAAGATAGCCTCAAACTCTGGGCCTGCCTGCATCAACCTCCCAAGTGCCCAAATAAAACAAACCTAGACACACAACATTTGTCAGCACATCTTAACCTCCAGCACACACAAACTTGTTACACACACACACACACACACACACACACACACACACACACACAAACAGCTCATACTGTGAGATGTGAGCTCTCAGATGCTCCTGATACCATGCTTTCACTCCATCATGGATTCTAATCTTCTAGAGCTGTAAGCCCAATTGAATGTTCTCTATTATAAGTTGCCTTGGTCATGGTGTTTACAGCATCAGAAGATTAACTAAGATAGAAGTTAGTGCCAGGAGGTGGGGTACTGCTATGACAGACCTGTCTATGTGTTGTTGTTGTTGTTTCGGAATTGTTTTCAATTTGGGAGGTGCTTTTTTGTTTTTGTTTCGGATGAATGTGTAAAACTTTGTTACTTTGGACTACAAAAGGAGTTGAACAATATAAGCATAGCTTAATGGGCCATCCTTGTAGGAGGATTGGAAGACAGTATTGTTGAGACTCATAAAGACTGTGGAGGCCCAGCCCAAGAGACTTCAGAAGGGAAGAATAGGAACAACTGGGCTCTGCCTTTGTCCTAAGAAATTACCTGAGGCTAAACTAAGAATAATGAGCTAATTTCTTTTTGATGGAAGAGATGTCAAGACAACCTCATATTGACTGTGTCTTGTGGTTATTACTAGTGATCACCCCTATGTAGATCTAAAACCAAAAGAAGCAAGTTCAGTAGAAAAGAATACAAAATGTACAGTTTGGGGGAGAAAGGGACACTGGTGGACTAAAGGTGACAGCCAGGGCTTGAGCCAGAAGAGAGGCTGCAACAGCTAAGGAGATTAGTACCATCAAGGAAGGTCCAGATCCGAACTGGAACACGGGGAGGGGTGGCTAAGTATAAGATGCTAATTTGTGAAAGGAAAGGGCCTAAGGAATTTCTGCCCTTAAAGAGGAACCCCACACAAAAGCTGCTGCCAAAGTGCGATAAGGGGCCACGTTCCATCCCAAGCAGGGCGCCAACCTGAGCAGAGTCAGCCATGTGGTTCTGGATTTAGAGTCATAATGAATAGGAACAATGTGGAATCATTATGGCTAAGGAGGCCCCAAGATGTTGGGAAATGCCAGACTGGGAGATCTGCCAACAAGAGCTACAGACAGGAAGTGGAACCAGCCCAAGAGAGAGAAGAATGATGGAGTCAGCAAAGCCGAAGAAGAGCCACCTAAACCCTTTGACATCAGCCAGGAAACTACAGGACCTAGAGTCTGCCCTGCTGGGTTTTAGTCTTATTTTGGTCCTGTATTTCCTCACTATGTACCATTCTTCCCTATTGGAATAGTAATGGATGCTCTGTGCCATTATAAGTTGTACGTATACAATTTGCTTTTTTATATTACAAGGGCAAAGAGATTGCCTTGAGTCCCAGATATATGTTAAACTTTTAAACAGTGTCAAGAGACTGTGGGACTTTGGAAGTTGACCTAAATATGTTTTGTATTATAGACAAGAGGGCTCTCATAGGCACATATATCTGAATATTAGGTCCCCAGTTAGTGGAACTATTTGCAAAGGACTGGGGGTAGGGCTTGAAGGCTTCAGAAGACTTGTGCCATGCCCATTTCACTCTCTACCTCTTGCTCTTGGTTCAAGCCACTATGAGCACTCGGCTGTTCCTACCACCATAACTTTGTTCCATCATCACGGACTCCAACTCCCTGGAACCAGAAGCCTAATTAAACACTTCTTTTATAAGTTGTCTCACAATAGACAAAAATAACTTATACAATTCACAAAAGGAAAACCAGAAAAACATCTCATGATGTTTAAAATAAGTGTATGAATGAATCTATTTCGGGCACATTCATAGTTACTCCCCTCTTCATGTGGCCTCCACAGACCAGCTTGAAAACACACCTCAAACATCAAAAGGAGGTACACCTGGAGGGTGGGTATGTCTAGTAAGCTATGAGGAAGTTGTCATCCTAGGTTACATGAAACTTTTTTGAGGTACAACTATTTTGGAGTCACCCACATTTCTTTGAGTATTTTGGAGTCAGCCCACATTTCTTTGAGTAAACCTCACCCACACACCTTTAAGCAACCCCTCCCTCTGCCCCTGTAATGCCTCACCAATGCTTCTCATTGGTTCTAAAGTGTCTTGGGTGAAATTGCTGTGGTCTGAGATCAGAAAAAAGGAACACAGCCACTCCCTGTAAAGTGGACATATGTTGAGCCCCAATTCTTTGAAGCCAAGAGGAAAATGAGCCAGACTCAGCTGTTGGCCACCAGGGTATATGACACATCAGCCTGGGTGACTGCAGGAGCCTCTCCTGACTGACTCTCCAGAGAGTCTGAGCAGAATGTAATCAGCCTAGACAGCTTCCAGTCTGGTAGACAACGCCTTGCAGCCAAGGTTATTTTAATTTTGCAAAGCTAAGCCAAGTGACTGTTTAATTTTTGCACCAGGGTATTGTGTGATGATAATTCATACCTGTTGGTACCAACAGCAGCTCTAGGCATCTGAGACCAGCAGAAAGCAGGAGCAGCTGAAGTCCAGAATGAGTCTAACTTGTGGAAGGGAAAAATAATTCACACCAATGTCCCAATGGGAGACCAGGGGAGCAGCCCTGTGTACCTGTGTCTGCTAGTCATTGGCTGGGACCCATAAGGTCAAGTGGACATTTCTGAGCATGGGGAGAAGGAACAGCTGGAATCAAAGCTGCCAATTCTCGTCCACTGTAGTTGCAGATGGTGGGATGACACCAGCTGCCAGGGACACGGGCTGGCACCAGGTCATTTTCTGGGCTCTTTTGGAGCAGCACTGGGTTCAAGCCTTGATTGTGCATCTGAATCAGGACCAGAATCCATGGAGGCCCCTTAAAACACACCCACTCTCCAGGCAGGCCAGGAGAGAGCATTTCCCATCAGCCCCTGGATAGCTGCTGGGACTGCTGGTCTGCAACCACACAGGCAGCTGCTGGTGATTGCAGGTTGAGTTAGGAACACAGACAGGAATTCCTGGTAAAATCAGGAACTGAGCACTCTTTTGGAGCAAATGTGTGTAGGGAGAAGGCTGGGAGAAAGGCAGGGTTGAGGGTTTGGGTGGTGTTCCAGGCTGCAAGTTTGCTAAGTGAAGAAAAGGCAGCAGGTAAGCCCACTCCACTTCCTGGAGTAAGAGGTCCTCAGACAGAGAGAGCCAGCTTATAGGGACTCTCTTTCTGCCCACTTCCCACTAGGGAATGGTACAAAATTCAGCTCAGTGTGTTGGCAGAGCAGGGTGCAAAGGCTATCTGTGAGAGGTCCATTACCCCAACAGCCTAAAAAACACCAGTATCCTGAATAAGCAGTTTTCCAGGATGATGTTCCCAAGAGGGTCTCAGATCCTCCAAGTGTCCAGTAGAGCAAAGTCACAGCAGCTTCCCTGCCAGCCAGAGAACTCCCCACAGGAAGGAATGGGCACTGTGAGCTGATTTCTGTGAAGAGAACTCCCTGGTTTCTGAAATTGAACATGGTATGGATTCAGGAGTGACTTGCTCTAGGATCCAGCAATGTTTCTTTGTGTCTTTCCTGCTTTCTTCTGGGTTGACTCCTATCATAGATTTAAAGGGATGTGGCAATTTTAGATGTTACTTCACTCACCATGCCCTTCAGGGAAGCCCCCTTTTCATATTTAAGTCCCAGGAGCAGTTTTTCTTAAGTCTGGTTGGCTGATTAGCCCAGGCCTAAGAGCAGGGCAGGTGAAGACAGAAGCTCTGAGCCGGCAAACATCCTCTCAGACAGTACTGTGCTCCCTGTCTGGATGCCAAGCTCTTCCATGGCCTGTTGTCTGGCTTTTGGGTTGCCTAGCTATCTAATTATCTAGTTGTCTATGTACCTAGCAACCTCATCAAAAACAACCTGGGGTGGAACTCAGGTTCTGAGGATCACTTTGCTTCTATTAGACCCTGAAGCTAAAGGGGAGGAAAATATTTAATTTCTTAGGCTGGTCCTCAATGAACTGACTTTACAAGTCTGATGGATCCTGTTGAGGGTATTTGTCCCATGGGTAGTCTCTAAGAACCAGGGAGTGAGTCCTGGCCTGAGATTCTGGACGGTTAGCCCCTGGCTGACTATCACTGGGGGTGGAGACTATGAAGAAACTGAAAGTTACAGCAGAAAACAAAGAGCCTCATCCCTGCCGTGGGTTCTCTTAGTTACTGTTCCATGGCTGCAAAGAGATACAATGACCAGGGCAACTCTTGTAAAAAAAAGCATTTAATTAGGTCTTGCTTACAACTTCAGAGGTTCAGTTCATTATCATCCTGGCAGGAAGTACAGTGGCATGTAGGCAGAGATGGAAGGAGTAGCTGAAAAATACTTCCTGTTTCACAGGCAAAGAAAAAGAACCTGACCTAGCATGGGCTTTTGAAACTCCAAAGCCCACCCCCAGTGAGGCACTTCCTCCAACAAGGCCATACTTCCTAATCCTTCTAATCCTTTCAAATGGTACCATTCCCTGGTGACTAAGCACTCCAAATGTATGGATGGGGGTCATTCTTATTCAAACCAGAAGGAGGCATACAAATTCAAATCAGTGTTTCTGGGAGCCTAATAAAGGCATCTAACATATAGATCCCCCTGAACTTATCTCTCACTCTTATGTATGCTGCATGCTCCCTGCCATGCTCCCTGCCATGCTCCCTGCCATGCTCCCTGCCATGCTCCCTGCCATCCTCCCTGCCATCCTCCCTGCTGTGCTCCCTGCTGTGCTTCTTGCCATGCTGCCTGCATCTGCATAAGGGACACATTTTGCTATTCTATATGGGGCTAATGCACCTGCTCAGCACTGTCTCAACTTCTGCATAGTCAGCCTTTCCTGCCCTGCAGAGGATTGCAATTTACTATTACCACCTTCCTTGAGGTATGTCAGCACCTTTGACATCAAAGTCTTTGCAAGCAAGAGTCTCGCCACACCCAAGTTTCTCTCTGGCACCATTGCAGGCCCCATACTGAGCTGTTCTATAGATACAGACCCTGACTTTTCCAGCATCTTTCCTAAGTTAAACAAAGCCCTGAGATCTCATTGCTACAGTGGAAATACCACCTGCAGGATGGAGAGTAGATCCTTTGGTGAATCTGGACTGCTGTGGGAAATTACCTCCCCAGTTCTCAGTCTCTTGACATGGGCAATAGTGCAGAAAAAGGTCATCCACTGGCAACTTTGCGTTCAACCTAGTAAACAGCAAAGAGATAGCTGTGTTCACATACCACACATACCATTACCACATCACAGGTGATGGGAGTCAGTCAAAACCATTGTTTTCATACCTGTGTTGGTCAGGGTTCTCTGGAGGAGCAGGACTGCTAAGCTGACCTACTAACTCAGCTTATGTAACAGCCAAAGTATAATAAGCTTCACACTTGCAAAGCTGAGAACATGTTACTTGCTCATCCCATAAGGCTGGGTGTCTCAGCAGTTCCAAACCTGGCACCAAAGGCCTGGAGGTTTCCTGGAAAACCATGGGTCCTTAATCCATGATAGAAGCCAGGAAAATCAGGTCCTAGTATCAGCAAAGGAACCAGCAACAGGTAAATTAACTTGGTGGCCTGAAAATCTGTGCTGCTACCTGAAGATGCTGACTACCTTGGGGTGGCTTCTCCCACACTGGCTTAAGGCAGTTGAGACTATGTCCCACAGATGTGCCCATAAGCCAGCCAGATGTGTGTATAATTACTTGATTAAGGCTCCCTACTCAGGTGGTTCTAAGCTGTGGCAAGTTAGAATTTAAAACCAATCATCACAGCCTTAATTAGGACACCCATGATAAGGGACTCACAATGGGCACAGCTGCTCAAGCTCCTGTCAAGCTCCATGGCCAACCCCTGACTACACAATTTTACATACTTAGTTTGTTACTAATGTTCTGGCTGGTCTCTCTAGTGGGAGCAACTTTCCATATCTAAAGACACACTCTTTTGGAGTAAAGAATTGTGGGATACAAAAAAAAGCTAATCACAGCCCACAACCTTTGACCATGAGAATGTCCAGGGCCATGATGATCTGAGAGGCCTGAGTTGTCATCCAAGGCCATGGTGTCAACTGGACCAGGGCTGCTGTCCAGAGCCGTGTCTGGGGATATGGTCCTACTGTAACTAGGGTCTGTGATGATGTCCATGGCCTGTGTTAGCACAGGGGGTCATTGGAACCTTCACTGACTCTGGGATAGCTGGCCCTGTCCCTCAATAGATACTGTAGCATGATAGCTGGCCCTAACCCTCAGGGCAGAATTGGCCTCTGCACTCCAGAAAAGATGGCCACACCCCTCACCACGCATAGTTGCACCTCACCTGGACAGTACACTAGAGATGACCCTGTGCTCTGGACAAAGATGAGCTGACTCTGAGGGTGCGAAAGCATGAGAACTGACCCCAACCCACCTTTGTCTGCCATGGCATGGGTGAGGAAAAGATGACCTTCCTTCCTCCACCCTTCCCTACCTGTAGCAGGCAAGATAACTAACCAGGGGGTCCCAAGAGTAAGAGAACTAGCTCTACCTTACATCAGCTATATCACACAGGAGAGAGGATCCTGCACCCCACCTGAACAGCACACTAGACCTGACCTTATTGTTAGGTGTTTAGGTGAGCCAGCCCTGAAGGCATGAAAGCAGGAGAGTTGACTGTGCCCCCCACACACACTTTGGATACCCCCTACAGCACACTGGAAAGAATGCCCTCTACCTCACCTGGGCAAAACAGGAGAGCTGGCCCTGCTGATGTATGTGTGACCCAGATCTGAGAACCTGAGAGCAAGAGAGATGGCCCTGCTCCTAGCTGCAGTCTGCACTGGGTGAGCTAGCCAAGGCAGGGCTGGAGAGCTCATCTAGTAGTGATGGTAAGAGAAGGCCAATAGGCTGACCAACCCAGCTACGGGCCCAGAACCAGGGCTGCGATTGGCCCACCCCAACACCCACTGAATCTATGAACTGTTGGATCAGGAGAAAGGGGCAGACCTGCAGATTCAAAACAGCAGCATCTACACTACACAAGACAACAGAATATCCAAGAGGATCCCAGGGAGAGCCCATTATCAGTGGTGTAGCAGAAACCAGAGGCCTCAAGTCAGTCCAGTGACTTGTGGCAGTGAACACCTGCAAGAAAAGGTGTGTGAGCTAAAAGGTAGACTGTGACTCACTGGGCCACACTACAGCTTCCAGGACAAGATCTCTCTCTCTCTCTCTCTCTCTCTCTCTCTCTCTCTCTCTCTCTCTCTCTCTCTCTCTCTCTCTCTCGTTTGTTTATTTCTTTGTCTTGTTTGATTTTTGATTTTTCTTCTAAATTCGGGGGTAGGGTGTAGGGCCAAAGGGTGAATGCAAGGGTGTGGGGAGATAAGTGGGATCAGAATGCATGATGTGAAATCCACAAAGAAATAATATTTTTAAAAAAGTCAATCTCAGAAGTTCTGCACACACCCAAACCTCAAAGTGCCAAGCCCTCATGTAGATGCTCTGTTACCCTCTGACGTCATTGACAATATCATTGACAGTGGCATCTCACATTCCAGAAAATATAGTACTTGGCATTTTTTATTTTAGAAACAGCTTTATTAAGATGGAGAGCTGCAGATATGAATTTCCAGTGAAATACCCATCCGGTTTGAAAAGTCTGGGATGGGAGCAGATGGCCCAGATGATACAAAGTTTCAGAGCACCTCTGTTACAAGTTCCTCTGAGTTCTACATTCAGAAAAACTACTGGCTGAGATGATCCAGCCTCACAGAATTCTCCAGTCAGGATTTGACCATAATCCTGAATTTTCTCAAGATCCCCAAAGATTATCAGTGCCCCCAATCAGCAGGAAGTCTGTAGTCTAGAGAACGACATCCACATTCCCAAAAAATGAGTCATGGATATTTATCTCATCTAAGAGAAGTTTGGTAAAAGTTGTTATTGATAATGGTCAAGAAAAAAGCTGGACAAAGGAGATTAGATTCAGTGATCTCATAAAAAGAAAAAGAGGATACAGAAATGTGGTAATACAAGTTAGAAAACAATACTTTAGACTCACCAAGATAGGATAGATAATGGAGTATTTTCTTCAAATTTGTCAAATGCTAATGGACTGGACATTGTTAATGTATTTATTGCCTATATATTGTATGTAGTTATTACACTTGTATATGGTTTTTATTATATTAGTTATAATCTCTTTTATTTTAAACAAAGCAAAAGGGACATATGTGATATTTTGTTAGTGCTCTAATAAAACTTGCCTGGAGAGCAAGGGCAGAGCTAGCCACTAGTTACCCATAGAGGCCAGGCGGTGGTGGCACACACTTTTAATCCCAGAATTTGGGAGGAGAAAGCAGGAAGATAGGGAGTTCAAGGCCACCCTGGGCTACATGAGATTGATCCAGTCTAAAAGAAAAGCATAGCCAGGCAGTGGAGGCTCACGCCCTTGATCCCAGCACTAGGAATCTCATTCCCTCGATCTTAGTATTTGGGAGGCACACACCTTTAACTCCAGCACTAGGGAGGCAGAGACAGGAAGTGATATGACTGGATGGGAGGAGACAGGAGCTTGGCCTCTTTTCAGGTCTGAGAAGTCATAGAAGTAAGGGGTGGCTGTAGCTGCTCCTTTGTCTCTCTGATCTTTCAGCATTTACCCCAATATCTGGCTCTGTGACCTATAGTCTATAAAGCAATAAAATTCCTTACATAGACTTTTAGAGCATAGAGATCTCTAAACTTAGTCAATTGGTAAAGGTGCTCCATGCTAGGAGCTTAGCTACTTGGCCAAGGCACTAGATAACATATACAAAGCTACTGATCGCCTCTACAGGGGTAATGCCTGTGATACACCATCCCAGCCTTCTTGCTTCTATTAAGGAAAGAAGGAAAGAAATGGACTTTGGCCCAGGGGTTAAAGGGAAGTGAGGAGGGCCCAACAGATTTAGAACATCAACTTCTATTCTGGCTACATCCTTCCAAAATTGGAGCATCTTGGGGGTTTAGGTCAAGCTCCATCCTTCATCCTATGATATCAAGGATATGCTGTCCCATACGTCCAAGTGTCATGCTAAGCTGGACGAATAAACTAAAAGGGGTCTCTCAAGTGCAGGGACTCAGCACCTTAAAGAATTAAAGATTCTATCCATGTTTAGTGAAGAGATACACTGATGTGAGTCTCAGGTGGTCAAGTCCTTTAATTATGCTGGCTACTCCCAGCAGAAGAAGCTGAGTGTTTGCTTTGTTGTCTGAGACAGGGTTTCTCTGTATAGCTCTGGCTGTCCTGGAACTTGCTCTGTAGACAAGGCTGGCCTGGAACTCATAGAGATCCACCTGCCTCTGCCTCCCAAGTGCTGGGATCAACAATGTGTGTGTGTACCCCACAGCCAGCTCTCTTCCTCCCTTAAAGCTTAGCCAAAGTCCTTTTGGTTCTGTATTATCAGCAACCATTTTACTCCTCTGCTATACTTCCCTGTTGGGTGGTTTAGACCAAGTTAGCCAGATTTTATTTGTTTGTTTTGTTGTTGTTGTTGTTGTTTGGAGGGATATTTCATGTTGTTTTTTTTGCTGTTAAGACTGGTTAAGGCTCTAGACTTTAATGTCTGATCCTTGGGACTTTAATCTTTCCTCCCTGTGTTGAACCACCTGCTGACATGGGGCAGGGTCTTTCTGGCACCTAACTTCCTTTGGAAACATGAAGCATTTCCCTCCCTGCTTCCAGTTGCTGTGGACCAATGTCTTTTTCTCTTGTTGGTTAATAAAAGTGCTAACTGGCCAATAGCTGGACAGGGAGAGGTTAGGTGGGACTTGAGACAAAAAAAAGAGCATGAAGAAGAAGAAAAGAAGGGTCTCAGGAGTGGTGAGAAGATGCAGAGAGAAGCAAGATGAACTTGCGGTGTTGAAAAAAGATACTGCCTCATGGTAGAGCATAGACATGGGCCAATTTAAAATGTAAGCGCTAGTGAGTAGTCGGCCTGAATGATCAGCCAAGAATTTATAATTAATAATGTCTCTGTGTGGTTACTTGGGAAATGGCTAGCAGGATAGAAAAGTCTGCTACATACTTTCCTCTTTGCAGGCTATACTGGTCCTAGTTCAATCTCCGGGTCTCCAAGTCTCTCTGATCAAGAATACAAGTGACTCACCAGAGCTACTGAACATTTTGAGGTGTCTTGTCATTCTCTAGGACCTAGCTGACTGGAGGCAGAGGCAATTGATTATACAAAAGAATTAATATTTATTAAGGAGGTTTTATGAAACACTCACTGATACAAGATTGAACCTTAGAGAAATTCCTGGAGGGTTGAAATGTCCAGTGCAGTGGTAACAGCAGCAATCCTTCTTCCAAAAACTCGGGGAACAAACAGGAAGGGGAGGCAGTGTGCAACCGGTCTTCAAAGGGGCTGGCCATGCCCCATATAGGGGTCCTCAAGATTTAAAGACCACACCTCTAGGTCAAATAATGCCTGCTCCCCACTACAGCTTGCAGTCCCAGGAAGTAAAACTCCTCCAGCCAGGCACAGAAGTTCATGCACAAGGGAAGTTGTAGAAAGCAAGGAGTGGGAGTTTTATGATCTCAGTCCAAGGGAGGGGGACCCATGTCTTACCTCAGGACAGCGATGGGAATCCAGCTGTGACAGGGAACAGGTAAAGATGTCACCCAGATCCCCTTTCATCTTCCCTTGGATCCCCCAGTCCTTGGTTCTAAAAATTGATGCTGGGAGCAGGAGCCCTCAAAAGACCCAAGAAGGATGAGAAGGTGCCCAGAGTGTTCTGTGCTGTAGTTCTGAGAGCATGTGGAAGAAGTAGAACCATCAGAGACCATTGCCCATGGCTTAGAGAGGAAGGACCAGTTCCAGTGTGTAGAAGAAAGCTCTTACCCAAGAGCATTTCTCATGGTTTGTATCAATTTTCTTTAAGATTTTTAAAGTTAAAAGTATCATTCTCAGGACCTAGGCTTTCATCAAGTTGTTACTGTAGCCAAACTGAATTACAAAAGAGGATACATTTTCCTTCATTCGCCCTCATCCCCCAGGTAGGTAAGTTTATAATTTTGAACTAGACAGCCAAGGAGGGAACCTTTGGGGCAGTAAGACAGAGTGTTGTCCACTGGAGACAGGGTGTTTGTTAAGTCGAGTGTCTGAGGACAAAAGAACAGATGAACATTTTTTTGTGATTCTCGTTCACCATCCTGGAAATGGATGGACTCAGTGCTCCACTTAGATCCTACTATCATAAGCAATCAGTGTTCATCGGGGCAATAAAACCCTGTAGAGAGCCTACAACCCAGTAATGGAGCTTCGGGCCCTTTACAGTGAACAGGGGTCAAAAAGCCAAGAACCCAAAAACTTTATGGTGGGCATAGGAGGAAAAAGTTCTGGTAAGGGCAGGACCTCAGAAAGAAGGTTCTAGAGCCTGGAGTAGGGCCAAGAGCAAAAAAAAAAAAAAAAAAATGTCACCAGAACCTCTGATGGGGGGGGGGGCTGGTTCAAAAGTTGGGAGGGATGCAGTTTAGCTGGTAAGATGGCTCTGTGTGGAAAGGCATTTGCCTCTAAGCCTAATGATCTTCAAATTCCATCACCCATATTGGTGGAAGGAGAGAATCTGCTCTCAAAAGCTGTCCTCTGACCTTCTGACCTACACACATGAGAGGGAGAGAGAATAAATAAATAGCTTAATATGTGTTGAGGGATATCAAGTGGCTAGATACAAAGTACCAGCACACACAAAGCATGTCAGCTACCTCTCAAGTACCAGGGTTCCACACCACCTGTTTCAAATAATAAAGATGTCAGGTGAAATTACCTGAGTAAGACCAGCCACTCACAGTGGTGGAAGCTTGGACAGGAGACCCAACAGATCCCCTTAGAACAATCAACACTCCTTAGTTACCGACTTCAGAGGGGAAGGGTCTATGAACTTAGCAGGCTAAGTGAAGGTACCAGATGGGTTGTAAGGCTGAAATTTAGGAAGTTGATGGATTGTCTCAACCCACCCTGGGACTGCCTCCTTCCTGCTCAGACTTTAGCACTTGGGGCTGGTACTGGATAGGACAGAAGGCTGCCCTGCAAGGCAGAGCGTGTGACAGAGAACAAGTTGATGGAATGTGTAGGGGTGTGTGTGTGTGTGTGTGTGTGTGTGTGTGTGTGTGTGTGTGTGTGTGTGTGTGTATGTGTGTGTGTGTGTGTGTGCTGTAAAGAAGATTTACTAAAGGAGCTTATTTATAGCCAATAGAGGGAGATCCATCCACAAGGCACCTGTATACTGGAGAGACTGAGAATCTAGAAGCTGTTCTGCCCACCAAGACTCAGCAGTTCCAAAGCCAGGAAGATTCCTACTCACGCAGTCACTGGTCCTCAGTTCGCATTTACTGGAAAGGGACTTGACTCCGATGTCCCAATGAAGCGAGAAGTACTCACGAACTACAGTGAGAGTGAGGGCAGGGAGACCTAGCTGCTTTTCTCCCGGGCCTCCTAATGTCTGAACCCTGTGGGAAGAGGCCACACATTGTGAGGAAGGACCTCCTCTCAATTATGCCCTTCTCAAAATGCCCTCACAGATCTGCCCAGAGATGTCTTCTAGCTGACTACAAATCCAATGAGGCTGATGAGATTAACCATCTTGGAGAATGGCAGGGGCGAAGTGGGAGGGACAAGACAGGGGTGAGGTAGGGTAAGGGGCAACAAAACTCATCATGTACATGTGTAAAATTTAATGAGTCAGAAAGATTAACCATCACAATCCGAGTAAATGACAAAAATGTTTATATTAAAATAAATTACAAAAAGAAGAGGTGATGCGTGCTTGTAATCCCAGTGCTTGGAAGATGGAGGCAGGAGGGATCAGGAGTTCAAGGACAGCCTCGGCTATATAATGAGTTCAAGGCTGGCCTTGGCTACATGAGCCCGTGGCAAACAAAACAAAAACGATGTTTTGAATAGATGATATATGTATGATTAGGGTTACTGTAGTTAAAGTTTATTTAAACTCAAGTTAGAACTCCAGATGTGCAAAAAGAGCTACACCAGACAGTAAAACACAATAGACTCCAAGTTAACTTTTATTATTTGAGTTTTGGAGGGTTTTTTTTTTTAATTAACAAGAATAAAATATTGTCTGAAGGCCCAGAGGAAATGATTATAGACATTAGAACAAACGTAACTGATAACTTTTGCTCTAGAAAATCATATATTCCCCAAAGTAGATAATAACTACCTCCTCAATGAAACCCCAGCCTAAGACAGAACTCTGGTGGGGGATGCAGCCTGGGGCTATGAGAAACCAAGGCAGTGATGGGGCAGGAGAATTTTGCCCTCTCTAGAAAGAGGAAAATTTACTATAGGAGAGGATGTCTTACCCTCTGAAGACAGGATAGGCCTCCAGCTCCAGTGAAGGCTGCCCTTGGAGACCAGAGATATTCAAGGGTCTCTGGTGAAAGCTCCACTCTCTCCAGGTGACCATAAGATGCCCTGAGGAAGTCTTGGCATGGCAAATAAAAATGTTAATTTACTTTACAATATGGGAACTTCTCTGCCTCAATCAGTAAGCTGGGGACCCTTTCTAAGTAAATTTATAGAGTAACCAATGTTAACAGGAATGTCCAAAAGGCAAAAGGTTATCACTGCCAGGTCCAGTCGTGTGTGTGTGTGTGTGTGTGTGTGTGTGTGTGTGTGTGTGTGTGTGTGTGTGTGTGTGTGTGTGTGTATGTGTGTATGTATGTGTGTATATGTGTATGTGTATGTATGTGTATGTATGTGTGTATATGTGTATGTGTATGTATGTGTGTGTATGTGTGTATATGTGTGTGTATGTATGTATGTGTGTATGTATGTATATATGTGTGTGTGCATACATATATTTGAAAGATATGATGCAACACTTGGAGTCCTCACCTAAAAGTCCAGCTAAACTCTATAACCAAGATGTTCACAGACTATACCAGGCTCTAAAAACTCTGAGCTCATCTGAGAGAGATAGAGAGACAGACAGAGAGAGGGGGGAGAAGGAGAGAGAGAAAGAAAAAGGCTACCCAATAAGATATAAGATATAAACTAACATAGGTAGTGGACTCATGGGAAATATAAGGTTCTGCACCCCAAACAAGGATGCCGTGAACATATTTCCCCTTATATCTTGTCCAGAATCATGATGTCAATGGTTTTAAGTTGGGAAAATGAAATGTGATTAAAAACAAATGAGTTGGTTTGTTATTTGTTTCCCTTATAGTAAAAGGAGTTCTTCATGTAAAGGAAATTGTAATGTAGTTTTTGGCATCTGTTGCTGTGACCACGGAGTCTCTGCCACCTCAAAAGACAGACATTAATCATACTAGTTACTTGCTCCTTAATTACTGAATAAATCTACCATTCAGACAAGTCACAGGAGCCTATCATCTCTATCTCTGCAATGACCCAAGAAACACAGCTAAGTAACCCCCTCAGCCTAATGAAGATGGCAGGCACACGGGGGAAAGCTGCCCATTAGATTTTAGTCAAATGTATCAGCTGGGGAAATAATTCCTTCTGATGTCTTCTGACTCCTCGGGTTGAACAGAAAACTTTCTGGCCACAACTAAAAGAACTTTAAAGAGAGTATGCTCTCTAAGATAATGTTCCATTCTGCATCTTCAGAGCCTCAAGGACATCTGTCACCTTGACATAAGCCTAGACATATCTGGGAGCAAAAGTCTTAATTAGAAAATTGCCTGCATCAGCCGGCCTTTGGGTGGGCTGTGGGATTTTCCTGTTTTGTTTTCAAGACAGACTCTCTCTATTATTAGCCTTGGCTGTCCTGGAACTTACTCTGAAGACCAGGCTGGCCTGGAACTCAGAAATCAGACTGTCTCTGCCTCCCCAGTGCTGGGATTAAAGATGTGTTCAATCATTACTTAAAATTCCACCTGGGATGATTGATTTGGGAGGGCCCAGATTTCTGTGGAAGGTGCCACCACTGGGCAGTGGTCCTGGTTGATATAAGAAAGCAGGCTGAGCAAGCCAGCGAATAACATTCCTCCGTGGCTCCTGGCTCGGCCCCTGCTTGAGTTACTGCCCTGACTTCTCTCGATGTTTGACCATGATCAGGATATTTGAGCCTAATAAATCTTGCAACAACCCACAAGGTGCGTTTGGTCAGTGTTTTATTTTACCACAAAACCAAAGAATCAAACTAAGATACAAGACCATTTAAATTCAGGATCATTAAAATGTAAACACTGTGTTTAAACAAACAGAAAAGGATGTCTTTCTTGTACATACAAAGGCAGCCCCCATTCATAAGTCCTCCTGTACCCCAGTTCCAACCTGTGGTTAGAAACTTAATTCATGTTTTGGTTCTAAATCCTCTCCCTTGCTGAAATAATATATACTCAATGATTACAACATCATTCTATTCCCTTTTAATTTTGTATCATTAGATTCCTTCTTAAGCGAGAGAGAGAGAGAGAGAGAGAGAGAGAGAGTGTGTGTGTGTGTGTGTGTGTGTGTGTGTGTGTGTAACACTCTCAGTGTGTAACTATTGATGCTGTTTTTTCAATCCAAGTGTTTTCACTCCTAAACTCAAATATAATGAAGACTGAAGCCAGGACTGGATGGCCCTTGATAGTCTGACAATAGCACAAGGGGCCTATGTCATTACCAAAGTAAAAATTCTGGTGATTCTCAGCCTCGGAGATTCACAGACTCGAATTAACTCTGTCAGAATCTGGCTTGAGCTTCAGTGATGTGCTAACATCTGTGCTCTTATGCTGCTCGTGATGGACAGGCCCCTGGTGTGTTAACACAAAACTGTGTGGCATTTCGTATGGTTTTTATGTCTTCAGTAGTGACATCGTCTCTTCTAGACTCCCACCAAATGATGACCCTTCCATCTCTTAGCTGTGAGGTGGAAACTCTTGATTCCTAAGTAGGCCTAATGTCCCTGTTTAGGACCTAAAAGGTGACAGAAGACAGAGCTTTGGTTTTCACCAGTCCTGTGATTAACAGGTCAAAGTCTTAGAGAGGGAAACTGAGGCAGCATATAAAGAAAAAAATGAAGGTGCCCCAGGAAGGGAAACTGAGCCACACCTTGAGATTGAGTTTACCTTCCCTGATGACCAAATCAGGAAACTTCAACGCCTCTGATGGAATCAAAACTGCTTACAGAATCCCCCTAAAGACATTGGGGGGGGGGGGAGTCACAAACAACAAAGACAGTGCATACTTAGGGCCAGGATGTTTGTGACCCAGAGTTTTATCACTCTTTTCTTATCCCTATATCTAAACAACACACTTTAAAAGTTCTTTTCCAGTAGAAAACGCTGTAAGACCAAGAAAATAAGTGATACCAGAGAGAGCAGTCGGTAAAGAGCATCAGCTGCTCTAGCAGAGACCTAGGTTCAGTTCTTAGCATCCACATGGCAGCTTGGAACTTCAGTGCCCCCTTCTGGCTTCCAAGGGCATCATAATCAAGGTGCTTACAGACACATTCAGGCAAAACACTTGTACGCATAAAATAAAAATAAGTAAACCAGCTCATATTTTTACATGAACCTTTTTCAAACTGCTTCGAAGCCAAAATTACTGACTCAATTCTGGATAAGGCACAAGGGGAAGGTGTTCAGCAACGCCTTAGAAACTTCTTTCTCCTATAGAAGCCCCCACCTTTGTCTGTTTCTCCAGCTTTGCTGTGGACATAACGCCTGTATCTGGAGTAGTGGTGCTATGGTCATGAGATGACACATGTGGGAGAGACATCAACATGCCAAGGCCACAAAAGAAAAGAGAACCTGGTTGCCTGGTGACACTGTGTGGTCCCTAAAGCCACATCAGACGACTGGCCATTTCTAACATCTGGCTTTCTTTGGGTAGCAAAATCTTATGTATTTCAATTCCATCATATCAGATGTTTTTGTTACTTGCAGATAAGCATACTGACATACTGTTTAGAGTATTGCCGTTAGCAACAAGGTTGTTAGTCGGCACTCTAACTAATACCTGGAATAAATCCCTCAAAAGGAAGAAAGCAGTTTTGTTTGTTTGTTTCGTGGCTCAAATGACTTCAGTCCATGGTTGCTTAACTCTGTTGTGCTGGGTGAGTGGCAGTTCAGGGTGTCGTGGCAGGAGGACCACATAGAGAAGGCTTATTACGTGGCATCCAGGAACTAGAAACAGGAAGGTCAGAGTCTTAATATTCCCACAAAGACATGTCCCTGGTGACCTAACTTCTTCACCTAGGTCCAACCTCTCAAAGGTTCTAAGCTTTCAGAACCAAGCATCTAGCACGGGAACCTTTGGAAGACGTTTCATACAGAACTATAGGAAGAGAGAACACGTTCTAGGTCAGATGTTGAGGGAACATAGAAACAAGATAACTTATAACTGTGGTAGGTGAGGAAAATAAATAAAAGAAAAATAGGTCATCACAGCTAGCCTCTGCTATAAAACAGTGGGGCGAGGGCCTAAGGTAGAAAATGCAAAACTCACAAATGTTCTAAGTCAATCCACTAGGAGGCAGAAGAGTGTCCCTCTGGCTATGCTCACTTGGGTTCCCAAATCCTGGCAAGAAGCAAAAGACTGAACGTGGGGGTGGGGAGACACGGACACGACAGGCATCTGGAACATGTAAAGTGTTCCTGGTACCTTCGTCTTTTTGACTACTCAAGGAAACAGAAAAGAACGCGGAATAGAGAGAGCAAAGGGCGAGGCATGGGGTGAGGCTGGCAAAGCAGGAAGGCTCTGGAGAGTGAAGGGCTGAAGTGGTGGGCTTGGACCTTGGTACAATAGAAATGTTCACAGGTTTTCAGTTTCACTGCCAAACACTATAGGTAAGACTTTTGGTGGCAAGGTGAAATTTGGAAGCATAAAAGTCCACAGGAAAGAATTGCAGTACAAACAAGAAAGGCAAGAAAATATTAAAGTCATTTATTAAAATAAATTTAAGACTTATTAAAATGGATAAATAAGAAATTAAGACATCTGAAAGAAAATAGATCGGCTATGCTGAGGGCACGCCTTTAACCTCAGTACTCAGGAGTCAGGGGTGGGCAGAACTCGGTGAGTTCGAGGCCAGCATGGACATCCAGAACTACAAAGTAACACCGTCTCAAAAATGACTAAAGAAGGAGGGAGAAGGATTTCTTGTATTAAGTTAAAGGAATAATCAAAACTTAGACAAATACTGTACGTTTTATACGTAGAACTTAATTTTAAATTGTGTGTGTGAGAGAGATATATGAAACTACAGAGGTGGTTAGGAGAGGAAAGAGCCTTAAAGGTGGAGGAAAACAGAAGTTAATGTGATAAAGAAGGTCATCTGAGAAAAGGAAACCAGCCAGTTGGGGGTCAGGGGACAGAAGGGAGGGGATGGACAGGAATGGAGTTTAAGACACAGTGTAAAAGGCCACAACAAAACCTTATTACTGGTATGCTAACCCAAAGATTAATTATAAGAATAAAATAAAATGTGTGATGTGGTGACATTTTGCTGCCTGAAGGTCAGCTTCCGGCATTGCAGGGCTCAAAATCAATCCATGAATCAGCGTACTGTGACTTTTTATCTGAGGGGAGCAAAGGAAAAGACATACTCTCTTCGACGGCATCCTTCTTTATTCTTTTTCTGTATCCTTTCTCTTTGTTTTTCCTCTATACCTTCTATACACTAACAAAATATTTCAGGAAATATAGAAATTACAATGCGATTGCATTCTATGTTTCAAGTAAATGATTATAATAAATACAAGTAAAAACATGTTTTGCATCTCCCTTACTTAGTTAAAACAAAGTCATCCCAAGAGCCCACATACTGTTCTGCCCAGTCTCAGCGACCCCCAGAAAGATCCCCAGAAACACACCGACTCTCTGAATGCAAATGCAAAGCAAGGTTTATTACAGCTGTACAGCTGAGCTCAGCTCCTGACTGTCACACATCAGTGCAGGTGGAGGAGTGAGGTCCCGCCTACTTAAAAGCAGAGCTTTTAAAAACAAAGCTTCAACAAAGACCATAGAAATATCCTTATCAGGCTGGGAGGTAAGGGAGTCAGAGGAAGTTCCTTTACTATTGCTGTCAGGTGGGAAGCTTCTGACTTATTGGTTGTCTTAGGATGGGGAGAAGATGCTTCCTGGCTGGGCTGGAATGACCTCTGATTACCCAGGATCTAGGGTAGATGGTGTTGGGTGATTGGCCTTGGGGGTTTAGAAACTTCTCAGGATGGGGGACTAGAAACTTCTCAGCTCCCGAAATAGCTCCAGGCCTCAAGGTGGAGGGACTTTAGTTTCCACATTTCCCCCCTGAATTTATGTGACTGGTTCATTCATGGATCAGTGTTCAGAAACTCATTCATTGGAGCCACTGGGGTGTAGTGGGCTTGTTGTACCATGAGCTGAATTGTCCCTAACCTGGCCTTCATAAAGTGTACTAGCCTGTTCAAAATACATTTCCCAAGGGTGAATAGAAGAATTAGAATAACAAGGGGTCTTATCACGCTGGAAAGAAGAGTTGTGAGACATGGTGATGAGGAGTACCAGCTTTCGAACCATCCCTGGCTTTCCTCATGTTCTCACTATCTTTTAGCTAAGCCCTCCTGGACTTTGGCCATGGTGTCTTTAATAACACCTGAGTGATCTACATAAAAGCAGCATTCTTCCCCCCAGAGCTGCATATAGCCCTTCGTCTCTTAAGAAAATGAGGTCTAGCCCCCATCAATTCTGCAACACTACTTCTGCTAGGCTGGAAAGAGATTCCTGTAGGTGGGAAATGGAGCTTTCTAATTTTTCTGTCTTCATCTATAGACTGGTGGAGACTATTATAGTGCTGGGCCTGAGTCACAAGTGAAGAATGCCTATACCTACTCCCGCAAGGCTTGCCCCTAGCAGGATGCTTAAGGTTAGGGTCATTGCTGGCTCTCTTTTGGCTCTACGATCTCTGTTAAGTTCCTCACTCTTTATTTAAATGGTATATGAGGTGGGGGACCAGTCTTATGAGGATTCGGAATCCTGTCGTGCTGAGCACGGGGAAGGGGGGGGGGGGGGCAGGCCACTGGAGCATGCCCACCACATGTCAGTAGGGTACAGAAGGTAGTCGGTTAGGTTGGCTAAGGGAGTTGTTTTACTACAACGTGGCCTGTATCCGCTAGGAATGGATCTCACACCATGTCCTTGTCCACTGACCTGCTGTAAGGTCAGTGAATGCTTTGACCTCCATCTGCATTGGCTGTGGTCTGCACTGATATTGAATGTTGCTGGTACAGTGACTCCGTCACAGAAAGGAGGCTGGGTATCACAGCACAACCAGCAGGCAACAGTCATTTCTGGTTTAGAGGCATTTAGGAGTGAAAAGGGATTAGCTACCAGGCCCAGGAACAGGTCTCCTGATTGGGGAGCCGCCAGGGTAACTGAGAGACTTGTCTTTGGAGTGGGGGAGGGGCATGGGGGAGTGATTGCCTGAGGCTGCTCAGTTTTAGTAGGTGCCTAGAGGCCCGGAAACAGACTAGATCTAGGGCCAGTAGTACATTAGGGCCCAGAGGTTGCTGTTGAATGGGCTCAATTTTAGTCTGAGGTGCAATGTCAGGCAGGCCCTGATCATAACAATCTTTATAGAGCCTGAGTCTCCACCTTCTCCCTCTTAACCAGTCTGAGAATTTGCGCCCTTGCTGTGTGAACCTTAGGGTTGTTGCACTGGTACTTTGTGCATTCTCCCTGACCTGTCCGCAGCCCCACAGGGTTGAAGCTGACACACATATAAGCTTCTGAGTGTCTTTTACAAAAGTCTCATACCAGCCCTGGGTCTGAGTGGTTTCTGGTGACTGTTATGAGATCCCATGATGAGTTAGGTCTCCAATAAGTGTTACTGGACGTCTCACAACCCCATTCCTTACAAAAGAAGTCAGCTGCTCCCCCACACCTGTTAGACTCTGATCGATCTCATTCCCAGGGCACACATAGATAGGAACATTTCTTAGGTGTCTCTAAAGGGATGGGTGGCTACAAACTATCCAGTGCCCACCAACTACCCCTGCCTTCTCTGTTCCTGCAGAGGGACAGGGTAGTGAGTCACAGCATTCTCGACCTTCACATTCAGGGAGGCTCTTGTCCAAGTCTCTGTCAGGAACATCCCATATACCAGTGGCTAAGTCATATAAGCCTATTTTGAGGTCCTGCCACTGTTGCACGAAAAATGAGACTCAGGGATAGATCGCTAAGAAAGTCGGAGATATTAGAGAGAATAAACACCACAGTCAGATCTTACCCAGCTGTCTTCCAGCTTCCTCAGCCTGGCTTCCCTTGGCTTCTTTTACTTCTGTCTTTCTATGCCGGCCTTAAATACTCTTTTGGTAAATTAAGGCGTGGCACCACTACTGCCTGCTTGAGAGCCTGGAATCACTTCTGTAATCTAAAATGACCTTGAACTCAGTTGGGATAAAGGGCATAGGTCACCACTCCCAGGATACTCCCTGTGCTGTGAATCATCACTCTCTGATCCTCCTAGACTGACTGTGGTTAGATCTCCGAAACTTCTGGAGCTTTTATTAAATGCCCACACGCCTCCACGTGCCTTGGGGAGCCTCTGCTGAGGCTAAAGGAATTTGGTCACTTTTCTCAGAGGTGGTTATCCATGTCTGTTTCCGGGGGACATGGGGGTTCACATCCACCGATGCCACAGGCAAGAGAGAGATCATCAGATTACTAGGATGAGGCCTCGGGTCACCTTCGGTCTCATTGTTGAAGCCTGACCTTCAGGAGATTCATCAGATGTTTGGAGGCTTCCCATGCTCTGGCCCTGGGGAGACTTAAGGGGTCCGTGGGACAGGCACGTGAATGATGGACCCAGGTGGCAATGCCATCGACCTTGAGTTCCGTGGGTGTCATCAGGATGGTCGTGTAGGGCCCTTTCCATCTTGGCTCCAAGGTTCTCGGGTGGTATCTTTGAATGAGGACCCAGTCTCCTGGCTCAAACCTATGGATGTAGGGGCAGAGGTAGATGCATAAAGTGCCCGTGGATCTGGGCCAGACAATTCTTTGGACCACCCGGAGTTTCTGCAGGGCATCCAGCAGATCCTGATCATCCATCTCAGCAATCAAGTCAGTTTTCAGGCTGGATATCGTGGGGGAAGGGTTCCATACATTATTTCAAAGGCAGTTAGGCCTAATTGATATAGTGAGTTCCGGATGTGGAACAGGAGAAAGGGAAGGAGAGCCACCCAGTCTGGGCCAGTCTCCAATGCTAATTTGGTTAAGGCCTCTTCTATATGTCTATTCATTCTCTCTACCTGCCCTGAGCTCTGGGGTCTGTATACACAATGAAGCTTCCAACTGGTCCCCAGTGCAGCAGCTAGTCCCCGACTTACCTGGGATAAAAATGCTGGGCCAGTTGTGGTGGGAAAGTCAAATCTGGGTAGTACCTCTTTATTCAGTTTCTTGGCCACCACGTTGCCTGTCTCATGCTTAGTAGGGAAAGATTCCGTCCATCCAGAGAAGGTATCTATGAATACTAGCAAATACTCATAGCCATATTCTCCAGATTTAATTTCAGTAAAATCATTCTCCCAGTACATACCTGGTCAGGTGCCTTGTTGTCTGGCTCCCGGATTGGAGGATGTGCATGCCTGGCATTAGTCAGTTGGCAGCTTTTGCAATTTGATATTATGTCCTCAATAATTTGATTACCTCCCTGAAGTTTTATACTCACCTGCCTCAACAAATCTTGCCTTCTTCAGACTCCAAGGTAAATCTTGGTGAGGATGTACTGGCTCAGCTTTCAGGGCAATATGGCTCACCCATCAGCTGTTTTCCACCATTCTCCTGTCTGGCTGGCTTTAGACAATGTCTATATCCACTCTAAGTCCTCAGTGGTGTACTCTGGGATCTCAGGCAGATTTCTGGGTCCAGAGTCATTACAGGGGAAGATGCAGCACCAATCTCCTTTGCTGCCTTGTCAGCCAAACTGTTGCTCTGTGGGATTCTTCCCGTGCCTTTCTGATGTCCGGGGCAGTGGATGATGACCAATTTGGCCAGTCCCCACAGGGCTTGTAGGAGGTCTAGAATCTCCCGTCTGTTTTTTATACTCTTTCCCCCTTCAGTCAATAGCCCCCTCTTTCCTGACATATTACCCCATGAACATGGCCCATGGCAAGGGCATATTTACCACCCATGTAAATGTTAACCTTTAACTTTCTGCCCTTTCCCGATTGCAGAGCCTTTGTTAGTCCAATTAGCTCAGCTTTCTGCGCTGAGGTCCTGTGGCAGGGGCTCGGCCATATCATTTCTGTGGCCGTTGTTACGGCAGCCCCTGCATATCTGTGACCATTCTGGATGTAACTGCTGCCATCGGTGAACCAGGTCACTTCAGTGTCTGGGAGAGGCTGGTCTCTCAGGTCCGGTCTGATTCCATGAACTTGGGTGAGAATGTCAGCACAGTCGTGCAGTGAGGCTTCTAGGTCCAGGTCCAGCAGAAGCGTTGCTGGATTCAGGGTGGTTGGCTCAAGGAATGTTATATGTGCAGGATTTAGTAGTAATGCCTGAGAATGTGTCACCCGGGCATTACTCATCCACCTGTATGATAGCTGCTTTATCACCCCTTCCAATGCATGCGGGGTAGCCACTGTCAGATTTTGGCCAAGGGTTAGTTTATCTGCATTCTTGGCCAACAGGGCCACAGCTGCTATGATCCGCAGGCACGGGAGCCATCTGGCTGCCACAGGGTTGTTTCTTTGCTAAGTATGCCATGGGCCTTTTCCGTGGATCTATGTTCTGGGTAAGGCACTCCCTTAGCTATACCTCATTTTTCATCCACAAATAGAGTGAAGGGTTTGATTGCATCTGGCAGCCTCAGGGCTGGGGCTTATAAGAGCTTAAGTTTCAGAGTCTCAAATGCCTTCTGTCCCTCCTCATTCCATTCAAATTCTTGTTCTCCCTTGGTGGCCTCATACAGAGGTTTTGTAACCTCTGCAAAACCTGGGATCCAGAGGTGACATAACCCCGCAATTCCCAGGAATTCTCGCTTAGCTGTCTTAGGGCTAGGAATTTTTAACACAGTCTCTTTTCATGTATTTGAGAGCCATCGCTACCCGTTTTAGGACATACCCCAGATAAATTACCTCTCATTGGCATATCTAGGCCCTCTTTGCTGATGCTTGGTATCCCAGGTCTCCAAGAGTATTCAGCAGTCATTGGGTTCCTCACAGACAGCTTTGTTGATCCCCTGCAGCTAATAACAAGTCATCTACATATTGCAGCAGGTTTACCGCAGGGTTCTGGAGTCTGAAGTCTCCCACATCCTCATGGAGTGCTTCATCAAAGATGGTAGGAGAGTTCTTAAACCCCTGGGGCAGCTGTGTCCAGGTTAGTTGTCTGCTGACTTCCATCTCAGGGTCATGCCACTCCAAAGTGAAATAGGTTTGACTCTGCAGGGCTAAAGGCAGGCTGAAGAAGGCATCCTTTAGGTCTAATACAGGATACCATTGCCGTTCAGGGGCAAGGAACTCAGCAAAGTGTATGGGTTCAGGACTGTGGGGTGTATGTCTGTCACCCTCTTGTTGACTTTCCTCAAGCCCTGCACCAGCCTGTACAACAACTAGATGGGCCTCAAAACTCCCAGCTCCAAGTCTCCTAATATAGGGGGTTATGCCTCTCTTTGCCTCTAGGGGCATTGGGTACTGACGGACTTCAACTGGGTCAGCTCCTGTCTTGAGCTCCATGTAACAGGTGGTCAGTCAGTACTGGGCCAGGCCCATGCCCCAGTTTCTGCCATGCTCTAGAAACATTTGAAGCCATTGGCCCATGTCTGGGGTAAGTTCCTTAGGTTTTTGGTAGAGTCTATATTCTTCAGTGAGGTGACTGGTGACTAGGACTTGAATTGGCTTCCCGTCTCTGTGGACTAACTTTGCCCTGCTTCCTGTGAAATGGATCTGTGATTTCATTTTAGATAGGAGGTCTCCACCCAACAGGGGGAGTGGGCATTCAGGAATCACCAAAAGTGAATGGGTTATCCATCTCATTCCTAAATTCACCATTCTTCGGTTAATCCATGAGTGTGGCCTTGCTCATCGCCCCTTGCACCCAAAAAATTTTTGTGGACATGGGGACCATCTGGGGCGAGCAGGACTGAATTTTCTGCCCCGGTGTCCACCATGAAGTCAAGTGGTTTCCCCTCCACTCTTAGGGTTACCCTAGGCTCAGGGAGGGGCACTGAGCCCTGTCCCCCCGACTCACTGGCAGCTGGTAGCACCTGGGTCTTACACTCCTGCCTCTTTGGGCAGTCTCTCTCCCAGAGTTCCTCTTCCTTACAGTAGGTACATTGGTTCCTTACCCAGTCGTGGCTTGTCTCTTGGCCTGACATCTCCATCTTGTCCCCAGGGCCAGGCTGCAGTTGATATCATCACTAAGATCTTCATTTTGAACCGATGATGTGCCTGCTGTTGCTCTAGAATTCAAGTCACAGTCTTCTGCTTTTCATCTGTCCTCTCCTCCTCCAGTTGTCTTTCTTTTTCTTTCCTTCCCTCCTTCTGTTCCTGTCTCTCTCTTTCCACTGCTGCCTCTCATCCCCTAATATTCTTTTCCTCGGCCCCTCTATTGACTGCAACTTTCTCTTAATATTGGGGGCAGCTTGGCTCGTGAAGTCAAACATACTCCTCTGCTTGTGGGTCATATGGAGTGTATTCCTGGAAAGCCTCTAGGAGGCACTCAAGGTTCGCTGCTGGAGTCTCATCTGCCCCATTTGACATCACAGACCTTAGACTATTGATTGCACACATGAAGAAAACTCAGAGCCAGATCTCAGGGAACGGCTGAGGTATCAAAGAGAAGAAACACCACAGTCAGTTCTCACCCAGCTGTCTTCCAGCTTCCTCAGCCTCGCTCCTCCTGGCTTCTTCTGCCTGCTCTGTCTTTCTATGTCTGCCTTAAATACCTTCTTTGCTCAGTTGTTTCACATCTAGGTTAAGATTAAATGTGTGGGCACCACCACTGCCTGCCTGGGAGCCTGGAACTCCTTTTGTAAACTAAAATGACCTCAAACTGATTTGCTGGGATTAAGGGCATAGGTCACCATTCCCAGACATGCCCTGTACTGTGATTAAAGGTGTGAGTTACCACTGTCTGATCCTCCTAGACTGACTGTGGGTAGAGCCCTCTGATATCTCAGACTGGTTTTTATTAAATTTGAAACATATCCCCACATATCCCCTTTTGTGTCAAAATATTTTTAAAAAGAAGGTTATAGCTAACATAAGAAAAACCATATACACTAAGTACAATAATTACATACAATAAATACAAACAATAAATGAGTAGTGTCCAGTCCATTAACAATTGACAATTCAAAGAAAATATTTCATTAATTATTATATTTTGATGAGTCCAAAGGATTATATCTAATTCACTTTCTTTCTAACTTGTATTACTAACTAAAAACTATTATTTTGATGTCTCTTAAACTTATACACGTTAACTTCAAAGTTTCTTTTCTAAAACTGTCACTAGAAAACTATAACTATTTCATCTTCAACTACCTCAGAGACCCAAGAAGGAAATAATATTTACCCAAGTAAACAGGAAGTGCAAACAACTTCCAAAATCTACAAATGACAGAGATGACAGTTATCTGCCTGGACAGTCACCCAAAGTTCCTTTATAAAGTTGGGGCATCCATCTTCAGCCTACAGGCCCAGAGTCTCTTTTCATATCAGAGAAGCAGGAAATCTGCTCTGCCCATTCTGGTACAGTTCATCAGTCACTTCTCCTTGTGTCCTGAAGAATGTCTGACAGTTTTCTCTGAAAAGCAGGAACCTGAAGGACCATCTCAGCTTGTTCTGTCAAAGTTCCAAGGTCACTTTCCTAGGAAACCTGCATGTCCAGTTTAAACAGCACACTGTCAAGCAGTCAGTACAAGAACAGGTTCTTTTCCAGTGGCTAACCATTGCCACAAAGAAAGTAGACTCCATATGGAGTTTCTTCAATGACCATTTTTCTCTTGAAGTAGATTGGTGCTGCCAGGAACAGACCTGTCTCACTGTCCAGAAACATCTAAGTTCTTAAAATATTTTAAATGCCATATTCTCTAAAGTGTTTGAAGAAGACCTGTTCATCTAAAATATATTTGTTTGATCTTGATAACATACCTAATATGACTATGTTTGAATGTAATGTTTAACTACTACTAACATAAATTACTTTATATTTTAATTAGTTGGTAATAAAAACTTGCATGGACTAGCAATTTGTATTACATTGTTAGATGAACTGAATAAGTATACTACCTTGAACAAGTAGAGAGATATTTGTACAGTAACACAATTAATCTTAATATACCCAATTTGTATCCAATATACAAAAATCCAATCCAATGTAAAATACTTAAAGCTAGTAAATCTTTTTAAAAGAAGATTCAATAATCTATCCTTATATCCTATATGTCTGCATCCCCTTTTTCTTTCTATTATTTTTTAACAAGAATCTTGAATCTAAATGCTCTTGTTTAATTTTTTTTCTAACCATAACCATTAACAAATTTTAACCAATTAACCTAAATAATGACAATAATCCATAACCCATTGAAGTACCAAAAATCACGGTGCTGTGTTCTTAAATTTACTTCCTACTGTCTGGGGGTGACAGCATTTTTAGGGGATCCTGAAAAAGTTTTGTTAATTGTCAAGTCCTGAAATTAGTAGCTATATCATTTGTTGTCCAGTCTCTGCATAACAGGAAAGCACACAGCTTGTCTCAAGTCCTGACCATAGTAGTCTGTGAAGCTGATTCAGCTCAGTGAGCTGCCTCGAAATTGTCCTAAGCAGTTTGTAGTCCAAATCTGATCTTTGGCTGGTGTTTGTCTGCCGAGTGGCTTTGTCAGAGTCCATGTGAAATTATCATTGTGGGGTCCCATCTTCCTTTTGTATAGTTCAAGTCTGCAATTAGGCATTGTCCTAGATCACTGCAGAAAACTGATAAGAGACTAAAACCCAACGCAATATACAGGAAGCTAAATATGTAAGTATTTTTTCAGCATAGGATTAGTAACAATGGAATAGTTCCTTATTTTTAGTTATTCTTCTGTCCCATATCAGGTGGCTCCTCTGATATGATACAGAGATTTTGTATTTTCCTTTAACAAGTATACGTATGCTTGATTTTAGAGAATGAGAGAGCCACACTCCAACTCTAAAGGCAGCTTTAAATTATAATTAAACTGGGACTTCAACTTACAAAAAAAAATATATAGCGGTTAAGCAATGAGATTTTACCCTAACGAGTATACTAGTACCAATAATTCTAATATTCTTTTGCTTGTAAATTTTTCTGGATAGCCTCCCTTTTGCTTTAGATGTCTAGATGTCCAAGGTCTTTTAACTTCTTGAAGATGGGAATTTCTAGTTTTCTGTAAAGACAAAAACAAAAACCTGCTCCCACCCTTTGTTTTTTCTTACAACTTAAAGAATTGTAATATGGGTGGATGAGCTATCAATTCTTATTTTCATGAAGTTTCTCTGGTTTGAATCGAGTCTTTATTAGTTTTGATGGTATCCATAACTTTTCTTCACATGTAGAAACAAAAGCAAAACCCCTTCCCCAACGTAGCACATACCCTGGCTTCCATTCAGAGGTTAGTACATCTTTGAAGTAAGCAGGCTGATTTAATTCAGCTGTTTTTTTCAATAGTCCAATGCCTTTCAGCAGCTATTGTTCCTTTCTCACTAGCACTGAGAAAATTCAAAGTTAATAAAGCATTATGTAGTCTGTCTCTGGGGGTCTTCGTTAATCCTTTCTGTCTGTTTAGCATATCCTTTAGAGTTCGATTTGATCTCTCTATGACTGCTTGCCCTGTAGGATTATGTGGTATTCCTGTAATATGCTTTATATTATAATAAGCAAAAAATTGTTTCATTTTACTAGAGACATATGCCGGAGCATTGTCAGTCTTTATTTGTACAGGTATTCCCATGATGGCCATAACTTTTAGCAAATGTGTGATTACAGAATCAGCCTTTTCTGAACTCAAAGCAGTTGCCCATCGAAATCCTGAAAATGTATCTATTGTATGATGGACATATCTTAATTTCCCAAATTCTGTAAAATGAAATACATCCATCTGCCAGATTTTATTTCTATGTATACCTTTAGGATTACTTCCTGCCAGCAATGGAGTTTGGTTATAGAAGGAACAGGTAGGACACTGTTTTCACAATTTCTTTGGCTTGTTGCCAAGTGATAGAGAAATCTTTTTTTTAATCCTTTGCTATTGATGTGATGCTTTTTATGAAACTCTGAGGCCTCTAGTACATTTACTATTAATAATTTATCAATTTCATTGTAACCTTGTGCTAAAAGACCTGGCAGACCTATATGGGATCAAATATGTGTTATATAGAAGGGATGATTTCTAGTCCTGATTATTTCTTGTAACAGAATAAATAATGAAGTTAATTTTGACTCATCATTAATAAAATCAGCCATTTCAATGTATAGAACAACTCTTTCTGCATACTGAGAGTCAGTGACTATGTTAAGAGGTTCAGTAAAATCCATTAGTACCATCAGGATAGCATATAGTTCTGACTTTTGAACAGAATTATAAGGGCTTTGAGCCACTTTACTTAGATGTTCTGATTTGTAACCTGCCTTTCCTGATTTGTTTACATTGGTATAAAATGTAGGGGCTCCAGAAATTGGTTTATCTCATACAATAGGAGGAAGAATCCAATTAGTTTTCTTTAGAAATTCAATTCTTTTACTTTGAAGATATTTGTTGTTAATATCTCCCAAAAAATTACTGCAGGCTCTTTGCCAAGGTTCACTTTCTACCCATAATTGGTCAATTTCTTCATTAGTTAAAGGTACAATAATTTCTGCTAGGTCCATTCCTGTCAATTGACGATGTCTTAATTTTCCTTTAAAAATAAGTTCAGAAATCTTTTTCACATATGTCTTTAATTTCTTACTCGGTTTATGTAGAAGAAATATCCATTCCAATATAACATCTTCCCTTTGCATTAAAACTCCTGTAGGAGAATGCTTAGAGGGCAAGATAACTAGAATGCAGTTAAGGTCTGGATCCACACGATCCACATGTGCATCCTGTAATTTCTTTTCCACCAAAGCCAATTCTTTCTCAGCTTCAGGTGACAATTCTCTTGGACTATTTAAGTCCTTGTCACCATTTAAGGTTTTGAACAAATTATCCAATTCATCATTTTTAATTCTAATAGTGGGTCGTAAGTTGGCAATGTCTCCTAGTAGTCTTTGAAAATCATTAAGTGTTCTCTGATAACTCTGTCTGGTTTTTATTAAATTTGAAATATGTCCCCACAGTCTGCTTATGAGCTGCAGCTTTGAGACCCGCTAATAGAGGCTGGCAGTAGACCTGGAGCCTCTCCTTATCTTCTGCTGTATTGTAGTTAGGTCAGGTTGCAGGGAAGTAGGCAGCGATGAGGGCAGGATCTAGGGTGGGAGCCCCTGCTGGCTGTGGAACCAGCTTCAGGGCTGCCTCCAGGATTCGACTCAGCTCCTCTGTGGTGAACAGTCTGTTCAACAACTGCTGATAGTCATCCCAAGTGGGCAGATGGGTAAAGAACAGTTTCCAACAGGTCAGTCAGATCCTGGGGCTTCTCAGAAAATGGGGCATTCTGGGTTCTCCAATTGTACGGATCACTAGTAGCAAAAGGGTAGTAGTGATGGGGTTGGTTCCCATCGCTGTCCACTGGCCCTGCAGGTCTAAGGGACAAGGCTACAGTAGTATCTGGATTGGCCCCTCAAAAGCTGTGAGTGTTGCACATTGGGGGCTCCTGCTCCTGTCCTTCTTCAGGCTAACCTGATGGTGGAGCAGAGGGTGAGTAGGGTGGGGGAAAGAGTTCAGACTCCTCCATTCCCCCTGAAACACATTGGTCTTCTTCTTTTCCTGAAGAGCAAGGACCTGGGCTGGGGTACAAAGTTTAGTAGGAGGGGATGGAGTTAAGAAAGGCTTCCCCCATGGCAGTGGACCTGGGGGTCCATCCACCAGTCCCTTCCAGGTTACTATGTATGGAACCTGGTCTGGGTACCCAGTCTGGGGCTGAAAGACTCCCTCTTCCACTCTGAATGGTTGCAGAACCAAAGGTCCCATTGCATGGCCATCCTACATCAAATGTGGCCACTCTGAGGAGCAATAGTCATCCATTTCCCTTTCCTTATTTAAACACTGTTGTTATGGGCAGTAGCTTTTACATCTGACCAGTGAGCTAGAGTCAAGTCCAAGGGAGTGGACAGGGTGTCTCCCATCCTGCGTCCATCAACTATCAGGAAAACAATAAACAACACAAACAATAAAGCAATAAACGGCAACAGAAAGAATAACTGAACAGGAATCAGGGCGCTATTATACTGAACACCAGGGTCTCGGAGGAGCCTCAGGCTCTATGATCCCAAAAACTGTACATATGGGACAGCACAGCATCAATAACCCTGCCCCATTCCCCTCCTCCTCAACATCCCCGGGTTCCACACGGGGGTGGGGGTGGGTGGAGGTCCTTGACCTTCTCAGGAGTCTATGTTGGGGTAGTACAGGCTTCCCTGTGGAGGATCCAGGATGTCTCCTGGTCCCTCCTGAGGCTTCTGTATGAGTGTGTCCACTCTGGCTAGAGATAGACAGGACAGAGACAGACAGACAGTGGCTGGCCAAGCTGACCTTACCTCAGGGTCGTGGGGTCCTGGGGAGTCTCTTGGAATCTGAATCCTCAGGCAAGCCCCCAAATATACTGCCCAGTCTCAGTGACCCCCAGAAAGATCCCCAGAATCATACTATCTGAATGCAAATGAAAAACAAGGTTTATTACAGCTGTACAGCTGAGCTCACCTCCTGACTGTCTCACTGTTGTAGTATGTTTCTGGCTGGACCTTTCTGGCCTAGCCCTGAAGTTCTGACCCACTGTCCCACAGAAACACACAGATCTTGTATTTATTTTATGCCGATCAGCTTATGGCTCTGACATATTGCTAGCTAGCTCTTGTTCTTAAACTAACCCATGATTCTTATCCTGTTCAGCTATGCTGCTCAGAATCTTTTCTCAGAGCAGCATAGTTGTCCTCTGCATATGCTGGCTTCTCCTGGTCTCCGAAGCATCTCTCCTCTGTTCTTCCTGTTTCCAGAGTTTTCTTAGTCTGGTAGCCCACCCAGACTTCCTGTCTGCCTTAGCCAATTAGCGTTTTTATTAAACCAGTAGGTGGGACAATCATTTACAATGTAATAACATAATCTCACTATATTACACAGCAGAGCCATTGGAGTGTGAGCTCCCCCTACTCAAAAGCTGGGCTTTTTAAAACAAAGATCAAACAAAGACCAAAGAAATGCCCTTATCAGGCTGGGAGGTGAGGAGCCCAGAGGGAGGTTCTTACTATCCCTGTCAAGTGGGCAGCTGCTGGCTGATAGGTTGTCTTAGGAGGGGAGAAGATGCTTCACAGTTGGACCAGAATGTCCTCTGATTACCCAGGACCTTGGGCTCTTGGCCTTGGGTGCTTGGCTTTGGGGATTTAGAAACTTTTCAGGATGGGGGGACTAGAAACTTCTCAGCTCCCAAAACAGCTCCAGACCTCAAGGTAGAGGGACTTTAGTTTCCACAATACATTTACATCTTAGTAACTTGTTATAGAGTGAGCAAGCAGGGTATTTTTCACAGCCATTTCTTTTGCTAGCAGGCTGCATACTGCAGTTACAAAAAATTACTCAAATCACTATTACTTATCTCAAAAGGCAATCTTACAAGAAATCTTAAAAGAATCACAAACCTAAACTTTTTTTTTTACATGAAAAACAATCAGTCAGTTCTACTTTAAATCTTTGGGGTACATACCAACTCATTAATAGTTTTTTTATATCAGGAGATTGGGGGGCAAAAATGGATATAATAAATTAATCACCACCTTTGGTCATCAACCAAAGATAGCAAGAAAGGCATGTCAGCTAATGATAATTGGGCTGCTTTGTATTTTTGACCCTAACATAATGAATTTATAACTCAGCTATGTGTCTTTGTGAACTTTAGAATGTTTTCTGGGGTTTTTCATTATTATCAAAACATCTGGTCTAGCCTGGAGTTATTTTAAGGCTTTGTT
The DNA here is from genome assembly GCA_033318265.1 of Phyllotis vaccarum. NCBI lineage: Eukaryota > Metazoa > Chordata > Mammalia > Rodentia > Cricetidae > Phyllotis > Phyllotis vaccarum. The sequence goes on along the minus strand of JARWLC010000001.1, from coordinate 159,289,036 downwards.
TCAGCTATGATGCACTCTGAAACCTGTGAATGTATCTTTCAACATTAAGATTAAAACAATTCAAGCCAGCCTGGCTCCTGGGACTCAATTGTTTTTCTTAATCATTAACCTAAACTGCAATCTAGGCTGAAAGTCATAGGCCCTAGCTGTGTGACACTTCCTTGTATGTTTTTACTTATCAAAACTCTGTTTAAACTAACATTGTTATTATCAATTAGACAGTACAATTTAAGAAGAAACATACTCATAATAATTCACAGGTAAAAATGCCAGTAGAACAGGATGTTTTCACAAGATAAACACTATGTTACAGGCAGTGAGGATCTCCCCACTGTCATTCACACCATGACAGAAAAAGACAGCAGAGGCAAACATGTAAAAGCACAGCAGGAGCAAAAGACATCTGGAGTCTGTGGTCTTGAGGGAGGGGGGAGTGCTTGCTTTTCTGAGATTCACCCATCAGGGATTCCCCTCCTGGTGGACTGTCACCTCAAACTTCAATTGCCACATGCTGCTCCTCTGACAGGGCCACCAGCAGTGACAATTCACTAGACAAAAAGATTCATGCATCCTGGGGCATCAAAGTTCTCTCAAAACTCTAAATACACTGCAGTTAGCCCTCTGACCTCCAGGTTATAGGGTCTGCTCCAATGATAATCTCTGCTTGACAAAGAGCCAATATTGACCTGGCACCACAGAACAACTAGCCCTGACACCCTAGCTTACTGGATTGGCCCTCAAAACCTAATGGCATATTCATCGACTGGATTCACCAACCTTTGCTTGGAAAAAAACACTTTCGATTTGTTGGCTTTGAATTATTACCTTGATGACTTTTCCCACATTTTCTGAGTCTTTTTATTGCTGGGAAGAGACTGGGGTGGGGTGGGGCTGGGGGGTGGACTCAACAGCTTCCCGGCAGAACCACTAGGGGCAGAAGTGTACCTCTGGCTTGCTTCCTCTGGCTCTCAAATGTAGACAAAGCTAAACTGAGCCTGGGCTCAGGGCTTGGCTGTGTGAATGGGGCCAAAGGAAAAAGAGGCCTGGGTACCTGCTGCTCTAGTGCCTTCTTGTAGAAGTCAGCCTACAGTCTTCAGGGCTTAGCACTATTTAGTGGCCTGCGGTGTTTACCAGAACCAACTGATCTGTTTCCATTATCAGAACATAGCCCAAGCAGGAGCTGCGATTTAGGAATCAGGAAGTTATCAGAGAACAAAGAAGTTGACTAAGGTCAGATGTTGCTTGTGAGCTACAGAGGTTACTCAACGTGAACAAGGCAACCCCCAGTATATAAAGTTTTGTTACAGAGGTTACTCAAGGTGAACAAGGCAACCCCCAGTATATAAGGTTTTGTTGTTACGATAAGGTTTCTTGGTCCTGGGCACCAGAGATCCAGACCCACAGACAGACGTGCAGGCCCAGACCCTTTAGCCACCCACCACTGCTTAGGCTCCCCCAAAAATGACTCGGAAGCTCATATTAAGTTCATGCTGTTTAGCCTATGGCTTAGGCACATCGCTAGCTAGCTCTTTCATCTTAACTCAACCCATTTTCATTAATCTGTCTGCCACGTGCCTGTGGCTCACCTGTGTTCCTTACATGTTTCCTCTTGGGTGGCTGGCTCGATCTGATCTGACTCTGCCTTCCATTTCCTAACTATTCTGATTCCCCACCTACTTCTTCTACAGTGTCTGCCATGGCCAAAAGAGTCCTTTATTTAAAGATTGATATGCACAGCATACAGAAAGACATTCCCACACCATCTCCCCATTTCTGTCTAATCAAAAAGGAAGGTTTCAATTTTAACATAACAAAATTACATATAACAAAACAGCTATCAAGCAAGAACTACAGTTACAATATCTAGTCTATTTGTATTTAGCAAAATTAAAGAAATACTCTATCATCTACCTTATCCTTATAAATCTAAAGTTTCATGTCCAAGTATACCTTTTGAAATTGCTAAGAAAAACTATACCTATAACTATCTAATCTTCAACTACATCAAAGACCACAGAAGGATTATAATATTTAACCAAGTAAACCAGACGTGCATGCAACTTCCAAAATCTAGAAATGACAGAGATGAATGACAGTTATCTACCTGGACAGTCACCCAAAGTTCCTTTATAAAGTTGGAGCATCCATCTTCAGCCTAAAGGTCCAGAGTCTCTTTTCATTTCAGAGAAGCAGGAAATCTGCTCTGCTCATTCTGATATAGTTCATTAGTCACTTTTCCTTGAGTCCTGAAGAATGTCTGACAGTTTTCTCTGAAAAACAGGAAACTGAAAGACCATCTTGGCATGTTCTGCCAAAGTTCAGAGATCATTTTCCTATGGAAACTGCATGTCCAGTTTAAATAGCATACTGTCAAGCAGTCAATATAAGAACAGGTTCTTGTCCAGTGGCTAACCATTGCCACAAAGAAAGTAAACTCCATATGGAGTTTCTTTGATGCCCATTTTTCTCTTGAAGTAGATTGGTGCTGCCAGGAGCAGATCTGTCTCACTGTCCAAAAAAGTTTAAGTTCTTAAAATACTTTAAATGCCAAATTCTGTAGGTCTTAGAAGTATTTTAAGATTACCTATCTAATTAAAATATATCTTTGTATACCTAAAAAATCTAACATTGCTATAGATTTGGTTATCATAGGTGACTATTAATTAGCATTTCTTAATTATACATTACAATTTAAAATCAATTACATGAACATCAGACTTTAAACAAGAGTAGAAAAATATATACAGCATATGAGAATTGACCTTAAATTATAATAAACCAAAATCCATACCAATGTAAAATATTTTGAGAATAACAGCTGATTTTTGTATTAAAGTAAATTCAATAATCTAATTATTAAAAATCATTCATATACCATATCCCCCTTTTCTTCTTAGAAAGAGATTAACTATGACCATTTACCATTTATAATAAAAACAAATATTTACAAACAATATTTTGGGGATTCAGGCATAGTTTTCCATTACTACTTCCTGCTGATTAAGGAGTGTTAGCAATCTTTCAGGTTCTTGAGACTAGATCATCTTAGTCTAAAGCCTGAAGCTGATGTGACCATCTCTTCCCATCAGAGAACTTTCAGGTGGTCTTGGTTGATGAAACCATATTTGTCTGGAAGCAATCCACAGGTTCTCATCTTCTATGGAAACAAACGCAGAACTCTTCCAAAGCAATAAATCCTTAGACACAAGTTTCAAAATCAAGATACCTTTAAAATATGTATTCTTGTTTAACATCAGCCTTTGCAATCCATTGTCTTTCTGCAGTTAGCTCATTAACAGTTAAGAAATTAAAATAGTGCACAATAACCATAATCCAGATTCTGTATCTATTTTCCATCTTTACATTGCTTATTATATTTTTATTACTCTATTTCTCTTTTTAAAAGACTTTTTCTAGCTTCTTTCTTTTCTCTATGAAGCCTATGTACATTTTACACACATTGTAACCCATTTACAGGGTTTTTTTTTAATCTGAATCTGTTTTATTGTGAATCCTTAATCATTTTCTAACCAGAAGAGCTTTTAAAATACTCTCACTCTCTTAAAGAGCCACATAGTTTTTACAGAAAAAGCCGAGTCAGGAAGTTATCTTAAAGGGGCCGTGTCTCTGTTCACCACTAGCAAACAGAGAAGACCCAAGAAATGCTGCTACTAAGAAACTGTCTTTGACTCTGTTTCCTTTTTGTTCAAAGTAAACAGAAACCTTAAATCAATCCCATGCTACTGAGTCTTCTGTGAGACTTCAGGAACTGGCCTGGTTGCAGCTTATACTGCCTACTGCCAGTCTGCCACTATTTTTAATGTAGCCCGAGTGCCATGCTATCTCTGTACAATGACACATTTCAGATACAAAATTTGGAAGCTGCTTTGGCTCCATTTCTGTGATCTAGAGCCCTTTCTAATCTTTCTCTGGATTTATGTGGGTGTTTGACCCACATTGGGACACCATCTGTTACAATAAGGTTTCTGGGTCCCGGGTAGCCAGAGGTCCAGACCCACAGACCTGCAGGCCCAGACCCCTTAGCTGCCTGCTGCTGCTTAGGCTCTCCCAAAAATGACTCAGATGCTTATATTAGCTTCATGCTGTTTGACCTACAGCTTAGGCACATTGCTAGCTAGCTCTTTCATCTTAACTCAACCCATTTTCATTAATCAGTCTGTCTGCCACGTGGCCTGTGGCTTACCTGTGTTCCTTACATGTTTCCTCTTGGGTGGCTGGCTTGATCTGATCTGACTCTGCCTTCCATTTCCTAACTATTCTGATTCCCCACCTACTTCTTCTACAGTGCCTGCCATAGTCAAAAGAGTCCTTTATTTAAAGATTGATATGCATAGCATACAGAAAGACATTCCCACATCACTTTGCATTCTTGGTTCAAGAGTGACCCGCATGTCTGTCTCTCTCTCAATCTCCAGGCCCTTGCTCGATGAAGTTCGCTTCAGGTGATGCAAACGTCACACTTTCTACATAGCAAGGCCTCTACACCCTGATGCTAAGTGTGATTTCAGTAGACTTTAGTTTCAGTATGGCCCCACAGACACTGGAGACAACAGCTCCCACCAGAGGTACCCAGCCAGCCTGCTAATCCACAGGCTGAGGGCTTCTGGCATAGAGCACCCATCAGGTTAGGAAGTTCACTGGATGAAGAATGCACACAGTTCCTCCGGTATGCAAGGTAGCCCCTCCAGCTTCTCCCTTGCTCTTTTCTAGGTGAAAACAAGGGAGACCTACACTCAGGAACCCAGACCCTGGAGAGGGCTGTCCCTGTGGCTAGGGCAGTTTAGGAAGCTCCTGAAACAGCAAAATCTCCTGCCTATTCCTCCTATGCAGGTCAGTGACTCCTTGCCTGATTTGGTTTAGTTTTTGAAAAACAGCCCAGGCTTGCTCTGTAGCCTAGAACTCACAGTCCTCTTGCCTCAGCTTCCTAAATGCTGACATAACTGGCATTCGACCTTTTGACTGATTTCTTTTCTCCTGGATACCCAGTCTTTCTTTTTATGGCTTTGCAAAAAACCAAAGGCCACATTCTCACCACCTTATCACTTCAACCAAAACAGAGTTGTGATTTCTCCTTTTTTAAGTTGATGAATACTAATTGTATAAAGCAGTAAAACAGAGGAGACTAAGAATTTCTCTCCATTTATCTTTCAGTAACCCATCGTGCCCCAGAAAAAGCCCTCCACCCTCCCAACCTTTGAAGATGGAGGTTTGAGACAGAAAGGTCTCCTTTCTTCCTGAGGGTTCTTCTAGTGCCAACCAGCTTCCTTCTGCCTCCTGGGCTTTGGTAGAGTGGCAGGCAATATGGACCTTACTTCCTAGCAACCCTGACCAACTTTGAAAAGCCCTCACTACTTGTATGCTTCTCATAAGAGAATTCATTCCTATCCCAGGGCTGGCCGTAATACTCTTGTTTTCTCTGCTTGAGGCTTTCTCTTGGGCATTTCAGCTGTCCCCCAAGCTAGCTTCTCTGGCCTTCCTATGCCTCAGAAACTTGCTTTTATTCTAGAGTCCTAGACCCAGCATTGGTCCCAATTCCCAGACTTTGGAAATTGCTCTGCTTACCTGACAGTGTCTGGGTGCCCAGTTTAAGAAGAGACCAGGTCCCAGCACAGAGCATCTGAGAGGTCCCATACTCCTTTGCTCCCACTTCCATGGCCTCACCAGTACCCTTTGAGCCCCTGTGACTCACATGTCCTCCTCCTCCCTCTGAAAGGACTCCCTCCTCTTCAGCTGTTATGGTTTGAATTTGAAATGTCCCCACAAACTCATGTGTTAGAACACTCAGTCCCTAGCTGATAGCTCTATTTAGGAGGTTCTGGAAGCTTTAGGAGGTGAGGCCTAAGGGGCGGGCATGTCTGCATCTTGCCCTGGATCTCTCTTCCCATCTTCTTTCTCTCTGTTTCCTGAACAATGAAAGCTGAAGAATCATCTACATCTTCCCATCATGGTCTGCCCAAGACCCTCTGAAAGAGCAAACCAAGGTTATCTTTTTTTCCTTCAAGACATTCTCAAGGCATTTTGGTCACAGCTGTGAAAAGGTGATTATCACACTGTCCATGACCCAATGCTGGACCCTGTGGAGTGGAATGATGCCCCTATGGTAAGGATCGGCTCACATGAGTCTCCCAAAAGCAGAAATCATTCCTTCCCACCAAGTTCAAGACTCCCAGACAATAGAGGCCAACAATGCCATGCAAATAACTGACCAAGGAGCTCTGTTTGCCTCCTATAAATAAAGATATCCCAGGAGACAGTGGAGAAGGACAGCATACTGTGTGAAGCGCCCTCCTCTGACAGAAAAGTTTTAGACCATAGCTGTCTGTACATTGTCCTTGGCTAGCAAGGATAAGAGAAAGACATCATTTTCTCTCTCTCTGTTAAGAACCTCTTCCCAGAATCAAAACTTGCATATGGACCACATGGGGGCACAAGAGGGAAGGAATAACAGTGACATGGGACTTTCTGTCACACACACCAGATCATATTGGCAATAGATCCTCATCACTGACCTACCTGACATGCCACTTAAAGGGTTAATGACCTAAGAGCCTCAGGTGAACAGAAACTCTGGTCAGGAAAGTTGACTGATCACACCTGTGGAAGCTTCTGATCAGGTGATCCACATCCCCAAACCTGCTGATACCTGCCACTTCCAGACTGCTGAGGAACTGACCTGTAGATGGAATCTTCCATCCAAAAGTTCCCCTTTCTATGGTATAAAACCAAGTACCCCACACTATGTATGCACAGTCTCTACTTTTGCAGAGAGACCACAACCCTTCAGTTCTGATCAAAGAACAATTCTGCTTCTAGAGATTCCCATCTCCTTTTTTTTATTTCCAAGTCACCACCATCAATCCCGATCTAACAGAGTTTTGCCTACTCTGTTCATGGCATGTGCCCCAGGAATATAAACCAGCACCATCTACAGCAGCCCTAAGAGCTGCTGTCTTGTGGAAGGAGGGAAGCAGTGGTGAAGGAGTCAGGAGTCGTAGAGATCTCCTCAGGCCTACCTAGAAGTGCAGAGCTGTGGTACAAACCCTGTGAGTGCTGGAAAAGTACACAGCGGCATTGGGCAGGTAGCTAATCCCTGTGAAAGGATTTACAGTCTGATAAAGAGAATCAGGAAAAGGCATGAGAGTGACGCATAACCAAGACAGTCCAAGGGAGGTTACTCCATGATGCTTTTAGAATCAGTCTTGCAGAGAAAGAAGCCCTGGAGATCAGAGAGCTGGAAATCTGGCATTTCTTCATGAAAGATGGAGAGGCACACAGTTCAGAACCAAGAGAGAGAGAGAGAGAGAGAGAGAGAGAGAGAGAGAGAGAGAGAGAGAGAGAGAGAGAGAGAGAGAGAGAGAGTTGTGTTTCCTTATCACCTGGACCCTGTGGAGCTATTGAGTCTATGATGTCCCAATGGTGAGCTACAGAGGCCATGGTCACCACAAGGAGGCAACTTTGTGCTAGGACCAGGCACCTGCACAAAATTCAAAGAATTTTTCCAAAGAAAACAAGCCTGGTTCTGCCTGACTGACACTTTGCTATGGGGATCTCAGCCAAGGACTGCTCTCTCGGTTCAATAGGGATCCTTGGGTTGGGAAGGGCACAGTGCCCTTACCTACCTCAACCAAGTTTAAGTACCAGAACTGGTAGCCTGTGATGTAATAACCTGATCTTCATGTTCCCCTAACCCTGCCTCAGACTGTCTGATGTAGCCCACCATAGCAGTCACTTAATGTTTATAGAACACATGCATTTACCAGACCTCTCACTAGATAAAAAGATCATTCAAAAGCCAAGAAGAACATCACCTGCCCTTCAGACCAGGTATGGTGGTACATGTCTATAATCCTGGCAATCAGGAGACCAAGACGGGAGATTGTTAATTGGAAGCCAGCTAGGCAGCCCAGAAGACCTTGTCTTAGAAAAAAGAAAAGAAAAGAAAAAAAGAAAAAGAAAACCTAGAACCAGTCATGGTGTCCCATGCCATAATCCCTAGCAGTCAAGAAGCTAGTGAATTAAGTTCAGTCTGAACTACATAATGACTCCATATAGCAAGTCTAGGCTATACAAAAAGACCCTGCCTCAAAAAACATAAATAAACAAAATATATACCGTTATAAAATAATCTTTTTGTACACTGTGAAGATGTGTCTTTGCCATGGCACCTTCCGATTGGTTTAATAAAAAAGCTGACTGGCCAGTGGCTAGGCCGGAAGAGGTTAGGCAGGAGAGCCAGACTAAAAGAAGCTGGAAAGAAGAAGGGTGGAGTCAGGAGTTGCTAGGAGACTCGGAGAGAAGCAAAATTAATGAGCCATGCTGAAGTAAGGTACCTTCACATGGCAGAGCACAGATAAAAAATAAGGGTTAATTTAAGTGATAAGAGCTAGTTGGTAACAAGCCGAAGCTATTGCCAAGCATTTAAAATTAATATTAACTCCCTGTGTAGTTATTGGGACCTGGAAATCTGGATAAAAACCTCTGCCTACCAAATACATACCAAAAAATAAAACAACTCACAACAACCACACATTACCTAACTATATATTGCCTATACAACACTCACTTCAAATATATTACAGGTAGGCTGGAAGTGAAAGGGTAGATATGTTTTACATCACTAGTCCAAGAACATTATATAATCATAAAATGGCCGATCCAAGAAGACATGGCAATGCTAAACATGTGTGCAAACAGAGACACAGAGGACAGTTGGTTATATAGAAAGAAGAAACAAATACCACTAGAGTTGGAGACTTTAACTTCTCTCTCAGTAATGGACTATCTAGACAGAAAAGTAACAAGGAGTGCCTAGCACATGACTTAGTGAAGATTTGCATTTGCTGCACAGGTTCAGATCTCCAGAACCCCTGGAAACACTAGGCAGGAGTAATGACCCATCTATAACCCTACAACTTGGGAGACAGAGTCAGAAGATCCATGGAGCAAGCTGGCAGCTAGACAAGCCAAACTATGGGAGATTATGGTGTTACGTTGTAAATAATTGTCCCACCCACTGGTTTAATAAAAAGCGCTGACTGGCCAAAGGCAGGCAGGAAGTGTGGGCGGGACTACCAGGCTAAGAAAACTCTGAGAACAGGAAGCACAGAGCAGAATGCTAGAGAGAAGCCAGAAGAAGCAGATGAGCTCACTGACCACTGCCAAGCACATGGCTTGGGGTGAATAATAACCTTTGAGTTCCCCTAATGGTGCCTGGCACCACCATGATGAGCCTGACCTGCTAAAGGAACCAGTGATCCTGGAACTAGCTGAAAGTGTGGTCAATCAACCAGCTAAGATCTTGTCTGGGTGTTGGGTTCAGCAGAAAGTAATCTACATCCCCAAAGAAAGACGCACCCTGAATGTGGGAGTCACGATCCCACAGGCTGGGGTTCCACACAGACAAGGCAAGCCAAGCACCAGTATTCATCTCTGCTTCCTGTGAGCACATACCTCACAATCATGTAGCATGCCTTCCTCGCCATGATGGACTATATCCCTCTGAACTAAAGGCCAAAATGCAGACTTCCAGATATCTGGACACATCCATGAGAAAACTAACACACACAGAAATTAAAACTACAGTAACAGTCGCCAGGGTTTAGGGATGGTAGAGTAATATAGATGGGATAGGGATATCATGACAGGCATGGTAAGTACATAAATGCATGCAGGTGAATCAATTTCCATTTCCTGGTTTTGAGACAGTACTAAAAAGTTACATGAGATGTCACCAGTGAAAACCATTGGCAGGGGTTTAGGGGACCTTACCATCACTGCACTCTGTGAACCTATAATTATTTTAAAGTGAACAGCTTTTTAATCAATGTGGGGGGAGGGAAGCTTATCAGCAGCAAGCTTGCAGAGTGTTTATCACTCCCAGCCCCTGCCCCTAGGAATGTCTGAGACAGGGCCTTTGCATAGCCCTAATAGAGGGGCTCTTGGAGTGGAGAATTGAGCTTCCAGAAAGTGGGGCTTCAAGAGAGGGCAAGCAGTCTGAGCAGGAGCAGCCATTGACACAGAAAATGCACCCCTCACTGGATGTTAAAACTGACTCACTGCCAGCAGCAAGCTTAATGCCTGAGGAGAGGCAGCTGGAAGGTCATAATCCAATTCAGAATACTCTTACCCTGTCTTTAAATTTATTTATTTAAAAAAGTAAATAAATAAAATAAATACAGCCAGGCATGGGATGAATACCTATAATTCCAGTACTAGGGGAGCTGAGAAGGAAGTTCACAACTTTTAAAATATTTATTTTAGACAGGCAGCGGTACCCCATGTCTTTAAATCTCAGCACTCTGGAGGGGGAAGTTGCCATGGGTGTTGACACTCAAACCTGGGTCCTCTGGAAGAAAAAAGGAGCTCTTAACCATGGAGCTATCACTCTAGCCACCAAATTAGACTATTTAAGGCCACTCTGGCCTACACAGCAAGTTCAAGGCCAGTTTTGTACATAATAAGATGAGGCCACCAGGTGATTGGTGGAGAAGCATGGGTCTCATAGAGCTGGCACCACTGTGAAGCAGGATACTCTAGATGAGTGTGGGCAAAGATCTACTTGCCTTACTCTATCTAGCTCCACTTCCTGTTTGCCACTTTGACATACCCCCCCCCCCCCCCCACCGTGGCCTGGTCCCTGGCTTCCACCTCAGCTCACTCTCAGAAGGCTAGAGCCAGCCAATCAAAAAAGGGCAGATCCTGTAAGCCACGCCCCACACCTACTCCTACCCCCCAACCCCTCCCTTTTTGTTACACGTCCAGGCTTGCCCTGACATGTCCAAAGGTGCCTCAGACTAATAGAATTTAAACTATTGTAACTGTTGCTTACTTAGTCAATCGCGTTTGCTGGAGGTGACCCAACTTCTCTCAGGGTCTTCACCTTGGGTTTGTGTGGCTGACTTCCGCATGCAGGAATTTTCTTGCTTTTGCATACCTGAGTGGTGGTCTCTTGTGGGGTGATTCACCAGCCCTAACAAAGACTCTGCCTTAAAAAGGAGAAAACAAGCCTGGCAGTAGTGACACATGCCTTTGATTCCACCACTTGGCCAGCCTGAGAGTTCGAGGATAGTCAGAGCTGTTACACGTAGAAACCCTGCATTGCAAAACTGGAGGGAGGGGGGGCCCTAATATATGTAATCTCTACTGGTGGGAGGGGGGACTAAGTTGATTTTTTGGCTCTGGAATGGAAAAGGAGTGAGCTTTATCTTTGGTATGAGGCTAAAAGAAACCAGCACCACAGCACAAGCTATATCTGTGGCAGGAAGTAGCATGTTAGCTACAGAGCACAGAGGGACTTACACTGCAGTTTCTGGATCCAGGGCCAGTTCTCTACTCCTCTATGGATAGTCTTTCTAGAGACTCAAGAAACTAGCCTGTTTCAGTCCTTGGGAAGTCTGTCAACCAACTCTCCCTTGACCCTAAGACTTAAAGGTAACGACTTCCCAAGTGCCACACAGGTCTGCTACTACCTGAAGTAGGCTCGTGAATACCTCTGACTTCTGAGTGAGGATTGGAAGAACTGAGCTAGAGCATGCAGGATGTGGGAACAGACAAGCCATCAAACAAGTGTAAGGTATTCAAGTGGGCCTTGGCCTTCTGGTTTCCTCTAGCTGGACAGAGACCTGTTACTGTGATGGGAATGGTGGCAAAGACTGGTTTAGAGGACCGACCGTGTGTTCTGTGTCAGATCTGCTTAGCTTTGGGAAACAGTGCCTTGTTTTGCAGAGCCTAGGCTTTTGGGCTTTCCAGAATGAGGTCTGCATCAGGGTTTGGAATAACCTTTAGGTCAGGCAGGTTCACGGAAAAGTTTAGATTCCCCCAGTCACAAAAAGAGCAGCTGGACCTGCTTACAGATGATGGAGTCAGAAGAGACAGCCACATAAACAGGCAGCACTTATAAAGTGACTCAGTTCCTGCAGTCACACTGATGGACTACAGTTCAAAAACAGGGTCAAGGCCATCATTCAGTGGCCACACAGTGAGTGGCTTCCAGGTTCAGCTTGAAGGTGCTCCACAGTTCCAGGCCTTCCCAACCCCTTCATAGAAATTCTAGAGCATCTTTCTTATTTCCCACAGGGTGTCATGATCCAGAGCTGGGCAAACTGGAACAAAAACCTTTTGTTTTGTCCAAGTCCACTGGCCCTAGGTCCTAAGTCCACTTTTGTGGACTCATTTGCATGCACTTTGCATTGCTCAGCAAACCCTGGATTCCCTTTTAACGTCCTAGTTTACAGTGGTTCTCAATCTTCAGAATGGTTCAACCATTTAATACAGTTCCTCAGGTTGTGGTAACTCTAACCATAAAATTATTTATGTTGTTTCTTCATATCTGTAATTTTGCTACTGTTATGTCACAATGTAAATATCTAATTGTCTTAGATGAAGGGGTCATCTGATTCCCCCACGGGGTTCGTGACCTACAAGTTGAGAACCGGTGCCCAAGTGCCTTTCTTCACTCACACTCATATATTCAGGAAATATGGGTTTTGGTGGGAAGAAAGACTAAGTTTCAACATTCATCCACAAACCATTTACTGAGGGGCCCAAATGCCTTTGCTGAAGCATGGGCTGCCTTCAAAGACTGGAGGATGTACCTTACTTCCCTGCTCCTTCTCAGTTTGTGGGTCATGGCCCCTTTCGTGGTCAAATAACCCTTTCATAGGGAGGCCCAAGACCATCATAAAACACAGATATTTACATTATGACTTATAATAGTAGCAAAATTACACTATGGAATAACAATAAAAATAACTTTATGATTGGGAGTCTCCACAACATGAAGAGCTGTGCTGAGGAGTTGCAGCATTAGGAAGGTTCAGAACCACTGCTCTAGCACATCAGAGGGGGAGGGAACAGCACCCCCACCCCATAAGACTCTCAGACTAGGAGGGGGCTGGTGCAGTAGGGGAAGCTCTTAGGAGGCGAGATAATTAGGTCATACTTCTTTGGTAAGTCATTGGCCTCAACACTCCATGGAAGAAAATACACCTTCCAACTTTGTCCCCCAAATCCTGTGTCAGTCTTGCTCTATCCCCAGAAGATCATAAAGACCCCCATAAAATCGACTTAATTAAGTTCAACTTTATAGAAAGCTGCCAAAAAGTTTTCCAAAGTGGTTGCACTATTTTCTAAACCATATGTAAATGCAAATTGCTGTTTTTCGAATTACAGCTTCACCAAAGACAAATAACATTTCCTTGACTATCTGTCATTGGGTATAAGATGCAGGCCCCTGGCCAACTCTTTCCTGCCTGTCTTCTCACTCCTTCCTCTTCCTCCTCTCATTTTGACCCTAGTTCAGCTAAACACACCTCAAGCTGGCCTTGAACTTCCTCACCTCCTAAATACTGAGATTACAGGCACATGGCTTAAGTGACTAGCCCCTCTTCTCTTTATAAATCATGGCTCAAACTAGGAGAAGCCTCTACGCCTTCCATGTCGGGCTGATTACTTCCCAGCTGATCACATGCAGAGACTTGGATGTCATCCTGCACTTCAAAACTGACAATGCTCTTTGCATGCCTGCCTAAGCCTCTTCTTGGTACCACCAACCCACATTCATAAACAACTTTGTATTACTAGGGAAGCACACACACTTGGTAGGCATTTGCTCCCTAGAGACTGCAGGTGCTCTAGGTCCCCTTAATTTGTCCCAGTTTTTCACACAAGTCCCCATATTGTCTCACATGAGCTCAGCACGTGCTTGATTCTAAAAAACTAAGGTCTTAGAAGGGACACAGGGGCAGCAGCACACCATGGACCCTGCCAGCCTAGCCTGAGCCTCCAAATTCCTTCAAATTATATCCATTTAGCCTCCAGACATTTCCTACCTCTGACAACAGTATGTCTGTTTATCCTAGATAAATGAGGGGTGGGGCTGAGATAGAGTCGGAGCAGTTGCCCTGAATCCCTTCCCCTTCTCATAAGACTTTGCCCTGGGCTGAGAGATGACCCTGAGAGGTTATATTTCCCAACTTAACCTCAGCAACTGAGTGAGACAGGGGATGGTTTGGTCAGTAATGTGGTCAATTCATGCTTTAAAACTGCCTGTAAGATTGGGTTAAAGGTAGAACTCAACTAGGATCCTCTTGATGCTGAGCCCTGATACCCCCATCTGACCCCCTTGTCCCTGTGCTCCCCTAAACCCTCCTTTGGTAAGTCACTTGCTCCAGAAGCCCCATCACAGCCTCTTATTCTAAAGGAAATACATTTCCCTACTTTGTTCCCCAACCCCTGTGTCAACCTTGCTCTAGCCTCACAAGGTCATAAAGACACCCATTGAATCAGCTCCTGCCTATAGCTGCTGCCTGCAGTCTGGGAGGCTGGGAGTCCATGGGGACAGGTTGGAACCTGGGCAGCCATTGCTAACCTCTACTCTTTCTTTGTCCTACTTCATCTGTCCTCCAGGAGCATATCAGCTACTGTAGTGTTGTCTCCCGGAATAAGTGCCATTCTGGCCTCTATGGCTCCTCCTCCTCCCCAAAGGACTAAAACCTTATGTTAAATAGGGGGAAAAAGGAAAAACATGCTTTCCTGCGCTAGAAATCTCCTTATCGCTACAAATCTCCTTATCACTGCCACCTGCTGAGTGCTAGTCTCTTGGGATCTTCCAAGACCTTGGGTGTGCCTGGATGAGGGGGCAGGGTGTGAGAGAGTTAAGAAGGAAGCAGAGACACAAGGCAGGAGGCTAGAGACAAGCCTGGAGTAGAGAATAGAGTCAGTGTGAGTGGAATGGGCAGAAGGAAACCAACATGGCGGGAAGCTAGAGGGAAAAAGGTTAGGCGAGATGCATGGCAGGAGAGAAGTATGGCAGGGGGAGAAACAGGTCTAAGATATAAGATGTATTGAATAAAGCTCGGGTCTCTCATTGTGATCCTGAATGATGGAAGCTCCTGAGTGCAGATTATTTAACCTCGACGCCCCTCACCTGGACAAGACTCGGCCCCAAGAAACCGGACGTGGTACTGTTGTTCCCTTCCCCTATGCAAAACTGTATTCCTTCCTACTGAATGCGTGCGTACTCTGCAGATTCACCTGACACTTGAAACAATCTTGCTGCATCAGTGCGCCTATCCCACTGCATCAGTGCTCCTGTCTACTGCATCAGTGCTCCTATCCCACTGCATCAGTGCTTCTGTCCACTGCATCAGTGCTCCTAATACACTGCATCAGTGCTCCTGTCTACTGCATCAGTATCCCAACTCTAGTGAGAAAGCCAGAAACAGTTCTCCTAAGCTGCTGAAGCTTAAGCTGCTTGCTGAGCCCTTTCCAGGTCCCTGCAATTTTGAAACCACTGGTTGTTTTGTTTTGTTTCTCTGTTTATTCATTTGTTTTAAACAATCCCACTATGTAGCCTTGGTCAGCCTAGAAATTCCTATACAGACCAGACTGGCCTCAAATTCACAGAGGTCCTCCTGCCTCTGCCTCCCAGGTTTTGGGATTACGGGGTTCACTCCTCAATCACTGTTTTAAATTCTAAAGGGAGTTCCCAACCTGCGACAACTCAGCCTCACAGAATCTATCTCTGCCTTTGGAGAAACTATGGCTCTGAATGGGAAGACAATTTGCCCAGGACACAGTCCTGGTGGCAACAGAAACAGGATGCGGCCTGGGTTTGCTCTTTCCCAAGTTCCTACATCCTATGACTATTCTCGAAACTCTTTTAGGCCCACAGAGGTAGGTGCCAGGATCCAGCCCTTCTCAAGCCTGCAGCATTCAGCTTTCCTGGCTGCCAGCCATCAATTCCTCCCTCTGCTCTGGCACATGATTGAGGGATCCTGCCAGGTCAGAATGTGCTTGGTCAGAGCTATATTTAAATTTCACAGGTACCTACCTATGTGTCACCAATGGATGTACACATAGAGGCTCACTTTCGTTCACCTGTATCCTCTTAAACAGTTAACTTGGCAGGCTCACAGGGCACCGTGGAATTTGAACTTGTATCAGTTTGCATTTTCTGTATAACAAACTACCTCACAATATGGAAGCCTAGAACAACAACCATTTAGACCTCCAGTTATGCAGGCCGGCAGTTAGAGCTGGGCAGTTCATCTTAGCTGGATTTTCTCAGACATATGCAATCAGCTACCAGGTTGGCTGGGACCTGGCATATCTTATCTCTTGCCCACAAGGGCCCTCATCCTCCGTGCAACCTGACTCTATATACAATGACTGGCAGGATTTCATGAGAGCAAGCAGGACTGACCATAGGACCATGGTCCCTAAGGATCTCAGCACTTACACAGCCTTGCTTTCATCACATTCTATGGCACAAAACTAGAACTAGGCCAAATACGATGATTAATTCTATATGTCATCATGGCTGGGCACAGTAACTGGTCAAACATTGCTGTGAATATTTCCATGATAGTTTTATTTTAATGAAGTTAACATTTAAATTGCCAGACTTCGAGTAAAGCATAAGGATTTGCCTCCCTGATGACCTTAGGCCTCATCTAATCAGTTGACAGCCTAAATAGAACAAAGGCTTACCTCTACCCTACCAAAGGGAAATCTCCAGTACAATGAAGGCCTTCAGACACCACCTGCAATTCTTTCTTAGTCTCCAGACTGCCAGTTGATTTTGCAAATTTTTGTGACAGTGTTGAGCCAGTTGCTTAAAATAATCCTCTCATTCACCTGCATATCCTGTCTGTTCTGTTTCTCCAGAGAACCCTGACTAATGCCCTAGCCCAGATTCCTCCCCCTGATGGGATGGGTGGCAAAGTCACATGGCAAAGGAGGGGCCAGGTCCAAGCACCTTTGTCAGAAGCCACAGGAGCTGGAGAGCGGATCGGGTGTGAGCAAAGTTTGGAACTTACAATCTTTGGTGTCTTGACTGAACACTACTTGTCAAGGCAAGTAGAACTTCTAGCAAGCTCTGTTCTCCTGTGGGTTCCCAAGCTTCTTTGGGAAGGAAGGGACTCTACCATTGGATTTGGGGCTATAGATGTCCCCTGCCCACCTACTCCCCACTGCCTTAGATTCCTGAGATTGCTACATCTCAAAACCTACTGGAGAATAATATGTTTGAAAAAAAAAAAAAAAAAAAAAAGCTGCACTAATCTACCTGGAAAATCTTAGGCACTCTGAGAGAGGTTTAGAGAGCTTTATTCTGATCCCTTACATGTCCCCCAAATAGTTGGCAAAATAGCTAGGACATACTGAGCCTCCCAGAAGTGAGCTCTGAATGGACAGAGAAGTGACTCTTGCCTGATTTAGAATACACAGAGACTTCAATACCGAGACCTGTAATATCTGCATCCAGCTGCTATACAGTGGGTCCTGGTCCCAAATAACCAAGACAAGAGGCACAGCTGAGGCCTGCAAGCTCTCCTTGTGGTCCTCCATGCTCCCTCTATTATATTAGCTCTACTTCTGCCCAGCACACCCTCCTCCAATTACTTGACTACCAAGCTCCCAGCTCTGCCTGGTCTCCTGTTTACCTGTTTGTCTGGGCTCTATGAGTCTAACATGGCCAGTTGGTCTTGCACTGGTTCATATGCTACAGGCTTCCCCTTCCCTGCCTGCTGGGCTCTGAGAGTCTGCAGTAAATGGACAGTGGTTAGTAGAACCAGTACAGCAGGCACCTGGGACAAGTATGGGTAGAGTCGATCTATAAAAGAGCAAGAACAGATTTCAGAAAACTCATGGCCGCAGCCTAAAACATAGTAGAAGACCCAGGACCCACAGACTCCAAATTTCAGCTCTCCATCTGTCACAAAACCACCTCATATGATTAAGGTCTGTAACTTTGGTTTTCAGTTTGCCCTTATGCTGTGTCTATGAGAAAGATCTAGAACAGATTCTATAAAGGCCCCCCCCCCCATCTCTTTGGTGCCTCATAACTTCAGGGAGCTCCATCTGCCTTTCATTTACAAATCTGCATGTCCACACTTGGGGGGGGGGTTCCCCCTGAGCTTTAGAAGGCTACAAAGCAGGACTGAAGAACTGGGGGATGAATAGTCCTTGGAATAATCCTTCATTTGTAGCTCAGACCCTTTGTCCCACAAGATTACTCTGGAATACTTAAGTTTTTCAAGTCATCTACAATAGGAGCCTGCTTGGCAAGACATTTTATATGGGCTCTTTCTCCTCATCTCACCAAACTAATTTGAATGTCTGCTTCTAGTGGAGCATAAGGACACTACTCAGCCCTGTCAGACACAAGCCCTCTGTGATCAGGATGGTACTGGGCTATTGGCAAGTGTTGGGGCCCAGGGCTAGGTGAGAGGCTTCATCTTTCATTTTTACTCTGGACTCAGATCCCATAAGAAAACATGAGAAGATGCAGGCAGGGCTTCTTCTGTCATCCGAGAGCAGCAACCAAGGCCTGAAAATGAGGACAAGAGGTATAAGGTACCCATATTCTAGAATGAGCAGTGTATGAGTCACAGACAGCCAGGCAGCCTGACTCTTCACTTCCTGAAAGTGTGGAGATCCGTTCTTCCACCATTCTGCCTAAAGGTAGGTCAGAGGTGGGGTGAGGGAGGCTGTAATGAGGGTGGGTAGGACTTCCCTTTGGCTTTCTGAAGCAAGGGACTGGAAATTCCAAGTTAATGGGGAACTATTTGATGTGTTTGTTTGGAAAACCCTCCAAACCTACCTCAAATGTCTTGTCTGACATACATGGTAATCTTTGTCCAGCCCATTCAACATCTCTAACTCATTCCTTACTCTCCACAAGGACCATCAGAAGCCTCCTCCATTCCAGTCTCCGGTCTATGCCAATCCTAAAGTGGGTCCTTCTGACTAGGAGGACAAAGTAAAACTGAGACAGAATGATATACAATTATAGCCCTAGACACTTGGGAAGCTTAGGCAGGAGGTGACTGACCTCAGTAGTTCAAGACCAGTCTGGGCAACATAGTGAGTCCTTGTCTCAAATAAGATTTTCAAAATCAGCTTGGCAAACTAGAGCTCACAGATCAGCTGTTGCTGCCTGTAGCTTGTGCGGTTTGTGAGCTAAGAATGGTTCTTTACATTTTATTTTTAGACAAAACAAAACTATGTGACAAATACTTGCCAAAGCCTGCTATAAAGTCTATATAGCACATTTGACTTAAGGGGACATCCTTCCTATATCCTATACTGCTCAGACCTATATATCTTATGCCTGTACGCATAATACCACCCTCCCTTCTTATGCCAGGTCAACCATCTACATTCCAGAACTCACTCCAGATGAGACTGTTAGCCTTTCCCTGCTCAGCCTATGTGACAGGGGCTGGCTTCCATGCACTCACACAGGCTCACAGCTTCGTGACCCATAGCAACAGAGGAAGACCAAAGGAAGGGAGATTGCCTGGCATCTCTTCCCAGGTTCTTGCACTGATGTTGGGTCTTACCCATGGCTACATGCACCCAGTAGCTATATGGTCCCTGCTTCTAGTAGTTTTGACCCCTCCCCCATGCCATTGCTATCTTCCAGGCTGCCCTTGACTGACTTTTAGGTTCTTCATCATCCTTATGACCAACTCCTTGGATTTAATTACCTCTGTTTAGTTTGGTTTTCCTGCTAGGACTCTGACTGATAGATACACCATTCTCCCAAGCATCCACACTCTCAGAGTTTGCTCAGGGCTCTGCCTTTGACATTTTCACTCAAATAACATGCTTTTACTTATGACCTCAGAAGAAGATTGGATGTCTATGTTGTTCCTTCAAGGTCAAGGGTCAACAAACTAAGATCAAATCCAGCTCACTGCCTATTTTGTTTTTTTAAAAAAAAAGTTTCCTTGGAACATAGCCACACCCATTCATTTACATACTGGTGGCTACTTTTTGTTTTAATTTTTCCCAGCAATGACTAGTAACCATTTTTATTTCCTTGACTGTGTGTGTGTGTGTGTGTGTGTGTGTGTGTGCCTGCCTGTGTGCGTGCGTGCCTATGTGCGTGCGTATGTGTGTAT